>OY759214.1:70570268-71907708 GCA_963662175.1 Aradus depressus | reverse complement strand
TGCTGGCTGTGCCCTCGGGAGTCTATACCCCCATCCCTGTAGCCTAACTTTGCCCCTCCCCTGCTCAAAATCCTGGCTACGCCCCTGAATCTGTGAAAAAAGGACGAGGATATAGATAGGTTCTGTCCTATATAATGGGAATTTATGTAAATTCGATGTTTTTACTGAAATTTCATTTTATGGAAAGAATTACGGCATTGAATCACCAGCTATGTACTTCCCCAGCACGAATCAATCCATTATGTTTTCGCTCTCTCTCCAAAGCCAATCGACCGTTTGGGCTAAAACTAAATATTTGACTTACATAGTGGTTTTTGAATCCTCATACTAAATTTAATGTCGATATATTCATTACTTCGGCAATTATTAGGATATTTGAGTTTCACCTTCCCTTTGGCCAATTTGACTGAAAATCATTAGGTGTTGTCAAATTCAATTTAAATGTTTAAATTTAAATTTAAATTGATAAGTTAGGTGTTGTCTTTAGAGGGCTTTGAATTTATATATGAAATTTCGTGTCAGTAAATTCATTAAAACGGCAGAGTTTTTATGTGGAGCCTCTCCCCTATCCCCCCCCCCCTCCATTAGGACGATTTGGCTGAAAATAAATAGAACTCGTCCTTAGAGGATTCTGGACACATATATAAAATTTCGTGTCGATATATCCATTCTATCGGGAGTTATCATGTTCATAGACACACACACAGGCAGACAAACATTTTTTTTTTTAAATGTTAGGTGTCAGGAGGTCGGTTTCATTTTATATACTACCAATTGCATAATGCTATCGTGCATCTCTGCCCAATTTGGCTGAAAATCAATAGGTGTCGTCCTTCGAGGTTTCTGATACACATATAACATAATAAAAATATTATTTTTTGTCGATATACATTTTTGTTTTCCTTTTTTGGAATCTGAAGGTCGCTAAACTTGAAATACTGTTGAATTTTTCATTTCAAATTTCTGATCTAGTACCTACATAACTTCCCTATATTTCGAATAGCCGGGAAAGTACCGTCATACGATGTTATTTACTGATAGTACGATAACGTTTTTCTTTCCGAACTAATTATTAGAGGGCGACGGTAGCTCAGTGGTATGCGTGCTTGTCTTCTGAGCTCAAAATCGTGGGTTCGAAACCCGGCCAAGGCCCTTAGTTTATTTTATCTGGGAGGTAGAATAAACCTAAGCACGCCATCCCTCGGATGGAACGTTAAGCGATGGTCCCGAGCCTGTACGATGTCAGGTACTCGTTAAAAGACCCTTGCCCCAGGTGAATAAAAATTTAGGGTAGGCAAAATTTAGGACTCCCACAGTAGAGTCCACCAGAGTGACGAAAGAGCGCTCTGGTAGTAGGCGATATGACCTCGTAGTTAAAGCCCGGGCATGAGTCATATAGCCTAACCAATATTATTATTATATTTACATTTAAATTTACTAGATAGTAAAAATCAAAAAATTAAATGGGAGAAAAATATAGCTCTGGAAAATATATTATTGTGAATTCAGAATCTCCTTACACAACCCAAAAGTGTTGTAATTCGGTGAAATGTCTCGTATCTCTTTCTCTATTGACTAGCGTGAAGACTAAGTTTCGAGTTGGTTTGTTGCCTCTTCTCGCCGAGTTGTGAATGGTCTCTTTTACCCCCATTTTACAATGGGACATTGTCCGCCACGGGTTTCACACCTCCATTCATACCTATCTCCCACTCTCCATTCATACTTTCATTGAGTCAAGTTATTTCATGGGTGGGCCAGTTTTATAGATGACATAATCCTGGAGTTAGCTATGTTGCTTGGTTTAGAAGGATAGAAGTTGGATCCGAGTTATGTGCAGACTGAGGACGAATCTTGCAGTGTCAGGAGCCTACCTACATAAGATCGGTAGACGGTGATGTGTGTGCAGACAGATGATCCCCAACACATCATCATGTCCTGCATCAAGTATGCAGCTGAGAGAATCTCTATTGTTTCTCTAAACAGGGAAGCCCTCTCCCACTTGTCTACATATATATTTTGATAAATCCCTCGGTCACTGTTTATTTCAAGGCTCCCTTATTCTTTTGAATACGGGAATCCTCAAAAAAATTGAATTTCGCTGGAGCTTCCTAATTCTCGGACAAATATATGATAGGGGAACGGAGAACAAAATAAAGGGAAACAAAATAATGATACTGAATACAATGTAAAAAATAGTATATTCTAAGAAAAAATATTCAATAAAGCAAAAAAGCATAAATCTTGTTATTTATAATACCTACAACTAAAATTAACGTGAGTTTAAAAATAAAGTTTTATCGAAATATGTCTAAAAAGATTGGGTAAATAATTATTATATATTATCATACATATCGGATCTATAATAAAAACAAACAGAAAATCAATTCTTAAAACAAAAAAAAATATTGTTAAAAAATAATCACCAAAAGTAATATAATAAAAAATATAATCGACTGTGGACTACCTACAATGAAAGTAATTCCGTAATAAATAATGTTTTTTTTTTTTTTTTCTTCTTTAAGGCATTTCGACCACGGGGTCATGGATGCCTGATGGATGCAGGTCTGTGGGGATCCTTGCGGGTTAATTTGGATAGGCGTTGATTAATAATAATAAATAAGATATGTACGGAATAGAAAGGCTATGTGATGAAGATAATTTTGTTTTATAATTTAGATAAGAGATTTGTGAATTGTAAGAAATTAAATAGTTGGGTATTATTGGATAGAATTTCGGAAATATCCACCGCAAGGTTGCAATTTTCATGCTGGGGACTATATGCCATGCATTCAGTCATAAATAATGTTTAAATACACAATATGTAATTAAAACTGAAAATATTAACGTGAGCTCACGAAGAAAAATAAAATGATAAATATCTATTTGTTGACAACCAGTGTGGTGAAAATAGTGAAATTAAAAGTACATACAAATAATGATGAGATTAGAAGAATCTTGAGATTCGAAGGATGATGAAATTCGAAGAATGACGAGATTGGAAGAATGAAGACAAGGCTGAACGGACACACTGGCAGATCCCAAGTCAGAGAAGTTCAAATAAAAAAAGAGGGCCGTAATAAAATAGGGCAATAAAAAATAACTAATAACAGGTCCACTCTCAGGCAACTAAACAGTCACACTTGAAGCTGTTGGAACGTACATTAGCTGTACTAGAATTAGGGATTAATAACAATATTGAATAACAACTAATTATTACAGATCGATGGCTAAATAGCTAAATAAGAGACTAAATCGTAAAAAAAAAAAAAAAAAAAAAAAAAAAAAGAAGTTATTTAATTCAATAGCTAAACTTTATTTTTCCCTTATATTTTTATGCCGAAAAAATTAATAAGAAAAAAATAGTTTAAATAAATTAATAAAATAAATACATTAAAATAACTGTTAGTGCCATCTTTTAGAAAGTTAAAATCTTTAAATTTTGTTTTATATCTTGGAAAAGCCTCCCTAGAATTGAGTCTTTTTTAGAAATATATTTGAAAAAAATAATAAAGATGAATGAAATAAAAATGCCAGATAGTTTTTTAATTCATTTTAAATAGTTAATTTTTTCTTTTGATTGTTTTTATGGTTCCATGGTCTAAGACTGTTGGCTACGAAACCCTTTTAACAATGGGTTTAAACGTGTGACTGTATGTGTGTTTTTCACGTTTTCAAAATGGACATTTCTCTAGTACGAACTATCTATGTTTCCGCTCTTCCACTAAACTCAGTTTTGATTAACATAGTGGCTTCTGAATCCTCTCACTAAATTTTGTGTCGATTCATTCATTATAACAGCAGTTATTAGGGTTTTTGAGTTACGTTCCTAAGGTTCTGGATTGTAATATAAAATGTCGTGTGGATATATTTATTCTATCGGGAGTTATCGTGTCCACAAACAGACATATACACACACATGCTGATAGACAGAATTGTTTTTTTTTTTTTTTTTTCATTTTTGAAATAATTTGGTCAAAATAAATAAATAAGAATATATTAAAAATAAAATAAAAAAAAGAATAGATAAATTAACCAAATAGTGACCATAGTTTGATATCCATTCATACAATTTGCTACAACTGATGGTAGTACTCGTTCTTCTTCATCTCTGTCTCTATACGGGATGTATGAATGAAATTCCCAACTCTGTGAATGAAGGCTCCTGTGAAAAATCCGCTCAATGAAAGTTTGTTTTCCCATTCATCCAGTTTGCTACAATTGATAGTAGTAGGTTTTTTTTCTTCATGTCTTTTTCATTCTTACGTGTTTGGACTGGGATATGAATGGACCCTCAAAATGGTTCTCTCTCGTCCATCAGTCACACAATAGACAGATGATAGTCAGACACTCAGCTCTGTTTCAGAAGGAGGAACAAAGAAGAAATAGAAATAAAACTAAAGAAAAACCAAGATATCAAAAAAAAAAAAAAAAAAATGAAAAACTAAAGAAACACACATAGAAGAAAAAAAAAAGTGTTATAAGAAGAGAAGCCGTCACGAATATGTCGAGTCGACCGACCCTTGGAGAAATGAAAAACTTTAAGAAAATTGGTCTTCGTAAAAGATAACCTGAACGGTGTGACCGTGTGGCTACCAGTGCATATCGGGACATTCTGTTCTTTTATAGGGTTCCATCTTTTTGTGAGGAGGGGGGGGGTCTTATTTGGTGTAAAACACTCCTAAGTCCTCAACGAGCCTGTCATAGTACCATTTAGATCCTTCGACATATCCTCTATTTTCTTGTATTACATCTCACTGTTCTCTCATTTTGTAGACATGTTTTTTTTAGACTAATTTTCCTTCTCATACACGTCAGTAGAATATTTTTTTTTCGTGGGTGTCCATCATAGAAATTACTTTCAAGATAATTTTTATAACAAAAAATAATAAGAACAGTGGCGTATCTATAGTTTTAGGGGTCATTTTAGTCCCCTCCCCAGAATTAGTTGAGGAAAGAATTTTTGCTGAGCTTAGGTGGAGTGGGCAGGGAGTGCATAAATACTTATGTTTTTTTTTGTAATATGAGTGTTTGAACGCTATACTGAAGAAAAAAACTTTTTGACTGTATATATACATATATATAGGTATAGAGGGCGCCGGTAGCTCAGTGGTGCTGGGCGTGCTTGTCTTCTGAGCTCAAGATCGTGGGTTCGAAACCCGGCCGAGACCCTTAGTTTATTTTATCTGGGAGGTAAAATAAACTTAAGCACGCCGTCCTTCGGATGGGACGTTAAGCGATGGTCCCATACGATGTCAGGTACTCGTTAAAGACCCCTGCCCTAGGTGGTTAAAAATTTAGGGTAGGCAAAATTTAGTACTCCCACAGTAGCGTCGGGCTCATGTCCACTAGAATGACGAAAGAGCGCTCTGGTAGTAGGAAATATGACCTCGTAGTTAAAGCCCGGCCTTGAGTCATAAAACCTAAACCTATTTAGGTATTTATATATATTTCAAGAGTACATGGAAAAAAAAAATTGTTTTCTCCAAACTTTGTGAGAATGTTCCCTTAGTACCTCTGAGTATTTGTGTAAAATTTTAAATTTTTTCCTATATACAGCAGTTAAAGGTTAGCCCAAAACATAATATTTGCTAAAATCGCGTTTTTTCATTTCCAAATTGCGCGAAAACGAAGCAAAAATAAAAAGAATACAAGATACCTTTTTTTTTTTTTTTTTTTTTTAATTTTCAAATTTTCCTTACTTTTTAAAAAAATTATCATTTTGATCTGTTACGACCTCTGAGATACCTTTGTAGCCATTTTAAGTGCCAAAATTGGGTGCCGCAATTTTAATTTTTTTGACTAAGAAAAATGAATTCCGCATTAAAAAATCTATAGGATCCTACATTTTTAGAGTGGGAATATAAAAACTCTTAATATTATAGCTGTTTTATTTAAAAAAATCCCATTTTTGTTTTTTGATTTAAACGCAATATAAATATATAAGTAATGAGAAGTGTGATAAGGGATAAAATCCTACTCATTTATAATAATACAAAAAAAATCTAAGAAAATAAAACACATACAAAAATAAATAAAATATCTGTGTTTCTTAGGCTTCTCTGTTCTCTGAGATGAAATTTGGAAGGCATTTCTTCCAAAGGTGTCTTCAACTTGGTTTCTACAATATTTCAGGACACTTCCACATCTCTTCTTCGGGTCATAATATATCTTGCATCTAGTAAAGGCGTTATTGACAAATCTATCGATACGGTTCTACCAGCACCAGCTTAACGATCGATTATATTAGATAAGAAGGAAATCTTATTAAAAAAAAAAAAAAAACTGAGTGTCCCAATTCTTTTTACAATTTTAGGTTTAGGTTTAGGTTAGGTTTTATGACTCATGCCCGGGCTTTAACAACGAGGTCATATCGCCTACTACCAGAGCGCTCTTTCGTCACTCTGGTGGACATGAGCCCGACTCTACTGTGGGAGTCCTAAATTTTGCCTACCCTAAATTTTTATTCATCTAGGGTAGGGGTCTTTAACGAGTACCTGACATCCTACAGGCTCGGGACCATCGCTTAACGTCCCATCCGAAGGACGGCGTGCTTAAGTTTATTTTACCTCCCAGATAAAATAAACTAAGAGCCTCGGTCGGGCTACGAACCCACGACCTTGAGCTCAGAAGTCAAGCACGCATACCACTGAGCTACCGGCGCCCTCTTTACAATTTTATATTTTTTAAATAAACTTAAAAATATTTATTGAGTGAAGTTGAATTATATTCTAGTCCAGTCTCAGTCCAGTCCTAGTTTAGACACCTTTCATATGTGAATTGACTTTTACACAAATTAAGAAACATTGGTACTGGAGTTACGACCTCAATAGTTCAAATTGCCCAACCCGTGAAGCTTCTAGTTTTTCTTGTCTGGCCCGGAAATCCGTGATTATTACGGATATATGAACGTCGAATAAGTGAGATTCTGTTGTTTTTCATATTCCCCCAGACCAAGGTTACTGTTGACTAGATATTGGTTTTAGTACCGACCAGAAAACCAGACATCTACCTCTGTCTCTCTTTGCTTTTTTCCCCTCATTTCTCTTTTTTTTCCCCTGTATTTTTTCCCTTTTTGAATTCATGGCGTGGAAAGCCTTTTTTTATATATATCCGCCTCCATCTTTTTTCTCTGTTTTTCCTACGTTTTTATATATTTTTTTCATTTGTTTGATGTTGGACTGTTTTGTTGTATCGAGTATTTTATATGTAGAGTTTTAAAAGGAAATGGTTTTCTTTTGGGTCCCTTTTACAATTTTTTTTTTTCTCTATCTTTCTCTCTCGTTGATTTTATGTCCTCATCGGGAACCAGAATAAATAAATAAAAATATTATAGTGTCAAGGATGGGGTCCCAATTTTTTTAAATATTAAGTTGAAATTTCTAATTTTATTCAAAATATGTGATATGCCCATTACAGGACTTTCTTATACTAACCACACTTTCACGCATCACTCCATCTCTCCCTCCTCCTCAAAATCATTTCATACTGGCGTTACTGAGTACCTTCATGAAAGTAATGAGTTGGCGCCAGCGTTTTTTTGTACCATTGTACAGCGTAATTCTATGAGTGACTTTCTTATACCTTGTAAAGCCAGTATAAAATATTTTGAAAAGGGGAATGTGGTTGATATAAGCAAGTCTTGTTATCTATATATATACTACCAGAGCGCTCTTTCGTCACTCTGGTGGACATAAGCCCGACTCTACTGTGAGAGTTCTAAATTTTGCTTAACTAGGTTTATTCACCTAGGGAAGGGGTCTTTAAAGTGTATCTGATATCTTACAGGCTCGGGACCATCACTGAACATCCCTTCAGAGGGACCCACCGTTTCGAAAGGACTAGCCCTTTTTGCATAAATCAAACTAATTGTAAAAAAAAAGGGTTTCAAAACAACAATCTAGAACGGTTTTCAACATGTATCTCGCAAACCGGGTGACTTGCGAATAATCATATATTTTTTTTATAAAATGTGCGTGCCTTTCAGTTTTCTCTATAACCTATTTGAGAGATTTTCCATTTCATCTTGAATATAAGCAATATCGTGTAAAATAAACTTAGGCCCAGAGTAAAATAGTCTCGATTAGGGCCAAAAACAATTTCGGTTTAAACTATCCCTCGTGACATCTTCATCTCAAATTTTAAGTTCATACAAAAATCGTTTAGAGCGCTCTCAAAGTTTCAATCACAAGGACACAGACACAATGTGCAAGTAAAAAAAAAAACTATTGAATGTACTTAGCTTGTTAGAAAATATATTAACTGTTAACTTTGTAACGGTTCTCAATATGTAGCCGTTATAGATTTGAGAAGCGGCCCTTTAAAATTATTCTGCTACTCAGGGCTGAGTTTAGCACGGAAACAAAAAACACTTCTAACCGTTAAATACATTCTTTAATTAGTAAAGGGTTCCGAAAAAGAAAAAAAAGGGTGCCATATTGTTGTCGGCCATTTTGTATAGAGCTAGGGGTAGTTCACCCCTAGGAATAGGGCGGGGCCAGAGGGGTTTGAGGGGTCAGAGCAGGTCCGCAAAAAACTCGAGGTATTTTTTATTCTATTTTTTTATATTTTTTTCGTGGAGTGAGGTACAGGTTGAAAAAAACAATAGCCTGGGATAATTATTCTCGACGTGTCTTCTCCGTATGCAAAGGGGATCCATTTTTTTGGGGTTCACACGGCGGGATCACCCCGGAAAAAAACAAGAGAAGAAGAAAGAAAAAAAAATATGGAAAGAGAAGACTTAATGATTTTTTCAATGTTTCTCACAGTGAGGGTTGTTTTTATAGAATGTTAATGAGGAAGGTTCGTGGTGAGAGTTCTAGGTTGGAAGATTAGAAACGATGTCTTGTACATGGAGTCTGGAGGACAGCTGAAGACAGAACAAGTGTCTCACCGTTTGTGGCTAGGTCACCATCCGTACATCTGCACACGTCTTAGAGAAGTCACGGATCACCAACGGTATTTATCAGTTAGTTATTGTCACTAATGCCCCGGCTTTCATTTCGCCTATTACCAGAGCGCTCATTCGTCGCTCTGATAGACATGTGCCCGTCTCTACAGCAGGAGTTCTAAATTTTGCCTATCCAGGTTTATTCGACTAGAGTAGATGTCTTTAACGAGCACCTGACATCGCACAGGCTCGGGACCATCGCTTAACGTCCTATCCGAAGGACGGCATGCTCAACATTTTTTCACCTCCCAGATAAAAAACCTAAGCTAAGAAGGCAAGCGCGCTACCCCTGAGCTACTGGCGCCCTCCGGTGTTTATCATATCACACGCCAAGCGACATTTAATATGCCGAATGCAAAACTCATGTAATTGAATTATATTTCACGTTGACTGCTCCAATTACCAGTTTCAATGGATTCTTACGTCAAAAATAGTTTTTTTTTACAGAATTCATTCAATTCCCAAGACAAATTAACGAATTACGTGTTCACTCTCGCCCCAAAAATCAATAGTTGACTTACATAATTTTCATACTGCATTTTCATACTGGGTTTTGAATTTACATATGAAATTTTGTGGCGATATATGGCGTACCAAGGAGCGAAGAGAAGAAATTAAGGTTGGCTGGGGACCACCGCCGATCAAGTGATATAAAGTCCGGCGCACCAAAAAAAAAAGAAAAAAAAAAGCTATATGAAGTTTAGTGGTAAGTAGTTATGTAATAGTTTTTTTTTTAAATTTCTGGAATTAGGGGTTTTTGGAAAACATAAAACTGTGAAAATTAACATCAATTTCTAAGCGTTCACATAACTTCTCTTATACTTCTTATAGCTGTGGAACTAAAAAAAATAAATAAACTGAGTTCGGTTTTTGGAAGGGAATTGAAAAGGGGCAGAAAAAACCTTATGAAAAACTGTCCCCAGCTCCTGTTTCCATTACATCTCCCCCGATCCGCAATTAGCATTTATAAAAAAAAAAAAACCTTCGTCCAGTTTTTAGCCGACGGAGTGGGAGGGAAAAAACCGGGGTCACCCCAAGTCAGTGGCTCGGAGAAGCCTTGGATCTCACTTATATAAGGTGGGTTTTTTCTTAACTTTTTTTTTTTTTCTTGCTTGGGCACTCTTTGGGGGTCAAAAAAGTATTAAGAAGAAAAAAAGAACATTAGGAGACCGGTGGCCTTCGGAGTATCCCTTCTACAAACAGAATTACTTGGAAAATAGACAGATATAAAAATGTTTGTTTATTTACCACGAAATTCGGAGAAAAAAAGGTCATCGGTGAATCACTGGCAATGTACTTCCTCAGCGCGAATTAAATAAGCTTCTGCTCTCCCCTGAAAGCAATTTTTCGATTTGATTCGAGACCTATAGGTCTTGTTCAGGACTTCTGAATCATCATACTAAAAGTGTTGGTATAATTCGTTTTTGGTTTTTAATTTGTATTTATTTTTTCTTTCTTCGCTAAACTCGCCCTCATGTCCCCATCAACATTGTTCTAATTCCTTCCTTCAACCAGTTACGTTACCTCGGGTTCTACTTAGTCACCCGACTGACTTAAACAAGCAACGCTACGTACAATTTCCAAGACTTAATATGGACCAACGGACACGAATTATGGACTACAGCCAAACAATTCAATATAAACTGCATCCAAAACTTCCAGTTCAAAGTCCTCCATCAAATTGTAAATGCTTCCCTCTTTGTCACCAATAAAATACTCCATGAAGACCTCAACATCCCAACCGTCCAGGAACTAATCCAATTCCGATTCTTAACCTTCCACAATATACTTTCATCCCATCCTAATCCATTTAACCTATTCTCTCACACCCATCCTTACAATCTTTCACGCTGACTGAATAGGAGGTGTCTATCTATCTTTCTAGGGAGTGTCAGCGCTGTCTGACTTCTCCCATCTTGTGACGTAGACACTTATTCATGTAAATAGCTACCATATCTGCTTATTATGTGTATTGTGTATAGATTGGAAATAAATAAATTAAAAAAAATAAATTATCTTCAAAACTAATTTATACTTATATTTTAATTTCTGAATTTATTTCCTAACCGTTATTAGTGAGCTAAAAATCCATAAAAAGATACCTAGCTATTTTGTTACTATGTTCAATGTGTTCTCATGAGTAATTGTTGATTGTACTTGACAGATTTAAATGATCTATTAGCAGTGCCGGATTAAGCCAGCGGGAGGCCTGTAGCAAATTCTGTCAAGAGGCCCTTGGTTTGCTTTAGGTTGTCAAGTTTAGGGTATTAAATAAAACAAAACTGTTACAAATAAACTTTTCTGGATTTAATATGGGCAAATTTAGAGATAACACTTTCAATATCGACTTCTTTAAGCAAATCATGCTCTATATTCATCAAAGTGAGATGATTAAGACGTTTTTGACCCATCGTGTTTCTTAACTCATTTTTAATACGTTTTAATGTTGAAAAAGAACGTTCGCCACTGCAGTTACTGATCGTGAGAGACATATAACTGCGCAAGGCAATTTCTACGTTTGGGAAACACGATTCTAAAGAATTATTTAATAAAAGTTTATAAAATTGCAGTTCCAATCGAGTCGAAATCGAGTTTTAGATTTTCAGGTGGGAGTAAAGCATAGCCTAAGCGCTTCGCGCTTAAGGCATGCAAAATATTTTTACGCTCCTATCTAAATTGATATTTTTTTACGGTCAGATAGGCGTTGGAGCGCGGGGCCCCCAATTCGCGGGGCCCGTAGCATTTGCTACTCTTGCTACGTGGCTAATCCGGCACTGTCTATTAGTTAACTCGAGGGCGACGCACAGTGGGACGAAACGGGCCATTCACTGGACATGGCTTTTTCTCCCAATTAATCCCTCTATAAAAATTTTAATGTGGGTCGTACTCTATGTATTTTTTCGTGCTGAATCGAGTGGTGAAGTCCGTTTGGCGATATGAATGATGCGAAAGAAGCTAGAGCACATACATAGTACAAGGATCTTTTATTTTTTATTTTTACATAAAAGATAAAATGTTCACTTAAATAGGTACTTAAGAATTAATAACAATTTTTTTTTATTTTTTTTTTTTTTATTATTTTTTAATTTTGTTTAATTTTTTATATGATTTGTTTAATTTTGTAAACCAATATAAAATACAAAACAAAAGCGCAAATAGGAACTTTAAAAAAAAAAGTAAAATAAAATCGGTACTTAGCAACTGAAAAAACTTAAGCAATGAAATAATTAAAATAAGGTACCTTTAGTTAATAAAATACCATCTTATTATCGGTTTCTTCAGGTTTTTCAACAAAGTCCAGCAAGTAATCTTGTTCTTTTACCTCATCAAATCTTAGCGAAGCGTCCAAAAGATCTGAACCAACGACTCCCACTGTAGAGTGCTCATGTCTACCAGAGTGACGAAAGAGTGCTCTAGTAGTAGACGATATGACCTTGAAGTTAAAGCCCGGGAATGAGTCATAATAACTAACTATATTAGTTAACTATTACTTCCCCATTGTATTTATATGTATTACTTTTATTTGACTAATATTGTATCTCGCTATTAACATTTAAGTTTATATACCTTAATATAAAACTACAGTATATTTAAAGTATTATTTTGCAATTTATTTGATGTCCTGACTTATATTTTAGATTTTTTTAAAACCCAGTCCGATCTTTGGCAAATTACATCTGGCATCCCAAGTCGGGTCCTAAGAATATTGTTCGCTATGAGAGGCGTCCATAAGAGGAGATTTCTATAATAATTTATTTAAGAAATCAATATAGGTTAGGCCATATCACACCAAATTGGTTTTGCTGTATGCGATTTCTGTAGAAGGTTTGTTTACCTGTTATATTTACATCGTCTTAGAAATGATTGCTCCATGCCAGTCTGACCTTTTAGCTAATTCTAGTCAAGTAGCATTTATATAAAAAATACGCTATCTTTTTTTTTTTTTATAATTTTCTCTTGTTTTTTTTTATCCTGTTGTATTATACATTTATTTATTTATTCTTCTTAAGCTTGCCTCATATCAAAACGGGATTTATGACATCTCGGTATATCTCCACAATGATTGACGGTGTTTACCTTGAATTGTGAACACAAGTTTCTTCACTACCAATTGCATAATGCTATGGTGCATCAAAAATGAGTGCAAATCAATTGATGTCGTCCTTTGAGGGTTCTGGATATACGTATAAAAATATCGTGTTCATACATCCATTCTATCGGGAGTTATCATGTTCACAGACACACATAGACAGATAACTATTTTTTTTTTTTTTTAATTTTTGGAATCATGAGATCGGTTTCATTGTTGGAAAATTTTGCATCGAATTTCTGACCGATTACATAACTTTCCCTACACATCATAGTGCAGGGGAAGTAAACATTGTAAATTAGAAGGAGGGGGGGGGGGGGGGACAGATGGACCCTCCCCCCCTCCCCGACTATGTTCATTCTGAGAACAGGGTGGTGAAAGTCATGGTACTAGATTGTAGTTGGTGGTTGATTGCTGAGTGAGTGGGCCCTGTATCAAAATTTCTTGAGGGTCCTTTTTTGCAAAATAAACAAAAACACTCCCATAAACAAAATATATTTGAAAAAAAAAAATAACAATACATATTAAAAAAGTTAACTCTAAAAAAATATTCTAGTGTGGTTAAATAGGTACTTTTCTTGCCTTTTTTCTGCGAACGTATTTATTATATCAACAATAGCTGAAGAAGATTTTAGTTTCTCAAGTTCTTCTTTTTGTATGGACAGTATTGATAAGTCTGATAGCGGTTCTTGTCCGCACATTTTTCGATCAATCTATGAAAATAAAGGGTTGAGAAGGTTTTTTTCATAAAAAGATTACAACTCAGAGTAAATTTGGGGGGTTTTCAAAAGTGAGGGCTCTCTAGCTCGGGGGCTCTGTATCATTGCTACAATTGCTACAGCGGTGAGGACGCCGTTAGCGCAGTGATACGCATGTTTGCCTTCTGAGCTCAAGATCGTGGGTTTGAAACCCGGCCCTCCTTAGTTTATTTTATCTGGGAGGTAAAATAAACTTAAGCAAGCCGTTCTTTGGATGGGACGTTAAGCGATGGTCTCGAGCCTGTACGTTGTCAGGTACTCGTTAAAGACCCCTCCCCTAGATGAAAAAAAATTTAGGATAGGTAAAATTTAGGACTCCCCAGTAAAGTCGGGCTCATGTCCACCAGAGTGACGAAAGAGCGCTAGAGCTCGTAACTAGAGTTACTAGTAGTAGTAGACGATATGACCTCGTAGTTAAAGCCCGGGCATGAGTCATAATAATAACTATAGCGGTAGCTACGCCCATGCGTCTGTTGCGCCACATTTGATGTATTCATTGGTTACTCCCCTTCTTTATTCTCTGAGTGTTTTTTATTGATTTAGAGAGAAACCGTCTGTGGCTTTTTAGCCCAAACGGTTTTGGAACGAAAACTTAATTGATTAATTCATTGCCGGTTATTCACGACTATTTTTTTTAATGCTACCCCCCTTTTGAATATTATCAGGAGCAAGAGTTTTTAGACCATTGGGTACGAAGAAAGGTTGTTCTTCTGTACTAATGTGATTATTACTGAAGACAATTAGCTGAGATAGCCGGAGGGCCTCCAGTCTTTAGAACAGCTGAAGACAATGGAGGATGGAGGAGGGCTCCATAGACAATACTGAGGTGTTTACCAGGACCATTCCTCTGGAGGAGGTTGTTCACCCCCAGGAGGTTCCCAGGGCCGCTCTCATTAACAAAAACAAATCTGTCCATACTGACAGGGACAAAAACGTCACTAGGAAGGGAAGCCAGCCCAGCGGTGCCCTCTGTTTTTGTGTCCAACCAACCCTTCCTCTCTCAGTTCGAGCTTGATTTGCATACAGATGTGACGGCTCTGGGGACATCTGGCCGCCACTGGCTCCTACCTGTTCGGTCAGCAGAGGACATCCCTCATGAACAGTCGTCCAGTTCCGGAGATGGTTCCAGCTGAGATCAGAACGATGCATATTGTTACTTCTATATTAGTTATTTTTTTCGAAGGGAGAGTGAAAACTTGAAAACTTTATTAAGTTAGGAACAGTGATGGAGAAGTACATTGCCGTGATTCACCGACTTTTTTTTGTTATTTTTATCTTTGACCAGATGCCCCCAAAACAATGGTTATTATTATATTGACCACGGAGGAAGGAGGAAGATCCCGTTGTCAATGCAGATCAATTAAATTTTCTATAATAAATTAATAGGTTAGGTTTTATGACTCATGCCCGGGATTTAACTACGAGGTCATATCGCCTACTACCAGAGCGCTCTTTCGTCACTCTGGTGGACATGAGCCCGACTCTACTGTGGGAGTCCTAAATGTTGCCTACCCTAAATTTTTATTCACCTAGGGAAGCGGTCTTTATCGAGTACCTGACATCGTACAGGCTCGGGACCATCGCTTAACGTCCCGTCCGAAGGACGGCGTGCTTAAGTTTATTTTACCTCCCAGATAAAATAAACTAAAGGCCTCGGTCGGGTTTCGAACCCACGTTCTTGAGCTCAAAAGGCAAATTAATATATAATGGAAAAAAATAATACGAATTTTATTGTCAGAATTTGCCCATTGCACAACTATTGTCTCTCTTGTAATTTTTTTTGTTTGTTTATTTTTTTTATCCTTGAAGTTTTTATCTAACGATAAAATAATAGGTATATCACTTTAACTATAAAAAATGTCGTCCGTGAATCACCGTCAATGTACTTCCCCACCATGAATCACTGAATTATGAAAACCCCCTCCAATCATCCTTGGTCCAATTTGACTGAAATTCAGTAGCGGTCGTTCTTATAAGTTTGTGGATACACCTGTAAAATCTTGTCGATAAATTTTTTCTATATTTACTTATCGTATTCACAGACACATAAACATACACACAGACAGACATATTTCTGTTCATTCTTGGAATGTTCGTTTTCCAGAAATGGTCTGATTTTGATTCTTAGTCATAAAACATTTAACTTTAAAACATTATTTTTAATTTTGTCATGAAAACACAACTCTTATGGGAAAATAAAATTCATATTATGATTTATAAAAATTTAAGATTATCTGCAAACCATTTTTTAAAAATATTTAAAGAAAGACAATAACAAGAAAATAAATTTTACTTAAAGGAAAAGTATAAAAGAGGGTTGATATTTAGAGCTGTAGAGAAATATAGATACTTTAAGATGGGCAAGAGGATAACAAATGTGGCATTAAATATTCATTTATTCAAATTTAAAGTCCACAATTTGAAATGGAGCCAAAGGGCCTTAGACAAGAGCACTCTGGTAGTAGGCGATATGACCACGTAGTGGCCGGGCATGAGTTATAATAACTAACTATAATAACTAAACGTATAAAAAAGTATAACTCATGAGAAGGTATTGTTTTTTAAATGCCCTTCCCCATTTCTTGAAGGCAGTAGAAATAATAAAAAAATGGAAACAGATTAAAAATGTTTATGTTTGAGAAAATATTATTTATTTTATTTCTATTGGTTTATTTATTTATAATATATAATAATTTTATGTTTGCCAGTGAGAAAATGGCATTTCTGTGTGTGTAAGATAATTATCTATATATACATGTATAAAATATATAATTATTTTTTCATTTTTCATACACAGAAATGCCTTTTTCTCACTTCTCTCTGGAAACATCGATTTTTAATAAGAACTTAAACCGGTTTATGAAAAATGGAGGAAGAAAACCAAATAAAAGTTTCCAAGGAGTTTCGGAGGCAGGGAAGGATTCAGGATATACAGTAGAAAAGTGGAGTAGTCAGGTGAATGAGCGAGCTAAGGAACAGAGAATACAGACTCTACCGAACCGTGATGCACTGTGGCGGGTCGATATTGTGCTGGTCAGTTCAGTATCTTCATTTTGTAGGCTTTTGAATAGTTCCTTATGTGGATAAAAACCCTAAAAGAAACTCTTATAGTGAGCGTATGACGTCTGCCCGGATATTAGTTCCTATATAAGAAGTATAGGGGAAGTTATGTAATCTCAACACAAACAGCCCAATAACTACCAAAGTAATGAATGTGTCATAAATAGCCCAATAACTACCAAAGTAATGAATGTGTCATAAATAGCCCAATAACTACCAAAGTAATGAATGTGTCATAAATAGCCCAATAACTACCAAAGTAATGAATGTGTCATAAATAGCCCAATAACTACCAAAGTAATGAATGTGTCATAAATAGCCCAATAACTACCAAAGTAATGAATGTGTCATAAATAGCCCAATAACTACCAAAGTAATGAATGTGTCATAAATAGCCCAATAACTACCAAAGTAATGAATGTGTCATAAATAGCCCAATAACTATCAAAGTAATGAATGTGTCATAAATAGCCCAATAACTACCAAAGTAATGAATGTGTCATAAATAAAAACAACTTGTTTAACTTTTATATTGTTCAATTCTACAAAAATGTATTCATACGTATGTCGGTCATAGTATATCGGTTTCGGGTTATACCATCCGCTTTATAAAATTTTCGACGATGAAGTAATCCGAAACCGGTACACTATATGTATATATTTTTGTGAAAATAGACAATATAAATAATAAACAAGTTATTTGTTTCTATTTATTTCTATTAGCTTTCCACTGTATCGAAAAAATGCATTCGGATATGAAAGTCAATTGCTGTCGTCCTTATGGGTTCTGGACAAGGCCCCCACATGCCCGGTGCTACCGTTGCTACGGCCAAGGGGCCCGCAAGGACGGGGAAAAAAATTAAAAAGTAGAACATTTTTAATAAATCATAGAAAGAAAACAATAAATAAATCACTAAGACTAGATTTATGTGTATCAATGAAATATTACATCAGAGTAATATAAATTGGTTCATTGGATATGCAGTGCGTTGCGTACAAAACGTACAAAGCCTTGACTTCAGTGATGTAATTGTAAAATTCTCAATGATCAAAGCCAGAAAAATGTTCATATGGTTTATAATGTAACCACCAATTTCCTACGACAGTTATTATTTTATCTGTGTGAATATTAAAATTAAGCAAACATTAATATTTAAGAATTAATTTGTTCAATTATGTATTTACCAGTATTTAAAATAAATTTACGATGACAATCTAAACACTGTCTAAACTCTTAAAACTAGTTTAAATGTGTTTGATGAAAAATAATTGTAATAAAGGTTAAAAAATGTATATTGTAAAAAAAGGCCAACATTTCTTTTTTTGGTAGTAAGAGGGGGGCCCATCATGACTTTTAGCAACGGGGCCCAGGGAATAATGTGGGGGGCCTGGTTCTGGATACCTACACATAGACAATTCGTTTTATCAGGAGTTATCATGTTCATAGACACTGATGCACAGAAAATTAGATAATTTTTTTTTTTTCAATTTTGGAATCAAGTACATCAAAATATATATTTTCCCTATACTTCGTTTTATTGGAGAAATTAAAAAAAGAAAGAACAAGAAGAACTTTTTTTTTATTTTTTTTAATTCGCAATCTATATAGGTACTACGTATGTATACATAATAAGCGAGAGCGCCGGTAGCTCAGTGGTATGTGTGCTTGACTTCTGAGCTCAAGATCGTGGGTTCGAAACCCGACTGAGGCCCTTAGTTTAATTTATCTGGGAGGTAAAATAAACTTAGCGCGCCATCCTTCGGATGGGACGTTAAGCGATGGTCCCGAGCCGTACAGGCACCGTACAGATTTCAGGTACTCGTTAAAGACCTCTGCCCTAGGTGAATAAAAATTTAGGATAGGCAAAATTTAGGACTCCCCCAGTAGAGTCGGGCTCATGTCCACCAGAGTGACGAAAGAGCGCTCGGGTAGTAGGCGATATTACCTCGTAGTTAAAGCCCGGGCATGAGTCACAAAACCTAACCTAACCTACATAATAAGCAAATATGTGGTCAAAAAAGAAAAAAATATAACAATGTCACTTGATGGGAGAAGCCAGCCAGTGCTGACACTCCCTCGAAAGTTAATTATCATTATTTACTATCCTCAGAGAGAAGATCGCGAGGCCACCTCCAGTCCAAGCGGCGGGGAGGATTGTCAAGATGGGAATGAAAGGAAAAGTCTTGTGTGAGAGGATTTCAATGAGAAGAAAGGTTTCTGTGGAATGATGTGGGAATACCGAGATCTCTGTGTAGGATTTTATTGGTGATGTAGAAAGGACGTTGACAATTTGTCGGAGTTTGTACTGGAATGTTTAGATACGATTGATGTTGGTCTTGCAAATCGTAAGTTTGTTGTTAGTTGTCAGTTTTGATTTTGGTCTGCGTAGTCGATGTAACAGTCCGTATCTTCGATTCAGTTCTTGTCGTTTAAGTAGTGTATGTGGGTTCCACAGAAGTCTACTATCTAGGTAAAACGCGAGTTAGCAAACTTGGTTTGATGAGGGAATCAGGATGTTGTTAATGATGACGGGAGGACAGAGTAAATTTTTGCTCATTTAACTTCATTCTCCAGAGGTTGCACTTCTCTCTATTTCAGTGAGGTGCTCCTGAAGGATGCGTGAGGCTAAAGCGGAATCAGGATTGCTGCGTCTTCACCCTAAATCGTCAGTAATGTCTGAGGATGGATAGGAATGTCGGCAGTATATGTATTGTAAAGGATGGGACCAAAACAAGAACGTACAGAATTATCTTCAACTTTTCTAAATAAGTCATTTAACCAACTATAAAATGTTTTGTAAAATATATTCTAACTGAAGAATCTATGTAAGAAGTGTGGATTGTATTAATATCTGGCTCCGGCAACGAGTTCACTAATCCTGTTTGAGAATCCAGTTTGTTGTCCCTTCACAGCGTCAGATGCTTGCTTTGTATTTGTAAGTAAATATATTATATTTTACTTCCCCAGTTATCCGAAGTATAGAGGATGTTATGTAATCTCTCTAGTATTCACCTAGGGCAGGGGTCTTTAACGAGTACCAGACATCGTACAGGCTCGGGACCATCGCTTAACGTCCCATCCGAAGGACGGCTTGCTTAAGTTTATTTTACCTCCCAGATAAAATAAACTAAGGGCCTCGGTCGGGTTTCGAACGGAAAAAGTACTTGGACACATGTTTAATATTGTTTACAGGCTTAATCCTTCCTGAGTAAACAGTTCAGTTTGTGCTGATATCTTAAATTTAAATCTTTATAGTGTTTATTATGTATTTAAAAAATATGAAGAAACGGGAATGATTGAAAATAAAAAGAGATCGGACCGCCAAAGAGCTCTATCAAGGAGAGACGGCCGGAAAATAGAGCGTATTGTAAAGAAAAACCTATTTTCTAGTATTTAGCAATTGCAGCTGACATTGCATCAAGTTCTGGAGTGTCCGTTACCCTACGTACAATAAGAAATTACCTCATTAAATCTGGTTTCTGAGGTAGATACTTTAGAAAATAGCCATTTATAAGCGAAAAAAATAGAAAGAAAAGGCTAAAATTCGCTTAGGAATATCTACACAAGGAGATAGCATTTTGGAAGACAGTCATTTTTTCTGACGAAAGTAAGTTTTGTTTATTTGGGCGAGTCTGGAGGAAGAAGAATTCTTCATCCCACGGTGAAGCATGGAGGGGTCAACATAATGGTTTGGGGTTGTATGTCGTTCAGTGGAGTTGGAAAATCTGGTGACTATTGAAGGTGTTCTAACGGCAAAAAGATATGTTGAAATATTGCAACATAATTTATTTCAAAGTGCACCAAAATTGGGGTTAAGAGACATTTTCCATTTCCAACAGGACAATGACCTCAAAAACACAGCATTCATTACAAGGGAATGGTTGCTGTTTGATACTCCTCCTAGAAGACTTGTAACTCCAGCTCAATTTCATGATATAAACCTCATAGAGAATCTAGAGTATCTCCTGATTCAAAAAAAAAAAAAAAAATCAAGTTCTGTGTGTCTGTGTACACTATAACTCGGTAAAATGAATTTATTGATACATTTTATATATGTGTCCAGAACCCTGCTAAGGGCAGCACCTACCGAAGGGAAGGGGGGATTAGGGGGGAGGCTTAACCCGAAAACTGTAATAACTGCCGATGTAATGAATATATCGACACAAAATTTCATATGTAAATTCAAAACCCCATAAGGACTACCACTTCTTATCTTATTGTTCTGGTTTTGGAGGCAGCGTAAAGTTAATTGTTTAATTCGTTCTGGGGAAGTACATTGTCGATGTTTCACGACGACTTTTTTATTTATTTGTTTACGATTTCCATTTTTTCACTAACCCACACATATTTTCAAATATATTGGGACAATGTGTATTATACCATCTGTATCTTTCCTGGCCTTACGATCTAGATGAATAATCAGATGGTTTCGAGCAGAGAAACGCATATATTTTTACTTTCTTAGACTTATATTATAAGGAACTATTGTAATATGACCTAATACAATTTTTTTTCAAATAATAGTTGTAGAGAAAAATAAGGTAAACAATTTATATAAAATATGATTTTTTACAGGTCGTCAGGTTTTCGAGATACATGCCGAAAAACATCTTGAAATATAGTTTTGAAACTTATATTTTTAAACGTTTTCTTGATTTAGCCGAAAACGGTTTATCCTATCGCAAAATTAATTCCTACCTTTGTTTCTTATAAAATTTCCAATCGCCAAAAGGTCATCAAATTTGAGGTAAGATCAATACGACAAAAGTTATGATGCCCTGAAGAATGTAAACTAAATTTAAATAAAGTAATTTTTAAATCATAGCAAAAATCTTTAAAATATGGTTTTTGTATTGTTAGTTTTTTTTTTGAAAAATTATGAAAATTAAGAATGTATGTGACTTGGCCATTACAGGTTTATTTATACCAACAACGCTTACAGATCACTCTCTCTCCCCCTCCCCTTCTCTAAATCATTTCATTTTGTTTCTTTGTACAGCGTTACCTTGAGAGTGTAAACTTTCTTATACCCAGTAATGCCAGTATGAAATAATTTTGAGAAGGGGGAAAGCGTGGTTGGTATAAGAAAGTCCTGTAATGGCCACATGACATTTTTTTTTTTTTATCGTTTTCATTTTTTACAACTGTAAACATATACTTTTAAATAAACAATAAAAATGAACAATTGTAACGGGGAGGCCATTTTGTTAAAATTTTGAAGAGAGGTTACCGTAGTTGTTGCCCAACCTATGTCCAGATTGATCTAATAATGAGGCTGTAGATCATGAACAGAGTGGGAGCTAGACACTAACCTTGATCAACACCTGCCCCTATCTAGGTGTAGGACTTACCGTATGTTACTTGAACCAACCTCATCTCCTGTTCTCTCCCATCAACCTAACCTATAGTGTTTCTTAACTTATAACATTAGTTCAAGGAAGGTTTGTGATCGTGCGAAACTCTGAGATCGAATTTTCAATGGAATTTCACGTTTTAAAATCTTCTGAACACGTTTCGACCATTTTCGCATGATTCTGTCTTTGTGTGTGTTTTTTTTTTTTTTGTTTTTTTTTAAAACTGAGAAGCGATTGTAGCAATGAATTTGAAATGAAGATGTCACATGTGTTAGATCTGATCACATTTAGGCCGAATATAGACGAAAATTAAGACCACTTTACTTTGGGCCTATGTACATTTTACAAGCAGTGCCGGATTAACCTATAAGCAAACTAAGCAATTGTTTATGGCATCACGTCTGGGGGGCACCAAGTCCGCAATGCTATTTTTGAAATAGTTATTTATTTAAATAGTTAATTATTTTTACTTTTTCGTAAATCTTTAAAAAAAAATGTATTAAAAAAGGAACTAATATGTTAAATATAAAAACATTTATAGTTTGCATAATTTTTTTCATAGCCTGCCGTAAACTTCGGTTGGAAGACCAAATATCAAGTCCTGATTGTGATGATACTGAGGAAGAAGTGCATTATATGATGAACGAATGGCGTATTTGGACAAAAGAGAAATTTAGTGTTTTAATAAATTAATTTCGAAAAAATTGATTTTCTTTTTTCTAGCTTAATTAGTTTTGTCTTCGTTTTGTTCAATCGAGCTTTAGTATTGAACTTTCCAACATAAGTAAGACGTTAATCATATCAATAGTAAGGCGGGAGCACCATAAGCTCAGAATGCTTAGGGCATCGAATAGTCTTAATCCGGCACTGATTACAAGGTACGCTTATATTTATGGTCTAAAAACAAATCTCATTAAATAGAAGTTTTCGTTATGTTAGGAAACTATTTTTTTAGAAGTTTTCTTAATTTACGCGATTATAACGGTTATGCCGCGTTTACACTATGTAGCAAAACAGGTATATAGCCGAGCTATGTAGCTGTGCTACAAGTTTTTCAAAACGCCACCCGAAAACAGCCATATAGTCCGGCTATATAGCTCAATTCAAGAGCTATATAGCTGGAAATGAGTTTCCCATCGGTTGTCGGTAAGATCAAAGGGAACTATGCAGCTGAGCTCTACAGCCGGGCTGGAAGCACGTTTTTTGTTGTAGCACAGCTATATAGCTGTCGCCCGAAGACGCTCATCAGTTAAGTGGTTGTTCTCTATATAGCTAGGTACTACAGTAAACTGCTTGATTTCATCAAGTACATGCTCATGCAGCTGCTACAGCTCACAACGAAACGTTTTTAGTCATAGCTATATAGCTCTTTTTACATAGTCATAGCTATATAGCTCAGCTATATATAGCTCGACTATATAGCTGTTTTTAGTCATAGCTATATAGCTCTTTTTACATAGTCATAGCTATATAGCTCAGCTATATATAGCTCGACTATATAGCTGTTTTTAGTCATAGCTATATAGCTCTTTTTACATAGTCATAGCTATATAGCTCAGCTATATATAGCTCGACTATATAACTGTTTTTAGTCATAGATATATAGCTCTTTTTACACAGTCATAGCTATATAGCTCAGCTATATATAGCTCGACTATATAGCTGTTTTTAGTCATAGCTATATAGCTCTTTTTACATAGTCATAGCTATATAGCTCAGCTATATATAGCTCGGCTATTTAGCTGTTTTGCTACATAGTGTAAACGCGGCTTAAGTCTTAGTGTGAAATGATGGGTGGGTAGGAGAGGAAGAGGATCTGTACAAAAGTAGTAGGTATAAAGAAGTTATTTTGACAACGGAACTTCTTTTAATGATAACACTAAAGTTCTGTTGTATGGACAGACACAATTATCCCCTGTTTACCGTTGCTGTTGTATGGACAAGACACAATTATCCTTTGTTTACCTGTTTCTGTTGTATGGACAGACACAATTATCCCTTGTTTACCTGTTTCAGTTGTGTGGACATCTTCACCTTCCAACGAAGCCGAACTTCAGCTGTACAGAGTCATGCAAAGAGCCAGTCTCCTGGCTTACTACGACACTCTTCTTGAAATGGGTACGCCACTTGTAATATTTTAAACCTTTTTAGGAGGTTTCCAAAGATGTGATACATGGTGAAAGAATGTTTTACTTATATCAAATTGAACTAGCACATCGCTGGAAAGCGAACAAAAAAAAAAGTTTTAATAAATGAAAAGAAAGATGTTAAAATGTGTTACATCATAAGTAATGAGAGCTTTTAGACATAGGAATCAATCGAAACCCGGACGCGGCCCTTAGGATTTTTATCTGGGAAGTGAAAAAACCTTGACCACGCCGTCCTTCGGATGGGTCGTTAAACGATGGTCCCGAGCCTTTACGATGTTAGGTACTCGTGAAAGACCCCTTAAAAATTTAGGCAGACAAAATTTAGGACTCCCACCACAGTAAAGTTGAACTCATGTCCACCAGAGTGACAAAGAGCGATCTGGTATTAGGCGATGTGTCCTCAAAGTTGAAAGCCCGGGCATGACTCACAACTAATTGTGACATTACTAATAACTAATTAACATAGAAATATTGGGAAGGAAGGAGACCTCCAATCTTCCTAATCGCGGATGGTTGGCTAGATGACTTTTGTATACCAACCACGTTTTTACAAATCATTCACCCTCCCCTTCTCAAAATCATTTCTTACTGGTATTACTGGGTATAAGGAAGTCACTCATAAAATTAAATGATTGTAAAACCTTTTTTTCTTCATTCTTAATATTTTTTAATAATAAACTACCAATAGTAAAAATATATTTTAAAATTCGTTGCTATGCGTTATAATTTATTCATTACTATGCAAGATTTTTTATGGAAATTTATTGTTCGTTTTTTGGAGTGACCAGAGACACCATTTTCACGTAAATCAAGCAAACGTCTAAAAAAATGGATTTCGATACGTAATTTTACGACTGTTTTCGGCATGTATCTGTAGAAGTGCTTTATGTGTAAAAACGTGGTTGGTATAAGGAAGATATATTTTATATTATTATTACTAAATTTAATTTCATTAACATCCCTCCGTTCCTCTGATGCCCCCAAATTTCGATGACCGATAGGGGGAGGTCGGTAGACAGACTGTGGTGAGATAATCCTGCCCTAGAGGCCCCATTAGTATTCATTATCCGACTCCCACCTGTTGAGCGACTGACATGCATCTGCTGGTCTCCATAGCCCAGTTCCTCTCCTATGGTATCTCTCTCTCTGTACGACCAGGATGCATCAGGAATCGATTTGCCTATGAAGGAACCTTATGCCAAAACTGTATTCAGCTTATTTGAAGCCTATTTTACCCAACATTTTGTTTAAAAATAAGTTGAGTTATATATATATATATATATATATATATATATATATATATATATATATATATATATAATATACGGGGAAAGAACCAGGTTTGTCACTTTTTTCTCGAATGTGAGATATCGCCACTATAGTATATTAAACATATTTCACGATTCACCATCGTTACGGGCTTCAAAAAGACGGTTTGTCACTACGAAAACGGAAGCTGAAAATATGACGTGCGGGGAATTGATAGATACGGACTTTCAATATTTAAATTTCAGTTTTCTCAATTTCAACATCTGGTGATAAACCTGATTCTTTGCCCGTGCTCTTCATATATTGTGATGTATAAAAATAATACACACATAGAAAAATAGAAAAGATTAAATTATGAACATTGAAAAAATTAGTTATATTTATTTGTATATAGAAAGCAAATTTCTATTTAAAACCAGTAAAAAACAAAACACGGCCATCAGCTGTTTTTATTAGTGTGTGTGTAGAGAGAGTCGAGGCCTGAGGTTGAATGGCGAAGGTCTGAGGATGTGCACAGTGGTGTTTAGGCTTAAATTGTGATGAACTAAGTAGGAGTGTATTGACGGTGAAATTGATCCAAAAAGAAGGTACTTTTATTTGTTTATATGTACAGGATATATGCCCAGGAATATATAACTTAAATTTAGAGAATGGCCCAAAATATAAAACAAAATGATTGAATTAGTGTTAAGAATTTAGTTTTTAAGGTTTCTTTTCTTTCGATTTTTGTTTGTTTCAATGTTTATTTTTTATTTTTAATAATGTAGATTTAAGAAAATAAACCCAATATATGTTCTCAAAAATTCTATTCTATTCATTTTCCCTGTTGGCCCAGTAAAACTATTTGAAAACCTTTGGATTAGATTTAATATTTTTGTAAAATTTAGAAGACAAGATGGCGTCTCTTTAGAAATCCAAATGAAAAGTTTGTTAATTGAAATTTTTTTTTATATAGTGCACTTTCTTCAAAATTGTACGTCTTGAATTTTTGCTACTTTTTTAGGGCCCTTTTCGATAAACTACGGTAGAAATCAAAATTTAGTAAAGATAAAGAGATAAAATTTCTACAGGAAATGTAGTCATTCTTATTGTTTATTATTATTCTTTATTCTTTTTTGTTTATTTAATTACTATAATTTCATTATTATTAATCATTATTTATATTTTTATTTATTTATCATTTATTTAAGTTTAACACTTAAACCTAATAAGCCTTTTATTATTACCACAACAATTATTCAACAATTATTGAAAGTTATCTGAGATTAACTAAGACTGTAAATTTTTTACTATTATATTTTCTTTATTTATTATTGTATTTTCTTACTTTATTATATTATTGACTTCTCAAATATTTGTAGATATTATGTTAAGGCAGGACTTCCCAACTCCCCATAGATTAGGTAATCTCAGGTAACCTGAGAATTATACAAATATGATAATCAGTAGGAAACTTAAATGTCACTATAGAACTTTGTGCTGACGATGGTACGCCGATACCGGTACACTTTATATTAATTTTTAGTGGAATTAGACAATATAAAAAGTTAAGCAAGATCTTTGTTTTTATTAATTTTATTAGCTTTCCACCACATGGACACAGATCGCAGAAATGTATTCGGACTTGGTAGTTTCCCAGAAGGCTAGGGGTAGTTTCCAAGGTTCATATTTATGGTATGTCTTCAGGTGGTGACGACGTGCAGCAGCTGTGCGAGGCCGGAGAAGAAGAGTTCCTAGAGATCATGGCACTGGTGGGGATGGCCTCCAAACCTCTCCATGTCCGCAGGCTACAGAAGGCCCTTCAGGAGTGGCTTACCAATCCCAGTCAGTATAATATACTTATCTATCATTATAATTATATAATTATCAAAGAAAATTTCAAATGTATTTATTACTTATAGGATCGATAATACATTGCATAGTAAGGAGTTGGTACTTGCATAACTTAGTATGAAAATAAATCACTGTAGAAGTATAACAAATAAAACATGCTGAAAATGAAAAATTGACAGAGTAATAATGAATATTTTGAAAATGAAACATACTTGACTGAGAAAACTGAGGCTATGACGGGTTGGAGCGAACCACCGTCGTCGCCAGCTCGTCACACCATTTTATTTCGCCCCCGCCAGGAACCGACAAACCGGCTGAATACTTGGTAGCCGGTCTGCGTCAGGTTCAGTCCTGTCCTGCAAATCAACTCCACACTGTCCTGTTCATACAGCGGTCATTCGAGGACTACATGTTCTGCAGTCTTTAAGACTCCACAGGAACAGTTCGGGTTGTTCTTCCACTTAAAGAAGAAGCGTTTGGAATTGTAATCCCCATGACCTAATACTATCTGGGACATCCAGTAGTCAGGCAGTACTCACGTAGAGTTCAGGCGTACCCGGACGTCTGGAAAGGATATGTTGTTCGGCCAACTTCGTGACCAACGTTCTTGCCATTTTTCCACTATCTATTCCTGGACAATGTCCTTACAACGCTCTGGTTTGTCTTCGTTTCTATTCTTCCAGGGCTAGGCGTAAGGGCTCATCCATATCTGATCCTAAACTAATATAGAATAATACTACAAACATAACATACTCGAATAATGCAAAGGGTAAAATAATAATATATATATATATATATATATATATATATATATATAAATATATACTATATAGATATAGAATATATTTTACAAATATCTTCCCATCATTGGTTAGATTTACAATGTTCTGTAATTAATCAGAAAGTCTAAAAGAGATTGTTTGGTTGGTTGTTTTATTAGGGATTATTCAGGTTATTATCGGCCTACCGCGTTATATTTATTGTCTTTGAAATGCAAGGGCACTCTTATTAAATCAAATAACGGAAACAAGGACCATGAGTCCACAAAAGTCATGGGGGGATAGCCCAGGGGAACCGGTGAAGGGCTCAGCATGGGACCCAGGGGGAAAGCAACAGGATCGCTGGGCCACTCTCTCTTATATATAACTGTAATCTTATGGCTTGAGGGTGTGCATATGAGAGATGCCATCCACACCCTCCAATCCCGGGTCTGTTCCCGTCCAGAGACCCCGGTGGAGCTCTTCAACCCAGCCAGTCACAGCCAAGGACCCCCACAGGACCACGCCCTGGCCCCTAGGACCACCCAAGTAACGCACACTTATTGATTTTTAGCCAAATCGGTCAAAGGGGAGGGAGATCAATGATGGGAGGGTTCAACTCAGAAAACCGTCCTAAAATTTAGCATGAGAGTCTCCTGTTCATTTTTGGCCAAAACGGTCGATTGGTTTTAGGGGGAGAGCGAAAACTTAATTGATTAATTCGTGCTAGAGAAGTACATTGGTGATACATTAATTTATTTGTTTACTTATTTCTTTTATCATTCTGTATTATAATTTGGTCTATATCACAAATTCATTTCATGACATAGACACTATATTTCTTAGTGGTAGGCAGATGTAGTGGACTAACTTGTTAAATAAGTAATACAGATGTATCAGTCCAACATAGATTTATTTAACCACAACTAGTTTCGGCAATTTGCCATCTTCAGGTGGTGAAAGTGAACATACATAAACCAAAAATTAGATTAGAATTTACGAGCTTTTACAGTTCATGTCAATCATTAACAATAAATAAGTTAAAAATAAAACATAACAATTAAAAAACTTAGACACTATTTATCACATACACTTATAGTTTATGTATATATAATTATTTTAAAAAACTGGAATATCAAAAATCAAATTAATAAAGAACAAAATAACTCCCATCTATCAGGGATTGCTTAGGAAATGTGAAGTACATTTTATCCTGTACAATGCTAATTATACCATAAATCTTTTAAGAAAAAAAATGAAGATGTGATTGGAATAACTTAAAAAAAAAATAAAAATAAATAAAAATCATAAAGCTTCTTCGAAATAATAAGAAAAAAATAAACAGGTATTGAAAAAATAAAAAAAATAAATGAAATGTATCTTGGTTTGTTGTTGAGCGATTCGACTATTACAGCGATCCTCCAGTCACTCACTCCTATCTTTCTTTACTTCCATTATATTTTCTTTTCATTATTTTTTTTTTTTCTTTAAATAAAGACAAAAAGACAATCTATGTCTCGTCGTTCACATATATGGCTAACCTTGAGTTTGATTCGAAAATGTCATAGTCAATGATTCACCGACAATGTACTTCCTCAACTCAAATTAATCAATTTGTCCCTCTGAAACCAGTTTAGTGAATTAGTTCAAAAGAATTAGTTGTCTTACTAAGAGATTTTTCAATCATAATGAAATTCGTGTTGTTCACATTCGTCACATCCAAAGTTATATAGTTCGTGGAAATACATTTTTCAATATATAAAACAAGAAAAATAGAGAACAAAAATAATAAATGTACAAAAGGAATGAACTTTTTACACTAAAAATATAGAAAAAGTTCAATTAAAAATTTAAAAACCTCCGACACAAAAAATAAACTTTTAAAAAAGAGAATTAAAAAATTGTTTTTTGTTCATTCATTTTTTTTTTACTGAAACCTTGGTGAGGAGGGCTTGAAGGGCTTAGTGGGAGGCTAAGGGGGGGAGGGGCTTGGCCTTATAAACATTTGAGCTCAAAATCCAAGCCTCTATACTAGCTGTAATAGAGGCCGAGATCCCTACACAGGCTCTGATGAAACCTGAAGATCTACGGCATACCCGATTTCTACCAAACATGGCTAAGAACCATCTCGCAAATACCACCTTTTGAAACAAAATGAAACGCTTTGAAATCGGTTCAGCCGTCTTGGAGCTACGATGCCACAGACATACACACACTCCTTTTGCGTCGGGGGTTAAAAAACTACTTATTTGCCCCCTTCTCTTATCCTATCTTTTCCATTGACTAATTTGACTGAAAATCAATAGGTGTCGTCCTTATGGCGTTCTGGATACGCGTATAAAATTGTGTGTCGATACATTCATTCTATCGGGAATTATCTTGTTCACAGACAGATAGACTTTTGAATCATGGGTAGGGATGGGTATCGACCAACAAAGCATCGATTAATGATATCAATTATTATTTTCTACTAGTTAATCGATACACTTATTAATCGTTGGTTAAATAATCGATTAATCGATTAAACGAACTCACAAACAAAAGTTAATACAATCAGTCAATCACAACTCACAAATGACAAAACACAAATGATTAGAAAATTAGAATTAGAAGTAGAACTATTAGAAGGTTACTTTTTACTTATCACCAGTTCACCACAGAGGCACTGTGTTGTATCGATAGTCAATACGATAGTCTCCTCCCACTTTTTTAAACGAGTTGCACTTCGGATGAATAATAATTAATTCATTTTTCTTTTTTTTCTCCTGTTTTTCAGATGAGTTGTAATTTTAATTAAAAATTTAATAATCGTTAAATAATCATCGATTATCAGATTAATCAAACCTAGATGACATCGATTAAAAAACCACCGATTATTTTACCCAAATATCGATTGTTTCGATAAATCTGTTAATCGATACCCATCCCTAATCAGGGGATCGGAAAATATTAAAATCCGGTGAAAACTCAACATCGAATTTCTGACCGAGAATTAAAAATTAATCGTCTGACCAATTTTTTCCGATAGGATCTTTAGTCGGAACCAAGGGCGTAGCCAGGGGGTGGCAGGGGGGGGCACGTGCTGGCCAGAGCAAAAAATCAAGATGAAAATTAAATAAACTAAAACAATTGTTTTTTTAATTAAAAATGGATTACTCGCAAGTTACCAAAAGGATCTTCAAATTTCCCGTGGGTCTGATTCTTAAATCAGCCATCAGCTGTTACTTAAATGTACATGTACAAAACAAGTCATATTACATTTATTTAAATATATATGAATTCGATCATTTCATTTCCTCGCTCAAAATCTTCATTCATGTTATACTTAATACTCTTAAAGCTGATTTTACATGCGCATTAAAAATGCAAAGCGCAGCAACAGCAAATGTACGCTATTGGCTGTGAGTCATTTAATTCTAAAAGCACAGAAACCACAGCGTGCATTTGATGCTGCTGCGCTTTGCATTTTTGCTACTGATGTAAAGTCAGCTTTAGTATTACAGTCAATGGTTACCTCAGGGGGGGGGGGGGGGCTTCTGGAGGTCCGAGTCTCCCAAATTAATAACAAAAAGTCTGCAGCACAAACCACTGAAACTGCGGGCTGTGCCCCCGGGAGTCTGTACCCTCCACCCCTGTGTCCTAACTTTGCCCCCCCCCCCCCCCCCCCCCCCCACCACCTTGCTCAAACTTCTGGCTACGCCCCTGGACGGAACATAAAATCTAGAATTGTTTTTTTCCCAAAAATAATATTATTGTCATCTCATCTTTTGAGAATATTATGATAATACTTGTTGATAGGTTCCGCGTTATCCCGTACCATAATAATCCAATGATGGAGCTGCCAACTGCTTCCTGTCCCAACGTACTTCTTGCTTGGTTCGTCTTCTTAACCTAATTTTTTTTTGTCGACCTAGGGCTTTGCCTAACTACCTTGAAGACTATTGAAATCACAAAATGATAAGTCAGAAACCTTTCTTAATAATGAGAAGCATGTCTGCCATATGCTGTCCATATGAAATGGGTCCCTCCCTCCATCTTTCTTATTAATATTTCAAATTGGTGTTGAGCTAGGGCTTTAGTTGGTTTTTTCTAAGCAATGTTCATTCATATCATCTGAAGGTAGTAACTTTATGATGTGAAAGTTTCTGAGTCAATTCCCCAAGAATTGGACAGATTTATGATCTACTTTGTGAAAATTCATATTGAGAAAGAATTGTACGGTCGCTAATGTAGGCCAGACAGGTAGATTCTTCAGTAAGAGATTTATGAAAAACTAAATATGTCTTTACCAGTTGAATCCGGCTCCATGCCTTTCCCTTAAGACAATACGAAAGTGCTACACACAAAACAAAAGTACGAATCTATTAACTTCCTAGAAGTTCTACAAATAAATAAGCTCAAAACAAATCCTTGATGCTCAAATGAACCAGCATCGGCAGTTATTGGGATTTTTGAGTTGAGCTCCCCTCTGATCCTCCCTCCTCTTCTGCTGATTCCGATGAAAATCTATAGGTGTCGTCCTTATGGGGCTTTGATAATATATTTGAAATTTCATGTCAATACATTCATCACAACGAGAGTTATTAGAGTTTTTTTTATTAAGCCACACCCCTAAACTCTCCCTTTCCTTAGGCCGATTGGGGTGAAAATCCGTAGGCGTCGTTCTTGAAGGGTTTCGAGTACACATGTAAAATTTCGTGTGCATTCATTCATTCATTCGGGACTTATCGTGTTCTTTTCAAATATAATATTTTTTCATTTTTGGAATCAGGGAGTCAAAAAACATGAATTTCTGTTAGAAAATGGAGTCTGAAACTAATTTTTAAATTTTAAATTGTTATCTATTTAGTTTTGTATATTCACAGTTTTATTTTATTTATACATTTTACTTTTTAAAATGTTATATTTTTAAAACTTTTATCAGGCTGCCTAATGATGAGGGGAATCTCGAAAGCTGGCTAGCACGATGTAATAAAATTTGTGAGAGGTCAGAACAAATATTCCCAATCATTTCTCTGATATATATAGATAATTGGTCAGAAATTCAATGTCGAGTTTTCATCAAAACTTCATGTTTTCCGACCCCTATTCAAAAAAAAAAATACTTGTCTGTCTGTGTGTGAGTTTGCTGAACACGATAACTACGAATAGAAAGAATATATCGACACTAAATTTTAAATAAGTTCAGAAACTCATGAGAACAGCACCTATTGATTATCACAAAAACGCTAGTATCAGCCGAAGTAATTTAAGAATTGACATGAAATTTAGTATTTGGATTCAGAACTTTCCGAGTAGAATATCTATGAGAAAAGTTAGTTGAATAATTGGCGCTGGGGAAGTACATTGCCGGTGATTCACTGACGACATTTTTCTTCTTCTTAAAGATATCTTTTTTATTTTTTGTTATATTAATTTAATTTTTTCCCCTCTCCATGAGTTACCTATCTTTATTTTTTTGTACTCTTCATTTTTTCATCCAAGTTCCCTTTGATAGGTAAAACAGTTTTTTCCTTTCTTCTTCAAACCTTTTACGATATTTCCTCCTCCTCTTCTGAATAAAGTACAGTTAAGATTCAGAGATAAGTACGCTCTTCCAACAGATTCAAATAAAAAAAATATAATAATATTGAGCCTCCGAGGTAGTTTCACCTGTTACAATACCGTTTGATATTTTTTTTTTTCCTTTAGATTTTTTTTTTATTAACATTTTTTACATTGAGAATTTTTATAAATAAATTATAACTGTACCTCTTATTATAGACCATATGTTAAGGAATAAATATATTTTTTTTTAATGTACAAAAAAAGAACTGGTGAAATTTGATCGAAGAAGCGTAGCGAAGAGATTCACCCCCTCCGAATTTACATGGGCAAAAATGTTTTATACACAAGGTGGGCAAAAAAAATGTGGCCAATATAGAACTTTCTTATACCAACTACTTTCTTACAAATTGATTTCATACTGGTAAATATTACTAGGCTATATGATGGTGTCAGCGGTTTTCTTTGTTTTATTGTACCGCGTCTTTCTTATACCCAGTAATGTTAGTATGAAATGAATTTGTGAGGGGGAAGGAGAGCGATATGTAAAAAAGTGGATGGTATAAAAAAGTCCTGTTGTGGCCTCATCATATATAATATTTTTTAATAAAAGAAGCTACCAATAATAAAGATATTTTAAAGTTTGTTATGTGCTACAATTTAAAAATTACTTTGAAATGTATAACCAAATGTGAGGAGATACAGGCGATTGGAAATTTAATAAGGGACATTTTTGCTAAGGACTAATTTTTCGCTTGAAAACTTGATCTCGGATTACATATCTGTGGTCACAGGGAATAAATTGGTAAATCTAAATTCGTAACTTTTCAGGGTATCACTTTTTTTCTTTTGCATTAATCGTGTAAATCCAGTTTTTGGAATAAATAAATTATGGTTGCATCATTATTAATCACATACCTTCTAAATCTATATGAGTGAATGAAAATGAATATTGTTAATCCTTTTTTGGATTTTCCCTTAGTTACCTAATCATTCCCCATCACTTATGATGCCTCTCTAAAGTTGATTTTACCGAAAACGCCCTCTTGACTTGGAATAGTCTATAGTGTATAAACGATTAAACGTAGTGTATAAACGATTAAACGCAGTTATCTCGTGAATGATCCCTCAAAGAAGTAGACTAAGTTGATTTAGCTGAGAACATACACAATTTTACGAGATATCAAGAAACCCACATCTTTATAATTCCGAAAGTATTAGAGTTCTGAGCTCTCAACTTCTTCACAGTGCGCAGATGGCTTGGGAGATGATCACAGTACACTTGACTCATTTTGGCCATTTTACGACTTAACAACATATTCTCTGGACCAAAGATATAATAGGTTCATGTGGAAAGGTGTGGGACTGTGGTGTACGGTATGATCCATAGCCAGTGCTCCAGATAGAGTGCTAATGAGTCCCGAGCCTGGACAGCTGTCCTCTCATCTGCATACTATCCTAACCTATCCTTTGTTTTAGCCTCCTCTTCACGTTCCCACGACTCACACCACACTCCCCTGTCCTTCCTACTCCTTCATTTCTGATGGCATCATCTTTTTTTCCTTCCGTTTCCGTTTTGTCTATTTAAATAAGTCTGGGGGTAGGTAAGTATTATATTACATTACACTAAATAAATAAAACAAACTTAGTTTTTTTTTACTTCCTCAGCTATACGAAGTATAGGGAAAGTTATGTAATCTGTCTGAAATTCGATGTGGAGTTTTCAGTGAAATTTAATGTTTTCCGAACTGATTTTCAGCCAAAAGGAAGGGGGGGAAAGAAGAGAGGCTCAACACATATACTCTAATAATTGTCGTTGTTAGAGGGCGCCGGTAGCTCAGTGGTATGCATGCCTGCCTTCTGAGCTCAAGAACGTGGGTTCGAAACCCGACCGAGGCCCTTAGTTTATTTTATCTGGGAGGTAAAATAAACTTAAGCACGCCGTCCTTCGGATGGGACGTTAAGCGATGGTTCCGAGCCAGTACGATGTCAGGTATTCGTTAAAGACCCCTGCCCTGAATAAAAATTTGGGGTAGGCAAAATTTAGGACTCCCACAGTAGAGTCGGGCTGATGTCCACCAGAGTGACGAAAGAGCGCACAGGTAGTAGGCGATATGACCTCATACCTACTTAAAACCCGGGCATGAGTCATAAAACATAAACCTAAACTGACATTATTGCAGAGATATTGTGAAATAATTCAAATGAACTTGAAAGAAATAAAACTTGTTTATTTATGGTATTGTCTAATTTCACCAACTATATTTACATGGGAGTACTTTCGGTATTTCTACCATCCTCAGCCAAAAGCCAGTTGTATCTCTTATGCTTTTGGCTGAGGATGGTAGAAATACCGAAAGTACTTCCAAGTATATATATTATGTGAAATTAGACAATACCATAAATAAACAAGTTTTATTTCTTTCAAGTTCATAAACCTAAACTGCCGTTGTATCGACTCGAGATTTCAAATTTATATACAAAGCCCTATAAAGACGACACTTAACTTTCTGCGGAATCATCCTAAGGGGGAAGGAGATCAGAGGGCTTCAACTCAAAAATGTAATGAATATATCGACAGAAAATGTAGTATGAGGATTCAGAGTGTAAGTCTAATATTGAGTTTTAGCCAAACGTTCGATTGACTTTGTAAGGAAAGCAAAAATGTAATGGATTAATTCGTGCTGTGGAAGTACATAGCCGGTGATTCACCTAAGAATATAATTTTTTTAATTTTTATTATTTTTTGAGCTTATATAATCTGAAACCCCTCTCATTTCGAATGTTCATACTTGTTTATTCGGTGTAACTAACCTCAAAGAAAAACATGAAGAAAAAAAGTTCTAGCGTCATCGAAGGAAGTTTATGTCAAGCAGTACTAAAAAAAAAAAAGTAAACAAAAAATCCTAAGGCAAAAAAAAAGATGGTGTGAAGAACAGGTAGTGGGGGGGTGAGGGTGGAAACCCGTTGTAAGGGTCGTCGACCCTAAGAAAGGGTAGGAAGTTGGGTAGGAACCTGGGCAGGAACCTGGGCCTGGCCCAACTCAACTCAAGTCCCATAGCCCCCACTCCGTCAAATAAAGGGCATTCCACTAAAAAAAATGGCACTTTTCTCCTACAAATTGGCACAATGTAGGGTTATTCTTGAGTTGTCACATTATGAACTTTATTTTTCTATGATTTTGCTGTATATAACTAGCTATTCATTTGATATATTGAGAGGTATCCAACAGGGGCGTAGCCAGGATTTCGAGCAGGGGGGCGAAGTTAGACTACGAGGGCGGGGTGTATAGACTCCCGGGGGCACAGCCCGCAGTCTCAATGGTTAGCGTTGCAGACTTTTTGTTATTACTTTGGGAGACTCGGACCTCTAGAAGCTCCCCCTGAGGTAACCACTGACTGTAATACTTAAGTTGACTTTGCATGAGCAGCAAAAATGCACGCTGTGGTTTCTGTGCTTTTATAATTAAATTACTCACATCCAATAGCGTGCATTTGCTGCTGCTGCGCTTTGCATTTTTACTGCGCATGTAAAATCAGTTTTAAGAGTATACAGTATAACATAAATGACGATTTTGAGCGAGCAAATGAAATGATCGAATTCTTATATGTTTAAATAAATGTAATATGACTTGTTTTGTTCATTTACATTTATGTAACAGCTGATTGCTGATTTAGGAATCAGACGCAAGGAAAATTTGAAGATCCTATTGGAACCTTGCAAACAATCCATTTTTAATAAAAACTATTTTTTTAGTTTATTTAATTTTTATCTTGATTTTTTGCTCTGGCCAGAGAGGCGCGTGCCCCTATACAGAGGGTATCCTAAATTTTGCCTAATCTGCTTTAGTTATTTAAGATAATAATGATAATTATTATTATTTCCGTTAAACCATAACATAGATTACGTCATAAAAATGTATATGTTAAGATAACTTACAAATTAGGTACATAAACAGATATTAACACCTAGACTCGGACACACATGGAAAATTAACAATACTACTAAAAAATAAAATGAAGTGTATAAATAAATATTTGAAAATATGAGTACACAAATAATAATATTAATAAATACAGTAGATAAATTTGGAGGACTTCCTTATACGAATCACTTTTGTACAGATCACTCTTCCTGCTTTTCTCCTCTCTCAAATTCTTTTCAAAGTGGCATTAGGTATTGGACATCACTCTCAGAATCACGCTGTACCCAGTAATGCCACACTGAATTTGAGAGGGGGAGAATGAAAACATGATTGGTTTAAGAAAGTCCTATCATGGCCACATCATTCTATTTAATTTTTTGTTAAATTCAGGATGTACACGAACCTTTATCTGTAAACTAAACAGTACCTACTACCTTCTGTAAAGTCACATATAACGGTAATAGTTTCCATTCTATGAAAATTTTATTTTCATTTAATATATATTTTTGTTTGAGCCATATTTACATTTTTGTTAAATTCAGGATGTACACGAACCTTTATTTGTAAACTAAACAGTACCTACCTTCTGTAAAGTCACATATAACGGTAATAGTTTCCATTCTATGAAAATTTTATTTTCATTTAATATATATTTTTGTTTGAGCCATATTTACATTTTTGTTAAATTCAGGATGTACACGAACCTTTATTTGTAAACTAAACAGTACCTACCTTCTGTAAAGTCACATATAACGGTAATAGTTTCCATTCTATGAAAATTTTATTTTCATTTAATATATATTTTTGTTTGAGCCATATTTACATTTTTGTTAAATTCAGGATGTACACGAACCTTTATTTGTAAACTAAACAGTACCTACCTTCTGTAAAGTCACATATAACGGTAATAGTTTCCATTCTATGAAAATTTTATTTTCATTTAATATATATTTTTGTTTGAGCCATATTTACATTTTTGCTGCACTAATAACATTTTTATAGTATTCTTTTTTAAAAATAAGTTCTTTATTTTTTTATTGAATTTCAAGGGCTTAGTAAAATATAAAATAAAAGAATAAAAATTTAAAAAAACGGAAAAATGTCGGAACGATAAACCACTCAGCTGAAGAAAACCTCGATTATAAATCAATACAATCTCTTTTTTTTTATAAAAAAAAGTTCTTTTATTTATTTTTTTAATTTATGTTTTTTTTTCCAAGGATTTAAAGTTTTTTTCTCTATTTAGATCTATACTTCTATACTTCCTGAATTATTCAACGTTTTTACTATTTTTCTTATCTTCGGAAAGCAAGAAAAGAACTTTTTTTTAGTCTAATAACTGTTATCTTTTCTACTTCGTTTTGGCGAAAAAGATATGGTCTATAAATGGGAGTATGACAGGAAGACTAGAATTAAATCAGAATAAGATACGTCATAACAATGTATACGTCAATATACTTTCTTTTAAACAGTTATTAAATCTTAGGGCACACATCCGGTGAGGTCAGGTGAGAAGGTCCCCACATTTAATTCCTGCTCCAGATGGATATTCTTACTGACTATAAGGTAGTCGCTCTTGTCGACATTAACTTTTTTTGTATTAAGTCTCCTCTCTATCCCCCCCCCCCCTTCCCTTTGACCGATTTGACTGAACATCAATAGGTCCTTAGAGGGTTTTGGATTCACATATAAAATTTCTTGTCGATACATTCATTCTATCGGGAGTTATCGTGTTCACATATACACACAAATATATTTTTTTTTCTTGTTTGAAATTAGGAGATCGGAAAACATGAACTCCCATTGAAACAATTTTGACCGATTAAATAATAGATAGCTGAGTAAGTTATAAATATACATTACGTGCAATCTTGGTGAAAAAAAATACGCTTTATAACTTAGTATATACTAGCAGTAATACCCGGCGTTGACCGGGGAACTTTGACTTTTCTCCCAATATCTCCTATAAGGCTATTCAGTTCCTTTACAGTACATTCATGATGTTATAATTTTCAATTATTCATACGGAATAAGGCTTATAGTCCTTCAACTGTAGTAACGCTAGCTTTGGAGCTAAAACCAATTTATTCATAAAGATTTCTCATTAATCGTTGCAATGGTTTTCGAGTTACAAAGATTGCGTGAGTGGATGCTGGGATGGACCAGGGATTGATTAAAAAATAGACCTTAACCTTCCGGTAGATAAAACTTATCTATTCAAAAAGATTCCTCATTAATCATTGCAGTGGTTTTTGAGTTACAAAGATTGCGTGGGTGGATGCTGGGATGGACCAGATATTGAGGTACTAATACGCCTATAACCTTCCACAGACGATGACGAACAAATTTAACAAAAAATTAATCAAATCCATCAAGCCGTTCGTGAGTTATAGCGGTACAACGCACAGACATTTTCAGCTTTATATATATGATAAAACAAAAATCTTCAAGAAACAAAATTTTCATCTGCAGAGAAAGAAAAAATTATTAAAAGAAACGAAATATTATAAAAAAAAAAACTCATGTTCTTAGGCTTCCCTTCTATAGAGTCTTGGGAGGACAGGGAAAAAATGGTCAAGGAGCCGAAAGAAAAACCTGAGGAAGCTGAAAGAAGTGAAAAGGAAAAGACAAAAGCTGAAAAAAAGGAGCCATTAGTCCCTGGCTATTATCCTGTTTTTCAGCGGCCCCCCCAAATACATTTGTTACTTTCTCCGCCAGCCTCTTCCCACTTTTTTTAAAACTTTTTTTCTATTTTTCTTATATTTTGTGCTTCATAAAGTTTTTTTTTTACTTCTTTAGCGAAGTATGGAAGAAGTTATGAAATCGGTCACAAATTCTATATTGAGTTTCCACTGGAAGTTTTCCAACACCAATTTAAATCAATATTTTTAAAAAATCGGTCAAGTTCCAACTATACTTGCACAATTAGTGCTCCATGCCATCAGCCCCCCAGTTATAATGAAGTAAACAATTAAAGTTTTTATAACAATTGATCGCGCTAGAATTTTTCGATCGTGATAATTTTGACTCAATCTACACCTTCTGAGCTATCCTTTTGGTTATAAGGTTGGGGGACGACAATTTTTAAGCTTTTTTCTTAAAAAATGTTTAAAAAATGCATACAAAAAATACATTATATATATTGTTGAATTCGTTCTTCAATATGCTTTCATTTGACACCCTACACGATGCCCTTGAAAATTTATTTTATTTCCATTTCCCAATTTACTGTTGAAATTACCCCTCATAAAGAAAAACATTGAAAACAATATTTTTTGTGATTTTGAAGGGTTGAATGCCATAGTGGTGTAAGTCACTTTAGGTTCATTATGAGAAACCAAAGGCTCACTCCACTATTACTGGTATCAAAATAGCTGTTCCGTTCACATGTCTGGAAAATGCTGCATTCTGTCGGCTAGTTAAGTAAACTAGGACTTACTTCACTCTTCCTCTCAACAGTTATGTCTATAAAGATTTCGTAAAAGACGTAAGTCAAGAATACAAAAACATTGACTTACACCACTATGGCTTTCAACCCTTCATTTAAGCATAACCTTAAATGAACAATTTATAATATTTTAGAGTATGAGACTTATGTTGTTTATAGTTATTATCAGAAGGGATAATTCAAATATTAGGCTAGAGTAGTTGTTCATAGCTTTCCTTAATGTTTGAATAGCTTAATTATTTTCTGTTTTTTTTTCCATTTTTATTATCTCATCAATTCATTATCTTCACTGCATAGTAAAAATTTTTCTGCAATTTAATAATAAACTTCAAATGTTTCTTCCTAGGTTTTTAGTTGAAAATTTCGCTAAAATGCGGTTTTTGCAAGTTAATTTTCAAAAAAATACGACCCTGCATAGTTGATCATTCATGCTGATGTAGATCATTGTCGACGTCACTTTTTTTATTCATTCTTGCATTCTACAGTCCCTACAAAATATACGACAGGTAGATCTGAAAATAAGATAAAATAAAATGTACAATTGACGGGAATAGCTAGTGCTCACATTTTTTAGACACTTATTATTCACAGGAGGTCACCTGGCCAGCGTCTCTTTAAGCAGCGTGCAGGGTTGTTTTTGCGTAAGACAGAGAGAAGAAGCGTTTAGCCTGAGCAAAATGATTGGGATCAGTTTACAATGGAATTTTTTGAAACAGAGTTGAATTTGGTATTGAACATAAGGAATGTTGAGGTGTTTGTTCGTGACATAAAAGGGAGCATTGACAATAACTTGATACAGCTGGCGTAGTAAGGGATATTGATGGGCCTCATGAATGGAGGCGGATGGCTGAATGACCGAGTGTTGGCTTCAACTAACCGATTGGCCGACATTGGAGGTCGCGTGCTGATAGTTAGCAAGAAAATGGCCGGTCTCTGCACACAATAGGAGCTCTGTGGGGCCTCCAATCGTTAGTTAGCGGCGGCCGGTTCACTATAGTCTAACATAAACTCTACCTACCATAATACGAAATATATTATGTATTTATTATTGTAGACTTTGTGTTATAAAGCAGGGGAGGGCAACCTTCTACTTCTCCAGCTGCACAAAGTATAGGGAGTGTAATGTAATCGGTCAGAAATTCGGTGTTGAGTTTTCTCAGGAATTAAATGCTTTCTGACCCATGATTCCAAAAATAAGGTGAAAATGGCTTATGTAGTGAGAAGTGATTTTTTGCAAAATACAAAAGAGTCGGACCTCTCACATACTAGTATTTTATTATTTTATGCTAGCCGGCTTTCGAGGCTGCTCTCATCATCAGGCAGTCTGATAAAAAAATACAATTTTGTATTTTATATTTATTAGTGTTTTATTTTACTGATTCATTTGGTTTTTGAATTCTTATTTTCTTTTGAATGTTTTATCTAACTATCTGATGATGAAGGCAACCTCGAAAGCCGGCTTGCATAAAATAAAATAATAAAAGGTCAGACTATATTTTTATTTTGCAACTTGCGATCTAATAAAAGCCATTATAATGAATGTACCTACTATTAATTAATCGGCGAACGGAAGGAATGTATCAATGGGGTGGGCTCGATTCAAAAACAATAATAAATGCCGATTTAATGAGTTTATCGACACAAAATGTATGAATGAGGATACAGAAGCCCAAATGGTCGATTGGTTTTGGAGGAGGAGCGATCACTTAATTGATTAACTATTGCTAGGAAAGTACATTCCCTTTGATTCATATATATATTTTATTATATATCATAATACCCTTTGATTATTTATCATAATACCCTTTGATTATATATCATAATACCCTTTGATTATATATCATAATACCCTTTGATTACATATCATAATTTTTTTTTAAATTAAACATTATTATATTTGGGACTTAAGCAATATGTAATAACAAGCAAGATGAAGATGTGTTTCACTTTATTGCCGTATGCCCCATCTTAAAAGAATTTAGTTTTATTTATTTTAGTGAAGACGACTTGAGCTATGTTCAGTTTATTGAATATGTAAATGGACGAAATTACAAAAGTTTAATTAACTTTTGCAAAGCCGCCTGGAATTATAGAGTTAGGCTAGTTTCAGAATTTAATTATTAATAATATATAAATAGGAAGATGTTTTTTATTTTTATTTTTTGTTAGTTTTTTTTAAAGGATCATTTAAGTTAATTTTGTAAATTACTGTATTTGTATTTGAATTATGCCTGCCCCACACATGTTAAGATGCAACCATGGTTGCAAGTCCTGCTTATCGCAACTTCGACCCTGGCTTCCACTTCTTTTAGTAATGTCCCCACTACGTTCTTCTTTCTTTATTTTAGATTTCTTTTTTCCTCGGTAGAAGATTATTTTTCATTTCTCGATCCGACGTGACCGTCATATTCCTGAGGAGGATATGACCCTCGCGGCTTACTTCACATTCCTTTCAACTCGACCACGTTCGTTCGTCCCCTTTTTATATCGTATTTTCTCACTTTTATTATACGTTTTTCAGCGCATTTCTCAGAGTCGCTCTCAGAGAGGCCGGTCTTAGGAGCTTGCATTAGTCTTTGATTTTTTCAATTTTTTATATTATTTTTATTATTATATCACACTATCAATTGAATAGTGTCGTAACTGCAAATCACAGCAAATCAATTCTATAATTTTATACAATAATTTTTGACAATATTTTCGTTACTAAATATCCTTTTATTTACTTATAACTTTTTATTATTTTTAAAATGTTTAACTTATAAATATATAATCTTCTGGAGGGTGCCGTTAGCTCAGTGGTATGCGTGCTTGCATATTGACCTTGCATATTGGTCGTGGGTACGAAACCCGGCCGAAGCCCTTAGTTTATTTTATCTGGGAGGTAAAATAAACATAAGCACGCCGTCCTTCGGATGGGACGTTAAGCGATGGTCCCGAGCCTGTACGATGTCAGGTACTCGTTAAAGACTCCTGCCCTAGGTGAATAAAAATTTAGGGTAGGCAACATTTAGGACTCCCATAGTTGAGTCGGGCTCATGTCCACCAGAGTGACGAAAGAGTGCTCTGGTAGTAGGCGATATGACCTTGTAGTTTAAGCCTGGGCATGAGTCATAATAACTAACTATAATCTTCTGTACTGTATTTCTACTTATTTGCCCACTTCTAGAGAACTTATTTTATTATTATCATTGTTATTTATTTATTCCACATATATGTTTATATTTATTTTCTATAATCGTGTTGAAATAAAGCATATATTTTGTTATTTTATACAATAAATATAATTTTCACTCTTGTTGGTTATTGTGACTCATGTCCGCGCTTCGAGGTCATATCGCCTACTACCAGAGCGCACTTTCATCGCTCAGGCCGACATGAGCCCGATTCTACTATGGGAGTACTAAATTTTGCCTACCCTAAATTTTTATTCACCTAGAATAACATCATGACATCTTACAGACTCCGGACCATCGCATTCGAAGGACGGCATGCTCAAGGTTTTTACTTACCAGATAAAAAATCTAAGGGCCTTGGCCAGGTTTCGAACTTGCTTTCTTGAGCTTAGTAAGCAAGCACGAGTACATTCAATTCACTCTCATTCATACTGTATCAAGAATAATCGTTCATCATAACCTAGTTAGTTACTTAGTTATTATGACTCATGCCCATCCTTTAACTACAAGGTCATATCGCCTATTACCAGAGCGCTCTTTCATCACTCTGGTGGGCATGAGCCTGAATTTTGCCTAACCTAAATTTCTATTCACCTAGGGTAGGGGTCTTGAAGTATCTGACATCGTACAGGTTCGGGACCATCGCTTTACATCCCATCCGAAGGACGGCATGGTATATATCTATAGCTATATATTATATCATTATCTATTTATCAGCATATTTAACGATTATTATATTTAGAAAAGGATTTATGTCGGTGCAATTTTTGAGAACATATCCTTCGAAAGACATTTTTTGTTACCTCCCCAGCTAAACCAAGTGTAGGGGAAGTTGTGTAATCGGTCAGAAATTCGATTCGGAGCCCTCCTTCCGATCTCCTGATTCTTCTGTCAATGAACATATTGATTCTCGATAGTATGAATGGTATCGATATACAATTTTATATGTGTATCCAGAACCCTCTAAGAACGACACCTATTGATTCTCAAGCCCAATCGGCCAAAGGGAAGGGGGGATTAGGGGCTTAACATAAAAACGTTAATAACTGCCGATCTAATGAATGTAATCACATCATAACCCATAAAATTTCCCAACCATCTAATTAATCAAAATATCTCCAAAAATCAAACTCGATATTATATATAAAATCGATCTATAACCTATTTGGTTGATTCTCAAATAAAATATACAATTTGTAGGTGAGGGAATGACGATTGTGTGTGGGAATGACGAAATGAAACATTATTGCGCAAAAGTATAAAACACAATAGTAAACTTTTTCAGGCGATTTTACGATACATTATTACTGCTAGAAACACAAACAAATATATAATAAAAAGTATATAAATAAGCGCTTACCTCTTTACAACACGGTGTGAGGAAATGACAGCCGAAAATGTAAATTTGAAAAAGTTTTCCTTTGAATAGCTTTAACAAAAAATCTCATCACTCACACTCCGGTCTGCCATATTTTTTTTAAAAATCAATATTGCCAACTTCTGAAAACAATAAGGCTGCGTTCAATATAATTCAAAATTATGCTCCAATGCTCCTGTTACACAACTGTAGGCATGATTCGTTTTTTAAGGACAAATTTAAAAATATATAATATATATATCCGTTTGCCGTTTTTGAACTATATACACATTTATATACAGTCAGTACTATTATATATGAATAAATAATAAGATAGCAGATAGTTTTTAAGAATCTTTTCGAATTAGATGCTTGAATCTATTCGAATTTGTCGGTTGGGACACAATGAGGGAATGCTTTTTAGGGTATCTACTTATACATATATTTTTATTTATGATAAAAGAGATAAATTTGTTTCATAATTGTACACCTAGTGATGTAGTTTCATAAAAAGAAAATTAACTTAATGATAACTTACGATTCCGTTTGACAAGAATCATCAAAGACATGTTTTTTTTTGAATCAGCCATATAGTCGTACATAGAAAATTGGAAGTCTGTTGAAAAAGTTGAATTTTTCTCACTCGCCCAATTTTCTTTCCCTTTACACGTATCCCAATTTGGTATTTATCAAGTATACCGTTCATTGAGTGACAGACAGATACCAAAATCGTCCATCGTCCCGTTAACACAGGAGGGATGATGTTTCCAAATAATGACACAGTAGTTTGTTGGGGAGATGGGGCTTGGGAGCCAACTTATTTCTCTCCGCCAATTATCTTATTTAGTTCTTCTGCAATGGGGCCGCTACTGTAGGCCACGATTTGGACAAGGAAAAACTATAAACTATTTGTCATTAGTTTGAGAATCTGGGCTAAGTGAAGAGAGCGTAGTAGGAGAGAAGGAACAACGCTAGTTTCGTTTTAACGGTACTTCTATTTCTGTACTTTTATCTTGAAGTGTAGTTTTTCTTTCCGAAAAGAATTTTGCTTTTCAATAAATTGCTACGTATAATGATTTCAACCATATTTGGAATACAATTAATAGAGACTAAGCCTTTTATTCTGTATTCCAAATATGGTTATAATCATTTTAATGTTTTATTAAAAAGCAAAATTCTATTCGAAGGGAATACTATAATTAGTTAAAACTACTGTATTCAAGAAATTCCTATGTTGACCTCTGTATAAACATATAGGTTAGGTTTGGTTAGGTTAGGTTTTATGACTCATGCCCGGGCTTTAACTACGGGGTCATATCGTCTACTACCAGAGCGCTCTTTCGTTACTCTGGTGTATATGAGCCCGACTCTACTGTGGGAATCCTAAATTTTGCCTATCCTAAATTTTTATTCATCTGGGACAGGGGTCTTTAACGAGTACCTTACATCGTACAGGCTCGGGACCATCGCTTAATGTCCCATCCGAAGGACGGCGTGCTTAAGTTTATTTACCCTCGGTCGGGTTTCGAGCCTACGTTCTTGAGCTCAGAAGACAAGCATGCATACCACTGAGCTATCATATATATTAACAGTCTAATAGTAAACCTGGTATACAGAACTGACTCTCTTTGACCGAAATCAGACAAAATTAAGACCACTTTACTATGGGGCCTTAGTATCTTTCACGAGATATCTTGTGTTACTTATATGTATGACTTATTAAGAATTTTCTTCAAATAAAAGTTGTAGAGAAAACTAAAAGTCACATTTGACATGATATACGATTATTCAAAGATGGCTCCAATTAGCGAGATATATAATGAAAACCTGAAATTATGTCTTGAAACCATTTTTTTTTAAACATTTGGGAAAACCTATCGAAAAACTGATGCTTACCAAAAATGTTCTTTATTAAATGCCAAACTATCTATGTATTTGCCTTTAGATTTGAGAGAGGACCAATACGAAAAAAATTATATCGCTCCAAGGAATGCTCAGTAAATTTATTTAGAAATTATTTATTTATTTTTTTTTTTTTCTGGCCTTATTTACAATGCATATTAGTCATGTCATTGGGTTATCTAGTTATTTAGAACATCCATGGCCCCGGTAGGGAGTTCTATCTACGAAAAAAACTCACTCCCGGACGGGATTCGAACCCGTAAACCATAATGACCTGAACAATTTTGAGACATAGATATTTTGAATAATAATAATGGCAGAGGAGTCTTAAAAATATTCTTTTCAAATTATTATCATTTAAGTTTTAGGAAGTTTTAGTTTTGTGAGGGGGAATGTTAAAAAAAAATATTTTATTCTAATTAAATTAGTTTTAGAACATGGCACTTTTATCTTTCTAAGTCGGATTGAAACTTTACACTGTAAGTATACAGTTAATGGCTGATTCTTTATTATGTTTAAAATTGACTATTCCTAGAAAAAAAATGCTTGCATTTTTTCACTTCTTCCAATCCTTCCTTGGCCTGCGTTGAGCCACTCGGCGACCCCTATCTGGCCCCCAGTCCGTAGTTTGTCATTCCCTTAGAATATACAGTGGAATCCGCTTATTAGCAATTCACTTAATAGGAATATTCGCACATTAGCATCAAAACACGCTGGAACGGACCGTATCGGCAGAATACAGTGAGTTTTGTCCGCTTATTAGCAATGAATGTCCGGTTTAAGGGTTCAATTATGAAAGCAGAATGAGGTTTCGAGATAGGAAAATAGGATGTTTCTCGGAAGGTCGGTATTCGGGGAAAAATAACACTTGCGTAAACAGTTTTAGTTTCTGACTATTCTCTGAAAAACGGAAAGGAGTAAAGCCATAATTACATAATTCTCAGAAGACTTTTGAATCGAACCCCCGCGAGTTTTAAACAGTAAGCTATTCAGTTGTACTCGGGTCATTGTGGAGTGCGTGTTGTTTGTTAAAAACATTATGGTCAGACCTTTGCCGATCATTATAGATACGAGGGGTACATTCGAAACATGCTTTCGAACGATCTAAGACAAAGTAAAATCGACAAATATTTTTCAAAACCTTTTTACTGTAAATATGTACATAATACATATTATGTTTCTTTATTGACGATTTTTTGACCTACTTTGTTCGTATTATGTACCTCGATTTTTTAAATACATTTCATGGGAAAATTTTTATATTTTTCTTTCTCTCTCTCTCCCCCCCCCCCCCCCCCCCCCCCCCAATCCGTTTATTATAATCGTCCGTTTATTAGATTTAAAATACGGTGGTCCCGATGTGATTCTAATAAGCGGATTCCACTGTAGTTAACATTCACTCCCCATGAAAACAGTTTGGCTACGCCACTGAAAGAAGGAACTGCTTGAACGATTGATTTGTATCATAATTACTTCTGAACTGGTCTCTTGTACCCCGAAATTCCGGTCGTACGACTCACAACAGGATTCGTGAGTAAAAAAGAAAAAACCGGTTTTACGTTTGTTGTCCCATTCTTTAGAATTAGCCTGGCCGAGGAGATGAATGGAGGGAGCCCCTATGAACGGACGGGATGTGGTGTGAGTATAGCCCAGGCGTTGTCTCTGATGACTTAATACACCAAAAAGTGAGCCGTGCAAATCGGATTTGATTCGGGAGTATCTCACGGGGAAAAAAATAACTAAAGTCGTCCCCTTCCACTACCGCAACCGCTGGAGCTAATGTCCACCCTAGACCGGATGTGAGGTCAGGGAAGGAGAGGAGTTTGATGGAAGTACATCAAGACCGAACAAGAGTATTGTGGAGAAGAAGTCCCATGCAAAAGCAAATGAAGAAATGAGACATGCAACTTGAAATGGAGCAGCTCCGATGGAATGAGCAAACAAATTTGGAATCGCCATAAATATATACCTAGGGACCTAAGCATCCAATGCTCCTATCCTTTCTCTGGAAACCAAGGAAGATACCAAGTTTTTTATGAAGGACCTAATCTTCCATTCCGTCAGGAAATCTAAGAATACTCCCGTGGTCAATTCCTCCTTTATGATCATTATACATATCTCTACCGAAAACGGTGGAATCTCGCCCAAGCGTATCCGTAGATTCAACCCAGGAAATGAGCTACCGTCTCGTCTTGTTCTCCACAACTATGACAGATGGGACTGTCCTGGACGGTTGGCTGAATGACCGAGTGTTGGCTTCAACTTACCGATTGGCCGACGGTGGAGGTCGCGTGCTGCTAGTTAGCAAGAAAATGCCCGGTCTCTGTACACAATAGGAGCTCTAGTCGTTAGTCAAGCCGGGTGGGAGCGCCAGCCGGTTCACAATGGTTTAACGTAAACTCTACCTACCATAATACGAAATATATTATCTTGGTACTGTTGACTTTGTGTTATAAAGCAGGGGTTGGCAACCTTTTTACACTGCAGGACCCAAGATGGTTGTCACCTTTGACATTTACTCGTATGTCATACTCTATACTTCCCTATAACCGAGCGGATACTCCTCCTCACTGACACACTAACAATAAACAAAAAAATAATATAGCAACAAATCGATTTAAATGTATAGTATTGTCAAAGTCTTTCAACTTATGAACCTCCATGGGACCTAATAGATAACTCACACTACTGTGAGTATATAAATATATATATATATATATAGGGTGGACTGGTGCCTGCACCTGGGGATCTAAGCATCCAATGTTATTCCTTTCCTGGAAATGTAATCTAGTCTTACCTGGATCTGAAGATACCTTGCCCTTCATGATGTATCTAGTCTCCTTGTCTCCCAAGCAATTGTTAGAATACTCCCGTAGTCTGTTGTCCTAAAATCCTCTACTTTCATATGTCTACCGAAAGTGAGGAATCTCGTCCGAGCTTATCCTGGACGTCTATCCAGAAAATGACTGCCGTCTCGTCTTCTTCTCCACATGAGTTTTTTTTTTTTTTTCGGGTGTACCGGCCCCTGAAGGAGGTTCAACGACACCCGTCCGCCGCGTAGGAGGAAATAAGGGCACAATATAATTCTCGTTAATTTAATTTTTTTTTTTCTGCTACGGCCGGCTGTAGAACCCGCCAATCGCCGGGGCGATTGGCCGGATCCCCTAACCTACCTTATCAGCGTTTCCCGAGAGAACTCGGGACCAGGCATCCATGCTGCGTTGCGCCGAGGATGGTCGCAGGTCGGGCCGTGTTTCCAGCAATCTGCGATCACCCCCGGAACCACGCTAAACTGCCTTCTTTACCTTCCGCCTGGAGGCGAAGAATCGACCGAACTCTGGGTAGTCAGCCTCACTCATCAGCTTCCACGGGTTCAGTCCCAGGTACGATCCTGTCCGGCGTACCAACTCCACCCTAGGCCCGTCGTACAGCGGGCATTTGAGTATCTGGGACGTCCAGTGGTCCGGTTCTCCACATCACAGTTGGGACTGTCCTTGACTCCTATAATATCTAGGTGTCTGTTGACCTGTACTCTGTGAGGAATCCTGTTAATTTCCAAAGCTCGCTCCCATCCCACATCTTTGACTATCTGGATGTGTGGTTCTTTCTCTCCATGACTTTTCCAAAAGGTCTCTTATCCTGGCTCTGGCTTCATGGAGGCCTCTCTTGGCCAATCGGTCTGCTTCCTCGTTTCCTGAATTCCCCGTTGCTTGGAGGCCCGGCCCAGTAGAGTCCATCGTTCTCTTAGATTCCAGCAACATCAAGTGCTTGGAGTCCTGAGGGAATCGTCTTAGTTGTCTCTCAGAATTTATAGATGGCAGCAAATTGTTATCGTTGCAACCGTGTTCCGTTAATTTTAACTACGGAACACATTGAATAATATATTATTCCTAAGTTGTGCCTCCAGATCTTTGGAATGTCATTGCATGTTTTAGAATAATGGGTCTCTCCTCTTGCCTTGTAAAAAGAAAGAATCAGTTTATTTATTTTTCCCTTCCTTCTTCAAGCAGAACCACTGTAAAAACTATGAGACAAAGAAGGTAACGTCATAAATAATAACAACTTCTCAAAAAATTAATAAATAAAGAATTAAAGAAAAAAAAATACATTTTTTTTTCTTTCTTGTTTTTAACCGATCGTATAAAGAATGTAAAAGATGTTTTATCATTTTTAATCTACTGCGGTAGGTTGTGCAAAGAGAGGTTTCAATGAAAAAATTATAAAAAACAAAGAAGGCGAAGGGACTGCGGTGGGGACAAGAAATTTACTCGGGCGCAGCGAGAGGAGTTTCCGAGAAAGCCAGCCAGTTTTTACTATGTAAAAAACGGGAGGGTCCGAGATGCCGGGTTTTTGCTCCCGTCTCGATGAAACAATATCAATTTTTTGTTCATTTACAGGTGCTCTGTCTCTCTCCCTCTTTTCAGGGCAAGGTTTTTATATTTCTTTTTACATTTTTTTTTATTTATTTTTTTTTTCCTCTCCATTTTTTTGCCTCCTCCGCTGTCTCGAGCAGTCCCAATTAAAGCCTCCCCCCCCCCCCCCCCCTCACTCCTTCTCTCTCTACGGATCGATCATTACAGTTCAAATTTGATCCGGAGCAAAATCCATATAAAGGAAAAATTCAGCTGGTGCACCTTAAAGTTAGAGTGAATAGTGCAAGTTGATGTAATAAGATACATTGACGTTTAAGTTGAGAAACGTAGAAATATTTATGGAGGGTGAGGGAGGAGGAGGAGGATGAAAATAGACCTGTAAAAAGAGGTTGATGTAAGCCACATCGTATATAAATATGTTATGTAATTGGTCAAAAATTCAACGGAATTTCATGTTTCCAAATATTTTTTAAAAAATGTCTGTGTGTGAACACTATAACTCCCCATAGAATGAATGTATCAATACAAAATTTTATATGTGTATCCAGCACCCTCTGGCGACTCGATTCCTATTCTTTCTCAGCCAAATCGACCAAAGGGAAGAGGGGGGGGGGGGGGGGGAGAAATAGGGGGAGGCTTATCATAAAAACTCTAATAACTGCCGATAGAATGAATGTATCAACTTAAATTTCTGATTTAAAGTAAAACCCAATGAGAACATAATCTGTCTTTCAGCGATATCGGCTGACGGGAAAGAGGGGGTTCAGGGGAGAGGCCTAACTCAAAAACTATAATAATAACTGTCGATGAAATGAAATCATGATGATGAAACGGTTGAGTAATTTTGGAAGGGAAGCGAAAAGTTAATTGATTAATTTATTCTGAGGAAGTACATTGCCGGTGATTCACTGACAACATTTTTCTTTATTTTATATTTTTTAATAAAATGTTGTTCTTTCGCGCGTTTCTCGCAAAAGACGACCTTCAATAAAACGTATTGTACATAAAATGAGCCTTTCCGTTTTCTCTACACGTTTTATTTGAGGATATTTTTAATTAAGTCATTATTATAAGCGGTACTTTGTAAAATGTACTTGGGTTTTAGTACTGTGTTTAGGTATAAATCTCTGTTAGGAACTCAGTTTACCTTTCAGAATGTACCTAACAGCAAACAGGGAGGGGATTCAAACCATTATAAAGGAACATTGTTTTGGGATGTTCGCAGGTATGTTCCGGTCGCCTTTGGTGGCTGGTGGCGGATTTTCGCCTCGAGCTGTCCCACCCCCGGTCACTTCGCCTCAGCCTGCCGCCACCCCAGCCCAGCCAGTGACCCCAGCCCCACCCCCAACACCCCCACTACAACCGCCCCTCTCCCCCAGTCCAGCCAGGCTAATCTCCACACCACATCTTCTGGTAAGTCAAACTGTATAACCTACATTAAGTTGATGCAGATGGCGGAGAATTACCGCTGTTCAGCCTCCCCGGCTTCTATGGAGAATAGTTTCTGGCATACTTACTTAATTGATGGCTTTTTGAAAAATTATGTCACACACTAATTCCGCCCTTAATGATCAATCACAGAAAGTATAAGGCTTTTTACAATCTTTTATTTAGCTTGCTTTGTTGTTTGTCTGCAACAAATCTTACAAGTCGATTTTAACCCCTTTCCAATTAACCGATTGACTTGAAATTTAGTACAGTCACATAACTCTAGTGACATTATACGTATACTTCCGGTGTTAATTGCGAAAAATTAAAGATGGCGGCTGCAATATGGCGGATAGGTGTTAGGAAATGACTATTAAAATTTTTTAGTAGTGCAGATTGTGAATCTAATACAAATGTAGTAGGTATAATAATTAAAAAAACAAAAAAAAAAAAACAGTTCTATTATGATAGCTAAGAATGAAAAAAAATTGTTTGAATAGCGTGGAAATTCCCCTGCAAATGATCGATAATGACGGCAGTAATTCTTCAGCCAGAAGGAGCCTATATAAACCGGTTGTGTAAATTATATAATATAAAATAGCGATCAGGGTCTCATGACGGAGCCGGAAGCAGCCTATATAATACTGTTGTCTTATATGATTTATCATTTTCGGAATACGAAGTGATTCACCCCACACTAAGGTGTTTGTGTGTGCCGAAAGTGTGAAAGGCAAGGAGTGGGTAAATATACCATGTTGCTAACATACAGGTGAGAAAATTTGTGGATTGTTACTCTCCAAGTGAGGATAAATGAAATGAGGAGTGGTTTCATTAATTTCCCAATGTTTTTCATCAGTTTCAAGAATACATCAATCAAGACTTTCTCAAAGAATTATATACATATAACAATAAGCCTCGTTTCGGTTGCTACGTTTTTGTTTATATTGTTATTTCATCTTAATTCAGTGATATAAAAAAAAAGATAAAAATATTGATATATAAGAATTTAAAAACAATTGAATTAATTAATTTAAAATGAAATTTGAAAGTAAATATTATAATCTAGATTATAAAAATGACATAAAAATAAGTCTACCAAATAAGCCTCGTTTTTAATTGGCACGTTTCTGTTCAAATTTTTATTTAAAGCTTCATTTCGTGAATTCATTCTCTTCTCCGTGTTTTATTTACTTATAATCTGTATATTTAATTTTTTTTACATTAAAAAGAAAACATCATTTAGTCAAAAAAAGAAAACATCATTTAGTCAATATGATTTTTTATACAACACAACAGATATAAAAATGAACTTGATTATATTTATTTTTAACTAGATAAATTACAAAAAATTAAGTGTAAAAACTCTATTTAATTTATTTTGTTATATTCCTGCATATAAGAAACTAATTAAGAATGCAATAAAACTATTAGAAAAAAAAGTCTCACATGGAAATTATTCCACTTGGTGGCTGTTTTGCATTATTCTACACAAACAAATCGTAACGGACTGAGGTAACAGAAAAAAAGTATTAAAAAAACCTAAACGCAAGAGCCCAGCCTGTTTTATTTTTTAATACACTTTTTTTTGCTAGTGTTTTTTACATTACCTAATGCACCCAACTGGCAATTAGTGACGTCTAGTTTTTTTTTTGTTTTAATTGTACATTTTTATTTTATTTTCTGGCACGGAAAATAAGTGAAAAAAAGCTTAATACAAATAAAAAAACCTACCAGATATTATCTCTGCAGGTCTATATAAAAAGTTTTCAATGCAAAAAAATTCCATCAGATAAATTGATTTGATATCACTTGTACTTTTATTCTGGAGTTTCTCAATACATATTCAGTCTATCTTCTATATATAGGATTTCTCTTATGTGGTCTCTGGCTCCATAGGTGTAGCAAAGTGAAGAATGCCCCTCCTCATAAATTTCCAGAAAGGGATACAAATAAATTAGGTGTGCAATACATTCTGCTGTTTGCAAAAACTGAGCTGAGTCAGGCATATCTGTATAAAAAACTCAGTTAATGTTTTAATAATTATCAATAACTTCTCATCTTGTATGTTCTTTATGAATTTATTAATACTTTAAATATATTTCAATTGAATTCAATGGATTTTTTCTAGCCTTTTTGTAGACAACAACAGCTGTGAATATATTTATCGAAAAGAAGTCAAAGTTTGTACGTTAGAACACTGAAAAAAAAACGGCTCAAAAAAAGTGGTGTCCGATGGTAAACCGAAAAGGGCTTCGCCCGGATTTTTACATTTGAAATCGAAAAATTCTATTTTGCGCGAGAATTTTGTCTCTCAATTGATTTCAATGGGGATTTCGTTTTTCGGTGATTATTCCTCCGTGGTATGTTCGATTTTAGATTTTTTTAGTAGTAAACCATCGTCATCATGTCCACTACCATCGTGGCAAACTTCAATGTGATCGGTAAAGGGGTTTGGGAGGAGTACGAGTACAAGGAAATACATGAGTCGCCTAAGAAAGAGCTTCGTAAACTCAGCTCAATTATGGAAATCATAAAATCAAATAAATATAACTGATTAAGTCTACAATCTATCTACAATTTAGTTCCAGCGAGTGCATGAAACTTCGCAACTATGCGTATTTTTATAGCCCGTCTCGAAAATGTTGGTTTTCTTACTTGAACATTTTTCTCCTTTGAACATTATTTCAATATATATATATTATCTGAATATACCTCTGTAAAGATCTAAGTTATACTAAAATATATAATTTTCAGTAAAATATTAGCTAACTAAAGACAAATATTAAAGTTAATTGTGCTCAATGCCAGTTCATTTCGGATTTATATTTATTATAGCATTATTTAAATTTATTAGTATTGTTCTTTCTTAGAGGAAGGTGACCAGCCCTGGACCACAAAGTCCTGGCTCCCCTCAGCCTCCCGGTCTTCTGGACCCACAGTGTCTGGTAGCAGCCCTCCCTCGAGACTCCAACTCGATAGCTGCCAAAAGGAAGATGAGCAGGGAGTTAGAGGTAACCTTATTATTAAAACATTATCAGATTCTGCACAGCAAAAAATAATAAATAAATATCTCTATCCAATATACTTGCGAAATTTATTCTAAAAAAAAAAAAGGACATTGTCGGTCCTTCAAAATTATTCTATTTTTAGTATCACTTATAATTTGCCCATTCGGTCAACTTCATAGTGTATAATTTTTAATCATAATATATACAGGGTGTTCATATTATTGACCCAGGCAAATAACTCGAAAAATAATGATTTTATCAAAAAAAGCTTGACACAAAAAATGTAAGAGTAGAATTGACCGCATTATTTTCTGTAATCTAATTTTTAAACAAATGAAAATTGTTAGCGTTTTTTATGAATCTAAAAAAAAAATTTTTTTTGACTGTCAACCTATTTTTTCCCATATTTAGATTCTTGGAGAAAAATGAAGGGGAGTTAAATGAGACATTTTTTTGTTAGACCAATATTAAACCGAATAAATCAATTTTATTGTAGTAAATGTTCGAAATGATGTCCTGAAACTTCAATACATTTATTAATTCTATTTAGAAATGAATCATGATAATTTAGCAATATTTTTGTTTCAATGTTATTTATTATTTATTTATTTTTCTCTTTTCTTTTATTTATAAATCCTTATTTTTATTATTGTTTACATTTCCTAGTGTGTGTGGAGAGTTTTTCAACTGTGGATATAGTGAACATGATCTTTGCTTATGGGGAATCAGTCAAAAATGTAAATCAAGCAATAAGGATTTATGCTAATAATTTTCCTGGTAGAAATATTCCATCTCGTAGAACATTTAATCGTGTGGTTAAAGCATTTGTTGAGAATGGGAATGTACAAGCAAACATTAAAAAACGTCGATTAACTGTTACGGATGTTAATAATCAGATTGCAGTGCTAGCTAATCCTAATATTAGCATCCGGAAAATTGCTCAAGGTTCTAGGATTTCTGTTGGTAGTGTTCATAAAATATTGAAGAACCATAAATGTCACCCTTACCATTTTTCTCTTCATAAAGCTCTATTTGGTGAAGATTTTTTCCCAGGAATCTAAATATGCAAAAAAAAAAGAGGTTGACTCAAAATTTTTTTTTTTTTTATTTTATAAAAAACGTTGAAAGTTTTCATTTGTTTAGAAATTAGATTACAGCAAATAATGTGGTCAATTCTACTCTACATTTTTTGCCTTAAGCTTTTTTTGATAAAATCATTATTTTTCGAGTTACTCTCCCTGGGTCAAAATAAAATTAAACTCTGATATATACACATCGTAAGTCAAACTAAGGATAAGGTTTGAAAAGTCCCGAAGATGAACTAAAGTTCTTTTTATGGTTTATCAAAAAGTAATTCATAATTATTGGTGAAAGAAAGTGTAGGTGAAAGGTAAGAGATCTAAAATATATAGAGAGCGCCGGTAGCTCAGTGGTATGCGTGCTTGCTTACTGAGCTCAAAGTTCGCATACTAATTTTCCTTTATGACAATAGAACCGGTGTGTGTGTACTCGTCGATCATGCATTACTGGGCCGCGAACCGGAATTTCCACCGGATTACTGAGACTATTGGAACATATTTCTTTGAATGTGACTTCCCTATGATGTCTTGATCTATTCAACATTGTCATCTGTTTTATCAATTCTGCTGTTGTTCTGCCCTCAGGTGGAGGTGAGCGGTGTGAGTCCCGGCTCGCAGAGCCCCAATTCGCCCCAGTCCGGGGGCGGAGGACCCCCTGTCCTGCTAGAGACCCAGGTAGGACGACTGGCGGAAGTGGCCCTCTCACTAGTCAACAGTCTACCTCAGCTGGAGCCCAAGTCACACACCGCCAAGAGGAAGATGAGCAAGGACCTCGAGGTAAGAGAAGGACCTCTAGAAGGCGAGGATGGGGGAAGCTTGTTGAATTGGAATAACTAAAACTATTTGTGATGATTCTTTTTCTATAAATTCTTATTATTTTTCTGTGCACCTACTATACATACTCTTCTTTATATCTACCAGCAGAACGTTTTTTTTACAAAACAGGATCAAGGCTCTATCAAATCAGATGACCAGCACGGAAAATGGCTAGTGATTAATTTATAAATATTACATTTTGCAATAATAGTTGCTAAGCCCGCGCGACCTGGGGGCTGCTAAAACAATCTGCATTAGAGTAATCCTGGCTGTAACAGGTTGTGATCGGTGGCAGCTCCGATTATTAATCATATTTTTCTCAGTTTTCTTAAACCAATTTGGCTGCAGTAGATTTGTCACTAAAAACAACTTTTTTACCTTTACCAATTACGGTGATTCTATCTAAAGCAACTGCATGAGAAAATATATTTATACAATTTATGAGATGTGTTTTTTTTTAAACATATACCTACAACTAACGCATTTTCAAATAAATATTATTTCTGTATAATAATTTATAGTAATATAAAAACTCAAAATCTCATAAATTAGTAAGACAATCACCAGATTTTGTTTTATTAGAAATTAATAAAAAAAAACCATCGGGCTCGTCCGGGATTTGAACCCGGGACCTCTCGCACCCGAAGCGAGAATCATACCCCTAGACCAACGAGCCAAGATGGCTACCACTGCGAAAATGTATACTGTAGTCCTGTTCTTTTTGTTATTGCTCAATAGTCAGGAATTGGGAAGATATGTTATAAATAAATGAATTATACATTAATAAAGTTCTTAAAGAGAGAAGAGAAATTTTCAATAAAAAATAAATTGTATTGATGTTCCTTTTCATATGTTTCCAGCAAGTTTTATCCATGCCGGAGGATGATCCCAAAAGAATGGAACTTATCCGAAAGTATGCCGCCATCTACGGCCGGTTTGATTGTAAAAGAAAACCGGAAAAGCCTCTTACACTTCATGAGGTATGTTTTTAAAATTGAAATTTTTTGTTTTAAATATATGTGACTCTTGAGCATGACCCCCACATCCTAACGTGGGCTGCCTCGGGCTAGTGACCCTCTACCAGGACAGCGTGATGTTCTACACTACTGAATTTAGATTGAAATAAATCAGTTTAAATGATGAGATGACACAAAAGAAACATTTATTGAAAAAAACAGTACTAAACTGGATGGATGGCTCTCCGCATAGGCCTGTGGGTGCCACACTAATATAGTCTAATATGAAGATGGCTGATGTAGTGAGAAGTGATTATTTCGCAGGATGTCAAATATAAGGTCGTCTGACCTCTCACAGATTTTTATTTAAGTAATGCTAGCCGGCTTTCGAGGTCTCCCTCATCATCAGGCAGTCTGATAAAAAATTTTGAATAAAACTAAACAATAAAAAATTTTGTTGTTGTAGATTGTTATTTATTTATTTTTATTGTTTAGTTTTATTCAAAATTTTTTATCAGACTGCCTGATGATGAGGGAGACCTCGAAAGCCGGCTAGCATTACTTAAATAAAAATCTGTGAGAGGTCAGAATACCTTATATTTGACATCCTGCTAATATAGTTTGACTATAGTCATTCTGATATAGTCATTCTATAATTAATAAATCTTCTGAAAATTAAGATGAAAACGGTAGGTTTGGAAATTAAATTTAAAGTGACCAAAAAAATCCATTACTCGCACAAAAAAGTAAAGAAAGTGCTTGCAAATTGACTTTAAAAAAAATAAATATAAAGGAATATTTTAGTCCATTAAGAAATTTGTTTCTTGTGTTGTGCACGAAGGTTTATATTATTTATGTTTTTTGCTTTCTCTTTAATTCACATTTTTATATTAAAATATAAAACATTGTTCGGGCGCTCCCTTCTATACTTTTTTTGTATATAGGTACATATATATAAGGAATCGATAACATAAGGACCACCTGAATTCTCTATTAATTCTTCGGCTATTTTTGATGGGACCAACCAGAATATATTTTTTATCTTTATGTATATTTGACTATCATCGTATCTGTTTGAAGTCTACTGACTGAATCTACTGACATTACAGTATGTGTTTTTTAGAAAATATAAGAAATCGATGCCACAATCTATATTCTATATTTCTGGTAGGCTATCATCCTATCTGGTTGAAGCCAATCTGCCGACATTATAAACAATGTGTTTTTCAAGAAATATAAGAAATCCGTGCCATAAGGACACCTGAGTTCTGTATTACTTCTTCGGATACTTTAGTTAGGATCAATCAAAATATATTTTTCATTTTTACTTATAGTTAGCTATCATCCTTTCTGGTTGAAGCCTCTCTACTAACATTACTGTTTTAATGTGTTTTTCGGTGCCACAAGCACTTATTCTATATTTCTTCTTCTACTATTTTAGTAAAGGATCTACGAAATAGAGATAAGAAACAAGAGGTAGGTTTGGTTGCACTGTTTACCTTTGAAATGTTTTTTGTAGGCTTCTGATATAATATCCAAGGGAAGTTTGCTTAGATCTTTACATTAGAATAAAGATGAATGCTATAAGAAGGTTGCTTTAGCTTTCTTTGTCGTTTCTGATTATTACCTGGGAAAAAGACGGCGGTTCGGCTGATAACCAAACAATGGCGTCTTAAAGATTTTGTTAGTAGTTATGCTTCATCTTACGATGGACAAAAAAAGCCTTGGTTTGGTATGCTTCAATAGTCTATTTTAAAGGTATATATTTTTCTGTTTAATTTTCGAAACATGATTTTCAATTTAATATGATATTAAGCTAAAAATGCTAATTATGTGTTAACGAAAAATTAGTTTTATCTATCTACATCTGTAGCTCGATTGCAAGTGTGTCTATTGCAATCATTCGTCTATTACATTTTGTCCAGAAATCGTATGTTTTGCGGTTGTTTGTTATTTCTAATCGGCTGTAGTAACTTAGTGTTCGTTGAAATCATAGCTGTGTTCATCGATCAACAATCATTTTAATCTATTGATCAGTTCATTTCTTTACAATCTCTTTCTCAAAATATTTGGTTAGTTTTTCGCTAGTTTAGGTTGAGCAGATGTCCCTCATGTTCAAGGACCACCTTGCGGCTTTTCATTATTGTTGATATTAAGAAGCCCCGATTAATAATGGGAAAATAAAGTTATGACACTCCCATCGGTCCTTTCAATGACGCTTATTATAAGTTCCTCTTGATGAAAAATCATATTTTTCCGACTCGTTATCCAGTTCGCGAGTTTAGTATAAGATGTGTATTTATTACATTCCCCCATTCATTAGTGGTTTTTGTGTACAATCACTGGTTTAAGTACATTTGTGTACAATTACCAATTTAACACATTCACCGTAACATGTATATTATATAATAATACATATAAGCCGGAATGGCTTTCAAAAATCTGGCCACCCTACGCTATTTGAGGCTTGGACAGTTGAGGAGCAAGGTTAAGTTTAAAGAGAATTATTCTGCCATCCAATACGGATCAGGTGCAGTATTGCCAGATCTAATTAGAAAAAATCAGAAGGAAGTCGTTTCAATAGAATTGTTGAATTTTTGCAATAAAATCAGTATTCCAGTGGATGTAATCAAAATTCATTAAATCTCCAAATAACTCAATAGAAATGACAACACTGGTTGTAAGTTTTTGGTCAATGATGTCTAATATCACCACTTCAAACCCTAATGCCTCAGACTCCAAATCCAATTCGGCAGTCTTTAATATTGTGAATTATGTTATATTTCTAAAAACATTAGAGAAAAAATCAATACAAAAAATATTGGTATGGGTAAAGTATCGAGTACTAAATGACTCATAGAAATTAAAGATTTCTTCCCAATGTTTTTTTTTCTATTCGACCTGGCTTTTAAAGTAACTGTGTCATCATCAGTGGCACCTCATCCGTACAATATGGAGTCAAAATGTACTAAGGTGCCTCTGATGATGACATAGTTGCTTTGAAAGCCGGTTCTGGTCGGAAATCATTGCCCTCACATATAATGTCCTGATATAAGGTTTCATTAATGTTTTTTCTTGCTGGGTCAGGTGTCAGTGAACGAGGCGGCTGCTCAGATCTGCAGGTACCGTCCGGCTCTTCTCACCAGGCGGGACGAACTATTTCCTTTGGCCAGGCAGGTCGTCCGCGACTCTGGCTATCACTACTCAAAGGGACACTCCAAGTAAGTTTATTTTTACTACCACGCGTAATCGGTCAGAAATTCGATGCTTAGTTATCAACGGAATATCATGTTTTCCGACCTCCGAAAAAAAAAAAAAATGTCTGTGTGTGAGAAACTCTGATAACTGCCGTTGTAATAATAATGTAAATTTCAGCGGAAGCCCCTCCCCTCAATTAAAATATCCCAATAACTGTCGATGTAATGAATGTTTTGACAATTTTTTTTTTTACGTACATCTCTTGAAGGAAACACAAAGAAAAGAGAAAACTGCACTTTTGCATGAACTGCGGCTTTTTGAAAGCCGACCTGCTTGCGAGATACATGCCGAAAAACGTCTTAAAATGACTTTTTTAAACCCACTTTTTTTTAGACGTTCGCTTGATGTACTCAAAAACGATTCATCTTACTTAAAAATTGATCTGCCAAAAAATATTCTCTATTAAATTTCCATCTCCAAATGTCCTCAAGTTTGAGATAGCACCAATTCGACCAAAGTTATATTCCAAAGTACCTTTGGAAGTGATGTTGTAACGAATTTTTAAATATGTTTTTATTATTGGTACTTTTTTATTTAAAAGATAAAAGTGTCTGATGTGGTCATAATAGGACTTTCTTACATCCTCCTTCCCCCTTTCAAATTCATGTTATACTGGCATTACTGGGTATAAGAATGTCGCTCTCAGACTTATGCTGTACATTGAAACAAAGAGAATGCATGGAAGTAATGGAAAATGCATATGTAAGTAATGTCAGTTTGAAATGAATTTGAGAAAGGGGAGGGAGTGATCTCTAACACGTGGTTGGTATAAGAAAGTCCTGTTATGCACATCATATTTTTTTTATGTAGCTATACTTTACTTCTTGAAATCTCATTGAAAACTCCGAAGGAAGCTGACTCTAAAAATATATGGTTGATTGAAGAAGAAGGTCTGACAGACTCTGAGAAAGAAAGCGAGGAGCAGAGGAAAAAATTAGAATAGAATAAAAGAAAAAAAAAAAAACCTGATCAATAAAAAAATAAAATGAAAAAGAACTCATCTCGACACAGCCACGCATGAAGATGACTACACAAGAAAAATAAAAAAACTTAGTTTAATAACGACAAAAAACTGAGAGTAAAAAACATGACTCTAATTCGTTCCGAGTGAGAAGGGAAGGGATTGTGGTAGTGAAGGGCCCGGCCCTTATCGAGTTTTTAGGACCTCTGGCCACTACAGTCTTAGTGTAGGATATAGGTACTTGGAGAGCATCTCGGTCCTAGAGTTGTCCATAGTGGAATCAGAGTTTACATGTTGAGAGTTATTGTGGATCATACCCGGAATTTAACGACGACATATCGCCTACTACCGTCATTCTGATGGGCATGAGCCCGACTCTATTGTGGGAATCTTAAATGTTGTCTACCCAAGTTTATTTACATGGGTTAGGGGTTTTTAACGAGAACCTGACATCATACAGGCGTTTAACGTCCCATCCAAAGAACGGCGTTCTAAGAGCCTTGGCCTGGTTTCGAACCCACGATTTTCAGCTCAATAGACCAGCACTCTGAGCTACCAGCTCCCTCTACATGTTGACTAAAATGCCATTAAATATAGACAATTTTCTTCGTGAAGTAGTGCTTGCCTACTGTTCTCACGAAGACGAACTTTTACTTTCTATCAGGGAAGTAAAAAACTTGAGCATGCCGTCCTTTGTAGGGACTGTTGGATGGAAGTTTCGAGCTTATGCTATGTGAAGACCTAGACAGGCAAAATTTAGAACTGTGAAAGTAGGGTCGGTCTCGGTAGGGGTGTCCGGTAGACATGAAGCACAAATAAAAAATGTCTGCCAAATAATTCCACAAAGCTTCCTCGCACGTAAAGCTAACTTTAATTATGGTTCACCTGATTATTACCATTATCTATATTTTCTTGAGTGGAAAATGTTTGAATATTACAAACTTTGTGGTAAAATGTACCCTACCAACAAAAAAAAAAATAGTATGAAGTAAGTATATTCGTACATTTTTCTGTAATCTACTCACTTAATATTTTTTGTAGAGATTTTGTGAAACACTTAAGAAAAATATATAAAGAAAAACGTATGTTTTTTAAAAAATATTGTCTATTTCACCAAATATATAAAACTGCTTTCGGTATTGCTACCATCTTCAGGCACGAATTAACAAATATAATAACAAAAAAATCGGGAAAACCTGATTCGGAAATTTTTAGGGCTTAACTTCGAATTTCCCTGCTTTGTGGACATTCTCACCCCGTTTGACGGTACTTGTCAAGTCGTGGTTGAAGATGGGTAGCAATACCAAGATCATTATGAAATAGATAATATTTTTAAAGAAACATACGTTTTTTAAATATTTTTTTATTATTATTTCTTTGCTTGCTATTTGCCAATAGTTATGAACTTCTGAGGACATCTAGCCTCGTAATCTTGAGATTTTTAAAGGACTTGAGACGAATTCTTACAATATGTATGTTACTTGAGACAGTATCCCGCTGTCTTTAAGTTGCTAGTGACATCATTTAATTTTAATTTTTTCTCTTCTTCGATAATTTAACTAATTGACATTGTATTTTTCAGATCTTTTTCTCGAGGTTTCAATGGAGATCATCCACCAGTTAAAAAGTACCGCTATGAAAATAACCTGCCTGAATTCGAGGAAGTGATTAGAAAACGACAGGTGAGGCTTGTTAGTTGATTACTGCATCGGAATAATGGAGTCTCTAATAAATATTATATTTGTCCATCTACGTCAACTGTCCCTGTTTCATGACACTAAACTAACGCATACGTTCTACGTCATTATAGTATTCAGCGAAGGACAGTTGACGAAGCCTACGTTATATAGGTTGTGATACATTTGCTACAGTACCCCTTTGATTTTTTTCAATTTATCCGTTTGATCAAAACAGCGCATCCAGCTGATTGACACGCGCTTCAAGCAGCCATGAGGCGTATCAAGCATCCCATCAATCTTTTCATCAACACTCATTTGTAGCGGAGTTTTCCACTAGTGAACTGCTCCTCCTGAACTGTAGTGAATCGGTGTTGTGTAGATACTATAATAATTTTTTAACCGTGTAATCGGGTTTCAACAGTTTTAACGCCCTCATTATTTTTTGTAGTGACGCACTTCTTTTATTTTTATTGAAATAGTCCTTACTTTTAACTTTCCACAACTCCGGACAATCACGATATAAATCAATGAGGAGGCTAATAAATTCTCGATCGGCATTATTATCTACGACGTCCGAACCTTCGGAAGCGAGCGGACGACCCTCCATCGTTGGTGTCGAGCAGGTGACTGACGCAATGCTTGATCGAAATTACTCTAGACTATCAAGCGCTCTGCCCAGCCGCTTGAGTCATTCAAACTTTCCATCAATCACCGTCAAGGCTTGACTCAAGCGTCGAATGGGTTCCTAGATTATCAATCACGCTTGACACCATCGCTTGACGCGCTGTTTTGATCAAGCGGATTGATAGTGTAGGGCCTGCTTAACAGGTTGCTTTATTTTTCTAGTTCTAGAATCTATTGAAACGACAGTTTTACCCCTAATTTATTTAAATGATTTTTAATTGAATATTATTTAATTTTAATTTATTTTATATAATTAATTTGTCTTGTGTGTCCAGGAGAGGTTAGATCAAATAGCGGAGGAACTGCGACTGGTGAAAGAGAGAACGGAAGAGATGCTTGGAGGTAAGCGAGATGACACCGGTGAGACGGAGGTTGAGGCTCTGGCTACCAGGCGGCAGCAGCTCCTCACAGAGCAGACCCAACTAGTCAGTCTGTCCGTCGTACATTCCAACAGGTTGGTTTCATTACAGTTACACAATCAGAAATTTTTTTATTACGATTTATTGGGTAAATCATGAAGATATATTGTTTTCGTTTGATTGTCTGTCGTCTGTTCTACAGCCCAAACCCTCCAAGGTAAATGTAGTTAGGTAGCCTAACAACTGGAAACATATGTAAAATTACTGTAAAAGTATGGGTAAAGTTGCGCCTTGTACTTAAAAAAAATATTCTTTTTTCATACCTAATATTATTAAAGATATCGAAAGCCTCATCATGGATCTAGATTCAGTTTTTCGAAATTACCAAAATGTTGGCCGTCAGTGTTGGCAATGCGTATCAAATTAAATTAAATAATCAAATTTGGCTTACAACTGCAGTTTTGTAGGACAAAGACAGAAAAATGTGTTGAAGTTCGTGAACATCCTTGGGCGAAAATCAAAATGGGATATTAAATTAAAGTTCATGAAGCCTCAGCCTGTATATAATTCTGTTACTGAAATTTTCAAAACGGCCTTCAGGGGTGAAAAAAAATCTTCGCCTTTTATTTAAAAATAATCAAGATTTCAATATGAAAATTAAGCTTAAAGAAATTTGAATGAAGTATCAAATTGAAGGTTTTGAAGAAGACCTTAGCTTGAATCTAAATACAGTTTGCTGGAATTTTTAAAACGATAAACATCTTTCCCCAATATATATATATATATATATTTTAGGGAGTCTGAAGACCAATCTGTTGTTTGTTTCAAGTAAATAAATAACATTACTTTTTGGGTTGTGTTAGGAGATTCTTAATTCATTATTATAGTATTCTCTCATTTATTTTTTTCTTCTCAAAAAAAAAAAAAAAAGCAATTACAAACGTTTCGGGAAACACTCCCATCATCAGTGTCTATAATACATGTGTTCTTTAGGTTAACTATTCTTTCTGTCAATCAGTATCTTCATTTTATAGTATATATTTGTTGAGTCGACTTCTATATTTAAACTGTCAAAAATCGTGTTAAAAAAAAAAAAAAAATTGTCCTAGATGTTTAAATATAGAAGTCGACTCAATAAATATGTTCTATAAAAGGAAGATTCTGATTGACAGAAGGAATAGTTAACGTTAAGAAGGCAATAAATAAATGAGAGAAGTGATTCTGTTATAATATATTATATATACTGTTATTTTTTGTTTTGCATACTTTTAGACTGTACCGGCAGAACAGTAGTGGTAAGATGTGCTATGTAGATCCTGATCGGCCTGATACGGATGATACCGACTCACAGCTCTCATTCAGCAACGACGGATCTCCCCTTCCGGTGGGTTCTTCTTAAGATCTTCTTCTCTTATTTGAGGAGCTCAGATGTCAAGGGACACGAGTACGATTTCAAAGAAATATAAGTTAAATTTAGGAACATAAAGCCAAACTTGGGAATGTTTTTTGTGGGTACTAGAGTATATATAAATGATAAATAGATATTATCTTTCTTTCAATTGCATAAGGTTACAGTTGAACTTGCGTGGCCTGAGCTCATCAGTTTAGGCCGTTAGGTAGAGAGATACAAGATACCTCCTCGATACAAACCTTGCTGTATTCACATAATAAATAGTTTTTTTTACGTTGAGATTTTGTTTTAGTTCGACTTATACTATCTCTACGTAGCTGATGTCTGTCAGGAAATGTTTGGGCATTAACTATGAGGTCATATCGCCTACTATCAGCATTACTCACTATTTAATATTTGTTATAATTTATTTTAATTATTTTATGGAGGAGGAAAAGCTTTTGATTTAGTTTTATTAATATATTAAAGTCGGGGCGCCTGTAGCTCAATGGTATGCGTGCTTACCTTCTGCCCTTAGTTTATTTTATCTGAGAGGTGAAATAAACTTAAGCACGCCCCGGATGGGACGTTAAGTTATGGCCCCGAGTCTGTACGATGTCAGGTACTCGTTAAAGACCCCTGCCCTGAATGAAAAGTTTTACTCCAAAAGTAGAGTCGGGCTCACGTCCACCAGAGTGACGAAAGAGCGCTCTGGTAACTATGACCTCATAGTTACAGCCCGGGCATGAGTCATAATAAATAACTATTCTAATGTCCTTCAGTAATCCTTTTGTTAAATACACGATCATTATATCATGCATATCACATATAAATTAGTTTTGGTATAATTTAATAATTGTATCTTTAATTTTAGTTTCACCACTTATTTAAAAAATGAAAGTAAATATTTCAAAAAGAAAAAAAATTGTATTTAATGCGAAGATAGCTGATCTATTGAGAATCGATTATTTCACCGGTTGCAAAATAAAAATATGGTCTGACCTCTCATAGATTTTATTATGATAAGCTATCCGGCTTTCGAGGTTCCCCTATCATAATCATCAGGCAGTCTACAAAAAAACCATCATAAAAAATAAGTAAAGATGGTATAAAATTCTAATTGTTAAAATAATTCCTACTTAAAAATATTGGCTATATGCGCTAAAATGAATAAATATAAATGAAATGGATATAAGCAACTAAATATCACTTTATTTATTTTATTTATTCATTTTAGCGCATATAGCCAATATTTTTATGTACTTATGTTAGCAACTAGAATTTTATACATTTTTTCCTTTCTTTTTTTACTAAATGATGTAGACTGCCTGATGATGAGGGCAACCTCGAAAGCCGGCTAGTATATTATAATTAAATCTGTAAGAGGTCACACTACATTTTTATTTTGAAATTTGTTTTATTTATTTAAATTCCAAAAAACAATCTCTCTATAATATATGGCAGAGTATCTAGTACCCACTGAATGACAGATTTGGCCTCTCCTTTCCCCCAATGCGAATATTATTAGTAATGTTATTACATAATCTTTGAAAATTTTGATTTCGGTTATACTCGACCGATTTTAGTGAAACAAACTTTGTTATGATAGTCCAGTTCTACAGTGTCTTTTATTATATAAAAAAAAAAATAAGCCTAAAAAGAAACTGATGAAGATCTTGGCAAGTGAAAGATACACAGTATAAATTATAAATTAAAATCACCGGAGGGTACTTTCTCAAATTGTTTTTTTGTTTTATTTTCAGGAAATTGGTGACTCGAGGGATTCACTGGGCCGTGAATGTGAGGACACAAGTCCTGGCAAAGTCCAGGTAAAGCGTGGCCCGATCTCTAGCGGTGGACGCACTAACCACAGGAAGGCCCCCCCGGTTCCTCCTAACATCCCTTTCACAGCCTCACTATTCCCCATTAACAAAACCACTTCCTAATCGCTTTATTTATGAATTGAATAATTTTATTCCAACTTATTTGCACTGCTTATTTTGAAAAAGATGCACTAATGAAAAAAAATGTGTATAAAAATTGAAAGTTCCTTTCAAAAATTAGTCTTAAAAATTCTAGTCTAGAAATGGTAATGATTAATTATATTTATTTGAGATCGTTTTGAAAAAAAAAAAATCTAAATTTATTAATTTAGTCTGTTTTATTTTATTCGTTAATATTTTGTTGATATATATATTTTTTTAATATGAGAGAAGAGGTATAAAAGCGGCTTTAGAAATGTCATCTAAGATGGCGTGAGAATTCATTAGATAAAGAAGATGGTTGATAGACAACACCATCTTGGCTTTAAGGTGTCCAAATATATTTATTTTTTTAACTTTGGTTATCATTTATCCAATATAAAATTTATATTTTATGATAAACATTTTTTCCTAACTAAAACGTATCCACCTTGTAACCATTACCAAAATCTATTTATTAATTACATTGCAATTTTACTTGAATTTAAGGTCATTTTTTACCTGGCTAGTTTGTAAAATTGTCTCATATTCAAGAGTTGGTAGATACTTTTTAAACAGGAAAAAAGGTTTATCATGGAAAAAATGTTTATCATAAAATATAAATTGTATATTTGATATTAATGATTGACATAAGTATTTAACACAAACAAATTAGTTTAAAAAATGCCCGAATGAGCCAAAAGTTAACCGAAGTGTAAAAAATAAATATATAAAAAAAAAATATTGCATTTTGGAGACCTTAAGATCAAGCAAGTGTTGTCTTGATGTTTGAATTGACCCAATAAATATTTTACGAAAAAAATAAATAGTGATTAACCTAAAAAATATTAACATAAAGAATAGTTAAATTAAATATACTTATGATGGAAGTATTTCCCGTAACGTCTGTGGTTGCTAGTTTTTAAAAAGCAAAAAAATGTGAGTATTCTTCTCTTATTAGTGTCTGTACCTGCCAACTCTTGAAAATAATACTTGAATTGAAGAAGGATGTATGAGGAAGGGAAAGATCAGGCTTCAGGCTTATGGTCTCAAAAAAACAAACTCCAAGAATTGCTTTAGGAACTGAGGCCTTCTTCAGAGCCTTCTATTATTATTATAATTTCAGCTTATTATGCAGCTATATATATATATATATATATATATATATATATATATATATATATATATAAAAAATGTGGTAATGATAAATTGTGTAAAATGAAAAAAAATATAAATAATAGATAAATAAACAATAAATTACCACATTTCTTGTAGAAATTTTATAAGTGATCTTTTACTAAATTTTGATTTCTACAGTAGTTTTCGAAAAGGGCTCTAAAAATATCAAAAGTTCAAGACGTGCAATTTTTAAGAAAGTGGACGTATTTAAAAAAATTCAATTAACCAACTTTTCATTTAAATTTCAAAAGAGATGCCATTTTTAATAATATTAAATCTAATCCAAAGGTTTTCAAATTATCTTACTGGGTCAACAGGAAAATGAATAGAATAGAATTTACGAGAACAAATATTGGGTTTATTTTCTCAAATCTTCATTATTAAAATGAAAAAAGTAAACATTGAAACCAAGAAAAATTTTAAAAACTAAATTCTTAACAGTAATTCAATCTATTTTTGTTTTATATTTTGGCAATTTTTTTAAATTTAAGTTATATATTTCTGGGCATATATCCTGTACATATAAACAAACAACAGTACCTTCTTTGCGGATCAATTTCACCGTCAATTTACTTCTATTTAGTTCATTACATTTTAAGCCTCTCACACCTCTTAACACCACTCTCCATGTTCACAGAGACCGTCGCCATTCAACCCAGGCCAGGGCTGACGGTCGTGTTTGGTTTTTTTACTTATTTGTTTTATAAGAAATGGTTTCTTATTATTTATTCACTAATTCAGTTTCTTTGTTATAGAAAAATAAATATAATTAATTTTTTATATTAATAATTTTTTTATGTGTGTATTATTTTTATACATCACACTACTTAAACATATATTTTTTATTTATGATAAAAGAGATAAATTTGTTTCATAATTTGGTACGCCTAGTGATGTAGTTTCGTAAAAAAAATTAACTTAATGATAAATTACGATGGCCGTGTTTTGTTTTCTACTTTTGTTTTAAAAGAAAATTCCTTTTTATAGAAAAATAAATATAATTAATTTTTTTATATTAATAATTTAATAATTTTAATGTGTGTATTTTTTTTTTATTCATCACAATATATATTTATATAGATAGCTGTATAATAAGCTGAAATTAAGTAAAATAAAACTAAATAATAAAGCTAATCAAAATCTGACAACGTAAGCCATGTATGTCATCAAGACCTACTATCAGAAGGCTTTTCGCCGCTCTGGTGGACATGAACCAAACTTGTTGGTAGAAGTCCTACCGTTTGTCGCTGTTGTAATTAGGGTAAAGGTCTTTAACGAGTACTTGAGATCGAACAGGCTCGGGATCATCGCTTTTTTTCCCATCTGAAGAATGCCATCCTCAAAGTTCTTTTACCCATTTTTTTACCCCGGATTAAAAATGTAGTGAAGCATTTCAATCTGAGAACAAAAAATTATTAACCATCAAAACTCAAGTTTAAGATAAACTAAACTAATTTTTAAAAAAACAGATCAAATCCAAAAGTAACTAATAAGTAGGATAGTTTTAAATGTAAAGGATTACTATTGAATAGTTATCCTTTACATTTCAGATTCTTTAATCCAATATTTGTACAGCTGTACGGAAAAAACAGAACTTTATTATTTGAGCAGAGTTTCCTAAGGTAACTTGTGGCCTTAATAATGCCCCTAGTGAAGCTATCAGGTACGATAAGTCATTCTACTAATATTTGGGGGATCTGGTGAAGGATTTTAGTGTAAATTAGTGGTATTTGAGGCTATAATTAACCCTGTCTTCTTATAAACATTTTATCATGTAGTAGCCTTCCTGACTTCTACTAACAGGTGGCGGTAGAGTTGTTTGTTTCCTCACCTTCTTTGAAAAGTTCCGGTGAACACAAGCGTCAGAAGAATTTCGAATACGTCGTCCATGTAGCGTCAGACTGACGAGTGTCCTTCCTCCTCCGTTTTGTTTAATCCTGCCCCCTTATTCATTTTGTTTGGGGTTTCTTCAAAAGAATGCCCGCGATGGAAGTGTGCAGCTTGTTTCTGAGAGCTACTTGGTTGGCAAACCTCCTTAAAGTCACTTTGACTTCTATGGAGCTGAGAGATGTTTGAACTTTTTAATTATTTTAGTATGATCACTTCTCTCTGGCATACATAAAATTATTATATATTATAAATAAATAAACCAATAGAAATAACATAAATAATATTTCCTCTAACATAAACATTTTTAATCTGTTTCCACACATTTTTATTGTTTCTATTACATTCAAGAAATGGGGAAGAGTATTAAAAGAATCAATGCGTTCATGAGTTATACTTTTTTATACGTTTAGTTATTCTAGTTAGATAGTTATTGTGACTAACTCACCCGGACTTTAACTATGAGGTCGCCTACTATCAGAGCGCTCTTTCGTCACTCATGGACAGAGCCCGATTCTACTGTGGGAATTTTAAATTTTGCCTACCTAAGTTTTTTCACCTAGGATAGGGGTCTTCAATGACTACCTGACATCAAGTAGGCTCGGGACCATCGCTTAACGTCTTATCCGAAGGACGGCGTGCTGAAGGTTTTTTCATATTCCAGATAAAAAATCTAAGGGCCTCGGCAGGGTTTCGAACCAGCGATCTTGAGCTCATTAGGCTAGCATGCTACTGCTATGAAATGGCTAATAGAATAGTATTATCATATGAAGACCGTTCTTTTGAGGCAGAACAAAGACCATTGAGTCCTATCAGTTAGCCATACTCCTTTCAAGGTGTTCCATAAGTTCTCAAATATGGAACTTTTACAGTTTCTCCCCCATAACTTTTGTGCAATAATATATTTAAATGATCATTCAGAAACATACATTTTAGAATTTGTGACCATAATTGATAAAACACATCTGAGTCAAAAAATAATTTTCTCCAAAGATGTTGCTCAGTATAAGAGATAAAAAGTGAAATGTGACGTCTATAATATTATTATAGACTATATTAATGTCTATATATGCCGAATAAGTGCACGGTGTTTCTGTATGACTAACAGTAAAGAGAAATAGTAAAGATACTTTACACGATGGGAGGGTCAGAACTTTATTTTTTTCTGATACATGATATGAAAAACACAAATCATGTAAGACAGGGTTAGAATCAAAATGGTCGGAAGAATCAGTGCATTAAGTTCTTAACTGATTTAAAAAATGTATAATTTATCGAAACCGGAAATATTTTGTCTTCTACTTTTATGGTGAAAGTTGATGTTAGCAAACCATAAAACTGAATAAAAATCTTAATTTCAAGATAACTATTAATATGTTTAAGTTACTTGTTCATGTCACCAAAATGGTATAAGTGATTTGCCACTAGATCTCAGCACTGGCTAGGATTTCACTTGTACAACTTTTTTCCTGAACAGAACTATCACTTGGACCATTTTGATTCTAACCCCTTCATATATCATTTATCCCAAAGAATACAATGTTGACCCTCCTGTCGGTCCTTATAGTGAAGCAGTACAGGTTCTCCTGAAAATGACAAAAGCATTCAAGGACAAACCAATTAAGACGTTCATATAAACGAGACTCCTTGAAAACACACGAATCTTCCCATATTGTCAGAAAAAAAATATATATCCGTGAATGATAATTACAATATATTATTGCATAATCGTAACATCGAAAAAAAAAATATATTAGGGACAAACTGTAAAAGTTCCAAATTGTATTAATTTTTGTATATTCCACTCTTCTATAAAGTCTTTAATGGAATAGTAAAAATTGTCGTCTGTCTTTTATGTCATCTTTACTGCAATTAAGGCCGATATAGCAGTAGTTCTGGAGCTCGATAGCAGGTTCGCCAACTTGTTCCTACTCACTGGTCACGCCATCCTGGCCGAGTACAGACATGTGGATATATTAAGGCCGATATAGCAGTTAATATATCCACATGTCTGTACTCGGCCAGGTTGGCGTGACCAGTGAGTAGGAACAAGTTGGCGAACCTGCTATCGAGCTCCAGAACTAGTCTCACCCATCCTGGACCCTCGTCCGTTTAGCAACAGACAGCGCCTCAGTATAATCAATTATTTCACATTTTATTGGTTTCTCAAATATTCAGAAGGCAATTATACTGCGTTGGAATAGTTCAATATTTTTGTCTTCACTTCAACACCCTTGGGGTATTTTTTTTTTTTTTTACCTCTTCGATCAGTGGTTATATATCGATTTCGCTGTCTATAACTAAAAAATAATTGGGAGGATTTAGCAGTGGCGCTGCGTTAGTCTGCTGCTGCATGACGTTTCGTCCTCAGAACCTTGTGTGCACTACTCAGTGCAAAACAATATATTTCAGACGCACGTTAGGGGAACACAATCACTTCATTCTTCTGATGCTCGTGTGCACCTAATCTTTATGTTATTGCTGTAAAAAGTTTCAACCTGATATGGTTTTATAGCTAAATTTCAATTCATCATCCAATTTAATCAAAATGAGAAAATTTGAAACGTATGGCCGAATAACGATTTATATTACATTTCTTACGTTTATTTTATTATTACTTTTCAAATTAATAAATTAAGTGAAATTTGAAGTACATACAATGTGACGGCTAATAACATTTAACGTAGTTAGGAAGATAGTTTTAGATGGACAAACTATGCTTTCGTCAACTTTCTTGAAATGTGTTATTACAGCGTTATTTGGCCGCAAGCTGCAGTTGTAGATATTTATTGTTATTTTTAATTATTAACTACTAACTTTATGCATGCCACTCTTGAATAATCATTGAAATATGCATGTTTATTTTATTTTTTCATTAACACGTACTTGACAATTTATGAAATGTATTTACAGAATAGTATACTTACTTGATGAAGTCCAAAATATATGAAAGTTTAATTCTACAGCAGATTTTTTTTTATTTCTGAACTGAATAGACTTGATATGTTCCTTGCCTAAAAGGCAAATGATAACAGAAAAAATCAAAATATAATAATTAAATTCTGTACCTATTCCTCCCCTTAAAATTTAATGTTTCACAACTTTTATTTAAATAATTTACTTCTTATTCGCATCAATTAAACTTTTTTCACTTCATATGATCTGAATCCTATGTACTAAGCAGTCTGACTGACAAAGAAAATGTGACATTGATGTTTTGTTTCAGAATGAATCTGACGAGGAGCATTGTGGTAAAGAGTCGGTCCGGGGTGGGGGACAGCACGAGAATGAGGACGACTATGAGCACTCTTTCTACCAGGAGAACAAGGTGAAAGTAAGTCTGCGTGTGGACTTAACTGTTTCATCTATTATCTATATAACGGATTTGTCTTGACGTCTTTATAAGAACTTAAAATTTAGAATATATTAATTCCTTCATTCAGCTATTGTGTTATTATGACTTTTGCCCGGGCTTTAACGCGCTCTTTTGTCGCTCTGGTGAAGATGAGCCCGACTCTACCATGGGAGTCCTAAATTTTGCCTACCCAGGTTTAGTTACCTAGGATAGGGGTCTCTAATGAGTACCTGACATCGCATAGGCTGGGGACCAGCACATAACATCCCGTCCGAAGGATGGCGTTCTCAGAGTTAGTGCTACCATGCTACCTCTGAGTTACCTGGGCCCTCCAGCAACTAGAGCAATGTGGGAAGGGTTACAAGGGCCTATCAAATTGTCTCAACGGTTACACTATAGGTGCTAGCGGGAGCCCCCCACAGAACCATAAAAATATTCTATTTTCACTTTTATGTTTCCTATTTTAAGTACAATTCATGAGCCACAGCGTAAATGGTTCATCAGGCCTACAATTTAAATTATCTGGTAATTAATTTAAAACTTTGATTATTTTCAAGCCTCTGAAATAATGTACTTAGCCCACTCGGCATAAATGACTAATCGTGCATTGAACATTTTATGCTGTATTTGTGAAGTTTAATAAATAATATTATTTATATAATGATTTCATAACTTAAATAAAATCAAATTCTGAAGCGAGGATTGAAACCAAAATATTTCTGGTAGGAAGCAAACTTCTATCCACTACTTCATAGTGATTTTTGACAAATTAAAATCCCGAATTTGAGGGCACATTGACAATTAGTAATTTCATAAGAAACATTTCTGGTAAGGTTTCGATAGAAACTTTTTAGCGTAAGTCAATAAAACATCTTAAAAAATCTGTTTCGATTTGTCACTTTAACATGTTTTCGATATATATTTCGCCAGCGGGGAAGCCTTCGAAAAAATGAATTTTATATAAAATGAGAGTTTAGTTTTCTGTACAACTTTTGTTCGAAGACAGTTCGAGTAAATGAATAATATGTACTTGGGTCTCGAAGTTAAGTGGACTCTTAAATCTATACAGATCCAAGTTACCTGTCACAATTTCATCTATAATTTCAATTTTAGAACTACGATTGTTATCGAGTTGGAACGCTCACAAAGTTCCAGTGGCACACACTAAAACACAGACAGACGTCAACGCAACAAGTCATATTTTGTTCAGAGGACCTCAAAATGTGTAATTCCATGGAAAACTTTATCTTAAATATTTACACTATTACAATATCTCCGTGTACTAACCTTAATCTGATCCTTATATCTAGAAGTAGAAAAAAGACAACAACAACATTTATTTGGTCCAGCAAAATACATGCTATACACAAATATATACAAGAAGTTTAAAATAGGAAGTCCTGGTGTAGTCTTTGTTTGAGTTGCCTCCCAGGTCAAATTAGGAATACCCAGTTCTTCGTGGATTTTGTGATTCCTGACAAACCAGGGTGCGTTTGTTGCCTTTCGGAGTACCTTATTTTGGAATGTTTGTAGTCGTTTCAAGTTAGTGTTGCTGGTACCGATCCAGACTAGACAGGAAGTAGGAGTGTCTTGTACAGGAGGATAGTACTCGTGGGTTTAAGTGGCATGTTTCTGTTTATGAGGGTGTAGAGGGTGTTAAGTCATGAGTATGCAAGCTGTAGTTTTCTGTTAATGTGTAGTTTCCATGTGAGTCGTGTATCCAAAAGTACTCCAAGATAGCGCACACCCTGATCCTTAGGATTCCAGAGAATTGGGAGATCATCAATTTGTAGCTGACTTTGTTAAGTTTGAGTCTCCATTTTTAAAACCAGAGAGAAAAGAAGTAGAAAAAATATACACTTAAATATATAAAACTAATCAAAAATGTTTATTTATTTTTTTCAGATAATATCATCGAGTGGTGGGAACATCATCGCTGTAGCCAACCCGGCGCTCTCCATGTCCCCGGCAATATCGTTAGAGAATGGACGAACTCCTTTACCCAGAAAAGACACTTTGTCCCCCATTGAATCCAAAATTATGTAAATCTGAGTTTGCTTTCATTAGTTTAAAAAAAAAAAGTAAAGAAAAATTATACCAAGTTCTCAATTCTACTCGATGTATATGTGTGCAAGTAGTATGTAAAAAAACTGTAAATATTGTAATTTATTATGTATATTAGTATAAGCAGCGCCAAAGTATATATTGTAAATATAGTATCCATACAAATGATATTTTAAGGAGATTCAGTTTGTATTGAAAAGTAACTAAATGTATTTTTGTTTTCATTCTCATAATGTAAATCATATCGTCACTGTTAGTGCAAAACGTTGTTTACTTCCTTATCTTCACGAAGTATAGTGGAAATTATGTAATAGGTCAAGAATTCGATCTGGAGTTTTCAACGGAATTTCATGTTTTCCGATTTCCTGATTCCAAAAATGAAAAAAAAAAAATCTGTCTGTATGTGAACACGATAACTCTCATTAGAATGATTGTATCGACACGACAAAAATGTATATGCAAAACCCTTTACTCTTTAAGGACGACACCTATTGACTTTCAGCCAAATTGGTCAAAGGGAAGGGAAGGATTAGGGGGGAGGCTTAACACAAAAACTATATTAACTGTCGTTGTAATGAATGTATTGATAAGAAATATCATAAGTAAATTCAAGGCCCTGTAAGGACACAAAATTTCGTATGAGGATTCAGATGCTGCTAAATTAATTAAGTCAAATATTGAGTTTTAGCCCAAACGGTCGTTTAGCTTTGGTGGGATGGATATATTAAGAAGGGCTGGTATGTACACCTAGGGACCTACGCATCCAATGCTCTTATCCCTTCTCTATAAGCTCTTCTGTGTCAATCCTAAATTTTGCCTACCTAGGTTTAGCTACCTAAAGTCTTTAACGAGTACCTGACGACGCACAGGCGTTGTAGTAAGTCTGTTGTACATCTTGAATATTTGAAGATCTCAAATACCATTGGATAAGCTAACAGTCAGAATTTAAAGTTGATACACCTACTAATGAAAGCAAAATGTTGTGTTCTCCCGTGAAAAGTTGGGTTTTAATATACGACATTTTGCACTGACAGCGACGATATAAGAAAGTTTAAATTATTTTTTTTTAATGAATTCGAGAATGGGAATTCATACCTGAAATTTTCAAGTTAATTCAATTACTTTTTCAGAGCTTGTATTGTTATTAGAGAGGAAGGTTGATTTTAATTGTTTTCATATCGTTCATCGCCTAGGTGAATACATGTATTGATAATCAACGAATCGAAAAACGCTTTACATGTTCATGATTCTTCGTGAAAACTGACGTTTGGATGTCGTTCGACTGGATGTCACGTTCTAGAACTTCTGAATGTTATGCCTATAAGAAGAAGGAATTTTATGAAAACACTCTCCTCGACTTTTTTGTTGTGAGAAACAAAATTGAGTGAGCTCCAGGGTTTTGATAAAATTAAATTAGCGTTGAAACTTGAGGATAGTATCTAAGCCCTAGATTATTAGTAGCTCTTCTAGTGAAAGCCGTTGTAAAATTTGAATGTAATTCAAACAGAACGACTTTCTGGTTATCGTCTTGGAAAATACCCATAGGAAATTTTAGTTTGTAGGGGTGATAATTGAACTCGTTCGTTCGTTTATGGTCAACCGTATTATGGTTAACCGGGGTAGCCTGTGGGAGGGAACCCGTTCATCGTTTTCTTTCTGGAGACCTTTGTCTAATAGCATGGAAGCTCTGAAAAATTAATTTTTGTGGGCATTTTCGTTAGAATATTTTTTCTTCTTGAAAAAATTGTTTTTGTTGAAATGTATTACTGTATTAATTAAAATTGTTTTGTTTTTTCCAATTTGATATTTGTTAGTGTCGTGGATTAAAAAATGAAAAAATCCTTCTCTCGGGTTAGGTGAAGACATTTTTGCTTTCTCGCATATCCGAAGGAGCTTTGTGATCGTTTCAAAGAGCCATCTGTCGTCTTAATTTCAAAATTTACTTAACTTTTTTGCGTTTCAGGTCAAAACAAACACATTTTGTTGCATGTCTTCTCACATGCCTTACTCAAGAACCACTAAACGAATTTTTATGAAACTTGGTATTTATATAATATTTTACTTATACGGTTTGGCATGTAGATGGTCTGACTTAAATTTTGCAAAATCGGGTAATAATTAAGTGTTGTGTTTTGTTAACCTGCAACAATATTTGAAAAACTCATTTTTGTCGAAAGTGTACATTTTATCACTAAATTTGTGTAATGATAAAAAAATGTCCGCTCAACAAAATACAGATATTAGTATTTATCAGCTGAACATTAAGTAACTAAAGACAGATTTACATGAGAGGAAGCCAAGTGCAGACGTTTTTTTTTTTTATTTTACAGAGAAAAAAGGATTGACTAGTCAAAGATCCCAGAAAAACAAGTATTTTTGTGTATTAAATTTCATAAAATCTCTTATTTCATTAGTTCGAATGGACTCATTAAGTAAAGTGTACATAAAACAACATGTCTTCTATGGAATTTTGGATATAAGGAAACATTTGCGAACCTATGTTTATAGGAATTGTTTTGTTCACGATTCAATTTTCATGAAAGATTCTAAGGAACATTCCTTGCGTCTTGACTATAATCTGTTGTTCTCCTATTTTACTGAATTAAAAAAAGAGATGAGAGATTTTATTTTATGGGACTAAGATGTACAATTCCATTTTGCCTTTTTGAGAAAATAGTGAAAATGGTCTCATATAAATCTCCATATAACTGATATTATCTTTAAACATAAACGAAGTTCTCCCGTCTTACCTTATATTTTTTATGTTCTTCATCCAATTGTCAAAATTCAAAATCTCTTTTGATATCTATATCCTATTGTCTCCTTTTTAAAAGAAAATAAAAACATTGTCTTTCAATAAGCTATGAATTTTTTGTTGTGAACAATACTGCGTAAGTCGTTAAGACGACTTTTAAACTCTTGATTCAATAAAATACCAATTATCTCTCAACTTTTTATAAAGCTCTTGGAGTTTCTGTTATTACTAATCTGGAATTAAACAGTTTGGTTTTTATGAATAATTGACTGATTTGTTAATTTAAGAAGTTTCTTTGTAAAATCAATACAAACCTTATTTATATGTTTTAATTTATAAATAATGTTTGCAGAATTATCTCTTCAAGTAAAAAGATTTTATACTTAGGTATTGTTTGAAATTAATTTTTAAACCTATGGATCAAGTGGATAATAATTCAAGCACATTTTGAAAAATAATACAATAACAAAAACGTCTATACTGAAGAATAAATCTTTATATTTCGAATTAAATAAGAAGATATTTCGGAATATTTTTCATTTTAGTTTAACCTTTATGTATCGAAGTCAATGGACAAAAGCCTCTATACAACAGAGTTTCCAAAAATGTTTCTTATTATTTTCAATACCGTTTGTATGCTTTTAAACTCTATTACTGAGGGCGCCGGTAGCGTGCTAGCTACCTCTGAGCTAAAGATCGTGGGATCGAAAACCGATCGAGGCCTTCATTTTTGTTTATCTGGGGGGTGAAAGACTTATGTCATCCTTCGGGTGGAACGTTAAGGGATGGTCCTGGGTCTGTGCGATGTCAGGTATTCGTTGAAGACCCCTATCCTAGGCAAAATTTAGGACTCCCATAGTTGAGTCGGGCTCATGTCCATCAGATTGATGAATGATGCTCTGTTAGTAAGCGATATGACTTCGTTAAAGCCCAAACTCTGTTTGTCCGGGCTTAGCGTCCTCTCACTTCAGAATAACTAACATACTGTCCAGCTTGTCTTGACGATATTTTTTTTGTCGATAAATTGAAATTTTTTGAGATTCAATATGAGTGCTCAAAGGATATCCCTTACTTCCGGAGAGAAAATGACGCTTATTCAAGTCGTCGAAGAAAGTAATTGCGACGAATTCAAGGTAGCGCTAAGTGCGCTTTCGGCCATTTTAAACAGTAAGGACAATATAAGTAAAGACAAAGTGGTTGATCTCGAAGAATCAGGAGGAAAAAGATGGACCATTTGCACAATCATTTGAAAACAGCGAATTTTGTTCAAACATATTTAAAATTGCAAATATCTGTGTTAATACAAAATATATAAACATTTCCGTCTGTAGTAAATTCGTTTATTCTATTTCCCCAAACCTCTGTTAATCGAAATTCCTATACCTGACCTTGATATATCGAAACTTCTATACATAGAATCTCTGTCTTGTTCCCATGAGATTCGTTATATCGAGGTTCGACTGTAGTTTTAGGTTGTTGTAGAACGTTCGAAGGAAGGATGTAACATGCTTGCCTGCTATGCTGTGGCACGTGTCTTTTATCTGGGAGGTGAGAAAAACTTGGGACACGTCATTATTCGGAGTGGACGTCAAATAGTGGTCCCGAGCCTGTGCGATATCAGATAGTCCTTAAAGACTCCTTACACCAAATAAACCTTGATCAGCAAAATTTAGGACTCCTACAGGGCTATCAGTGAAGAGATAACAGCTAAGGGATAATTGAACGATTAGATCCTTAGACACCAGCCCTCCCACTATACTTGTTTGTGTAGGTAATCAAGACATTGTAAGAAATTAAATACAGTTTTGTAAATTTTTTTTTATTTACACATTTTCTTCTCCATTTGATAAGTTATGCATGAGAATTTTCCAACTTGTAATATTGCGCCATGGGTTTGTTTATAGACTCTTCAGTAGCATGAAATAGGAATAAGAATTGTTCACCACCTAAAAGAAAGACAATTATTTGATTAAATTTAAAATAAATATACGATGTCTTTGTTGAAACAAAGAAATAGTTTAATTTTTATATTGTCTAATTCCGTCACTGTTGAACTTAGTGCAGACGATGGTGTATGCTGAAACCGCTACATTTTATGCATATATTTTTGTGGAATTAGACAATATAAAGATTAAACAAGTTTTTGTTTTCATTTATTTTAATAGATTTCCAGTATATCGAAAGAGATCACATAAATGTATTCTGACATATATAGACAGTACCTACTGGGCACCAACGTATAATTTCAACCTAACTGCGTATTTTGAACCTGCCTATTCTGGAATATGATTTAGGATAGATATGATTTTAAAATCACTGAAAAGAGGGGGATTTACTTGGAGACAGAATCATGTTTTCTGTTACTGATGTCTGGGCTTTAACGAGTTCTAGCAGAGCGCTCTTTCGTAGCTCTGGAGGACATGATCCCGACTCTACTGGGGGGTTGCCTACCCAGGAGGGTCTACAAAGAGTAAATGACATTTTAGATTTAATATTCTTGGATAACAAAAATTCAACAAGCACGTTCTCGGATGTGTAAATATATGTTAACAATTATATTTTTAATAATCATATCTACTTCAATAAGATCTTTTGACCGGCCATTTTTATTGGCAAATCAATAAAAACTAAAACATTTATTATATTACTGCCTGTATATGTCAGAATACATTTATGTGATCTCAATCGAATATGGAATATTTCTATCGGAACATCTGATAAAATTTAGGTAATTCATTAAAGTTATGAATATCCCACCCTTATCTGTATTTAAACTGAAATTCCTAGGAATCGCATGACGGCTGTTATGGGAAACATTTAAGGTCGATTTACACACAACGGTGTCGTGACCGGCCCGTGATTCCACCGACGAGGTTGAAAATATTCTTTAATGAATTATAAAGGGTGTTGTTCACACTCGTCCGCGTGACCGTGACAGTGCAAACTGTGCTCTCGCCGTCATCGTACCGAGATTGTCTGATTACTTTTGAACAATATTTTCTCATTTCACGGCCGTGTCACTGACAGATTTTTGAGTTTATTTTCAATGGTAAATGATAAATAAGATTTGCTTCTTAGACAATCTAGGCTTAAAGTAGAAGTCTAGGAAAGGGATAAACCAGGATGACAAAGGACTTGCATAAGTAGCGCCAGGGCACTGTTTCATTGTTTCTACGAGGGATTTTGGTTCTACCTCATATTAATAATAACGATGTTCAAATTCAAAAGGCATGAGTTTTATTTAAAATTCCATTTCCCTCAAATTTTTTATTCATTTATTTTTTCAATAATTTTATAGTACATAACGAATAAAAAGTGTTAGACATAAAAAAGATATATTTAACTGACAGACATTTTTTTAATTTACTCAGAATTTACTCTACGCACAAAACTCAGTAATTCCTTTTAGATTATGAGTTGAAAATAAAGATGAAGATATTGTATTCATTATTTAGCCATAAAAATTCGGATGCGTGCAACTCCGATGCGTGGCGAAATGAGCGTGACAACGTCTGAGTTGCGAGATAGCGAAAGTGTCAAGAACCAAATATAACAAATCATTTCAATAAAATTGTTGAACCTTGAAACAATTTAAAAACAATATAGAAAGAAAACATTCATAAGCATAATAGTTAAAAAACGAGTTTATTATTAATCTGTATATATCTAATAATAATATTGGATAACTAGGTTATCTGTATATACAGAAAGTAACAGCTATACTATAATATATATTCTGTATTAGTAGTAACAGCTGTCTCTCTCTCTGTGCGCATGCGCGATACGTGTGTTCCGCGTGACTTTCGTTACGGGACATCGTTTTCGTGCATGAGGGCCCGGCCTACCAAATTATAAGACGTTGTCACGTCAAAAAGACAAACAAATATAAATAAAATAAAGAAATGTTTACAGATAAATAAATAACAATTAAAATTAAATTATGTTTGTTATTTAGCTCACCTGCATAAAGGCAACCAAAGTAAGAGGAAGTCCAATTTTGTACTTTAAAACAAGTGGTTTTGAAGCCATCATTATAATCAGACGTAAATCGCGACGACTTTTGGCCCTTTGTAGATACCAAGGTAGGTCACACAGTTTGTCAAATATTTCAGTGCTCTATGAAAATAGAAGAGATTCAAATATCTACGAGTATGTTAGGTATACCTGAAGTATAATTACATATAGTTCATAATTTATGTTGACAGATTAAGCAATTTATAGTGAGACCGCTTGTTCTTGCCCCCTTTAGCCCGGGCACTCATTTTTATTTCCCCAGCTATAAGAAGTATAGGGGAAGAGAGAGTATTTGTATGTGTGAATATCTCTGAACACGATAATCGGTCGGGAGGACAGAATGAATACATCGACACGAAATTTATTATGTGTCTATCAGAACCCTGTAAGGACATCTATCAATTTCCAGTAAATGGGCCTTAGGGAATGAAAGGATTAGGGGACAAGCTTAACTCAAAAACTGCAATAACTGCCGACGTAATGAATTTATCTCAACAAAATTTAGTATAAGGATTTAAGAGCCATGTAAGCCATCTATTGAGGTTAGGTTAGGTTAGGTTTTATGACTCAAGCCCGGGCTTTAACTAGGAGGTCATATCGCCTACTATACAAAGCGCTCTTTCGTCACTCTGGTGGACATGAGCCCGACTCTACTCTGGGAGTCCTAAATGTTGCCTACCCTAAATTTTTATTCACCTAGGGCAGGGGTCTTTAACGAGTACCTGACATCGTACAGGCTCGTGACCATCGCTTAACGTCCCATCCGAAGGACGGCGTGCTTAAGTTTATTTTACCTCCCAGATAAAATAAACTAAGGGCCTCGGTTGGGTTTCGAACACACGTTCTTGAGCTCAGAAGCACACACACAAACACGCATACCACTGAACTACCGGCGCCCCCAGTCATCTATTGATTATTAGCACAAACGGCCTTGTTTTTGAAGCGGGAGTGAAAAGTGAATTCATTCATTCTGGGGAAGTACATTACTGGTGATTAACCGACTTCTTCTTAAAGACAAATGTCCTCCATTTTTAAGACCATTTTGGTCTTTCCTCTTCGGTCATATTTTAATCCTGGCTTTATCAACCCCTCTTATTCCCCTGAATTATGTGTTTATCGTTTTTGGTAAATAGCGTTATTTTCTCCGTTCCATGAGAAATAAAATTGAGAATACATTTTTTTTCTTTTGTTTTTGACTTTAGCATTTAGCCATTAGTCACTTCAAAAAAAAAAAGTTTATATGAATGGTCTCTAAAAAGTAAAACTTAAAAATCCACGCCTATCTCCTGGAAAATGAATATAAATTATCAGAATGAAGATTGGGAAACCTGAGCAGATCCATGTAACTAGGGGTATCCTTTGTGCTCTTCTGTATCTTATCTACAAATTAGGTCCTTGCAAACGAATACTTACTGCAACACATGATAATATGCTCTGGATCCTCAGTCATTGCACAGTCCTCACAGAAAGGAGTCTCACTTTTGCCGATCATATGCAAATATTTACGGACAAAGTGACTCTGCAGAGATTTTTAACAAATCTTCGAGATCTGGAAGATTTTCCGAACCAGGATGGTATTCCTACACGTGCATTGACTGCCTTATAAAATAATCCCTTATCGCTCGCATAATATACTCAAATACATTTTTCAATCAACGCAAAATAAATAAATAAAAAATGGCAACTACTAGGCAGGCGACTGAGGAGTGAGATGGGAGTGCATTGCTACTATAGAGAGGGAAGAGTGGGGCAACGATGAACTGTTGTCATGGTAACATGACGTTCTCTCCTATTGACCCCAAGCGGCTAATGTCCATCCTCTTCTACTTCCGACTGCCCTATAGGGACATGATTTACCTACTTGACCATACGAGGTCTGTTCAAAAAATACGCGGACTGACGTCATAAAACAAAATATACTTTATTTAGAAGTTACATGTGTGGTTGTCTTCAAAGTACTCTCCTCCCCAACGCACACGCTTATCCCAACTGTGTTTTAGCTTGTTGAAACAGTCCTGGTACGCTTCTTTTGTAAGGTCCTTCAGCTGCTTCGTCGCATTTGCCTTAATCTCGGGAATCGTCTCAAATCTTCTTCCTTTCAAGGGTCTTTTGAGTTTGGGGAACAAGAAAAAGTCACAAGGAGCAAGGTCAAGTGAGTAAGGGGGGGGGGGGGGGGGGGGGAAGAACAGTGATCCAATGTTTGGCGAAAAACTCACGAGCTCTGAGGGCTGAATGAGCTGAATTTCGCAGCAACGCGATGCATCTTCAATTTTTCGGTCAAAAACTCATGACAAGATCCAACTCTTTAGCAAGCTCCCTGACGGTCAGACGACGATTTGCACGCACTAGGGTGTTGATTTTGTCGACGTGTGGGTCGTCAGTTGAAGGGCGTCCAGGACGCTCATCGTCTTCAATCGAATGTCGACCACCCTTAAAACAACATGCCGTACGATTAATAGCAACATCACCGTAATCCGTGTTGAGCATAGCAAATGATTCAGTCGCAGATTTTCCAAGTTTAACACAAAATTTCACAGCAAGTCGTTGCTCATTCATTCTGAAATCCGACAAACGAAAAAATCGCACTTCACTAAAAACCGCGTAGCTAATCAACAAATGAATATATCTGAATGCGGGAAACAGCGTTATCATCAGCTGATCTGTACAAACCTAACGACACCAACGCCCCCCTGGAAGCAACTGGAGTCGCGCAATTCAAACCGTCCGCGTATTTATTGAACAGACCTCGTAGTGAGGATATCCAGTTTTGTGTAATTTCCCCATGGGTACAATTCAGTGATAAGAGAGTGGAGTCCGCTTGCTTCATCTGTCAACTTAAAATGAACCAACTACATACTATGAGTTTAATTCAGTCCATCTTGAAGTTACATACCTCAACTTGAAGATATTCTCCAGCCAAACTCAACAAAAACACCAGACCAAATAAAATAAAAATAAACGAAATGCAGTAGAAAAAGAGGAAATTGTCGTTTCCGAAAGACTATACAAAAAATAAATAAATACAATTAAAATTAAAAAAATATATTAACATAGAAATAAAACATTTTATCCAACTAACCTGAGTGAGAGAATAGAGAACAAAACAAAAAGACAATGTTACTATAACGTTTTGAACAACGTAAGGTAAAGTAATGCAATTACACTGGTCGGTTATCAGTCTGAAAAGTTATCAAGAAGTATTCTTGTTAATAATTACTAATTAAGTAGCTCCGATCTGATATTGGAAAAGTAAAGGGTACTATTATTATTAAAAGTTTAATTATTATAAAAATAATACATGGCTGTGAATGTAGCACGATTTGTCTCTGCGACAAGCTTCACATACCTTGCGGTTGACGAATGAAAAATGCGTTTTCCCCATTTCATGTTTTTGACCCCCTGTATTGTGATGTAAAAACTACAGAACATTCTTTCTAATGAATATAGGAAAAGAGGTAATTTTTCTTATTATAATATAATATATATATTATATATATATCAAGGTGTTTAAAAAAAACAAACAAAAAAACATATAAAACAGCTGTGAAACAGATAGACGAGAGTCGAGAGCTAGCTCTGGGATAGTGCACTGTGAATTGATATTTTTTAAATATAGTGAAGTTGAACAATTAGATGAAAGTTGACTGGGGTGAAGTTGAGATGTGGAAAATAATCGAAGTCTAAATTATGTGGTAGAAACTTGAAAAGAAGGTACAATTAAATATATATATTTTTCAATATGCCCAAACAAAAAAAAAAAATAGTTTTAAGTATTTAGTTTAATGATTTTGTTTTTCGTTTTATTTTTGTTTTGTTCAATGTTTAGTTTTTTAAGTATAATGAGTAAATAAAGAAGATAACCCAATTATTTGTCATAATAAGATTCTATTCTATTCATCTTCCCTGTTGGCCCAGTAGTATCATTTAAAAAAAACCTTTGATTAGAAATTAATATTATTTAAAATTATTAAAAAATTGGTATCTCTTTATAAATCCAAGTGTAAAGTTTGTTAAATGGAATTTATTTTTTTTGTTGTATACGTGTACTTTCTTAAAAATTGCACGTCTTAAATTATTGATAATATTTTTTTAGGGCCTTTTTCGAAAAACTACTGTAGAAATCAAAATTTAGATAAAGAAAAGAGATCAAATTTCTACAGGAAATGTGGTAATTCAAATATAATTAGCACAGTATATGTGTATTCAGAATTATACAAGGACGACACCTATTAATAACTATATTATGACTCATGCCCGGGCCTTAACTATGGGTCATATCGCCTACTTCCAGAGCGCTCTTTCGTCACTCTGGTGGACATGAGCCCGACTCTACTGTGGGAGTCCTAAATGTTGCCTACCCTAAATTCTTATTCACCAAGGGCAGGGGTCTTAATTGCAAAAACTTAATTAATTCACTCCAGGAACATGAATTGCATGTGATTCACCTACTTTTTTATATACTTCCTTCCGAGTCTAATCTATGTGCACATTATTGCAGAGGATTATGCATTGAATGTGGCACAGAATAAAGAGAGTATTTGTCATAGATGTAACAGTTCTCTGTAGGCAGAATGTGAAGACGGTCGTGTTCTTTATATCTGTTTCAAAAATATGGACGGCTTTCTCTTTATAAGGAAAGAAATCAGAATATTTGTAGTTTAGTGGTCAATGTTCGGGTGTTTAGCCAAGGATGAAGTTTCACCTTACATATAAATAACACTATCTCACGAGAAAATATTTAATACACAAATACCAACCTAATAATTCGTTGGTGTTTATAAATAATATTTCTAAGCTCCCAATTCGGCGATGGAATCAATGATTGAGAGAAAGATGTGTTTTTATCGTACAACATTCCGATTCGAATTTTTAATATTTTGATTTCAGCTGTTGCAAAAGAAATCATATAAAATAAAGTTCCTTCAAAAGCCATACTACTTAATAAACCAAAAACGAACCATATGTCTGAAAAGAAATAAATCAGGTACAAATGAAAACTTCTGTTGTTTCCTTCTAAAAAGATGTCTAATGGGAGGGGAACTCTAAAAAAGTCATGTCTGCCCTGCAGCAGTCGTACTAAGTCTACTGCGAAAGGCATCAGGATATAGAAGAGTCCAAAATACCCCAAAGCGTGGTTGTACAGCGTCACGATCATTGTTGCTCGATTGCTTTCCCTTTTGATAACCTCAATTTCCCAATGTTCTTTATAGCTAGACAGATTTCTCTTAATTTTACTCAATAAAATTTCAATGCTCTTCATATTACGTGTCATTATAAATGAAGTGACGAGAGTTGCAGAGCCGAGAGGTACAAAAATGGCCGTTGGACTAAGTAAAAATTTAAGCCCACGTATTGAAGCCTCACGTAACATTATAAGAAGTACAATGAATGAGTAGAGATATCGAAAATATTGAAGTGCTATGTGAAATTTGGGAAATTTCTTATTTGAAAAGTTTGTCCAAATTCCACCTAATTTGAGAAGGGACTCGAGCGGTAGTGTGTAGTCACTCTCCATTTTAACAACTGGCCACAGATTTTCTAATCAATGCTCCGTAAGATATTTCATGCTTCTAACTATCGGTATTTAGCTATGCATTAATAAACATAATGCTATTATCTGATTAACTTAACGCTGAAAAAGATGTTTATAACTTTTTCCAAGGTTCCTATGTACTTATATTATTTACTAACTCATTAACTGGGGTCAGGGTCAACACGAAGTCCTATCAAATCTTAACCATCGCACATAGCCCCACATTATCTTAAGTAGACTTATTTTAATTACTATATTTTATATTTATCTATACCCCGTTCGCTGAGACGAACATGTAATTCTAACATCTATAGAAGAAAAAAAATCGATGTATCATCAGCAATGTACTTCGCCAGAACGGATTAATCAATTAACTTTTCACTCCCCCTCCAAAAACAGTCGACCGTTTGCGCTAATAATCAATAGTTGACTTACATAGGGGCTCCTAAATCTTTATACTAAATTTTGTGTTAATAAATTGACGACATCGGCAGTTATTAGTGTATTGGAGTTAAGCCCCTCCTCAACACTCCCTTTCGGCCGATTACGCAGTTTAACAGCTATTGTCATAGGGTTTTGAATTAAGACATAAAATTTCATGTCGATACATTCATTATATCGGCAGTTATTTGAGTTTTTGAATTGTCTCCCCTCTTCCCTTCGGCCGATTCCGCAGAAATTTAAAAAGTGTTCTTATGAGGTTTTGAAATTACATATGTTTTGTGTAGATACATTTATTACAACGCCAATTATTCTAGCTATTGTAAAATCAATAGTTGTCGTCCAGATGGTTCTGAATACACGATCGAGTTCACGGACATATTTTTTTTTCCATTATTGGAATGTGGAGATCGGAAAACATATAATTCTTTTGAAAACTCGCGATTACATAATTTTCCCTTCCTTCTTATAGCTGGGGAGAAAAATATTTTTTTTTTGTATCTTTGGCTAATTTGCTTCTAAAGGAGTGTTTTTTGTAGGTATTTCAGAACCTCGAGCTATCGTTTCCTTCGTTTATATCTTCAACTATTATTTTTCTTCTTCAGCACTACTGCAGCAAATAGAGAATTTTGATGTGATTTTTCATTCTATAAAAAAATCACATCAAGGAAAAAAATATCGGATGTAAATGTATCAAAATATTATTAGTTTTACACTTAAAAGATTTAAAACGATTATTACAAAAATTGTTCAAATTGTGGTCAAGAAATCCAGTTTTTTTATATTTCATCCATTTTTTAGGTATAAAATGCTTAATTCAGGAATCAATGAAAAACACCAATAAACATCAGTAAAGCTTATTTTATTCACAATCGATATACCTACATACCAAACATTGTAACATGGTACATGACATTTTTCACTTTATTTCTTATTAGTGAAAAAAAAGTCTATATTAAAAATACAAAATAAATAAACAACACAGTACTTACTGTATTTCCTTTTATCAACAATTATACAAAAACAGTAGCAAAATGTTTTGTTAGTTCCGGCTATTTGAAGACAAATATATAACTATTTTCGAAAGTTATTAGTTGATTGGGTTTGTATCGAGGGCACCACTCTCCGATAGACTCGCAAACCCCACCAGCTATCAACTCATGAAAATAGAACAATATTCTCAATAAGAAGGAGAATATATCAGGATTGGAAGAAAACAAGTGGAATTTCTGCCAAGATTTCAGCTCTGAGTGTACCTTCTTCAGGACTCTTCATTCTGCCAAGATTTCAGCACTGAATCTACCTTCTTCAGTGCTTCATTCTGCCAGGATGCTATTTATTTATTCGTAAAATAAGAAAGGGGAGTCGAGATAAGCAGCCCTGCAACTCCATGCGAAGGGATCCATAATATAAACACCACCCATCTTAAAACATAACGAGATCCCCAATTATCAAACATATAATTCTATTGTACAACACGGGGGGCTCATTATGGTATTTATATCATAGATCCGTTAGCTAAGGAGGATAGAAGGGACGTAAGAACGTCCCGAAACATCGTTGGGATAAAGACACTTCCGAAGAGTTTTTTGAAAAGTAGTTGACTTAATTTTTATCATTTTACTTATTATAAATGTATCTATTTTTTTTTTTTTATACTCATATATTTTTAAGTATCTTGTTTATTCAGTTGTTATTAATTTCATTTTACTTTTTTTAATAGTTTTGTTATTACTACTAATCATACGTGTGTTAGACTCAAGTAGTTATAAAATATATCTTAATGTATAAATTCTTTTGACGTATCCTATTACTATATATTGTTTAACGGAAATAAAATTATTATTATTATTATGACGTTCGCATGGAGTTGCAGGTCTGCTTACCACGTCTCCCCTCTCTTTCTTCTTTTACGGATGAATAAATAGCATCCTGGCAGAATGAAGCCCTGAAGAAGGTACACTCAGTGCCGAAAATTCCACAAGATTGTTTTCTTCGACCACAATCCTCATCTCTCCTTCTTATTACCCATTCCCTCCCTAATCAATATTATCAATTTCATTTAATACTATTCTACATCAGATATTTTATTTTATAGCTTATTTATAGCAAATATACAATTATAACTTTCAAAATGGCTATGCTGTTATAAAAATTGTATCTAAATAGCTACAGTTAAAATAATACATTATAAAATTATTTTTATCGTAAAAATAAATATCATTAGTATTAATAACATTTTAACTCAGATAAAAGAATAACATATTTTCTTTATATATTAATATTTACAAATATAAACATTACAAATTAATTGGTGATGCTCCTTAATATCTTTATGAAATAAAATTCATATTTTAATATGACTCATTTTCTAAGATACATTATTCGATTTTTTTTTCCCTTCTAAAATAAGATAATTAAATAATAGATTATTACAGGAATGCTACAATTAAAAATTACATTAAAGCCAGTGTTGCATGTAATTTCAATAATTAAAAATTACATTAAAGCCATTCGTGTTTATTTCAAACACGTGCAGGGTGTCATCAGGTGAAAAAACAAAAAATGGAATCTAATAGGAAATTAAATACTGTGGAAATTATATACCAAAAATAAAAAATCTGCAGTGTCCTGCTTGACAACGTTGGAATATAATTACAAAACGCGTTGTTTTTGAGCTCATTTAAAAGTTAATAATTCCCTCTTGACAATTAGAATACTAACGTTATATTCAAAATTGCAATGGATTGCAATATCTTTATTGTGACATAAAATTGCGAGTTGCATTTTGATGATTTTCTAACTTGATACATTATGATTCAAGGACTAAGGCACATTGGGTATTTTGGACGACTGAATGTCAAGAAGGATTCATATATCTTACAAATAAGCTGGGAAAATAAGGTTTTTGTTATTTTTTTTAGATGTAATCAGCATTTTGATGACCAAACTTCGAAACTTTTTCGAGAAGAGATAATTAAATTTCCCGATCAGACCCTATCCTAATGGGACGTTAAACTTTCAATAATGCTGACCTAATAGTTTAATTAAAATAAGGCTATACACATTTCAAAAATATATTCTGTTTTCTAAGGACAGAATTGTGGCCAAATTATTCAAGCCATCTTAAGTGAGACTTTTTTCGGTTAGATGGGCAGTTATGTTCGGGAGGTCGGCACTGCTCACTGTTCCAAAAATACAGAACAAAACCCAACAATTTATATGTCGATGTTTTGAGAACAGTTAGTACACCTATGTGATAGTAAGATGTGGGACAAGATTTATCATAGAAATAAAAGACGTTGTCTTCCTACTATTATATTTCCGACCAGAACCGGCCTTCAACGGAACTGCATCATCATAGTGGCACATCCATGAAATAAAAATATGGAAAAGTAACAAAAAACTTCAAAGCATCAGAGTACAGAGTAACCTAATAAAATAAAATTAACTCACCATCCTTACATTGTGTAGTCTAAAGGGACACTGGCTAATAACTCAAATGGAGGGGACACGAGGTTCATTCACTCACTCTATATACATGCGAATAAATACACATCCATTCGAAACTAATGATATACACAATTAATTTATAATATTACATAATACATGTATATAGTTGGTGAGCAACCCTCGTATTCTCTCCCTTTGAGGTATTAACCGGTGCCCCTTTAGACTCCACACGGTAAGTTAGTTTTATTTTATTATGTTACTCAGTACCCTGATGCTTCAAGGGTTTTGTTCCATCTCCATATATAATACATGTGCCACTGATGATGACGCAATTGCGTTGAAAGCCGGTTCTGATCAGATGAAACAGTGGGATGACAGTGTCTTATGTTTCTGAGTTAGTACACCCTTCACTAGCCGCCTTCAAGGACGAAATTCCACCTCACAAACTGTGTGCATTGAACTTTTCCAAAAAAAACAAACATGTTTCTTGATCTTAAACAATTAAAGTTTCACAAGCCTAAAGTTAAAAACATGAATCTATCATCAACCACTACAAAAATATGAAATAATATCGATGATAAAAATCTGTTAAATATTTAAAAATAATAAAATCTTAATAATAAATAAATTGTTAAGACTAAAAACATAAAATACATTACAATGAGAGGAAAAAATAAATACAACTATTTTTACGCCTTGCAACTTAAATGTTAATAATAAATATATATCTACAATATAGATTTACTTACTAAATAAAACTTCGATTTTTAAAAAAAACAAATTGTTATAAAAAAAAGATAACATATATTTATAATATCACGAATTCTTGTGCGTTTTTAATTTTGTTTATTTTCTAATTTATGTTTTTCTCTTCTAAGGCAAGACATTTTCACAAATACTATGGCAATTTACAAGCCAATGTAAATAAAAAGAAGAGATCATTTCAAAAACCAAAAATATAACTGAAGGGAATTGATAAACAGAATGTTACAACGCTATAATTCAAAAAAATATATATTTTAAAGAAAAAAAAAATATATATATATATATATTTATATTAATGACCGTGTTTAGAAATGCATATAGGAATGATTTTGATTATAATAACGGAATAACAAATCACAAAGGACACTAAAAGGTCAACATGAGTACATAGGACCAACGATTTGAAGGAGGCAAGGACGTTTGTATTATCAATTGAAAAAAACGAGCCGAAAACCGAGTTCAAGAAAAAATATCGTAGTAGTCTGAGCACACAAGGCTGCGTCTCAATACTATATTCCTATTTTCGAGAGTAGATAGGCAAGAGTAGGGAATATTAGGCTGTTCTCATTGGTTGGAGGCACGGAGAAGCGCTCTCATTGGTTGGAGGCACGGAGAAGCGCTCTCATTGGTTGGAGGCACGGAGAAGCACTCTCATTGGTTGGAGGAACGGAGAAGCGCTCTCATTGGTAGAAGGTTTTACATTGGCTGGCCTCTAACCAATCTACACATATACTGATAGATCCGCGACATAGGTCTGATTTTCTTGACGTCAGAGCTCGCCGAGGTGCCAATGTTGACTCGGATCATTTCCTCGTCATGTCCCACATACGCGCCAGACTCTCCAATATTAAGAAAGGCAGAAGCACCCGTTCTCAGAACTACCATGTCGACCAACTTAAGGATACACAAGTCGCCGAGAGATATGCTCAGAAGCTGGACGAGGTAATCCAAGCAGCGATCACCGAGTCTGAAGATATTGATATAGTTTGGGGTGAGCTTAAAAATAACATTGTTGCAGCAGCCGAGGAGGTTATTGGAAAAGCTCCGGTGACTAGACGGGCTGACTGGTTTAACGGTGAGTGTGAGGAGGCCACATCCAGGAAGAACGCGGCGTATAGTCATATGGTGCAGCATCGATTCACCAGGGGTTCCCGAGAGGAGTACAGGAGGCTGAGAAGGGAAGAGAAGCGGCTTCACCGGGCAAAGAAACGTGCACACCTCGAGGGTACCATAAGGGAGATCCAGGAGCTGAAGGAGAGAAATCTTAGCAGGAACTTCTATAAGAGAGTGAAGGACCTGCGAAAGGACTTCAAACCCCGAATCAGCAACTGCAGGGACCCTAATGGAGACATCCTGAGTGACAGACAGCAGATCCTAACTAGGTGGCATCAACACTTTGACCAGCTGCTGAATTCTGAAGACATAGCCGAGGTCGCCCAGCCTCAGGATGTGGATGTTGTGGATCCTGGATCAGGAGGAGCTGCCACCCTCCCGAGACGAAGTCCTGACTGCAATAGAGAGATTGAGGAATGGCAAGACTCCAGGTTCAGATAATCTCCCCGCAGAGCTCTATCGACATGGCGGCCAAGAATTACTGAAGCGGCTCAGCGATCTCATTGCTACGATCTGGCTGGAGGAAGAAATGCCAAAGGACTGGAAAGTCGGCATAGTTTGCCCGATCCTTAAGAAAGGCGACCCATTGGAGTGCACGAATTACAGGGGCATCACCCTGTTGAATTGCGCCTTTAAAGTACTGTCGGGCATTCTGTATTCAAGGCTGTTGGGCTATACCGAGGGCATCGTTGGAAAGTATCAGAGCGGATTACGCAAAGGTAAATCAACTATTGACCAGATCTTCAGTTTGAGGCAAATCCTGGAGAAATACCTCGAGTTCAAGATAGAGACTCACCACCTGTTCATGGATTTCAAGGCAGCCTATGATGCGGTGAAAGGTCACAGCTTTATACAGCAATGGAGGAACAGGGGGTGCCCAGTAAGCTGATCCGACTGGTGCAGCAGACCATGCGGGATATGGAGAGTTGCATCAGGGTCCAGTCTGATTTGACAGATACCCTGGTGATACAGTGGTCTGAGGCAGGGTGACACGCTGGCCTGCCTCCTCATTAATATAGCCCTGGAGAAGGTGATAAGGGACTCAGGCATCCAGACCAACGGGCACATCTTCAACAAATCCGTGCAGATCCTGGTTTATGCTGATGATGTCGACATCATAGCCCGGCCAGAGCAAGACCTAAGAAGCGCAATCATGGCTCTTGAAGAGGCAGCAAGGAGAATGGGCTTAACCGTCAACGAAAAAAAAAAAAAAATACATGGTGGCAGGTGGAAGACGAAGAAGAGACCTAAACCGTCTTCAAGTTGCCGAGTATTCATTCGAGACGGTTAAGGGGTTTGTCTACCTGGGCTCATATATAGACCGGGCCAATGTTGTGGGCGCAGAGGTGAGCCGGCGGATGCTGGCGGCTAGTCGGAGTTAATATGGCCTCCAGTCACAATTTAAATCTCGGCTGCTCCCCAGGGACACGAAGGTGCTGCTTTACAAGACGCTTGTGAGGCCAGTGCTGAATCGGAGACGTGGACCCTCACCGTGGCGGAAGATAGGCGTCTTGACATCTTCGAGAGGAGAATACTCCGCAAGATCTTCGGTCCCACCCATGAGGGCGACTGGCGCATCCAATACAACCAGGAGTTGTACGCACTCTATACAGAGCCAAACTTGTCGCATTGGATTAGCGATGTAGAAGCAGCCCCGCTCCACCGAACTCGAGCTCTCTCGGCGCCGCCTGGCACCCGCAACCCAAGGAGGTCTGGGAGCACCAGTCTGTCCCGCTTGGGACCAAAGGCTGTCAGCCCTAGACACCCACAGCAACACTGTGAATATATAAATAAAACTCAATATTATGTTTGTACTTCCTCCTTCCCCGACGATAAGCGGGCCGGGTGATTTGCTGGGCCGAGAAGCCCTGTCATAACAACTCTGCAAGCAAAACCGATAAAACTTTCCTCTTATGATGCCGAATGGAGGGTCGATAGAAAAGCCGCTGAGAAAGGACAAATGAAAGCGAAAAAGGGCTTAGAGTTTATAAAACAACAAACAAGAGAAGAAGAAGAAGCTAACGAAATTAATGCGCATGAAGAGAAACTCAAAAAAGAACGTTTAGAAGAGGAAGCTGCAACATGGCTAAGCAAAGAGCATCTATCAAACATAAAAAGGAACCTGAAGCTGTTTGGCATGTCCAATCTCGAGCTGGCATGCAGGGGTAGCTGACCCTGCGGTGGACAAACCCAGCCCATAAATGTGACGATGAAGCGGATCAAGGAACCTCACAATTCGGAGCCAACATATGGAAAGACAAGAATATGCAACCAGAATCGTATACTAAGCCAATCTGCTTTTTGGTGATGGAAGAGTTGACAAATCTCATGTCCGAGCTCACAATTGGACCTTACAAGAATCAAAAGTCTCCCAGAGTGCAGCAATGTGTCTCAAACAACTGGAAGGAGTCAACAAAACTACTAGAAACGAAAAAAAAAAAAAATACATGGTGGCAGGTGGAAGACGAAGAAGAGACCTAAACCGTTTTCAAGTTGCCGAGTATTCATTCGAGACGGTTAAGGGGTTTGTCTACCTGGGCTCATATATAGACCGGGCCAATGATCTGGCCGCAGAGGTGAGCCGGCGGATGCTGGCGGCTAGTCGGAGTTAATATGGCCTCCAGTCACAATTTAAATCTCGGCTGCTCCCCAGGGACACGAAGGTGCTGCTTTACAAGACGCTTGTGAAGCCAGTGCTGAATCGGAGACGTGGACCCTCACCGTGGCGGAAGATAGGCGTCTTGACATCTTCGAGAGGAGAATACTCCGCAAGATCTTCGGTCCCACCCATGAGGGCGACTGGCGCATCCAATACAACCAGGAGTTGTACGCACTCTATACAGAGCCAAACTTGTCGCATTGGATTAGCGATGTAGAAGCAGCCCCGCTCCACCGAACTCGAGCTCTCTCGGCGCCGCCTGGCACCCGCAACCCAAGGAGGTCTGGGAGCACCAGTCTGTCCCGCTTGGGACCAAAGGCTGTCAGCCCTAGACACCCACAGCAACACTGTGAATATATAAATAAAACTCAATATTATGTTTGTACTTCCTCCTTCCCCGACGATAAGCGGGCCGGGTGATTTGCTGGGCCGAGAAGCCCTGTCATAACAACTCTGCAAGCAAAACCGATAAAACTTTCCTCTTATGATGCCGAATGGAGGGTCGATAGAAAAGCCGCTGAGAAAGGACAAATGAAAGCGAAAAAGGGCTTAGAGTTTATAAAACAACAAACAAGAGAAGAAGAAGAAGCTAACGAAATTAATGCGCATGAAGAGAAACTCAAAAAAGAACGTTTAGAAGAGGAAGCTGCAACATGGCTAAGCAAAGAGCATCTATCAAACATAAAAAGGAACCTGAAGCTGTTTGGCATGTCCAATCTCGAGCTGGCATGCAGGGGTAGCTGACCCTGCGGTGGACAAACCCAGCCCATAAATGTGACGATGAAGCGGATCAAGGAACCTCACAATTCGGAGCCAACATATGGAAAGACAAGAATATGCAACCAGAATCGTATACTAAGCCAATCTGCTTTTTGGTGATGGAAGAGTTGACAAATCTCATGTCCGAGCTCACAATTGGACCTTACAAGAATCAAAAGTCTCCCAGAGTGCAGCAATGTGTCTCAAACAACTGGAAGGAGTCAACAAAACTACTAGAAAGGAAAAAAAAAAAAATACATGGTGGCAGGTGGAAGACGAAGAAGAGACCTAAACCGTTTTCAAGTTGCCGAGTATTCATTCGAGACGGTTAAGGGGTTTGTCTACCTGGGCTCATATATAGACCGGGCCAATGATCTGGCCGCAGAGGTGAGCCGGCGGATGCTGGCGGCTAGTCGGAGTTAATATGGCCTCCAGTCACAATTTAATTCTCGGCTGCTCCCCAGGGACACGAAGGTGCTGCATTACAAGACGCTTGTGAGGCCAGTGCTGAATCGGAGACGTGGACCCTCACCGTGGCGGAAGATAGGCGTCTTGACATCTTCGAGAGGAGAATACTCCGCAAGATCTTCGGTCCCACCCATGAGGGCGACTGGCGCATCCAATACAACCAGGAGTTGTACGCACTCTATACAGAGCCAAACTTGTCGCATTGGATTAGCGATGTAGAAGCAGCCCCGCTCCACCGAACTCGAGCTCTCTCGGCGCCGCCTGGCACCCGCAACCCAAGGAGGTCTGGGAGCACCAGTCTGTCCCGCTTGGGACCAAAGGCTGTCAGCCCTAGACACCCACAGCAACACTGTGAATATATAAATAAAACTCAATATTATGTTTGTACTTCCTCCTTCCCCGACGATAAGCGGGCCGGGTGATTTGCTGGGCCGAGAAGCCCTGTCATAACAACTCTGCAAGCAAAACCGATAAAACTTTCCTCTTATGATGCCGAATGGAGGGTCGATAGAAAAGCCGCTGAGAAAGGACAAATGAAAGCGAAAAAGGGCTTAGAGTTTATAAAACAACAAACAAGAGAAGAAGAAGAAGCTAACGAAATTAATGCGCATGAAGAGAAACTCAAAAAAGAACGTTTAGAAGAGGAAGCTGCAACATGGCTAAGCAAAGAGCATCTATCAAACATAAAAAGGAACCTGAAGCTGTTTGGCATGTCCAATCTCGAGCTGGCATGCAGGGGTAGCTGACCCTGCGGTGGACAAACCCAGCCCATAAATGTGACGATGAAGCGGATCAAGGAACCTCACAATTCGGAGCCAACATATGGAAAGACAAGAATATGCAACCAGAATCGTATACTAAGCCAATCTGCTTTTTGGTGATGGAAGAGTTGACAAATCTCATGTCCGAGCTCACAATTGGACCTTACAAGAATCAAAAGTCTCCCAGAGTGCAGCAATGTGTCTCAAACAACTGGAAGGAGTCAACAAAACTACTAGAAACGAAAAAAAAAAAAAATACATGGTGGCAGGTGGAAGACGAAGAAGAGACCTCAACCGTTTTCAAGTTGCCGAGTATTCATTCGAGACGGTTAAGGGGTTTGTCTACCTGGGCTCATATATAGACCGGGCCAATGATCTGGCCGCAGAGGTGAGCCGGTGGATACTGGCGGCTAGTCGGAGTTAATATGGCCTCCAGTCACAATTTAAATCTCGGCTGCTCCCCAGGGACACGAAGGTGCTGCATTACAAGACGCTTGTGAGGCCAGTGCTGAATCGGAGACGTGGACCCTCACCGTGGCGGAAGATAGGCGTCTTGACATCTTCGAGAGGAGAATACTCCGCAAGATCTTCGGTCCCACCCATGAGGGCGACTGGCGCATCCAATACAACCAGGAGTTGTACGCACTCTATACAGAGCCAAACTTGTCGCATTGGATTAGCGATGTAGAAGCAGCCCCGCTCCACCGAACTCGAGCTCTCTCGGCGCCGCCTGGCACCCGCAACCCAAGGAGGTCTGGGAGCACCAGTCTGTCCCGCTTGGGACCAAAGGCTGTCAGCCCTAGACACCCACAGCAACACTGTGAATATATAAATAAAACTCAATATTATGTTTGTACTTCCTCCTTCCCCGACGATAAGCGGGCCGGGTGATTTGCTGGGCCGAGAAGCCCTGTCATAACAACTCTGCAAGCAAAACCGATAAAACTTTCCTCTTATGATGCCGAATGGAGGGTCGATAGAAAAGCCGCTGAGAAAGGACAAATGAAAGCGAAAAAGGGCTTAGAGTTTATAAAACAACAAACAAGAGAAGAAGAAGAAGCTAACGAAATTAATGCGCATGAAGAGAAACTCAAAAAAGAACGTTTAGAAGAGGAAGCTGCAACATGGCTAAGCAAAGAGCATCTATCAAACATAAAAAGGAACCTGAAGCTGTTTGGCATGTCCAATCTCGAGCTGGCATGCAGGGGTAGCTGACCCTGCGGTGGACAAACCCAGCCCATAAATGTGACGATGAAGCGGATCAAGGAACCTCACAATTCGGAGCCAACATATGGAAAGACAAGAATATGCAACCAGAATCGTATACTAAGCCAATCTGCTTTTTGGTGATGGAAGAGTTGACAAATCTCATGTCCGAGCTCACAATTGGACCTTACAAGAATCAAAAGTCTCCCAGAGTGCAGCAATGTGTCTCAAACAACTGGAAGGAGTCAACAAAACTACTAGAAACGAAAAAAAAAAAAAATACATGGTGGCAGGTGGAAGACGAAGAAGAGACCTAAACCGTTTTCAAGTTGCCGAGTATTCATTCGAGACGGTTAAGGGGTTTGTCTACCTGGGCTCATATATAGACCGGGCCAATGATCTGGCCGCAGAGGTGAGCCGGCGGATGCTGGCGGCTAGTCGGAGTTAATATGGCCTCCAGTCACAATTTAAATCTCGGCTGCTCCCCAGGGACACGAAGGTGCTGCATTACAAGACGCTTGTGAGGCCAGTGCTGAATCGGAGACGTGGACCCTCACCGTGGCGGAAGATAGGCGTCTTGACATCTTCGAGAGGAGAATACTCCGCAAGATCTTCGGTCCCACCCATGAGGGCGACTGGCGCATCCAATACAACCAGGAGTTGTACGCACTCTATACAGAGCCAAACTTGTCGCATTGGATTAGCGATGTAGAAGCAGCCCCGCTCCACCGAACTCGAGCTCTCTCGGCGCCGCCTGGCACCCGCAACCCAAGGAGGTCTGGGAGCACCAGTCTGTCCCGCTTGGGACCAAAGGCTGTCAGCCCTAGACACCCACAGCAACACTGTGAATATATAAATAAAACTCAATATTATGTTTGTACTTCCTCCTTCCCCGACGATAAGCGGGCCGGGTGATTTGCTGGGCCGAGAAGCCCTGTCATAACAACTCTGCAAGCAAAACCGATAAAACTTTCCTCTTATGATGCCGAATGGAGGGTCGATAGAAAAGCCGCTGAGAAAGGACAAATGAAAGCGAAAAAGGGCTTAGAGTTTATAAAACAACAAACAAGAGAAGAAGAAGAAGCTAACGAAATTAATGCGCATGAAGAGAAACTCAAAAAAGAACGTTTAGAAGAGGAAGCTGCAACATGGCTAAGCAAAGAGCATCTATCAAACATAAAAAGGAACCTGAAGCTGTTTGGCATGTCCAATCTCGAGCTGGCATGCAGGGGTAGCTGACCCTGCGGTGGACAAACCCAGCCCATAAATGTGACGATGAAGCGGATCAAGGAACCTCACAATTCGGAGCCAACATATGGAAAGACAAGAATATGCAACCAGAATCGTATACTAAGCCAATCTGCTTTTTGGTGATGGAAGAGTTGACAAATCTCATGTCCGAGCTCACAATTGGACCTTACAAGAATCAAAAGTCTCCCAGAGTGCAGCAATGTGTCTCAAACAACTGGAAGGAGTCAACAAAACTACTAGAAACGAAAAAAAAAAAAAATACATGGTGGCAGGTGGAAGACGAAGAAGAGACCTAAACCGTTTTCAAGTTGCCGAGTATTCATTCGAGACGGTTAAGGGGTTTGTCTACCTGGGCTCATATATAGACCGGGCCAATGATCTGGCCGCAGAGGTGAGCCGGTGGATACTGGCGGCTAGTCGGAGTTAATATGGCCTCCAGTCACAATTTAAATCTCGGCTGCTCCCCAGGGACACGAAGGTGCTGCTTTACAAGACGCTTGTGAAGCCAGTGCTGAATCGGAGACGTGGACCCTCACCGTGGCGGAAGATAGGCGTCTTGACATCTTCGAGAGGAGAATACTCCGCAAGATCTTCGGTCCCACCCATGAGGGCGACTGGCGCATCCAATACAACCAGGAGTTGTACGCACTCTATACAGAGCCAAACTTGTCGCATTGGATTAGCGATGTAGAAGCAGCCCCGCTCCACCGAACTCGAGCTCTCTCGGCGCCGCCTGGCACCCGCAACCCAAGGAGGTCTGGGAGCACCAGTCTGTCCCGCTTGGGACCAAAGGCTGTCAGCCCTAGACACCCACAGCAACACTGTGAATATATAAATAAAACTCAATATTATGTTTGTACTTCCTCCTTCCCCGACGATAAGCGGGCCGGGTGATTTGCTGGGCCGAGAAGCCCTGTCATAACAACTCTGCAAGCAAAACCGATAAAACTTTCCTCTTATGATGCCGAATGGAGGGTCGATAGAAAAGCCGCTGAGAAAGGACAAATGAAAGCGAAAAAGGGCTTAGAGTTTATAAAACAACAAACAAGAGAAGAAGAAGAAGAAGCTAACAAAATTAATGCGCATGAAGAGAAACTCAAAAAAGAACGTTTAGAAGAGGAAGCTGCAACATGGCTAAGCAAAGAGCATCTATCAAACATAAAAAGGAACCTGAAGCTGTTTGGCATGTCCAATCTCGAGCTGGCATGCAGGGGTAGCTGACTCTGCGGTGGACAAACCCATAAATGTGACGATGAAGCGGATCAAGGAACCTCACAATTCGGAGCCAACATATGGAAAGACAAGAATATGCAACCAGAATCGTATACTAAGCCAATCTGCTTTTTGGTGATGGAAGAGTTGACAAATCTCATGTCCGAGCTCACAATTGGACCTTACAAGAATCAAAAGTCTCCCAGAGTGCAGCAATGTGTCTCAAACAACTGGAAGGAGTCAACAAAACTACTAGAAAGTGAACCCACGCAACCAAAGAAAGGAAACGTAAGAATTGGAAGACAGTAAATAATTAAAATTTACTTTATTTGACTGGATTTTTATTATTCCCGAAATTCCCGTGAAAACTCAACATCAAATTGTTGAACCAAGGGAAGCTACCATTGAAGATAATTGACATCCGAAAAAATATCCAATTTTTTTTGTACCAATAGTGAACCATTTGATATCTCTAAACCAACTTACAAAAACTGTTTTTCCAATAGGGATTAAACTGTCTTACAGTGGTCTTATCGGGCAACCCGGATGTCATTTATACTCAGTTTGGTTTGCCATTTCACAATGAATAGACTTACCCCAGAACGTTTGAAAATTGTGCAAATTTATTTCCAAAATCATGGTTCAGTTTGCAAAACTTACCGTGTGATATGTCCATTTTACGGTCGACATAATCGTCCATCCGAGCAATTAATTCGAATAACCATGGATCGTTTTCTCACCACGCATACTCTAATTGATAATACGCATCCGCAGAAATGTCGTTCAATGTGCACCGAAGAAGCCATTGCTGCTGTAGAGCGTAGTGTTGAGGAGGACCCGAATGAGTCGATTCGTCAATTAGAGCTGTCTCCATCCACTTTATGGAAGATTTTGCGGAAAGATCTTGATTTAGAACCTTACAAGATCCAGCTCGTACAACAATTGAAGCCCCTTGACCATCGTTTGCGTCGTACGTTCGGTGAATGGGCCGAAAACGAGATTGCTCTTGATCCTCATTTTCACCACAAAATTTTGTTCAGCGATGAGGCTCATTTTTGGTTGAATGGTCGCATTTGGAGTGAAGAAAGTCCACAAGCCATTGTTGAGACACCGTTAAATCCACAAAAAGTCACTGTTTGGTGTGCTTTATGGGCTGGTGGAATCATTGGTCCATATTTCTTTAAAAATGAAGCCGGTCAGAACGTTACAGTCAATGGAGACCGCTATAGAGCCATGATTACAAACTTTTTTGTTCCCCCATTGAATGGCATTAATGTGGAAGAGCTGTGGTTTCAATAAGATGGCACAACATGCCACACAGCGCACGCCACAATCGATTTATTGAAGGAAACATTCGAGGAGCGCATAATTTCCCCTAATGGACCTGTGAATTGGCCTCCTAGATCGTGTGATTTAACACTTTTGGATTATTTTCTGTGCGTATGTGTGAAGTCCCTAATCTACGCCGATAAACCAGAGACGATGGACGACTTGGAAGCCAACATTCGCCGCGTTATTGCCGATATACGGCCTCAGTTGCTCGAAAAAGTGGTCGAAAATTGGACTTCCTGATTGCGCTTTACTCAAGCGAGCCGCGACGGACATATGCCCGAAATCATATTTAAACACTAATGACATAAAATTATCTTTCCAATAAAGTCAATACCATGACCATTACCACGATTTTTATGTGTTTTATTTCTATATATCTAAAAAAAACACCCTATAACATCCGTGCTCTGTATTCTGACAAACACGACCTCTATAGTTCACTGAATGACATATATAGAACGAGTGGCAAATATAGAAAACAAACGTCACTAGTCGACATGAACAAAATTCAACACACATTTTATAAATAATAAACCTATTAAAAAAAGTTCGTTGCATAAACATTTAAATTTCACTCTCAATAGAGAAGAGAGAAGAAAGACTTAAGGCGGCTTTACACGACGCTAGTAACTCGTACGAGTCACTAAAATCGAGTACTCACTTTTAGTACTCTTCTTGTGTAAATTGGTGTTCTGTATTCCAGTAGAGTACTCGCTGCGAGTGTCCATGTCAGTCGAGTGAATAGAAAGCAATCCTATTTACTAGAACGAGTTGGTTCCCCCACACAATACTCGACTGTATGACGTACTAGCAACGTTGGAGACCGATTACACGATTCGAGTAACACGTACGAGTGGTTAGTTTAGTGCTACTGAAGTCGTTGATAGTGCGTACCACGTATTTTGTAATAGTTGACCGTTGCGAGTAGTTTTTTTAAATGGCTAAGTGGGGTGAAGATACCACTTTAAAATTTGTGGAACTGTATAGAGACGAAGAATCTTTATGGAATACGAACCTGAATAATTATAGGAACAAATCGGTCCGTGAATCAACTTTATTAAGAATTGTAAAAGTAATGAATTTTCTTACCCATATTCTTGTTGGCACGTTTTCTTCCGATTCGATTATTTCCATCAATTCTTCGCACAACACTTTAATGCTCATCTTTGCAAGAAAATAAGAGAAAAAACTCGACTACTGGAAATTGCCACTAAACTGAGTGGCGTCTACACGTTAAAAACCAATTTTAGCGTGTAGACGCCACTATTCCTATGAAACACACGCCTCCAGTACTCAACCCAGTGACTCGTACGAGTTACTAGCGTCGTGTAAAGCCGTCTTTATATAATGGCTATCTATAATCTATGAAAACATTCCAACCAAAGGCAAAAATCTTTCTGCTTTCTAATGTAACTTTCGTTGTAGATTTTCCAAAATTCATCATTTTTACCAACTAAAAGCAGGAAAAAAAGGGGCTATACACTAACCAACCAATTTTTTTCAATCCTATTCAACTACATCGATTTTTCAGCGGAAAAGTCATTTTATTACAGTTCAAATAATAATTTAAATGTAGTAGAACTTCTTTGATAATCGATCCTCAACCTTTTCATATAAAATCTTTCCTCCACCTCCTTTCATGGTTCCTATGTCATAGTTACAATTTGAAATGAAATTAACAAAAAAAACAAAAAAAAAACATAAGTTTTCAAAATAATATTGTTTCAAAAGCGATAAAGAAAATAAAGTCTCAATACAAATGACTAGAAATATTTTTACAATAAAAATTTTGTTGGTGTTAACACTATAAATTAAAAAAATACCTATCTATATATATACATTATTCAACTTACATAATGCACTTCATTTCAAATATTGGTAAAAATAATTTCTAAAAAATATCAGAATTGTACAATATCATTATTACAAGAATATATATATATATATTTACTAAAATTAAAATAGTACATATAAAAATAAAACACTCGTTTCAAGTTTTTGAACGCAGAATATCGATGTTAGGAAAACATTTAAAAAAAAAAAATAGTATAATTTCTGTATTGTGCAGTTGATTATTGTTCAGCTATGAGCAGGACTACGGAACACCAAAGCTAGTACGTGTGACGTAACAGGTATTGGTATCGTAATGTAAACTATCACTTTTTCATGATGTCCCTTAAATATTTTTTTCATACATCAAAAATATACACACAAAATGTTAAACTGGGGTTAATCTTTTTATAGCGAAAAAACAAATTTTTACCATAAATAGAGAATGTTTTCAATCATGAATTAGAATCAAATGTCAATTTTGAATTAATGTTTGTGTGATATTGAAGAATACAATTTTATTTTATTTAAATTATAAAACAAGGATATTTAATATCTAAGGCAGTGGCTCCTTGACAGGTGGGTTGCGAAAACATTCTTCGAACAATTTTATGTTGCGATTATATGTTACTAACAGGAGTAATTAGAAACCGAAAGAAAATATTAACCCATAAAGTGTATTGATAATTTAATAATTAACATTAACATATACTCATGCGTACATCACTAATCTCATAAGGAATCATATTAATAATTGAAAATTTTTGCTAGTCTCAGTTCTGTTTCAATGCGTGATCTCCCAAGACGAACGCAAAAACGTTTTTCTAAAAATAAACAATTTCGTTTTATTGCTAGCATCAAATTTTTGAAATAAAATATAGGCCAAATGACAACTATGAATATCTGTAAAAAAAAATGTTTTCTGTAATAATAAATATATTTTACAAATTAAAAATAATAATAAATCTATTTTAATTTAAAAAATAAAAATTTTAATTGTAGTTATAATTATTAATATTATAGGATTCATTCTAAATTGACAGATGAGGCAATGCATTAATGAGAGAAGATATAAGTGGAATGAATGAGGAGACCTCAGGAGGGGATGTGCGCAGCTCTACTTGCCTCATCGAACAACTTGAAACGAAATTTTTGTGCATATTTCTAACTTCTTTAATCCATACCGTGAAAAGTATCAAAAAGAACACAATTATTCTTACTAGAGAAATTCTCCATTTATCCAAATATCTACTAAATAAATAAAATACATTTGAAACAGTTTTGACATAAAATGAGTAGGCCTAATGTATGTATGGCCCAATGTGGTTTCATTGGAAAAAAATTAAATTAAAATAATAATAACGAAGCAAAATTAATGTTCAGAAACCAGGAAAGCAGCATTTAGATGTACATATATACTATAAGTTGTCTGTACATCGCCGGAATAATTTTTTATATAATAATATATAATTTATGCCGGAATAATTTTTTTGTTTGATCAGAAATCTGCATCATGTTATATACAAGCCTTAGATAGAGACCAATAGTAAATTACTATAGGTATGTTTATTTTAGTTTAATGAAAAAACTGCTGAAAATGTATTCAGGAAATTAGCGGGGCTATCAAGGCTCATCCTACATATAGGCTATGTGACATCTCAAAATTCTGAACGAGAAATGGAGTGGTGGGTGACACAAAACATGAAATGAACGTTAGCTCTTCAACGGTTGGTCAAATATTCATGAAATTTAATATGTAGCATCCTTATAAGCTCAGTATACAAACACATGCTATGAGTAATCTGAAAATATGAACCTGATTATGAATGGGGAACCCAAAACATAAAATTACTGCTAGCTCATCAACGATTGATCAGATTTCATAAAATTTTACACGTAGAATTCTTGTAGCCCGGTAACAATTACTAACCAGTCAGATAACGTTAACAACCTGCTTTAAGTTTTTAACCTGCTCTAAATTACTAACAGGGCGAGTTTAGGCCCAAAAAAAAGTGCAAAAAATATAATAAATTATTGAAATAATAATGTTACCGTTATGAATGTTTTCCCATATTCCTGAACATTAAAGAAAAATAAAGAGAGAAAAAATAAGAAGATATATGAATAAATAATGAACAATAATACTAATACATACTTACAAATACATAATTTAAAGTAAAACAAAAAAAAATTACTTTTTTCTTAGGCTCTTATTTATTGTCAAAGTGCTTTTGACAACAAATGCTCAATTTTTATACTTTGAAAACATTTTGACGGCTCAAACAATATAGTCTCATGAATTTAGAGAAGTAAAAACTCTAAACTGAAAAGAGTGAATTTATAAATTTACATTAACTGGGTATTCATTCCATCCAGTTTTTAATGATGAATTTGAACGATTTAATGACAGATGTTGAACACCTAATTACAAATTCGATTAATGATCAAGAAAGTACATCAATTTATTTATTAGTCATGATCATTTGAGGATTCACAACTAAGTTTAGAGATATTTTGGAAACTTATAATTTATAAATAAAATTAACTTATTTTTGAAAAATTGTCTATTCCATAAAAATGTATACATATAGTATCGGTTTACGGCATTACAGCATCGCCAGGTTTATGCCCAAACCGGTAATATTTGCATAAAATAGACAATATTTCAAAAACAATTTAGTTTTATTTATTTAAGTATTCAACAAAAGGACTACTTCTTTTCAACTATACAGAACTAACGGAAGTTTTAAAAGACAAAAAAATAAAATAAATCAAAGTATAAATACATTTTTAAAAAACGTTATTCATAAAAATTGTCTATTTCACAAAATGTACACCGTACTTTCGGCGAGTAATTTCAGTATTACTATCATCATCGGACACGACTTAACAAATTCTGTATTTGTTACGCACAGAATTTGTTAAATCATGGCTGAAGATTTTAAAAATATCAAAAGTATTCCACACATTTTTTGAAATGGACAATATTAAAAATAAAAACACTATTTTTTCTTATAAAATGTTAAGTAATGTTACTCATAATTTAGTCATGTCCATCACCGACTGCGTCTCTACTGTTGCTAATTAACCGTATTATTGTGAATTATTAGTAATTTTTTTTCTCTTAAGAATAATAAATAAACTTTAGCAATTCTGGGATGAACCTATTTCATATTCCTGGCAACGCCATTGGATACAACAAAAATATGAATTAAAAAACAAAACAAAACTCCTCATTCTGCCGAGCTGGTTGGCTCTTTCCTGCCTACGACAAGAAATACCTCCATGTTGTCTTTTCCTTTGACGAAGACAGTGCCGCGAGGTTCCAGGACATACCGGCTGGACAGAACACTGACACAGGTGGAAGGCACTTGGATCCGGTTGGGCACCCCTGTTGAGTCCATTCGACTTGCGATGTTCACTGCATCTCCCCAAATGTCATAGTGCAGTTTGGTCGTTCCGATGACACCCGCTGTCAAATCTCCGAAATTGTAACCAACCCTGGAACATTAGAAATAAAATAAATATGAATGAATATATATTGCTAATAAAGAATTACCTTACAGCAACGAGTTCGATACATTATCATAAATACAAACAATTTCTAAATAATTAAATAATAAGAAGTAAACTAAAAGATGGTATGCGTGCTTGCTTACTGAGCTCAAGATCGCGGGTTCGAAACCCGGCCGAGGCCCTTAGGTTTTTTATCTGGGAGGTTAAAAAAAAAATCTTCGGATGGACATTAAGCGATGGTCCCGAGCCCGTGCAATGTCAGGTACTCGTTAAAGACCCCTACCCTAGGTGAATAAAAATTTATGATAGGCAAAATTTAGGACTCCCCATAATGGAGTCCGGCTCATGTCCACCAGAGTAACAAAAGAGCGCTCTGGTAGTAGGCGATATGACCTTGTAGTTGAAGCTCGGGCATGAGACACAATAACTAACTAAATCAAAATGAAACAAAGCAGATAACATTAATTAGCAAAACAATATGAGTGATTTTTTCATACTAAAATAAAATGTGATAAACTGATTCTAAAACAGAATCTCGATGTTTCTTGGGTTTATTTGGAAGCAAGAAAAGTCATTTCATGTTTTCTTAGTTACTTACTTATTGATCCAGATATGAAAGATATTTCCATTTTCTCTAAATGTAAAAATAACGGAGATGAAGAATATTGTCGAGTAGCGAAATATATTTATATATAAATGAATTACTGTACATTCCACTACAAAAGATACAATTAATAAGCAGTAGACTTTCAAAACTATTCCATAAATTCATTGCTACTTAACTGTTTGTGCAGTTGAAATGGTAATTTTATCTCAAACTTAAAATATATTATAATGTTATTACAATTAATGGAATCTTGTTGTGTAATAATTAAAGATAATAAGGTGTCGTACCTGTAAGAATGTAAGAATGGTAACACGCTCTCTGAACTGAATTCAAAAATAGGAAACTATACTGAACAAAGTGTTAGAGAAATCTAGTTCAATAGGTAGTTCAGAAATGTTACTCGTCTACCGATATTCTGAATTCAAAAAAAAAAAAAACCATCGTGAATCACGGGCTATGTACGTCCCCAGCTCCAATTAATCAATTACTTTTTCGCTCTCCTTTCAAAGTCAATTATACTGTTTGGGGTGTGCTGCAGTGCTTTGTGCACTGGGAACAGAAATAGAGATTTCTTTTTAAAACAAAAATATACAATACTGATATTAGCAAAATAAAATAAGTAAGTAAACTTAATATTTTACAGTTTTCCTTAGTCCAGGCTTACCAGAAAAAAGTAATAAATATCATGAAGCTTCTGTTCATCTGAGTGACATCTACCGGAATATCTCCCAAATAGCCAGCAGTGTACCAGGTCATATATCTCCACACACAACACAACCCACAACTAATCTCAGCAGAGAATTCATATTTTCCAATTTTTAAATAGATTCGCGTGTTTTTTTTCCCTGCTAGCAGAAGTTGGACAAGTACTCTTAGTGTGTTTATAGACTATTTAGGTGGGTATGTGGCTATATAATCCATAGACTGTTGACATTCCGGCATTGAAGATCAATACCACAGCAGCATCTTTATTGATCAGACAGATCCGAAAACTTGTCGTTAGTCTGTTGTAATTCTGGAAGACCACGTTTACATCTTGACTAGCTCACATGTCTTCCGCGTCAATCCTAGTAAGGTAGCCATGAAGTTGAGCCATCCAGTGAGGGCTAGCAAATTTATTTTATTGAAAAAATATTAGTCTTACTTACCTCATTATAAGATTGAACTCCAGTAGATGAGTATTAAAGTTGTCAATGGCAGCCTGAAGAGCAAAGGCGAACTCCATAAGTTGGAAGAGATGTTCGTTGGAGTCGGCCGTCTTCTGGGAAGGGTTGAGACCTGAGGCTGCCATGAATGTGGATCCTATCGTCTTGATCTTCTCCACCATGTTGAATCTAGGCTGGCTTAGCAGCTCGTCAAAATCACTCACCTAAACACAGTCAAAATCACCAAAATATAGTCATTAGTACTTAGGTCCTATACAAGCCAAAAACTGATTTAAAAAAAAATTCCTTATGTGTTTTCTTGAAGAGGGCAAGATTTTATATCGCGTTCCCTGTCACAGACAACGGCCGGTAGCAAAGCTACTGATACCGATAGGTCTGCATTCTACAAGTGAGGTCTGAACACTTTTTTCAATCGAAACAATGAAAAGCAAAAAAGTCGTAGAAGAAGCAAAATAAATATAAATAAAATAAAGTTTATTTGGTAGGCATAAAGAACGAAGTTTATTCCAGTCTACAGAAAAAAAGTTTGCTTTCACTGTTGTCTTCCTCTCGAAAATGTCTTTCTTAAAGCTTATGCCCTTTCAGCGACGAGCAACAAACTTGTGAGTTTATTACAAATATAGTCATCATGGAAATGTTAATTGTTGAAGAAAAATACTTAAATTGTATTAATATTTTCCGAATTATCCATAAGAAAGCTCTATATATCATATATAAGCTTGTAGGATTTAATTATGAATTTAATTCATTTTTATAATTTTTGGCCTAACTTTCTTGTTTTATAACTAGGGCAGGAAGGACAGGCTGTATGGTGAAATGTCAGGACTGCCACACAACATTTAAGATCATTTGCAAAATATAAGAGATATAATATACACGTATATAATATACAAAATATAAGAGATATAATATACACGTATTATTCTTAAAGGAATAACATGGAGTTGTTTAAGAGCTCAGAGAATTACTTTGCTCAGCCTGATCATTATTTTATTAGAGATAATTTGAATCATAAAACAGTCATCAAAGTGGAAGGGTCCATTAATAAGAGGGTGTGATATTTTGAATAAAAAATTTTTTTTTGTTAATTAATTTTTGAAAAAAACTCGGCAATTCGAAAAAAATATTTAGAACTCGATAAGTCAAATTTCGCTAACTCGAAGAATCGTTGTAGTATGATTTTTTTTTTTATATAGAAACAATTTATAATAAACAAATATATCTCACCAATTCATTCAACACTCTCAAACATTCCTTCCCTTCCATATATGATTCATCATACATCTCTCCAAAGTTTACGATATTGGCAAATATGATACCAGCGTTTCTGACATCTTCAGAATATCTGTAACAAGGAATATAACATATAAATAATTAAAATATGTAAGTTTTATATTATCACTTGAAAAGCGCCTTTGTCTCCGAAAGTTTTTCATAATATCGTACGGAAATAAACATTAGACAGAGAGGAAACAGTCTATACGTATAGCGCTCGCCATCTTCCATACTAGAAAATGTTATTTGCCTCCATTATTTATTTATTAATTGAAAACAATTTATAGAACAAAACAACCGAGGCCCTTAGTTTATTTTATCTGGGAGGTAAAATAAACTTAAGCACGCTGTCCTTCGGATGGGACGCTAAGCGATAGTCCCGAGCCTGTACGATGTCAGGTACTCGTTGAAGACCTCTATCCTAAGTGAATAAAAATTAAGGGTAGGCAAAATTTAGGACTCCCACAGTAGAGCCGGGCTCATGTCCACCAGAGTGATGAAAGAGGGCTATGGTAGTAGACGATATGGCCTCGTAATTAAAGCCTGGGCATGAGTCATAAAACCTAACCTAACCTAGAACAAAACATGTTAAAAATGAAATAGTTTAAAAAAAAAAAAATAATAAAAAAAACATACGAATTCTGCCACAACAATGAGAATTTGGTTTCAATCGAGAAATACTAGTTCTAAATGTATCTTTACAAATATAATTGTGAGAGGCGGGTTTGTACATTGTGTATTTAGTGGTTTTATCACTTTTAGGTTAAACAAAGACCAAACAAGATGTTTTTAGCTTTTGTCTGTTTGTTTGTTCCATCATCCCGAGAAAATGACTAGACATACTTCAAAAAAACAGCTACTGATACTAATGATTTTAAAATCACTAGTGGGGTGGGGGTACTTCATGTTTTCTCACATACTATTGATCGTACATAAGAAAGTTACTCAATCAATATTTAAGACATTTTCAATTCAAACGTTTTTTGTTCTATCCAATTTTTTCAATTAATTAAAAAAAAAAGAAACAAAAAAGCGAAGAAGACGAGAGGTAAACTAGATGGGGAGGGAGGGGAGTTAGTCATGCACGGGCTTATTCACCTATCCCAGGGCTCTTTAACGAGTACCGAAGGACGGCGTGCTCTAGTTTTTTTTCACATTCCAGATAAAAAACCTAAAGGGCTCAACCGGGTTTCGAATCCGCGATTTTGAGCTCAGTAAGCTAGCACGCTACCTCTAAGCTGAGAGGGTGGAGGGGAGTGAAATGCTCAACATGTACACTGTTACCTCCCAACATCCATCCTTTATCTCCATTATATTTACTTGTAATAATCAATCAATTTTCAATTTAAATATTTAATATTCAATTAATAATACTATATTCATAAACGCAATCGGTTCCGACCTGACAACGAAGTTAGTACAAAATAAAGTAAAAAATATGATAATTACCCTTTAGTTGTACTTTTGAGATGTTCAGCCACATAGCTGGGAATGATATTGTTGAGCAGCCAGTCGGCCTGATCCTTCATAACCTCAACACGAGCCTTATCCTTTGCAGCCACCGAGTTACCATGGAAACTCAACCTATAGCTTATCTCAAACTCTCTATTCAAAAACCATACCAAAAACACAAGTAAAAATATATCCAAATACAACTCTATCAAAAAGGCATCACTCCTCGACAAATTGTGACTCGAGGTTGTCGAATTGTAAATAAAATTAAAATTTTGATTATAAGTTTCACGATTAGGCCTATTAATTATTTCACAATTTTTACAATTAATATCATTATTATTATTATTACTATTGCTATCTGAGTATTTTAAATTATAATTTTCCTTATCTTCAAATAATAACTTATTATCTAAAATAAAATTATCAGACATATTTGCTCGTTTAGTACGAGAATTACTTAAAAGAGTATCTTCAAATAGTGATGAGTATTCTTTATTTGGTAAAATAATTGAAGTCCCATTTTGAACTTCGTTTACAATGAGGGAGGAATTAAAGTTAAAAAGTTGTGGATGATTGAGCAACGTTGATGTGACAAGTAATAAATATATTATGGAGCCAATTGTGGCCAGAGTACTTTTCATCCAACAATTCAATTGAGTAAAATTACAATAATGAACAATGCCGATAAAAATTAAATAACTATAATTAAAAATTGAATCAGTTTCTTTTAATGATTGATTATAATTGGCTAAAATGGCAATTAGAGGAAAAGAGACTAGTGTGCCACCTATACAATGCCATGGGTACCATTGTAAGAAGTGGCGTAGTCTTCTGATTATAATAGGTTTTATGAAAGAGCGAGCGCAAAGGAATATTACAATAAGTTGGACACAGAGAAGTATTATAAAGACGGTGAACCATGGAAGGTTGAAGGGGAATGTGAGGAAGGCAGACAGGATGACGCACGTGAATACCTGCAACAAAAATAAAGTTAATATGAAGAGATATTTTACCAGTTTTCAGTAAATTTCTAACAATCCCACATAGTTTTCAGTCCGAAAGACAATCAAACACTCAATAAGTCATCATTTCTTTGTACATTTACAAATAGGTATTTGCAATTGTATAAATAATACATACAAGCTTTGCTAAAAGAGTAAAATATAGTGGTAACACGTTGAGGAAGCTGTTGGATGGGATGTTAAGCGATGATCCCGAGCCTCTGTATTATGTCAGGTACTCGTTAAAGACCCTTATCCTAGATGTGAAAATCTGGGTAGACAAAATTTAGAACTCCCATAGTAAAGTCGAGCTCATGTCCACCAGAGCGACGAAAGAACACTCTGGTAATATGCGATATAACTTTATAGTTAAAACCCGGGCATGGTTCGCAAAAACTAACTAGAGAATATATACAAATACAACTGACGATGAGTGAGACGGTGACATCGAAGTATGTGTTGAAACGGGCGGTGGCCAGGGTCTTTGATTTGTTGATACCCGTGGCTGTAGTCCGATGTGCTTTCTCTCTGTACTCCCGCTCCAGATCGGGGTCCTTGAACAGTAGGCTCCATCTACTTAGAGGGGGAGAGATGAAGTAGCTGCTCTCCGACTGACTGTTCACCTGAACAATTACATTACAATATAATAATAATAACTTCACTAGTAGAAGCAAAAAATTGATAAGGGAAACGGTTTAAAATCTCACTAATGTTGTGTAAAATGTCATTTTAAAAATTTGAATAAAATATTGTTCACAAACACAATAAGAACAATCATTTACATTAACTAATTGAATGCTTAGCTGTTCTTATTACTCCTTCTTAATAAATTGTAGCCATGTATCAAGAAAAACGTATTAGGGATATATCATGAGATATCTGTAAACATTTATGTAATTGTAAGATATGATGAGGGATGGAACAACAATAATGTGGATGGAAGTATTACCTTATGCGAGCAAACTGCATCGAAACACAGGAAAAGAAATATTTATTGACGACTTATGACACCATAATGAGCAAATCAGCAAATAGGTAATATGATCTGTTAGCTGATAATTTCTTCGCAATAATATAATGCGAGCCGCTGAGAAACCGAATTTTAAGTTACCCATGATGGCTCTCATCTATCTAATTTTGACGTAAACTCAACTTTTCGCTACAAAAGAGCACCATTTAAGATCCTAGAGATGAGATGACAAGGGATGATCATCCTCTAAGGTTCAAGGAAACCGATGCTGAAGATTTGCTATCCTACATTAGATTTGAATCCCAACATCGGCATTAATGTAATTTTATCCAGATATATAACTGCAGAAGGAAAGAAAGAAAAGCTGTACTTCGCACTGTGAAACAACATTCTGTAACATGGGACGCAACACACTTCCCCGAGAATCAACTATGTTGTAGTTTTCCCAGGTGACATAATAATATAGTATTGGAGCGAAAGTATACATATTATCCTAACAATATCCCCAATAACATTATTTGAAAAAAAATAAAATATATATGATCAAGTTTTTTATCTCGGAGATGAAACAACCTTCGTTTTTGATTGGCACGTCTCTGTTAATGTTGTTAATTAAGCTTAGCTTGGAGACGCCGTCCTTCGGATGGGACATTAAGCAATGGTCACGAGCCTGTACAATGTGAGGTTTTTCTAGGTGAATAAACCTGGGCAGGTCTGGTCTTAACTAGCTATTTTTTTAAAACGAAAGAAAATGAGCAGCCACTGTAGAGCAATTTTTTTTTAACGTCTATGCTTTCAACTGCACCCATAGCAACACATCTCCCTTTTACGCTATAATTATTTATTATATTGTAATAAAAAAGTAGCCGGTGAATCACCGGCAATATACTTCCCCAGCACAAAACTCGTCCTCCAAAAACCAACCAACCATTCGGACTAAAAATCAATGATTGACTTACATAATGACTTCTGAATCCTCATACTAAATTTTGTGTTGATACATTCATTACATCGGCAGGTATCTAATTTGAGCTCCCTTGAGCCGATTTCGCTGAAAACTAATAGGTGTCGTCCTTATGGATGAATTCAAATATATAATATTTCATGTCGATACATTTATTCTATGGGGAGTTATAGTGTTCACAGACAGACATAATTGTTATCAGGTAATCGGAAAACTTTAAATTCCAGTGAATACTCATCATTGAATTTCTGACCAATTACATAACTTCCCCTATACTTTGTATAGCTGAGGAAGTAAAAATAACATAAAAGTTTAATTTTTCCTGTCCATCATCGACCCAGACTGAAAACCGCCACTATCAAAAGGATCTACTAGAAATATAGGTTATTTTTATCAAAAAATAATTGATGAAAGTTAGTATATACTGTCATATAATTTACCTGAACACATCTAATTAGCTGAAGATCAGACTGTTTCCGTAATTTCTGAAAGCAGGCACCCAGGGAATCGCTAAGGGGTTCTGGCAGTTTAGAGCTATCATTTGTTATTCCAACTACAAAAAATTATTTGGGTTATACAGTATAAAAGAAACCCAAGACATGTCCTCAGGGTTAATTATTGTTAATAAGAAACAAAAAAAAAAAATCTGTACCTTTATCATAGTCGTTATTAAGTGAAAACTGGCTTGAGGTATAATAACCACTGACTCTATGATTCAAAAGGTCCCCTTGAGTCATTCCATTCATAGCAAAAAGCTGGAAAAAGAGATTTTGATCAAAACAAAACTACGAGAAATGAAAGGACAACAAGAAGAATTGGCACTAATTTTCGGATTTGTGCAGAATTTTTATTTATAAAACCTTTCAGCTGAACTAAGTATGTCTTACAGAAGGGTTTAAAAAAAGACCTTGAAGGAGATCAAGAAGAATTGGCACTAATTTTCGGATTTGTGCAGAATTTTTATTTATAAAACCTTTCAGCTGAACTAAGTATGTCTTACAGAAGGGTTTAAAAAAAGACCTTGAAGGAGATCAAGAAGAATTGGCACTAATTTTCGGATTTGTGCAGAATTTTTATTTATAAAACCTTTCAGCTGAACTAAGTATGTCTTACAGAAGGGTTTAAAAAAAGACCTTGAAGGAGATCAAGAAGAATTGGCACTAATTTTCGGATTTGTGCAGAATTTTTATTTATAAAACCTTTCAGCTGAACTAAGTATGTCTTACAGAAGGGTTTAAAAAAAGACCTTGAAGGAGATCAAGAAGAATTGGCACTATTTTTCGGATTTGTGCAAAATTTTTATTTATAAAACCTTTCAGCTGAACTAAGTATTTCTTACAGGAGGGTTTAAAAAATTATCTTGAAGGAGACGAAGAAGAATTGGCACTACTTTTCGGATTTGCGCAGAATTTTTATTTATAAAACCTTTCAGCTGAACTAAGTATGTCTTACAGAAGGGTTTAAAAAATGATATTGAAGGAGATCAAGAAGAATTGGCACTACTTTTCGGATTTGTGCAGAATATTCACTTATAAAGCTTTTCGACAAAACTAGGCATATGTTACTGAAGAGCAGAAAAAAGTGCTTGAGGAGGATCAAATGAATGATATATTGAATAAATAAAATAAAAATAGTTTTTTGAAATATTGTCTATTCCATAAGAAATTTATACGTTAACTAGTTTATAACAAAACCGGACGATGGTGTAATGCGGAAACCGAAAGTTAATGCATATACATCTCGTAGAATAGAGAATATTAAAAAGAAATAAGTTTGTTTCATTTATTTATTACAAATTTCCACATGTCCGCGTTTCTCAACTTAAAAGTTACGATATACTACTCATGGTGAAAACATATGTTAGAAGAGCAGAAGAATTCGAAAGGACACCAAAAGAGGCACTTGGTCTATGTTTTTATGTCATCAGCTCAGATACCTCTAGTAATTCACATGTTTGAAAAACGTTTCTAGAGGTTAATAAAAGATTTGCGTCTTTAACAACCGTTACTTGCCGAAATTGAGTAAGCAGTTTAAAAATATTAATATGAAATTTTAAAATTAATAACCGTTACAAAAAACCAATACATGGCTGACAATTGTCTAGCACATATTAGTTGAGGTGTCCAAAACTTCTTTAGTAGAGTAATAGAAAATCTGCGACATCAAAAAGCGTTACTTGCAGAACTCAAGCAGGGAGTTAAATAAAATTCATATATCTACACGTTTTTAGGAGAGAGGTCATGAATAGTCTATCAAAAAACTTGAGGTGTCCGGCGGTTGCAAACTAGTCAATATTCTCTTGGAACATTCGTCACTTTAGAGATGACAGGGTATTGGGTTGATGGGATCAAGTAATAATTTAAGCTCTTCGACGCCATATTTTAAACCTACTACCAACTTTCCACCGTAAACGTTGCCAAAATTTTATCGTATCACTCACTTCCTCTAATGAGAACTTGTAAACATCAACAAACTCTGTAAAATTGAGTAAAATGCAGACGTTAATTTTTCACACGAAATATTAAAACAATATGCGCACATTCGAACGACATTTCATGACAAACTTTTTATGTGTTTTCCCCATAACGAAAAAAAAAAAAAAAAAAAAAAAAAAAAACTAAAAGAGAAAGACAAAAAGAGATTCAAATAAATACAAGAAATAAGAAAACAAGAAATACTGTATATTCTACAATAGAATAAAAACAGAATAAGAGGAAGACATGCTAAATTGTACAGAACACTGTCCACCTCTACACTGTGCCAAAATGAAAACTAAAAACGTGCTAATAACAGACAAATATAAACCTGTTGTTGAATGCTGCTCCTGCGACTGTTACTTCGGATCCCTGAGTCTTTCCTGCTGTTCAAAGAATGGGAATAACTCAGATCATCTTTAGGGATCTCTAAATGCATCCCTTTCGTCTGAAATAAAATATAATTCTTATTACCTACTATTATTTTTTTAATTAAATTAAATAAAGTGAAAACAAAAAGTATATAATAAAAATTTAATTTTAGTAGATTTTTATAAGAGATTTTATATCACAGATTAAAAAAAATAAAGTCGGTGAATCAACGGCAATGTCTTTCCCAGTATGAATCAATCAAAAAAGCTTTCCTTTCTCTATAATACCAATCGACCGTTGTAATCAATAGTTGATTTACACAGGGATTTATGAATCCAGGTAATAAATTTCGTGTCGAGACATTCATTATATCCGCAGCTATTAGGGTTGATGAAAATCAAATTATGTCCTTATGGGGTCCTTGGAGTCAAGGCGTCGAAAAACATGATATCTCAGTGAAAATACATCAAATTTTTGATAGATTGCATAATTTAATCGGTCAGAAATTTGATCAAAATTAGATAGAATGATAATAAATAACTGGGAGAAGAAAATTAAATGAAGAGCAAAACACATGAATAAGGAACACAATGCACATATAAAGTGGTTTACCCTGTCTCTTTCTGTGGTCGTTGGGGAAGAACCTTTGTCGGAGGGACTCCGATATGTATTGGGCACTCTCCCATTTCCTAATTCTAAAAAACATAACACAAACAAGGTTTTTTAAAGAGAAAAAATAAAATAAGTTAATATACGGTATAAAATTAATATTGTTACGAGGGCAAGTTGCGCAATTTGCTACGAGCCCCGGGCTGCCCCCTTCACCGAGAATAGTGGGGGGTGGGCGAGTCAAGGAGAAACATGAGATCTGAAAGTAGTCTGTGGAGCGACAATGAGAGCAGCAGAACCAGTTGTCCAGAGGTCCTTAGAGGAGTATCGAAAGTATCAAAAGAAAAGTAAAGATCCTTCAAAGTAATCATTAAACAAAAATAAATGAAAAATTTTAATAACATATTTGTTAATAATATAGAAAAATTTCAAAAAAAAAAAAAATATATATATACAGAGTGGAGGATTAGTAATCTTTGTTTGTAATACAGATATAATATGCTTTAATATGGAGTTGGGAAGTTTGGCCATTGAACCAAGATAGTTTACATTTTAAATAAATAATTAACAAAGAAACACATTAACCAAATAATTTAATGCTAATAATTTAACCCATCATTCAGATGAATATTTGGAAATACATTGTCACATGGTGGTTTATGTTTGGATTCACTAAATATTGTAATTTGACTTTCCATTTATTTTCAGTTTGATAATGCTTGAATTTGAACGATACGTCACAAATATTATATTGAATAAAACAATTTTGGAGAATGAAAGGCCTAGAAGTGTGTTGTTTTAACCACCTTATATCAATATATGTATTTTTTTTATTTTAAACACTTCTTATTACATATAATTTTCTGTCGTTTAATTATAATTAGTAATATAAATACATTAAAGAATGTAATGTAATGTTAATTATTGATATTACATACTCTAGTCTTCTTCTTATCTTCGGAAGCGCTGAGAAATGAGAGTTTGCTCAGTCTAGAAGTTTGTTTCTATTCTTACAAAGAGTCACTCCTACTTTGGAAAACACGAACTCTGAAGGAACCTATGATGCTAATAACTAAGAGGGCAAGTGTTTCTGAGCAATTTTTGGTAGAAAACAATCTACATCATGTCGCCGCAAACTTGGTGGAAATTGATTTCAAATGTGAAACTAAGTATTTTAATACAATAAATAAAATCTTCCGATATTGGATAAAAATATTAGGAGTAAAGTATCGGATGGTTGATACCGATACCAGAGATACTAAAGTATACATACTAGTATCGGTACTCCCTAGCCCTCACCGCCCCATTATCAATGTATTCAAGTGAGACACCACTCTCCAGTCTCATGGCTCTACCCCTCCCCTTACCTTCAACTCCCAAGATGCTCATTAGGTTTCCCTGCAACCATATATTAATATTAAAATAAATAAATATTTGATTTTGTTCATACAGGATATTTGTATGTACGTTAAATTGACAGACAGTATCATCACATTGTACTTGAAGGAAATAATTCACAGGGGAAACGTTAGCTGGATGCAAGTCAAATCACAGTTCAATTATGCATTTAAGACAACAAAAGAAACATGTGGGAGATATCAATTTTCATTTCTTTAGAATTTGACATTAATTTAAAATTATTCAACTCATATACAAGTTATTTTCATATATTATCCAAGCCACTTCTTCCATTTATTTTTTTGCTCTTTAAAATATATCAATTATGTTAACATTCCTTCTGTCAGAATCTTCCTTTTATAAAAGATATTTATTGAGTCGACCTCCATATTCAAACACCGAGTTAACGTTTTGACGGTAATAATATGTTGTATAAAAAGAAGATTCTGGTTGACAGAAGGAATCATAACATAAAGAACAGACGGAAGAGATGGTCGAAATCGTAATTGCTATTTTTTTAAAACAAAAAAATAAATGGGAAAATTGGTGCTGTGTATGGAAAAGTTTCAAATCTTCACCCGTTAACCCTTCAAAGCAGTAGCGTCAAAAAATTCATCTAAATTTCGCGCGAATTTTACTTCGCCACGGCCATTTTTGTTTTTCAAGGCTGATAACTAGTGAATAAATAATGAAAATTCTATAAAATATTGACATTATACATAGTTCTACGTTGTAGCTTGCGCGACACTGTGCCCCCTTGTTTTTGTTTTTCCCCCCTAAAAAATTACCGTCATGGGTGCGGAGATGCGTGGAAGCATTGAGCTTAAGTCTGGAGTATTTCCACTTGGGAGAAGGGGTGGCCACCAAGGAGGTACGACTCATGCTCCCGGCCTGCATTTCCCGGGCGAATACGTTGGGCAGAGAGGTTGCTTTGACGGCATTCAGTCGCTCTGAGAGCAGACGAGGAAGAGGGATGGGATTCGGCGAGGACGGCGTGGACATGACGGTACTCACACCTGCTGACACACACACACACAACATAACAAGAAACACATAGTACCTGTGAAACGAGACAACATGACATAGGTTGCATGCAAGGTATTTCGGGTATGAATAACCTAAGTTTGAGGTTGGTTTCCAGATAAGGAACCTTATTTTATAAATAAGTAAAGATGTTCCCTGGAGCCTCGCTATGAGAGCTCGGCGTTTTCCACCAAGAGAGCCTCCAACCACTTCTTGATGAAACACTAATGTTAAAATTATATTAACTACTGTTTATAGATATCGTGTCATAATTATTGAGAGACAAATTTGTGAGAGATCTAAAATTAACATAAAACAAGATAATTCATTCAGTAGTTAGTATTAACAATCATATAAATATCCTTTTGACCTCGGATTATGGAAGCTTGTGGGTTTTCTTAAACAACAATCTTTTCTTCTTTTATTTAAGAATATTATTTTCAGTCACTATGCATCCCAGCCTACCTTTTTCAACTCAATAGAAATGAAGAATATAGATTTTAGAGAACTTCCAAGAATTTCTAAGTAATCACAGATATATAAAGTAGGATTAATAATCTTTAATCATAGATTAGACATTCAAGTGGCCTAAAGCACTCCTACATCGCAAATCCTCACTGGAATTGTTTCCGGAATCCTCACCGGACATTTTAAATAGGTAGGTAAATAGAAGAGGAAATACAATATTGCATGCAACTGCATTCAACAGTTTAACATATTGATGCAGTGATAAATGATTCCCCGGACAATACCTGAGAGTTAATGCGCAGTTGGCCAGGAAAACCTCTCGAACAGGGAGTAAACCTGCTCCGACGATTTAATTTAATTTATTTTTTTAAATTAATCTTTTTTATTTTCCAAATCGGAACTACCCATCTTTCATGTTGCTTTCCTGTTCTAAAGATCCATTAGTACTCTCTATAAATTAATGAATAAACTAGAAGCAATGCGATAATTTGAATCTAGGTCTCTCAGGTTGGTACCCCGTCACTAGAACTATTTACAACATTCAGGACACAGCATGTTGATATTAGACTAGCGACCTATAGGGAACTCTTGAGTTAAATAGAAGAAAAGAATGCATGAGTCATCAACATTTCGTTAATTAATAATTTGTAGCTTCGTAATTATTATTAATTTAATTAACTAATAAACTGGATCGTTAAAATAATAAAATAGCAAGGGTCAAGTGTTATCAACTGAATGATCAATATATAAGATCAATTAGCAAATTAAAACAGTTATTTCTCTGACGATTGACATAGTTCAATTTGTAATGGGTGAATAACATTAGTCGAAGGAACAACGCGGAAAGAGGAAAATAATAAATACCCCAGACGATAGTTGCTCTGATTTGTGACTCATGCCTGGGCTTGGCAGATATTTGGCAACAAAAACTTTTTTGTAACCTACAGAAAATTTTGAAATTATAGACTCATGTTGCATAATTTTTAGCGGATTCCTCTAGAAATCAGAGGTACTCTTCCCCCTGTTGGTAAAATATATGAAAACTACATTTTTTATCAGTTTTTCACACAATTTTTACATTTAAGCAACAAATCAGCTCATGTTGAACATGAAAATTATCTGAAAAAGAGTTCAATCTACTTTAAATTTTTTTTTTTTTTTAAATTCGTTAAGTAGTTACCAAGTAAACAAACAGGCATGAGGAGAAACAGAGAAAAGTAAAAATACGACTCGATATATCTTCTAAAAAAATTAAGTAAAAAATAAATAATAAAAATATAAAATAAAAAGACGGCGCCAGTAGCTCAGTGATATGCGTGCTTGACTTCTGAGCTCAAGATCGTGGGTTCGTAACCCGACCGAGGCCCTTAGTTTATTTTAGCTGGGTGGTAAAATAAACTTAAGCACGCCGTCCTTCGGATGGGACGTTAAGCGATGGTCCCGAGCCTGAACAATGTCAGGTACTCGTTAAAGACCCCTACCCTAGGTGAATAAAAATTTAGGGTAGGCAAAATTTAGAACTCCCATAGTAGAGTCGGGCTCATGTCCACCGGAGTGACGAAAGAGCGCTCTGGTAGTAGGCGAGATGACCTCGTAGTTAAAGCCCGGGCATGAGTCATAAAACCTAACCTAACCTATAAAATAATAATAAAAAAATTAAAAAAAGATATGGGTGCGACTGCGATCTACACTTTATTTAGCTATAATTCAGATAAAAATATCAAGTATCTTTCTTTGGCTGCTCCGGGTGTCCTCAGTGATTGGTTCATCCTTTCGGCTGGTTTTCCAGATATCTCTCCCTACACCTTGACATTATTCAAAACGTCAAGAAGAGCAGAAAGGAACAATATAAAACTATTCATTCAATATCGCCATACCTTGACTTGTATTTTGTGAGTCCTTGAATAGTTGAGAGTCTTTAAGTTTGTCAAATGGGGAAACGGTGACAGAGACTGACTTGGGATGTGAGGTGGCGGTGACGAGAGAGGCCGACTGGGAGCTCTGACGAGCTGTATCGAAGGAGAGCATGTTGGTAGAGTGGTCACCTTCACTGGCCACTGTCTGGGTGGGTGAGGTCAACTCCGGCCACCCGCCCACAGGCTCCTTCCCACCCACGATGAAGTATGTTTCCAGACCTGCAACATAGGATTCGAGTTTTTAAAGTTAAATTAAATATCAAATAACATACCGATATGGAGAACCATACATGACTTCCATATTCTAAGATTAGTGTTCAGATTTTATAAAAATAATTTAATATCCATATTTCCCGACTCTCAAAACAAAAGTCTCTATTCACATTTAAATATTTAAGTCAATTATAACAATAATTGTCATGAACGAAAGAAATAATTCAGTATACTCGTATGTGGGAAAAATATCTGCGAAATTGCGCTACTTCCAAAACCACTGATATGATTGACACCAAAATTGATACCCTTTCAAGACGAATATTAAATGAATAAATTTACTGACTTTTTACAGAAGTTTTCGCGAACGAAAGAAAATTCGACACACTGGCATAGCTACCATGCAGAAAACCAATTTTCTTTACGATTTGAGGGTAGTATTATCAGAATCTAACAAGATTTTTTATCAAGACATTTTATTGGATTTACGTCTCCAGCTATACGAATATAGGTAAAGTTATATAATCGATCAGAAATTCGATATAAAATTTCCAACGAAATTTCATGTTTTACGACCCCTGATCCCAAAAGTATAAAAAAAAAACCGTCTCTGTGTGTCAGTGTATCAAGAATCCCATAAGAACGTGAGGACTGCCGATGTAATGAATGTATATATTAATTTTCCGCGAAATCAGCCGAAGGAATGGGGGGTAATAGGAGGAGGGTTAGACACAAAAACCTCAATAACTGCCAATGCAATGAATATATCGAGGGAGAGCGAATACTTAAATGATTAATTCGTGCTGGGGAACGACATTACCGGTGATTCACCGATGACTTCTTTCACTCCCAACAGTGATAGGGCCATTTCACGCTATCGATTGTATCGATAGTTAGCAATTATAAGTAATTTTTATTAAAATTTCTTATGAACGAAACAAAATATAAATACAAATTTAAAGTACGTAAAAAAGTATATTTTTTTGATGTGCGATAAAAATTGAGATTAGGATTATCGACATATATGTATAATTTCTTCCGAAATATTTTTTTCCCCTGAAGATTGAACTTTCAGCTCGATTTAAGGTTACGTTGATTTACGGTTGGAAATTAATGATCAAAAAAACTCCGCGTAGGCATAGTCAAGGTCAAAGCCGTAGATTTTCCGTGAAAACGTCGGGATAAAATCATTTTTCATTTTCTTTTCGATGCTACCATAGCTCTTGCATTTGCTCGGCACTAGACTTTTTAGGTTTTTAAATTCCTTTTGATGCGAGCTTTCCTCTGATTTGCGTTTTGTATAATTCCGCGCATATTTACGATTCATATGAGACATCTTTAATTTTTTTGCAATTTTCAATTTAATACCGATGTTTACATATATTTCAGCGAATATTTTTATTGTTTCACTTTGAGTCTTAGTAGTGCTCCTCAAGCTCTTTACAATGACACCCGAATCAACGTCCTATCTAAACGCGTTACCACGCTACACTAATTTCTAATTTTCCACAACGCTAATTCGCAGCAATCATCCGCCGGCGCCCACATTAGCCCGATAACGTCACAGGCAAAACAAACATTGCACAACAAACATGTACAGACATGCTCTATCCATTGTGACTTCAACCGTATCGCATTATTAGTCTCGTAGTTATTATCGATTGAAATCTGACGGTATTTAGTAACACAAGAAAGTTTGATCGGCTATCACTGTGCTTAAACGAGCGAATAGACGTCAAAATAAATCAGCTATATCTATAGGCCAATTCCGCTTTCTTACCCGGTTATGGCCTTTATGAAAGAACGGTATAATTAATGTAGGGTTGGGAAAATTAGCCTTGGATATTTTCTGGGGGGTTTTGTTACCTGTTTCAAAAAAATGTGCCTCATGTGAGTACTAAAGTAGGACCGATATTCCAAATCGATTCAGTCAGCCATATCGGATTCCAAAAAAAGCATTCTGCAACAGATTTGAAATATCGGCATACTTTAATAACAACATGAAGCACCAAACGAATCATGTTAACACACATGCAAAAAACAAAACAAGAAGAAAAATTAAACATACATTTAAAAAATTTTCCATCTTGTAAACGACAGTGGAATATACAGAAAATGTAATTTTTCTTTTATTTACAATTGTGACAAGTACACAACGAACAAATGATCTACAGTGAAAATGTCTGTGAGATCATGACATGAGGGGAACAACCATACAATGATTTATATTCACTCATCACTGTCACTGCTGCTATACAGAAGGTCTCTGGGCCATTGGCGCTTTCAGGATTTTGGGTAAATGTGATGGAGTGAAGAGCACGTATTAGATCTGAGTTTAACTATTTCGGTGATGAAAGGAACTTCGAAGTCTGTGTGAAGGGTTTTGTTGAAGACATAATAAGAAGCTGTTGCTATTTAATAAGGACGACACCTATTCATTTATTAAAAATCAATAAAGAAAAACGTGTTTTTAAAAACTATTGTCTATTTCACAAAATATATGGGAGTACTTACGATATTGCTACATCTTCAGCAACAACTTAAAAAATACAATAAGTATGTATAAATCAGTATTTGTTAAGTCGTGGCTGAAGATAGGAGCAATAACGAAAGTAATCACTTATATTTTGTGAAATAGACAGTTTTAAAAAACATAGGTTTTTCTTTATATTTTCTATAAAGTGTTTCACAATATCTCTAAAAAAAAAGTTAAGTATCTTATCGATTTTTAGCCAAATCGGCCAAAGAGAGGGAGGAGCTCAACTCAAAAACTATAACAACTGTTGATAAAATGAATATACAAAATGTAGCATTAAGATTCCATCCGACTTTTGTTTTCTGAATAAATATATGCAAACAATAAGACCATACGGTTCAAAATATATTTTTGGGGAAAAAAAATTATCTCACAAACCGGGCAACCTTCAAAAAATCCTACATTATATAAAATGTACTAAATCCTTTAAGAAAATTGGTCTTTTATTTCGTCCGATTTTGGCAAAAATCTAATCAGATCTCTAAGTTAACACCGACCTTATTTCAAAGATCAGGTTCATTACAATTGTTTCTGAATGATACTTAACATTTTGGCAGAGATATTGTGAAACAATTGATAAAAAATATAAAGAAAAACGTATGTTTTTCAAAACTATTGTCCATTTCATAAAATATATTGGAGTACTTTCGGTATAGCTACCATCTTCAGGCACGACTTAACAAATACTATCCCATTAGTTCCATAAATGGGATCCATCCCAAAAATACTAAATTTAGTATTTGTATACCGAAAGTACTCCCATATAATTTATATATTTTGTGAAATAGACAATATTTAAAAAAAATATATATGTTTTTCTTTATATTTTTAATCGTTTCTGAGTTAGAGCGCTCACAAAGTTTCAATCACTAGCGCATGCCACCCCGAAAATAATGAAAACATATTCAAGTGACCCTGAAAGATGAAAATCCGTTGAAAATGTGATCTAGGAGTTTCGCAAGATTACAATACTTCTTTATACTAAAGATATGAGAAAGTAAAAATAAGTATGCAAGGGAGCTTACCGCGAACAGGTTCGCCTTTCTCCAAAATGTAGTCATCGTCCAAGAAGTGTCTGGTCGCCTGGGAAATGTGGACTCTGCCAGGCTGGCCGGTCGACTCCATCTTGTTGGCCAGTAGAACGTCGTTTGACCATACGTCAAACTTGAATCGGCGTCGACCAACGATCCCGCAAAGTACCGTCCCAGTGTGCACTCCCACCCTCATGTTGACATCTTCTGACTTTTCAGTGTCAAATTGGGCAATTATTTTTATCATACCTATTTAAAAAAATAAATAAATAAGCTGATGGACTAGAATAAAATAAAGCAGTCACGCAGTAATCTAATATTATATCAGTTAAAAAAATAAATAAAATTAAACATATTTCGTAGAAAAATATTTGTTACATATGCATAAAACAAATAGTATTCTAAAAAACTAAGTCTAAATGTGACTTTTCAGTTAAATTTATTGTCACCACTTTATTTTAAGTTGCATATAATGTTTTATATTAACATTTAATGTTTTATACTAAGCCTCGAGCGACTAAACGTGGCAGGTTTCGCAAACTTGGTTTCCAAGGAGCCATGTGGGCTAGAGCGTAGGACTTCAGTTGTATGGACCAACCACTGTTCCGGGTTCAAATCCAGTCCGGGGATATTTTATTTCATAAATTCCGGAACCCCGGTGAAAATGGTCAAACCCGTCCTTTAACAGCCCAAAGGAAAACAATTTCCAAAAGAGTAGCCGTTACTTTAAAAAAAAAAAAAATGTTTCTAAGGATTTTAATCATGGCTGAAAGTTATATACACAAAGGGTCGTGTCACAAACCTCCCTCCCTTATATAATTTTAACGCTAGATTGGTGGCAACTTCCTCCCCACCCCTTTTGTTTTAGTAATACAGTTTCATTCTCTATAAATATATATATATATCAAAATCGAAAGCTCACTGGTCTGAGGGTCTACAAATAATAAAAAGGAACATACCTAGTCCCATTTCGACACAGTTGTGTGCATGTCTTGGATTGGGGATAGGACAGCCGGACACACAGTAGTAACAGTCCCCTAGAGTGGCAATCTTCTCACAGCCGTTCTCAGCACAAAGACGATCAAACCTTTCGAAGAGAACGTTCAGAACTGCTACTAACTCGGAGGCTGTCTTATTAGAGGACATTCTTGTAAAGCCAACTATGTCAGCAAAAAGGATGCTAACATCCTGTAAAAAGAAGAGAAAAATTTAAAATATTATATTACATAAAATTGAATAAAAAATGCCTACATAAGATCACTTTAATAATTTATGTTTCTAATAGTATTTGGAAATGTCTTTTTTAAAACACTTGATCCTATTTAAGATTAATTTTTGAATATATATTATATATCTATAAAAAGGCACAACAACTCAATATTCACTAAAGAGGATCTTCAACCTGGATGATGCATTGGTGCAGGAAGGAGTCTTACATTTTACAGAAAAGCTAAAACTATCGTGTTGGGTCGAAAAACTCATATTTAGGTTTTATAAGAGGCCTTTAGAATGAACTAAAAGTGTAATTAGTTATATATTCAATAGACAAAAGAAAAAAGAATAGAGAGTAGAGAACACTTTAAAAACATCATTTATATAAGAGAATTTCTTTGTTGTTGAACATGAGATTATATCTCGAAAAGTAGGCATCATTTGTTTTTATAACAATATTCAGAATTGAATTATCTTTTCGAATAACCAGAAAATAGGGTGATTTTTTAGTGCCGGGGTAATGTTATTTAAGCCTTGCCATGTCTCAAGAATAGCATATATATTAAACAAAAACTGAGCAGAAAAACGAGGAAATAAATTGAACTCTTACCTTCATGCAGTGCATATTAAACGGCCTGAACAGTGAATTAATATCACCTCCGGTATGATTTTTAGTTGTTTCATCAAAACACACTCCTTCCTCCATTAGCCAATCAGCGACTTTGGGTGGCATAACCTAATGCAAAATTTCCACTATTGTAATATTATCAAATAAATATATATACTTGGTATTATAAGGTAACTGCTTTAAATTTATGTAATTAAAAATATAAAAGATAATTATATTTTTTTTTTTTCGCAAAAGGTTTTAGTTGCATACAATACAACTTTACGTGGTAATAGTTTAAAAACAATTCAATCAAGAAGATTCTATCTGAATTTGGTGGAAATTTAACTGTGATTAATTTATGCAATATATAGTATAATCAATATGAAATACAACAACTTACCGAATGAATCATTTTTTCTTTAAGCTCTTTCTCAATTTCTAATTGCCTTCTAACCAAAAGTGATTGGCCCACTTTCATAAATGTCCCTCGCATTCGTACATTTGTCATTATTAAAATATGTAGAGCTATCAAATGAACACAAATATGCGAAAATATTCTAACAGGCGAAGTATAACCAGAACTCATTACTTCAAAAACTACTGAGTATACTGTACCCATAATAAGACACAAATACAAAGGCATCGGTATCACAGTATATATAATCATTAGTATCTCAATGCAAATGGCAAAATCACTAGCAGGGCTTAAAACAGGTGAATGGCTAACTGAGGCTATTGACAATAGGCACATTGATAATGAAATAACTATAGAAACAGGCAGTATGTAGCGGCGATAAAGTGAAGAACGCGTGAAAAGCAATATTACTATGCAAAAAATAGCAAATAAAAAAAATATGACACCAAGAGGGAATGCATCTTTTTGAGATTTATCCAGTACTCCAAATGTCATTAGATGAAGGCACCATATTAACGATAGGCTGAGCATATAAAATAAAGAATATCTGTAAAAAAATCATTTTAATTAGTTAACATGTTTTAAATTATGTAAACATTGTAAGATATTGCAAAGAAATCATACCTAAATCGCAGTCTAATCTGAGCAAAGGAACTACTTCTATATTGTCCTTCCAAAATTTCCGAATCAAATTTAGGATCCCACCATGACTTTCGGGAGGCTCTTTCAAAAGGCACAGGAAAACAAAATCCGCAGCATCCAAACTGTTCTCCACTGTGAGCAAGATATGTCTGAATATATGGAGCCAGGGTAATTTCATCTTCTGTGTCGCCATCAATGTCAATCTCATTCTTGTTTCGGGAAAAACTCACTATTGTCGGTCTTCGATCTCCGTTACGACCACAATCATTTTTGGATTTTTTATCAGACATGTCAGAAGATTAAACATAACTTGTTCAAATTAATAAACAACTATCCAAATAGAATGAATGGACTAGATAATAGGTCCCTGTAAGTAAGCACATTTTAACATTACTTGGATGAAAAACTAACATAAATATTATATTAAAACCTTAAAATCTACTTTATTAAACTACCCAAAATGGCATCCATTACTAATTGAATAAAAAGATAAATGAGATAATATTATCAATTTACAAACAGTTGTTATCAATTATGTAATATTTCATCCAACGATCAACAATATATTTCTAAACTTGGTTGTAAAACAAAAAATGAATATTTTTATTGAAAGTAAATCTAATTAAAATAAGCTTTAAAAATACCTTATTACAACAACCATATCATAACTCATTATCATCACCACACGTTAACTTGACATTATTCTCTAAAGGGTAAAGTGTTTTATTTACAGTCAAGGCTACTTTTTCAACAATAATGGTCGCCATATTTGTAAAGCCGGTCGGAAGTTATCAGTGAACTGATAAATGAAATATTATTTTCTTGATTCCTAAAAGACTAGCACACAAGAAATTAAAATTTATTAAAAATAAAAAGGTATAGGTTACAATGAAGTTTAGAAAAAAAAAGTTCAAAATTATCTTATTAAAAGTGTATTTTAATTTTCTGTTGCATTTGCTTTTCTTAAAAAAAGTGGGTAATAGTTTGATAGTTGCCAGAACAAAATCTTCGTTGCACTGAAGGCATCACTGACTACGTCACTAATCACAAGTTTCGCCAGTTGTCCACATTTTTCGTTTCGATGAGGTTTCAGTTTGTTCCAAGACATGGTGCTGTTGTGACGAACCAAGTATGACTTGTTTGTTATCAGACACTTCACTCAGTTGATAGACTATTTTAGTGCCGCAGAAATGTTGTTCTATAAAAGTAAAGTGTTAACTCCGGGTCAATTAAAACGTCTCAGTGAACACAAGTATAGTTTTGAAAGTTTGAGTCTTTTGGACGGATGGTTACAACCATGGTGGAATTGGTTAGTTGGAACTGTCCCATTGTGGGTCGCTCCCAATTTAATTACAATAGTTGGACTAGCAATTAATATAATAACTACACTGATTTTAGTATGGTTTAGTCCAGATGCTAAAACAGAGGTAAGATCATTTTAATTTATTACAGAAAATTACTCATCCCTGACGTAGAGTAGAACCTCCCACTATAAAGGCTTATTATAATATTTCTCAATTATTTTTAGTTGATTGTTAGCCAAAATTATTACAACATATTTAGCTATATAGTTAGATAATCATTTATTTAGCATATTGTTTCAATCTAGAGTTAATTTGATGAGATTTCGTAAACTGTCTAAACAAACTTTTCAACAAACATCTTAACAACAATTATAGAATGACAATTTGCAATTGATTATTTATCAATTGTTGAAGAAAAAAATCATGATGAGTAGACAACTTTATTACAGAAAATTTATGTATTCAAGCTATATTCATTAATAATTTAGGAGTGAAAATACTTAATCTCTTATAAGGGATCATATCTGCCGATTAGTGCTGTGTCTGTATCTGAAAAAACGTCCCTTGAGGGAAATGAACCTTAAGAAGTTTTCCTAATAATTTTTTTTTTTTAAATTGTTTATTCATTATTTTATTCCATCCATTTATTTTTTGGTTGAGGAATTCCGAATGGGGTTCTTGATTGCCGAATACTTATACATAATATCCTTTCAGGAGTTAAGAATTACTCTTTCATAGAAATTGAGATGTTCTTTAGTTTTGAAATGAAGGTTGGTCTCTATAGGATGTCAGTTTTTATAATACACAACAATCTAAATTTTACTGTATGCATATTGTAATACTTTATACTAAAATAGGCCGGTAGTCTTAAGATTTGAACTAGGTTTAGAGTTTTTATGTTATAATCCACATTGAATTGATGTTTTGAACCCAAGAGATGGTATAATTTAAGTCGGTCTTATTTTTTTTTATTGTTAATATTATTCTGAAGTGCTTGGATGATGAAGTATAAGTATTCTCCAATACATATAAGTAGACATATACAGTAAGACATATAAGTGAAGTAAAATAATTGAATATTCCTTTTCTTTCACTCCCCCACAAAATTTGTTTAGGCAACATTTTTGGTATGGGATTGGTTGATTACAATTTCGATTAACATTCGACAGGATTTGGTCGAGGTCAGATAATTCTGAATTGACAAAACCATGATAGACACTATTGGAGGGGAAAGAAAGAAAGATAACGGTGATAGTAGAATAAACTCACGTAATCTACAGTTAACCTCACTTTTGTAGAAAAAAAAAATAGGCGGTGAATCACCGGCAATGTATTTCCCCAGCACGAATTATACTCTCCTCCCAAAAACAATCGGTCATTTTTGCTAAAAATCAATATTTGACTTGATACTCATTCTAAATTTCGTGTCGATCGATATATTCATCATATCGACAGTTATTAGGATTTTTGAGTTGAGACCTCCTCTTTTGATCCTCAACTTCCCTTCTGCCGATCTCGTGAAAATAAATAAGTGTCATCCTTATGTGTTTTTTGAATATACATATGAAACTTCGTGTCGGTACGTGCATTAGGTCCACAGTCATTGGGGTTTTTGGGTCAGCCCCCCCCCCCCCCCCCCCCCCCCCCTCATAATGGCTCCCTTTCTTTTGGTCGTCCTTAAGATGTTCTGGATACACATACTCAAAGATCGTATCGATACATATATTACATCGACAGTTATTGGAGTTTTTGGGTTAAACCGATTACGTAACTTCCCTTATACGTCGGATAGCTGGTGAAGGAAAATTGTTTTACAAGTGCTAAAAGCCCTTATTTCCTCCAACTAGGACCGAAATGAGATTTGCCATTGTTACTCTAAAGATATGTTACCTCAAACTTGTAAGAAATTGCTTGTTTGACAATTTTCGCTACTTAGATAACTGGAACAGTGGATAACATAATTATGCATGTTAGACATCCGCTAAAAATAGAAAATATTTTGTCGGAAGTTGTCCCCCGGAAATGTAGTTCCTTTAGTAATTTTTGTGGATGAATGATGTATAAAACCGGTTTGTCAATTTTTCGGTGCGTGTTTCTCGATATTTTGCATAGAGAGAATTATTATATTATATTATGGCGAACAACGTTTTAAACCGAGCTCAAGATCGCGGGTTAGGTTCGGCTGGCGAGCCTCTTAGGTTTTTTACCTGAAAGATGGAAAAACCTTGAGGACACCGTCCTTCGAATAGGACGCTAAGCGATGGTCCCGAGTCTGTTTGATGTCAGCTACTCGTTAAAAACCCCTACCCTAGTTGAATAAAAATTTAGGGTAAGCAAAATTTAGGACTCTACTATAGGAGTTTCATTACATTTTACACTTTACATAATATTTAAAATAATTTATTTAAAATACAATATTTCCCGACTTTGGAAGAATATACTTCGCGTTCTACTAAATTCAGAAAGGATCACTATGAAAATATATCACCCCGGATTTTATGACTTGCTCCGGGCCCAATCATTTTTCTTGGTCTGTCCCACCATACCAGATTTATGCTGAAAGAGAAATTCTTATTACATTTATCATTTTTTCTTGTATTCAATTTTTTAATGAAGGATACTGAATGGATAATTAACTCGTGTGAATATATTGTCTTTTGTGTCTAATGTTACTGGACATGCCGTTCATTAAATGTATTTTTTCTTCCCCAATTCTTGGAACACGTAAGCTCAATATATACATTAAAAAAATGGTACTACATTAGGTTTTTTTTTTCTTTATTTACAGACAGATATTTACAACTGTATACAACACGCGAATGTACTGATAGAGAAAATGCTAATTGAGAGGAGAAATCACACTAGGCACTGTGTACTATGACTAATCACTGTCTGCCTGATCTCAAGGCCATTTGCGCTTAAAGCGGCGCTTTCCTAGCTACAGTTTTTTTGCGCTACGTAGAACCGGATAAGCCTCTTGCGTCGGCAGGAATGCGCAATTGAAACGCGCTGCGGATTTGTGTTTTTCTCCAAACTGAAAATTTTGGCGCATAAACTATTCAGTGCTTTCTGGAAAGAGCTCTGTTCAAGCAATTTTCGTGTTCTTTCATAATTTTATCTCAATAATGAATCGCCTAGGAGAAAAGAAAAGGAAACTGCTTGGATTGCTGTTAGCTAAACTCATCATGGATGATGAAGAAGAGGATTTCGTTCTTTTGAATTTTGCTAACCGATGGAATTCAATCAGTTATATGTTTTTGGATTGAGAGGACGAAGGTCTGTTTAAATTACTGATTAACAACCACTTAATGGACGACGAAGAGACGTTCAAAGCATATTTAAGACTTAAACCACAACAGTTTGCATCGCTTTTGAGCTACGTTGAAAAGGTCCTGAGAACAGTCCCTTGCATCCGAGTCAGAACTGGCCCTTGTTGCGCTGCGTACTGCATGAAACGCTGACGTACAATGCAATGCGCTCTGTAGGAAAACAAACCAATTACTGTTCTTTGTGTTGGGTCCACTGCGCATTACGTTAGACGTATTGCGCACTACGCAGCGCTAAAAAACTGCAGCTAGAAAAACGCGCCTTAAGGCGTCGTTTGGGAAGTGTGGCAGAAAGGAGGGCACGTACTAGAGGATGATTGTGGACACAAAGGGAGGAAAATAATGTTTAGTAGCTTGATTTAGGTAAATCGGTAACAAAGGAGACATTGAGGTGCTTGAGAAGAATTTTGTTGGAAATGGAGTAGGACAATAAGGAGCATTGGCTATTGTACAAAGGATGGGTTTGAGTTGCAAGGATTGAATGCGATGTATGCTGTGACAGATTAAACATGGTTAACATTACTTTTAATCTCTGGATTCAGCTACTGAATAACGTTTTGTTCAATTAAGCTTTGAAAACAAACATACAGGAATTCTAATTATCTTTATATTTCGCGGCCTTCACAGTCTTCTGAAATCACATCCACTCCCTTATACCTTCCGATCCTCAGAGCTAATCTTGATTTCACGGAATTTTGTTTATCGGTCATATTCTAGAGTCGCTGTTCTCCATCTCTTCATCCCCATCCCTTTGTAAGGTTCTCTTGTGCTCTCCATACCCACCTATCCTCCTTGACTGCTCCTGTCACGAACCGGACCATAAGAGATTCATATCCAGCGGTACCGTCCACCAACTCCTCATTTCTTGTCTTCTGGTATCTTTCCAGACGCCCTGCCTCCGGAGTCTTCTCACTCTCATTTTACTCCCCTAAGAAGAGGAGCTTATTCAGTTTGTAGCTTCTTTAGAAACATATAATACATTTTTTCGTAGGGTGTATATTAGGGTGGCCCTTATTTTGAAAAAGTTTAAATTTCTCAGACCTCCATCCGGAATTTTGTTTAGAACGTTGAAAAAATTAGTTTTTTGAGACAGTTTTTTGACAACCGGAAATGTCAAAAATCAATTTTTGATATTAAAATTGAATTCAGCTGCCCCTAAATCATATATAAATTTGAATTATTGACAGTTTTTTGACATCAAATTTGAAATCAACGACCTCTAAAACATATAAAATCACATCATGGATGGATTTTTTGGGAAAATTGTTTATTAGTTAAAATTAATGACAGTTTTTTGACAAGTGTAACTGTCAAAACTTGATTTTTGACATCACATTTGAATTCAGCGACCCCCAAAACGTAAAAATACGAAATTTCAGAACAATCCATTCGAGGCATCAAAAGTTACGCGCAAAAGTCTCTCGAATCGAAAAATCCCCATTTAAACTCAATGTTAAACTTTTAACACCTTACAGGCACGGGTTATTATGGTCGAAAAAATCAGAAAAAATTCAGGGGTCATTTTTTTAACATTCTAAACAAAATTCCGGGTGGAGGTCTGAGAAATTTAAACTTTTTCAAAATAAGGGCCACCCTAGTGTATATATTCTCACTCTCTGGATGTCTTCATCGGATATTCCCTTTGTTAAACAAAGTTCTGGTACATCAATATGTTATATGTAATTCATATTGAGTCACATATGCATCTGCTAGCATGTTACAATGAAAGACACTTTTTGAAAAATAAATTATCCATCATCCTGCCTACCGTAAAATTTAAAATATTTTTATATAATATATATTTTAATTTAAATATGAATTTAAGAAGTAAATACAGTAGAACCTCTATAAGTCGAACATCAAGGGAGACGCCAAAAAATTCGAGTTATAGAGTTTTCGACTTATGGAGGATTTCGACTCGGATTTTGATTCGACTTGCAGAGGTTAAGATTCATTCTAACTAACTTTGAGTTAGAGAGGTGAAATAAACAAAAATTCAAGTTACTGAGGTAACAAACATATTTATATTTATTATAAATCAACATTATTTCAAAACATCCTTAAAATAAAAAATACGTAAAAATGTAGGTATTCAAAAAAAGTCTGTAATTTTTTTTGCTTTAGATAATTCGTAATCCTATTTATTGTATACGCCTAAATTGCTTTCTAAGAAACAATGGTGTACGTTGTAGGCAAATTCTTAAAGTCGGTAACTTATTTTTCTTCGAGCTATAGAGGTAATAAGTTTCAAATAATCGAGTTGTAAAGGTTGTAAAATAAAACATTGCTATGTTCGAGATACAGAGGTCCAATTTATTTTTTCGAGTCATAGAGGGAAAATATGTACCAAAATCGCTTGTAGGGACTCACTGATTATTTCGACTAATAGAGGGTTGAGATTTCGAGTAATGGAGGTTTTGGGGCTTGAAGGGAAAGGAACACAACTTTTTTTTCGAGTTTTGGAGGTTTTCGACTTATCGAGGTTCGACTTAAAGAGGTTCTACTGTATTTGAATTCCATCTCCCCTGAAACATACAATTAGGGCATGAGAGTGGCATTAGTTTTAAAAGCCAAAAATGAAAAGAAAATATATATATAAATTAAATAATGTCTGTGTATGTCTCTAAAAATTACGATATTGATACATTTTATATGTAGATTCACAAAAGGAAGACACCTGATTGTCAGCCGAACCGGTCAAAGAAATGGGAGGAAACTGGACGGGGGGAGGGATTCAACTCAAAAAACTGTAATACTTGCGGATATAACAAATTGTATATGATTGTTGAGAAGTCTCTGAGTAAAATATTTATTGAATTTTATCCAAAGAGGGAGAGTGGAAACGAGCTGGGGAAGTACATCGTTGTTGATTCAGGACATTTGTCTAAATAGGAAATAATATCTAAAAATATACAAATATAAAATGTCATAATTTTTATTTAAAATCCTCTGCTCGTTAAGAATACAACTTTAAGTACATATTCTCTTTGATGAAGCATTAAACTGAAGAAATCTGGCCTCGACCCAAAATCGTAATAGCAGAATTCTCATAAACTGTGAGTTGTGGTTAATGTTGAATTAACAAGGTATTCGTATTTTTAGAAAAATATACGTTTTTCAAGTGTGGTTTTGCGCAAATTAACGTATAAAACTTTCCATAGGCCTTTTCGCATGTAAATCTCCCTTTAATTATTATTCAGGTGATTGTTAGCATTATCTGTATTTGTTATTGGGTCATTGCACACCATATCGTTCAGAATTTTAATAAATATATGATTTGAAGTCTTAGATTTTGTTGAGAATTATTAAGGATGTCCGTTCCAAGGCAACGAAAAAATCCTGAAATATCTGCTAATTTTTTCCTGAGCTATGACTCATTCTCTGTTTGCAAAGAAATCTTACGTTTCCGCACATTTACCATTATGTAAATAAGTAAGGTTTTATATTAAAGAAGAGTGTTCTTGTCAGTAATCCTCGCAAGTCTTGATTTTCGCGAACGAAATGGCATTTTTTTTTAAGTTTCTTCGTTTTATACACAAAATAACAGTCCCAAAAAACATCTGTTTTATTTTGAAATATGATAATTGAAGTGTCTTCTTCATGAGCCAAAAAGAATCGAGCTAAGAGTTCAAATAGCTGCTGAGCTAGAGCGGTTTCTGTGCAGAAAACCGGGTGTTGCCAGTTTGCACTGGAACCACCTGACCCCCACCTAGCGTGATCGGCAGCGCGCACCAGCTACACCTGGTTTTCTGCACAGAAACTGCACGAGATCAGCCGCTGTTTATAATCACCGCTTGATTCCATTTGGAACGTGAAGAAGACGCTTCAACAATACGTTTTTTTAGAAATAAAACTATTTTTTTTTAAGTTATGAAACGATGAATTTAAAAATTATATTAACAAATATTATTTCTTACTAGTGTGTTAATGTTGGTGCATTATGTATATGGAACTACTCCAGTAGTGGAAAGAACTATGGGCACCCGTCACCTTCTCCATGTACCGTAGGCTCTATATCTCTTGGTAGAGTTATGTGTATATAATCATTTTGTCGGCGAGCTTTGTATATTGTGTATGTTGGTTATAGCTGTCTCTGTTTGTAATATGATCTAATACATTTTGTCAAATAATGCGATGTATTCAGCGCAGTAATGGTTGCCCGGTCTTTGTAAAATCGTTGTTCAGCTCTGATTGGAGTGTGTATTTGTACCTATAAGATGCGGGAGATCTCGTCATTTGGTTTGTGTATAATTAGTTGGTTTATTTTTTTGGTAACTTGATGTAGATGTAAATAGTCTGTCTGTAGCCTGACGTAGTATGTTGGGGTATCTCCGGCTGTATGTGGCATTGTCGGTTTCCTGTATCGTGTCATGTACAGTATATTTCCTGTTGTTGCGTGTCTAAGTTTACTTGGTCTTGGATAGCCATTAGGAAGCCTTCAGTGTCCGAGAAGAGATCTCCATGAGTTGGACACCATCTTAACATGGGATTGGCTCAGATCACTTGATAAAGAATCATTTGTGCTCACAGTGCTTCTCTCTCTCACTTGTTCTATGATTTGTGGTCTACACTCTGTGTTGTCTAGACGGAGGAATGTCACCTTTAACAACTCTTCTATGCAGATTGAAACTTGCTGTAAAAATAATTTAGTAATAATCCTGTTTATGGTGTATGTTTTGAATGTATATTATTATTAGCATAATTCCTTGACCCTAGGCTCCGCGATGGGCGTTCATCCTGTGTGCAGTTGGTCTGTTCGCCTACCAGAGCCTAGACGCTATAGACGGGAAGCAGGCTCGAAGAACGGGCTCCTCATCACCTCTTGGGGAACTCTTCGACCATGGCTGTGATTCTGTTTCCACTGGTAAAGTTATATATTTTGATTTATTTGTTTATTTTATTTTCCAGTATACACATATGTATACGTTTCTGTGGAAATTGCTCTTTGAAATTGGTTAGTTCATTAGGAGTATATATAAAAAGAGTTTTCCCCAGATTTCATCTAATCAGGATTTTTTTTTTTAAATTGACTTGGAGTTCAAAATTACTTTGAACAAGTATCATTTAAAAAATAGTTTGTGAAACTCTGACACGAGCGCTAAAACACTGACATTAGACGTTTTATCCAATGACAAAGGACTTCGGTCAACGCTGTTCTATCCATTTCAATATTGAGCTGTAACGAACGTTTACATCTAACGCTCAAATGACCCCTACCTTAAAGTGCAATTCATATCGTATATATTGTGCTTTCCCTGACTGCTGAAATATTGAAAAAGAAGTTCAAAAATAATGTTTTTTAAGTGATCGTTTTTTCAACGTTGGACGACAAAACGTAATATATGGGAGGTGGTGAATAAAGCGCTAGCACCTCCTGCGTTGAGACAGTTTCATAGGCTCTTGTAATCCTTAAAAGGGCTGCTCTCAGAGTTTGCATCAAACATTCGCTGCCTCTTCATGGCACAATGCCACCAGCCAACAGCAGCGTACTTCGCAGATTGTCTTACCCGAGGCCCCTTCACGCTGCTTAGACGGCTCAGTGCGTTAACAGTAGCTAATGTCCTTTAATGGAAAAATGGTAACAAGGTGGGGTGTCATTTTCAGACATATTCTCTAGTACTGCTTGCGCGCGAAGAGTCAGAGTGACATTACTATTGGCCTGTGACCAGGAGGGTGTCAACATAGGCTATTGCCTTATATTTGATTCTCGAGGTCACGGATCAGTTGTCCTTTTTAATTTCTCTGAAAGTAATTAATCGACTCTTACGTGGTATACTGTATTTCGATATGAACCCAAATTGATTTTGAAGTAAAACATTTCATTGAAAGAAGCGCTCAGCTTACGCAACAAAGTCATCTTTGTATAATTGAAGCTGTTTGGTTGAATTTTTGCAAGACTTTAGCGCTCATTGAAACAGAAAATGAAAATTTGGGTGTTTTTGCTTTTAATTACTTGAATTTTTTTCTTTTTCAGTATTTGTAGCGATATCGGCTTGCATAGCCGTTCAGTTGGGCGCTCATCCATCATGGATGTTTTTTCAGTGCTTCTGCGCATTAACTTTATTTTATTGTGCCCATTGGCAGGCCTATGTTTCAGGTTAGTATCATCAACTCTTATATTGAAAAAATGGTTTTTCATTTATGGTTTTTCCAAAATTATTTCATTATATATTAATATTTAATACATTCAAGCTTTTTTACTTTCCTGTTGTACTTAATGTGGAATTTTTATCGGAATTACAAGTTTTCCGAGTCCCAGGATACAAAAAAACCAAATGTCTGTCTATACGAGATAAGCGAAAACTTATAAATTCAAATCTCATCAATGTTGCAAAAAATGATAATTATTGATAACAGTGAAGAACACATATATCGGTAAAATTCTTAAAAGGCGGTCATTCAAGTGTTGAATTTAACGGCTATCTGTTATATCGACCGTGAAATAACATTTCCTTCGGCGATCTTGTACCACTGTTTTCACTCTATTTATATATTAAGAAAGTTTTTTTGTTTCTGTATGTACAAATGATTGAAGTGATTATCCAATGTCGGTTGGAGAGTTGACTGATTTCTCAATATTTATTTCTGAAAGTTTCACCAACTTCAACACGACTAAATTCAAGTTACAACACAATGAAATTGTTATGTAGATACACATTTTTTGAGTGGGGGGCGGGGGGGTTGTTGATATAGTGAGGCGAAGCGTACTCTGTAAGATGGACTTATTTAACAAGAGTGGTAAAGTTGAGAAACATTTACAGAAAAGTCGTCGTTGATCCCCAGCCCAATTTCATCAACTAAGTTCTCAAATCGACCGACCGTTTCGGCTAAATTTCAACAGTTGATTTACATAGCGACTTGTGCATCCTCATACTAAATTTTGTATCGATATATTGATTATATGTTAGTTATTAGAGTTGAGCCCTCCTTCTCCTCGTATTCACAGACACACAGGCAGGCAGAGACCCTATTTTTTGATTTTTGGAATAAGGGGGGAAGACATGTAATTCCTGCGAAAACACTATTGATTACTACATAATTTGCAAAAGCTGCTGTGGATGTAAAATATGCACAATAACTGATCTACAGAAACATTTTAAATAATGGACATAAGATGTCGGGAATACATTTAAATACCCTTGTAAGATTTGCATTTTAAATTGCTAGTCTTAGTAGCCAAAACTTATTTTTAATGTTTCATTGAGGTTTCATTTTAATGTTTCGCTGTTATTCTCTTTAGAATTATGAATTAATTTTTTTTTTTAGATTTTTAATAATTATAATGCAAACTCAATACTACTGGCGCATGGTGTGAAATTTATGAGTTTTGATTTTCAAAATTCGAGCCCCGCTCAATTTTTGATCAATTTGGATGAAACTAGGTGCAAATATTTGTGAAAGATGGCTTTTTATCAGGTAACTGTGGGTTTCACAATCAATGAATTCATTAAAACCACCAAAAGTGGTAAAAATAGCAAATATATTGAATTTGGACCACTTGAGGCTAAAATGACAACATTAGGACCACTTTTGGCTAAAATAAATATTGAATTCGTAATCAGTGACCCAAAAAACATTCATTTAAGTTGTAAAAATCCGTTAACAAACACTTAGACAAAAAAAATTAAAATTTTTTGCGGGGTTTTAGCAGCTGTCAATTGGCATATACATTGATTGTGAAACCCGCAGTTACCTGATAAAAAGCCAGCTTTCCCAAATATTTTGCACCTAGTTTCATCCAAATTGATCAAAAATTGAGCGGGGGCTCGAATTTTGAAAATCAAAACTCATAAATTTCGCACTGTGTGGCGGCTCTTCTGTATGTAAACACATATTAATTGTAAAGATCTTGTGTTCAAATCCCAGGATAACCGATTAACTTAATTTGCTTTTTTCAAATTAATAGCCATTGTGTAAACTTGATGTAGTTGGTAAACCTGTTTTGAGTCCGTTCGTCACCAAATAGGACTTCTTTCTCGACATCCATATTATGCATTTTATTCTTAAAAATTACAATTTTGATTGTTTGAAGGATACTTCACAAAAAATAATTTGCTATTAAATTTCTTGAGTTGGTGCGATTTGTGTTACATCGCTTCTAAGTAATAATTGTCATATATGGTCTATTTTACATTAAATTTGCTAAATTTTGCAGGAACTGTAAAATTTGGGAGGGTGGATGTGACAGAAGCGCAATTTACCATAATGATGATACACCTGATATCAGCCTTCTTCGGACCTGATATCTGGTCTACCAAGGTGAGTTACTTTTTTTTTTCTAAAATAAATGATTATTTTATGACAATTTCACAAATGTTGAAAGAAAAATAGTTTTTTTACTGACATATTTTTGCAAAAGTGTATCATTTCATATTCCGAAATGTATCTCAGTGGTTTCAGCACAGTCTGGCATATTATGTTTGTATTAATCTTTGATATATCTTCCTATCTCATTGTCAGTTTTTTTTTGACGTTGAATTACGTCTTTCCCCTCGCTAGACATGAGGTAAATCAGGAGCAGGGATCCAACGAAAACAAGTCACACTTTGAACGCTTATATCTTCGAAACTAATAATTGTAAATTAATAAATAATACATCATTAGATAGATTATAGAGTCTCATTTGTAATTAAATAAGTTTCAACCCATCGATAGAGTAACATTAGAATGTTTGTTGAAGTATTAGAAAGTAAAACATTTCTTCCGCTTTATATCTTAAACATTGTATTCCCTTTAAAAAAAAAAACAATGGGGCACTGTAGCAAATTTGTGAAAAGGTAGGGCTACGCTAACTGTTCCTTGCTGAACGTACGAGATCATGTCATGAAGTATTGGCGTAGTTCTACGTTGTAGGTTGCGGCACAGTTGCTACTATGCCTTGCTATCCAGCTTGCCTTCTTGATAATTTTCAGTTATTAATTTAATATTACTCATTGTCCAGCTATCTATCTAGCTATGGGTCATTGTAACCTGCGGTTTACTCATCTGTAAAGTCACATCCTTGTCATCTTTTTTACTCCCACTTTTATTTATTTCTGATGAAGAGTGAATTCACACAAAATATTTAATAACATTAGTATTCAATGGTTATGTTAAACTAACTTAAGAAATTATACATATATATATATATGTATATAAAACTTCCATTTTATCATTTTTTCAAATACATAAAATTAAACTTTTCTTTCTTAAGAAAAAAAAATCTCAGTATCATTTTTAGAGATAAAATAATCAAAACGATTTGAAATTAATCAACAAACTCAAAATGGCATAGTTACCGTTCGAATTATCTCATTCCGTATAACATTTCAGCAAAAAAATCATCTCGAGTGACGACTGTAGTCGTATCAATTGTTGCTTTATTTTATAGTTGAAATGCTTTAATAATGAAAACATTGATTTTTTTTGGTTTTCATACGTAAGTATTACTGACTAACCACTTACTGACAATAATATCCAACAGACAGCGTGATTTTCTTAGTATTTAATGTCACCAGAAGCTAAAAACTTGAAGATTTTGACTCATGGCTTAAGCGACAATATTTTGGATGAAAGTGTAGAGAATTATTATAGAGGATGCAAAAAAAATTGAATCTAGATAATATTGGATGAGACACTCTGTAGAAAAATTGTAAAGTAGAGAGCCTCAATTTCATGGATGTTTTGTATGGCGTTTCCATACCGATGGATTGTGTTTTTTTACTTTCTTCTATACTTTTAGTATAAGAAAGTATTGTAATCGTGCGAAAAACTGAAATCGAGTTTTCAATGGATTTTTACGTTTAAGGTCCCTTCAATAAGATACAATTTTGACTACGCCCTGACTAGTGTTCTTTTCAATTTGTTTCATGAACGGTCTTCGTTCATTAGAAGCCGTTGCATAATGTTCAGAATGACATTGCCTTGATCCTAAACGAATAGCTTTTATTAATTATTAAATACTGAATTATTCGTATCTAGTTATGTCGCCATGTGAAAAAAATATGGAAATCCGATACTTTTACGCGCCTCCTGCGTATACATCTTATTATAAACATACATTATGCATAATGTAACCAACCCTATTTTTCCTAATCGGAATTCAATTGTATTTCTTTGTCTTGGACAGTGTTTTCTTCTGAAAGGCTTTTGATATCAATGGAATGAAGAGAAGAGACGTTTTAGTAAGGACTCTTGTTCATTAGGTTGTAGACATTCGAGATATCGTTGGTTTACACCAGAGTTGTGCGTCAACGCTTCCTCTGTGATTCCGTAAGACAACATGTTGTCTATGTAGGCAATGTATAGACTAAGTAGACAAAGAAGTCAGCTGTTTTTTAAGAGTTAAGTTTTGTAAGTAAACAACCCAAATGTTCCTGTCTTAGATTTGATATTGCCATAACAACGGATAATACCTATTTTCAAGAACTAATGAATGCACAAAATATAGCATTTTTGAAAAACTGTATATATGGAGGGGGTAAACTTTCCGAAGCCGAAAAAAAGTTTTCGTGTCAAAACGATAACATTGTTTTAAGGTTCCTACTGTAGAATCGGGCGCATGTCCACCAGAGCTACGAAAGAGCGCTCTGGTAGTAGGCGATATGACTTCCTAGTTAAAGCTCGGGCATGAATTACAATAACTAACTAATAAAAGAGATGCCTCATATCCATCTAGTAGCTGCCAATTGTAGTGTCGAAGAAATACAGTAGATGTTGTGTATTGTTTAAAAAAACATTTGGCCGCATGGTTGAACGCAGAGATAATACATTAGTTATTTGTCCACTATTGATAAACCGTTTTTGATTAAATTAAACTTATATTGAATAATAAAAGTATATTTTGCAAACTGTGACTTAAAAACAACATTTTCAATATGTCTTTTATTGATCATTACACAATTTTAAATCTCTTGGATTAAAAAAAAAATAAAAAGCCAGTAGAGTGTCTGAAAATTAATCGATGATGCCCTCTCCGTTGGCGAATTTTAATATTATTAAAAACTAACATGATTATACCTATTTTGTTGTTTTGTTGTTTATTTTTATAGTTATTTAAAATGTGAAAAACAAGTATCGCTACAAAATGCAATAAAAAATTGTTTGCACAATGACGAAATGGTTGAAGAATTTGGTTATCCACTCAGTTGATATAGTCTGCGTGAGAAATTATCCATATAGGCAATTCGCGTGTATAACCTATTATTTACTACAGCACAACTCTGGTTTATATACCAAATTACTGTATGTAATTCTTAATGCATTCCATTTTTTTTTATTTGAATTCTAAAAGATCCACAGATTCAGTGAATATTCATGAAGAAGTCACGTTACACTAGCAGAACTACGTTCAGTTTTCGCCGAAAGAATTATTTAAATTGAATTATTATTATTACTTTTTTTTTTTGCCAGATTTTTGATTTATTTTCCAGATTCCAACTTTGGAAATGTTTCAACTACTTCATACTATAGTGTTAATGACTGTAGTTTGTTGTTCAGTGCCAGTGTACAAACTTTTTATTAATATATGTCAAGGAGGCGTTGGAAAAAACGGCTCCACTGTTGCCGTAAGTTGCATGATAGGTTTTTTTTTTTTTCGGAAAAATATATAAAAACAAATTCTAACTAACCGAAATTATTGCTGATCCTGTGGAGATTTGCATCATTCAAAATATATTGTAATAACTTTGTGATGTTTTGATGATTTTTTGAGAAATTTGAGTTTTCTGAAGGGAAAAACTAATATAATCTATTGTTTTATAATTATTGTTATTAACATTACGTTTTGTATATTGTTAATTTTACTAAACGTGTGTATACAATACGCAACATATTTATGTCTGTGACTGTGTGATGTTTGTTCGGAGGTGGGTTTTGAGTTTTTGGGTTTTGACTTTTTTACTTAATTTGATAGTAAAGATAGGAAGTGTATGAATGATTTTTTGATTGTGAATGATCACCATGTCGGAATTATTATCCTGTAAGTCAATAAGCCCTATTTTAGGAGCCAAGGTCTCTCGTATGATTGAAGTAAAGAATAACTGAAGGATCTCTACCAAGTGTCTTCCTCAGGGTTTAGGGAATAAACATTTAAATATGAAAGGTAATCATTTAATTCATTGAGAAATATGAAAAGTTGAATGAACACCTCTTAAAATGAAACTGCTTGACCCAAACTGGACCCTGAATTCTCTTAACTCACACTTTTACAGTTAACTTTCTTGTATAGGGTTCGTAGTCTTGAACCTTATGTCATTCGGTTGTCTGTCACAATCTTGTATCTCCAGAACCACTTTATCTAATGGATTTATATACAACTGCGGCAGATATAAAATCTATTTGATACTTAACATTTTTTGCAGAGATATTGTGAAACACTTAATAAAAAATATAAAGAAAAACAAATGATTTTTAAAAATATTGTCTATTTCACGAGATATATAAATTAAATGGGAGTACTTTTGGTATTGCTACAATCTTCAGCCTCGACTTACAAATACTAAATGTAAGTTCAACCAGTTTACAATCCAAACCAATGTATGAACGTTCAGACCAATCTCAAATATTCACCCCTTTTATCGCCAATAATATAATCCTCCAGTCTCAGTGTATACGTGTTTACTTCCTCGAAAAACTGTGTATCTTTATTTTATGTATTTTTATATTTTTATTCATATATTTATTATTGTCATCTTCGATTTATTTCATATATATTTGTATTTTTTAATTTTACTTTTATTATTAAGAATTCAATTTGAGGCGAAATTTTATTTTTAATGTTTCCCATATTTTAAGACATAACTGTACAGGAGAAACGGAAAAACCTCGTGGGACTGCAGGATTGTAAACTGGTTGAACTTGCATTTAGTATTTGTTAACTCGTGGCTGAAGTTGGTAGCAATACCGAAAAAACTCCCATATAATTTATATATCTTGTGAAATAGACAATATTTTTTAAAAAACATTCGTTTTTCTTTATATTTTTTAAAACCTAGTTGATTGATAATTGTTTATAAGCGAGTGAGTTTTAAATAAAAACTTTAAAATATTTTTAAAACAATGTCTCCCACCACCCTTTGTTCAATTTTGACAGTTTTTTTTTTTTTTTACTAAAAGTTTACAATTTACGCAGGTTATGCCCCTCATGACAATTATCAAAAGAATACCGATCGAAATTCGTCAATCTCTCATTGAGTCGTCAATAATTACTTAATAGCTTCTCTGTTGTTGTCAAATAGTTATAGTTACAAGCTTTACTACCCGAAATATTTTTCATTATTTTTTGAAGTTGGGATTGTTCGGAGAGGGTGGGAGGCGAGAGCCCTGGTGGTGAGGCGCCCTGTCTCTCGGGGCCCACACCAACCCACGAGACAGCTTTGTGACAATGGGACCTCACAGGACTTCATTTTGGAGTGCCCGGCACTCCGTACTTGACTCATTTATGTAATTAAGTTTATTTATGTAATTGTTATTATTTAAAGAGGTTTGCCTGCCCTTAGATGCCATACGTTGGATGTCCCTGGAGCCAGGGGATGGCCTCAGTGTTTATGGCTGCATTCTTTCGGGTCTTCCTCGAGTTCTGTCCCATTTTTTGGACAGGCGGTGTCGGGAAGAACGGGTCCACAGTGGCTGTAAGTCGTAGACTCTACCCAAAAACACAAAAAAAAACTGAAAATATTCAAGAATACTACACAATGTTTGGCTAAGGAATGAATGAGATTATCAACAGATATTTGATTTTTGCAACATGATTATCGCTTTCTGTCGCATGCATTCTTGATATATTAGGTTTTTCTATTATTTATATATTTTCTTGCTCTTTTCATCTGCGACAAGCTCGCTATGATTCCAGCATGTGCCGTAATTGACCTGGCATTGATGATCGCCTTTTTATTTATTTATTTTTTTGACGAAATTTCAAAAATGGCCATTTTAATGACTGTTTTTTGCTTGCTTTTTCGCTGTTTTCGAACTAATAGGTTGTATAGAAGTTAGGTGTAATAAGTTCTAAAGAGATTATTTTGGTGTTCAGCATTTCGCATGATTATTTTTATTGTCTTTAAATATTTATTATTATTATTTTTTGAAGAACTTCATATGAGACTTTTCGTTTGTATTTTTTATGAATGATTCTTGTTTTAAAAAAACACTTTTCTTTAGAAAAATGAAAATTGCTTGTTGATGTGAAACATAATGAAGATGATATTTCCCAAATTAGAATATACAAGTGCTTCATGGACTACTTTTTAAAATAAATAAAAACGAAGAACTTGTTTTACTTTTATATTGTCTAATTCCTCAAAAATATATACATCTAGTGTACCGGTTCAGCGTACGCCATCGTCAGCACACATATTGGAAAAAAGGGGAAAAATTACCTGAACATATTCAACGAAGACACGTGAATAAAGTACTTCCAACCTTGTGAAAAAGGTAGACAGCTTGACTCTCTGGAACAGCTGAAAATTACTAGAACTAGAAAAAATGGGAGTTGCTTGATCGACCAAACTCACTTCAAATTCTCACCCCCTATTAACGCCACTGAGTTAATATAATATATTGTGAATTTTTATTATAAAGAGTATGTACTCATTTTAATTTTTTTCTTGTACTTTGAGGGGGTTAGGTTAGGTTTTATGACTCATGCCCGGGCTTTAACAGCGGGGTCATATCGCCTATTACCAGAGCGCTCTTTCGTCACTCTGGTGGACTTGAGCCCGACTCCACTGTGAGAGTCCTAAATTTTGTCTACCCTACATTTTTATTCACCTAGAGCAGGGGTCTTTAACGAGTACTTGACATCGTACAGGCTCGGGACCATCGCTTAACGTCCCATCCGGTGGACGGCATGCTTAACCCACGTTCTTGAGCTCAGAAGGTAAGCAAGCATGCCACTGAGTTACCAGCGCCCTCTCTCTTGTACTTTGATATTATGTCATATGGCCCTTATTTATTATATAAAAATCTCATTTTTTAAATATATTTTTTAAAAATTATTTCTTAATATTACATTTCCTTAATAATATTATTGACTACTCAAATATTTGTAAATGTTATGTTAAGGCAGGACTTTCTCCGGTAGAGGACAGTGTGTCACATTTTAAATGGTTAATCTGTTGATTCACATTCATCGTGATTCTATTAATTACTTGCTGAGAAGATGGAATTTTGTGAGTCTAGACAAAGGAACTATATCTAGTGTACATTACAGAACTACTGTACATTTCCTCTCCACCCAAGCTTCATAGATACACCGCAGCAGAGGTGGAGCAGTGTTGTACAGCACCAAAGCGAAGGTTGCAATCCACATTCCTGACTTGGGAGAGGAGGCAGTTTTTTCCCCACTGCATCCAACTTTTCATTCTAGCAGAGCCCTTCGTGTGCGGTAGCGTTTAGTAATCCGTGTGTCTAGGTTTGTTGTAGTTGTAGTGTGTTATGTTTTTTATTCATACATATCTATTATCTATCCATGTAGCTTTAATAAGTAGATAATCCTTTTTTTCTTAAGATATCAAGTTTTAGTTAATTTTAGGTGGTTTTAGGTTTTTTGCTAGATAGTGTAGGTTCATTTATATAACATTTCTTTCGTGACTTATTTTGAAATTATTATAGAATTTATAGGTGAGACAACGTCATCTAAGGCTCCCAAAGCACAGCTGACTCTGAAAGTACAAGCTTGAGAGGTTGTCTTTAATGTGTCCAAGTACCTTTCAGGAATAAAAAAAAAGTTTTATTGTGTGTCACAGTCTTAGATTAATCTCAGATAACCTGAGGATTGTATAAATATGACAACCTAGCAAACTTCAATGTCACTTTTCAACTTTGTGCTGACGATGGCTAAAGCCGATACCGGTACACTTTATGTATGTATATTTGTAGAATTAGACAATATAACTATAATAAGTTCTTTGTTTTTATATATTTTATTTGTTATTTGACTTCCCGCTGTATGGACACAGATTCCACAATGTATTCTGACAAGGACTACTTTTTGATTGGTCTCGCTGTTGTTGTTGCTGTGTTGTTTGTTTTAGTTATTTCTGTATTTTCATATTTGTTTCCTCTATTATTATCTATTTAATATCTTGTTTGCTCTTTTGAATCCTTATAAATATATTTAACTTATTCTCTTTCTCGAACGACTTTTATAATAAACTATTTCTCCTATTAGTAGTAAGATTTCAAAAACAAAATATTTTAAATGGTTAATCTGTTGATTCACATTCATCGTGATTCTATTAATTACTTGCTCAGAAGATGGAATTTTGTGAGTCTAGACAAAGGAACTATATCTAGTGTACATTACAGAACTACTGTACATTTCCTCTCCACCCAAGCTTCATAGATACACCTCAGTAGTAGGTGGAGCAGTGTTGTACAGCACCAAAGCGAAGGTTGCAATCCACATTCCTGACTTGGGAGAGGAGGCAGTTTTTTCCCCACTACATCCAACTTTTCATTCTACCAGAGCCCTTCGTGTGTGGTAGCGTTTAGTAATCCGTGTGTCTAGGTTTGTTGTAGTTGTAGTGTGTTATGTTTTTTATTCATACATATCTATTATCTATCCATGTAGCTTTAATAAGTAGATAATCCTTTTTTTCTTAAGATATCAAGTTTTAGTTAATTTTAGGTGGTTTTAGGTTTTTTGCTAGATAGTGTAGGTTCATTTATATAACATTTCTTTCGTGACTTATTTTGAAATTATTATAGAATTTATAGGTGAGACAACGTCATCTAAGGCTCCCAAAGAACAGCTGACTCTGAAAGTACAAGCTTGAGAGGTTGTCTTTAATGTGTCCAAGTACCTTTCAGGAATAAAAAAAAAGTTTTATTTATAATATTATACAGTATGAATTCTACACTGTTAAGAAGGAATTTCCTACTGAGTACTAACTCTCATAGTTGATGACACAGAGGATCCCAATAGAGAAAATCGGTTGAAATTGATGAAAAAAAATGTATATAATAAAAATATTTATACTATTTTTTAGTTGAAGAAATAAAAAAACTGCGATATGAAGAATGGGAGGAGTCCTGCTTCTTCAACCCTTCTCTCTGTGGCTGCCTCGCCCACAACCTTCACTGACGCTTTGTCAGCTCATGTGTAGGGGTTCTTGCTAGCGACTAAAACACATATCCCGGTTGGGTACATCATTATCTAGGTTGTGGATTTATTAGTACATGTTTAGGGCGTGATTCATTCCAGACTTTCTCATAATGTTATTTATCTTTTAGTCAAAGGAACCAATGGCGGTAAATTAAAATGTTGGGTTTTTACCCTCTAAAATAGTATAAAGTTGAAAAAATAAAATTAGAGATAATAGAAAGATGGAGAAATAAGGGTTAACTGAAAATAAATAATTTATATTCAAAAATGAATTAAAATGTATTGTTGGAATTTATTCACTTCAGACAAGTTTATAAACTCCTTTTTTTCTTCTGTTTTTAAAGTGATAAAGTTTACTGTGATTTTGTAAGGTCGGCCATTTTTAATTTCTTCATAAACGTTACGGTTACCATGAAAGGTGTCTCTTTATACTACGCATTGATTCTGAGAGTGCTCTTACAAAATGAAAAATTGGTACCTATTGTTACATGGTAACTGCGATTTGGTGCCAGGATCTCCAAGAGTGGTTCTGTAGTGTCGGTAGGACGGTGTCCAGTGTGCAGAGGCATGCCGCTGTTGGAGTTATAGAGACTGTTCTTCATGTTATGTGAGGGATGGGTTGCTATCAGGATGATGGGACTCCCTGCCTTGGTGGAGCATTTCAGGAGAACGGAACTGCTAGGAGTAACGTACCACTCGGTACCCGACATTCGCTCTCTCCGTCCTATATTTGCTTGGCTCTCCCACTTGCCTCACTACCAGACTTATTTTGTGGATTCTGACTTTCTCGTCGGTGCTTCCAGTACAATCTTACCAATGGACTCATCCACTTGTTTGAGTGACAACAGTGTGATCTTTATCAGCTTTACAAGAAAAAAAACCCGGATACACTCAGAGTTGATGCCATGTAACACTTTTTTGGATAACACTTGCCTATCTTTCATGTTATTTCAAATGACCCCACCTAAATGACCTATGTCAACGTTGATCTTCTCTCCGTCACTCCAGTTTTAGACGTTCAATTTCCTTTTGTTGTAATTTGAGTTTTAGGAAATTGTTTAGTCCTACCGTATGCTTTACTCTTGTTTTAAGATTTTCTCTGAAAACTGTCAGAACTACACTGACTGGTGCACTTTCCTGCCAAATAAAAATTTGTCTCTTCCACTTTCTGTCTATGATTAAGTAGAATGTGGCCTTTTTTTAATACAACTTCTTCATTGGACACGCATTGGACATATACAAAAGAGCTATTTTGATAAATCGTGTTCTACTAGTTCTTCATTGTTATAATTTCCTGGTGTTGTGGTATATAGAAATATATTTTTTTGTAATCATTCTGGTTTATTTTTTTGACTTATGAAATTTCGCTGATTTTAGTAGTTATTTTTTCAAGTAAAAATATTTCTTACTATATATAATCTAAGGGGTTAGTTCCGCCAGTAAATATATTACTGTTGTCATACATTTCGGTGGATACCGTCGTCACTGGCTGCTGGTCGAGTACTGTGGGCGAGCGCTTTCGTTGTGAAGATATCATCTTCAAGCCACTGTTAATGTTATACAGTGGCTTGGAAGATGTCTTCACATGGAAAGCGCTCGACCAGCAGTCAATGACGACGGTTTCCACCGAAAGGTATGACAACATTTCTTACTGTTTTATATGACTTTTTCCTATTGGAGAAAAAATTAAAATCATTATAAAGACTTTCCTTGTCCTACATTATCAGTGACTGAAAATGGTGCTATTTTTCAGTGACTTTTATATTCAAATAGTCTCCTGGCCCAGAATCATAAAATAAATTTATCCCGAAAAATATACATAAAAAAATAAACTACTATTTTATTTTGACCTTTCTTTAATTTTTTTACTGAAACTGTCGTTGTTCCATCCATTCCCTTGTGTCCTCGCTGTTTGGACTTATGAAAAATAACCGTCTATTTAGTAAAAGGTGAACTGTTGTAACTTTGTGGGGGCAAAAAAAAAAACTCGCCACATGAAAAATAATTGAATTGAAAATGTCTTTACTTATTCGTGAATCATTCCGATTTAAATTGAATTTAGTAGCTCCGGGCGTCCATTGGCCCAAATGTGAGTGCATTTCACTACACTTGTGACCTATAAAGTCTGCAAGAGAGACGACATTTTTTAAAACCTTTTCCAAGTTTGCATATTTCATAACTAGAGAGATAAATTTTAATGTAGCCGATTTCCTATAATCATATATCATTGACAAAGTTACGACTCCTAAAGTTCAAACCTACACAATCATTGATTAAAAGATTCTTAAAAAGTGGCGGTGAACTGTGGCAAGAAACCCGCGTACCGTCTAGTAATGGCATTCCTGAAATTGTAGACACCCTGATTAAGTTAATCTGTAGTTAATAGTATTTTATTAGTAAATAGAAAAAAAAAATCCATAAACCAAATCCAAGAACAAGATGGTTGTATGTTGTGAGTACAGTTGGCCTGGTTTGAGATGGAACTGAGGCAGCTCCAAGTGTTGGTAGGCTCTGTCGTGGCGGTTTATCTGTTTCATCGGTCAGCTTCTGTCATCCTGAGGGGAGGCATTGGCAAGAACGGATCCTCCGTCGCCGTGAGTCTTCATGCATGCCACTTATATACACCATTTTTTTTTTATCTATAATGGCGCTCAATATGCTTTTAAATATATATGTCTATATTTCAGCTGATGTAGAATTTATAGTGCATGAGGTGTAATGTCGGTTAGCCTACTGCTTTAAATCTATTCAAATTGCATTAAAATTATATAAATGCACTAATCACTTCTGCTGTTTATATTATTGTTGTCATCCACAGGTGTTTAGCATTCAGGTATTATTTTCATTTATTGTTTTTTTTTCTTCTCCGAAACCTGATACATCAGTCAATTTTGAAGAACAAGAAACATTTCCCGAATATTGGAGATAGAGAGTACAATAGAAAATCGTATCTCCTTAATGGGATTAGATCTCTCATGTTTACTGTTCGCAGATATTTTGAATGGATATATAATAATTATTGACATTTTGGCTCTTCCTCATTGTGTCAACTTGTTGAATTGTTTTTACAATAATTTCCTCGTTGATACGTTTCACCTGTTTAGATAATATTCCACATGTGTTACATGTGACATAAACATACAATTTACGTTACCTTTTTTTTCTTTATTTATTTTTTACTTCGTTGTGATTCTTTTACTAAGTTATTCCGCTGATTCCTTACACAATTTGTTAAAATACCATGAAAGAGTATTTTTAAAATTTAATTTTACTCAGTTTTCCAGTTAGCTAATTTTGTGCTGTTTTTATGCGATTAACACGGTTAAAAACTGTTTAAGAATTAGTCAAGAAAAATATTGATGGTCTTTAAGATTCCATGACAAAAATGACAAAAATTAAGGAGTCACCTTTTACAAACATTTTTCAATTCCCATATTTTCAGAGAAAAAACACAGAATTCGATTCCCTAAATATACATCTTATTTAAAGATCCTACTATTTTATTTTTTGTTTTATTAAAAATAACTGCCAAATGCTTTTTTTCATACAAACGTATGGTTTCCGTAAAATATATATATTTCTTTTTTTGCAAAAATGTGTTTTACTTATTATAATTGAATATAGTTATTTATTATCAACTATTTCGCTCTTACTATCTTCAACGGCTTTATCCAGACTTATCATAGCACTACATATCAACTGGAAACTTCATTTTCTTAGAGTTTGATTTTTCAGAAGCGATGATATCAGTAAATCTTGAATCAAAAGATGGTTCCTTTCTGATAAATACTATATTATTGATTTTCTTTAATTATTTCCGTGTAGTTGTTATTTTTCCCTTTTCCACTTCCTTTGTCAGTTTGTATTGTCGCATTTTATATTTGTATTTGGTGTATTGTTTTGTTTGTTCTTGTAATGTTTGTTGGCGGTGTTGTCCTTATAAAGAGTAATGGTTGTTTATTTGGTGTTGTTACTTACTATCATGAACTCGTTACCAAACTTTCAGATTACACATCATCTTCATTATAAATAATATTACTTCATACTCATTCCAATATGATTCATAACATTTTTTAATTATTTATTTCACATCATTGCATGTATGGTTGCTAAAAAAAATAGTTTAGTAAGTTTATATATTTGTAAAAGATTTATTATTAATATGATCAATATTTCAGTAGAAAACGCAAGAAGAGTTGGCACAAAGTGTCAAATACATTCCGCCCAGATACATTCTTTATGCAGAACATTTATGAGTCTACAAAATATAATTTTGCATAAAGGGTATTATGATCAATGTAAATAAAAAATTGTTTACGTACACAGCATAGACCAAGTGACGTCCGAAAGGAATCATCGCAATGAAAATAATTTTTTACAGCAAGAAATAGTAATCACTTTTGGGTTGTGTAAGCAGATTCTGATTTTATAATATAGGTTAGGTTAGGTTTTATGACTCATGTCCGAGCTTTTAACAACGAGGTCATATCGCCTACTACCAAAGCGCTTTTTCGTCACTCTGGTGTACATGAGCCCGACTCTACTGTGGGAGTCCTAAATTTTGCCTACCCTAAATTTTTATTTACCTAAGGTAGGGGTCTTTAACGAGTACCTGACATCGTACAGGCTCGGGACCATCGCTTAACGCCCCATCCGAAGGACGGCGTGCTTAAGTTTATTTTACCTCCCAGATAAAATAAACTAAGGGCCTCGGTCGGGTTACGAACCCACGACCTTGAGCTCAGAAGTCAAGCGCGCATACCACTGAGCTACCGGCGCCCTCTTTTATAATATATATTTTTTAAACAACTTTATTCTGCTTCTCTTTTTTTTGGTTCTAATAACAATGCAGATAGAAGTTTCGACAAGAACTTCAACAACAGTACAGAACAACATCAGTACCAATAATTTATTTAGCTGATCTAAAGATCAGCCGTGATGGAAGTCTCTCGTAGCCTGTGGCATTGGCCTTTCGCATCGGTTAAGTCCCTGCTTCTTACTGCTCTGTCCTTCACCATAAAGTTTTACCACTTTTCGGTATGTGGAAGCTGCAATCTCGCGTCTTTAAAATCTGTTACACGAATCTGAAATGCTGTTCGTACACATATCATAGACACGATTCTGAAATGCTTTCGTCAACATATCATTGACACGAATCTGAAATGCTGTTCGTAAACATATCATAGTCTATAGGAATTGACTTAATAAACAAAAAAATTAATTTCGAAAAATGGACATTAATCATGGGATGATGTGTCAGTTACAAAGAGGTGTGTTTTGCTAACTCTTCTTGCATTTTCTATACTGTCTTCTACTAATATTGTTTTGTATTTCATGAAATATTTGCATGGCTCACTTCAAAAGAAAAGAAATAACAAGCATTGTGTATAAAAAAAAGTATGAATTTAATGAATGCATGTTATTATTAACAAATATAGTAATTAAATTATATTATTATTCATTAATGAATTATTTATTTTAAAACATTAAATTATTGTACTAAATTAATGTTATTTTGCTCCTAGGGAACGAGTGTTCTCTCGCCGGTAATTCCGTTAAGTTTGGTTGTAGTTCCAGCATTTATTATATACCGTAAAAGTACGGAACAAGTTTACGAAAATCATCCCGTTTTGTATATAATGGCGTTTGGTCTTGTTGCCGCTAAAGTTACCAACCGACTCGTCGTAAGTATATCCACAACAATCCATAATATTTATATGAATGCATTTTTTTGCTTTTACCGCAACTAAATTCATTCATTTGCAAATTTCCTACGATAAAATGTCTCATTTGAAAAAGTTATATTAGTGGACAGTGTTGTGACAGTTGACTTTATGGTACAGTCTGTGAGGTGAAACCGTCCTTTGGATAAGTCAGGGAAGCGTTGACTTCATCAGTTGCATTTATTTCCGTAGTATGAGAAAGCAGTCATTGTTTTCAGAACAAACATGAGAATTTTACATCTCCCCACCTTTCAGAAAATTACCTATCTCAAGGAGGGAGTTTCGCTTTACAGACTTCACCCACTACCTAATAAACTAAAGTATTATTAATTTTATTTACCAAGTTATTTATTAGCTTAGGTACTGTCATTCCACGTCAAATCAAAACAGATCAGAACAAGATCGATTGTATAAAAGAGACACATGTATATTGATTAGTATTTCAAAGCATTGTTTACTCACGGTAACCCTTTAGTATGCCACATTTTCTCTAATATTTTAATATTTATTGATAATTTATTTAAAAAAAATTATAATAATGAATGTTTATTGTGTTAGGTAGCGCACATGACTCGCAACGAGATGGACTACCTGGATTCATCCCTAGTCGGACCTGCCATGTTATTTCTTAATCAATATTTCAATTTCTTCATATCTGAATATATAGTTTTATGGTTTTGTCTGGTAAGTTAGTAGTTATATAGTTTATTGTTATTAGCTATGGTAAACTTTTGTTGCAAATCTAATACTGTAGTAGTCTGAATTTTTATAGTTCGAAGAAAATTGCAGAAAAATGCAATAATCTTGAATGCAATTTGAAGACAACAGGGGATTGCAGTTTTGAGGCTGTATTCAGTTCCTCTCTCTAGCAATCTACCTTTTTTGCGATTAACTCACTATTCTTCTTTTTAATAGCTCTGTTTCAGATAAATTGTTATTGAAATTCGAAAAATGTGAAATTGAAGAAATAATTCATTTTAGGGTTACTCTTGTTATACAAACTAATAATGTATGTCCATCCTCTAATAACGTAGAAAATGATTGAAGCTAAATTCAAGTGAAATTGCCCATCAAATGTATTCATTTGACAATGATGAATCGGCAGTGGCTGGACCTTACACGACTTTAATGATGCACAGTTGTCGCAAAATTGCACATATTTCCAAAACAGCTGATCCAATTGCTACCAAAATGTTTGTCTTGAGTCTTCACTATGATGAACATGTGTTTTCAAAAGACACACCTGTAGAGCCGCTGTGAGGAGAATCATATTTTTGAACGTTTTGTTTACATTCTCTGACATTAATTTTCGATCCCACCATCATTTCTTACGTAAACAGAAGCAGGATTGGGTCATTACCAGTTGAATAGCCTTTTTCTGCATAAATGTGGAACACATCAAATGATATGTAAAAAATATTTAGAATGTATGTTATATTTTGTTTTGTTTTATTTGCAATACTTCTTGACTTGAAAACGATGTACACAATAATTATTCTCTACCTTTTTAATTAAAAGATAGGAAAATTAAAACTAAATGTTGTCATTGTTACGCTTTTGAGTCCGTTTACCTCTATAATTGTATATAAAAAGAAAAAAAAGTAAATTATATAATAAGAAAAAAAGTGTGCTTGGAACACATACCAGAAGTGAAACTTCTTTTGCGATTTTTTAATTTTTTTTGTTTTTTGATCCACATATATTATTTTTATGTTGTATGGGATTTATCAATTAACTCAACATTTTAGGTGCAGTTTTATTTATTGGCTTATTTTATTTTTATTCATTTGTTAAATCAACATTATTTTATTTGTTATTACGAACATCAAAAATAACTACATTTGATTCCAAAGTATAGACAATAGGCCGATGGTATAAGAAATGTAGGTTTTTGAATGCAAATTTTTAAGATACCTGGAGAAAACTGCATCGATTGTAGTACCATATCTAGAGAAAATGAATGATAATTATCTTCCAACTCTTGAGAGACTACTGGAGAAAGGTTAAAACGAAAGCAGTATAATTCTAATTTAACATTATGCTTATTTTTAAACATACTTGCTGTACATTCAGGTTTCATATTGAAAAGTAGCATTGATCCGCCGCGAAATAATATAAGAATAATTAAATGAATTTCGGTAACACAATTGTAACCATCACTCCTACGACCAGTGTTGCTAGAAATTCATACTTGATGTACTCATAAACATGTATTAATTTGATATTATGAAAAAAAAATAAAGAAATCATTAAGGATTTATTCAGATCGGTTTGATATAGTGGGGTGTGTGGCGCAAGGAAGGTATACAACTAGGACAAACTATCTCTCTCTCTCGTGAGCGCGTCACATAATTTCGTAACTCATTTATCAGCTTAGGCCCCAAGTCGCCCGTGTGCTTAAAGAAGTTTCACTTCAAAAATGAAAAATGGAATATTATAATGTACGCAGATGCATAACACATATCCACCTGCATGTTCTTCAATATTGAAACAAAATTAGACAAGCTACGCAAATTCTATATGCTACAATATACATATAGCGAATCGGTTTTGGCTTATGTCATCGTAATTTTATAAATTCCATCCACCTACCGTAGGCATCAGCTTTCATTTGTTTCTTTCTTTTTCTCTTTGGAAAAATAAGCCGCAACACGGTTATTCCCGGTTAATCTTAGTACTATGGAAATCCACTAACATTAGCTTATGCTTGCAAATGCTGCTTAGTCATTCATTCATGTCTTCACCTCGGTGTGATTTCATTTAACATTCAGATATAAAATTAAATCTGAAAATTGAAAGAAACATTATACTGATATTTAAAATTTTCAATTTTCAGATCTGGGTGTGTGTGGATCTGATTCGATACTCATGGCAGGTTTGTCATGAAATCTGCGATCATCTGCGGATCAAACTGTTCCGAATTGTTGCCAACACGAACCCACCCATGATGACTTCAAATAAAAACGGTACGACACCTGTATCAAATACAAGACAGACCCGATCAAGAAGACACTATCATTAAAAATACTCCCCTTTTAGTACATTTTCGTAATAATAATAAAAATTTAAAAACTCCCAAAAAATTTAATTATTATTATATTAATGATGATATAGTCTACGTTTAGATTTACTTTTTTTTGTTCCTTTCTTGTTTTATATTTGAGGAGCAAACATTCAAAAAAGGATTTGTCCAAAAAAATAAGAAATGAGATAAACAGCTTTTCTAACTGGAATTTTACCGCGCTTTTATAATATCAACTCCGTTTCTTCAAAAAAAAATTAGTCCCGTGTATATCCAACGTTGTTTTATAGGGTTTCAATCAAAACCAAACTTGTCCAAAGACCGTTTTCGTAGTAATCATGAAGAAGACGTTTTATGCCACTGTTTGGACACAAAAGATATTTTTATTATTTAAGTTGAATACAATTTTATTATAATTTGAATTATTAAAACAGGATTAGGAACAATTTTAGCTCAAATCTGTTTTATTTTTATTGATTAGCCAATTTTTTTTTTTTTCGAAAGGGATTAGTCTTAAAAGGATTCAATCTAAACAACATTTGTTCATGTGTTTCAAACAAACACGGACATGTCCAAGCTATTCACAATTTTAATTACCATTGTCAAAATTATTTTAGCTAAAATTTAATTACCTATGACATTAATTATGTTTGATTAATTTAAAAAAAATTAAAAACCTATATGAAATAGCGTATAAGCACGCAAAATCATTTCTTGCTGTTTTCTCGAATTTCTACCAATGTGACAAATCTCTTTTTGAATGTTTGCTCCTCATTTATAGTCAACTATTTTTAATTATTTATTAAAGCAATTTTTTTTGTACCAGAAGCGATTTTTTGCTGTTATGTTAATTTCTCTTTATTTTCTTTTTCTTTAACCAACTTACTTATTATTTCTTATTAATGACATGTTCTTTTTTCTATTTCTCCGCTATTGATGTGTATCAAATAAACACCATTTGTTCGCATTACAAATTTAAAATTAACGCATTGTATACCTCATAATTAATTATTTTTAGTGCTCATTGAGAGAAGAAATTGATATTTTTTTATGTTAGGTGTTTAGTTTATACAATTTTTTTTTTTTTCTCTCATTCATTTTTAATGAAATATATATATATATTTTTAAATATATATTATCGCTGTATATATTTTAATTTTTGTCTTAATGTGGCTCATGTTGTTTGCGATTCATGTTTCTTAACAACTGTATATTTTCAATTGATTTTTTTTCCATATATATATATGTATATATATATATATATATATATATATTCTTAGGGTTGGGTTAGAATAAATAAAACCAAATTTGTAAATAAAACAAACTTTTTTAAAAATATTGTCTATTCCACAAAAAATTATAAGTTTTGATATTACACTATAGTTAAGTCAGGTTTTTTTAAATTTATTTATTTACATATTCACAACGACAACATTTGTCACTAGTGATTGTGATGATGTGCTGTGGCAAGTGTGTCGCTGTACTGCTGAGGTACGTGACCGAAGAGGAGTCCAGGCTAGTCCTGGAGCAGGTCCCTCTGCCATGCCCGCTTTAGACGTCTTGGCGGATTTGTGGGGAGAGTGTTCGTGGATAATTGGAGAATGAGTGGATTGGCGTGATGATGGAGTTTGTCGTGAAAATTTTGATATCGTGTCTTGATAACAGAAGGTACAAATGGGATGTTGAGGTCATTATGTAATGTGAGGTTGGAAACGTAAAATGGGGCATTGGCAATGTGGCGTAGTATGATGGATTGTAATGACTGAAGGCGTTGTATGTTTGATTTTTTGGCTGATCCCCATATCTCGATGCCGTAAGTCCAGATGGGTTTTAGTATAGTGTTGTAAATGTGAAGTTTGTTTTCAAGCGATAATGTCGATCGTCGTCCGATGATTGATTTCAGTCGTCCAAATCGTCTTTTGAGGTCTGTGTGTTTCAGTCTGATGTGAGTTGTCCAAGTTAAACGTCTGTCTAAATAAAGTTCTAGATATCGTACAGTGTCGGATGCAGGAATGGGCTGGTTGTTAATGTAAACTGGTGGACAAGTAAGTCAGGTTAACGTACAAAATAAGTTTTACCTTTAAAGTTGGCACTGAGTTAACTTGTCCTAGTGTATAACTAAATCTGAAATTGGTGTAATGTCGAAACTGCTGATAGTTTATGCATAATGTTTTGTGGAATAGACAATATTTCAAAAAATAAGTTGGTTTTATTTATTTATTATAAGTTCCCACAATATGTCTGCGTTTGTCAAACTAGTAGTTTAAAACCAATTATTTTTTATGATATGATATACTCTACGTACGTGTGGTAAAGTGCACTGAATATTTTACTCACCCAACACTGATATTGACCTGTTAGTTGTAAGTAGTATTGTGATGGGTAATGAGTGCATCCTAAATGTCAAATTGCTATTTGTTGACTCATTCGGCGAATTTATAGAATTCGCGAGTAACTCAATTATGATTAAGTAGTGTCATAATCCAAAATTGGAAATTTGAAGTTTTACTAGTTGTGCGGTATGAAGAATATGAGGGCCTTCTCCTTTCGTGTTTTTTCTGAGGTCGCTCATTTGTCTAATTGTTAAAATTTCATTAAAATTATTTAGGATATCAAATATTTATCGAGACATTTTTTTTATTTTCTACTTAATATTTTCGTAACATAGGTTATTTTATTTGTTCTTAAATTCTTATGGTTAGATTATATTTATTTACTAAGCCACATCATTATTGAAACCAGTTAAACGAAAACTAATTCTTCTAAAAAAAATATATATATAGAATTTGTTTCTCTTATTAATGATGTTTGCAGTGAGCAAGTTGTACGTTTTTGCATATTTCGACGTAGTTCATTTTATTTTGAAGAAAAATTACCCCTAAATAAAAATTTCAAATTTAATAAACTGCCCGCGCGATCAGACTTTTTCAATTTTTATTTTATTATTTCTACAGAAAATAAAAATTTAACAATGCTTGCAACTTCTTCATTATTACATTCTGCAATGTCGTCTTAAATGGCGTTAGAGAGGAAGATCACCTAGTGGCCAATTAATTCTGAATAATTCATCTTCAAAATTTTGTTTTAATTGGATTTATTTTTTATTTAACTTTTTTGCCGGTTTTATAAAGTTTTTAAATATAGTTTGTTTTATCAGTTGACTTTTTAAAATGGAACAATATAGAAATATGTCCTAAAATCTTAATTTTTTTGTTCTGTCAATGTACTCATTTGGACGTGATGGTTTGTTGTCGACGAACATTTGTGCATATACTTATATATATATATATATATATAGAAAATTGGTGATAGATAGTCAATAATATTTTATTTATAAAGGGAGAAAGTCAAGACATCGTAGAAGGTAAAGTGGAAAAAGAAGAAAAAATGTATTGTAGAAACTATGTACAAAATATTTAATTTATTTAATAAATGTATGGGTAGATTGTATTTTTTTATGCATAATAAAGAACTGGGGTTCGCCTTCACTTGCGCATTACTCTCTAAGAATTCAAGTGCAGTCCGCTTCACGCGTTAGGTTTTCAAGTGTGGGTCGCTTCAAGTGACATAAGCACTAGATATTACATTATTACAAAAAAATGTCACATCGTATCAGTTAGTATATCCCGTCAGAGACTACTTATCTAATTTTTCGCATATAAATTAATTTTTTGCTTCAAAAAAATAATGTTTAATTCTCATGCAGCCCGCACAATGAGGCCATGAGGCTTGCTGGCCCTTCACTTGAAAGACATTTGAAAAAAAAAATAGGTTTTTAAATATATGCGTTAATGTAGAAATTGAGTTTTACTGCTTAATCGTGTTCATCCACTTCTGAAAATTGAGATTTGAATTATAAATCTTATTTTGAAATATTAATTATTATACTTAGAAGAAATAAATAAATAAAAGTTGATATTGTTAGCAATGCTCTTAGTTTAAATATTTCCCCAGGTGGATAAATTTGAAAATATTGTTGAACATGAGTGATGAACATAAATAAATCAATGAATATTATGTTCCTACAATTTATTTATATGTTCAATTAATTTTTTTTGACCCCTATGACTCAAGTTTGGAAATAAGTAATCCTAGTGTTGTGTAAATGAATTCACTTAAGAAAAAAATTAAATTAAAGCACTTTATTTATTAGTTTTGACCATGAACAATGAATAAATCGTATTTAATCTATTTTTTCTCTAATTAGATTATTGTAATTTATGCTGTGAGCACCAGGCTCACACTGTGCACTCTGCAGAACTAACGCAAGTCTTGGTGCCAACAAAAAATTAATTAAATATATAAGTCAATTGAATAAACATTTTATTCATGTATAAAAAAAAAAAAAACTATTAGAATAATCATGACCTGATGAATTAGGTTTAAAAAACTTTTTTTTTTTTTTTAAGAAATAATTAAAAGAATAATGTCTGGTTAAATAATAACTAAAAATGACTGACCGAAATAAGATAATAAACACTAGAACCGAAAATATAATTATTTAATATAATTCTGAGAGGATCATGCTCCCAGAATTAAGTTGTTTTGTTCCATTTATTAAACATTTTAAAAATTATTAAAACGGCATATTAAAAGTTTATTTACAAATTTTAATTAAAAACACAACTCATGTAAACAATCTGTTGATTGTCTTGCCCGTATTCCCTGAGCCAAATTGCATTGAATTTGCAAAATTAAATTTAAATTTGTTGATTTTGGTACTGAAAATGACTTTTATATACTAGAATCGTTTCCTTTGTTTTAGTCAGGCACTTGCCATACATATGTAACATTCATTTTTTGTTTTATTTTTTAATTTTTGTAATTGAAGATTGTAAAGAGTTATTTCAACTATTTATTTTGTAAATTTGGATTGTTATTGTGAATAGAAAATGTATAATAAATTGTTGTTATTGTAATTCTTATTTATTTATTTATTAGGAGTAATAATTTCAGTAAGAATGGATAAGATTTAGTTGTCGAGCGAAAATTTATACGTTGAATGAGCTGAGGAATAGTAGAAGTGAACGAGCTTTAAAAATGTGTGGTTTCCACTTTTCTTACGATAAATGTGTACCATACATAGTCTGTACCTCCGTATAGTCAACTTGTGATAACGCCCATCTCCAAAAATATAATTGTAAACAATCATTTGATGAAATATAGAAAGGAAAATGATACTTAACATTTTCTGAAGAGATATTGTGAAACATTAAATAAAAATAAAGAAAACGTATGTATTTCAAATATGTTATATACATAAACATAATACATATGTTTTCTTTTATTATATTTTTATAAAAGAAAGAGGTGTTAGAGTGGCCATCTTAATCGCAATTTGTTGAAACTCACATCCTCCAGCGTTTTGATCAAAATATTATTATACAGTTTATGGTGGACACGTGCAAACGAGAAATTTCATCACTTCCTTGTGTCACCCACACTATTTTTTACTTCTTTGATCGGTCGTCCTGTCTCCCTTCACTTGCTTTCAATTTTTGGTTCCACATGTATTTGTGGGCAAATATTTTCGTACATGAACTCTTTTGAATGTGGATTCAGTCGTTTTACAATTATGCATGGATAATACTTGGTTGTATAACTCAGTACTTGTGTATGTGTAACTCAAAAGAGAGAGCTATTTTCAATTTTATTAGTTTAAATATATTTTTTTGTTTGTTAACTTTTCTTAAATTTCATATTGTTTAAAAGTCTAACATTACCCATTCTCCAATTTTCATTAAAACTCGTTAACTATTTTTCATTCTAATTTCGACTTGCTGATCACTGTTTTAAAGTTATTCTATACACGACCATGCAGATAATTTCTAATGTCTTCTTAAAGAATATTTTCAATGTTTGTTTTGAAATGGAATATTTATTAATGTGAAGATGGCTGATATAGTGAGAAGTGATTATTTCACTGGTTGCAAAATAAAAATGTCTGACCTCTCACAGTATTTATTACATTCTAGGCTTTCGAGGTTGCCCCTTATCAGACAGTAGAAAAAAAAAATTATCATTTATTAAAAAAGTTTAAAGTTCTAATTGATAATACAAATGCATAAGAGTGCTAGGGCCTATAGGCGATATTTTAGAATTTAGAAATATAATGAGAATTTCATATATGAAAGTGGTTAGTAATCAAAACTTTCTTGACCTCAAGGTCTCCCAAATATATTTTTTTTACATTCCGCTTATCGTTTCGTCTATTCGGACATTTTCAAAACTTATTTTCTCGTGATAAAACATACCTACTTATTTATATTATAATATAATATAAATTATAATATACAATTTATATTTTCGCTTTTTTTATTGATGATACACATTTTTCCCCAACTAAAAAGTATTCACCATGAGACCCATGACAAAATCTATCTATTATTTACATTGTATTTTACTTGAGTTTATAGCCATTTTTTTTAATAATTATTGTGCCTGGGCTTTAACTACGAGGTCATATCACCTACTATCAGAGCGCTTTTTCGTTGCTCTGTTGGACACGAGCCCGATTCCACTATACATTTTTTTTATTCACCTAGGGTAGGAGTCTTTAATGAGTACCTGACATCGTACACGCTCGGGACCATCGCTTAACGTAACTATGTATATTACATATATAATAAAAACATGGCCACGAATCCAATTAAAATGCATTGTAATGAATAGATTTTGTCATTATTGGTCATATGATGGATAATTTTTACTTCTAAGTTGAGGAACGCGGACATATTGTGGAATTTGTAATAAATAAATAAAACAAGCTTATTTTTTGAAATGTTATAAAAATACAACTACCGGTTTCGGCTTCACACCATCGTCAGGTCTAGTTATGAACTAGATAATTTTTAGCCAGAAAAAAATTGTTTATCATAAAACGATAATTTATATTCTATATTTTATATTATGATTAACATAAATATTGTCACACAACAAAAATGAGTTTTAAATATCCGAATGGTATATTTGGGAGACCTTAAGGCCAAGAAAGTGTTGTTTTCAACCATCCCGGGGGTCGCCGGTATGCATACTTGCTTCCTGAGCTCAAGATCGCGGGTTCGAAAGCCGGCCAAGGCACTAGTCTATTTTATCTGGGAGGTAAAATAAACTTAAGCACACCTTCCTTCGGATGGGACATTAAGCGATGGTCCCGAGCCTGTACGATGTCAGGTACTCGTTAAAGACTCCTGACCTAGGTAAATAAAAATGTAGGACTCCCACACTGTACACTGCCTGAAGTTGAGGACAACCTTGAAAGCCGGCTAGAATATTATAATGTGTGTGAGAGACTGCATTTTTATTTTGCAACTTTTGGGAATGATTTATGCTCAGATATAGTGATGTATCTTTAAGCATTCATGTTATGAATGGTATATTATTAACTATACTTCTGTATTGTTTTCCTTCTAAACATTTATTCAAGATGTCTGCTACTAGTTTATTCATCAAACAGAAGAATAGAAGAAGAGAACTTCCTCTTTTATCAGATATGATTTGTGATTTATGTTTTTGCATGTGATTTTTTTTCTTTTTTGTGTTGGCATGCTTTTTACCAGACATTGGTCTCAAATTAATTTTTTCTATCTTGGTGTTCCGTCAGGATATCTCCTTTTGTACCGTAGAGTAGAAATGCCTATGCATTCTGGTTTATTAAGAGGCCAATTATTCAATATTTTGCATATTTCCGTTCCTAAATGCAGCTCCTCCCTCTTAAAATATATTGAATATATTTTGTGAAATACAGTCAATAATCATTACCAAAATTGTAATCTGATACATTTTATTTGTTGTTTCTATAACAATACAGCTTCCAGAAAATTTTGAGTGACCGAATATTCATTAAAAACTAATGTCGAAAACTATTGCCCTCGTTTTCAAATGGGAGAGAAAAAATTCATATGAATTAAATATTTTTAAAGCCTTTTCTCTTTATTTACTAGCTGTGTGACCCGACGTTGCCCAGGAAATTTACTACCTTGTTATTATAGAGCACACGAAATTGCATAAAAAATAGTGTCCTTCAACAGCAGATAACACGGCTAGTATTTACAATCATTTACATTTAAACTTAAGTTTTTGACATGAAAACGTCTATTCGCTCGTTAAGCACAGTGAAAGCCGGTCAAACTTTCTTGTGTTACAAAATACCGTCAGATTTGAATCGCTAATAACTACGAGACTAATAATGCGATAACAACGGTTGAGGTCACAATGGATAGAGCATGTCTGTACGTGTTTGTTGTGCAGTGTTTGTTTTGCCTGTGACCTTATCGGGCTAGTGTACGCGCCGGCGGATGATTGTTGCGAATTAGCGTTGTGTAAAATTAGAAATTAGTGTAGCGTGATTACGCGTTTAGATGGGACGTGGATTCGGGTGTCATTGTAAAGAGCTTGAGGAGCACTACTAGGACTCAAAGTGAAACAATAAAAATATTCGCCGAAATATATGTAAAAATCTGTATTAAATTGAAAATTGCAAAAAAATTAAAGATGTCTCGTATGAATCGTAAATATGCGCGGAATTATAGAAAAGGTCCTAGAATTTAATTGAAATTTGTTTAGCCGAGGACGTTTAACACAAAAACTCTAATAAAAGCCGTTGTACTGAATGTATTGATATACAATTTCATATGTAAATTCAAAGCCTCATAAGGACGACAACTATTAATTTTCAGTTGAAGGGGAAGAGGCGCTCAATAAAAAAATCCTAATAACTGCTGTCGTAATGGTAATGAATGTATCAACCTGAAATCTTAACTTTGTGAAACCACTTTCCCTAGTTTCCCATCAATATACGAATTTGACCCCCCCTCCCAGTAAGTTAGGGATACTAATCATTCACCAATCGTGAGTCCTTTTGAATGAAATGAGCTAATCCCCACGATTAATTGTTTTACAAAACTAACTCTAACCCAGTCACTTGAGTTCGATTCAAATGTAATTAATAGCTCGGAGTAAGACTTGATTATTTTGAATCGATACACAAGCGGAGATTAGCATGAACAAATTGAGAAATAATGTATTTTTTCAATTTATTTTTTTTTTTGGAAGCTAAGACTGGCGTTTGTTCTATAGAGTCGAAGAGAAGTATTCCTTGAGTGCTTAAGTAAATTTGTATAGTTGAAGGGAAAGTCAAGAAAATTATTCATGACCATGAACAGTGGTTTCTAAAATTCATTGCATTTTCTTTATTTTTCCTCTTAATTCAATTCGTTTATTTGAGCAGTTGACATCACTTTTTTTTCTTTCCTCGGCTCCTATGAAGTAAAGGAGAAGTTATGTAAACGGTCAGAAACTCAATGTCGAGTTTTCAACGAAATTTCATGTTTTCCAACCTTCTGATTCCAAAAATGAAAAACAAAATGTCTTTCTGTGAATACGATAATGTTATATGTGTATCCAAAACTCTCAAAGAACGGCTCCTATTGATTTTCAACCAAACAGGTTTAGGTAAGGGGGATTAACACAAAAACTCTAATAACTGCCGTTGTAATAAATGTATTGATACGAAATTTTATTTTTAAATTCAAACCCCCAGTCTTTTTGTTCAAACAAAAGAACGAGTGGACCGAATTTGGTAAAATTCTTTTCAGATCATATTTACGTTGATATGCTTCGATTGGCACCAAAGCGGAGTGTATATCATTTTTTATTCACTAGATATCGAGCAGGAAAAATTGACCACGTCGTACACACACACATACTTCTTTCCAATAATAGTGTAAAAATACTTAAATGACCTTGAAACATAAAAATATTATGAACATTTTAATTTTGGATTTTCGGACCCATTATACAATAACTTCCCAAAAGGATGACATCTATTAATTTTCCGCAAAGCGAAATCGATCGAAGGGAACTGCGACTCGGCTCAAATACCCTAATAACTGCCGATATAACGAATATATCGACACAAAATGTAGTATGAGGATTCAGAAGCCATTATGTAAGGCTAATATTGAGTTTTAACCCAAACTGTCGATTTGCTTTGGAGGGGAGAGCGAAAACTTAATTGATTAATTCATGCTGGGGAAGTACATAGCCAGTGATTCACTGACATTTTTTTTTTTCTTCATATAGAACAAAGACAAGTTTCATATGCCAAAAAAAATTATTAAATTGTAAATATATTGAAAAACCACATTATTCGTTGATTTATTCACAAACCACAGTTACACTTCATTGAACTAAACTAATATTTTTGCAAAATTTATTTTTTTAATAACCTGCTTGCTGTAAGTTTTGTTTTTTCCTCCACTGTCACAATTTCAATTTTATTATTATAATTTTTCTTTTTATGTTCATTATCTGTTGTTTTTATTTATCTATTATCATTTGGATGAGTTGTATATTTTTTTTCAGTTGAATATTCAAAGGGGGCTTCGTTTCTGATGAATGAAGACTCTGTGCCTTTACTCGAACCTGAAGATGAAGAATTTATTATTTATGATGCATCTCTGTCCTGAACATAAATTTAAATTATCAACTTTATTTATAAATTGTTGGTCAATGGAATAGAGGAGAAAAAAAAAAATTATATATTTGTGTGCATGATAACAGTATTGTTTGAAAGGAATGTCTTGGTATATATACTTAATACTATTTATTTAAGACTGTTAAGCTCTCTATGGCATTGGTATTTGAAATTGCTAAGCTAGCCAGATATGAACTAACATTCCGTCATTTATATGTTTCTTCTCTTGATATCATAAAATGACTGATCCCTTTTAGATATCATCTCCCCTGAACTATGAGTTCTATTTTCAAGAGCGGTAAGATCTTATTGGTTGGAATGAAGGGAGGGGGGGATCTTTTCGGCTGTTGATCCTCTTCGTGAATTTATTAGACCATTCCTAGTCTACTGATATTATTATTATTTATTATTAAAATCATGTTATAGGGAATCTGCTAATACAGAGTGTGCTCAAGTACGTGGTTTCGAACCAGGCAAAGACCTTTAGGTTTTTTTTATTTGTGAGGTAAAAAAAAAAATAAATGAAACCTAGAGCTCGTTTCGAAGAGGGAGTTAAATTGGCCGTCAGTTACTCATTAAATACCTACCCCTACCTACTCCAATTAAACCTGGTTAGGAAAAATTTAGGGCTCTAACATTAGAGTCGGTGAATGAGGGCTCTGGTTGTAGGGGACATGATCTCGTAGTTGTAGTTGGCATGACAAACAAAATTAATATTTAGTGTTTCATGCCAAAATTAACAAAACGGAACACTTATGGAATCACTTCGGTGTCTGTCACAGGCTATTTTCTCTGAAACCATTTGACGAAAAAATTTGAAATTTAGCACAGTGATAGAGTGTTGTGGTTCAATTATAAATGTGAAGTGTAAAAAGAATTTTGGGGGTAAATTAAAAAAAAAGGAAAAAAAAAAAAATTCAAGCGCATCGTATAGGGCGTCAAATGAAAGCTTATTGAAGCATGAATTCAACACTATATATATAATGTATTTTTTTAAACATGTTTCGGGTAAAATTCTTAAAAATTGCTGTCCCCCAGCCTTATCACCAAAAGGATCGCTCAGAAAAATCTGAAAAATCATGAACATTGAGAATTAGGTGTAGATTGAGCCAAAAGTATCAGGATTGAAAAATTCTAGTGCGATCAATTGTTATAAACAATTTGTTTATTTCCTTATAACTGCTGAATATTGGTTTAACTATTAATAATTTAAGTAGGGAGCTGATGGCACGGAACACTAATTGTGAAAGTATAGTTTGCACTTGATCGATTTTTTTTTATGTAGTCATTCTCATTGGCTAGGGGAAGGAGGACTTTATTCTTATTGGCTAGGGGAAGGAGGACTTTATTCTTATTGTTAGGGGAAGTAAAACTTTATTCTTATTGTTAGGGGAAGGAAAGCTTCATTGGCTAGGAAAAAGAAATAGATATATTCATTGGCAAAGGTTGTATATTTTTCTAAATTTTCGCTATAAATAATTTACTAGGACGTGTTCTCAATTTTTCGTCTCTCCAACGTAAAATTCCATTTTTAATTGCACAAACACAATTTTTTCTGCTAAATAAAATATAGTACTATTCAAATAAAACAAAATAAATACAAAGAGAATTACTCTTTAGAGAGGTAGAAACACCCTATAATTTTACTGTCCCTAGTATAAATACCCAAACTGTTGATCACATTCCTGGGTAGTGGTATTCTTCCGGGGGAACCCTAAACATGTTTGGCTAGCTTTAATAATAAATGAAAATAAAAGGTAATTTGCATGAGTCTCCTTTATTTTTTACTTTAGTAATTTCATATACATTTACTATCTCTGTGATATTCTATATTTTTTTATATAATTTTTATTACTATTATAATTTGTATATTTTGTACATAAAATGTATTGTTTATTTATATAAATAAACACTTAGATTATTTTCATTGCTGTATTAGTAGTGGTACTCTGTTCCTTGTTTTTTTTTTCTCAAAAAAAATGACGGGTTTTCGGTCCGTTTGTTTTCAGACTTTGGTGTGAGGCCGCTACGATTTTCGGAACTTCGACAGTCTATCACCACATCGAGAAGTACGGAAAGTCTGCTTAGTTTAAAAGCTCAGTATTAAAAAAAAAAAAAAAAAAAATCAAGATGTCATCTAATGATATTTTTCAAATAAATTTAACTATTTATAAGATATAGATTGTTTCATCATTTCTCTACCAATATATTTTTTTATTTATTCATTTATTTTTAGTTAAAAATTGGGTTGTTTTATTCTAGAATTCGTCAACAATGTTGTTTAAAACATATAAAATTATCTAAGGAACAGTCAGGGTCTTGAAATTCTTTTCTCATTCACCTTCCGCAACCACCCGCCAACTTAGTCCTAAAACCTCCTTCTCATATATTTGTTAATAGGGGAATCGTTTTTTAAAAAAATGATAAAACAAATAAGTATCTAATCCCAGGAAGTGTCACCGATAATTCATTTTAATTAAAGTAAAAATAAATAACAAGGAACAAATATAATTCAGTTATTTTATTTTGTTTCTTGTTACTTATTTTTAGTTATATTCAACATTTTTGCAGAGAGATTGTGAAACACTTAATAAATTATAAAGAAAACACGAATGTTTTTTAAATACTGTCTATTTCTCAAGATGGGGAACTTTGACTTTTCTCTCAATATCTCCTATAAGGCTATTCAGTTCCTCGACAGTACATTCATGATGTTATAATTTTCAATGATTCATACGGAATAAGGCTTATAGTCCTTCAACTGTAGTAACGCTAGCTTTGGAGCTAAAACTAATTTATTCAAAAAGATTTCTCATTAATCGTTGCAATGGTTTTCGAGTTACAAAGATTGCGTGAGTGGATGCTGGGATGGACCAGGGGTTGATTAAAAAATAGACCTTAACCTTCCGGTAGATAAAACTTATCTATTCAAAAAGATTCCTCATTAATCATAGCAGTGGTTTTTGAGTTACAAATATTGCGTGGGTGGATGCTGGGATGGACCAGATATTGAGGTACTAATACGCCTATAACCTACCACAGACGATGACGAACAAATTTAAAAAAAAATTTAATCAAATCCATCAAGCCGTTCGTGAGTTATAGCGGTACAACGCACAGACATTTTCAGCTTTATATATATGATATATGGGAGTACTTTCGATATTGCTATCATCTTCAGCCACGACTTAATAATTCATTTTAATTAACATAAAAATAAGTAAATTATAAGTACATTATAAGTAAATATCAGTATTTGTTGATCCGTGTTCAATTTATCGTTGACACTTCCTGGAATTAAATACTTATTAGATAATTGAATATCTGTCGTAAAATGTTTAAAACTGTGAATACTATCTTAGGCCGCCATATATGTGAAAACAAATGATATAATAATGTGGAGGAAAGTCGAGGTTCTATTATGTCAATAAAAAACATTACTTCTCCAACTTTTCGGAAACTATTTATTCCTTTTTTCAGGGCTTTATAATGACTTGAGTGGATGTGTGTTGAAGGTGTTAAGTGTTTGATTTGATTTAACACCTTCACCACTCATCTATTTAGTTTATACATTTCGCGTATGTCATTTGTAAATAATAATTGCTTAAAAAGTAGTTAGTGGGAATTGAAATTTAAAAAAAAAATCAAGGTGGATTAAATAGGTCATCTTTTTATCTGAAATTGATGTAAGAAAACGCTAAAAACAGGATAGAAAATTGACACTTAGTCTGTTAGGCAAAAACATTGGCAAGGTTGTAGCTAGCTAATGTTATGGATAATTAAACAATAAATTAGGCAAAAAATAAGAAAAAGAATTCCTAAAATATCGTCATTAGAACTACAGCTATAATGGGAACTAGAAATGTTGGGAGGTGAACTTATGAGGTCTCGTTAACACAATTATCTGACTTCATATCATCATAACAGATCCATGGTTTGTGTCGCCACCTGGAGTCATGGTCCTGAAGAAGGGAATAAATAGTTTCCGAAACGTTGGCCAAATACTGAGGTTTTTTGTTTACCCAATAGAATCTCGACTTGCCTCAACATACTGTCGACTCGTATCAATCATTATAATAAATTAATAACATATTATTTGCAATTCATTTATTTTATACTTCTTGCAGTCTGAATTACTATAAGCTGTCCATTTATGTATAAATGTTTCTAAAAGATTTTTCATTATATGAATTTTCCGACAACCCTGGTGCGGGATAGGTTGGCTCCCCTCTCTCCATATGAGAGTTAACTTATGGCCTCTACTATAATTGTTATTTGAAAACGTACCATGTTTATTGGCACTACAGATTAAATATGAATTATTCTATTTTATTTTAAATTATGATATAAATGTCCGGCTGTCGTGGCAACGTAACTCAGAATCAACACTGCCTCCTCACTTGTATCACTGAATTGTGAACAAGTTCAACACGATTTTGACTGCTCATTTGTTTTTTTGAATTAATTTATAAATAGTAACTATGATTTTTGCATGTTTATGTCGAAACCTTATTGGTTTTCATTTTATTCTTATTTTAATTGTTTACATCAAAGCATGCTTTTCTTGGAATATTTTTTTCTCTTTAGATTTTTATTGCACGAGTTAGATCCGTCTAATTTTTGGTTGGTGAATTGAGTTTTTACAACAAAATAATGAAGAGAATGTAGAATGATTATATGCCCGGTTAATGAATACTTTTGGTGAAATATTTGGATTTAAAAATAACTTCTCATCAGTGGAAGGGTTTAGGGCTGCAATGCGCAAGCAAGCATTTGTATATTTAAAACAATATTACAATAAAAGGCGTTGACACATTTTACAAATAATTCTGAAAAAAAGTGGCGCGCGTGGACATGGGCGGCAACTCGCAAAAAAAATTGTGTTTACGAATATTGGTATTGATGTAGATAGGTATTGTGAAGTGAGGTCGTCTCATCAGGCATTTAAATAATATACTTTTTTGATAACATTTAATGAAATCAACACAATAAATGTTATGAATAAATAAGATAATTCACTAACACTTATAACTCAATAATAATGAATACATACTAAATCATTAATAAATTGTGTGAAAAGTGATAATTTCATAGGTTCTAAAATAAAAAAGTAGTCTGACAGAAAACCGGCTAGTAAAATAAATAAAATCTGTGAGGTCAAACTAACGTTTCTATTTTACAATCTGTGAAATTGAATATGTATTATTTTATATATAAAATTCGTTGTTTTAATTTTATTTCTTTGTTAAAATTCTTATGACTAATTGTAAGTTGAAAACTTTTTATCAAACCATCGGACGATGAGCGCGGCTTTCAGAAATAATGTAAATTATATTATTACTCCTCTATTTATTACACAATCGATATATATATATATATTTTACAATCTGTGAAGAGCAGAGTCAGGAGTTTGGATATAATCTGATATTCGGAACGATTAGGGCGGGGCGCGCTACAAATTCAAATGCATTATTCGATCTGCACTTGAAAGCCTACGGTTTATATTTTATATGGACCCAATTGCAAAAATATTACCGATTCCTAATGTGTAGCAGAGTACATAAGTATTTCAAAGTTTCTTAGCCGCAGTAGTATCGTAAAATTGAAATAAAAGGTAAGTGAAAATAAGAAAATAACATGGAAAATATAATTGTTTTAATTGAAAATATTACAATTTTATAAATAACAGCAATAGAAATAAACCATTTGACAGAATAATACTTTTTGCTCCTTGACAAATTTCATGAAAATCCGATCAATTGTTTAAATAGCTCTCATTTTATGTTTTAGATCCCCCATGACCTCCCTCCGGTTCAATTTGGTGAGATGCCATTTAGCTTATGTTTTCAGTTGAAAGGCTCTGCTAGCTTCTTGAATTCAGCTTCTTGTTCAGCCGTTTTCTCGTGAAGCTCATCAAACATATAGAAACAGAAATTGCTCTGATAATCTCTTTACTACATAACATAGAATTCTGATCAAATAAAAAAAAAAAAAAACATTCCGATAATGAAGATCAAAACTATTTATATGTATATAGGCAATACATTTGTTTATACCTACAACAGGCTCTTATTGTGTAGACTTAAAAAGAAGTAATCCTGGTAAGTGATAAAATGTATAAATTAAATTCAAGAAATAATTAAGGAAACACAGTTTATTTGTTAGTCATGGAAGCTAATGATAACGTTAGTAGTTAACTATTGGAGTCCTAAATAACGTCCCATATAAAGGACGGCATGCTTAAGTTTTTTTCTCAGTAAGCAAGCTCGCATACCACTGAGCTACCGGCGCCCTTAAAAGTCCGCCCATGAGTCACAATAATTAACTATTGATTATTATATTCTTTACTTAAAACATATTTTACATGTGATGTGGTGAGCCATTTGCTCTAAATAAAATGAACATGATAAATTGCATTTTCTCTATTCTTTATTTTAATTTAAGCACTGAATACCAAAATTGCTTCTTTTCGATTTTGAGGAACTAATCCAAGTATTCAAGAAAAATCGATTAAACTATGAATGAATTTACAACTTTTTATTTATTACTGTCTTCAGCCGATTTAAATTTCATATTACGGAAACTGGAGGCTCTTATATATATTTTTTTTGTCTTAAATTCATGTATAGGCCAAGAGTGAGGTGAGAGATGCTTAAGTTGGTTATGTTTTCAGCTAGAGTATATATACATATATATATGTACATGCTAGTTCATGTTTCGTATTAATATGAAATTTTACCAATTAAAAATAGCAAATTATTTTATAATATTTAATGATTAGGAGCCGTCCTTAAATTATTTAACACATTTTCGAAAATACTCTTACTTATTAGTTGACAACTATTTTTTCAGGTTACATAGAGGAAATATATATAATTTAATAGAATGTTTTTTTAAAAAATAAAATGTATATACATTAATTGGAATTTAAAATGTAATAATAATACATTATAATTTACCTAATAAATGTCCCAACCATTTTTTGATTTGGATGAAACTAGTGTGATTATAGTCCCTCCAGTGGAGAAGGTCTTCGTGAAAGAAGGCGAGAAACAGACAGATAGGGCTGGAGACAGCTTGTAACGAAATGTGTACCAAGGAATATGTCGTGCCACCAGTACGGGTGTTCGCGCGCATTCACTTGGAAGAAGCTCGCATGATGGCTGGTGCGCATATGGGAGCTTTAGGCCTTGTAAACACCATACAAGTGTAGCAAATTGTAATCCATGGACCGTGTTTGACACTTTTAAGTTCTTCAATGAAGGAATAAACTGCTGGTTGTTATCATTTAAAATGGGCGCGTGGGACGGAGCGGCAACTGCTTGATGAGGACTGCTTGTCTTAAGTTATTGAAGACACATATGCACACAGCACCCAAGCAAATCCCTCGATTCCCGATTCTCGTTTTGCAATGTTTCGCCAAAAGATGTTAAAACCATCCACAAGGCAACTGCTAGGGTGTAGTCCACCCGCGGCCTGAAGTGGGTTTGGTACATCACTGTCACATCTGAGAAGATGTAGCTGTAAAATAAAAAAAGGAAACTAATCTTCTAGTGAAGACGACTGACGCCTTGTTTCGAGTCAGAGGGTTCCCCATCCAGTTCGCCAGTCTTCCGAAAAAATGACTATGAAGATGATGAATTGAAATAGCCGATTTTCTTCGTTGTATACACATTGGTATTGTGATAGTTATCAAACCAGCGTCTGAGAGAAAAATAAATTCCTTCGACGCCGAGGAATGACTTTACCCTACGGTAGACGGGCGGTTGTATTAGAAGACATTTGCAAAACAATTCCTTTCCTATCGATCAGGAAAGCACAATTTAACAGGAAAAAGCTAAACCAAGTAAGATTTGCATTTACAAATGGTGTCACTTTTCTAATTTTCTTGTAACGTTTCTATTCAATTTTCTAAGCAACTTAGTAACTTTTCTAGTTAAATTAAGGTTCTCTAAGCAATCCTAGTAAAGTTTTCTAATTTTGTTACTTCGGAGGAAATAAATATTTATACTGCTTGTAGGTTTTATATTACACATTATTAAAGATTATACTGTTTGGATTATTTGTTATAATTAATGATACTTAACATTTTCCTTTGCAGAGATATTGTGAAACAATAAAAAGTATAAAGAATGTTTTTTAAAAAATATTGTATATTTTACAAAATATATGAGAGTACTTTTGGTATTGCTACCATCTTCAGCCACGACTTTACAAATACTAAATGGAAGTTCAACCAGTTTACAATCCAAACGATACCATTCCATCAGCCCCCATGGGGTTTTCCCTGTCCCTCCTGTACAATTTGTCCTTAAAATATGGAAAACATTAAAAATAATATTTCGTCTCAAATTGAAATCTTAATAATAAAAGAAATTTTTTTAAATAGTATGTGCTGATTAAAATACAAATATATATATATGCATATACGATGTCAGGTACTAGTTAAAGACACCTCTAGGTGAATAAAAATTTAGGGTAGGCAAAATTTAGGACTTCCACAGTAGAGTCGGGCTCATTTCCACCAGGGTGACGAAAGAGGGCTCTGGTAGTAGGCGATATGACCTCGAAGTTAAAGTCCGGGCATGAATCATAATAACTAACTATAAATATGCTATAAAAATACATAAAAATAAAGATACAGTTTTTTGAAGAAGTATGTATACTAGGGTGGTCCTTAAACATACTTCTTTTTTTTTAAGGCTGAATTTCGGTTTTTTGAGATAAAAAACACGAAAAACATGTTTTTCAAATTTTTTTGAAGTCATTTATTGTGCCTCTAGATAAATGAATTTTCAAAAAAACTATATTTTCCATATAATATATATATATATATATATATATATGTTTAAAATATATATAAATAAAATATAGTTTTTTTGAAAATTCATTTATCTAGAGGCACAATAAATGACTTCAAAAAAATTTGAAAAACATGTTTTTCTTGTTTTTTTATCTCAAAAAACCGAAATTCAGCCTTACAAAAAAAAAAAGTATGTTTAAGGACCACCCTAATGTATACACAGAGACTACTTCCTACTGAAAGTACTCCTATATACTTTATATATATTGTGAAATAAACAATATTTTTAAAAAACATTAGTTTTTCTTTATATTTTTTGTTATAATTGTTGCCCCTTTGTCCAAACTATCCCCTTGCCATCCACTATAACCGCAACCAAGGAGACAGATTGGATACACTTCTGAGCCTTCTTTGTCTCCAATCAGTACAAAGGGAATATGAGACAAGTTACTCGGTCTCAAATGAGTAGCTTAAGTTCTGAGCTATCGAATCGTGCCTAACTCATCTCATTGTTATAAGGCACTTACAGACTCTAATATAAATTCGTAATTCAAAATTGTCCAATGTATCCCTGGTGTCTCCATCGCAGCTAACGAAGATTTGTTTATAAATCTTCATATGATTCGATACATTGTCTAATATTAAGATATTTTCTTCTACATACTCAGGACCGGTCATCTCAAGTGGCAGCTTTTCGATTCACCGTTCTGTTAACAGAAGAGCACTATTTTAATTGACTAAAAAGATACAACATAAAAAATTAATTCAAGAAATGCGAACTACATATAGTCGGAATTGAAAAATCATTGAATAGTAATTTATCAATTAAATTTTTGTTGTTAAACAATAAAATAGGTTAGGTTTTATGACTCATGCCCGGGCTTTAACTACGAGGTCATATCGCCTACTACCAGCGTCACTCTGGTGGACATGAGCCCGACTCTACTGTGGGAGTCCTAAATTTTGCCTACCCTAAATTTTTATTCACCTAGGGTAGGGGTCTTTAACGAGTACCTGACATTATACAGGCTCGGGACCATCGCTTAACGTCCCATCCGAAGGACGGCGTGCTTAAGTTTATTTCACCTCCCAGATAAAGTAAACTAAGGGCCTCGGTCGGGTTACGAACCAAAGTTCTTGAGCTCGGAAGTCAAGCACGCATACCACTGAGCTACCGGCGCCCCTAACTATAAAATATATTGTTTTTTAAAAACAATAATTTGTTAGTTAGTTATTATGACTCATGCAGAGAGTGAGCGAGATGAAGACGTCTTCACTTCAGGTTTAAAATGTAACCTCTCTTGGCTGGGCATTTTTTTCGCCCTCTTTGGTGCTCATCCAAGTTACTTTTCATTGTGATTACTATTATCGGGCTGACTGCAACATATATAATATAAGATGGTAAATAAGTACATACTTCCCCACAATAATTTCAAAGTAGAAACCACTAAGTCTAAATATGATTTCTGTTGAGCTCTGTCTCTTGCAGTCTCGCTTGTCGCTTAGCGTAGAAAGACTGAAATTAAAATATCACATTTATTACTATAAAGTAAGATAAACAGCGATTTAAACATTTATAGCAATCTCCTCGATACATTTATAGCAATCTTCGATACATTTATAGCAATCTCCTCGATACACTTTTACCTTTAAAGTATGTGAAAAATAAACTTACATTTCGATATGATGTGATTTTTATTGATTGTCAGCTAAGTAGTTCCTCTTCTCTCAAACAACCGAACAACTTGAGAAAGGCTCTTCGAAAACTTGAGTTCATAAAACAGTAAGTGATGGGATTACAACAGCTGGAGGAGTAGGCCAAAAGTTGGAGGAAGCTGATACCCTTATAGCCCAGTCGGTCGTACACTGCAGACGGGGCGAATAGTGCTATCTGCAACAATTATATATTATATATATATATATATTATATATATATAGTTTTTAGTAATAAAGTAGATAAACTACATCACCGAATTCTCAAACATTAACAAATAAATAATAATAATAAGAAAGTTGAAGAGGTTTTTAGCTTTCGTGTGATTGTGAATATAAGTTGTAAGGGAACTGTCTTGGCAGGCAACTGTTTATAATATTGAAATCTTAATAAATAAAACACATATCGAGCTTACTTCAGCGCTCTCCTGGACTAACATAAAAAAAAAATTATTTATATTTTTTTGAAATTTTATATTTTTCAGCAAGTTGGAGGAAGCTGATACCCTTATAGCCCAGTCGGTCGTACACTGCAGACGGGGCGAATAGTGCTATCTGCAACAATTATATAATATATATATATATATATATATAGTTTTTAGTAATAAAGTAGATAAACTACATCACCGAATTCTCAAACATTAACAAATAAATAATAATAATAAGAAAGTTGAAGAGGTTTTTAGCTTTCGTGTGATTGTGAATATAAGTTGTAAGGGAACTGTCTTGGCAGGCAACTGTTTATAATATTGAAATCTTAATAAATAAAACACATATCGAGCTTACTTCAGCGCTCTCCTGGACTAACATAAAAAAAAAATTATTTATATTTTTTTGAAATTTTATATTTTTCAGCAAGTTGGAGGAAGCTGATACCCTTATAGCCCAGTCGGTCGTACACTGCAGACGGGGCGAATAGTGCTATCTGCAACAATTATATAATATATATATATATATATATATATATAGTTTTTAGTAATAAAGTAGATAAACTACATCACCGAATTCTCAAACATTAACAAATAAATAATAATAATAAGAAAGTTGAAGAGGTTTTTAGCTTTCGTGTGATTGTGAATATAAGTTGTAAGGGAACTGTCTTGGCAGGCAACTGTTTATAATATTGAAATCTTAATAAATAAAACACATATCGAGCTTACTTCAGCGCTCTCCTGGACTAACATAAAAAAAAATTATTTATATTTTTTTGAAATTTTATATTTTTCAGCATCTTAAAAAAAAAAATAAAGAAAATCTGATTTAGAATCCGGATGTCTGTTTATGTGTCTATAGACAGGAGAACTTTCAATAGGATCCATATATCGACCAACATTTTGTACGTGGATTATATTTGGCTATCGTAGAACTATTATTTAAATTGAAAAAGTGAGAATGGAGTTTAGATACGTTAAACAGTTTGTGTTTGCGGCCGGTTGCGGAACTAATAAATAAATAGTAAAAGACAAGTAATTTTTCAATTTTTTTTTCTTCAAAATACGATTATATTTGTGGAATCTCAAGTGTTTCATATAAATATACAGTTAAAAACTGAGTCTTTATAAACGACAGACAGGGAAAAACAATGTTTTTTCTGATAGTTTTTTAGAGAAGATATTCAAAAGAAAAATATTTGTCTATCCTTTTCATGCTGTTTTATGATTTCACAGGTGGAAGGAACATTCTCGTCACTATTAATGAACTGTTATGATTACAATGAACATTCTCCGAGTAATTCAATTCACGAAATCGATGGTAAAGTCGTATCAGATGAAATTGTCCCTGGACTCTTGATAAAGACAAAAAAAAGTTCATTATACATTTACAGTTAAAAATATTGAACGATAAGTTTCCTTAAGACTACACCTTTCAAAATTAGTGAATAAAAATATGTATACATAACAAATTTTTATATAATATATGTAACAAATGCTTACTGATCTCAAGATCGTGGGTTCGAAACCCAACCGAGGCCCTTAGTTTATTTCATGTGAGAGTTAAAATAAACTGAAGCCGTTCTTCGAATGGGACGTTAAGCGATGGTCCCGAGCTGCTTAAGAGAAAAGGAGGGGAAAAACTAAATGAAAAAAGAAAGAGAGAAAAATATAGAAGAAAACTGGAACATTTAAGTACCTAGTAAATAAATGAATAGTTGACATTTGACGACAATGTTGGATAATAATAATAAATGGCAATACAAACAGATAAGTAAATGTAAAAAAGAAGAAAATAAATAATAAACGAAAAAATAAATAAATAAAAATATAAAACGGATAAGTATATATTTACAAAATAATATTTATATAAAATAAGTAATATATGTATGTATATACAAAATGGTAATGATAAAAATGAAATAATAATAAAATAAATTCAGCTCGAGATCCCCGAAACACTATCACAATTAGGCCAACCGCATTCCTCTAACTTAATGAAGGTGGAGGACGCCACTCCAGCCCGGGTAACTCTGGTCTGCAGTGGTGGCAGACCGAGAGGGAGAGGAGGAGCTGAATTTGAATGTATACTTTTCCAAGTTTATTAATTCTATCGCACGGTTATTAGATGGGAAGCCTTGCTAAGTCTGACCCTGAAGCTATATATAAAATATACAGCACACACTAACAACAGTAGAGTTCATGTGCTACATGAAAGTGACATTTGGTACCGGTAATAAAATTAGGTGAGCACTTTTCCACAAACTTCCTGCTAATTTAATATTTCACAAAAAAAGTGACACCGTTGTAACCTCAAAGCTATTTTTGTTCTAAATCTAATTAACTTTAAATTCTCCACTCCTAAATTTGTGGACATAGGAATATTGAATTTCATTAGAACTGACATGCTATCATAGTAACTGTTCTTCGTATAAAATATATTTTTTTCTTTTTTAAATTTTTATTCTTCAGATAGAGATTTTATATTTATTTACCGGACGTCAATTTTTTGTTCAAAACAGAAAATAGCTCAACAATTATAGTTACAATATAATATAAATAGCAAAGATAAAATGAAGAAGTTCATAATAAAAAAAGATAATATTGTAAGTTTATACGAAAAGAAAAGAGTGAGAAACAATTTGACTGCCTCAAAAAAACTTCTGAATAGGGAAACCATTCAAAAAAGAAATATTTTAAACTTTCCTCGAGGAAATTTAAAATATATTAAAATAAAATTTATCTGCGAACCTGGAAATAAAGAGCTCATGTATGTATAAGAAATAATATATAAATAACAAAAAAACATAAACTGTAAGTAAAATAATAAAAGAGCTTACTTGAAGTTCAGCTCAATAAGATAACAAATCAGAAGTGAGTGAAAGATATAGTGAAATATAAATGTAGAGCAGTAAAAACAAAAAAGGATAAATATTGAACTGATTCCAGGTCTACTTTGTGAAAATTCATAATGAACAGGATAAAGGAATATACACACACTAAAGGAATATAAACACCAAACACTACTTGTCAATATTTTCACTATATTGGTCAAAATTACTCGACTATAGTTTTCGCCTCTTTCGACATTATCAAGTGAACTCAACAGAGAGTACTGCTGAACTGAGGTCCTGAGTTCAGCAGTACTCTCTGTTGAGTTCACTTGATAATGCCGTAAGAGGCGAAACTATAGTCGAGTAATTTTGACCAATATAGGGGAAAATATTGACAAGTAGTGTTTGGTGTTTATATTTCCTTCAGTGTGTGTATATTCCTTTATTCTGTTAAAAAAGGATAACAAAGTTTCCACATAAAAAAAATCAAAAAGCCAATTTTTAATTGAGCGGCTGAAATTATTATTGATAGTAATGTTTTTTTTTTTTTATTTGAACTTCGGAGCATCGGCAACTGAGGTCATAAGCGCCTGCACAACTTGGATATTCGCTCAGTAGGGGCGCCTTCATCGCGGCTATCTCTCCTGATTCCTCTGACTGTCAGATCAGAGAGCAGCAGCCCATGGCACCTCTCCGTACTCCGTACATCGGGGTTCTCTCCCTGTCACTTTAAGAGAGACTGAAGGGGAAGAGCACCCACCCTCCTATTTCATTTTATTATATAAATAAATATTACGTAAGAATTTAAGTATATTTTTTTTTAGGAAAAAAACTGCATAAAAGGCTGGAAAGGGGTTAGTCCATCATTCTTTTAGCTGAGTTAGTCGATCCGTGATGTTACTCTGCTCTAGCACGAATTAAGAGTAAATTGAAAGCTACTCAATAACAAGATCGCCTGGAATCATTAATTATGTAGAATGTACAAAAACAAATTTTCTTGCCATTTTCAATTGATGAATTCAAAAACATGGTAACTTTTGAAAGATGTATGTTGATATATTCTTGATAATCCGACTCTACTGTGAGAGTCCTAAATTTTGCCTACTCTAAATATTTATTCACCTAGGTTAGAAGTCGTCTTCAACTAGTACCTGACATTGTACAGACTCGGGACCATCGCTGAACGTCCCATCGATGAACGGTGAAATTAAGTTTATTTTACCTCCCAGATAAAATAAACTAAGAGCCTTGGCTGGGTTTAGAACCCGCGATCTTGAGTTCAGTAAGCAAGCACGCATACCACTGAGCTACCGACGCCCTCTTTTACTGTTGATATTTACTCTTCTTAATTATTTAATATACTTTTCCAAAATTCTAGTTTTATAAAATGTTGTTATAGTATTATTAATATTCATTTTAAATATTTTTCAAACATATTTCAATACCTATATTATAATGTTTACATAATACGCTAATATATCAATGATAACAGATACATCCTAGTGTCTATGATAATATTATTTCTAGATACTGACTGACAATACATTTGAGAAACTGACCGTATTTATGATGTAAAGAGGTGTCCAACATATGAAAAATTCCAGTACAACTGCAAACAACATTTTGACAATACGTTTTTTCTTTTTCAGTGCTTTTTCTGTGTTGGACCTTCTCAAAAGTTTGGGGCTTTCTCTTCGGCCATTTTGCTTCCAGGTTACACTTGTACGTCTGTCTGCTCATAAAAGTAAAAAAGAAAAAAACAATTAACATTTGGTTTTTTAGTTGTTTGCTTAGTTCGTTGAGAGACTGACATTAGATTGAACCAACGTGAGACCTCAAAGCGTATAGAACCACGCACACTTTATTAATAGCCAATTATATCAATGTTTTATCTCACGAAGCCGCCATTTGTAATCTTTATGCACTTAAAAGGCAAAAGTCATACACTCACTAATCTAATTCTAAGGCAGTTCCATTTAGCCTATAAATTTGAAAATTTGAATGTAGATTCATATCATATTGTAGATCAGTGGTTGTCAAACCGTAGCTCGCAGGGAAATTTTTGGTAGTTCGCGGGGAAATTTTAGACGCAGCGCTTGGGTTGGCTAATATGCACTACTCATCCCCCGCATCCCCACTACGCGTCCCGCGCGTATGTCAGTCTGGTGTGTGATCCAAAAAACTTACCATTTTCATGTTGGTTGGGAAACTGATTACTTTTTATATTTGGCCTTTTGTTCCCAAGCGAAAATATCCAATTTAGGTTCAGGTTGGTTTACGAGTGAAGGCAATGTTCACCTCAACAAATCTGTGTGAGATTTCATTTTCCAGTATGAAAATCATTAAAAACAATTACAGGAACCGGTTGATTGATGAACATTTGGACAACTGCATTCGAATGGCTGCTACAACATATGAGCCTAACATTTAAAAAAATTGTTGATGACAAAAAAGAGTGCCACCCCTCACATTGAACTATATTTTTCTAATGCAAATATTTTGTTGTATAAATTCTTAAGCTATTAATTGCAATGTTAGAAATTGCATTTAATTAGATTTAATATAAACTAGAAATGAATATTTACAGGTAATAAACAACTGTGTGATTTAAAAAAAAAACATGTATTAGTTTTTGTACATGTATTTGTTGGGTAGCTCACAGTAAAGTTTATGAGCTGTAAGCTCAGTCGCTTAAAAGTTTGGCGACCACTGTTGTAGATCATGGGAAAATTCAAAAAACTGAAATTGTCTATGTTAAATGTTTTCAGCGTTAATGGCTGCTATAACCTCCCCCAAAACTAAGTCTCGTATGGGGCTTACTGAATTGGCTGATTATCGTATCGTTTTACTATACTATTTACAGAATATCATTTTTATTAGTAGAAAAACTGTTAATAAATATGTTAAAAACTGTTAATACAAATTGATTCTTTAATTATTATTATGAAATTACATTATTGATGAATGGCTCAAAGAGGTTATATACATACTAGACAGAATTCTTAGGTTTTCACCTTTTTTTCTCTCTCTTCCAAGCACGAAATGATTGATTACTTATTCGATTCATGTCTTCTGGAATAGTTCAGTTTAATTTCGAAGAACCTAAAAAAACCTAATTGGGATGAGTTCACTTAAAAATACCTAATCATAAAAAAATATATGAAAAATTGGATTTGAGGAAAGATATCAAAAGTTTCGATTCGTATTTCGATGAAAAGCGGAGGTTGAAGCGGTGGGGATTGTTTACGTTTACGTTGGGGAGAGGGGGCTAATGCCCTTAGTTTCTCTTGATCTCGTGTTATAGTTGTACAGAAAAATGCCGAAGACGAAATAGCATTTGCTGCGGCAGTGAATAGGCGACGATTGCCATTCTACTTCTGATGGCAAAGTGATATTCTGTCAAGGAAGCTTCTCGGCTTTTAAAAGAATTCTGAGGGATAATAAAGAGAACTTCATAGTATAAATCCTATATAAGTACTTGGTTGTGCTGCCATCAAGAGAAGGATTCAATTATTTTCTAATTCCTTTTATTTTAATTCTGTGTACTTTTTTTTTAATGTCTTAATATTATGTTCTATAAAAATGTTTTATTTGTATTTAATTTTTTTAAACCTAATAAAGTTCCAAATTTTATATGTAATCTATTCAGGCTTTTTCGCAACCTAAAAGGCCTTTTCAAGAAAAAAACCTATTTCACCTGTTACAAAAACCTAATCGGGGACTTTGTTGTACCTAAAAAACAGATAACAATTGTACAGATGACGAAATAAAACTTAATATCTTTGAATTTCACTTTTTCACTATGTAGTGTACAGATAAATGTCATTTCATTGTGTTTCGGATGGAGATTATTAATTTTTTTATTGATGGTATTTAGTACGTGGCAACAGCATACGGTATACGGGCGGCCAAAGGGCAAGCTGAGAGGTGTAAGAATAAACGAAAGAGAAGTGTAGCTATGTTATCTTAACTCTGAGACGGGAGTCTTCAAGAATATAACAGAATTAAAAGTTTTTGTTATTTTGCTTCATGAAAGTATACAATTTCTGAATTATTTTCTATTATAAGTTGTGAACTTGGACAGCCGCTTCGGAGGGTTCTGTGAATGGGATCATAATGATGAGGATTTGACAAGTGGATTATAGTGTTGAGGTTGGAGTACCCGCCACTGCCTACCCCACAATAGGGAGACAAGAGATCCCACAATAGTCTCCCACTACAGATCATATCCAGGCCACCATCTTCATTACTTTTAGGTCCTTTAACCCTTAACCATAAAAGTAACAAAAGGAAAAACGATAACATCAATTTATAGAATAAATTAAAATAGGATTGTAAATGGATGAAGTAAAGAAATAACATTTAAAATAAGTTAACGGTCTAATAATATAATTGTTTGTACTTGTGACTCCTATACTTCAATTAAGAGCTTATATCACCTACTTTCTTGGAGGTGGAGTACGAAGAGAGCAGGACGACCTGGAAGCGGAATAAGGAGAGAGTAGGACGACCTGGAGGCGGAGTAAGAAGAGAGCAGAACGACCTGGAGGCCGAATGAGGAGAGAGCAGGACGAGCTGGAGGCGGAGTAAGAAGAGAGCAGGACGAGCTGGAGGCGGAGTACGAAGAGAGCAGGACGACCTGGAAGCGGAATAAGGAGAGAGTAGGACGACCTGGAGGCGGAGTAAGAAGAGAGCAGGACGACCTGGAGGCGGAGTGAGGAGAGAGCAGGACGAGCTGGAGGCGGAGTAAGGAGAGAGCAGGACGAGCTGGAGGCGGAGTAAGGAGAGAGCTGGGCGACCTGGAGGCGGAGTGAGGAGAGAGTAGGACGAGCTGGAGGCGGACTAAGGAGAGAGTAGGACGAGCTGGAGGCGGACTAAGGAGAGAGTAGGACGAGCTGGAGGCGGAGTAAGGAGAGAGCAGGACGAGCTGGAGGCGGAGTAAGGAGAGAGCTGGACGACCTGGAGGCGGAGTAATAAGAGAGCAGGACGTCTTGGAGGCGGAGTAAGGAGAGAGCTAGGCGACCTGGAGGCGGAGTGAGGAGAGAGCAGGACGACCTGGAGTAAGAAGAGAGCAGGAAGAACTGGAGGTTCACACCCCCCAAAAAAAGTGATTGAGATTTCTATGCTAAGCCTTTCCCCCTTCTCTTCTGCCGAATTGACAGAAAATCGGTAGATGTCTATGGAGTTATGAATATACATGTTAAATTTTGACGATATATTCATCCTGACCGATTACATAACATAACTTCCCCTATTCTTATATCTGGGAAAGTAAAAATAATTTGATTATCCTTTCAATTCTTGTTATTTTTTCCCCTCTTTCTCTTAATTGCTATTCATTTTTTAAAAAAATTCCATTGCTTTGATCCAACCGCCGTTGTGGGGAGTTTGACACCAATCAGGCAGGCTTTCATGTTATTTTTCATTTATTTTCCATGAACCATATTATTTCAGATCCCTGTTATTGAATATCTTGGGCTTATCGCTGGCATTTCTGCTGCAGTCTCGAGGCTAAAGGAGAGTGGAATAGGGCGTTCAGAGGGGGACACTCCAGAATCAAGGAGGTATTAAGTGAGATAGATCCCATATTTAAATGGAGAAAAGATGAGATGGTACAGCGCACCAACCTAAATAGGAAGTATGCAGTAACCATCAGGAGTAGAGAGAGAGCACAGCAAGAAGCGACAGAAGTTACTGGGAAGCATATATTTTGCTTTACAGACGGTTCTAGGCAGAAGGACACAGGACTCACGGGAGGAGGTGTATGGATCCCGAGTCTGGAGGTGGAGGCCGTCATCCCGCTGGGATCCCATGCTACGGTATTTCAAGCGGAGGTGATGGCCATCTTGGAATGTGCGTCCAGAAGAGAGGTACTGAATAGCGACATGGAGGAGGTGAAAATCTTCTCCGATAGTCAAGCAGCACTCCAAGCACTTGCCAGCGCAGAAATCAAATCAAAGCTGGTAAGAGAGTGCGCAAATCAGTTAAACATCCTAGGAAACCGCAAGAAGGTTGGACTCTACTGGGTTCCCGGACATTCGGGGATCCAGGGAAACGAAGAGGCGGACCGACTAGCCAAGGAAGGTTCAAGTAAACCTTTCATGGGGCCAGAACCGGTGCTGGGAGTATCTCGGGAGACATATCGAACCCGGATCAAAGAATGGACTAAGGACCTTTTGGAGCGCACTTGGAGAGAAAAGACCACATGCAGGCAGTCGAAGATGTTCCTGGGAGGGGAGTCCAGGGTTCTGAAAGACGAGATCCTGAACCTCAAAAGGAACGAGCTCAGGCAACTGACTGGAGTTCTCACAGGACATGGTCCGTTCAATAGACATCTACACACTGTGGGAGTCAGGGACAGTCCTACCTGCGATAGATGTGGGGAAGAAGATGAAACGGCGGCACACTTCCTGGGTATCTGCTCGGGATATGCGCGAATAAGATTCCACATCTTTGGTAGAGATGCAATCGCAGAGGAAGACTTCAGAAGATTGAACTATGAGAGCATTCTTAGGTTCATTAAGGAAACTGGGAGACTGAGCACTCCATGAAGGACTTGGGTCAGGTAGTATAAGTTAGTATAAATATAGGCATATAGGTGATATAATAAGGGGGAAGCCAAGCGCTTCCAGGGAAGGGATAAAAGCACTGAGTGCTTAGGTCCCTAGGTGTAAGCACCAGCCCACCACAGATATATATATATCGCTGGCATTTAGGTACTGGATAAGTAATCAAAATTTCATACAGGCCAAGTTCCAGAACTCATGGGAATGTAGGGAGCTACAACTAACACATTATTAATAGACCGAGAGATACTCTATTACAAAACCACCCACCTGTGGTCAGGGAGCCGGGAGTGTGAGATGCCTTCTCAGAATCTCTCACCGACCATAAGGGGCATTCTAAGTTCTCTTCTAAATAGGACAATGGCGGATCTACCAGGTCCACAAACCTAATGGAGCCCCGCTTACAAACCACTCTCATTTTACATACCGTTTCAAGTGAAACTCTATTTCACTGTTTAAAGTATTGTTAATAATAATAATAATTTTTATTGTTTAAAGGGATCACCTCTATACAATTGAGTCAGTGACCATTACTTTTACAATATTAACAATAACATTTACAAAATTATAGATTGATCAGCTGAACAATAATGACATTTATAAAGGAACCTTTGCACAAGAATATAAGAATAATTAAATAAACTTAAACATAATATTAATTTTGTTAAATCGGTATAAAGCTATATCTGAGAATAAAGTGCAAAATATATAAATTAAATTATTATAAATTTAGAATAGAGAAATAAACAAAAATAATAATATTGATTAAGAGAAAAAAAAAATTAAAATTAAATGAAGAGTAATATTAAAGAGAGGGGGGAAAAAAAAATAATAATAACATAAATAAATAGAAAAAGTACAAATAAAATAAGTAAATACAAATTAATAATAATAATAATAGTGTAACAAAGACAGTAAATATGGAGTGGAGTTGTAGGTATTGAATATCAATATAATATGGAAGTAGAAATACATTATTCGTTAACAATGTTTAAGTATTGTTGTTTATTTTTATTTTCTTGGCAGACTTCCTTCTTACAAATCCTCCCATAATGACTGTCGAAATTACGTTTTGTTTAATATTTCCATTACTAATATCATTATTATTATAGTAAGTGTATTTGTACTAAATAAGTAAAAATAATTATTTAAAAAAATTAAACCAATAGAAATAAAATAAAAGAGTAAATAACTGATTATTATTCATTAATTTTTTTATTTTATTTTTTATTTCATTCTATTTTTTACTATTATGAAATGAAATGAAATGAAAAAACAATTTTTATTCTGGGACATACGTCCCCTAAGAATAACAGCATAAGAGATAAACAAAAGAGATACCAGTATCAAACAAGTTGAATAAAAGATAACAAATAAGGGAGTATAGCAACTAAAGAAACAAAAGCAGTTAGAAATAAGGATAAACAGATCATATTAAAATAAATGAGGAACAGTGTTAGAATTATAAAGTAAAAAGATAATAGCAAAAGTAAATATAAATAACAGAAAGGGTCACTGAGAGAGAGAGAGAAAACTAACATTACTAACAAAATGTGTATCTGACTCTGATTTAATAACTATTTATTTACCTAATTCTTAGAATATATCTTGTAAAGTATGTATTTGTATTACTAGTTTATAATTTTTCTATTTCCATAGAACGAAAAGAACTGTTACATTTGTTGCCCTTTCAAGACTAGTTTTAGACTTATATTTCGAAGAATAATTATCACTGAGCCCCAAAAAGAACGATGCTGTCTTTAATCCTAATTTCAATCGTGCGCAACATTGGTAAGTAGTATATCAGAAAAAAAAAATCAAAAGTATTACATTTTTTATACATTTTGCAGATTATTTCGACTTCAAATAATCAAATATATTAAAGTACACATAAAAAATGTATATATAGCTAAATTTTGAGATTATTAAAAGCTACATAACAAACAAATTAGTTGGTTTTATCATTACGGACAAAAAAATAATTTCCGAAACGTTGGTCAAATAATGAGTTTTTTTATTTACACGACAGATTGTTGATTTCCTTTAATATTAAAAATATACCATCGACCCTATCAATCATTATTAAAAGTTAAAAAAAAGTTGCGATCTGCCGCTCATAAACCCCGCCCCAAAAACTTGTTGAACTCCTGGCCTGATTTCTTCAGTGTAAAGGAGAACACCTGGCTCCTATTTTCTGAAATATTATATAACAAAAATTAAATTATCTGTTTGAATTCTTGAAAATATAATAAACAAACTAAATAAATAAAAAGGGAAGATAAAAAAAAACAACTTTGCCATTACAACCTTGAAAACGAAGAGAAACTCTTAGGAAAAACAAACTAAGAAGAAAAAACAACTTCAAAAAATATTCAGAATAAAAGGAGGGAATACCGAATTTAAAAATTAATATTAGGAGGTACATTGTGTAATGGGAAAAGGTGAAAATTTAATTTTAAAATTCTCAAACTGATTTAGAGAGGTTTTAAAAAAATATATTTTGGGTATATATTCCAGAACATGTTTAGCACACAGAATCTGGGCTTTGTTTCTTATTTGTTGACCCATAGATCAGTAACCTTGTGAATATAACCGAAAATTGTGTATAATTCATGATTTAAATAAGTGCTTTTATAATTGAAATTTAGTATTTTCAGTAATAATATCATTATTTTTTACTTCTCCAGCTATACAAAGTGTATAACTGGGGAAGTTATGTAATCGGTCTGAAATTGGTTGTTGAGTTATCACCGGAATTTCATTTTTTGAAGACCTGACTTCGAAAAGGAAAAACAAGTGTGTGTCTGTAATATAATGAATGTATCGACACTATATTTTATATGTGTATCCAGAACCCTCTAAAGACGAAAATATTGAATTAGAGGTACTCTACTAACTGGCGGTTTCTATCCGATTTTTCCCCCTATGCATGAATGGTAAATATAAGCGGCGCGCCGCGACCTAGAAATTTTGGACTTTTTGGCCAATTTTCACAAAAATAGCTACATTTAGGCAATAATAGTAAATAGAGAAACAAAGAGTGTATAATTCCCTATAAGGTCAAAGTTGGTGTTTTTTTTTACAATTTTTCTAATTTAAAGTACTTCAAATATTATCCTTGAACTTATAAAAAAAATAAAATATATATATATATATATATATATATATATATATATATATATACGACACTTTTGAGTGCTTCATCTCCGCGGTTGAACTACTAATGTTTTAAAAGCAAGGTCCATCCATCACCGTCAAGACAGCCCTGGCCGTGATCTGGATAGACAATATATGATGTGTTTTATTTCAACAAAAATAAATACATTCAATATACATACAACATATGTTTGAGGACTGTCTGAGGGCTGCTCATAGTTTTGCACAATTACTCATTTTTGTTAACTAGTACGTAAATATAATAATACATTTAAAACTTATTATATAAGTTTAATATACTTATTATATATATATATATATAGAGTGAGACAGAGAAAGAGAGGAACATAAATATGGGGCATAACTTCTCTATTTTACTCAAAAAATCTTACCATCATAAAATATCAATCAGGGAACCATTGACCATCGATATAATAGGGAGGATGAGAAGAGGCTTGTGGTCGATAAAAACAAACTTGTAGCTTTCTGCCAAACTTTCGACACTGACTGTGCCTTCTTCAGGGTCTGTATTATCATATTATAACTACATATATATTTAAATTATTTAAACCAAAACAAACTAAAATATTATATCTAAACACAAACAATTATAACTAAATAAAAACGATTAACATGAGTGAACATTTATAAAAAATTAATTTAAAAGAAAAACAAATAATATAATATGATATCTAAACAAAAACCACATCCCGAGCAAACAGAAGTTATAAAATATAATATTCAAATTAAACAAAATATGATGTCACACCTAAAATAAATCTCCAATATTATCAACGAATAGAATTATCATATATATATATATAATGTATATAATTTCAAACTTCAACCATATATAATGATATATATATTTTTTTATATTAAATAGTGCGATAATTCTATTTGTTGATGATGTAGAAGATATACTTTAGGTAAGATATCATATTTTGTTTTGTTTAAATATTATATTTTATTTTGTAACTTCTTTTTGCTCAAGATGTTTTGTTTAGATATCATATTATATAATTTGTTTTTCTATCCCTTTTATATTTTTAAAATTTTCTCTCATGATATACTTTTTCATTTAGTTATAATCGGTTTGTGTTTAAATATAATATTTTAGTTTGTTTAGGTGTAAATAATTTAAATATTGGTTTAGTCACATTTAGTCTTATCGTCATATTTTTACTCAAATTTATATATATAACTTACTAATAATGTCAATACAGGTCCTGAAGAAGGCAACGGGGTGCCGAAAGCTTGGCAGAAATTCTACGATTTGCTTTTATCAACCATTTTTCATAAATTTGTCTCCCTAATTTTTGAATATTACTATATATATATATATTATTTTAAATTCGGTAATTATTATATATAATATATAATAATTAAATTTTAGGTTCGGACCTAACCAACCATCTCCGATCTACCCAATCAAAAACCTTAACTGAAATGAACCACTTACGGATGTTAAATAAACAAAGAATTTTGAAAAGATCTATTCATTCTATTTTCTGTGGATAGCCACTCCATCACCCGGTAACAGTACAAGGTGATGTGGGTATAGTGTAAGAACGGGATAGAAAAAGGTTTTTTTTGGAAAAAATCTAAACTTTAGACCCTGCCTGACAGGGATCATTTCAGGATTCTAGTGTAAAAGGTTGTATTCATCCATCGATTTCCAAGCAAAATGCTGGAGCAGTTGAGAATCTAGGAAGTAGGATTTTGCATTGATTTTTTTTTTAATTTTATTTTTAAGTGCCTCAGAAGAGATTATAGTTGCAAAATCTAATTTTACTTCCCCAACGTAATGAAGTATAGGGGAAGTTATGTAATCGATCAATAGTTCGATGCGGAGTTTTCAACGGAATTTCATGTTTTCCCATCTCCAGATTCCAAATATGAAAACAAAATCCGTCTGTCTGTGAACACGATAACTCCCGATAGAATGAATGTATCGACACAAAATTTCACATGTGAATTCAAAGTCACATAAGAACGACACCTATCGATTTTCAGCCAAATTGACCCCTAGTTTCGAGGAAGTACATTGCCGGCGACTTATCAAAGACTTTTTTTTTGTTTTTACGATGGAAGCTTGTTAAATGCTTTCTTAAGTCCATTCAAGTTTGGTGAGTTATCATACAGTTTGTTCTTATGTCAAATCAAATCAAATAAAAATATCAAAAATGTAATATACCCTTAGACTGATTACAGATGTCTGCTTGTTTAGGCACTTTTGAACAAACTTATCTCAGTTTAATACATTTAGCTCATAGAACTTGCGCGAGCAAATGCGGATGGATCCTCTCTTTCGTCGACAATATTTCCTAGGTTCCTTCCTCTATCAAACCATATCTTCCCAAAAGCCCTCCTACATCTTCCAAATGCTCCAATTTAAATCCCATATCCACCAGAAAGTCACCAGACCCCATTATCTCCTAACTCAGCAAACCTCTGATTCCTAAGGCTGGCTCCTATGAGATAGTTCTCGTCTTCCAACTGGACAGATTGTTACTCTTCTGTTTCATCAGTCCAGTTTTTTACAATTCATTCATATACAAGTCATTATTGTTATCATGTTTCACATTATTATTCATACTTGTTTTTCTAATTTTTCTATTTTTATTTTTTTATTTCTCTTCATTATTTTTCACTAGTTTTTTATATTGTTTTAAATTTATTTTTTAACATTTAGTATTTACTTCTAGAGACCTCTTTTATTTTATTTTATATTTATTCTTTTTAACTGGTTCATACTTGTACACTCTTGTTTATTTTTTATTTTTCTTAGGGGACATATGTCCCAGAATAAAGATTATTTTTCATTTCTTTCATTTCATTTCAGGGTATACGGCGAAAATAATGGCCGAAGGCTCTGGGAGCGTAGCCCTTTATAGTTATATATCTATGTATTCAAATACAAAAGAATTGGAAGAACCCAAGAAGTATGTTTGATTAAAATATGATGGTGGCTTTGGTAGATCTTAAAATAATTTTTAATTAATGAAACAAGATCCTGGTCTGACCTCCTTCGGGACACTGTACCTGGAGTCTGCACGTTGATGACTCGCCAGAGGGCGCGTGCCACCATGGAGTATGTGGTCACCAGGACTATGAGAGGCAGAACCAAGAGAAGGACGTCTAGGAGGATGTTGTAGCCTTTCTCGTAGTCTGAGCTTGGCCAAATCTCCCGGCACTTTCTATGTCCTGCACACACGAAAATAAAAAAAATAAGTCGATGAATCACCAGCAAAGTACTTCCCCAGAATCAATTAATCAATTTGGCTTTTGCTCTCCATTCAAAACCAATCGTCTAAAATTCAATAGTTGACTTACATTGCGGCTTCGGAAACCTCATATTCAGTTCCGGATTAACCTATAAGCGAACAAAGCAATTGTTTAGGGCATCACGTCTAAGGAGCATCAAGTCCGCAATGCTATTTTTGAAATACAGTGAAACCTCTCTTAGACGGACACCCATGAGGCCATGGAAGTTGTCTGCCCAGCAGAGGTGTCCTTCTAACAGAGAGAAAAGGAAAATAGAAGGCAAATTGATAAGGATGAAAGATATCTTTTCTAAACACGTCTATCGTATGTAAAAAATATTGTTTATTGAACAACTGAATACAGTTTTAAAAAAATAGGAAATTTGGTGTTTCGGTTGGATGCCATGGTTGAAAGTTGGAACGAGACTGAGCGAAAGCTGGTAGAAGAACAGCATTTTGGTAACTGAGAGTATGCATTACAAACTTCTTGGAATTACGAGTCCCTATGTAAACACAGGTGCACTACGTGGAAAGTTTGGTAGGTTGGTAGTACAAAGAGAATTCTAACAACATATTAAAAATCAACCCTTTAAAACGAGAATTCACAGAATAAACATCAACCTTCCCACTAAAAGAGAATTCTAAGAACATATTGAAAGTCAACCCGAATTAGAGGCCTGCCTGTCCGTCCAACAGAGGTAGTCTGCTCTTCTCGGTACTCGATTTCACTGTCCGCGTCCGTCCAAGAGAGGGGCAAATGTGTTGAAATCCCTATATATTCTGCTGGGATCGTAAAAATTGTCCGCCACCAGGGGTGTCCGGCTATCAGAGGTGACCGCAAAGAGAGGTTTCACTGTAGTTATTTATTTGAATATTAAATAGTTAATTATTTCTCAATTTTATTTTTATTTTTTCGTAAATCTGCCATAATTTTTAATTACAAATGTAACTAATATGTAAATATAAAAACACTTATAGGTCGCATAATTTTTTTCATACTCTGCCGTAAACTTTGGATGAAAGAGCAAATATCAAATCCTGATTATGATGATATTGAGGAAGAAGTATCTGACAAAGAAGTGCACGTATATGATAAACGAATGGCATATTTGGACGAAAGAGAAATTCAGTGTTTTGTTTTCTCGCTTCATTAATTTTGTCTTCGTTTCGTTCAATGTAGCTTTAGTATTGAACTTGTCAACATAAGTAAGACGTTAATCATATCAATAGTGAGGCGGGGGTACCATAAGCTCAAAATGCTTTGGGCATCGAATAGTCTTAAACCGGCATTGATCATAGTACATTTTATGTTAGTACTCTCATTACATCGGATGTTATTAGCGTGTTTGAGTCACGCCCCCTCCTCTATTACCCCCCTTCCCTTCGACCGATTTCGCGGAAAATCAATAGTTGACGTTCTTATGAGGCTCTTATAATATTTTGTATCGATACATTCACTCTATCAGATGTTATTGGGTTCACGGACACACACAGACAGATTTTTAAAAAATTTTGGAATTGGGGTCGGAAAACTTGAAATTCCGGTGACAGTTCAACATAGATTTCTGACCTATTATATAACTTCCTATCGCTGGGAAAATGAAAAATAAATAAAAAAAACTCGTCGGTGAATCACCGGCAATGTACTCCACCAGAACGAATTAATCAATTAACTTTTCGCTCCCCTTCCAAAACCAGTCGATTGTTGCGCTAATATTCTATTAATATAACAGTTGTCTTACATAAGGGCTCCTAAATCCTCATACTAAATTTTGTGTCGATTCATTCATTACATCTTTCCTTAAGCCAATATCACTGAAAATTGACAGGTTATGTCCTCAATGGGTTTTGTTTTTAAATATGTAATTTATGTCGATACATTACAACTGCAGTTATTAAAGCTTTTATGTTAAGCCTCCCCCTAATCCCCCTTCCCTTTGGTCGATTTGGCTGAAAAACAATAGGTGCCGTCGTTAGAGGGTTCTGGATGTACATATACAATTTCGTGTGAATAAATTCACTCTATCCTAAGCTATCGTGTTCACAGACTTTTTTTTGACGTGAAAACGCCTATTCGCTCGTTAAGCACAGTCATAGCCGGTCAAACTTTCTTTTGTTACAAAATACCGTCAGATTTGAATCGCTAATAACTACGACACTAATAATTCGATAACAACGGTTGAGGTCACAATGGATAGAGCATGTCTGTACGTGTTTGTTGTTTTGCCTGTGACGTTATCGGGCTAGTGTGGGCGCCGGCGGATATTGTTGCGAATTAGCGTTGTGTAACATTAGAAATTAGTGTAACGTGATAACGCGTTTAGATAGGACGTTGATTTGGGGTGTCATTGTAAAGAGCTTGAGGATCACTACTAGGACTCAAAGTGAAACAATAAAAATATTCGCCAAAATATATTTAAAAATTGGTATTAAATTCAAAATTGCAAAAAAATTAAAAATGTCTCATATGAATCGTAAATATGCGCGGAATTATAGAAAACGCAAATCAGAGGAAAGCTCGCATCAAAAGGAATTTAAAAAACCTAAAAAGTCTAGTGCCGAGCAAATGCAAGAGCTACGGCAGCATCGAAAAGAAAATGAAAAATGATTCTATCCCGACGTTTTCACGGAAAATCTACGGTGTGGACCTTGACTACGCCTACGCCGAGTTTTTTTTTATTAAGTTTTGGGATTGGGGTTGGAAAACAAGAAATTGCGATGAAAGTTCAACATAAAATTTCTGACTGATTACACAATATCTTTTAGCTCTGGGGAAGTCAAAAATGGCTTCATCCAGTAAAGTCATAATTAATTAGAGGAAGGGAAGGAGAAACAAATGATGAGGCTTTCTATAGGTTGCCACCCTATCCTAAACAATCAATATCGAAGGAAATCATTCGGCAGAACCCTATACAATGAATGGAGTGAAGTCGAAACTAAACTTTTTCGAGCCTCCTTTCATGGGGTAGTGTTTTCACTGTAAATGTTGACATTTCAAGATATTCTTTGAGTGGGAGGCCTACTTAAGCCTACTTTGATATTGAATGGAACACCTTTATCGGATTTCGGTTTTGACTTCCATTCATGTTCTTACTTCCCGCACAGGTTTGTTAATGCTCCACTAGTTCAGAGGATTAGCTCTTGAGCCTGGGATTTGATTACTTTACTTTGAATGATCCTTCAATGTCTGTGTATGAACATTTTTCGAATACACGAATTACTTATACCTTTTTATTCCCTACCTATACAAAGTATAGGGGAAGTTGTGTAATCATTCAGAAATTCGATATTGAGTTTTCACAGGAATTTCAGGTTCCTTTATATTTTTCTGATGCTCCAGCCATTATTCTTACAAATTTTATTTATAGCCTAAATAAGTGGACACTTCTTGGAGCAGAGTCCAAGAGGAGATTGCCATAGTTAAGGCTGAAATAGTCCATAATAAACTTGTTTCATGATATTTCGGTCCACAATTGGGGCCAACTTCCTCGCCAGGTAGATCAAGGTGATCGGGAATTGCACTTAACGTCCAATCTGAAGGACGGCGTGCTTAAGCTTATTTTATTTCCCAGATAAAATGAACTAAGGGCCTCGGCCGGGTTTCGAACCAGCAATCTTGAGCTCAGTAAGCAAGCACGCATACCACTGATCTACCGGCGCCCTCTCAGATGGAAATATATATATATATATATATATTATACCACCTCTCCTTCCTGCGTGAGTGCATTTTTACGTAATTAGTAAATATAAAATTATATCGGAAAAAATATTAAAATTGAGTATTTTTACATCGCGACTTTAATAAAAACAATACCTGGATAGCGAAATGCACTCCCACCAGAAGGACGGTTACAAGTTCCTAACTGTGAGTTGACCTCAGTAATCAACAATAATTAATTATTGTTGCCAACCAGAAGAAGAATGGGAGGGGGGAAATGGAATGGAAAACTCAAACCCTAGAACAGTAACATATTTATTTTAGAAGAACGTATAATATTTATAAAAGAAAAAACCATTGAATATAAATTGGCCATTTGTCTGAAGGACTTTCTACGTTAATTACGAGGTACCTCGATACTGATCCCTGGAGGTGGCGATGGGATCATCCTTTATGTACATCCCTCAGACCCCATCTATTCACCTAGTCCTTGTAGGTCTGCCTGGAGGCCACAATAAAATTTAGATTGTTCACTGAGTTTATGTGCGTCCGAAATCAAAATATATCTCACTCGCCTGAATGGCCCCAAACATGAACGAATACTGCTCAATTCACATATTCAAACTCACTGTCAAATATAAACTATACGTGTTGATCATCCGAGACGTGAACCAAGAATCTACAATCACATACTGAGCTAATGGCAAAATATAAAAGGAACGTGGTGAACTGTTGGCACAAGAGCGAAGAGTGTAAATTCACATACTGAAACTCACTGTCAAATATAATAGTAACGTGGTGACCGGTTGATACATGAGCGAAAAGTTGAGCCAAGAGTGGCTTCGAAACTGCTCTCCATCCTCGGCCTCCTTTTTGGTGGGGATGATTCCTGATGTCTCATTGGTCGTCAGTCTCCGCCTACCCCATCTCCAGCCAATCACCGGTGACCACTTAAGAGTTCTGTGATAGCCTGCGGATATTAAGCTGTGAATCCCAGCGGATATTCATTAGAGTTATGTAAAAAAAAAAAAAACCTGTTCAACAAAATACTGATGCCGACAATACAATTACTATACACAGGATGCCGACAATTATCCTGGCTTCCTTTTTATTCCCCATCTCTACTGTTCTTTGTTTCTGCTCCCAGCGATTGCGATTCCCTCGCAGCCATCGCTGGTTTCGAGCATGTTTTTCCGAATGCAATTATCTTTCGTTCAACACCTCACAAGCCATATTTTACTCCTAGCGATCGCGATTCTCTGCAGCATCGCTAGTTCTGAGCATTATATATTGTCTATAAGGTAGGCATGCTACAATATATATATATATATATTGTGTTGTAGGTATTCCTTTGGAAATTCAGAATCCTGATATTAATCTATGTCTGAGAAGCAAGAATGCCTGTGTCAGCTTCATATGTGTTTCTTATAGTGTTAGGGTCGGTGGTTAAGTCAAAAGTGTACATGGAGTACAAGAGACGAGCCAATATTGAACCCTGAGGCATGCCGGAAAAATTTTAGAGGGGCAGGAGAAAATAGCTGAACCCTGACGAACGATGAAATAGCGATCCGTTAAATATTTGAATAATGAGATAATATGTATGGCGTAGAAGGGGCTTTAAGCTTCTAAACAAGTGCCCTGATCAAAGGCCTGAGATATATCCAGGAATGCCCTGCTTGCGTAGAGTTTTCGCTATAATGCGGATCCTGTAAAGTTGACATCGGGTGTGGAAATGTAATGAAGAGAACTGAAGCCATACTGAAGATGAGGCGACAAGACAGAAATGAGGCGTTTTCCGACGATCATAGAAAGGAAAGTGTGAAGACTGATAGGTCGGAAGGAAGAAGGATCGTAATGAGGTTTGTTTGGTTTTAAGATTATGATATTTATGAAGTATTTTCTAGAGAATCTCCAGAGGGCTTCTTTCTGGGGAGATTCCTTAAATCATACTGAATATCAGAGGGAGAATGTGAGGCTGAATTTTCACAAAAACTCTAATAAATGCCGTTGTAATGAATGTATAAACATGAAATTTCATAAGTATATTCAAAGCTCAATAAGGACGACACCTATCAATTTTCAGCCAAAGGAAAGAAGGGATCAGAGGGGGCTCAACACAAAAATCCCAATAACTGCCGGTGTAACGAATGTATCGACATGAAATTTGTTATATATACTAATTTAGCCGCTATGTAAACCAAATATTGAGTTTTATTTAGCCCAAAAGTTCGATTGACTTGAAGGTAGAGCAAAAAGGTAATTGATTAATTCAGGGGAAGTACAAATCCAACGATTCATTGACGACTTTTTTAATTCTACTGTATCCGTTCATGCATTTTTTCTACAAATACACCTTTTTAAAAGGAAAGTTAACATTTCCTTACCATTACTAGTGGGAATGAGATTGCTGAGAGCTGGTATGGGAGACATGACGAGAAAACTCGATAACCAAATAGCTGCAATGAGTTTGTAGGCATGGGTGAGTGTCTGCCAGGCTCGGGAGCGTAGTGGATGGCAAATGGCGTAGTAGCGTTCAACTGACAGGCAGACTAGTGTCCAACCGCTCACAGCCACTGAAGATGCTGAAACAGAAGAAAACAAAATATTTTTCAGTTATCTTATTTCTGGTGGAAAACTAAGCCCTTGGATATTAATGCTCTGTACTCTAAGTAAATAATAATAATCGTTATTGTTTCAAGGGATCACCCGTATACAATTAAGTCAGTGAGCCTTACATTTACACCGGTAATCATATATCTAAAGGAACTAAAATGCCGAAGTGACATAAGCTGTATGTGCCTTCATGCTAAAATGCAAGTTCTAGGAGGATTTTGGTCGTTGCCGAGATCGTGAACGCCCCAAATCCTCCCAGCCCCCTAATTCCCTCTTTGTAAACATAAGGTTCTTGAATTAGTATAATATCAATATTTTTACTGAATAAAACACTTAGAACTAGTCATTCCCCAGCTATACGAAGTATAGGGAAAGTTATGTAATCGGTCTCAATTTAAATTTTTTACCGGAATTACATGTTTTCCGACACCCACCAAAAAAAAAAAAAATGCCTGCCTGTGAAAACGATATCTCCCTATAAAATTAATGAATCGGCACAAAATTTCATATGTAAATTTAAAACCCCATTAGGATGACATCTGTGAATTTTCAGTGGAATCAGTCGAACGGACAGGGGGGGTCAGAGGGAGGGCTCAACTCAAAAACCACTATAACTGCCGAAGTATCATCATGAAATTTCATATTTAAATTCAAAAACCACATATCGGCAGTTTTAGTGGTTTTTGAGTTGAGTCCTCCCTCTGATCCCCCCTGTCCGTTCGACTGATTCCACTGAAAATTCACTGGTGTCATCCTAATAGGGTTTTAAATTTACATATGGAATTTTGTGCCGATACATTAATTTTATAGGGAGATATCGTGTTCACTGGTAGGCATTTTTTTGGAATCAGGAAATTGGAAAACTTGAAATTCCGGTAAAAAATCAACATCAAACTTGAGACCGATTACTTAACTTCCCCTATACTTCATATAGCTGGGGAAGTAATAATGCGGAATGACCCTTAAATAAGGGTCCAACTGAAATTATAATAATTTATCTAATTATTACAGTTTGAGTCCAATATTCTCCATTAACACTAGATTGGTTTTGTTAGAGGACAACGAAATTGTAAAACTAGTGAACCCTATAATTGGTGCCTCATGGTGCTCAAATATTGTTATTAAGGTTTTAGCAATGTTACAAAGGGCGGATGTTGCCGCAGGCTACAGTCGGTCCTATCCAGTTCCTGCCGCCTCCTTCAAGTTACCCAACTGTTAGGCCGGCTTTACTGTAACTTCAGACTGTTTCTTACTAATTATGTCAGTATTAGTTAATCTACTTGACTCAGTACTTTAGGTTAGGTTAGGTTTTATGACTCATGCCGGACATTAACTACGAGGTCATATCGCCTACTACCAGAGCGCTCTTTCGTCCCTCTGGTGGACATGAGTCCGACTCTACTCTCAGTACTTCATGAAAATTAATAAATTAATACCAGCTGCATAAGCCTATAGGCCGACAGCTGAACTATTGAATAATTAAAAATAATAATTATTTTGACTCAAGCCGGACAAGCATGTCATGTATAAGGTCATATCGCCTACTAACAGAACGCTATTTCGTCACTCCGGTGGACATAACCGTATCTCTACTTTGGGAGGAAATAAAAGGACTTATTTCCATTTACCCTTAGTGCTGTCTCTGCAAGATCACCACCAAGTTGATTCAATATTCCTAGACTGGATCTGGATACTTTATTCAATTGTTATAGGGATGCCAGCTGATTTAATATTTTAAGAAGATCAAATCAACAAATTACTTAGTTAATAAAATACTAGTTAGTATCCATTTGATTCGGATGAGTTCACCAAGATTATCAACAGTTATGAAAAACTAAAATGACATGAGGTGGCATAACATTAAAAAGAAACTTACTTCATGATTATTTTAATAAATATATTGAGAAAAACATTACTGATAATTATGGTTATTTATCAGAATTCATTTCCTATGATATTATCGTAGAATACATTTGTATATAACTGATCTACCGGTACCTTACTGCGTGGCGTCGACTATCACTATTTTTGTTGGGCTTTGGATTTCTTCAATTTTTTACTGACTCTACGTTACACTTGATACGCGTTGAAAGGTTTTTTTTTTTAAATAGTTATATTAAATTGAATAGATAAAAAAATGAATTTAATTCCCCACAAGGGATTGGCATTATGAAAGGTTTATTATTAATTGACTTTAATGACTGATTTTAATTGAATAATAAACATGAATTTAAGTTGGTTTCAGACTTTCAAAAAATAAAAAAAATATATATCATAACTAACTCTGTACATTCTTGGAATTTACGTTAATTGTACCAATAAAAATCAAAATTGATTCTAAAATAAAATGTTAATTATATCTATTGTGTCCCGAAAAATTGGTACTCACCTCCAAAGGTATTGGAGTCCGCAAGGCCTATGAGTTTCGAAATTTGAATTTCATTGAGAAAGATATGGGGAATTAAGAAAAAGATTAAAACATATTTACAATTTAACTGGCTTTAATAAAAAAAAATGATGAAATTGAGAAAAAAAATAAGTGGCCATCTTGAACAAAAATTGTATATATATTCCTACCTTCGTGACGTCACGCTTGAAATTGTTTTACTCTTAGTGATTCTTCTGTAATATATATAAAAAAAATGGAGTGCAACTCCTTCCCCATCACTTCGATTCTTCACCGGTCACTTCACATACAGAATTCACTGTTCACTCACTTCATTGGGTTAAATCTCACAACAAAACTAAGACAAGTCCAACATAGGTTTTGCCTGTGAGAAGGCTGGGCATCGACTAAATTCTAGCTGTTGCACTGCATTGTGGGTCGGCAGATTCGGATGTCTTTTGTTTTCCGTCTCTTGTTTTACTTCTAAATATTAAAATTTTTGGTGTTTTCTTTCCTTTCTTCCTTTTCTTCTTTCTTCTAAATTGTCATCTTAATTTTCTGTAACTTTTCTTTTTAACTCCTCTTTTTGACTCCTTCTTTTCTCAAAAACAGTGTTCAAAGTTTGTGGTATATACTTTCGGATCACTTGGATAGTTTCAGATGGGATCCGGCCTAGTTGATTCGATGTATTTTAGAACTGACCTTTTCTTCAAAAATTGACTACTGGCTTTTCTTTCTGATGTGGGCAGTTTTTCTTCTTCAATCTCTTCTTAATAATCAACTGTCCTTCTCTAAAAATTCTCATCGCCTTCTACCGATCAGTTTTTTGAATATTGACCTTTTCTTATTTTTGCTTATAATATCCTCAAATTTTCTTCATTTCTTCTTCTTTTAGCTGTTTCATTTTGTTCCTGGGTGTTAAGTTAATCCCTTCTGAAAATTTAGTTTCATTTTGAAGTCGGTGGATCTTGTAATTGTTATTTAAAATGTTTGTGGCTGACCTTAACGTTAGGCCTGAACCTACCTTTTCTTTACTTTTACTGTATTTTATTTCTTTTTAAACTTGTTTTGTTCTTCTGATTTCCATTTTCTTTTCTTCTTTCTTAATTTTCTTTCTTCTTTTACTTTGATTTCGTCTTCTAAATTTGGTTTCAAAAAAAATACTATAACGTTAGTCGTCATGGCGACGGTTTATTTTTTACATTACAGCGTTTTCACTTCTTTCACTAGATTTGGATCGGTTCATATAATCAAAGTTGTAGTGACACAAAGTTCTACAAAACTCACAACTCCTCCAACACGCACATCCCCCTCCGAAGGTGACTAGGCAAGTGAAGTCTAGATGGGCGCGTTTCCCCATTAAAAAGCCGGGAACCTTCTTGCATTCCGATTGGCTACCAACGTCAGGTGATCCACAGCCTTCCTTAAATGATATTGCTGCTGACGTCATCGTGCTTCTCCTTTTTAGCGCCAAGACCCAGGCCTCCACTTTCACATTATAGTCTTAAGACGGCGTGCTTAAGTTTTTTTTACCTTCCAGATAAAATAAACTTAAACACGCCGTCCTTCGGATGGGACGTTAAGCGAGGGTCCCTAGCCTGTACGGTGTCAGGTACTCGTCAAGACCTCTACCCTAGGTGAATAAAAATTTGGGGTTGGCAAAATTTAGGACTCCCATAGTAGAGTCGGTCTCATGTCCACCAGAGTGACGAAAGAGCGCTCTGGTAGTAGGCGATATGACCTCGTTTCTAAATCCTGGGCAACAGGCTTATACAGCTGGTATTAATTTATTAATTTTCATAAAGTACTGAGTCAAGTAGATTAACTAATACTGACATAATTATGTAGTAAGAAACTGTCTGAAGTTATAGTAAAGCCGGCCTAACAGTTGGGTTCAACGAGGCGGCCAGACCTGGATAGAAACGACTGTAGTCTCCGGAAAATGAAAAATTCCGCTTTGGACGTAACTTACAAACTTTAGGAGTCGTGAGTTTCTCTATATATAATTGGCTTATTGCTTGCCAGAATAAGCAATGCACAGTATATCAAGCTAAGAGCTGAACCCCTCTGAAGAAACACGCAATCAAAGGTGACTTTACTTTGGAGAACCTCCTGAGAAGTGAGTATGTTTCACAAGCTCAATGTGTGAAGATGGAAATCCAAGGAGGGCATGAAGGGAAATTGAAGAACTTGAACAAATGTTGAGGAGGTTAAGTGGTTAATTATGATCCGAATCGGATGTCACAACATTTTGGAAATAAATGTTTTTGTTCACTCTTTAATGGTGCTTATGACAAAATCATTTTAGTAAAAACGAAAAAAGCGTTGAAACGAAGATTCAGTTATCTTCCAAAAGCACTTATTATCACAAATACAAAAATTCAAAGATTACAAACGAAAATAAATATGCCCAAATATATGTTTAATTGTTTCTGGTAACCTATTGACACCACAGTTTCATGTTCCAGGAAGTTATCTCCACTGGCCTGCTTTTGAGATTTTTCTATATATTATTGAAAATTACATTTTATGGATTTATCTAGATAACAGTCCAAGTCCATAGCAGGGCTTTGCGAGGTCATCGTCCAAAAGTGGATAGTGGAAAAATAGTAACCGACTATCCAGTGGCGAGAGCAGACTGCGATGGAAGCAGAAAATGTCAAGGCAATTTTAGAGGCACCAGAGCCGAAAAATGTAGGAGAGTTGGGATCCTTCGTTGGAATGATAACCTTTTAGATGAAATTTAATTCGAATGCAGCTGATATTTTGAAGTTTAATTAATGAAATTTTCTTTTCGGAAATTTATATTCCATTCTTTCACAGGACTTCACAACAAAACCTATTGGAGGAGAGAAGATGTATTGATGGGATCTGACGGGGATGGAAGGATGTGTAAATCTCTATATCAGCGGGCTTATAGGACCCTTTCAGGGACGATATTGAAGCAACCCAGATGACCTCATCACATTCCACCTTTCCCAAAAATCTCCTCCAGTCAGTGGGCTAATGCAATCATTGGCAGATTTGCATCACCCAAAGATATTTTCGTCTGGACCATCAACCAAAATATCTAAATATCTCCCAGGCAATGCGTTCGTCGGCAATGTAAAGGTGTTTGTCAAGTCATTGTTTTAGGGCGTAAACAGTGGTCTTGGCTATGTGGGGACCATTGGAGGGCCTAGAGGCCCGCGTGAGCCCTTCATAATGAAGCTGTTAATTTCAGCTGGTGCCTCTGAACGGCCTTCTCATGAAGCCTCAACGATTAATGCCATTTGATAATAATAAAAAATATTAAATAAAATAAAATGTAAAATAAAATAAAATAAATAATTAAATAATAAATTATAATAATACAATTATCACAATTCCTGTTGAAATTGTTTGCTGGTTTACTACATTTTGCTTTCTAAAGTAGTTTCCGAAAAGGGCCCTAATTAAAATATCGAAAGTTCAGGACGTGCAATTTTGAAGAAAGTGCACATATTTAAAAAAAAATTAAATTAATAATTATTTCATTTCGATTTCTTGTCAAATATACATATAATTCTGAGATGCCATCAAAATTTTCTAAATTTGCAAAAACATTCAATCTAATCCAAAGGTATTATCATACTTGGTTAACAGAGAAAATGAATAGCATAGAATAGAGAACAAAAATTTGGTTTATTTAAACTAAACCTAACCTATATTATAAAAAAAAGAATAACTTATGAAATTAAAAAAAATTTAATTATCTACAAAATAGAAAAATTCTTACGAACTATTTTCTAAAAGTACTTTAGTCTCTTTCCGGTGTCCACTCTCTAATTTGTTATATTTAATATATTTATTAATGAATAAAAAGTATCTTGGTTCATTTTCGTACTTCAACTTGTTAAGCCTAAACCTCTCTGCTTCACTGTTCACACTTGAACTGCTCCATCTCCCTCAGATTGTCATTACCCTAAGACCATGATTCCTCCATTGTCACTGTCTATTAAAACAACTGATCGCCGTCATTTGTCCTCTATTTATTGTTGTCCAGCCTTTCTATATTTATATTCACTAATTTATTTAATAGTGTTGCTTTTTATTTTAAAATCAACACTTTTAACGATTGTCTTCATTAAAATAATAATAATTCATTTTGGAAAACTTTTAATACTTATGTGTGTATTTTTTACATAACAACATATATGAAGAAAGTTAAAGCGCTCCAAGAATGTATCAACAGTTTCAACCCAAATTCCCAGCAGTTTCAGAAAGTCACATTCGTTGTCTAGCAAATGGCCACCTATATGGTAAGTTCATAACTTCTTCAAAAGTTTCAACAAAACACACTAAATCCCTTCAAGCATTAAATAATCTTCGTCAGCTTATTCTAGGTTTCATGCTATATCTGGAAAATGTACTTCTTCAAAACTTTGTCAGAGTTACTCTTTGTTTCAGACGAGTAAATATGAAATTACACGAATGCGGTAATTCAGCAAAAATATCTCGCCGCGTGGTCTTATCATACTTCCTTCACATGCTAGAAAACTATATGAGTGTACTAATTGGACTCAGACGGTGCTTGTATGTCTATTGCCTGGTTCATAGCTTATGGCGCCCCCGGGGCAACAAGGACCCCACTAGATCCTGGCCAGAAATCAGGAACTATGTTTATTTGACAAGGAAAACGGGAGATATTAGTTTTTATTCTTCTTCAAGAAAATAATATATTATATCGAATAGAAATGAAGGCTATTCGTAGAAGTTCTATAAAGAAAATTTATTATCTTTGGTTGCACTACCAGTTTGGGTTTTGTTTTTGTAACTCATGCTCGGGCTTGTTCTGGGACCGAGGTCCTCTAAGAATAAATACATCCAGAGTAAACAAAAGGAAACAATGAAATATAGTATCAGTACGTCGTAGAATGAAATAAATAAATTAGTGCTACATTGGAGAAAACTAGAAATTAAAAATATATAAATATACAAAAGATTGACATGAAATAACATAAAATTAACAGCTTAATTATGAAGAAAAAAATAAATAAAAGTATCTACTATATAAATAAAAGAGAATATGTAAAAATAAATAAAAAAGAGTATATAAATAAGAAAAAAATAAATAGATTAATAAAATCGACAGAGCATAATACTGTGATGATGGTTGATTATAAAAGAGAGGGGAGGATGCCCAGACAAGGTTTGAAATAAAATTAATTTTAGACAGTAGGGGCTAGATAGAGAAGTGTGGGAAAAAGAAAAATACATAATACAATAAGATAAAATAAAAATAAATAAATGCTTGATGAAATATTTAAATATAAAAATAAATAAATAAATATATATATATATATATATATATATAATAAAATTAGAGAGGGGGGGGGGGGGGGAATGGAATAAGTAAATAATTTAAATGATTAGAATAAGTTTAAAGTCCCCTCTGAAAGGTGCACGGAACTAGCAATCATTTGCAGGGTGGACAAGTACTGAGTTTTAACTCCACAGTTATACGAAGTATAGGAGGTTATGTAATCGGACAGAAATTCGAAGTTCAGATTTTACCGGAATTTCATGTTTTCCGACACTCTGATTCTTATAAATTAAAAAAAAATTTTGGTTTGTGAAACATCGGTATTGTACTTTCCCAGAACGAATTAATCAAGTAAGTTTTCGCTCTAATCGAAACTAATCGACCGGACTAAGATTCAATAGTTGAGTTACTTAGAAACTTCTGAATTCTCATACTAAATTTTGTATCGATACATTCATTACATCGGCAGTTATTAGGGTGTATAGGTGGAGCCCTCTCCTCTGAATCTCCTTTGCTTCCACCGATTTTGCAAAATATCAATAGGAGTCGTCCATATGTTGGTTCTGGATACGCATATACAATTTCATGTCAATTCTATAAGTTATCGTGTTCAAAAAGGACATTTTTAAAAAAAATTTTGGAATCAGGGGGTTGGAAAAAATGAAATTCCGGTGAAAACTCAATATACATTTTCTGACTGATCAAAATGTCGTCATTAATTTTTTGATGTTTGCTTGATTTGTGCGAAAACGGTTAGTCCTATCGATAAATGATTTCCTATCAAAAATGTTACATATATGCACTCCGATTTGAAATAGGACCTATCCGAATAGAGTTATAGAGATCCAAAAATTTAAATACATTTCCGTAGGTAATATTTCTAAATAGTGCTCAAATTACAACGGATAGATACAAATTTTATAATATCTTTTTATTATCGGTAGCTTCTTTTAAAAAGGATAAAAATAAAGAAAAAAGAAAATATATATGTTGTGGCTATAACAGAACATTCTTATACTATTGTACATTTCGAGAGGCTTCATACCACCCGTCCGTGTAGAGGGGGAATAGGTTATAATATGTTGCACCAGAGGATGCCGCGCGTCAGTCCTCCTCTTATTAGCAAGGCCAACGTGAGTGCACCGTGACCATGAGTTCGTCAACGTAGGTTATTGCCTTGAATCTATGGTTCTCTAGGTCAAAGAGTTGTCCCGAGGACCGGAGCCCTGGGAACACGCCTCCGTTGTAGTGCTGGCAAAGCGCTGGCTCATGGATGTAGAACGATCGCAAAGGAAGCTGGAGATCAGCCTGAATAGATTCCTAGATGGTTCCATTATCCGCAGTCGCGTGAGGATCGCAGGCCACCAGGCGCTGCAGAAGGCTGCCGCAATGTCGATGAAGACAGGTTGCATATTTGCCTCAGTCCTTCTCCATATTCGCTGTTAGCCTCCTCAGTGGACCTACCCCTCAGGCAAGCGTACATAAGCATAGGCATGAACGTGGGTACTTTAATATACCCAATAACGCCAGTATGAAATGATTATGTTAATGAGAGAAGGGTGGGAGACGGAAAGTGGTTGGTATAAGAATGTCCTGTTTTGGCCAAATCACATATTTTTGTTTTTGATGGATGGAACGAACGTACCAAACTGGTTTTTGGTCGTTTAGAATTAACTGATTTGAACCGACCCTGGATCGATTTCCGAACCCATCCCGTAGAGGAAATGAAGGCTCAAATCGGATTTTGTTTATGATAACCTTCTTCTTCGTAAAGGTTAGAAGATCTCAGACTGTCACAAGTATTGGAGAAGATCTGAGCCATCCTATCAATACCAAACAGAAGGATATTTATCCTTATATACTACATATATACTTTGCCATATACATTGAGTAGAAGAATGTATGATAATGATGTGAAAATCCGAGTTCGAATTTTCAACGGAATTTTACGTTTCAAGGTCCCTGAACATGTTTTGACAATTTTTGAAATGATGTTTGTCTGTAATAGGAACTTTAATAGGCGCTTGAGCTCAGAAACGATTGTAACAATGAATTTTAAATTTGAGTTGATGATGTCACATGACCTAATTGAGGTTTGGATTAGATTTTGGCCAAAATCAGACGAAAATTGGGACAACTTTACTTTGGGGGCCTAAGTACAAGGATACTGCTTATATTATAAAACCTAATCAAATAAGTTGTCAAATAGCAAAAATCGTAGAAAAAAGTTTAAATAAAAGAAACGCTGGTAGTAGTTTTGTAGATTCGCCCTGAAGAGAACGAAATCTAGGATCGTCGGCATCTTTTGCAGAAAATAAAACAATGGAAAAGGTTAATATTTTATGATATAAGTCTAGAAATATAACAGTTGTATAACTTTGTGAGTTTCATGAAATCACTAGGAGAAATTATTGTTACGTTTAAAGCCATCTACCGACGAGACTAGTAAATCAGAGTTGACAGCAAAGGGACCAGAAGATTTTAATAAGATTAAATGTTACAACACCAAGTCAGAAAGGAACTAAGTACAGTAAAGGGAGTTGAAAGAGCAGAAATTGATGAATAAGTCTTAAGTAGATGAATTAAGTTATTCATCGTTTATTCATTCATTTGTATGATTGATATGTTCTAAGTAATGAAGAGATCTTTAAAAGAGCTAAGCAGCTTAAGAAGTAAATCCATATTTAATGGTAATCTCCACGAATTTGAGTCCTACTTATGGTAGTAACACCTCTTCAATACAACCTAAATATATATTATATAATATATGTTTGTCCTTAACTGGTAAACATCCATTCAGGCAAATATGTTTACACTTCGTTCACAAGCAAAAACCATAATGTCTCTATTATTTCGAAATTGTGTTAACAATCGATTCTCTTTTTTTTTTGTCGAATGTCCTTAGAAAACAATATCCTGAGAGCAAAAGAATGAGTTTTTTAATGTTCTTTTTAATTTGAGGGAACTGATTGGGAAAATTAAAACTACAAAAAAAAAAATAAAAAACTGACGGAAAGTAATCTATTAGGCACGATTAGGATCAAAAATTGCACGGTTTGCGGGATACATTCCGAAAACCGTTCTGAAACGTTTTGAAACCCTTTTTTTTTAAACAATTTTAAATAAATTTTTAAGCAAAAATGCTTAGTCTTCTCGAAAATTAATCCTTATCAAAAACATTTTTTATTAAATTTTACTTCTAACGAAATGCTCTCAGATTCCAGATAAGATCATCAATACAACAAACAAAGTTATAGCGCCTCGAAGAACGAACCATGAGTTTCCTTAGGAAATATTTATATATAATGTTTAAATGGTAACATATAGCAACGAATTTTAAAAAATATATATATTTTTTGGCCTTATGTGCGATGCATATTAGCCATGTTATTGAGTTATCTAGTTATTTACGACATCCATGGCTCCGGGAGTGAGTCCTATCTACGAAATGAAACTCACTCACGGGATTTGAACCCGCAAACCAAGATGAGACCATGCGACCAAAGCCTGCACTGCCACCATGGTTCCAAAATATATTTTTATTATTGGTAGTTTTTATTGAAAAATATGAAAGGAAATAAATAAAATAAAACTCTCAAATTAATTTACGCCTATACAATGGAACAAAGAAAACGGAAAATAATTAATTCTGGTATAGTATATTCCTATGGTTAGTTTAAGAATTCATTCGTTTGTTTGTCTTTCATTAGGTTAGAGAAGTACGTTATTTTGTTACATACACTGTGATAATTTAAAAAAAAAAGTAAAATTCAATAAAATTAAAAGTAAATAAATAGTAAATAAAATGAGAACATTTCCTGTAGAAATTGTTGCTGGTCTACTAAATTTTGTTTTCTACAGTAGTTTCCGAAAAGGACTCTAATAAAAATATAGAAAGTTCAAGAAATGCAATTTTAAAGAAAGTGCACATATTTAAAAAAAAAATTCAATAAATAATTATTTCATTTGGATTTCTTCAAAAGAGGGCCATCAAATTTTCCTGAATTTATAAAAATTGTTTAATCTAATCCAAAGGTATTAAGTATCTTACTTGGTTCACAGGGAAATGAATAGCATAGAATAGAGAACAAATTCTGGATTTATTTAATCTTAACCAACATTATAAATTTAAACACTGAGTTTAGAAAAGAAAAATAGAATTATTTACAAGACTACTAACTAATTACTAAAACTACTGAAATGATCTTTCTTGGGGTCTTTAAACTTTTATTAATTACTATGAAAATGATTTTACTTTTGGGGTTAACATGCGTACTCAGAAGGTGAACTAGGCTATAGAGAATTTAGAGAACAATTTATAAGACAACATACATTTATTTACACAATTATTGACCATATATTAGTGAGGCGTCCCTCCATAATCGCACATCTGGAATAAAATATCTAAACATTAAACAATTTATATAGACTTAAATGTTCTTGTAACTCCCGCCATATGAAGGTGTCTATTGATGATCAGCCAGCCATTCGTCTCGATGTCGGAGAAAAATGTAAAATAAATGATTCCGTTACCTTGAAAGTCTTCTTTTTCTTAACCACACTCAAGCCTGTGGTCTCTCCTCCAGAATTCACGAAGATTGAGGAACTTCCAGTCCCTTTGAAGTAGGCAGCAGGGATGATCTCCCTCCAGCAGCAAAATGAGAGTCTTCGGTCTCCTACGTCCGCTCAAACAGGAGTCTCCTTCCTCCTACAGCTCAGCCAGGAATGTCCTCTCCCTCAACAGCTCAACTCTGAATAACTGTTCAGCTCAACAGCTGAACTCGGAATGACTACCTCCTCTAGTAGCTGAACGTGGACTGTCTACCTCCTCTGATAGCTGACTGAAGACTGTCCACCTTTAGTGGCTGAACGACGACTGTCTACCTCCTCTGATAGCTGACTGAGGACGACTGACTGTCTCCTCTCGTAACTGAACGAGGACTCACTGTCTCCTCTCGTAACTGAAGACTGACTACTTCCTCTGGTAGCTGAACGTGGACTGACCACCTTTAGTGGCTGAACGACGACTGACTCCTCTCGTAACTGAACGAGGACTCTGTCTGTCTGCCTCGACAGCTCAACTAGGACTCACTACCTCATACCGCACTTCAGCGAGGAATCCTTCACTTTCCATCCCCTCCACTTTATGTATCTTCCACTAGTGCGCTTCTCGTGGTCGCTCTCATAACTATAATTACCAATCGGTCTGTGATATGCAATATATCACAATTGCCTCCCTTTGATTAAAAAAATTGCGGAGATACATTTGTTGAGGTAGCGACGTAATTTTTTAATTTGGCTCTAACTTCAGTCACTTCTGAACACTTCTTATATTACACTGTACAATCTTATACTATATTACAATTTTTTACAATATATAACGATGGCTTTAAAAATGGCTTGAATATGTTAGTCTGTCTCTTACTTTATCAACTTCGTCCTGTCTGTCTGTCTCATATTTTATCAGCTTTGTACTGTCTGTCTGTCTCATATTTTATCAGCTTTGTACTGTCGGCTTCTTTAATTAAATTATTACTTTAAATTATTTATTCTTCATATTCTCCTTAAATTCTTTATTATTTATTCTTCAAATTCTTTATTATTCATCGATACATGTGCCTTGGTAATAAAATTCTTTTTTTAATTATCAACATTCATTTCCTTGCTATCAAGTCTCATTCCAAATACCCCACTTAGGTATCAATTATTAACGACGACCGACGAAGAATGCTTCCACAGCATTAAAATACTAATAACGACGAAATATGCTCTCAACGCATCTATATCCACAATTACTACCACAATTATCGACGAAGAATGTCTTTCCTGACATCGTAGATTGGCCCTATTTCGGCTCACAAAATTCTCAATAAACTTTCATATCATTATTTATCGTCTAATATCCTTCTCTGTTTAATAATTACCAATACCATTCTTTCTTTACTTCGCACCATATTTAATCATCAAGGCAACCAAGAGTAACAATGTTAATAAAATTTTCCTTATTTATCTATCTTATTTAATCAGCCGACAGTCCATAGAATTAAAATACTCTGTTGAGATATCTTCCAAGGTGAAAACCATCCTAACAATGTCCCTAACTTAATTTGGTTTCTACACTATCTCGAAATGTCCTGTCCTGTATCGTCATGTTGAAACCTGCAAGCCGCTATCTTAATACTTTTCTAAAATTAATTTGATTTCTACGTTATTACAACTGTTCTGTCCTGTCTGTTCATGTTGAGACCTGAAGCCGCTATCTTAACAATACTGTTTTAAAATTAATTTGATTTCTTACTTATCTACAACTATCCTGCCTTGTCAGGTTTAGACCTGAAGCCCGCCAAATGAATAACTAACAAAAATATTAACACAAAACGAAACGAAAAATATATGAACGCTGAACTATATAATACTTATTTACAATTTTTATTTACAAACATGCCCAGTATGGATATTTTCCTGAATTCCGAAAAATACCCAATTGCACTCAACTAGCCGGGGGTTCGTGGGACCCCAAGAATCCTGGTCAATTCTGTCTGCGGCGTTAAGTTAGTTCCGGGCTCTTCCCTTGGCAATTTCCTGCGTCAATTTTGACCCTTTTCTCTTATAACTTTTCAAAAGAGAAATATGAAAACGTCCCCTTTTTTGTCCTGTAAATGGGTTAGCTAATGTATATGTCGAGGGGCTACGTTTAATTATTACTACATAAGGTCCTTCCCAGTATGGCAATAGTTTAGAAACTTCTTTGTTGTCTTTCGGTATCCTCAATGATTCAACTAATACTGATCCCCCCATGATTAATTTCTGAGTTCTATGTTGTCTATCGTCTGTACCTATACGGATAGTATCGTCTGTCTTATGTACGCATACAAGTGGAGACATGTATTGACTTTCTGTATCCTCATTCATTTGTACGCACTCGTCTGTCAGTTCTGTTTTCGTATCTAATATTTCTTTTTCTATCATGTCCCCTTGTTGTACAGTTTCCTTAGTTAATTCTTGTCCCTGAATGTCCATGTCAGTCTGTAATTGTTTATTATGACCGGTCACGTCCTCAATGTTTATACTCAATTCTCGGAAACCATTTCGTATATCTGTCCTTAATGATTCTATGTTCTCTGTCATTAGTAGTTCCGTTTTTTCTGCCCTTGAATTGATGTTTTCTGTTAATGCCTCTATTTTGTTTGTCATCTTTGTCATATTTAATTCCATTCTTTCTTTACTCGTTTTATTATCCGTCCTAATTGCTTTCAACTCACAATCCACCATAAATTGAAATGATCTTTCTTGGGGTCTTTAAACTTTTATTAATTACTATGAAAATGATTTTACTTTTGGGGTTAACATGCGTACTCAGAAGGTGAACTAGGCTATAGAGAATTTAGAGAACAATTTATAAGACAACATACATTTATTTACACAATTATTGACCATATATTAGTGAGGCGTCCCTCCATAATCGCACATCTGGAATAAAATATCTAAACATTAAACAATTTATATAGACTTAAATGTTCTTGTAACTCCCGCCATATGAAGGTGTCTATTGATGATCAGCCAGCCATTCGTCTCGATGTCGGAGAAAAATGTAAAATAAATGATTCCGTTACCTTGAAAGTCTTCTTTTTCTTAACCACACTCAAGCCTGTGGTCTCTCCTCCAGAATTCACGAAGATTGAGGAACTTCCAGTCCCTTTGAAGTAGGCAGCAGGGATGATCTCCCTCCAGCAGCAAAATGAGAGTCTTCGGTCTCCTACGTCCGCTCAAACAGGAGTCTCCTTCCTCCTACAGCTCAGCCAGGAATGTCCTCTCCCTCAACAGCTCAACTCTGAATAACTGTTCAGCTCAACAGCTGAACTCGGAATGACTACCTCCTCTAGTAGCTGAACGTGGACTGTCTACCTCCTCTGATAGCTGACTGAAGACTGTCCACCTTTAGTGGCTGAACGACGACTGTCTACCTCCTCTGATAGCTGACTGAGGACGACTGACTGTCTCCTCTCGTAACTGAACGAGGACTCACTGTCTCCTCTCGTAACTGAAGACTGACTACTTCCTCTGGTAGCTGAACGTGGACTGACCACCTTTAGTGGCTGAACGACGACTGACTCCTCTCGTAACTGAACGAGGACTCTGTCTGTCTGCCTCGACAGCTCAACTAGGACTCACTACCTCATACCGCACTTCAGCGAGGAATCCTTCACTTTCCATCCCCTCCACTTTATGTATCTTCCACTAGTGCGCTTCTCGTGGTCGCTCTCATAACTATAATTACCAATCGGTCTGTGATATGCAATATATCACACTACATCAGTCTTTTTTCTGTGCGGTCATCAAAATATGGGTGTAGGTAGTTATAATTCAATTTTTAAAAAACAGTACCTTCTTTCTTTCCGTACATTTCCAATTGTCCTTAAATTTTCCTTATTTCGCCATTATATGTATATATATATATATATATATATATATATATATATATATATATATATATATATGAGAGAGAGAGGGCGCCGGTAGCTTAGTGGTATGCGTGCTTGTCTTCTGAGCTCAAGAACGTGGGTTCGAAACCCGACCGAGGGCCTTAGCACACCGTCCTTCGGATGGGACGTTAAGCGATGGTCCCGAATCCGCACGATGAATAAAAATGTAGGGTAGGCAAAAATTAGGACTCCCACAGTAGAGTCGGACTCATGTCCACCAGAGCGATGAAAGTGCGCTCTGGTAGTAGGCGATATGACCTCGTAGTTAAAGCCCGGGTATGAGTCATAAAACCTAGCGTAACATTTTTTTTTTTTTTTTTTTTTTGGCCTCGGCAGACACCACACTAGCCATCTATGTGTTATTATATCTAATTATTTACGACATCCATGGCCCCGGGAGGGAGTTCTATCTACGAAATAAAACTCACTACCGGACGGGATTCAAACCCGCAAACCGCCGTTTTAAAAAGTCTGCGAAGAAGAACTTCAGGACATTTCCGAAAGGCCCTGCCGCCGTACCGATGACTCATCGGCATTTCTGGGGTAGTGAGCGCGCCTCTCCGGCGGGCGCCTTGGAATTGTTGTCACGTCATCATAAATAAAAAAAATAAAAAATTGATATTGACACTGTTTTTTTTTTTTTTGTTTTCTAAATATAAATTTTATAACATTGAAGCTGCGCCGTTATTTATTCATTTATTTTATACATTCCCCTATAGTAAAGTCAAATTAGCATAATATCATTTAGTGAATTGGAAAATAAATTGGTGTTAGCCTATATATTTGGTACATACTAATGTTTGGTACTATGTATTTCATTATGTGTACAGGTTTTAAAATTGTGCTAAACCTGGAAAACTTTATACATTGTTTGGCATATAAAACCCGTCTGGTCTTCAAAATGTTTATACAGAATCATAGTAAGTTTAGAGTATTAAAAAAAAAAAAAATAATAAAACGACCAATGAAATAATCAGGTAGGAACTTACCGCAAGCAAATCGCTAGCCTTTCCTTTGGTTCACCAGGACTTCGAAACTTAGTTTGTTTCCTGAATATTTCATCTTTAATGAGGTCATAAAGGGATTCGAACTTCTCCTGAGTCATTCGGAAGTATTGAAAGAATTTAGCATCATCTTCCATAAGGTCCGGAAACAAGGTATGAAATTCACCAAAAGTCAGTCTTTTTCTATTAATTTGATGAATCCAAAATTTTTTTTTTTTGGTTAGCATCTCTTCCTCTTCTTCTACCAAAATTGCATTAACAACCAAACACTCGTCATCACTATCCATTTTGACCTTGTTCACCACACGGTAGCTCAGTATACACTGCCATGTGCGGATGGCGGGAGTTCCCGTTTAGTACGCGCACCCACCTTTAAAAATGCCGTCCGTGCCGTACCGGCTGTCCGTGCCGTGCCGCCCTAGTGCGCGCTTAGCTTTAACCCTATAACATCTCTCCTTAGACTGTCTCTGTCTATTCAAACAGCTGATATTCGGCATTTGTTTTTCACTGTCCATTGTTCTCATTTCATTTTTAATAAAATCGAATATATGAGTCCCTTCACATTTATCACTTTTTAATCCATTAATGTCTCAACAGCTGTTTTTTTTTTATAAAAAACATAAATATTTCAGCCGTTATCAAAAAAATACAAAACTTCTGCGTTTCTCTTTTTTGAAAAATAATAATTATTTTGGAGTATTTTAGTATTATAATGTATGTTATTTTTATTACGTCACAGCACCTAACAAAATTTAGTCTCTTTTTATTTTTACTCCCTAACTTCCCTTTGGATCCAAGGTCTGCCTGTCTATGAAAATTTCTCCTAGCTCAGGCAAAGAAGCAATCCCTAACACTATCAAATAACAACAGAATTTAATAATAACGTCTCATAAGGTATTGAAAATTCCAACGTACTTTGATGCTATTCATAGCAAGACACAATTAATTTAACCTAGATGATGCTATATTTAGTTTTGTTTTAAAGTAAGATGCACCTTGCTATAAAGCAACATGAACTTGTCTAAGGTGCGGAGAGGAGCTCAGGATCAAGGGGTTACTGAAGACAGGCCATCGACGGAACAATCTGCGCCGATCAGGTCGTTCCCAGCCCATCTTGTAATGCCTGTTTCTTTACCCGCCAAGAGCCGACGAATCAGCTGAACACTGGGTAGTTGGAGGACATGCCACCGCACGAACAGATCGGGGTGTTCTTTCTCACCATGACCTGATAATATTTGGGACATCCAATGATCAGGCTGTACTCACGTAGAGTCGAGGGTTATTCGGACGTCCGGGAAGTATGCGTAAGTTGTTCGGCCATTCGAGCATCGTGACCAACGTTGTTGCCATTTTTCCACCATCCAATTCTGCACGATGAAGACCTGTACCAAATAAATAAATGGTGCGCGAGTTCGCTTTTAAAGTTCACCCTCAAAATACGGAAAAAATACTTCTCAAAACAAACTTCAAAAATTCTCATAAGCATAATTGTTTGTTTATTTAGAACAAGAAGTTTATTTTATTTTTTTAATTGATATTTACAAGAATAGAGTTGAAAGGGGAATAACGCCTTGAGCATGCAAGGTAAAAAAAAATCATAAAGTCGGAGGTGAATCACCGACAATGTACTTCCCCAGCACGAACTAATGAACTAAGTTTTCTCTTCCCTTCAAACACTAATCGACTAAATTTCGTGTCGATACATTCTTTTCACGAGAGTTATTAGGGTTTTTTTTTTTTTTTTTTTGAGATCTTCTTCCCTTCAGCCGATATCGCTGAAAATGTATGTGTGTCGCCCTTGGGGGGTGTTGAATATACGCATCAAAGTTCGTGTCAATATATTCATTAAATCTCCCCTCCCCCCCTCACAAGCGCAGAGGCTCATAAGTCAGTTTCGTTAAGGATAAAGAAATATGCACGTTTAATCGGGAAAGAAGTCCTAGTGATGCGCGAAGGACCTCTTGCGGTCTTGCGCAAAGACTTTAATGACGTCATTCGTTTACAAACTCAGACTGTTACTCATCCAGTAACATCCTGGATCCGCCCTTGGTTCAGGAAGTACATATGTTGTTAGTTCAGTTTAAGTTGGCCCGTGAGACGAATAAGGGCCGCCCATCTTATCTCCTTATATCCCTTTTATCAATATCCTCACTGAGGCTATGTGCCAAATAGATGCCCCGATTATTGTCATTGGAACTAGCGGGAAGGTTAACTAATTTTAGTACTCATCTGCCAACTTAAAATCAAACTATTCATAGTCTGTAGGAAATTGTTTACTAACCTTGCATGAAAGGTATGAGACGACACATGAAGGGCCCAAAGACAAAGTCCTTGAGGATGGATCCAACAAGGGTGAAGGGCATACAGAGGACACCCAGCATGATGTCGGATATGGCCAAGTTGAGTAGAAACACGTTGGTTACTGTTCGCATCCCTCTGTTCTTCAGAAGGACTATGATGACCAGGCTGTTTCCGACGACTCCCAGCAGGAAGATGACGGAGTAGAGTGGGATTTGTACCTTACCTTCTTCCCACCAGGTCTCCACCATTGTACCGCTACCTGGAACATACGAGGTGTGGCTATAAGATAACCGGACTGAACGTTTTGCAGACAAACATTGAGCGCGTAGAGGTCAAATGGTATACGACCGTGTCACGTGACATCCCCTCTTTCTATTCAAAGTTGCGCGCCACTAAGTTGGGCCGTTGCTCGAAGAGGCATCTGTGCTCCATTTAAGTATTCAAGTAGAGCAATGCGTCAATGTGAAATTCGGAAAATCCGTCACAGAAACATATACTTTATTAAAAGATGGATACGGAGAACCACTCAGGTTTTTGAGTGGTTCAAACGGTTCAAAGGGGGACGAGAAGTGATCGCAAACGACCCAAGCCAAAAACGACCTTGCCCTCAAAAACAACCCATGTTGTAACACAAAGCAGCGTTCGAAACCCACGGAACTAAATCAAGTACACAATTTTTTTCTTTCTCTGTTTTGATAAACAAAAAGGACACTTAAACGAAAAAAACGTATTACCTTTTAAAATAACTTAGGAGGGGCATTTTTTTAATGGAAAGTCCAAAAAGCTCTTCAAAATTGACAGAAAAGAATGTAAACCTTTCCTGTTGATTTAAAAATTTGTGAGTGAAATGAGTCTACACTAATGGTTCAGAAAATATTATTTCTGAGAGATGTCTCTTTTAATCTCCACTTTTTTGGTGTACAATTTTTTTTTCTCTGTGTTTATCCTTTAGTAAAAGAGTTAGAGAAGATTTAAACTGGCTTTTAGCCGATGGGAAAAAACCCTATTGACCACTACATTATATATTTTATATGGCATTTTTCGTAGGTTTAATTTTTTTGAATATATAGTTTTTGCAGCGTCTCGTGTGGATTGAGAACTCCCTGTAGATTTTTGCAGCGTCTCGTGTGGATTGAGAACTCCCTGTAGATTTTTGCAGCGTCTCGTGTGGATTGAGAACTCCCTGTAGATTTTTGCAGCGTCTCGTGTGGATTGAGAACTCCCTGTAGATTTTTGCAGCGTCTCGTGTGGATTGAGAACTCCCTGTAGATTTTTCATTGAACCCCCCAAAATATGTCCGTATTTTTTCATTTTTTCTTCTTTCTTTAAATTTTTTTTTTTTTAATTTACTCTTAAGCAGTAGCATTGTTTTTAAATTTATCTGATTATTTTTGATTTGTATTTAGTGTATAAGGGTAATGGTTAAGGAACCTTACTGTATAATTGTTCCTCCGTAAATGCGACTGTTATAATAAACTCTTCTTCTTCTTCTAAACTCGGATATAGAATTTCTTCCAGTTTTTTTATTTATCATAGGTTTTCAGTAAAGCAGCTTCTCATTTTTTCTCCCAATTTATTTTTAAAAATTCTTTATAACATTGTCCCGAAACGTTTGAAAATGTTATAAAGAATTTTTAAAAATAAATTGGGAGAAAAAATGAGTAGCTGCTTTACTGAAAACCTATGATCATATAATATGCTCCTTACACAACATTGAAGAAAAAAAATATTTTTATTTATTTTTTATTTTATTTTCAGTTTAGTCAAATTACTTCATCTATTTTTACGTCATTTCACTTATTACCTACTTTTGTTTTACTTCACTTTCTTACTTTATTGTTTAAATATTCTACTAAGAGTTGGTAAATAAATTGTTTTCAATAAATTATTTTATTGACTTTCCGTTATTATTGTAGAAGTAGAGACTGATTTTGAGCCAAGTCAACCTAATGGGAAGGGGGGATTAAACGGAGGACTTAACACAAAAACTCTGAGAACTCACGTTAAAATAAATGTGTTTCTAGAACTTCATAAGAACATCTATTAATTTTCAGCGAAATCGATCATAGAGAAAGGTAGGATGGGATGGGGGGAATTAACTACAAAACACTGATAACTGGTGATGAACTGGATGTATCATCACCAGCAATGTACTTCCCCTGAACGAATTAATCAATTAAGTTTCCACCCTCCCTCAAAATCTATTTACCGTTTGGGTTAAACTTCCGTAGTTGATTCATATAAAAGTTGCTGAATCCTCATACTAAATTTTGTATCGATGCATTCATTACATCGGCAGATATTGGGGTTTTTGAGATGTACCTCCCTCTGAAAGATGTAGTAAGGAATTTTCAAATATCTTTCTGTTATTGGTAGCTAGTTTCATATGTCACAGTAAGGATATTGTGGGACGACATTTCACGTAGAAAAAGAAGACATCTCCCCACGGTTTTATTACTAACTGAACCATTTTTCAACTATACTATGTCATCATCAGTGGCACATATACGTATAGTGTGTAGTATAATGAAACACGTGTGGGATGAAGAATTAAACCGGTTCTGGTTGGAAATAAAACAGCGTCTTTTACTTTTATGTGATATTCGTAGTTTCTTGAGTTGAGCCCCCTACCCTGAGCCCCCTTCCCTTCGACCGATGTTACTGAAAATTAACAGTTATTTATTTTTTTATTTTTATTTTTATTTTTTTTACGGATGCTCCGGCAAATCAACCGGCCACTTATCGTCGGGAAGGAGGAAGTACATACACTCTATCAAAAAATTCTGTGAACACTCACCTGGGTTTCCTTCAATTTGTTATTGTGGGCATAGGAAAAAAATGTTCACAAGGAAATTACACTTGTTTAACACAATAATCAATAAACACTTTATTTCCCAAAAAATAACACAAAATATTATTCAACAATATAGTGTAATGCAATTTTAATTGAAAATAACGTCCCTTAAATGCAAAAAAAGTCTGTGAACACATTATAATATGAGGTAATTATTTTTTTAAATCAATAATAATAAATGTTTTAGAAGCTGGTAGGCCCTCCTTTGTTCTTTATAACTTCTATTAATCTTTTTTTCATGGATCCTACTAATCTTGAAGTCACTTTTTCGGAAATTGTGCCCCATTCTTCTGCAACGGCTGCTTTCAGTTCTGCTTTGTTTTTCACGCCACGTACTCTTATTCGGCGTTTAATTTCATCCCATAAATGTTCTATGGGATTAAGGTCTGGGGACTGGGGAGGAGTATTAAGGCGTCGGGGTGCGTTATACAGAAGCCACTCCTTAACTAAATGAGCTGTGTGCTTGGGGTCATTATCCTGCTGGAACAGAAATGTTCTTTCCAACCCCAATTTCTCGGCACTTTTCTTTAAATGATTTCTTAATATTTCAATATACACATACTTGTCCATTATTCCATCAATAACATGGAGATTTCCATCTCCTCTACTACTCATACATCCCCAGACCATAATACCACCACCTCCATGTTTCATTGTGGATCGTAAATTTTTTTGTTTTAAAGCCTCCTTTGCTTTTCGCCACACTTTTTGTCGTCCATCTGATCCACACACTAAATTTACCAAACACACTAAATTTACACTCATCAGAGAAAATGATTGACTGCCAAAACATTAGAGGCTTTTGAACAAATTCTTTTGCGAACTGTAAACGGCGCTTACGGTTCATTTCACTTAGAAATGGTTTCTTCCGAGGAACCCTACCATTATAACCATTCTCATGTAACCTGTTTCTTATGGTTTGAGGTGTTACTGTTACGCCATAGTCACGTAACAAGATTTGTGCAATTTTTGGCGCACTGGTACTGGGTTCATCACGAACAGTTTTTAAGATTTCCCGTGTGTGAAGGCGATTTAACTTGGTAGGGCGTCCACATCGTGGTCTGCTGGAAGCACAGCCTAATTCATTGAATCTTTTAATAATATTATGCACTGTAGAAGGATTTTTCTTTACTATTTTGCCTATTTCGCGAATACTTCTTCCTTCGTTTCTTAACTTAACAATCAATTCACGAACTGCTACTTGCACTTCCATATTGATGGCTTAATAAATACTACTGAGCACTTCCATTGATAGGAGACAGTTGTTATTGAAGCTAATCCCTTCTTGTTGTTTGGCTGTAGGCTCATCTCTGTTTATATAGGTAAGTGTTCACAGACTTTTTTTGCCCTTAAGGGACGTTATTTCCAATTAAAATTTTATTATACTATATAGTTGAATAATATTTTGTGTTATCTTTTGGGAAATAAAGTGTTTATTGATTATTGTGTTAAACAAGTGTAATTTCCTTGTGAACATTTTTTTCCTATGCCCACAATTACAAATTGAAGGAAACCCAGGTGAGTGTTCACAGAATTTTTTGATAGAGTGTATATAATATTGGGTTTTATTAATCATAGTGTTGCTGTGGGTGTCTAGGGGTGACAGCCGCTGGTCCCGAGCGGGACAGACTGGCGCTCCCAGACCTCCTTGGGTTGCGGCTGCCAGACGGCGCCGAGAGAGCTCGAGTTAGATGGAGTGGGGCTGCTTCTACATCGCGGCTGCCGGGGGTAGACTTGAGACCGGTCCGTCAGTCGCCCCCGGCGCCGGGTCAAAGGGCCTTTTTCTGTTCCCGCCAGGAGGTGACAAACCGGCCGAACGCCGGGTAGCTTGACTCCGTCATCAACTCCGGCAGGGTCAATCCCAGATATGATCCTGTCGCGCGGATCAACTCCACCCTAGACCTGTCGTATAGCGGACAATCGAGGACCACATGTTCTGCAGTCTCGATGCCGCCACACGAACAGTTCGGGCTATCCTTCCTCTTGAAGAAGAGAAAATTAACAGTTAACAGAGAAGAGAAATTAACAGTTATTACCCTCATGTGATTTTGACTTAAATATGAGATTTCATGTCGATATATTAATTAAATCGGCAATTATTTGGATTTTGAGTTGAGCCCCCGCTCTGATCCTCTTCCCTTTGGTCGATTTGACTGATAATCGATAGGTGTTGTCCTCATGGAATTTAGGTCACACATATAAAATTTCGTGATAACACATTTATTCTATCAGAAGATATCAATTTAATTCGTCCTGGGGAAGTACATTGCCGGTGATTCGCTGATGAATTTTCTCATAAGATAGTCCTACTTACTATGTTAGAAAATAAATAAAACAATTTTTTTTTAACATATCCCCTATTCCACAAAATAAGTTGTATAAAAACTACCGGTATCATCATTACACCGTAGTCTGGTTTATATTATATGAGGAGCAAACATTCAAAAAGAGATTTGTCACATTGGTAGAGATTCGAGAAAACAGCAAGAAATGATTTTGCGTGCTTATACGCTATTTCATATAGGTTTTTAATTTTTTTAATAACTACGAAAACGCTCTTTGGACAAGTTTGGTTTTGATTGAAACCCTATAAAAGAACCTTGGATATACACGGGACAAATTTTTTTTTGAAAGAACGGAGTTGATATTATAAAAGCGCGGTAAAATTCCAGTTAGAAAAGCTGTTTATCTCATTTCTTATTTTTTTGGACAAATCCTTTTTTGAATGTTTGCTCCTCATATATCTGTTTATAAATATATCTTATAACTATACATATATATAAATATTGTCTATTTAAAAAAAAATGTTATACAAAACCTATGGGTTTCCGCATTACAACAAAGTTAGGTTTCGTTATACCTATGCTAAGGTATATTTATAACCAGATATGTATTATGTATCTAGTTATAAATTACCTTAGCAAGCGTATAACGAAACCTAACTATAGTGTAATGCCGAAACCGATAGTTTTTGTGTAACTTTTTTTGTGGAATAGACAATATTTCAAAAAAAAAAAAGCTTGTTTTATTCATTTATTACTAGTTTCCACAATGAGTTTTTCAGCTTAGAAGATGTACATTAGTAAAGCCAGAACACAAGAAATAAAGCAGACCTACAATCAGGGGCGTAGCGCGGGGGAAGCCAGAGCAAAAAACCAAGATAAAAAATTTCTCGTGCGTCAGATTCCTAAATCAGCAATCAGCTGTTACATAAATGTACATGTACAAAACAAGTCATATTACATTTGTTTAAATATATAAGTATGAATTCGATCATTTCATTTCTTCGCTGAAAATCGTAATTTATGTTATACTTTATACTCTTAAAGCTGATTTTACATGCGCAGTAAAAATGCAAAGCGCAGCAGCAGCAAATGCACGCTATTGGATGTGTGTAATTTAATTCTAAAAGCACAGAAACCACATCGTGCATTTGCTGCTGCTGCACTTTGCATTTTTGCTGCTCATGTAAAGTCAACTTAAGTATTACAGTCAGTGGTTACCTCAGGGGGAGCTTTCTAGAGGTCCGAGTCTCCCAAATTAATAACAAAAAGTTTGCAACGCTAACCAAGGAAACTGCGGGATGTGCCCCCGGGAGTCTATAACCCCCACCCTCGTAGCCTAACTTTGCCACCCCCCCCCCCCTCCTCCTGCTCAAAATCCTGGCTACGCCCCTGCCTACAATAATTGTTAAATTATTCTTTCTTTTAATAAATTGTATGGAACTTGTATGTTAAGACTTCTGCGGAAAAATGCCACTAGACTCCTTTCTCCGAAAAATAAAGAGAAGTATTCAATAAACGAGGCTCTGGGTGGTTAGTTGACATTCCGGAGATGTCAGCCTCTGTTTGTTGTGCGGCCATACTCTTCCAGTTGGTCTTAATATCCTCCTAATGAAACTTGTGCCCTCTGTTTAGGAACCCGCCATAAAATACGTTACGTGTAGAAGGGCCAATGAATTTTATATTAACATATTACGCGAAAACATTTAGTTCTTCGAGAAATTGATTCTTAAAAAAAATATTCTTTAAGAAATTTCCAACCGTCAGATTTGAGAGTGAGCCAATATGAACAAAGTTATATCACAGGTTGCAAAATAAAAAATGTAGTCGGACCTCTCACAAATTTTATTATAATGTGCTAGCCAGCTTTCGATGCTGCTCTCATCATCATGTTCCTCTTCCTGGTTTCGAACCTGCAATATTTCAGTGGACAATTATGTACTTCTTGAGCACGCCTTCTTTCGGATGAGACGTTAAGCGATGATCCTGAACCTGTGCGATGTAGATACTCGTTAGGGACCCCTGACCTAGGTGAATGAACATAAGTAGACAAAATATGGGACCCCTATGTATGGTCGGGCTAATGTCCACCAGAGTGACGAAAGAGCGCTCTGGTAGTAGGCGATATGACCTAGTAGTTAAAGCCCAGGCATGAGTTACAATATCTAACTAACTATCGGTATGGAAAGCTCTCTATTGGGAAACACTTCAACTAGATGAGGTGCCTTTCCTTTTTTTATTCATATAGACTAATTGATAACTTGTGATCTTACTTGTGAGTATTACGTTCATTTGAATTGAATAAAATGAAATTTTGTTCAACAAGTCAATCTCAATTTAGAGAAATTCTAATTTATTTCCATAATTATCTTTCTCTTATATTATTCAATATGGTCTTTATTATTTATTCATATTAGTAATGGATATTTTTCAAATGATTTCATGTTGAAACTAATTATATATTTATTAAAAAAGCTTCCGGAAAAGCATATTATCTACATCACAAGCTCCAAAGATTACTTTTTCCAAAAGGAACTACGGTTTAGAAAAAAGTTCGAGTTTAAATTCACATATGAAATGTAGGTAACTAGAATCCTATAGAAACGTAGGTATCATTATAGAAATTATTTTCGAGGGCGCCGGTATGCGTACTTGCTTACTGAGCTCAAGATCGCGGGTTCAAAACCGAGGCACTTAGTTTATTTTATCCAGGAGGTAAAATACACATAAGCACGGAGTCCAGCGGATGGGACTTTAAGCGATGGTCCCGAGCCTGTACGATGTCAGGTACTCGTTAAATAGCCCTTAATAAAAATTTAGGGTAGGCAAAATTTAGGACTCGTATAGTAGAGTCGGGCTCATGTCCACCAGAGTGAAGAATGATTGCTCTGGTAGTAGGCGATATGAGCTCGTAGTTGAACCCTGGGTATGAATCACAATAACTAAATATTGCCCAGTTTTAGATATCTAGGAGGCCTTACTTGTACATCTTGGAGTTGACTGTGGCGCCCCTATCTCCATGCCATCAACTACAACCTAGGGTCACAATTTTCGCCTTGAGGTTCACCCCTGTAAATGAGATGCTGTTCTGCGGTATAACGGATGGTAGGGTTGATCCCTCCTCTTCCAGAGATGCCAAGCGAATTTGAAATGATTTCTACCCTTCAGAGACGTGTTGTTAATATTTAACAGTTAAGTTGGTCCAGATCTGTACTATCGACCAAATTTCATGAAAGTCAATGAATATGCAAATTCTAATGATATGGACTTGAAAATTATTCCTCATAACTATGTAAAACGTGTCAAAATAATGCAGAAACTAATCTAATTTGTAGCACACAGAAGTAATCTGATTTGTAGCACACAGAAGTAATCTGATTTGTAGCACACAGAAGTAATCTGATTTGTAGCACACAGAAGTAATCTGATTTGTAGCACACAGAAGTAATCTGATTTGTAGCACACAGAAGTAATCTGATTTGTAGCACACAGAAGTAATCTCATTTTCTGGTCTACCAATTATTAAGAAAAGGTCTGCGAAAAATTCCATTCTATTAATCTTTTTATTTCTCCCACTATACGAAGTATAACTTTCCAAAGGAATTTCAAATTTTTCGATTTCCTGATTTCAAAAATGTAAAAAAAGGTTTTCTGAACCCTTATACTAAATTTTGTTTGCATGAATTCATTAGATGATTATTGGATTTTTTGGGTTGAAGCCCTACTGTTCCCGCCCCCGCTCCCTTCGACCGATACCGCGAAAATTAATATGTATGTCGTTCTCATGGGGTACACATACAATGTAGTGTCAATACGTTCATTACAACGTCAGTAATTGGGGTTTTTGTGTTAAGCCCCCCTCAAATCACCTTTCCCCTTGGCTTAAAATCAAGGTTCTTATGGGAATCTGGAAACACATAAAAAAATCCTTCGAGGGTGCCAGTAGCTGAGATGTAGCGTGCTTGTTTACTGAGGTCAAGATGGTGGGTTCGAAACCAGGGCGAGGGAGATCTTTAGGTTTTTTATTTGGGAAGTGAAAAAACCTTGAGCACGCCGTCCTTCGGATGGGACGTAAAGCTATGGTTAGTAGTAGACGAGATTATAGTAGACGATCGTAGTTAAAGCCCGAGCATGAGTCATAATAACTAACTATAAAATTTCGTGTGGATTCCTTCATTCTATCGGGAGTATTATCGTGTTCACGCACACAGAGGTCGCTTACCTACACATCCATACCTCAAATATCATCAAAATCCTTTATTTTGACATAAATATCATTAATTGTAAAAAAATCGATAGAGGGTCGTGTGTATGCCCCGATATAATAATAATAATGTTTATTTCCGTTAATATAGCTTGAGTCTAATACACCTATGATTAGAGTAATAACAAAACTATTAAAAAAAAGTAAAATTAAATTGATAAAAACTGAACAAATAAATACTTAAAAATATATGAGTACATAAACAAAATTAATACATGATACGTTTATAATAAGTTGACGCATTTTTCAATTTAAGAAAATTTATGATAACTATTTTTCAAGAAAAACTCGGATGTGTTTTTATCCCAACGATGTTTCGGGACGTTCTTACGTCCCATTATCAGGTCCCAATGTGCGAGATATAGAAAACAAAGAAGACAATGTAACTATAACAATATATGAAAAATAATATATATATATACAGATTAATCAATTATAAATGAATGTATAAAAAGTCTAAATAAATAAAAAATTATAAATGAATAAATAAAACAATAACGTACATTCGACTGACCTTTAAGGTGTGGAGGAACTCTGCCCAAAAAATAAAAATGAAAGCTTTGTATCAAATTATGTTTTAGGATATGAAACACGATTGTTTATTGTGATTATATTATTCCGTGTAAAGGGTTTCCTCTAACATGAACATTTTTAGTTGAAATTTAATTTTTTTTATTGTATCTATTGACTTCAAAAAGTGGGGAAGGGCATTAAATAAATTAATTCCTTAATGAGTTATACTTTTTTTTCAAAAAGAGAAGAGCAATGTTTAGTTATTCGAAAGTCTTCTTTCTTCCTGGTATCGTAATCATGATTAGTATTGTTGAGAGGGAAAATATTTCTATTTTTCCTAATAACCATTAATGTTTCAAATATAAACAGCGATGACAAAGGCAGGATTTTGTTTATAATTTCTGTAATATTGTTTATAATTCTTAATGATTTTTTCTGACGTCTGAAAATATTAATACTCGAGCTACATGAGACCCAATGTATTAAACCGTAACTGATTATGGAATGGAAATAGACCCCGCGACCCTCTAATAGTCGATTTACAAGCACACACACACACACACACCTACACATACATACATATTTTAATACTGTTAGTGTGGTGGTGGGTTTCATCCCCTCAAACTAGGGGTCCCCAGGCCACGTGGCTAATGTTCCTCGCCCCCTCCCAAAATTAAAAAGAAGGAGAGAGCCATCCCCTCTCTAAATTCGGGTCATGGGACTTGAACATTTCCTAAGCCCCCACCCCCTCACATTTTCTTCCTCTTCCTCCCCCCTCTTAGAAAAGAATTTCTGATTAAATCCGACTTAAAATACGGATTCAATTATTCTGATATGAAGCGGCCTCTTTTTACTGTTGCTTCTGTTCCAGTATTCCTGGAATAGGTTTTTTGACCTATTAACTGCTTTTTAAATTTCTTTTTCCGTCAAACAGAACTCAATGTGAATATAAAAATTTTTATTTAATTTTTTTTTTTTTTGACTCATGAACAGTTATTTTTTTTTTTTTTTATTTTTTTTTTAAATTGACTTTGGGGATTGTGAACGTCAAGTATCTAACATAAAAGAGAAATTAGAAAATAAAGTTTGCTCTTTTTTATTTTTTACGATGCATATTACCCAAGCCTCTGTAACGGTGTTATTGGTTATCTATACAACATCCATGGTACCGTGAGTTCTATCTATGAAATAAAACTCCCTCCAGGACGGGATTCGAACCCACAACTATGGAAGGACCTTCGACCGAAAATCGATAACTAAATCCCGATAGAATAAATGTATTGTCAAAAAATTTTATATGTACCCAAACCTCAATAAGGACGATATGCATTGATCTTCAGTCAAATCGGCCAAAGGGAAGGAGGAGATTAGGGGGTCTTACCACAAAAAAAAAAAAAAAAAAATCCTGCTGCTGAAGGGACGGGAAGGGTGCAACTAGAAAACACTCATTTTTTTTTGTAATAACAAAGACAATAACTTTACTACGTCTCCATCAAAACCCTTCACACTGACCTTCTTAGTTCCCACAATAATCCTCTAGTCCGTGCCCTCCATTCTGCCATACTTCCCCAACGACGGCTTAAGCGTCAATGGCCTAGAGACCTCCTGAGCAGAAGCAGTGGACAGTGATTAGCTATAAACGAGAGAAAAACAGTAACTAGGGAGTGTCACCACCACTGGGTGATTCTCCCCTCATGACAGTTTGACATTGCCATTATCTCTTTGTTAGCACATTTGCTTGTAGTATTTATTTGTAGCTGTAAATAGCTATTTTTATATAAAAAAAAAAAGAATAAAAATAAAGAAATGTTTTTTCCTTATTTATTAAAAGGAAGTATTGTAATCATGCGAAAATCCGAGATCGAGTTTTCAATGGATTTTTACGTTTTCTCTGAATATGATTATGACACGCACGACGATGCGTTCGGTAAACTCGCATACTTCTCCGATTGGCAGCATTCGTTGGAGTCCAGACATTAAGAAAGTGTAATTTGAATCCGAATAACTTTTGAATGGGAACTGAAGCTTTTAATTGCCTTGTCTTGACTGTAATATTTGTCTGTGGTGGAGTTGTCGTTATAGATTATATTTTTTTTATTAGGTACAATTGGGGATCCGGGCATTCTGGGGGGGGGGCGTGCCCACCCCTGCCCCCCCCCTCCCCCCTAGCTACGCCAACGTAAGAAAGTCACTTCCACAATCACTCTATACAATAAAACAAAAGAAACCGCTTCACTTTCATTCATCGAGTACCGCCATTATGAAATAAAATTGTGATGAGAGAGAGATAGGGAGAGAGATTTGCACAAACGTGGTTGGTATAAGAAAGTTTTGAATTGAACACATCACAAATATTTTCTTTTTCTCTTTAGTTTCCTCACAAATATATGTATGTATTATTATATTATAATAAAAGCCCCGATGAAGGCACACTCAGTGTCGAAGACTTGGTAAAAATTCTTCAAAGTTTATTTTTATCGACCACATCCCTTCCTATTACATTGGTGGTCCTGCTTCATATTATTAAAAAAATATCTTTTCTCAAAAATGGATCAGCTTCCACACTGTTGACTGCCTTATAATCTGATGTTGAGAACCCCTGGTCTAAGTGAATCTGAAGTAAGGCCCCCTAAGGTCCTGAAAAGGTTGAGGGCAGAACTTCATGAGGGTAAATCCATTTGTCGCCAGATGTCGACCCCCTCTCTCTCCCTGGACCTTCTTAGATACTGGCCCCTGTTCGGCACGTGTCTCCATCAAAACACACCACTGACTTATGTGTAGGGGAGACCGGGGCAGTTGAGCAACGTCTAGTTAACTAATATCGCTCAGATAATGCGCTACCAGGCACATTGTAGATAGGTACGAGGTGTGATCAAAAAGTTCCAGAACTGTTTTTTTTTTAATTTACAAGTTTTGGACATTGTCTCCTTCAAAGTACTCCATTTGGGAAGCAATTATTCCCACCGCCGTTTCCACTGCTGGCAGGGGCCAGGTCTGGAGAGTACGGGACTGGGGGACTCTGGCCATGGTGTTTTTTGAGCAAAAAAAGAGAATGAGCAACGCAGAATGAACAGGCGCGTTGTCATGGTGCAACAGCCACTCCCCATTTTGCCACAGCTCAGGTATCTTTTTCCTCATAGCCTCGAGGAAATGTCGCAGGGTTTCAAGGTAACGAAAACGATTAATTGTCTCACCTCGTGTCGAAAAAAGCAGTGAGCATGACCTTGACATTTGATTTGACCTGACTAGCTTTTTGGGGTGTTGGAGAGGATTATGTCTTCCATTTTGATGATTGGACCTTTGTTTTCACGTCGTAACCCTCGTCTCCAGTTTTTGTAAAAGTTTCACCCAACTTCACAAAAAACTTGACACAAACGCGTTGCTCTTCTTTTTGATTCATTTGACAAAAGATCACAAAATAGTCAAACAACTTCTCGTTGTAGAGAATCTACAAAAACAACTGAGCTCAGGAAGAGTCACAACAACTAATGCTTCTAACCGTACCGCTCTCCGACGCTCCGTTAGAGCGCAATTCAAAAAGTCCTGGAACTTTTTGATCACCCCTCGTATATCTCGACAGGGGTCATGTGCTGATGTGACATTCAGTAACCAGTGAACAGTGGAAAATTAAAAAGAGAATCGTCACTGTTTTTCACTTTTTCGACCTCCGGAGTAAATATTTTCTTAAGCTTCACTCGGGCAGTCCAGGGAGTATGTTAGAGATCTGAGTAGCAGATCGGAAAAATATCGAAAGTTCAAGACATGAAATTTTTAAGAAAGTGCACCTATTTAAAAAAATTTCAATTAACAAACTTTTCATTTGAATTTCTTCTAAATTTACTAAGAGATGCCATATTGTTTTTCTAAATTTTGTAAAAATGTTAAATCTAATTCAAAGGTATAAATGATCTTACCCAAACTATATGGAAATAATCAGATTATACTCTCGTTCTAAGTTACTGATGAAACCAGTATCGATCCTTACGTCTACTAATTACTCACAAATTGACTTTGGAACATTTTGCAGAACTCCGATAGCCATGCCAGCCAGAGCTCCAATAGACCTCATCGATATCTCGTCAATCTTCACACTTGTTAGAACCACTTCCAAATTCAGAATCGATTACCATCTCAACTAGCAACTGAGAGAGATGTCAGTCTAGGAACAATGGGGCCTGTTCCTAAAGTTGCTTGATTGGAGCAGATCCACCACGAAGAGGTAAAAGACGTAAAACGTTTGGACTGACAATACATTCGGATTCATGACCATTCGATTTACTCATATCTCATCATTTATATTGTATTTCACAAGAATATATAGATAAAGTGTAACGGTTTCGGTTTACGCCATCGTCAGCATACTTTTGAACTTTAAGTAAGCCGAAACCGGTAAACTATATGTATACTATTTTGGGGAATTAATTATTTAGTTATTATGACTCATGCCCAGGCTTTAACTATGAGGTCATATCGTTTACTACCAGAGCGCTCTTTCGTCACTCTGGTGGTCATGAGCCCGACTTTACTGTGGGAGTGCTAAATTTTGCCTATCCTAAATTTTTATTCTAGGGTAAGGAGTATTTAACGAGTATCTGACATCGTACAGGCTCGGGACCATCGCTTAACATCCCATCCGAAGAACGATGTGCTTAAGTTTATCTTACCTCCCAGATAAAACAAACTAAAGGCCGTGGCCGGGTTTCGAACCTACGATCTTGAGCTCAGAAGGCAAGTACGCATACCATTGAGCTACCGGCGCCCTCTTGTGGAATTAGTTAATATAAAGGTTAAAAAAAATTCTTTGTTTATATTTATTTTAATAGCTTTCCACTATATTAACAAAGATGGCAGCAATGTATTCGGACTATGTACTATGAGCTGCCATATAGCACATTCTGCAATATGGAATCCCTGAAATTCCTTCATTAACTCCCCTAAAAATTCCGGGAGTTTTCAACGGAATTTCATGTTTTACGATGATTCTTCTCTTGATTCTAAAAATGAAAAAATAACATTCCTGTCTGTTTGTGTGTCTAGAACCCCGTAAGGGCAACACCTATTGATTTTCAGCCAAACTGTCCGAAGTGAAGGGGATAATGTATAGGAGGCTGTGGGAGGGGAGCTTAATTCAAGCACACTAATTACAGCCGATGTAATGAATGTATCCAAGCATAATTTGTAAAAGTCATCAGTCAACTAACTATTGATTTTTAGCCCGTCAGACCCCGGGTCGGCCAATTGGTATTAGGGGGAGAGCGAAAACTTAACTAATTCTATTTTAAAGTCTTCTTAAGCAATTTTAACAGATAATAATTTTCACCTGAAATTTCAAATGTTGATTCAAGAAGGAGTTACTTTTGGAACATAAGTTATAAAGGAAAAGGTGTCAGAGAATCAGCGGCAATGTACATCCCCGGAATGTGGTGAATATTGAATTAATAATATTATATTAATGCATAATAAAAATGATATTCACTACAAAAGTTGTAGAACCAATATTCCATCAATATTTTCATGCGATACTTCTGGAGATATGGTAGCTTAACAATGAAAGAATTAGTCAGTGATTCACCGGCAATGTACTTCCCCAGAACGAATTAATCAATTAATTTTTGCCTCTACTTCAAAACCAGTCGACCATTTGTGCTAATATTTAACAGTTGAAATGTCAAAAGGTTTCTTTTATTATTGTTGATGGGGCGCCGCCGCAGTGTGAAATTTATGAGTTTTGATTTTCAAAATTCGAGCCCCCGCTCAATTTTTGATCAATTTGGATGAAACTAGGTGCAAAATATTTGTAAAAGCTGGCTTTTTATTAACTGCGGGTTTCACAATCAAGAATTTTAATTTTGGTTTTTTTTATTTGGACCACTTTAGGCCAAAATGACAACATTAGCAACACTTTTGGCTAAAATAAATATTGAATTCGTAATCAGCGACCCAAAAAACATTAATTTAAGTTGTAAAAATCCGTTAACAAAAACTTAGACAAAACAAATTAAATTTTTTAAAAATTTTCGCGGCGTTTTAGAGCTGTCAATTGGGATATAATACCTTGATTGTGAAACCCGCAGTTACCTGATAAAAAGCCAGCTTTTACAAATATTTTGAACCTAGTTTTATCCAAATTGATCAAAAATTGAGCGGGGGCTCGAATTTTGAAAATCAAAACATAAATTTCACACTGTGCGCCGATAGCTCAGTGATATGCGTGCTAGCCTTCTGAGCTCAAGATCGCGGATTCGAAACCTGGCCGGTTTATCTGGGAAGTAAAAAACCTTAAGCACGTCGTCCTTCGGGACGTTAAGCGATGTTCTCGAGCCTGTACGATGTCAGGTACTCGTTAAAGACCCCTAACTAAGATGAATAAATCTAGGTAGGCAACATTTAAGACTCCCACTGCAAAGTTGGGCTAATGTCCACCAGAGCGACGAAAGAGAGCAATATGGCCTCTTAGTTAAAAGCCCGGGCAAGAGACATTATTATACATATATTTGATATACACACATATATTGTTTTCAAACTGGCATTACTGGGTTATTATTTATAATGAGATATTTTATTTTATTTTCATGGCAGTTCCTTGCGCTCTCTCACAAACCTTTCACAAAAGTTCTATTAGTGTAGACAGTTCGGATGAAAGTAGGTGACCCAAATAGGTAGGACATTTTCCTAGTGTAGCACCTTGAAAAAACCCTGTCTCGCTAACTGAGACGGTCAGGACCGAATCTCAGTTTTTCAGTAACTGATTCGAAAACACTCCTTTGATCTTTTGAAGTCACAACCATATTAGTACCATTGAAGCAGTGAAGGGAATCAGGGACAACTAGAAAAACAAGAAAAAAGACTCACTTTCAAAGGGAAAATGTCTGGTCTTAAAATAACGAAAGCTTAAGAAAAAATTGGGAATCATTTTTTCAGGACACAAAACAGCGTCTGTTCTTCGTTGTCGATAAAGTGGGTTTCGGAGGAGGAACATAGCTGTATTTTTTTTTTTAATTCTTCATTTTGAATATATATATATATATATATATATATTTAAAATCGGTATAAACCATAAGTAAATTTGATGAATGTCACAATTTAAAAAATGAAATAAAAATAAAAAAGAAGAAAAGAACGATAAATACAATTTTTAAAAAATATATAGAAAAAATAATAGTAATAAAACAAAATAAATAAATACATAAAATAAAAGAAAAATTACACAGTAATATACTAGGACCCATAATTAAGCAGGTTAAGTGAATATAGTGCTTCAGGGAACAGTAAAAGTTACCCAGTAATATACTAGGACACATACTTAAGCAGGATAATTGAATATACTGCTTTAGGGAACAGTAATATACTAGGACACATAATTAATCAGGTTAATTGAATATAGTGCTTCAGGGAACAGTAAAAGTTACACAGTAATATACTAGGACACATAATTAAGCAGGATAATTGAATATAGTGCTTTAGGGAACAGTAATATACTAGGACACATAATTAATCAGGTTAATTGAATATAGTGCTTCAGGGAACAGTAAAAATTACACAGTAATATACTAGGACACATAATTAAGCAGGTTAATTGAATATAGTGCTTCAGGGAACAGTAAAAATTACACAGTAATATACTAGGACACATAATTAAGCAGGTTAAGTGAATATAGTGCTTCAGGGAACAGTAATATACTAGGACACATAATTAAGCAGGTTAAGTGAATATAGTGCTTCAGGGAACAGTAATATACTAGGACCCATAATTAAGCAGGTTAAGTGAATATAGTGCTTCAGGGAACAGTAAAAATTACACAGTAATATACTAGGACACATAATTAAGCAGGTTAATTGAATATAGTGCTTTAGGGAACAGTAATATACTAGGACACATAATTACGCAGGTTAAGTGAATATAGTGCTTCAGGGAACAGTAAAAATTACACAGTAATATTCTAGGACACATAATTAAGCAGGTTAATTGAATATAGTGCTTTAGGAAACAGTAATATACTAGGACACATAATTAAGCAGGTTAAGTGAATATTGTGCTTCAGGGAACAGTAATATACTAGGACCCATAATTAAGCAGGTTAAGTGAATATAGTGCTTCAGGGAACAGTAAAAATTACACAGTAATATACTAGGACACATAATTAAGCAGGTTAATTGAATATAGTGCTTTAGGGAACAGTAATATACTAGGACACATAATTACGCAGGTTAAGTGAATATAGGGCTTCAGGGAACAGTAAAAATTACACAGTAATATACTAGGACACATAATTAAGCAGGTTAATTGAATATAGTGCTTCAGGGAACAGTAAAAATTACACAGTAATATACTAGGGCACATAATTAAGCAGGTTAAGTGAATATAGTGCTTTAGGGAACAGTAATATACTAGGACCCATAATTAAGCAGGTTAAGTGAATATAGTGCTTCAGGGAACAGTAAAAATTACACAGTAATATACTAGGACACATAATTAAGCAGGTTAAGTGAATATAGTGCTTCAGGGAACAGTAAAAATTACACAGTAATATACTAGGACACATAATTAAGCAGGTTAAGTGAATATAGTGCTTCAGGGAACAGTAAAAATTACACAGTAATATACTAGGACACATAATTAAGCAGGTTAAGTGAATATAGTGCTTCAGGGAACAGTAAAAATTACACAGTAATATACTAGGACACATAATTAAGCAGGTTAAGTGAATATAGTGCTTCCCTCAGAAACATTTTTTTTTTCTGAAAATATTTTATATTTTCTGATTCTCATTATATAAAAAATTGTAAAAAAAATATCTTTCTAGAATGGAATGATTTCCTGAGTTTGAAAATCTTCAAAACTTCTTCTTCCCCTTTTTTTTCGAAAGCACGAGAAGATTCTGATCAGAACATTTAATTTCCGGCCTTCCACTGTTGAAAGGCACTGAAGGAATTCTATTTCTCATCGAAAATCGTTTTTCTGACATTTTCATTGTCAGTTAGTTTCTAAAGGTTTTCAGAGGCCAGTGCCTCTGTTGGTTAGAAGACTGAAAGCTCAAACTATTTCTAATAAAGTTACGAGATTTAAGTGGGACTGGGACAAATTTTGTTGTTCTTTCGGACGCCTTGACAAAATTTAATTATAAAAGAAAGAAACTTATTTTTTTGAAATATTGTCTAGTTCACAAAAAAAATATTTATAACTAAATAAACTGCCGATTTCGGCATTACATCGACATGTTTAGCTATAAACTAAGTCAAGTCTACTGAGTGTACGTAAATCTTGGAAATAATATAAATTATTGACACTAATAACGAATTTTACTTTCTTATAACTATAGACAGTAGAAGGAATCGTACGAAAATCCGAGATCGAGTTTTCAACGGATTTTCACGTTTCAAGGTCCCCTGAATACGTTTTGACCATCTTCTTGATGATGTCTGTCTGTGCGTGTGTTTATGTATGTGATGGGAACTTTGTGAACGAGAGAAACAATTATAGCTAAGATCTTAAAATTTGGAATGAAGAAGTCACATGTGCTGACTTAGTTCTGATTAGATTTTGACCAAAATTAGACGAAAATTAGTCTCTGGTGTAGTGGTCTCAATTTTCGTCCGATTTCGGCCAACATTTAATCAGATCTAAGTCAGCAAAGGTGACCACTTCATTTCAAATTTCAAGTTCATAGCTACAATATTTTTTGAAGATAGAGCGCTCACAACTTTCCAATCACATAGACAGACTCACACACGCACAGACGAGCATCATCGCGAAAATGGTCAAAACATATTCAGGGAGACCTTGAAACGTGAAAATCCGTCGAAACATCGATCTCTGATTTTCGCATGATTACAATACTTCCTTATACTACAGTATAAGAAATAAAAAAAAATTAGTTGATCTCACCCCATTGGCTGATCTACATTAAGAACTATCGAGGATCTCTTTATCATCTTGTTCCTTTCTTGATCTTGGGAAGTCAGGACAAAACGTCTCGCCAGTTACTTGTACCCCAAACTTCTGCTCCACTATGTAAACGACAGTCTCCGATCAACTTGTTAACTGAACCAAGTTCAATTCAGCTAACTTACATTGACAAATCTACTTGAATTTGACAAAAGCAAAGCTAGAACTCAAATACCAACTGGGATTGGATACAATGGAAGTCAGTTATTTGGGGAACTTAACCAGAGGAATGACTGTGACGAGAGGAGCACAGTTTCATTATCGCTATAGTTTCAGAGGAATTCACTGCATCACATTCCAACAACCCTCGACCTCTGGTCTAGAATACTAAATAATCTGATTCATATTCAGAGAAATAACCAGAAATAAGTAAAATAAGTTTTCGCTCTCCCTCAATTATCAATAATTGACTGACATAGGGACTTGGGAGTCCTCGTAAGTAAACTTCATCTCGATTCATTCTTTCATCGGCAGTTATTAGTTTTCGTCTTGAGCCCCTTCCATATGGGGGATGCCGCTAAGCTGACATGTTGCTTTCCCAGCTATACGAAGTATAGGAGTTTTGTAATATGTCAAAAGTTCGATCCGGAGTTTTGACCGATTACATAACTTCCCCTATACTTCATATAGTAAATATGTTGCATCTATTTTGATTATTTATTCTTATATTTAATCTTATTACTTTTTTTTTTTTTGTGTCCTTATGTACGACGCATATTAGCCATGACCAGCCCCGCCGCAACGTAGATCTGTGCCCTAGGTGAAAATCTACCTTGCGCCCTCTTGTAAGGAAAGAAAATTTCAATAATTTAAAAATAAAGCTTCACAAAAAAATGTTTTAATGTTTAAATTTATTATAAAAAAAGATAAATATATATATATATATATATAACAATTATAAAAACAACATATATTATCATAATATATCTGAAAAAAATGATTGAAAGACATCAAATTGTATCAATTTTTGGAAAAATTCAATTGTTTTTTTCGGGCTTTAGCATTAGCAAATTCTTCAATTACATCCTTGAAATTTATGTTCATGGCCAGTTCGTTTCTATTGCAAGAACAGCAAGAGCATCGTGTCTTTCTTGTGTCATAGTTGATCTTACTTATGTTTTTTTTGTCATTTTTATTAAGTTCAATTTGCTAAAACTCCTTTCGCAACTGGCTACTGATACTGGAATCGTTATAAGTATGCGTAAGTTCGTGAATAAGTCGCAAGTATTAGTTTTTTTTTTCAATTCTTTCAATTAAGGTCAAAGAGTCAACAACTCTTGTGCCCCTAACATCGAGGCGCCCTAGGCGATCGCCCTTCCCGTCCCGCCGTTCCGGGGGTTCATTACTTTTTAATGTTTAAAATATTTTATGAAGACTCCTGAAGGACGGCTCTAGCTAGCCGCAGTATATTTGTATATTAGATACTAAAGTGTCTTGTAAGTCCATATGTTACTAAAGTATTATATATATTCAATAGACGATATGGTTACCTTATAGCTTTTGATTCGAATTCGATTTTTCAATAAGAAAGAAAGACTTTAATTATCAACATATATTTTTGGGCGTACACTGCTTATTAGTTCGATTGAAAAATTAAATGTATCCAAAGATGGAATACAGTTAAGAATTGAGGATCAACTCGGAGAAGCGGGGATGTAGCGTGCCAAGGAACATCGCATGACCTGGGGCTCTTCAAAAATTACACATTTTTCATAGTTTTCTATGCTCATAGACAAAGGGCCACCATAATATCCCCAAAAATACTCCCTAAAAATTCGTCGGTGAATCATCGACAATCTACTTCCCCAGAACGATCTGATCAAATTAATTTGTCTATCTTCCTCCAAAACCAGTCGACACGTTGCGCTAATATTCAATATTTGACTTACACTTAAATCAAAATACTAAATTTTGTGTCGAATAATTCATAGCATCGTTTTTGAATTGATCCCCTTCCCCTGAATCCCCACTTTCCTACAGCCGATATGACTGAAATTTGACAGGTTATGTCCCACATTAGGTTTTGACTTTAAATATGAAATTTAATATCAATGGATTCATTACATTGGCAGTTATTGGAGTTTTTGTGTTCAACCCCCTCTGATCTCCCCTTCCCTTAAGCCGATTCAGTTCAAAATTAATAAGTGCCGTTCTTGTGGTGTTTTGAATTCACATATAAAATGTTGTGTTGATACATTCATTTTATCGGGAGTTATGGTCTTCACAGACACATACACATAGAAATTTCGTTGAAAACTCCACTTCGAGTTTAGGACCGATTACATAACTACCCTTGTACTTCGTATAGCAGGGGAAGTAAAATATAAGCGAAACATTTCATTAAATTATTTTTTACTGAAATATTTTATTATGAATATTTAATCGGTACAGACAGACCATAAGTGGATTTGTTGACAATAGGTAATGGAAAAATTTATGTACAATGATAACTAAATACAAGAGAGAAAAAATAAAAATAAAATAAATAATAATTAAAAAAAAAAAATATCATCAAAAATAAAATCAAATAATATAATAATAATAAGAAGAAGAAAAATAACAATATAAAAAATTAGGTTAAAAAAAAATATATACATATATAAATATTCTCTAATTTAATGAATTTTTTTTTATGTATTTATTTATTTTATATATTATATAACATAAATAAATGTATAAAAAAAAACTTCATTAAATTAGAGAATGAAAACACTGACTTAGCTAAAAATGACATGTAATCACTGCTATTGAGAAAATACTTGGAGTCCATATCGCTTCATTCTCAACTTTCTCATTATTGATTTGCAGTCCATACTTCATGAATGTGGCAATTTATTCATTCAATAGTCCATTAACGTCCCTAAATGTTGTTATGTGTTGTCAATTTTCTTACGCTGGGTTAAAAGGTTTTCATTTTCTCTTTTTATTTCATTTTCAACTTTTAATATTTATATCAATTTTCACTTCTTCAGGGAAAGTTATATATTCGGTCAGAAATTCTGTTGTTGAGTTTTCACCGGAATACCATGTTTTCCGACCCTCTGATGATTCATCGACAATGTACGTCCCTAAAAATCGTTGACACATAGGGACTTTTGAATCCTCATATTAAATTTTATGTTGATACATTAATTACATCGGTAGTTATTAGCGTTTTTGAGCCGATCCCCTCCCCCTTCAACACCACCCCTGATCCCTGTTTCCGTTCTGGCGATTCAGTTTAAAATTTATAGGGCGACACCTATGGGGTTTTCAATTTACATATGAAGTTTCATGCCAATACATTTATTGCATTGGCAGTTATTGGCGTTTTTATGGCACCCCCTCCCCTCATCCCCACCTCCCTTTTGGCCGATTTGATTGAAAATCGATAGTTGTTGTCCTGAGAGTTCTGGATACACATATAAAATTTGGTATCGATACATTTGTTCTATTAGGAGTTATTCTGTTCACAGACACACAGGAAGACTCAGGGCACCGGTAGCTCAGTGGTATGCGTGCTTGCTTACTGAGCTCAAGATCGCGGGTTCGAAATCTGGGAAGTAAAATAAACAAGCCCGCCGTCATTCGGATGGGGACGTTAAGCGATGGTCCCGAGCCTGTACGATGTCAGGAGGGGAGATCTCTACCATAGAATGAATAAAATTTTAGGGTAGGTAAAATTTAGGACTCGCACAGTAGAGTCGGCTCATGTCCACCAGAGTGACGAAAGAACGCTCTGGTAGTAGGCGATATGACCTCGTAGTTGGGCATACTCATAATGACCATACTTCATATAGCTGGGGAAGTGAACATTTTCTGTCAGTGGGTGTCCATGAACTGATAGAATGATTATATCGACACGAACTTTCATCAGTACATCCAAAACCCCATATAGACGCCCCCTATTGATAAAAGAAATAAAAGACGTTGTCTTCCCACTGTTTTATTTTACACCAGAACCGGTTTTTGACGCAACGGCGTCATCATCAGTGGTTCATCTATCATAGAATACCAAAATATACAAATAATAAAAAGTATAAATAATTCTTAAGGCATCAGGGTACAGAGTAAGAAAATAAAATTATAAAATTAACTTACCCCACCCACACAGCACAGCGGTTAGAAGACAACTGGCATAGCTCCAAGGGGTGGGGATAGCCAGGTTCACTCACTCTCTCACCATGCAAAATGGTTTTTGAATGGTTTTTGCATGTTGAGAGAGTGAGTGAACCTGGCTACCCCTTAGAGCTATGCCAGTTGTCTTCTAACCGCTTTGCTGTGCGGGTGGGGTAAGTTAATTTTATAATTTTATTTTCTTACTCTGTACCCTGATGCTTTAAGAATTATTTATACTTTTTATTATTTGTATATTTTGTTATTCTATGATAGATGAACCACTGATGATGACGCTGTTGCGTCGAAAACCAGTCTTTTATTTCTATTAGAAATCTCGTCCCACAACATCTTACTATCACATATGAACACTTATTGATTTTCAACCAAATCAGTAAAAAGGAAGGGTTGTGGGTTAGCGGCATAGTATATAAATGTTTGTAGATTTTAAATAATTAATTGAACAAACTGACCCTGGGTTCGAACCGTGTATCTTGAGAATTCCAGTCTACCACTAAACACCCCAGGGGACAGTAACACTAACCACTCAACCGTGGTCTCCCTCTGGACCGTAAGTGTGAACACTAAATCAAGGTAGTTCCGCAGCCCCCAACCACCCTGAGAGGTCATATCACCTACCACCAGAGCGCACTTTCGTCGCTCTGGTGGACATGAGCCTTTTATTTCTCAGATAAGAAACTTAAGCCCTCACATGGAGCAAGCTAACCCTCCTTTGCACCGCTGATAAGGTGTTGTCGGTGCTCGAATTAAAAAAAGGCGCTGGTGAATGTCAGGCTATCTGCTTGGTCTCCATGAATTAATCAACTGTTCTCATAATTCCACCGGGAGCCATTAGGATTGATGAGGATTCCTCCTTTTCTTTGGCTCAATTCGCTGGAAATTAATTAGAGGGTTTTGAATTTACATACAGAATGTTGTGTCGATACATTCATTACATCGGCAGTTATTATGGAGATTTGAATATACATGTCAATATATTCATTCTGTCAGGAGACACAAGAGAATTTTTTATTCCCATTTTGGGAAACAGAGGGGTTGGAAAACATGAAATTCCGATGAAAAATCAACATCAAATATCTGACCCAATTCATAACTTCCCCTATACCATATCATTGGATACATACATAAGCCAAAAATTATTAATGTTATACATATGTCCATTCTAATTTCCAAGTCATTTTTCATATATTTTAATACACGTCAAGCAGATTTATGTTAGGTTAGGTTTAGGTTTTATGACTCACGCGCGGGCTTTAACGACGAGGTCATATCGCCTACTACCAGAGCGCTCTTTCGTCACACGGGAGTCCTAAATTTTGCCTACCCCAAATTTTTATTCACCTAGGGCAGGGGTCTTTAACGAGTATCTGACATCGAACAGGCTCGGGACCATCGCTTAACGTCCCATCTGAAGGATGGCGTGCTTAAGTTTATTTTACCTCCCAGATAAAATAAACTAAGGGTCTCGGTCGGGTTTCGAACGAATGATATATAATCACACTTTTATTTAGTTGTTATAACCTCACCAGTTATTAGTAGTTATTGTGATTCATACCCGGGTTTTAACAACGAATACATATCGCTTACTACCAAAGCGCTCTTTCGTCGCCCTGGTAGATGAGCGCGACTTTACAATGGAAGTCCTAAATTTTGTCTATCCTATAGTTAGTTAGTTATTAATAACAATAATAATAATAATAAATGTACCTACTTCCGTTAAACCAATACATGGTAATAGGATACGTCAAAAGAATTTATACATTAAGATAGCTTATAAATTAGATTTATAACTATTTGAGTCTAACACATCTATGATTAGTAGCAATAACAAAACTATTTAAAAAAAATAAAATAAAATTAATAAAAACTGAACAAATAAATACTCAAAAATATATGAGTATATAAAAAAAATTAATACTTAGATACGTTTATAAGAAGTAGAAACATCTTTCAATCTAATGATTACGATAACTATTTTTCAAAAAAAAAAACTCTTCGGAAGTGTCTTTATCCCAACGATGTTTCGGGACGTTCTTACGTCCCATCATCAGGTCCCAATGTGCGAGGTATAGAAAAGAAAGAAAACAATGTAACTATAACAATATATGAAAAATTATATATGTATATATATAGGTATATATATATTTATATAGATTAATCACTTGTAAATGAATATATAAAAAAGTCTAAATAAATAAAAAATTATAAATGAATAAATAAAACAATAACGTACATTCGACTGACCTTTAGGTATGAAGCTTTCTTTTTGTTATCACCTATTATTAACTGATTGTTAAGTCCCTAACTGCCATCTTAAGTGCCAGTTAAGAAATCCTTCATTAGAGTTTAACTGTTAGTTAAGTACTAACCAGAACTTGTAAGAAACGAGTTTTTACTAACTGTTCATTAAACTTTCAGTTAACATTCAACAGAGGATTGTAAGAACGACCCAAAGTTTACACAGGAGGTGTCTCTTTAGTTCCAATTATTCACATATTCGATTCCTCTAAATGAAGTGATTTAACGTTTGTTCGTTCACTCAAGACAGTTCCAAACAGTTCATTTAAAGGTCACCCAACGTTGTAGTCCTAACTCTTTTTAAGTAAATTAAGCTATTCGGAATGAAAATAAAGTAACGTTAAAGTTTGCTTCATAAATAACTGAAGAGTTGGCAGAGACTGTTCCTTCACTTTGTAACATCTTTAAATTGCTAAGTCACATTTAACCTACAACTTTGAAGTTTTTCTGCCTTTCCAACCAGATACAAAGACTTACTAAATTACGTTACCTCCGATTGTAAATTGCATTGCTTCATTAGAGTTCCAGCACAGAGAAAAATTTGTATTGAGTTTTCGGTATCGTTCAACGTCTTCTCAATTTAAAAATGAAAACAACTTAATCTGGTTATTTTTACTTTTTTATGGACAATTCGACATACTTTATATATAATCCTTTCATATTTTTTCATTCAGGCTCAGATCATTAAAATCCGCGTCTCAATACAAAAATTTATTAAATTTGAATAAATACTGGATGGAAGAATGTGTAATGTTTGTATGGAAATTATGTCTTCTACTACCAGAGCCCTATTTCGTTGCTCTGGTGGAAGGGTCCGACTCTACTAAGGGAGTCCTAAATATTGCCTACCCTAAATTTGTATTCATCTAGGGTATATAACGAGTACCTTACATCGTAGAGGCTCCATCGCTTAACGTCCAAGGAGAGTGCTTGTCTACTGTCCGAGGGGCTTAGGATTTTTATTTCGGAGGGGAAAAACCTCGAGCATGCCATCATTCGGATGGAACGTTAACCCTTTAGTACACTCGCCGCGGCGCCATATTTTCTAAATTTGGATTTTCGTGGTCCCTATGTTTAATAACAAGCTAATGCCCACTTCTATTCTTCAATGACATGTCTATGAATGAACACAAGTAGTGCATTGATCTGATACTTTTTCAGTCGGTAACAATAGGTCAAAGTGGAAGGGACAACAATTGTGGCACACGGTATATCATGCCTGTGTTAAAATGTAAGTTTTTTTTTAAATATTTTATTTCATATTTGTTTTCTTTATAACTAAGTATATTTTTATACTAGTGTTATAGTTAATTTTTTTTCATGAACTACTAATTTATAATTAAATAATAATAATAATTAGTTATCAATTAATTAATTTTAATTAATTAAAAACTAATTAATTATTAATTTTTTAGTTTTTTCCTTGTACCTACGACTAATTTATAGTAAAAATAAACTATTTATAATTAATGATATTGTTCCTCATTTGTACAATAAAACATTTCTTTCTGATTTCTTTTCCATCATTCTTATAAACTTTATTTGAAAATATGTCGTACCATATTTTGTTTTTTACTAATTTCATTTTCTAATATTATTATTCAAATTAATAATGCAAAGGTATAATTTTTCCTCGATTCATTTTTGTTTTTTAATATAAAGATGTTTTTCTTTACTTCAATATATGTAATTCTTAAACATTGTTTAAAAGGTTCAATTTTTGTTGCATATTTTTTTAACAATTTTGTATTTTTTTTTTCAATAAAGTTTTTAAAAAATTGTTATTTGTTATCATAAGTACGCCTACTAATAACTTTTTGGAGTTGTATGGGGTGCAAAACTGCTGAAAAACTCAATAGTTAAGCATGCGGTACTGAGTGCCGCGCGAGTGTACTAATGCAACATTGAAAGGCGAGTGTACTAGAGGGTTAAGCGATGGTCCCGAGCCTGTACGATGTCAGGTACACGTTAAAGACTCCGTAGTCTAGGTGAATAAATCCGGGTAGGCAAAATTTAGGTTTCCTATGGTAGAGTCGGGCTCATGTCTACTAGAGCGAGGAAAGAGTGCTCTGGTAATAGGCGATATGACCTATGAGCCATAATAAATAATTGTAGTTATAATCGTTAAAGAGGCTTTCTTGATTTCTTGTTCAGGGCTCTCCCACGTTTCACCTCCCGTTAAAATTCTTGAGATGCCTTATAGTTTCAACTAGACTTATAAGGGTGCCTACAGTTCAAATTATGAGCTCAAGATCCGGCCGGCCGATTTGACACAAAATCAATAAGTCTCACCCTGAAGGGATTCATACATACAACATTTTTTGCCAATACAGTTTTTCTATCGTGTTCCCATACACTAACAGTTTTTTTTTTCATTTTTGGAGCCAATGTGTTGGAAAAATGAAATTCCTGTGAATACATCGAATTTCTGACCAATTATATAACTTCCCTTATACTTCGTACAGAGAAGAAAATATAATGTCACAATAGCTAGTTTTTGTTTTTTTCTGGTTCAAATCGAACCAACAGTCACAATCCCTAAACAGGATTTTTGTTGTACAGAAGCGTTCTGTACACAGAATGAATTCTGTGGTGTTTTCCGGGAGGATTATTTGGATATGAGGACTGTCCTAGAAAACGGAAAATATGGCCCCAGAGTCCCCTTGTCTTTACGAAAAAATATTGGTATTGGCTTATAGATCCCTAGGGAGAGCCTCTCCTGTAAAGCGTCTTATTGGTAAATAATAGAGGGAGCATTTGTTCGGGATAACATCCTCCACCTCTTGTTAGCTGCAACAGCATAAAAAAAAAACAGGTGTGCTTCACTTCTTTTGTTTTTATTAATTATGCGAATTAAATAAACAAAATGATAAATATATATATATTGTTATGTATAAAAAATACACACATTTAAATCTATATTAATAAAGCTGAAACGGGGTTTGTTTGTTTGTTTGTATGTTTGTTCCAGCATCACGCCCAAACCGCTGGACGGATCTTCATGAAACTTCACATGTAGCATTCTTTTGAGCCCGATTGAATAATAGGCTATGTGGCGTCCCAAAATTTTGAACGGGAGGGGGGGTTGTAAGGAGGGCCTAAGTATATAAATAGAGCTAACTCTTTAACGATTGATCGTATTGTCACGAAATTTCACATGGAGTATTCCTGAAGGCCAAATAGAAAAATAAGGTGTGTGGCGTCCCAAAGTTTTGAACGGGAGGGGGGGTTGTGGGGGGGCCTAAATATAAATATAGAGCTAGCTCATTAACGGTTGGTCGCATTGTCACGAAGTTTCACATGTAGTATTTTTAAAAGCCAACTAGAAATATAAGATGTGTGGCGACCCAAAGTTTTGAACGGGAGGGGAGGTTGTGGGGATAGGCCTAAGTATAAATATAGTGCTAGCTCAATAACGGTTGGTCGGATTGTCACGAAATTTCACATGGAGTATTCCTGAAGGCCAAATAGAAAAATAAGGTGTGTGGCGTCCCAAAGTTTTGAACGGGAGGGGGGGTTGTGGGGGGGCCTAAATATAAATATAGAGCTAGCTCATTAACGGTTGGTCGCATTGTCACGAAGTTTCACATGTAGTATTCCTGAAGACCAAATAAAAAAAAAGGTGTGTGGAGGTGTGAAACTTCACATGTAGCATTCTTTTGAGCCCGATTGAATAATAGGCTATGTGGCGTCCCAAAATTTTGATCGGGAGGGGGGGTTGTGGGGGAGCCTAAGTATAAAAATAGTGCTAACTCATTAACTAATGGGCGAATTGTCATTAAATTTCACAGGTAGTCTTCTTAAAATCCAAACAGGAAAAAAAGGTGTGTGGCGTCCCAAAGTTTTGATCGGGAGGGGGGGTTGTAAGGGGGGCCTAAGTATATAAATAGTGCTAACACATTAACTAATGGTCGAATTGTCATGAAATTTCACACGTAGTCTTTTTAAAAGCCAAACAAGAAAAAAAGGTGTGTGGCGTCCCAAAGTTTTGAACGGGAGGGGGGGTTGTGGGGGGGCCTAAGTAGAAATATAGAGCTAACTCATTAACTAATGGGCGAATCGTCATGAAATTTCACATGTAGTATTTTTAAAAGCCAAATAAGAAAAAAAGGTGTGTGGCGTCCCAAAGTTTTGAACGGGAGGGGGGGTTGTGGGGGGGCCTAAGTATAAATATAGAGCTAACTCATTAACAAATGAGCGAATCGTCATGAAATTTCACGTAGTATTTTTAAAAGCCAAAGAGGAAAAAAAGGTGTGTGGCGTCCCAAAGATTTGAACGGGAGGGGGGGTTGTGGGGGGGCCTAAGTATAAATATAGAGCTAATTCTTTAACGGTTGGTCGGATTGTCACGAAATTTCACATGGAGTATTCCTGAAGGCCAAATAGAAAAATAAGGTGTGTGGCGTCCCAAAGTTTTGAACGGGAGGGGGGGTTGTGGGGGGGGCCTAAGTATAAATATAGAGCTAACGCATTAACTAATGGGCGAATCGTCATGAAATTTCACATGTAGTATTTTTAAAAGCCAAATAGCAAAAAAAGGTGTGTGGCGTCCCAAAGTTTTGAACGGGAGGGGGGGTTGTGGGGGGGCCTAAGTATAAATATAGAGCTAACTCATTAACTAATGGGCGAATCGTCATGAAATTTCACGTAGTATTTTTAAAAGCCAAAGAGGAAAAAAAGGTGTGTGGCGTCCCAAAGATTTGAACGGGAGGGGGGGTTGTGGGGGGGCCTAAGTATAAATATAGAGCTAATTCTTTAACGGTTGGTCGGATTGTCACGAAATTTCACATGGAGTATTCCTGAAGGCCAAATAGAAAAATAAGGTGTGTGGCGTCCCAAAGTTTTGAACGGGAGGGGGGGTTGTGGGGGGGCCTAAGTATAAATATAGAGCTAACGCATTAACTAATGGGCGAATCGTCATGAAATTTCACGTAGTATTTTTGAAAGCCAAATAGGAAAAATAGGTGTGTGGCGTCCCAAAGTTTTGAACGGGAGGGGGGGATGTGGGGGGGCCTAAGTATAGATATAGAGCTAACTCATTAACTAATGGGCGAATCGTCATGAAATTTCACATGTAGTATTTTTAAAAGCCAAATAGCAAAAAAAGGTGTGTGGCGTCCCAAAGTTTTGAACGGGAGGGGGGTTGTGGAGGGGCCTAAGTATAAATATAGAGCTAACTCATTAACTAATGGGCGAATCGTCATGAAATTTCACATGTAATATTCCTAAAGGTCAAATAGAAATATTAGGTGTGTGACGGCCCAAAATTTTGAACAGGAAGGAGGGTTGTGGGGGGGGCTAAATATACATATAGAGTTAGCTCATTAACGGTTGGTCGTATTGTCACGAAATTTCGAATATATTATTCCTGAAGGCCAAATAGAAAAATAAGGTGTGTGGCGTCCCGAAGTTTTGAACGGGTGGCGGGGTTGAGGGGGGGGGGGGGGGGACTAAGTATAAATATAGAGCTAGCTCATTAACGGTTGATCGTATTGTCATGAATCGGATTGTCATGAATTTCACATGTAGTAGTAGTAGTAGTAACTATGTATTCGCTGTGGGGTTCACTGTTGCAAGACATTTACTAGCTGTGATGCCCAGCGTTCCTAATATCGTACTAGCTGTGGGGTCCGCTGTTGCAAGGCACTTACTAACTGTAGTGCTCAGCCCCAGCGTTCCTAACTATGTACTGGCTGTGGGGTTCGCTGTTGCAAGGCACCTACAAGACATTTACTAGCTGTGATGCCCAGCGTTCCTAATTACATACTAGCTGTGGGGTCTGTTGTTGCAAGGCGCTAGCAGTGTGGCCCAGCCTATTTAACTACGTAGGTACTAGCTGTGGCAGGTACTAGCAGCGTAGGTACTCGTAGGTACTAGCAGCGTATTTAACTACGTAGGTACTAGCTTTGTTTGTATGTTTGTTCCAGCATCACGCCCAAACGGCTGGACGGATCTTCATGAAACTTCACATGTAGCATTCTTTTGAGCCCGATTGAATAATAGGCTATGTGGCGTCCCAAAATTTTGAACGGTAGGGGGGGTTGTAAGGGGGGCCTAAGTATATAAATAGTCCTACCTCATTAACGGTTGGCCGGATTGTCACGAAATTTCACATGTAGAATTCTTAAAGGCCAAGTTAAAGAATAAGGCGTGTGGCGTCCCAACATTTCGAACGGGAGGGGGGTTGTAGGGGGGCCTAAGTATAAATATAGTGCTAGCTCAATTACGGCTGGTCGATTGTCACGAAATTTCACATATAGTATTCCTAAAGGCCAAATAGAAAAATAAGGTGTGTGGCGTCCTAAAAATTTGAACAGGAGAGGGGGTTGTGGGGGGGCCTAAGTATAAATATAGTGCTAGCTCAATTACGGCTGGTCGGATTGTCACGAAATTTCACATGTAGTATTCCTGAAGGCCAAATAGAAAAATAGGGTGTGTGACGGCTCAAAATGTTGTACGGGAGGGGGGGTTGTGGGGGGACCTAAGTATAAATATAGAGCTAGCTCCTTAACGGTTGGTCGTATTGTCACGACATTTCGTATGTAGTATTCCTGAAGGCCAAATAGAAAAATAGGGTGTGTGACGGCTCAAAATGTTGTACGGGAGGGGGGGTTGTGGGGGGGCCTAAGTATAAATATAGAGCTAGCTCTTTAACGGTTGGTCGTATTGTCACGACATTTCGTATGTAGTATTCCTGAAGGCCAAATAGAAAAATAGGGTGTGTGACGGCTCAAAATGTTGCACGGGAGGGGGGGTAGTGGGGGGGTCTAAGTATAAATATAGTGGTAGATCATTAACGATTGGTCGTATTGTCATGGAATTTCACATGTAGTATTCTTAAAAGCCAAATAGAAAAATGGGGTGTATACGTCACAAAATTTTGAACGGGAGGGTGGGTTGATCGGGGCCTAAGTATAAGTATAGTGATAAGTCATTAACGGATGGATCAGATTGTAACGAAATTTCACATGTAGTATTCCTGAAGGCCAAATAGAAAAATAGGGTGTGTGACGGCTCAAAATGTTGTACGGGAGGGGGGGTTGTGGGGGGGCCTAAGTATAAATATAGAGCTAGCTCCTTAACGGTTGGTCGTATTGTCACGACATTTCGTATGTAGTATTCCTGAAGGCCAAATAGAAAAATAGGGTGTGTGACGGCTCAAAATGTTGCACGGGAGGGGGGGTAGTGGGGGGGTCTAAGTATAAATATAGTGGTAGATCATTAACGATTGGTCGTATTGTCATGGAATTTCACATGTAGTATTCTTAAAAGCCAAATAGAAAAATGGGGTGTATACGTCACAAAATTTTGAACGGGAGGGTGGGTTGATCGGGGCCTAAGTATAAGTATAGTGATAAGTCATTAACGGATGGATCAGATTGTAACGAAATTTCACATGTAGTATTCATAAAGGCCAAATAGAAAAATAGGGTATGTGACGTCACAAAATTGTGAACGGGAGGGGGGTTATGGGGTAGGCCTAAATATGAAGATAGTGATAGATCATTAACGGATGATCGGATTGTCATGGAATTTCTCATGTAGTATTCTTGATGGCCAAATAGAAAAATACACTATGTGACATCTTAAAAATTTGAACGGGGGGGGGGGGGGGGGGGGTAGGCCCAAAGAAGATAGTGATAGGTCATTAACGGATGATCGGATTGTCATGGAATTTCTCATGTAGTATTCATGATGGCCAAATAGAGAAATACACTATGTGACATCTTAAAAATTGGGGGGGGGGGGGGGGGGGGGCTAAGCATAAAAATAATTCTGAATGATTAAAGGGTAATCGGATTGTCATGAATTTCACATGTAGTAGTAGTAACTATGTATTCACATTTACTAGCTGTGATGTCCAGCGTTCCTAATATCATACTAGCTGTGGGGTCCGCTGTTGCAAGGCACTTACTAGCTGTGATGTCCAGCGTACCTAATATCGTACTAGCTGTGGGGTCCGCTGTTGCAAGGCACTTACTAGCTGTAGTGCTCAGCCCCAGCGTTCCTAACTATGTACTAGCTGTGGGGTTCGCTGTTGCAAGGCACCTACAAGACATTTACTAGCTGAGATGCCCAGCGTTCCTAATTACGTACTAGGTGTGGGGTCCGCTGTTGCAAGGCGCTAGCAGTGTGGCCCAGCGTATTTAACTACGTACTAGCTGTGGGGTCCGCCGTTGCAAAACTCATACTAGCTATGATGCCCTGTGGTTCTAACTACATACTATCTGTGGGGTCGGCAGTTGCGAGGCACCTACTAGCTGTAAGGCCCAGCGTTCCTAAAAACGTACTAGCTGTGGGGTCCGCTGTTGCAAGGCACTTTCTAGCTGTGATGCCCAGGGTTCTTAATATCGTACTAGCTGTGGGGTCCGCTGTTGCAAGGCACTTAATAGCTGTAGGGCCCAGCGTTCCTAAAAACGTACTATCTGTGGGGTCCGCGGTTGCAAGGCACTTACTAGCTGTGATGCCCAGGGTTCCTAATATCGTACTAGCTGTGGGGTCCGCTGTTGCAAGGCACTTAATAGCTGTAGGGCCCAGCGTTCCTAACTTCGTACTAGCTGTGGGGTCCGCTGTTGCGAGGCACATACTAGCTGTGGTGACCAGCGTTCCTAACTACGTACTAGCTGTGGTTTCCGCCGTCGCAAGGCACATACTAGCTGTGATGCCCAGCGTTGCAAGGCACATACTAGCTGTGGTCACAAACGTTCTTAAGTACACATTGGCTAGGACGTCCAGCGATGCTAAGTATTCACTAGCTGTGGTTTCCACCGTTGAAAAGCGCATACTAGCTGTGGTCGTAAAAACTTACTAGCGTTACTACAGTTGCAGGACTATAGCCTTATTCCGTATGAATAATTGAAAATTATAACATCATGAATGTACTGTCGAGGAACTGAATAGCCTTATAGGAGATATTGGGAGAAAAGTCAAAGTTCCCCGGGCAACGCCGGGTATTACTGCTAGTTATTAATAATAAAAAATTAATTATATTTATTTTTCTATAAAATCCAAGAAGCAACTGAATTAGTAAGTAAATAATATGAATGCATTTTCTTTTAAAACAAATCAATAGAAAACAAAACACAGCCATCAGCTGTTTTTGAATTAGTGTACGAGTAGTGAAGAGTCGAGGTCAGAGATTGATATAAAGAATGGCCAAAATATAAAAAAAAAAAAAAAATATTGAAATAGTTTTAAGAATTTAGTTTGTAGATTTTTCTTTTGATTTTTGTTTCAATATTTAGTTATTAATTTTATTTTGTAGTTAAAGTAAATAAACCCACTTGTTTGTTCTCGTAAATTCTATGCTATACATTTCCCCTGTGAGCCCAGTAAGGTAATTTTAAAACCTTTGGATTAGATTTGATATTTTTGAAAAATTGAGAAAAACATATGGCATCTTTTTGGAAATCCAAATGCAAAGTTTGTTAAATGAATTTTTTTTAAATTACGTGCACTTTCTTAAAAATTGCTCGTCTTGAACTTTTGATATTTTTAGGGCCCTTTTCGAAAACTACTGTAGAAATCAAAATTTAGTAAAAGACCAGTTATAAATTTTCTACAGGAAATGTGGTAATTTATTGTTTATTTATTTATTATTATTTCATTTGTTCAATTTTATTAATTCAAATAATAATTATAATTTATTTTTATTTAACAACATAATTTCATTTTACCACAAAATATGAAAATATATCTGAACCTTGGAAGAAGAAGGGCCAATCTCCATTTTTAATGTTTTGAGATATCACCATTTAAAGGTGGCCACAAACGAAAGCAAGTACCCCTATTAGTGAAAATCACTTTTTCAATCAATGTTCTATTGTTTTATCTGGACTTTGGCCTTTATACGCATGTTTGGTTGAAAATTTTGTGGAGATTGAACCCTATATTTCATGATGGTTACAAAAACATTACTTACTAATATTCGCATTTCTAATTGCATTACTTACTAATTCAAACTACATACTGCTATGATCAAGTGTTACGATGCTTGTGGCTCGCCAGGAAATACATCAGCATTATCCAATTCGGCACATTTGAAATTTCACAGCACAAATTATTTTAATGTTTCTAAAAGAATGTCCCCGTAACCGAATGTCTAGAGTTAGTTAGGGGCCTAATAAACAACTCAAATAGGTCCATTTTTGAAAAAATAGAACTTTGTAACCTTTTAGAACCGTGCGTAGAACAAAATTATTTCATCTTCAATAGTGAATTATATAAACAGAAAGAGGGGCTAGCGATGGGGTCCAGCCTGTCTCCCCTGTTAGCTGATATATTTATGGGTAGAATTGAGAGGGAAATTCTAGAGAAGTCTCCATTTATCAGTAATATCATGTTTTGGAAGCGGTACGTGGACGATATTTTGATTCTTTTTAACGGAACAGAACGACAAATTAACTTATTTTTTGACTTTGTCAACAAAGTCCATAACAAAATAAAATTCACGTTGGAAATAGGAGGTCAAACCATAAATTTTCTGGACTTGGAGATCAAAATTAATAACAAGAAATTCGAATTTAGCATTCACAGAAAACCGACTACAACAGACACGGTAATACACCCATCTTCTAACTGTCCTTCCAGTTACAAATACGCGGCCTTTTATTCCATGTTCCACAGAGCCTACTCAATTCCAATGACCCAACAATCAAAAGATAAAGAACTTAAGATTATAAAGGAAATAGCCAAAAACAATAGCTACCCACAAAAAACAATAAATAAAATTGAAAAGAAGGTCAAAAATCATAATTTTAGGAACAAACTGACCAAATTAGAAACACAAAATAAAGTTTATAATAAATGGGTCAGCTTAACTTACCACGGAAAAATTTCAGAAAAAATAGGTAAAGAGTTGAAAAAAGAAGGTTTCAATATCGGGTTTAAAACTATCAATCCCATAAGCCAGTGCCTAGAGAGAGGTAGGGACAAAACAGATATTGAAAATAAAAGCGGTGTTTATAGTCTAGAGTGTGCGACGTGCAGTCAATTATACATTGGACAGACAGGACGTCGTTTTAGGGAAAGAATTAAAGAACACACGGCCGAAATAAAGAACCGAGGAAACCGTTCTACATTCCCGACCCACATAATTGACAATAGCCACACTTTCGACCCATCTACAGGCATCAAATATCTCCATTATTGCCCAAAAAGCAGGCTACTTAATAGCTTAGAACAATTAGAAATAAATAAAGCTAACAAAAAGAACATTTGTATGAATGACCATTTATTTCAACTATTCCCCTTTGTTAACACCCTAAACCAGTTCTGTTTCCACATATATGTTTGTATTATCTGTTATTAATATTTGGTTCCATATATGTTTCAAGTTATCTAAATCTTAACATTATTATTAATTTTATTTCTATTTTTTATTATTTACTTGTATTTGTACTTATTTATTTGTTATTTTTCCATGTATTAGTCTAGTGACATTGTTTTATGTAAATTTAGAACTAGGTTTTGTTAAGAAATATTTCATGAGTTAGCTAACGGTACAGCCGGGGGACTCCCAAGTTCTAATAGCACCCTTTGACCTGAGATGTATTTGAAGGGTCGCTCTCTGCAAACTGACTTAGTTCATAACTAGACCTGACGATGGTATAAAGCTGAAACCGGTAGTTATATATGTATATATATCTTTAGTGGAATAGACAATATTTCAAAAATAAGTTTGTTTTATTTATTTATTAATTTTCAGCCAAGTCGGCCAAAGAAAAGGGGAAGATTAGGGGAGAGGTGCTTAACAAAAACTGTAATAACCAGATGTAATGAATTGAGCTAGGAAAAAGCGTAGCCGGTGATTCACGTACGATTTATTTTTTGTATTTACAACGATAATAATGTAATAATTGATTTAATATAAATTTAGCTGTGAAATTAAATTTTTTCTTTCAATATACTATCAATGAATTCTCCTGACGATAGAGCGCACTGGTAGCAATCAATATGTTTTTGATTGAAAACAATGGAAAATAAATTAATGTCAACAAATTAGGTTGTTACTGAAATAACAAAAATTGACAACATTTTTGGGAAAATTTTGCCTAAAAAAGTGGAGTGAAATAAGACCAGGTCAACGAACCCTTAGTTTAATTCATTTGATGTGTTTTAACAAAATTTACATTCAAAGTGGACCCATGTTAATCGGGATTGGTCCGTCCAACTTTATTTTCAGGCACACAACTTGGAAATTACAACACTGCCAAACATGCTTGTTATAATAATACGGTATATAAGAGATTTTATTAATTCTTGCTAGCCGGTTTTCGAGGTTGCCCTCATCATCAGACTGTCTTATAAAATAATCTTGAAAACAACATAATTTAAAATGTTTTAATAAATAAGAGTTTACAAAATTTAAATAATCTTATATAAAAAAGGATATAACAAAAATTCAACTCATCCATGAAATTTTAAATTGTTGCAATTTTTTTATAGTTTTTTATATAAGATTATTTAAATTGTTTTAACCCTTTTTTATTAAAACAGGGTTAGGTTAGATTTTATGACTCATCCCCGGACTTTAACGACGAGGTCATATCGCCTACTACCAGAGCGCTCTTTCGTCCCTCTGGTGGACATGAGCCCGACTCTACTGTGGGAGACCTAAATTTTGCCTACCCTAAATTTTTATTTACCTAGGGCAGGGGTCTTTAACGAGTACCTGACATCGCACAGGCTCGGGACCATCGCTTAACGTCCCATCCGAAGGACGGCGTGCTCAAGTTTATTTTACCTCCCAGATGAAATAAACTAAGGGCCTCGGTCGGGTTTCAAACCCACGGCCTTGAGCTCAGAAGGCAAGCACGCATACCACTGAGCTACCGGCGCCCTCCTTTATTAAAACATTTTAAATTATGTTGTTTTCAAGATTATTTTATCAGTCTGCCTGATGATGAGGGCAACCTCGAAAGCCTGCTATCAAGAATTAATAACATCTGTGAGAGGTCAGACTGTAGTTTATTTTACTTCCTGTGAAATAATCACTTTTCACTATATCAGCCATCATCAGCCATATTAATATCTATGTAACTTCAACCCTTTCGTGAAATCCCAACAAACGTTTTCATATTTTCCTACCTCCAGTTTCCAAATATGATTTAAAAAAATGCTGTGCATTAGATAGAATGAATGTATCGACAAGAAATTGTATATGTGAATCCAGAACACTCATAAAAAGTCCAATAACTGCCGATAGAATGACTGTATTGACCTGAGCGACGAAAGAGATCTCTGATAGTAGGCGATAAGGTTATATCTGTATATGTATAATAGTTAATAAAGGGCGGGCATGCACAATAACTAATTAATAACAACCAGTCAACATAATATTATATCTTACATTACCTAATAAGACAATTATAACGTATTATCTATTATTCCTCGATATAGACGTCTGTCCAGCACCCGCGTCCATAAAGGTACGTCCATAGTGCAACGCTTCCCGCTTTATCGCGGCGGGCGAGCGGGGGAAAAAAGTAGTGAAAACTTATTGGGGCGGTCATAGTTCACCTGCCTACCTGCTTTAACCGGCTCAAACTGTTTCTACCCGCTTTAACTGAAATAAATTATTGTTTCTTTTACCAGCTTGAACCGCTTAGCACGCCCAGTCAGTTTGCTGTTATCTTCCGACTTGTGCACGTTGTTCTTACTCTTTTTACTATTTTTAATAAAATGGAAGCGGATAAAGACATTTTTATCCATTGACAATGTCTGTTAATCCATTCGGAAATATTCGTAAAATTTCTCGGGGTGAGTTGAGGTAATAATGTATGGTATTCAAATACTTCAAGACGAGCCCTATTCATTTCATGGACGTTCGTCATTATTTCTTGTTTAATTTTATGATAAATATTATCTGTTGTCAACAAAATACACAATAGATCCTCATGTGATAGCTCCACTATGCCAACTGACGTACGCTCTCGCGAGCGGTGCTCTATAACCACCACCAGCTAGAATCGCGCTGGTTCACCTTGCTGATTGCAACTGCCGCAGTTTAAGCGGTTGAGCGGGCAGCGGAGCACTAAACTGCACGCAGGAGAGAGCGAATGTTGAAGGCGCAGTTCTATCACCACTGCGTGTCCGTGACGTTGCGTCGACCATGTGTGCGATGAGTGCAATATTTGCAAATTCTATATTAAGTTCAGAATCTGATTCTGAAGATAACGACGACGAAGTAATTGCAACTATATGTTATCATAAGAAGCTTCCGAAAAGCAGTTATTTGAGAAAAAAGAAAGGCCCAACCTTAAGGATGAATTTTCTAATGAAAAATACAATAATTATTACCAGATTTCAGCCCAATCTCTGTCGCAACTTCTTACCATATCTATGATATAAATTTACTTCTCATATAGTCTCCATGAATGGTGTGGTAGAACATTCTCCCACCAACTGCCTCTAGTTTTTCTTCAATGTTGAAAATTAAAAGAGCACTGGGGATGTCGTAACTCACCCCGTGAAAACTGTGAAAGAACTCAGACCTTCGCAGACTCTGAGTCACTTCACGCTGCGTATGAACATTCGCGGTTGTATTCATTTCTGTGTTTCACATGATGGCGCCGTGTATAGTGCTGTATATCATGTGTCTGTAGTAGTGAGTAGTGTTATCATATTGTGGTATGTGTTTATGTTCTGGGTTGTGCATAAGTTCCCACAACTAAAACCAAACTATTGCAATTATTTCATTTTCATTGCAGTATCAAATCACATTAGACCGAAAATTGTTTGATCACAATCTATTATAATAGTTAATGATATAGTTTTTAACGGTTTAAGGGTTGGAAGAAAGTTGTATCATTTAAGGCTATTCCCTTATCTGTGGCCTCTGTTAATCTGTTCTAATCCCTAAAGTTTACACCGCTAGAAGTACGTTTGAATTTTTAATCTTCTTATCAGGAATAAAGTCACGTTTCAGTATGCTGATGACTTCACAACATGATTGCTAACTTTATCATCTCTCACTTTTTTCTAACAGTCCGTTACATCTTACGTCACGTTAACAAATGTATGGCTCAATTTAAAAGTTCTACAGTTCAAAACGAAGTATAGGGGATGTTATGTAATCGGTCGCAAATTTGATACAGAGTTTCGGATTTACATGTAGAATTGTGGAGTTTCTGAATTTACATATAGAATTTCTTGTTTTCCGACTTCCAGATCCCAAATATGAAAAAAAAAACCTTTGGGGTAGGTTGAACGATAGATTTAAGATCAGAATAAAAAAGTAATCGTTGAATCACCGGCAATGTATTTCCCCAGCACAAATTAATCAAATACGTTTTCGCCCCCCCCCCCCCCCCCCCACTCGGACACAGACAAACCAACATTTTTTTTCCTATTTTAGAATCAGGAGGAAATTTCGTTGAAAACTCCGCATCTTTCTGCCAGATTATATAACTTCACCTATACTTCGTTAACCTGGTGAAGTAAAAAATTGCTATTTGTTCTATGTTTGTTAAAGGCTACCATTTGGATGAAAATAGGGTGTCTCATTGAATTTGAGCCCCCTCCTCCACTCTAAAATTATTCTATTCATTTAACTTTTTTATTTAATTTCTGCCCAGTAAATTGTATTTTTCATTTCTTTTCATTATCATTTTTATTGCTTTTCTTATAATTTTAATTACTTTCCTTCTGTTGTCTATATTATTTTTTGTCTCATTGAATTCCTGTAGTCGTCCTCTCTCAGTCATTCAAAATCCTATGTCCGCATGGTTGCTGGTTGTTGAACTTCAGCAACAGTCTCAGCATTCCTGTGGGGAACTACATTGCCAGTGATTCACCTACGATTCTTTTAATATTGTGTTGCTAAAAAATATAAGTTTGTTAATTTGAACAATTGTGCGTTCAATTTTACAATTTTCATAAAAATGTTACACATTCTTCTATCCAGTATTCATTGAAATTTTTGTATTGAGGCGTCTATTGAGCTGATCTTGAATTTAATATGAAAAAATATGTGTGATGTGGCCATAACCGGTGTGATGTAAAAAATGTACACACTTTAAGATTATTAATATATAATAAAATCAATTATTATTATTTGTATAAAAAACAGCTGTTAGGAGTGAAGTAACTTAAATAGTGAATAAATATACAAAGATGGACGAGTCGCATTTTGTTTTAAAACGAAATGTGAACAACGAATGGATGGAGGAAAAAAGATGACGCTCAGATGTTTTAAATAGGGTGAGACAGTCAAAGGAGAGATGTGGAATTGGACATTCTAGAGAGAGAGTTTTTTTAGGCGTAAGGTAGTGAACCAGTCTGAGTGAGAGATGTAGGAGTGAAAATAACAGTGAAGTAGATGCTCGTATAAACTTATAAATAAATAAAAGTACTTACTTACTTACTTTACTTTCCCTGGCGCTAAGGTCCTTGTAGAACCTGGGCCTCCGCAACAATCTTCCGCCATTCTACTCTATCCTCGGCCTCCCGTCTCCATCTTCTCACACCCATCGTTCTGAGGTCGTCCTCCACGTCCTCCAGCCAACGTAGGCGGGGTCTACCTCTTCTTCTTCGTCCTCCCGGGTGTCCTTCCAGTATCTTCCTCGGCAATCTGTCTGGCTCCATCCTCTGTAAATGTCCCAGCCATCGCAGCCGTCCCTGCTTCACTATGGCCACCAGGTCCGGGCTCTTGTACAGGTCCCTCAGCTCCCCATTGGTCCGTATCCTCCATCTATCCCCCTCTGGAGTAGGGCCGTATATCTTTCTCAATACCTTCCTCTCCCACGTATTGAGTAAAACTTCGTCCCTCCTAGTCAGGACCCAGGTTTCACTCGCATATGTGACGACCGGTCTCAGGACTGTTTTATAGATTGTTATTTTGGCGTCTCGGGACAAAGTCCTCGATCCGAGCACCTTCTGCAGTGACCGGTAGCATCTATTCCCGGCCGTTATCCTCGCTTTGATGTCTTCTTTAACGTCGTTCCTTTCCGTGATAACGGCCCCCAGGTACTTGAAGCTATCCACCCGGTCAAACCTGCAGCCTCCAAGTACGAGTTCCTTCTCTTTTACTTCTTTCCTCGTAGTTCTCATGTACTTGGTTTTGCTCTCGTTGACAAGAAGACCAAGCTTCCTGGACTCCTCGTCACATTCCTGGAACGCCCCCGCCAATGCAGCTTTCGTTCGTCCGGTTATGACCACGTCGTCCGCATATGCGAGATGCTGACTGAGCCTGCTATATATAGTGCCATCTGGATTCGTACGGATGCCCCTAATAGCTTTCTCCAGTGTTATATTGAAGAGTAAGGGGGATAATGGGTCGCCCTGTCTCAGACCCTGCCTGACCCCAAAGCTTTCAGAGATCGCGTTCTGGACCTTGACCTTTCCACAAGTATGCGTCAACGTCATCCTTGCCAGCCTTATCAGTTTTGGGGGGAAGCCAAACCCATACATATTTTGTAGGAGTTGTTCTCTATCTACACTGTCGTAGGCTTGCTTGTAGTCGATGAAGAGGTGGTGCAGGTCGACGTCGTTTTCGTAGCATTTTTCCAGCATTGTCCTCAGCGTCGAAATATGGTCTATCGTCGATCTTCCCTGCCTGAAACCACATTGGTATTCACCAACCACCTCTTCAGCCCGTCTCGTTAGCCTCTTCAGGAGGAGTATAGAGAATATCTTGTAGGTGGTGTCCAGAAGTGCGATCCCCCGGTAGTTTCCACAGTCCAACTTGTCTCCCTTCTTGTGGATCGGACTGATCAACGCGGTGGACCACTCCCTCGGCATTTCCTCTGTCATCCAGACGTCATACACGAGTCGGTACACCTCCCTCGTTATTTCGTCCCCTCCAAATTTGAGCAGCTCCGCTGGGATTCCGTCTTCTCCTGGCGTCTTATTATTTTTGAGGGATGCGAGAACTTCCGCTACTTCCTCCAACTCCGGCGGCTCCTGAACGTCTTCTTCTTCCAGCTCTGCGCCACTACCTATGGTCGGCCTACTGGCTTCTGCGCGATCGCTAGGGTTCAAAAGGTCGCTAAAGTATCTGGTCCATCTGTCCATGATACGTTGTTGGTCTCCTAGCAGATCCCCTTGTTCATCCCTGCAGAAGTTCATCCGTGGTTTGAACCCCTCTTTTATTCCCTTCAGCTGCTGGTAGAACTTCCTGCTCTTAAATCCTTCATAAGCCTCAAGTAGGGTTCTGAGCTTCTCTTTTTCTGCGTCCCTTTTCTTCCCTCTGCACACCTGTTTTGCTTTTTTCCGCAGGGTCCTGTATGCTTCAGTGCTGGCCCGTGTACATCTCTGGAGCATCTTCAGTCTGGCCATTTTCCTTTCTTCTATTGCCCTTTCGCATTCCTCATCGAACCAGTCTCTGTGGTTCCTTCCTCTTTCTGTACCAAGCACCTCCTCCGCAGCCGATGTCAGAGTCCTTTTTACTCTCTCCCATCGTTCTTGTACGGTAGCTTCTTGTAGTATGTCGCCTTCTAGTTTCTCCCTGATTTTTTCCCGGTAGGCCTGACTTTTCACAGGACATTTCAAGGCTTCAACCTTAAATTTCTTCGTCCTTTGTGTTTTCCCTCTTGGCCTTACTGCCATTTTCTGGATATAAGCCGCACATACAAGGAAATGATCTGAAGCACAGTCGGCACCCCGATAGCTTCGGACGTCTTTTATATCAGTTGCGTGCCGGCTCTCTATCAGAACATGGTCTATTTGATTGCGGGTTCTCCCGTCCGGCGACACCCACGTCTCCTTGTGTATATTCTTATGCTGGAAGAAGGTGCTTGAGACTCTGAGGCCTTTCCCAGCAGCAAAGTCAACCACCCTCAGCCCATTATCATTAGAGATGTCATGGAGGCTGTGGAACCCAATGGTGGGTCTGAGGGCCGGCTCCTTCCCGACCTTGGAGTTGAAGTCTCCCAGGACCAGCTTGGTATCATACCTAGGCAGGCTGTCGTAGGTCCTCTCCAACAGATCGTAGAACTGATCCTTTTCTTCTACGTCCTTATCTTCTGTTGGGGCATGTACACTGACCAGGGAAAGGTTAAAGAACCTACCCTTCAGCCTCAGTGTACATATCCTTTCACTGACAGGTTTATAGTTGAGGATGGCGTGCTTTAAACCTTTCCTCACCATAAAGCCTGTCCCCACCACGTTGGCCCTATGACCGCTGTTGATCAGGGTATAGTAGTCCCTGAGGTCCACGAGTTCCGTGTTTCTCCATCTTATTTCTTGGAGTGCAGCCACGTCGACTCCATACTTCCCCAGGGCTCTCTCCAACACCTGACTTGCTCCAGCTTCATATATGCTCCTTACATTCCATGTTCCAATATTAATTTGTTTAGTCCGTTTCCAAGTTCCATTGTCATTACCATTAATCCGTCCGGCTTTTCTTGATTGTTGTGGTTTCGAAACATTGCTTTTTTTACAGGGTGGGGTTGTTAGCCCCACGCCCAACGCCCCAACCTGGAGGACCAGGGGTGTTAATTTCGGGGTACCCTGCCCCTAAATGAGTTGCCTTCACCACGGCTGTAGAGCCTCATTCGCCCTCGCAGTTCACCACCGTACAGCTCGATTCTAGCACGGCCCGGTGATCTCTAGTCATGGACCCGCTGACCTCCCGTCTTCGGCTCCACCCCAGTACTGGTGGTTGCTGCTGCCCACCACCAGGGACATTTATCGACCTCCCGGTCTAGATCCGCCGTGTTCTGTCGAAAGCAGGGCCACCTCTGGCAGGATGCGGTTCTTCGCCGCGCACGGACGGTCCTGGGAGAAGCTTCCTGGGAGATATTCCCACTCGTCTCCTCAGCTACTCCCCTGGGGTTGGGGGTGGACCAGTGTTGTGTCAACCAAAACAAAGGTACTACCACTGCCCAACTCCTTGGCCCCAAATAAAAGTACATATGCCCAAAATAACATTGAATTAAAGAATAGCCACAATATTTAAGAAGGAAAGAGAGTAAAGTAGTTGTAGAAATTAGTTTGTAAGATTTGTATTGTAAGTAATTTGATTATATTGATATTTTGATTTTATTTATAATGTAAGTTTAGGTAAATAAACCCAATATTTGTTTTCTTATTCTATGCTATTCATTTCCATGTGAACCCAGTAAGATAACATTTTTGCAAATTTAAGGAAAACAATATGGCAACTCATTATTATATTTAAAAGAAATCCAAATGAAATAATTATTAATTGAAATTCTTTCAAAATTCCACGTCTTGAACTTTTGATATTTTTATTTTTTTAGTAGAAGACCAGCTAAAATTTCTACAGGAAATGTGGTAATTTAATTTAATTATTTATTTATCATTATTGTTGTTTTAATTTATTATTAATTTTATTATTTAAATTATTTAACACATTTTTTAAATTATCACACCGGACTTTCTTATACCAAGCGCCTTTCTTATACCAATCACTCTTCTCTCTCAAGTTTATTTACTGGCATGACTGTTGTGGCCACATCATCTTTTTTAATAAAAAAAAACTAGCAATAACAAAAATATATTTTAAAATTACTTGATGTGCCCTTCAATTAAACTATACCGTATGAACATTTTTGTGCATTCTTCAGAGCGCTATTTTGTTCTTAGTTGTCCTATATCCTGTCTGATGGCCACTTACGCGTTTGTTAATTCAATGAGCAACATTTTTGGTTATAACCGATTTTTTGATAGGACTAACAGTTTTTGCATAAAACAACCAAACGTTTAAAAATCGGTTTCGAGATCTCATTTTAAGACGATTTTTGGCCAGTATCTTGTAAGATGGACAGCCTACGAAAAAATGCGTTGAATGTATCATGTGTCTTTTTGTATCCTCTGCAACTGTTATTTGAAAATAGTAGTACCTTGTAAAATGTACATAGTCCCCGAAGTAAAATGGCATTTATTTTCGTTAAATGTTAGCGCATATGAAAGTTCATTGCTACACTCGTGTTTGAGTTACATTTCGATTCGATACATTCATTACATCGGCAGTTATTAAGAATTTTGAGTTGAGACCTCCCCTTTCCCTTCGGCCGATTTGGCTGAAAATCCGAAAGTGTCGTCCTTGTGGGCTTCTCGATACACATATAAAATTTCGTTTCCATAAATTCATTTTATAGGGAGCTACCGTGTTCACAGAGATTTTTTTTTTTACATTTTTGGAATCAGGGTGTCATAAAAAATGACATTCCAGTGAAAAATCATAATTGAATTTCTGACCAACTACATAACTTCCCCTATACTTTGTTTAGTGTAGAAGTAAAAATAATAATAATTCAAATAGTTTCTTACAGGATAGCATCTAAGGAGTTCGACATATCTACTGTAGTCTGGTCCAAGAAGCCGATTGAAGAAGTTTGAAATATATCTTACAGAAGCAGTAGACCCCAACCCACACTTCAATGATGTTAGAGTACCTTCCACTGTTTCCAACAACAGACAAGTGCAAGGTGGGAACTCCAACAGTTGTGAGTCTGAAAAACAACTTAAGGTGGAACTCGACAGAATGTGGAACTCTCAACCCAGAATGAAATAAGATTCCCCCCTTCTAAGTGTTTGGGATTTTGACTTTCTTATACCTTTAATACAAAAAAAGGGGCTATAATCTTGCGAAAATTGATTGAATTTTAAAGAAGTTTTAAACGCATGATGTCTTTCTGTGTGTGTATGTGATTGAAATTTTGTGAGTGCTATGACTCGGAAAAGAATGAAAAGTCGCTTCAAATAAAAGTTGTAGAAAAAACCTAAAGGCACATTTAATATAAAGAACACTTTTTCATAGGCCGCCTGATTTACGAGATGTATGCCGAAAACCGTCTTAAAATGGTCTCGAAAACCTTTTCAAATTTTATATAGAATAGGATTTTCCCTCCATAACACAAAAATATATATTTTTTTATAAGAATTAGACAAAACAAATTACGAGAAAAAAATTATTTAAGATAAACCCAAAATTAAACAGAATTTTAATAAAAATGTAGATATAATAAAGTTTTTTGACCAAAATATTTTTTTTTTGTCTTTTATTTATAAAGATACAACTGTTACTAGGGTGCAACATTCAGCATCTGATGGTAGGTATTGATATGTTGGCGTGAATGGCATGTGAGAGGAAGGCCACCCAGTGGTAGGTCCTCGGGACGAAAATTTATCTTAATTATTAGGACAAGAACAGAAAAAATAAATAAATAAATAAATATTTAAAAAAATTAATAAATAAAAAGGAATTGAAAGACGATTTTGATGGATGGGTAAGAGAGATGATTTTAAAAATATATTTTATAATTATGTTTGAGTATTTTCAATAAAAAAAAAGATGACATTTACACGAAAAAAATGTTAACTTAAAGATCAAAGAATTTATTAATACTGATACATTTATTATTATTATTTTTTTTTAAACTCTAGCAGTTACAGACTTTTCGGGAAGCGCTACCATTATCAATATCAATAAGTTATTTGATCTTTATGTTAACATTTTTTTATACATATAAGTTCGGAATCTATTAAATAGGGGAATAAGAGGCTAATTTTTGGGTTGTGTAAATTTTACACAACCCAAAAATTAGCCTCTTATTCCCCTTCCTCCATACTTTCCCTCTCCTTAACATTAATTTCTTGTTTCTTTTTCTTTTTCTTATTTATTTTATTCATCTTTTCATCTTCACCCTTTTATTTTGTACCTTTTTTTTCCTTTTTTTCATCAGTTTTTAAAAATTAATTTTATAGCAAGCCTGGGCTAGATTTTTTCCTCCATAATCTTGATTTTTATATACAATGTATATAAAAATCATGTATATTATACATGTATGTATGTTATACATGTATATTATACATATTTGTTTATATTATACATGTATGTATGTTATATATGTTGTAATGTAGGCAATTTGCGTAGGCCAAATATAATTTTATTTAAAGTTTGTAAAAATATATAATGTATATAAGTAAGAAATAAACCCTTAATTCTGGAGGCTGGCTAGAGGGACCCGGCTCAGGTATCGAGAGATAGCACAGAGAGCACCAACAAGTACCTGAAGGGGGTAATTGTACAGATATTTTTACAATACAGTTGACAGAAGAATGGAACTATAAAGAGAGTTACCCGGATTTTACAATCTGTCTACAGTAAGGGTACCAGATTATAGCTCCAAGCCCTCTGTTAGAGTCATATAAACCTCCAGAGTGCATACCTGGGCTCACATAAATTTGCCTCGAGTGTCAACCTAGGGGTCGACAATCGAAGTCATCTCTTCAATGGATAAAGTTCCCCCTTTGAAGTCTGCTCCCGGTTCTCCGCCAGGGAGTATCGCAAAGTAGTGGGGGAAGATGCAAGCCTCGGGAAGTGCAGAGTTCAAGTCGGGAGTTCAGTCATCAGTCGAGAACCACCAGTTGAAGACTACAGTTCTAGTCTAGAGGTGGAGGTGGACAGATGGAGTTGAGATCCAGCATCCTTCGAGGGAATCTCCAGTCAAGATGAGCCGTTGAAGTCCAGACCTTGAGGAGGAACTCAGCCAGCCGACATCCTTTCCACTCGAAAGTCCCCGCAGAGATATCCAGGACCCAGCATCCAATCAACATCCAATTAGTCTCTCAGCCCCTGTCTCCAATTATCCATAAGGTTAAATTTTATATTATATTTTTTTTTTATTCTTAATTATTAAATTTTTTATTGTAAATATATTCATGTTTAAATATGAGTTGCTAATTTTTCAGTAGTTTGTTTCCCATGCCATCGCAAGTCAATATTGATTTAAAAATTTGGTTTTTCAAAACTCTTTTCGCTGACGAATCTTTCGCCTTTGGTTATAAAAATCCAATTCGTATATTAAAATCAGTAAATTTAAATGATCGTCTATTACATAAGCGATCTGGCATCCTTTGGACATTTTAAATTAATAAAGACAAAGCATTTTTGAGAAAATCTCCGCAGTTTAGATTAAAAGTAAATTCAAATATAATTTTTTTTTAATTAAAAACGCGACGCGCAGACATTCCAAATATTACAATGTATATTATACATATTTGTTTTTTCTTGTTAATTTATTTTATCTTCTACATATTTATTTAGACACATCTATCTTCTTTTGATTTCTTCATAATAAGTTAATTTAACTCCTTTTTTACTATTAGTTTATTTATTTATTTTTAATTTTATCATCATCTATTTTTTTTTAATTTAATAGTATTTCCTTATTTAGTTTTATTTATTTTGCTCTTGGTTCTATCCACTGTAGCACTTATTATCTCCTTCAACTTCAGAATGTCTCATTATTCAAAAGTTTCAACGAAAATATGATAGAAATTTTACAACCTACATAAAAGTTTACAAAAGAACACTGAAGATGTAGACGAAGATACATTTATGTTTCTTTACAGAAGGAATCCTCTTCGCCTTCTATCTGGCTCTTTCATTGGAACCTTTATGAAAATCTTTAGAGGATTTTTAATCTGTATGCTTCTACAAAGTCGAAGTTGAGATTACTTGTCTAGTAGTCTTCTGAGAAGTCCAAATCGTTGTTTCATTTTCTGTCGGTTTGTTCGAAGTCAGTCGTCTGAAAAGATAGAATCCTAAGAAACATCATGAGCACTGGCCTGTGAGAAACGAGGCAAACTAAGCTTGGCGCTATAAATACAGAAAATTATAATTATTTTTATTATATCAGTTTTGTGTATTATTATGTAAAAAATATAATATTATAATCATTTCAAATATTGTACATTAGGGTGGAGTGAAAAAAATGAATTTTTGATTTTCGGAAACGGGTACCTTTCAATTACTGTGTATGAGGCTTAGTAACAATTCTGTAAAATATTTCATTTTTACGACGTCATCTTGAGTCTGCGCATTTGACTTAAAGTTTTGAAATTTTTGAATAATTTTAGATTTTTCAAAAACATTTTTAAAGTATTGGAAATGAAAAAATTGATGACGGGTGGATATTAATTGGCAGAACAAGGCCTAAAATATACAAAGAATTTTTTTAAACCATTTTAGATTATGGTTTCAGTCTGCGCATTAGGCCCAAAGTTCATCAAATTTCCCGAAATTTCCGATATTTTCAACATTTTTATAACTAAATATTTCCTCTCAATATTTACTTAAAGTGTCATCAAAACTTTGTCTTATTCCTTTTGTTATTATTACCTCGCATTGTGCAATGCACAATGCGAGGCAAATAAATAAAATTTATGATGATTCATTCATCACATTGATGACACACGAAAATACAAAGGTGTAATTAGGAAACTGGAAGAAAAACTTGGTAGACCTCTGCAGTGGGTCATTTGCCAATTGCATTCGAATGAACTTCCTTTGCGGCATTTATTGCAAAAGCTAGATGGACCTACTGGTGGACCGAAAGGATTCGTTGGGCCTGTTGGTCGAAGCTAAACAACATGTCATACTTTGAAATCAGTTCAGTTTGAGCCCATAGTTTGTCATTGATCAGATCGATCGTGGCAATAAAAATGATTTGAGTACTGACCAACAGTATCTTTATGATATGTGCAAGGTAGTTTCGACTGGGAAAATATCCCAAGAATTAGAAAACAGAAGTCCAGGAAAGCTTTCCCACGCCAGATGGTTGACTACAGCAAACAGAATCTTAAGACTGTATGTAGCTACTACTACTCCAACTCAAACTTTAAAAGAGCTCGCAACTTTTTTTGTAAAAGTGTATGCTCCTGGCTGGTTCAGGATCAAGTGCAATCCAAAAGTTACTAATGGAGCTACGAACTTGTGGGAGATTATAAAGAGATGCACTTATCTCTCTGGGGAAAATCAGAAAATTGTATTCGAATCCATTCAAAACAATGCATACTTTGCTCACCCTGAAAACATGCTGTTATCCATGTTGGTTGATAAGAGAGAGCATATAAAGAAACTGGCTTTAAGACGTATTATCCACGCTCGATCTAGAAAACAAACCAGCAAACAAGTGAGAATGTTTCAGATCCCAAAAATAGATTTTGGAGCAGCAGAATACATCGATATTATTTCTTGGCATGATGTGGAAGTTACAGGTTTCAGTCTGCATTGTTTTGAATGGATTCGAATACAATTTTCTGATTTTCCCCAGAGAGATAAGTGCAACTCTTTATAGTCGAGTTGGAGTAGTAGTAGCTACATACAGTCTCAAGATTCTGTTTGCTGTAGTCAACCATCTGGCGTGGGAAAGCTTTCCTGGACTTCTGTTTTCTAATTCTTGGGATATTTTCCCAGTCGAAACTACCTTGCACTCCACCCTATTGTACATAATTGATAGAGACAAAATATTAAAATGTAAAGATGGCTGATTGTAGTGAGAAGGTTGAAAAATAAAAATGTAGTCTGACATCCCCAAGAAATTTAAACTATTTTATTTTATGATAGCCGGCTTTCGAGGTTGCCCTTATCATCAGGTAGTCTACAAAAACCCACCGTTTAATAAAAAACTACAAAATTCTAATAGCTAAGACAAGATCATAGAAACATAGGTTACATGGAATGAGCTCAAAATCGTGGGTTCGAAACACGGTCGAGGCCATTAGTTTATTTTATCTGGGAGGTAAAATAACTTATGCAGGTCGTACTTCGGATGGGACGTTAAGCGATGGTCCCGCGCCTGTACGATGTCAGGTACTCGTTAAAGACCCCTAACGCTAGGGGAATAAAAATTTAGGGCAGGCAAAATTTAGGATTCCCACAGTAGAGTCAGGCTCATGTCCACCAGAGTGACGAAAGAGCGCACTGGTAGTAGGCGATATGACCTTGTAGTTAAAGCCCGGTCCTAAGTCATAATAACTAACTATAAAGCATCTAAAATAAGCTTTGAAGTTATATATCTCTTTATTTTATATATATTTTTATATATTTATGCGTTTTATTTTATACATTTTAGTGCATGAAGCCTATACTTTAATGAAATTGTCAGCGATTAAAATTTTGTAGAATTTTTACTAAATTATGGTATTTTTTGATATTATTTAAATGCGCTTAATGTTTCTTCACGTTACACGATCTAGGATTGCATTTTATGATGTGAAGTGTTACAAGAATATTGTATTATTGCAAGGATAAGCTTTTGAAGAAAAAGATAAATCATTGTTTTTTTTTATACCTTTAGTATATCGTGCGAAAATCCGAGATCCAGTGGAATTTTCACGTTGAATGTCTTCTGGATTCATTTTGATCATTTTCGCGATGATGTATTTCTGTCTATGTGTGTGTGTATATGTATGTAATCGGAACTCTGTGAGCGCTCCAATTCGTAAATGATTGTAACTATGAACTTAGGTAAGGTTTAATGCTAACTCATGCCTGGGCTTTAACTATGAGGCCATATTGCCTACTACCAGAGTGCTCTTTCGTCACTCTGGTGGACATGAGCCCGACTCTACTGTGGGAGTCCTAAATTATGCCTACCCTCAATTTTTATTCACTTAGGATAGGGGTCTTTAACGAGTACCTGACATCGTACAGGCTCGGGGACCATCGCTTAACGTCCCATCCGAAGGACGGCGTGCTTAAGTTTACTTACTAAGGGCCCCGGTCGGGTTTCGAACCCACGATCTTGAGCTCAGAAGACAAGCATGGATACCACTGAGCTACCGGCGCCCTTAGCTATGATACTTAGAATCTCAGATGTAAGATTAATGGTACCACAGTAGCTAAGTGGTATGCATGCTTGTCTTCTGAGTTCAAGATCGCGGGTTCGAAATCCGACCGAGGCCCATAGCTTTTTATCTGGGGGGGGGGGGGGGGGGGGGGGGACTTTGAGCACGCCATCCTCTGATGAATTGGTGCGAATTCAGGTAACTCGTTGAAGAACCTAGGTAACAAAACATGATTCGGCACTGTCGAGTCGGGTTCATGTCGCGACGAAAGAGCGCTCTGGTAGTAGGCGATATGACCTCATAGTTAAACGATATCGGGCGAAAATTGAGACCATTTAACTTCAGGGCTTAAGTATATTTTACAAGATACCGTTTATATTTATGATCTAATCCAAAAAATTTTTTTAAATAATAGTTGTAAAGATAAGAGGCACTTTTTACATGCAATAAGATTTATTGCAGGTTGTCCAGTTTGCGAAATACATGCCGAAAACCCTCCTAAATTTTCATTTTAAATTGAACGTAATCAAAAATCTCTTCTCGATAAAATGTAGTTAGGTCCCGAATGGAAAGTTTTTGCTATTTTGACCAAAATCTAATCAACTCTAAGTTAGGTTATGTGATATCTCCAATTTATCAGTTATCAATAAATGAGAAGAGATGGGTTGCTGACAGATAAGTTTGATAAATGTTGTCAGTCAGTTTTGTCAGTTGCTTACGGAACCCCTCCTGAATCTTTCCAAATGATGACGAACCCAGTTCAGGATAACAAACTTGTGGGAAATGATTTATTACTATGTCTCTCATCTAATGGATTTTTTATTTGCTCGAAAGGGTGTTTATCTTTGTAGACACGTGTCCTGAGGCCGAAGGGGGGAAGAATTCTGGGATAGTGAGTGGCTCCTATGGTTAACAATATTTCTGGTTCGGAAGAAGGATGTGATTTCCTTTCAAATAAAAAAAAGTAGGTGAATCTTCAGCAATGTACTTCCCCAAAACAAATTATAGGTTAGGTTTAGATTAGGTTTTATGACTCATGCCCGGGCTATAATTAAGAGGTCATATCGCCTACTTCCAGAGCGCTCTTTCGTCACTCTGGTGGACATGAGCGACTCTACTGTGGGAGTCCTAAATTTTGCCTACCCTACATTTTTATTCACCTAGGGTAGTGGTCTTTAACGAATACCTGACATCGTACAGGCTCGGGACCATCGCTTAACGTCCCATCCGAAGGACGGCGTACTTAAGTTTCTTTTACCTCCCAGATAAATTAAACTAAGTCGGTCGGGTTTCGAACCCACGTTCTTGAGCTCAGAAGGCAAGCACGCATACCATTGAGCTACCGGCGCCCTCAGAACAAATTACATATATTATATAATAATAGCCAGTAGTCGGGGCTACTAAATCCTCATACTAAATGTTGTGTTGATAAATTCATTACATCAGCTGCTATTAGGGTTTTTTGTGTCAGGATCCTCTGAATCCCCCCCTTCCTTCGGTCGATATCGCTGAAATTTGTCAGGTTAAGTCCTCATTGGATTTTGATTTGAAGTAAAAAATTTCATAACGACACATTCTTTACATCGGCAGTTATTGGGGTTTTTGCTGAAAATTAATAAGTGTCGTACTTATCGAGTTTTTAGATCACTTATGAATTTCCCTCTCTCCTAATTTCCCTCTACACTTTTGTCGATTTGGCTGAAAAGCAATAGCTGTAGTCAATGAAGGGTTTTGGACTCAAATTCATTTCATACTGGCATTACGGGGTATAAGAAAGTCACTCTCATAATCACGCGGTACAATATCACTAACAGAACCACTGACACTAACCCATTACTTTTATATACTCAGTAATGCCAGTATGAAGTGATTTTGAGGTGAGGGAGGGGAAGAAAGAGTATATATAATTTGTACAAAAGTGGTTGGTATAAGAAAGTCCTGTTATAGGCAATTCACATATATTATAATTTATAATTATAGTTAGTTGTTATGATTCATGCCGATGCTTTAACTACGAGGTCGTATCGCCTACTACCTGAGCGCTCTTTCGTCACTCTGGTGGACATGAGCGACTCTACTGTGGGAGTCCTAAATTTTGCCTACCCTAAATTTTTATTTACCTAGAGCAGGGGTCTTTAACGAGTATCTGAAATCGTACAGGCTCGGGACCATCACTTAACGTCCCATCCGTAGGATGGCGTGCTTTAGTTTATTTTACCTCCCAGATAAAATATATTAAGGGCCTCGGCCATGTTTCGAACCCACGACCTTGAGCTCAGAAGGCAAACATCGCTTCTCGGCCTTTTGGCTAAGATCAAAGTGTATTATAATTATATTGTGATACGTAACACTTTTCAAGACCCCTCTCTCCCCTGTCCCAAATTCAACCCCTCCTCCACGCTTTAAGAGAACCTACAAAGGTGTTCACGATATCTGAAAAGAGTATTGGTAAGATACTTCACTATAACAAGTTTACATAAATTCTGATGATTGTTTATTAATTTTTTTTTTAAACATGTCTATTGCGTTGAGTCTAACGCGTGGCGCTTCCCTAAGCTATCGCCAGAGGCGAGCTCCTTCTTGCCATCCTAAATCCGCCTCTGACTGTAAGTTAATGTCGACAATCTGTTAGTTAGCAAGAACAACCACCTGGGGCAAGAGTTAATTAAATGGGGACCTTCTTTCCAAGGACAACTTCAGGTAACTTAAATCCGCAGTAACTTGATGTGGGTGGAGGGGACCGAAGGCTTCTGCAGACCCACCTTTCTGCAGAACCTCACAGAATAACAGAGCTCCATGACACAACCAGTTCTCAGCGTACACCCATCTGGAAAGTGTGTTCCGGTCAAGGATAAAGAAACAAGAATGTAGGAATGTGCGCTTAAGGTGGGCTGGGCACCTGGAGAGAAGCGAACTGCAGACAACTATAGGATGCAGCATAGACACTCAGGACCAAAGAGCCAAATCGACGAGGAAGACCACGGCTGACGACCTGGTGAAGAGGAGAAACGCCGGGTGGCAAACGACAAAGTGGGATACTGATGGAGGCAGCTTCCGGGTAGGGGATGAACATCAAAATAATCGATGTGTACTATTGAATATAACATCGAAGTAAACCATGGAATGTCAGAAAACATCGATCTTATTTAATCGAATTTTCAATTTCAATAAAATGACGAATCGATCGAAGGAAAAGGGGGATGAGAGGAGTGAGGGCTGGGGAATCGTGTTCAGGCGACTCTGAAACGTAATACTCAGTTGAAAAGTCGAGATTACAATAATTATTTATAATAAAGAATACGAAAGTAAAAATATGTGTATTTGTAATAAATGAACAATAAGATATAATCGTACGAACATTTATCAGCCGAGTGGAAATCAAGTGAACAATATTCAGCTGAACAATCATTATACAACTGAATAATTCACACCCTTGAAAAGTCCTAAAAACGCAGAAAAATGAAGATAAAAATTTTGTTTTTATTTTTTAAAACTCGTGAAACAAAACATATTCTACCTTTCAAGAATTACACATTAATCCATATCTTTCACAAGGCTACACCATGTGTGTATGCCTTTCAAATAAATTACTGAAGTATGAGAGAGAAAAAGTATTTATTTATTTATAAGGAATGAGCGAGCGAAGCTGAAATGAATATAAACATTTTTCACTATAGTATTATGATTGATAAATGTTCTACAACCAGCGAACTAATATGTGTTTCTTTTAGAGGTATATAATTTTAAAATAAAATATAACACATAAAAATTGTGATAATGGCCATGGTATTAGCTTTATTGGAAATATAATTTTATGCCATTAGTGTTTAAATATGATTTCGGGCATATGGCCGCCGTGGCTGGCACGAGTAAAGCGCAACCTGGAAGTCCAATTTTTGACCACTTTTTCGAGCAACTGAGGCCGTAATAATGCGGCGAATGTTGGCTTCCAAGTTGTCCATCGTTTCAGGTTTATCGGCGTACATTAGCGACTTCACATATCCCCACAGAAAATAATACAAAGGTGTTAAATCACACGGTCTTGGAGGCCAATACATTGGTCCATTACGCGAAATTATGCACTCATCGAATTTTTCCTTCAATAAATCGATTGTGGCGTGCGCTGTGTGGCATGTTGCGTCGTCTTGTTGAAACTACAGCTCTTCCACATTAATGCCATTAAATTGGGGAACGAAAAAGTCAGTAATCAATTGACTCATTCGAATCCTCCTCAACACTACGCTCTACAGTAGCAACGCCTTCTTCGGTGCGCGGTGCGCATTGAATGACGTTTCTGCGGATGCGTATTATCAATTAGAGTATGCGTGGTGCGAAAACGGTATTAATGGTTATTCGAATTAATTGCTCGGATGGACGATTATCTCGACCGTAAAATGGACGAATCGCATGGTAAGTTTCTCAGTTTCAAAATTAAGATAACTGTAAAATGGACGAATCGCATGGTAAGTTTCTCAATTTCAAAATTAAGATAACTATTTTTCAAAAAAACTCTTCGGAAGTGTCTTTATCCCAACGATGTTTCGGGACGTTCTTACGTCCCATCATCGTCCCAATGTGCGAGATATAGAAAAAAAACAAAAAAATAATGTAACTATAACAATATATGAAAAAATATATATAGATTAATCAATTATAAATAAATATATAAAAAAGTCTAAATAAATAAAAAATTATAAATGAATAAATGAAACAATAACGTACATTGGACTGACCTTTAAAGTGCGAAGGAACTCTGCCCAAAAAAGAAAAATGAAAGCTTTGTTTCAAATAATGTTTTTTAGATATGAAACACGATTTTTTTTTTATTGTGGTTATTTTATTCTTTTTGAACAGTGAGAATAAAATTCCGTTTCCTCTAACATAAACATTTTTAGTTGAAATTAAAATTTTTTTATTGTATCTATTGACTTCAAGAAGTGTTGAAGGGCATTAAATAAATTAATTCCTTTATGAGTTATACTTTTTTCAAAAAGAGAAGAGCAATGCTTAGTTATTCGAAAGTCTTCTTTCTTCCTGGTATCCTAATCGTGACTAGTATTGTTGAGAGGGAAATATTAATATTTTTCCTAATAACCATTAATGTTTCAAATATAAACAGAGATGGCAAAGGTAGGATTTTAGGTTGTTTAAATGTTTCTCTGCAGCTTGTTCTATGAGTAATATTGTTTATAATTCTTAATGCTTTTTTTTTGAAGTCTGAAAACATTAATACTCGAGCTGCATGCGCCCCAATATATTAAAGAAAAATGTTCAGGTAGCCAGCAGCGTTACATGTATTAACATCATTCAAAATAAACTCAAGGCTGGTCAAGAAGGGTGCAGACTCACTCAATGAAAGAGCGCATGAAAAAGAAATCCGACTCCACTGGGTCCCAGGTCATAGGAGAGTGAAAAGAGCCGGCAAACTGGCTCGTGCAGAAATGGAAGAGGGCCTTAGTTGACCCGACTCAATAGAGATCAGGAAGGCGCATTGTAATACAGTCCTGGAGGAATGGGCATTGCGGCAAGGAAACATCCTGCCAAAAGAGTTCAAAAGAGACCGGATAACAAAACAACTCTACTGGAACAACCTCCCTAACAGGACATCCACTCAGAAAGAAGACATCTCTTTAAAATGGGTCTTGTTCCGGATCGTTTCTGAAGATGTGAAGTTATGGAGGAAACCACGCTCAGTGCTGGATTACCCAATAGGCCGAACTAGGCCATGGCCTGGGGCCCCCGTCGATGAAGGGCCCCCGTAAAAATCGAAAATGGATTTTTTTTTTTTAAACAAAGTTTATTCCGAAAAATTCAAAATTATAAATTTTATTTATTCATTAAATATTTACCAATGAATCAAATTTTTGTTTGATAATTTTTTTATATCTATACATTCATCATATCTACCATTGTATTTACAGCAAATAATTCATTGAATCAGATGTTCTTCGTCAAATTGATTTTGAAGACATCATCAATGATTTTAGCGACCTCAAGTGTAGAAAGAAAGATTTTTAAAGACAAATCTTATATCAACGTTTATATTATAAATTGATATTGTTTATAACATGTTTTTGTAATTTTAGTTCTGAAAAGAATATATAGGTACTTAAACAAAAAATAAAATTTATTTCATGTTTATACCTTAGAAATAATATAAATCCATTGTTAAATGCATAAATAAACATTTTATTGCAGTTTGTAAAAAAAGGGGGGGGGGCCCAAAAATTTTAAGGGCCTAGGGCCTCCTATTCGCTCAATCCGGCACTGACCACGCTACACATCCTGGGCAAATGTGAAGGTTCTATTCTATTCACATCTTAGATGAAGAATCTTCGATGAGGCGTTCCTCAACTCAGATGAGTCAAAGAGTTAGGAGAGAAAGCAGTTAAATACTAGCGAGGGTCTGGTATATGGGCCTTTAGGGCTTTGGATAACATGGGTACAAAACCCATTTCTGGAATCAATGAATTAAATCGCATCTTTCTTAAGACTATGCCATCTGTGTATGCCTTGTAAATAAAGAATGAGAGATGTGGTATATATTTAATTATAAGGAATGAGTGAGCGAAGATTAAATTATTATGCACAATGAATATAAACAATATTTACCATAGTATTATGTGTGATAGTTTACAAAGTTCAGAACACATTTTTGTTGATGTTTGATTGATTTAGTCCTATCGAAAAATTAGCCCTTGAAAAAAATGTTCCTTGTGAAATTTGCATCCTCATATGCTCTCAAATTTAAGTTAGAACCAACACATACGGAGCTATAACACCCATAAAAAGATTCAAAGGAAGAAGCCGGCAGCACATAAGCTACCTGGGGTGCCGGCGTTATCCTTGGGCTGTCAGGTGCTATACTAACATATGGAATAATCAGCTGAATAATCGCCCTTTACTTGGAATGTTCCATATGGAATTTCCAATCGTCGTAAGTGTCCTGAGGCAGGACCGGACCACCAATAACTACTGGTTACAGTCGACTCAGCCATTGTCAAAAAGCATTCTCTTCTCAAGAAAAATACTTTAAGGAAATGTACTAATTATAATAGTCCTTTGTTTTTAAGGATTCGCCTGATTAAAAAAATATATATATAAAAATATGTCTGACTGTCTGTGTGTTTTTGTGTGTGTCTGTAAAAACGATAACTCCCGATAGAATGAATATATCTGCACGAAATGTTATATATGTATTCAGAAATCTCTATGGTCGATGTTCAGCCAAATTGGCCAAAGGTAGAATTAGGGCGAAGGCATAGCACAAAAACTCTAATAACTGCCGTTGTAATGAATATATTAACATGAAATTTTATATTTAAATTCAAAACCCCATAAGGATGCCACATATCAATTTTCCGTGAAGTCGGCCGAAGGGAAGGATAAGTTCATGGAAGGAAGATGCGTGAATGCCGATGCAATGATTGTATCGACACAAAATTTAGTATGAGGATTCAGAAGTTGAATTGATCGAGATCAAAACATAATAATTCGTACTGGGGACGCAGGTACGTTGCCGGTAATTCACCTGTTTTTTTTTTTCTAAATTAAAAAAAAAATGGAATTGGGAAGTTAGATAGCAAGAAACTCAAGTGATAACTGAATTTCTGAGTGGCCACTATAACTCTCCATAGACTTCGTGTAGTTGAGGAAGTAACAGACTGCAGATAAGAGTAAAAAATACAGAAATCCTCTTCTGAAGGAGTATTGTCACAAGAGATAATTAAATTATTAAAATTCAATAATTAAGTTTGCTCCCTTCCTCCAGTGGGACTCTAGCTCTTGGAGGGGGTCCTAATGGCCGATTCCAGGAATTCTGCAAACGCCGACGACTCTATTGTACATAGGTGAATGAATAAGATGTCAGGGTGAAACTATTTACAAAATTACTTTAAGCTTTATTCTACAATTTTTTGTCATCTGATCACATAAAAAAAATTATTCACAATATCTCAAAACCCGGCCGAGGTCCTTAGTTTGTTTTATCTAGGAGGTAAAATAAACTTGAGCACGCCGTCCTTCTGATGGGAGGGTAAACAATGGTTCTGAGCCTGTACGATGCCAGGTACTAGTTAAAGGGACCACTTTTTTTTTTTTTTCTTTTTTTGGGGTGCTCCTGACCCCCTGAAGGGGGGTCGGTCACATCACCCTGATTTGATCGGCGGGGAAATGGGTTACCTTTCACCTTTCTCCGTTTAATTTCCAAAAACAATTGTGGTGCTGTGGACGACTGTGGACCGGCTCAATGGCTACGGTCCGCAGTCGTCCTTTGTTTCTTGACGCCTCTTTGCGCAGAGTGAGCTCGAGATTCTTCGGGGGGTTCTGTTCTGCCTATTTCCCAAAGCCGGGGGCAGCCGCCGCCCCGGCACCGGGTTAGAAGGCTTTCTTAATTTTCCGCCAGGACCATCGCTTATTGTCTCATCGAATTTCATTTGAATTTTGTTTATTTAATTAATTTTGTATGTTTGACCTGGAGGCAGATATAACAGAAAAGTTAACATCAATAAAGGATACTTTGGTTGTGTTATGGTTAGCGTGGCTGCCTGTCCAGCTGAAGGTAGAGATGGAGATATGAAATAGAGTTATGATAGTCAGTGTGAAAATTGTTAAGCAGTGATGGACGAACAATTCAATTTATTTATCGTAAAGTTGTAAAGGCTCGTAATCGCTTAACGTCCCATCTGAAAAACTCAATGCGCTCAAGGTTTTTTCACCTCCCAGGCAAAAAAACGTTTTTTTGATCGATTACATATTTTCCCCTAAACTTCGTTTAGCTGGCGAAGTAAAAGTATTATTTTTAATTAACTAATAGTTAATTAATCAAAATTAAAAAACATTTTTTTTTTAAGTATTATTTTTTGCGTGGAATGTAATAAACAGGAAATAACTAAAAAAAATAATTATATCAATAAAAGCTGAACTGAAAGTGGCCGAAACAAAGGCCGGGTTTCGAACTCGCGATTTTGAGCTCAGTAAGCAAGCATGATACCTCTGAGCTACCATCTAGATGTAAGAAATGTAAATAGTTGCTTCTAGTGTTTATTTGGTCGTTTTTTTTTTTTTTTTTTAATATTCCGTTGTGAATTGACTTGTCAAAATGTAAGTAATATTTCTTTTGGGACTGATTTTTATTAGTTATATAAAGGATTATTTATTAGCTCACAAATTGAAGTTAGGAAGTGTATGACAATACGTTATATATAGTATGTCAGAGGATAATGAAGATGAAATATATTAGAAGTATATATTATACAAATGTATATGTAATATGGAAATTTGTATCCTTTCTTAGAGAGTTGTTCAGTTATATGTTGGGGAGACTACTCTTATTATAAGTCACCCCTGCTTTGGTCTTCAGTCAGGGATGCTCCATCATCCAAGCCACAACCCCACTCTCTCAGCTCTACAGTTATTATTCTTTTCACTTTAATTTCTGTACGAAGTATAGGGGAAGTCATGTAATCAATTAGAAATTCTAGCTACCGGTGCCCTCTATGTTTTTTATATTATTATTAATTATTTTCTTTGCTTTAGATGGGGAGTGAGTAGAATTCTTTATTCCAGCCACCATATATTAGGATTAAATTTTCATAGTGTTTTTCTTCTTGTTCTTTTTCTAGAATTTTTTTTTTTTTACTTTTAATTAATTAACTTCAAATTAATTAGAAATAATACTTTTTTAACCAACTGACTATTTTTTAATTAACTATATTTCAATTAACTATTTTCTTTTCAGTGTTATTATTTCGAAAAAAAAAAAAATATATATAATAATCCAGTCTGTATGTGTCGTTCAACTTAATCACGGTGAAGATATATTCATTTTATAAAGAGTTATTATGTTCACAAACACGGAGACATACAGAAAATTGTATTACAATTTTTAGAATTTTATCCCCTGGGAAACAAGAAATTCCATTGAGAACTCAACATGGAATATTTGAGGGCGCCGGTACCTCCGAGTTTATATGCTTGCCTTCTCAGCTCAAGATCGATGGTTCGAATCCATGCCGAGGCTTATAGCTTCTATATCTGGGAGGTAAAAACACCTTGAGCAAGCCCTTCGGGTGGGACGTTATATGATAGTCCCCGAGTCTTTACGATCTGAAGTACTCGTCAACGATCCCTACCCTAGATGAATATGTAGAGTAGGCAAAAAGGGGGGGGGGGGGGGGGGTCTTAGTGGTCATGACCCCCAAGAATAATTGTTCTCTTTAATTATTAAACAGATACACTAGATATTATGAGAAAATTAAAAATTTAGTTATTTAAAGTAGTCATATGAAAACTTCAAGATCATTATCTAGTAATAAATTATCAACTACGAAATCATTTGAATAAAAATGTTGTATTATAATAATTAGCTGCTTGACATAGAAATGAAGATTGACATAATATTTTTAATATAATTAAGTTTGAACATCGCTAAATTAATTATTTTATATGAGTTATAGGAAATTGATTTGACTTCATTTCTAGTTGTCATAGTGTGCATCTCTCTCTATCACCTTCGTTAGACAAAGACAGATTCTGTAAGCTTTTATACATTGTTTCGATATAACTCTTATTCAATTCAATTCTTTATTAGCCTTTAGGAAATACATCTTTTAGGCTCAGGGTTCGGCCTGATATATACATTATTCAGTTAAAAAAAGTAAATAAATGAAAATAGAAAATAATAATAATGATGAAATACAAAGTAATATAACCTAACTGTTAATTAACAAATTAAAAAAAAAAAATAGTGAAAAAACTTCTAGTTTAATGGTATTTTATTTAAATACTTCAATGTCCTCTAATTGTTAGCGCCTTTACTATGTATAGTATGAACTCTTATAGTTCAGGCAACGCATTCTCATATTTACACGAAAAACTCGATTTGATGTCACAAATGGTCAATGGATTATATATATATGATGTAGTGATAGTTGGTGTTTAATGTTTTCAGAAAGACCCCTTCCGAGAAGTTAGGCTGTATACGCGCCTCTCTAATAGTGGGCAATAGAATCTTCCAGTAAAAGCCCGGGCATGAGTCACAATAACTAACTAAAATCGAAATTTGGCTGATTACTTAATTTCATATATACATTATATCTTCGGAATATAAATTTTTTGGGGCTCTCTGTGAATAGTATAACACGGTTAAAATCAATATATCGACACGAAATTTTATTTTTGTATTCAGAACCCCCTACAATCGTTCTTGAGTTAAAGCGCCCACGAAGTTCCAATCACTCTTTTAAAAATTCCGTTGTAACCTGTATCTCTGATTTTTGCACGATTACAACACTTCCTTATATTAAATGAATAAAAAAGTAAAAATATAGAAGTTGACATCGTGTTTACTCTATTGTTCGTCCGAGCTGTATATTTTATCGAAAAGGTTAGTCTTGAGGTAGAAAATGAAAGAAAATATGATGGACTATCTGCAGAATTTTGGAGAGTGGGCGGATCACTGAGCAAAGAAAGGCCAAGAAGAGTAAATATATATACCGAAGTGAACGTAGAGGAAGAAATGGTCCAGTATCTGAGATAGGTTCACATCCCTTCCAGCTCCTTTAGGAGACATACCTGGGGTAGTGGTCAAACGGGCTTCTTTCTTCCTTAACTCAAAGGGGAACTATCTGAGATAGGTTCACATCCCTCCCAGCTCCTTTAGGAGACATACCTGGGGTAGTGGTCAAACGGGCTTCTTTCTTCCTTAACTCAAAGGGGAACTATCTGAGATAGGTTCACATCCCTTCCAGCTCCTTTAGGAGACATACCTGGGGTAGTGGTCAAACGGGCTTCTTTCTTCCTTAACTCAAAGGGGAACTATCTGAGATAGGTTCACATCCCTCCCAGCTCCTTTAGGAGACATACCTGAGGTAGTGGTCAAACAGGCTTCTTTCTTCCTTAACTCAAAGGGGAACTATCTGAGATAGGTTCACATCCCTCCCAGCTCCTTTAGGAGACATACTTGGGGTAGTGGTCAAACGGGCTTCTTTCTTCCTTAACTCAAAGGGGAACTATCTGAGATAGGTTCACATCCCTTCCAGCTCCTTTAGGAGACATATGGTACTAGTCAAACGGGGTTCTTCCTTCCTTAACTCAGAGGGGAAGTGTCTAAGATAGGTTCACATCCCTCCCAGCTCCTTTAGGAGACATACTTGGGGTAGTGGTCAAACGGGCTTCTTTCTTCCTTAACTCAAAGGGGAACTATCTGAGATAGGTTCACATCCCTTCCAGCTCCTTTAGGAGACATACCTGGGGTAGTGGTCAAACGGGCTTCTTTCTTCCTTAACCCAAAGGGGAACTATCTGAGATAGGTTCACATCCCTTCCAGCTCCTTTAGGAGACATACGGTACTAGTCAAACGGGGTTCTTCCTTCCTTAACTCAAAGGGGAAGTGTCTAAGATAGGTTCACATCCCTTCCAGCTCCTTTAGGAGACATACGGTACTAGTCAAACGGGGTTCTTTCTTCCTTAACTCAAAAGTGAAGTATCTGAGATAGGTTCACATCCTTCCCAGCTCCTTTAGGAGACATACCTGAGGTAGTGGTCAAACGGGCTTCTTTCTTCCTTGACTCAAAGGGGACACCACGGTATATGATGATTACAAATGGAAGATAGCCATCCATATTGTTTTTATGGAATCGATTCACAGGTAAAATTGACGGAGATTCACCATCAATATACTTCCCCAGTTTTTTAATATATTACTCAAGTTTTCGCTCTACCTCCAAAACAAATCGATCGACTAAATTTTGTATCCCTCCTATGGTCCCCTCTTCCCCTTCGGCCAATTGCGCGGAAAATTGATTTGTGCCATCCATATGGAGTTTTGAATTTATATATAAAATATCATTTCGATACATTCATTACAATGTATTTATTGAGGTTTTGGAGTTGAGCCTTTGATTCCTACCTTCTCTTCGGTAAATTTCGCGGAAAATTAGTAGTTGTTGTTCTTATGGGATCCTGGATGCACAAAAAAAAACAGTCAGTGAATCATCGGCTATATACTTCCCCACCATGAATTGATCTTTGACGTTTTTGCTCTCCCTCCAAAGTCATTCAATATTTGATTTTTTTTTTTTTTTCAAGCATAAAAATTTCATTTATTTATTAATTACTACATTGAAGCCTATTAAGGCTTATTGTAGAGAGTTGGGGTACAATTTGAATATACATTTTATATAATAATAAAGTAAGAATTGCACAACTTAATAAATTTCTAAATACCTAAATATTAAAATAAATGCGCACATTTACTTATACATATATGCAAAACAGAAAAATATATACTTTTATATACATACATACATGATAATAACTTTAAATAAAAAACCAAAGTAATAAATATTAAGTCAAACCACTATGTACTTAAACTGTAAATAACAAATATTTAACAAAAACTTAATATGAAAATCTCAACTTTAATTCATTTCCCATTATCTTTATTATTTTTTTGTCCTCATCATTAATTTTCTCCATAGAAACAATCTCTAATATTCTAATAATATTACTTTCGTCATCGTCAGAGTTTTTAATATATTTATATAAATATCTTTCTCTAATATATTATACAAAGGATAGTTTAATAAAAAATGAACAATATCTTCTTTGACTTACATACTAGTTTTTGAATCTTCAGACTAAATTTTGGTTTTTGGATGCACATAAATAATTTCGTGTCGATGCATTTACACTATCGCCAGTTATCCTGTTCACAGACAAACACTCATATAGTTAATTTTCAGCCAAATTGTTAAATTGGAAGCAGAGGAAGAGCGAAAACTTAGTTAATTTATTCACCCTGGGAAAGTACATTGGCAGTGATTCAACAAAGACTTTTTTTGTTTGTTGTGGTCGATTTTCTACTCATATCATAAAGAGCAATATTCATCTTGAGAGTTATAAGAGACAAGATGAATGAGGGACTTACTTACTTGACAAAAGTCACTCAGGAAACTTTATAATTCGCCAAGTTCATGCATCTTAAAGCTTATTAACGCAAGTTAACAGAACCAAGACATGGGAACCTTATATCATTATAACAACTTTATCTAAGTTGCACATCAACAACATCAACGAGAATTTAAAATAAGAGAGGTTTGAGATAACAACTTCCATATAAAGCAATACTTTGTGGTAGTAAAAAAAAAAAGGCTTAAGAAGGTTTAAGTGTTAAATGTTAAGCTTAAATAAATGATAAATAAATAAAAATATTATATAATTAATAATAATGAAATAATAATAATAATGAAATGAAAAAGGATTACCACATTTCCTGTAGAAATTTGATCTCTTTTCTTTTACTAAATTTTGATTTCTACAGTACTTTTTCGAAAAGGGTCCTAAAAAGTATCAAAAGTTCAAGACGTGCAATTTTCAAGAAAGGGCACGTATATTTAAAAAAATTTCAATTAACAAACTTTTCATTTGGATTTCTAAAGAGATGCCTATCTTGTCTTCTAAATTTTGCAGAAATATAAAATCTAATCCAAAGGTTTTCAAATAATCTTACTGGGCCAACGAGGAAAATGAATAGAATATAATTTTCGATAACAAATATTGGGTTTATTTTCTTAAATCTACATTATTAAAATTAAAAACTAAACATTGAAGCAAACAAAAATCGAAAGAAAAAAATCTTAAAAACTAAATTCTTAAAGCTAATTCAATGTTTTTGTTTTATATAAGATATAAAATGAAGTGACGACCTAATCAATGAATTATGTTTTCATTTTCCCTCTAAAGTTAATTGACCGTTTGGGCTAAATCTCATCATTAAAACTATTCATAATAAATATGATGTAAGATAAAGTATGAAAATAATTGAGGGAGCCGTGGCTTGAGTCTTGGGGCTGGGAAGGAAATAAATGAAAAAATTAAAAAAAAATAAAATAAAAAGGAATTGAAAGACAATTTTGATGGATGGGTAAGAGAAATGATGAAAGTAAACCAAAATTATGTAAAAAAAAAAAAAAATTTAAGGACGAATATAATTCAAGGTGGCAGTAAGTCGCGGTTCCATCTTCTCTTCAACCTTCGTGGGGTGTTTTGTGGTGTGTTGTGAAGATAAAGTATGTTTTTCTGGGTTTGTATGTGTGTAAAATTTTCTAAAAAACCGTATGTAAGTAGTTTGAATTGTGTCGGGTACTGTGTGTATCATAAGATCGGTGTGAAGTGTTCTGTTGTTTATGTATGGGGGGGCACTGTGTTATCAGTCTGAACGGTTTTTGACTGAAACGCCTGAATTCGTTTGATGTTGGATGTTTTTGCTGAACGGTATATCTGTCATCCGTATGTCCAGAAATAATAAAATAAACAAATAATAAATATTAAATTAAATTACCACATTTCCTGTATAATTATAGCTGGTCTTCTGCTAAATTTTGATTTCTACAGTAGTTTCCGAAAAGGGCCCTAAAAAAATATCGAAAGTTCAAGACTTGCAATTTTGAAGAAAGTGCACCTATTTAAAAAAATGTCAATTAAAAAATGTTTTCATTTGGATTCCTTCTAAAGATACTAAAAAGATTCCATATTGTTTTTCTAAATTTTCAAAAATGTTAAATCTAATCCAAAGGTATAAATTATCTTACTGGGATAACAGGGAAATGAATAGCATAGAATAAGAGAACAAATATTGGGTTTATTTATCTTAACCTATATTATAAATTGACTAAGAATCTGAACTCAAAAATCCCAATAACTACCTATGTAATGAATATACTGACACTAAATTTCATAAGTTGATTCAATACCCTACAATATTTATCGATTTTCAGAGGAATCAACTGAGCGGGAAGAGTCTGAACTCAAAAATCCCAATAACTGCCGATGTAATGAATGTATCGACATGAAAATCTATATTTAAATTCAAAAGTTCAAAAGGATGGCACCTATTAATGTCCCACGAAATCGGTCGAAGGGAAGGGACGAACCAGAGAAGGGTGCTCGACTTAATACCCTAATAACTGCCGATGTAAATGAATCTATCGACACAACAATTGTTATGTCAAATATTGAGTTTCAGCCAAAACAATCGTTCGGCTTCTGAATTCGCGAAAACTTAATTAATTCATCATTTCAATATTGCTAATTGAGGCAATCAAGGTATTTATATTTTAAACAATATTTTCTTTATTTCATTTCAGACGTTTCGACACTCTAGTCATTATCAATTATAAAAAACTATAAAAAAATATTTAAAAAAAGAAATATAATTAAAATGAATAAAATATCGATATATAAAAATAATGGTATTAGGATAGGATATATCATGGTTATAGTGGTTTATTTATAGTATTGGAATTTGAAAGATGTAAAGGTGAAATTGACAAATGTGAATCTTAATTGACAAATCTGGAAACCATAAATTATTTGAAATGTGAATTTATTAGAAAATTTGACGACAATTAATGTTATATAATACATGATTGGAATAGTAATTTTATACATCATTTTGTATTTAGGTGAGTCCTGATCTGTCTTTTTAATAATATGTGAAATAATAGTTATGGGAATTGTAATTATAATGGTTATTTTTATTTAAAAGAATTTAGTTTTAGTCGAAACGTCTAAAGAAAATATTGTTCAAAATATAAATACCTTAATTGCCTCAATTACTAATATTGAAATATTACATAAGTAAGGTATATTAAATTCAACTTGATATTATGTAATTAATTCATTCTTGCTGGAGGAGTTCCTGAAATGATTCACCGACAACTTTTTTTTTTGTTCGTAATAGACTGAAAGTATAATTTTATGTCCGAAAATTGAAATGTACCTGTCTTTTGAGCGACGAAATAATGCTCTGGTAGCAGGCGATATGACGTCGTTCTTAAAAGCCCGGTTTCGTAGTTAATTTACTATCTTATTGTTTGAGGTCTACTAGATTGGAAGACAAGTAAAGTGGGAGGATGTGTAGAAGGGCTGGAACATTCTCAAAGAGCCCTCACAACTGTGGGGCTAACAAGATTCTAAAGGAAATCGGATTTTCTGTTTGGTGGAAGTGTGGCTCGCTCGAAACTATCTCAGGGTTCGGGGCTCTCTCCTAACTCTTCCTGGGAAACATGCCCACTCTTCTCCCACTTATAATAACTTCATTTTGAGAAGAGAAATGAAGCAGAAAGAAAAAACAGGTATTAAGTTTCCACTCTCCCTCCAAAAACAATTGAACATTTGGACAAAAAATAAATAGTATATTTACAAAGGGACTTTGAAGCTTCATATTAAATTTTCTATAGATAAATTCATTAATGTGAAGACGGCTGATGTAGTGAAAAGTGATTTTTTCACAGATTGCAAAATAAAAATGTAGTCTGATTTTATTATTTTATTTACGTAGCAAACTTTCGAGGTTGCCCTAATAACTTTTTTTGTGACAGGTGTGAAATGGAATACTATGAAAATTTAAATTTGAATAGTTTTATATATATTTTTTATATCGTATTTACTAACTTGGTGTAAAAAAAAAAAAAAATAATAATAATAATAGATGAATTATGTTTTTTCAATTGTTTTTTCAGACTGCCTGATTAGGGCACCTCGAAAGCCGGCTAAATGAAATGAAAAATGAAAAGAAACTTTATTATTCTGGGACCGAGGTCCCCTAAGAATAAATACATCCAGAGTAAAGAACAGGAAACAATAAAATAGAGTATCAGTACAAAGAAATAAAAAGATAAGTAAATAAAAATTAGTGCTACATTGGGGAAAAACTATACAATTAAAAAAATAGAAAAACAAAAGATTAACAGGAAAAAACATAAAATTAACAACTTCATTATGATGAAAAAAATAAATAAATAAAAGTATCTATATAAATAAAAGAGAAAAGGTAAGAACGAAAAAAAAAAAATCTATATAACTAAGTAAAAAAAGAAAATTTATAATAAAAATCGACCAAGCATAATACTAAGATGGTTGATTATAAAAGAGAAGGAAGGATGCCGAGCCAAGGTTTGAAATAAAATTAATTTTAGACAGTAGGGGCTAGAAAGGAAAGTAAGGAGATAGAAGAAAAAGAAAAATAGTCAAAATAAAATAAGATAAGATAAAATATAAATAAATGCGTGATAAAAATATATAATATTGTGGAAACTTGTAATAAATGAATACCTAAAACAAACTTATTTACTTATTTTTGAAATATTGTCTGTTCCACTAAAGATATATATATATATATCTACCGGTTTCGGCTTTATACCATCGTCAGGTCTAGTTATGAACTAAGTCAGTTTGCAGAGAGAGACCCTTGAGGGCGCCGGTAGCTCAGTGGTATGCGTGCTTGACTTCTGAGCTCAAGGTTGTGGGTTCGTAGCCCGACCGAGGCGCTTAGTTTATTTTATCTGGGAGGTAAAATAAACTTAAGCACGCCGTCCTTCGGATGGGACGTTAAGCGATGGTCCTGAGCCTGTACGATGTCAGGTACTCGTTAAAGACCCCTACCCTAGATGAATAAAAAATTTAGGGTAGGCAAAATTTAGGACTCCCACAGTAGAGTCGGGCTCATGTCCACCAGAGTGACGAAAGAGCGCTCTGGTAGTAGGCGATATGACCTTGTAGTTAAAGCCCGGGCATGAGTCATAAAACCTAACCTAACCTAACCTATAAATGTGTAAAATAAACCACAAAAGGAATAATATTGATTATGATCGAATAATTTAGGAAATATGAGAAAAGAAATATAATAAAAATAGAGAATGACCAAGACGAAAAAAAGAGAGACAAAGGGAAAAGTAATTTGAATGATTAGATAACTGAGGTTGACGAATTAGAGAATACGGGGTAGAGATCAAAGGGGAGTGGATAGTTTAGTGAAGAGGAATTGAGTCGCCCATTTGCAAAAGGGAGTATGTCCAAAAAATCTGAAATAGATTTTTTGGTACCTTTCGATTAAGCTCGCTGTCACACGTCCTATAAGACAGGTTTTATACTTCAAAATCGTGCAAAAGTCTTTCAAATCTTCGATTCAAAATTACGTACTGTTGCAAAGGGGAGTAAATGCCAAGCACCTCCCATTGCAAAAGGTTGTAACTACAAAAATGGCTGCCAATTTTCGCCATATCGTCGCAAAACGGAGCAAGTCCAAGGCCTGACTTTACCGGGCATTGTTTTATTGCAACAAAACGTAGTATGTCTCCATTTTTTTCGAGTGTTTTTCTTATTTTTCATGCCTTTATTCTATCGAATTCTCTGCTATACCGTATTTTTATGTTGGCTAAACTATGAGGAATCGGTGGGTAATGATGTTTTTTTTAATGGGGCCTCCCTAGTGTTTATAATCGCAGACCGATCACGGCTACCTGTTGATCTCCTGACCGAAAAAAGGAAAGGTAGTTATCAAGATTTTTTCATGTTTTAAACTTATTTTTAGTCCTTAAAAACTGACTTATTATCTTTTTTGACGCTTTTACTTCAAATTGTGAAATGGAATTCGAAGTCGTACGAGCAGTTTCTCCGGGAAAGTGCAGAAAAAAAAGGCCAGGCCGGAGAGTGGAAGCGTGTGAAGGAAAAAGAATGAGACGCGTTTTCGTTTATTTACTTAGCTTACCATTCATTTTCTTTTTGTTTCAGTCTGTTGATTTATTTAATTTTTTTTCGTAATAAATTTAGGCAAACCTTTCAATCCATTTTAGACACTCTGCAACGGGGTTTCAGACGCGGCCCACCTGAGCTCATAGTAACTCACGTTTCCAATGCCAGGAATTAAGCATGCAAGATGTCCGAAGATTCGAATAAACCACATTTACAACAGATAAGATTAAGCAGTATGAAATAATTTTGAGACAGATATCTATAAGTCCCGTCTAAAGGAAACGTTCTCGTCAAAACACAACGACGTCCTCGTTCTCGAATAAGATATCAATAACATTTTTCATTCCGAAACTTCACACCAGCCACTGATGCCTGTTCCATTTGCACAACGTTTGTTACAATTTTGCGATATGTCAGGGCTTATCTTCAACTGGACAGACGAAAGACAACACCATTCTTTATGGTGTGAAAGTGTCCATAATAAAGGGTCCAATAAAGTCTGAATCTAAAATGTGTGATGTTTATTACTTTTGTATTTTTCCTTTTTTTTTTTAATAAAAACTTTCTTTTAATTATTATAATTTTCTTAATATTAGTATACCTACTTCCATAAAAATAATGTTCCAGCATTACATACTTTACATTTGAAAAAGATGGAGTAACTTTGTACCAAATTGTTGCAAAAGGGAGTATGTCCCTGATACTGTTGCAAAACGGAGTAGGTCCAAAATAAAAAATCAAATATTTCAAAATTACGTAATAAATAGATTTGGTAGGCTTTGTGGAAACAAAACAAACATTTTTTCTGATTTGTTTAAAAAAAAATTACATTCATAACACTAAAACATATCTAACTACAGTTTTTTGCGTGTGGTGAAAAATTTGATCATCAGGACATACTCCCTTTTGCAATTGGGACAACTCTCCTTCCTTCAAATCCTCACTATTCCAATAATTGGAATAGTGAGGATTTGAAGGAAGGAGAGTGACGGATTGGGGGAGGCAGGGAGTTTCACTAGAGTTTCGCTAGAATAAAATAATAAAATCTGTGAGAGTTCAGATTAAATTTTTATTGTTCATCCTGTGATACATTCATTACACCGGCAGTTAGTAGAGTATGTGCTACCTCTTCTTATCCTACCCTTCCCTTCGGCCGATTTCGCCAAAAATTGATAGGTGTCATCCTTATGTGGTTTTGAATTTAAATATAAAATTTCATGTTGATTTATTTTTCACATCTCAGGAAAGCTATCTTTCATTAAACTACCATATCGAAAAACTCCGACTTCTAGCTCAAATTCGTCTCCACAATAGCAATAGAAATTTTAGAATATTACTTGGAGGGTTTAGGTATGAGTTTTATCCTGAAAGTGTCTGCAGGCTCTGTACCTTAGACAAGGACGACCTCATACACTTTTTGTTCTATTGTCCCTCTTTGTGTATCCCCAGACAAGCATTTCTCTACAATTATCTCACAAATAGACCAGAATTTTACTCAGAAACATTTGTGCATATTATAAATAATTTAGAAGAAATTTAACATTAAATAACACTTATTATGTACAATTCTTTATATAGATATTTTTCTTCTATTTTATTTTATACACTTAACTACAAGAATATTTATTTTGTAAAAAAAAACACTCATTGCCATAGAGGTTGTAATCTTTTGTGCAATAAAAGTTTATCTATCTATATTTTTTACATCGGCAGCCATTATGGTTTTTGAGTTGAGCCCCCACTCATTCTTCCCTTTCTGTTTGGCGGATTCCGATTAAAATTAATAAGTGACTACTCTATGTGTAGTCCAGAAAAAAATTAAATTTCAGTGAAAAGTATACATCAGACTTCTGACTGATTACGTAACTTGCCCTATACTCCATTTAGCTGGGGGAGTAAAGAGAACCTAGTTTTGTGAAGTTTTTCTTTATAGACTCATGTCCAAGCTTTAACTTCGAGGTCATATCGCCTACTACTTTGTTTTTCATCGCTCTGGTGGACTTGTGCCCGACTCTACTGTGGGAGTCCTAAATTTTGCCTACTCAAAATTTTTATTCACCAAGGGTTAGGAGCAGGGATGGGCATATGCGTAATCGGACATACGAATACGAATATATTTACAAAACATATTATCCATGAATATGAATACGAATATATTCATATTCAAACCTTTGATAATGAATATATTCGTATTCACACCTGTGGAGTCATAAATTTTGCCTACCTTAAATTTTTATTCACCTAGGGTAAGGGTCATTAACGAGTACCTGACATCGTACAGGCTCGGGACCATCACTTAACACTCTATTCAAAGAATGGAGTGCTTAAGGTTTTTTCACTTCCCAAAACCTGAGGGCATCGGTCGGGTTTCGAACATTAAGCTCAGTAAGTAAGCACTCTGAGCTACCGGCGCCCTCTGTTCTCAAAAAGAGCTTAATCCGCTTAACTCCTTAGACTTCTTTCCAAAAAACTAGAATCAAAGAATGGCTTTTGATGGCAAAATACGTCAGTGTAAATAATGAAATGAAATGGATTCGAATGCAGTCAGTCTTGATCAAGTAAAGGATCTTTGCAGAAAAAGGTATTACTCTCCAGGTATTAGAGAAATCTGAAGGCATTATGAATGCACAAAGACCCTTTGGAACTGATGCTAAGTCTTGGAGTTAAGGCTACCCGTCAGCCATGTTCCGTTTGATAAATTGAAAAGTACAGAACAATGGGACCGTGAAATTTTATATTTTATATTATGCTCATACAATGAAATTTCCCTTGACGGACACCTGGAGTTATCGTTTTCACAGGCAAATACACAGACAGAGAGAACAGGTTTTACTTCCATAACTACACGAAGTATAGCGGAAGTTATGTAATCGGACAAAAATTTGATGAGGAGTTTTATATGTGAACCCAAAACCGTCTAACGATGATTCCCATTGTTTTTCAGCTAAATCGACTAAAGAGAAGGGGGGATTAGGGGGAAGGCTTAACATAACTCTAATAACTGCCGATAGAATGAATGTATCAACACGAAATTTTATAATCGTGATCAAAACTCTATAGAACATCTATTAATTTTCAGCTAAATCAGGGAAAGAAGAGGAGGAAAGGGGATAGGCTTCGCTCAAAAACTTGAATAAGTGCCATCTTAATGAACATTGACACAAAATATTATATAACCTAACCTAACTTGTTTAATAATTTTCCTGTTCCCCCCCATTTTCCTCACCTTGTGTAGAATATGTTGTCAAAATTTTCAGATAGAAAGTAAGTGGTTTTCGACAGAAATTCATACTTGTAGCATGATCAGGAAGGGGAGAACTCGGTTAGAGACTGTGAGAGCCTCCAGAGGTGTTCGATAACTTATTAAAGATGTCCTCAAAGAGAGTCTCTTAAGGAACTTTGAGAGTTTGTGCCGATGACAATATAGATAGAACAATATCTTCAGGAAACTGTTTCCAAATTTAGAAAGCAAGTAAGATGACCGTTTGCTTGATTTAAGTGAAAATGGTTATTCCTATCGGAAAATGTTCCTTATTAAATTTCCAACTAACAACATTTCCTCAGATATGAGAATGGACCTATACAAACAGAGTTATAGTGCCTCAAAAATGTACAATAAATTTCTGTCTCAAAGTATTGTTAAAATTGTAACGCATATTAACAAAATTTGAAATAAGAAAAATATAATATATAACTATATATATAAAATATACAGGATTCTCTTATATCAACCACTTTTTTACAAATCAATCTCTTTCCCTCTCCTTCTTTTTAGGTTCATTTTTTACTGTCTAAATTGGGTATAAGAAAGTCACTTTCAGAATTACGCTGTACAATTAGACAAAAAAAACGTGGACGCCAACAATGTCATATTTAAAGTCAAAACCTAATGAGGACATAACCTGTCAATTTTCAGCGACATTGGCTGAAGGGAAAGGGGGGTTGCTCTATTCAAAAAACCCTATTAACTGCCGATGTAATGAATTTATCGACACAAAATTTAGTTTGAGGGTTTAGGAGCCCCTATGTAAGTCAATTGTTGAATAATAAAACGGTCTAGAGGGAGCAGAAAGTTAATTAATTAATTCGTTCTGGGGAAGTACATTGCCGGTGATTCACCGACCACTTTTTTTTATTTATTTTTACTTCGGTTGGAAAATAAGAAACTCAACATTGAATTTCTGATCGATTACAAAACATCCCTTATTTCGTATAGCTGGGGGGAGGTAATACATTTTATATGAAAGATAATGTAATACTAACTTGTAAGGGTTGATCTTTCGGCACAATTTTACATCCTTCAGTACAGCCATTTTGACGCTGATAGCACACTGTGTCTATCTATGTCTGGTAATTGTAAAGGAACCACAAAATGTCCAGCTAATGCCGCTCTATACCATAAATCTCAACTGAGATGTGCTCTTTACAACAGGATCTTAACTAAGGGTTAAACTTAAAAGCTTTTCATGTCAATATTGTCAGTGAAATACATATTTATGAGGGCTGAGGGTTTAAGATGGTTATATTAAAATTATCTTGACGTTAAAGAGGGTATCTTTACGCGAACATTTCACACCTTTTAGATCGAGACGCTAATTGTATCAGCGGTGAAGCTAGAAACTTATCACAACCAAAAAAACACATTATATAACTGGATTATATATTAGTTTAGGGTTTTGATTCTTACTGATAGCTTGAGCGCCATTCAGATGCTTGGAAATGTAAGTCTCAGTTCCCGTTTAGTTTGGACAATATAGTTATCTTAATCTTGGAGAGTCTGGTTCGACTTAGATCGAAAGGTAAAGTCATTAAATTTGCCTGGATCAGAGGTCACTCTGGAATAAAAAACAACGAAATGGTTGACCTTCTTGCCAAGGGAGTTACACGGTCTTATGATCAGGGTCGTTTCGCTCCTTACAATGATGTACACTGTCATTTTTGGCAAAACTTGAGATTTGATTGGCAGAAAAATTACATTATTAAAGTAATCAGGTTGGCCTGTTTTATAGATGTCATAATCCTGGACTTAGCCATGTTCCCTGGTTTAGAAGCCCTCTCCCACTTATCTAGATATCTTGACAAATCCCTCGGTCACACTTGAAGTTGTTGGAATCTATATTAACTGTATTGGAATTAGTCTTTACTAGTCATTTGAGTAATATTGAATAATGACTAATACTACTATTATAGAACAATGGCTAATGGCGTCAAGCTGAAACCTTTAATCTAAAACATATATATATATATTACTTTATAGATTATTTATTAAGTTAGACCGAATTTATTGGACGATGCCACATGATAAGCCTAGGCCAACCATACGACCGGATTTCGCCCGGACAGTCCGGGTTTACTAAAATTTTTAATACTAAAGTTACACAAATTATGAATATCTCCTGTCATATAAACAAAATAAAGGTATTGTAAATCTATAAATCCGCATAGCGCGAGTACAAGGAGCAGTGGCGCTCTTGGTGACGGAGTAGGGGGGCAGGTGGTGGGAGTCGTCTCGCTCGGTCATCACTTCCATCAGTCAGTAATAATTCCAATCGGTAAATTTATCGGCACAGTGATAGAGTGCGACTGCGCATTGTATTTCTTTGTGTTTGTATTAACAAGTTTTTTATTTACAAAAAATTTTTTTAGTTCAATATAAGAAAAACGAAATGCCAAAAAGAAAGTGTGAGTTCGCAGATCAATTACAATGTGAATTTAAATTCTTGAAAGAAGACAAGATGGCGAAAAGTAGAGTGCTTTGAGAGATTTGCACGTTATTTCGGCCTTTCGATGTTCCAAATTTGTTTGTTTTACAATGTCCGATTTTTTCAGTTTGCTTCACATTATAATGTTATTAAAAAGAAGAATACAAAATCATCAAGAAATTTACAAAGAAAGAAGCACTGAGACTATAGCCATTTTGGCCGTTAGTATTATATTATTATATACACATTATAGTAATAATTATCGTATAATATTTATATATATTAATTAAATGCTTAAAGGAGTAAGAAGCGCATTCATTAAGATAATGAAATAAAATAAATCTTGAGCTGTCCATTCCTATACAAGGTATGCGTAGAAGACCTTTTGTGGATAGGTCTGTGAAAGTGGGTGAGATCAGCCAAATGGTCCCCAATGGCATTAGGAGGGTCATCAAGACGTGGTCTTCCAACGAGGGGAGGAATGGAAACGCAGGCCACAGACAGTCAACACATTAGGCTCCATCTGACCGGGTTAATTACAAACTGGCAAATTAGGAACTCGCTCAGTAGCTTCACAGTTACTGTAGGCTGTATGAGAGATTGTCAAACACCTGGAAGAATTTTCATGTCCCGGCATAACCTGCCTACCGAATTGTTGAAATTTATTCGTGATATATTACGATACACTTTTTCCGAAACTTCACCCCAAATCTTCACAAAAAATGGTCATTAAAGCACACCGATAAAAAGCTCTTTAAATGTACTATATAAATTTAAAATATATATATATGACCAACACAGGACTTTTTTATACTAATTACGTTTTCGCAAATCACTCCCCTCCCGCTCTAAATAAATTCATTTCTTCTTCATTTCAAACTGGCATTTCAAGAAAGTTTTCACATTTCGTTTTTTACAAAAAAGCGACTTATCCATCTTTATATTATAAGAGTTTGGAGAGAAGTAACTTAAATAGTGAATAAATATATTATATTTATTCACTATTTAAGTTACTTCACTCCAAACAACTTTTCTTTATACAAATAATTATAATTGATTTTATAATATATTATTAATCTTAATGTGTGTAAATTTTTTACAACACAGTATCGACACAACATTTCATATGTAAATTCAAAACTGGATAAGAAAAGCACCTATTACTTTTCTGCGGAATCAGTCGAAGGAGGAAGATGGGGGACTCAACAACCAGTCAGAAAACTTACAACATAAAATAATTAAATATAAACAAAAACATGGTCGGTAAATCAATGACTATGTACTTCCCATTCAAGAATTAGTCAATTATGTTGTTGCTCTCCCTCCAAATCAACCATTTGGGCTAAATCAATATTTGACATAGTTCTGAATTCCTATACTAAATTAAACACTAAACATCGGCAGAAGAGTATTTAAGTGGCCGCTAGAAGGGACCTCCAACAATCTCAATTATGAATAATAATTTAATTATTAAATTGAAATAATTTAAATTTAATTATAATAAACAAAATCCCACATGGAAAATAAATCCCAATTTTACATAGTGTTCAGTCAAATCGGCCATGGGAGAAGGGGGATTGGGGAGAAGGTGGGGAGTGATATGTAGAAACGTGTACTGCAGTTACTGTTTTCTTTCTTTCATTGTACAGCGTAATTCTGAAAATGTCTTTCTTATACCCAGTAACACCAGTATGAAATGATTTTGAGAGGGAGAGAAAGTGTGATCTGTGAAAACATGTTTGCTATAAGAAAGTCCTGCTATGGCCATCATATCTTATCTTGTAAACTGTACCTAAGCCTCGTTAGTAAAGTGGTCTCAATGTTCGTTGAATTTCGGCTAAAAGATCAATCTTAGCACATGTGACTTCTTCATTTCAATTATTTAGTTCATATCTAGGATTGTTTCTGAGTTAGAACATCGCTAAAATGGTAAGAAGATGATTTGGTTGGTATAAGAATTATCGCCTGTTGTGGCTCAGTAATATATATTTTATTGGAGGGTGCCATTTGTGCTTTCTTAATGAGCTCAAGATCGCGGGTTCAAAACCCGGCCGAGGCCCTTAGTTTATTTTATCCGGGAGGTAGAATAAACAAACACTCCGTCTGTCGGATCGAGCCTTTACGACGTCAGGTACTCGTTAAAAACCCCTTACCCAAGGTGAATAAAAATTTAGGGGAGGCAAAATTCAGGGCTCTCATAGTAGAGTCGGACTCATGTCCACCAGAGTTACGAATGAACGCTCTGGTAGTAGGCGATATGACCTTGCAGTGATGTGGCCATTAACCCATTAACGGACTTTCTCTACTCAAAATCATACCGGCATAGAAAAATTTGGCCCTTCCGTCGCAATGAAGCTGTAATAGGTTCTCTGCTTTCGTAAAATTACTATATGAAAGAATAAATCCTAGCAAATCTTTCGGATAAATCCCAAAAAACTGTTCATTAAAAGGGCCGTCTGTAGAATCGAATTTTTCTTCTTTCGGATATATCCTAGCCTTTTCACAAAATAATGTATGTATTGTATTACTATAAATAGGGAAATTTGCTCTTCGATACATTTTGATATGGTTTTCGACATGTATCTCGTAAAAAATATATTCAATTTAAATGTATTTTTTAATATTCTCTACAACGTTTATTTGAGATGTTTGATTGAATTAGCACATAATATTATGACATGATCTCTTATTTCATTGCTACCATCGTTTTTGTGCTCACAAAGTTGTAATCAAATACAGGCAGATGCGTACCGCGAAAATGGTATTCAGTGGACCTTGAAACGTGAACATCCGTTGAAAACTGTATCTGGTTGGAGAAGGGTTTGAGAGAGCTCTGACAGGTTCCCCGCCTGCCTCACGTCCCGGATATTACAGACCCAAATACATTAGAGTGGATATATGGTTGGAACCCCGGCCACCGACCACTCCATACTGTATACTTGGGGAACATATCAAAATATAGGATCTCTGTAGTGTGGCGGATAGCATAACTGTAAATGGTTAGAGGTTCGATTCCCGTCTTAAAGCATTACTGTGAATTATAAATTACTAATTTTTCGTGAGGCTACCGAAATTAGAATTTCTTACGCCACCTAACAGTCGTACTATTCTTCGCGGTCTCGCCCTTAATCGCCCTTAAACGAAATTTTTGTTTCCGTAGGATATGTCATAAGAATGTTTACATTAAGATAGCTTATAATTTAGATACTTAAACAGACATTAACTCTTAGAGTCTGACACACAAGGATTATAATTAACAATACTACCTACTAAAAAGTAAAAAATAATGAATAAATAAAAACTTGAAAATATGAGTACGAAAATAATAATTCATATAGTAGATAAAATATATAATAAATACAGTAGATAATTTTTTTAAATTAATTTAATTAAGATTAAGATTAATTTAATTAACAAAATATATTTTTCATCGAGTGGGATATCAAATGAAAGGTAATTATGAATAGAATTAGAATATACTTTTACTTTTACCACTATTGTCAGAAATTCAATGTTGAGCTTTCACCGTTGAGCTTTCACCGTTGAGCTTTTTTAATTTCATGTTTTTCGACCCTCTGATTCCAAAATTAATAACTCAAAAACATATAACGAATGCTCTTTAAACGGTTGATAGGATTTCCATGTAACTACACATACATTTATATGTTATAATTGTTATTGTTATTATTTTTTTTTTTTTGAGTTATTAATTTTGGAATCAGAGGGTCGAAAAATACGAAATTTCGGTGGAAGCTCAACATTGAATTTCCGACAGTAGCTGTAAAAGTAAAGGTATATTCTAATTCTATTCATAATTACCTTTCATTTGATATCCCACTCGATGAAAAATATATTTTGTTTGTAGGAAATAATTAAATATTTGCTGTTTATAGGTATGTTTGCGGGGGAAGGGGAGGGAGAAGTGCATAGAGGTTATCTCACAAAATATTTTTTTTCTCGACCCCCAAATTTTTGCTTTCACAATAAATAGAAGAACAGTTTTTAATATCAACCACCATCAGTAACGTAACACGACAACGATTTAAAGACGCCGTCAGAGATAGAGCCACAATCACTCTACGGAGAAATTTTTTTTTCCCTCCACAACTTCAAAATTTCATGAGACTACTACCTGACCGTACGAATTTTATTGGGGGCAATGCGAACTGAGATACCATTTTTTTTTTTTTCTTAATGCTAGTCGTCTTTTGATTTTTCGCGCAGTTTTATTTACATAGCTCCAGTAGTTTTCAAGATATGACAGTCGTTATCTACTGGTTAATATGGTTACTTTTACGGTGTTGGATTTAAAGAACCCAAGAAAACGAGGGACATGTAATCCAGACTCCAATATCAGCTGAAAAACGACCCCCTTACATATGCTCCGGTTACTAGCCTACAGAAATATGAAGATATTTCCAGAATATTAAAAAAACGTTAGGTTCGGATTTTTTGTTTTAAAATGAGACGTATGCGTCTGGTGGACGTAGTTGTGACCAGGAAACAAAAATGCAAAGTGTGACGCAACGGGTTAATTACATAGGACAGGAAACATCGTTAAGAGGAGAGAAAATTATTGAAATAAGTAAAATTCACTGAGGCCTGCCTAAGGATGATGATATCTGCTATCAACCATGAGCTTCAATCCAGAGAGAACTTGAGGGTTTTCTGGAAAGGAATGTCAATTAACTTCAGTCAATTCTGACTCTGAGATTTAATACATATTAACTTATAGGAGCGGAAATGTTAATACATAATATGTAAACAGTACAAGTTCCTTTAATTTTGAGAGTTAGGAAAGGAGCAATGTACTTCCCCTCACTAAATACTCCTACTTCCCTTTGCTCGATGAGGCTGAAACTCAATAGGTGTTGTCCTTATATACACCTTATACACTTTGATCTTAGCCAAAAGGCCGAGAAGCGATGTGTTTGCCTTCTGAGCTCAAGGTCGTGGGTTCGAAACCCAGCCGAGGCCCTTAGTTTATTTTATCTGGGAGGTAAAATAAACTTAAGCACTCTGTCCTTCGGATGGGACGTTAAGCGATGGTCCCTAGCCTGTACGATGTCAGATACTCGTTAAAGACCCCTGCCCTAGGTGAATAAAAATTTAGGATAGGCAAAATTTAGGACTCCCACAGTAGAGTCGGGCTCATGTACACCAGAGCTCTGGTAGTAGGCGATATAACCTTGTAGTTAAAGCCCGGGCATGAGTCATAAAACCTAACCTAACTTGTTTAATAATTTTCCTGTTCCCCAGATGACAAAGTCCGACAGACTCACCTTGTGTAGAATATGTTGTCAACATTTTCAGATTGTCTGATTATCTTCTATTCTAATAAATGTTTTTCGGCAGGAATTCCTACTCGTAGCATGATCAGGAAGGGGAGAACTCGGTTAGAGACTGTGAGAGCCTCCAGGGGTGTTCGATAACTTATTAAAGATGTCCTTAAATAAAGAGAGTCTCTTAAGGGACTTTGAGAGTTTGTGCCGATGACAATATAGATAGAACAATATCTTCAGGAAACTGTTTCCAAATTTAGAAAGCAAGTAAGATGACCGTTTGCATGATTTAAGTGAAAATGGTTATTCCTATCGGAAAATGATCCTTATTAAATTTCCAACTAACATTTCCTCAGATATGAGAATGGATCTATACAAATATATAGTGCCTCAAAAATGTACAATAAATTTCCGTAAGAAAATATTGTTTATATCTCAAAGTATTGTTTAAATTGTAACGCATAAAAAGAAAGTCACTTTCAGAATTACGCTGTACAATTAAACAAAAAAAAAAAACGTGGCCTCCAACACTTTCATATTTAAAGTCAAAAGAGGACATAACCAGTCAAACATCAGCGATATCGGCTGAAGGGAAGGGGGGTTCAGGGGAGGAGGTTCAATACAAGAACTCCAATTATTTCCGATATAATGAATTTATCGACAAAAAATTTAGTATGAGGATATAGGAGTCCATTTGAATGACAACTGGTGAACATTAGCACAAACGGTAGACTGGTTTTGAACGGGGAGCGAAAAGTTAATTGATTAATTCGATCTGGGGAAGTACATTGCCGGTGATTCACCGACGACTTATAATGATTTTATTATTTATTTTGTTTGTTTTATAATACATTTATTTAAAAAATAATAATACCTCATAAACATAATAAAATAAAAATTACACAAATATTAACCATACTGCCAGTAGCTAGGAGAGAATATGGTCCAACCAGACAGACGGTGAAATGACCATTGTTTGATGATATAGCAGTTAGTTATTGCGACTCATGCCCGGGCTTTAACTACGAGGTCATTTTGCCTACTACCAAAGTGCTCTTTCGTCGCTCTGGTGGACATAAGTCCGACTCTACCATAGAAGTTCTAAATGTCACCTAGGGTAAGAGTCTTTTATCGAGTAACTGAAAACGTACGGCGTGCTCAAGTAGTGTTTTATTTTTATTTAAAATAAACATTATTTCTATCTACTACGACGTGCTCAATGTTTTCCATTAGTTGGTTCTCCCATTGACTTGGTGCTTCATCACTATTTTTTTATTTTTCTCTTCTTCAGATTTATTGAGTAGCCCAAGAAGACACGCTACTCCATACATCACTGTCACAGGGCTGTAGCTGTTTTGGTTCATCTTCAGTTAATAGAAACCATCATTTCAGGAGACACGGCAGTGTCTCTGGGCAAGTCCGAAAAAAATGTCGAAAGACAATGCTGTGTTACTTTTCTCGTGACACCAAATGCCACTTTTTGCATCGAAAAAAGTATATTAATTATTCATTAACAAAATTAAATTTTTTCCGACATAGCCGTCTGGAAAACTCCGAGCTGAACAAAATAAAAAAAAAGTACCGAGCCAAAAAGGATCATTTTTGACCAAGTTTCGAAGGGTCAAAATTGGCAAAAAATAACTTTTTTTTCTTTTTCCATTTTCAGTGTCCGGCGTCCGGATGACGTCATCAATGTTAATATATGAATTTTTTTAAATGTATAATAAATATCATGTGATCTATATATGCAAATATAAAGATAAATATATATATATATATATATGTATATATAATAAAAAATAACCCAATATTATAAGGATAACGAAAAAAAGACAGCAACGATAAAATACATTCAGGAAATTGATAATAATAAGAAAAAAGTGAAAAAAGTTTGTGTTTGTTATTACGTGTTCAAACCTGTCCCAGTTTTCTAACCAATTCCAGGGTACTAACTGCTAGTTAATTGTTTAATATATATTATTATATCATATATATATATATATATATATGAAGCGCAAATCTCTGAGCGAGCGGAGCAATATTTATAATATTGCAATATAAATACAATATTTATCTTTACAAATACAGTATATGCCGTATTTAGCCGTGCTTTTCAGTTTTACTGAATTTTTTTTTTCTTTATTCCGCGGTTGTTTCGCAGGTCGCGATGTGATCCTGGTCTATTTCTTTGGGGTGATTCAATGTCAAAATACGAAAGTCTGCTAACCACAGTAAAATAACAATTAATGTTCTAAATTTGAATCTAGATACATTAATTAAATAAAAATCTGAGATACACCAGAGTTGTATGTAATGTAATTAACAAATAAATAAATACAAACATAAATTGCCCATTTTATTAGTTGTTGGTTTTTAATTAACAGTTTAATTGTTGTTTTTATTGCAAAATGGCAATTAATAATTTAATGTAAAATTAGAATTTTGAAGGAAAAACACAATTTGATATTTATGATATATACTCGTACTTCCAAATGGAAAGAGCGTTATAAATATTTATAATATAAACACCCTCCTCCCACCTTTCAATTATCAGGTAAAGGAGAAGAAGAGTCTTTTATTTATTTTAATTGAAAAAAAATTGATTATAGAAAATAAAATATATTTTCCTTATACAATCTTAATTATCTTTATATTTCATTAATTACTCAGTAATTTTATTTGTTATTAATTATATATTTTTAAATTCTTCTCAAAAACATTTATTATTGGATTTGTTTTTTTTTTAGTTATTTTGACTCTCTTTAACTACAAGGTCATATGGCCTACTACCAGAGCGCTCTTTCTTCCCTCTGGTGTACTCTACAGTAGGGATCTTTAACGAGTATCTGACATCGTACAGGTTTGGGCACATGGCTTAAGGTGTCATCCGAAGGACGGCGTGCTCAAGGTATTTACATCAGCCTTCGAACCCGCGATTGTGAGCTCAGAAGGCAAGCACGCTACCCCTGAGCTAACGACCACTTTTGTTTTCATTTTTGGAATTAAACATGAGATTCCAGTAAAAACTCAACATTGAATTTCTGTCCGATTACATAAATTCCTCTAAAAAATATTATAATAGGCGACAGAATTTCCTGAAGTCGGCCTTCTGACAGACAGGGTTTTTACCACACAAAAACACTGAGACTTTAATTTTTATCCTGGAAGGAGTAATTGGAGAATATATATAAAAGACAAATCTTTAATGATTAGTCAGTGTGAAAAACCTGTCAAGTGCAAGTCGGGCCTCGGATGATAAGGGTTTCATACCCTCACAATTTTTCCTGTGCTATATATTTGCGGTAAAATAATAAAATTTCGGAGTGGACACTCGTGCAAACGCTTTTGTTTAAAAAAAAATATATATATATATATATATATATATATATATATATATAATGTGGCCATAACATGAAATCTTATTATACGAATGTACAGATGTGAGGTACTCGTTAAAGGCCCATGCCTTAGATGGATAAACCAAGATAGGCAAGCAACATTTAGAACTCTCACTGTAGAGTCGAACTCTTCTTCACCAGAGCGACGAAAGAGCACTCTGCTAGTAGTAGACCTCATAGTTAAAGCTAGGGCATGAGTCATACATGAGTCATAATAACTAACTATAAAGGAAAAAATTACTAAATAAAATCATTATAAAATCAACAAAAAATAAAGTGATATAAAAGCTTTAAAAATGAACATACCTGATAAAACATTTTTAGAAAATTTAAATTTAACGATTTCATGAAAATGAGTGAGTGGAGTGATTCCTATCTTTGAAGTGAGAAAAAATAATAAAGGAGTGAAAAAACCATTCATTTTATTTTTTCATGTGATAGAGCATATCTTGTAGAACAAGAATGAAATTTTTTTTTTTGATTATCCTTTTCCCTTTTGAAGATATTCCACTTAGCGTAGAACTCAGTATTTCATTTTTAAAAATCTATAAATAATACTTTTGGATTTTTTTCTATCTATGTATAGATACTTGCAGGTTTAATTAATTTTTTCTGGACTTGATGTATACTCATAAAAAATTTCATCAACAATGGTTGGTAAACAAGGGAGATATAATCTATTTTCTATAAAAAAACAAATTGCGTTTCCTCCGCCCGATCGATAAAAAACGCGAAATTCCAAAAACTTCAACAGGCTGTAAAACCTAATATTGAGCCCTGAGGCACGCTCCTTTTTTTTTTAACAAATTGGTATTCCCGGGTTTGAACTATTTTTTTAAAGATAGTTTTTAATATTTTATTTTCTTAATAAAATTCTGTAACAACTTCAATTCTGAAGCATAATTTTGTAAATCATATTTTGGCTCTCGTCGTTCCCACTAGATGGCATCATAAACAAACTCACTCTTCAGGAGCGTTTCATAACAACTTCTGAGCAGGGCTGCCAGCCTATCTGGCTTTAATTTCAATAGAAAATAAAAGGACCAATAATTTGAACATAAATAATATAATAAAAGAGTTTTCAAACAAAAAGTCTAGGAAATTCTTGAAGAATAGCTTTGTACTTAATAATTATTAACTCTCATTTTGTCTTTGTTTTTCTTTTATTAAAAAATTAAATTAAAAATATGATCAAGAACTAAGAGGTTATGAAACAAAATATATTTTATTATAGAAATAAAAGACGTTGTCTTCCCACTGTTTTATTTATACCAGAACCGGTTTTCGACGCAACAGCGTCATCATCAGTGGTTCATCCCACCCACACAGCACAGCTGTGCTGTGTGGGTAGGATGAACCACTGATGATGACGCTGTTGCGTCGAAAACCGGTTCTGGTATAAATAAAACAGTTGGAAGACAACGTCTTTTATTTCTATTAGAAATCTAGTCCCACAACATCTTACTATCACATATGGATATATTTTATTGTTCAATTTAATTTATAATCACTATCTCAGTCATTATTTCATCTTGTGAAAATATATTATAAATGTTTATGAAACCTAATTGAAAATTATCAACAAAATCATCGTTGTTTAATATCGTGAAACTGTAATTTATATTTTATTGAAAATAAAAAAACTATTAATATTGTATTTATATTACCTAATAAATAAGTATTTATTGATTTATGCTACTTGATTGTATCTATATATGAAACAAAAATATTTTTGATATTTTATTTTCGTTTTTCCTTTTCAAAATATATATTGTTGGGGGCTCACTGCCTCGCTACGCTACCTGGAGGAAAAATAGGTGAGCTCTGATGGACGGTGAACTATCGATCCGTTCAATATCTGAATAATGTATCATATGTATGGAGAAGGCTCCTTAAGCATCTCAAGAAGTCCTGCATGGCAAATCCTATCAAAAGTTGGAGATATATCCACGAATGTCCCCCGAATGCAGAGTTTTCGCTCTGCATATGCTGTATAGTCAACAACTCTGTGCAGTTCGTGGGTTAGAGAAGGGAAGCCGAGGACAGAAATTAGGCGTTTGAAAGGTTTTTCGAAGATCGTAGAAAGGAAAATGAGAAGACTGATTGGTTGAAAGGAAGAAGGATCGTAATGAGGTTTTGGGATTATGACATTTATGAAGTATTTCCATTGAATGGGAAAGTTGTACAAAGAATGGAACTGTACAGAGTTGTCAGGAATATAACAGTTTTCCGGGACAGCCTCTACTGTTATCAGGTTGTAAGTCTTAAAAGTGAAAACATTTACATTACGGCTGATTCTGTGAATGAATTTAAATTATTTCAGTTCTCTGCATTTTTAATTTTTTTGTCGCTAAACCTAAATTATATCAGGACTCTGGTATCTTTAATTTTTTTATTTTTTGTTAAACCTTTTAAACACTGTTTATTCTGAACCATTTTTTAATTTAACCATGCCATCTCTGTTATTCTCATTTATTAAGGGAAGGCTTAACACGACATTCTATTCAAAAGAAGAGTTTATTTTAAAAGACAATTTTTCGACAAAAATGAACTTAATACTCATTTATTCTGAGTTAGGTACAGAATTTGAAAATATTTTTTCACCTGAATTTCATCAGGATTCCGATTATTCCGTTCAGTGTGTCGGGGTTCTATTCCACGTCTGTCTCCGATCTAGATAGAACCCAAAATTGTGAAGTAGACTGCAGACAGGAATCCAGGATACTGCTGAATGAAACACTGAACGACACGATGAATTATCTAATGATTGTCTTCAATTAGAGTTGTGGCAATCGCACAGTAAAAAAAAGCAGCTTAACGAATAAGGAAGGTTAGTTACACAGTGCAAAATGCAACACTGTAAATGAAATTTTAACACAATATTTAAAAATGTATTGCCTAGTAAGTTAATCCAATAAGACGGTTATTAAGGCGCAGTAGGAAATTTCAGAACTCTCGTAAAAAAAATTCGAACGCCCAGTAAAAAAAATTAAAGACTAAAATTTAAAATGCACAATACAACATGCAGTTTACCTAGCATGGGGAAGCATAAAAAAAATATCTAATTGCGAACCGGGTAATTTATTTACTGTGAATATATCCTTTTTACTCTGCCTTTATTTTTTTTACTATTCGTTAAATATTTTTATACTAATATTTAATTTATTTACTAATTTTGTTACTGTGAATTATATGTTTTCTACTAAACTTTAATTACTGTGCACAACTTTTTGCTACTGTGCATTTAATTTTCAGGGTATAATTATGTATACATTCACATATTGGAAGTTATTGGGATTTTTGAGGTAGCCTCTATCTGATCCTTTTATCCCCGTCGGCTGATTTCACTAAAAATTAATAGATGATAGGTATTACGATGACCGCGGACTAACACTTTATTACGGTAACTACCCTGTAACCGGTATTAATATTACGGCTACCAGTTAATTAGGATTATTCTCTCGAGGGTGTACGCAATGGAAGTGATATCTAAAAATGAGTAGTGGTGTAGTAATAAAAGAGATACAAGAGAAACAGATAAATATATATTGTACTTACAGTTGGGGTCCAGGCACGGCTCCGCAGATATAAGTGAAATAACTAGATACAATTAATAAACTATAATATAATAGATCCACAATGACAAATTGAAGACAAGAATACAAATACAAGATAGTGAGTGTGTGGTAGTACAAAAGTGAGTGTGTGAGTCGCTCTGCCTGGGTATTTATAATTCCATAGAACAGCCTAGACTGTCGTTCTAGAACCTTCCATTATAGAAAATTGGATATTTCCACATAATATGTGGAATATATATATAATAATAATAATATAATATAATATAATAATATAATATATTATAAGGAATAATATAATATATTATAAGGTATTTAATTTATTATTACATATATATACATCTTTAACTTTATTTTACAAAACTTATATCGGCCTTATAATATATATTTTGGCAGTACTAAAATTTAGACAAAGGGTCGATTTGGTCCATTTGTTCTATTCGTTCTATAAAGCCTATTTATTCCATCTGGATCTAAATTACATCAGATTATTTGTCCCATAAATATAATGTTATATGTCCCGATATATTTTTATAATATTAATTATTAATTTCCCCTTAGTGTCAGTGTAGTGTATGTATATTTGGTGGGATATAGAGGATTCTGGGAACAAGGAATACAATCATATATATGGTGACATAGGATATCATATAAGACTTTGAATTTACATATAAAATTTCGTGTCAATAAATTCATTTCAACGGCAGTTTTTAGAGTTTTTATGTTAAGCCTCCTCCCAATCCCTCTTCCCTTTTGTTTGATTTGACTGAAAATTAATAGGTGTCGCCAGTAGGGGCTTCTGGATTCACAAATAAAATTTTGTAATGATACATTCATTTTATAGGGAGTTACCGTGTTTACAAACACACACAAAGACAGGCAGTTCTTTTTTCAAACTTGGAATCTGGAGGTCGAAAAAATTGAAATTCCATTGAAAGCTCTGCTTCGAATTTTTGACCGATTACATAACTTCGCATAGCAGGGGAAGTAAAAAAAAAATCGTTTTATTCTATAAATTTCCACAATATGTCTCCGTTGCTCAACTTGGAAGTTATTGTTATTAGCTGTGCATTTCTATTCTCATAGAATAGGAGGTATTATGAAGTTATGATACAATCGTCCCCTGTCTCCGCTTGCATATTGAATATATACAATATTATTATTAAATTAGTTATACCTAATTATAATAATTTTCCCCCACCCCTCAGTTTTCCATAAACATGTTTAAAATTCCTTATTATATAAATATGAATTATTAATATACTGTTTGTTTTAATTATTAAATGTAAGCATGACAAACAGACTAGGAGCTTTTGAATTATTACTTCTACAAACATTTACATTATCCACAGGTTACTTGCCACAGGTCTAATTGAAGTTAATCATTAGTTCATTCATACTGTCCTCCAGTGTTTCTTTCAACTGAATCCCGGATAATCGTTTCAATACACAACTTAGTATGAGGATTCAGAAGTGTAGGTAAGTCAAATGTAAGTAAAATATTGAGTTTTAGCCCAAATAGTCGATTGGCTTTGGAGGGAGAGCGAAAACATAATTGTTTAATTCGTGCTGGGGAAGTACATAGCCGGTGATTCAGCGACAAATTTTTTTTATATTTTCTGTTGCACAAAAAAATTTAGAAACATAAACTACCAGTTTTGGAATAATACCATAATCAGATTCATTATAAACTAGACAGGTTTGCTGAGTGCAACTCATACATTTAGGTAAATCAGACACGGCCGGACTGGGCATCTGACAATTCTGGCAAATAGAAAACACGGTCCATAGAAAAATATCACTTTTTTTATCTAACAATCGTTTATCTCATTATTAAACATTTCTGAAAGTGTTGAAAAATTAAACTGTTGCGCATAATATGGAATAAAACCGACCATCGGACAATTAGGGTTTTCAGTGTTAAAATTTATCAAAAGCCGAATTAGGAGCAAGATCACTTGGAGGCTTTTATGCTAATGGCTACGGAAAAAGAAATTTTGGAAAATCTCGATACTGATCAAATCATTGACATTGTAGCAGTAAAAAGTCAGCAAATGAAACAATTGTTAATAGCATAATAAACTGCTAATCAGTGTACATAACATTCAATGTTGTTTTAAATTAAATTAAAGCATTTTATATATTGTTTGCAACAATCGCAACATTTGCATCATTTGTAATTATAATTTAAGGTAATAATTAAATTTTTAAATAAACTCTATCATATTGCATTTATTTACTTTCCCATTTATATATATATATATATATTTTTTTTTTCATTAAAAGAAGGCCGGTTTGAATGAAATTTTGGGGCCGGTTTCCATTAAATTCCAGGGCTGAATTTTACCCCCAGTTCGGCCCTGACATCAGGTAGGTAAGGAAGGGGTTGGACTTTCAACTAGGACCTTCCTAATTCTGATTACCAATTGAATGATCTACCTATAAGAACGGTTCGCACTCAGCAACAAATCTCTTAGTTTATAACTAAACCTGACGATACGATGCAGAACAAAACTTATGCCGGACTGGATCTTGGATTTTCATACGATCAGGTATAAGTAAGTTAAAACATGTGCCAAGTAATTGCAGAAAGCTTCTTCCCACGCAAACATAGTTTTAATTGATTTATTGTGATTGAAGGCAACGCAACCTGAACTACGTCATTCTTTAGGACAGGTAAGGTCACACTTTGACGCATGTCTATTTAGAAAACTGTTTAGCAGACAATATTAAATAGAAAAAAACGATGAATCACCGGCAATGTACTTCACCACAACGAATTAATCAATCAACTTTTCGCTCCCCCCAAAACCAATCGATTGTTTGCGCTAATATTCAATAGTTGACTTACATAGGGGCTCCTAATCCTCGTTATAATTTTTGTGTCGATTTAAAGAAATTAAATTTTTAAAAATGAATACTTTTTTTTCTTGTCTTTTACTTATAAAGATACAACTGTTGCTAGGGGGCAACAACCAGCATCTGTAATGGTATTGATATGTTGACGTGAAAGGCATGTGAGAGGAAAGCCACCCAGTGGTAGGTCCTCGGGACTAAAATTTATCTTAATTATTAGGACAAGAACAGAAAAAAAAAAAATAATAATAAAAAAATAAATAAGTAAATAAATAAATAAATAAAATAAAATAAATAAATAAAAAGGAATTGAAAGACAATTTTGATGGATGGGTGAGAGAGATGATGAAAGTAAAGGAAAATGATGTAAAAAAAAAAAATTCAAGGTGGCAGTAAGTTGCGGTTCCATCTTCTTTTAAACCTGCTTGGGGGGGGGGGGGGGGGGGGGGGGATGAATAAACAAGGTAAAAAATCTCAAATAATTAAAAAAATATATAAAACTATTGAGGGCGCCGGTAGCTCAGTGGTATGCGTGCTTGACTTCTGAGCTCAAGGTTGTGGGTTCGTAGCCCGACCGAGGCCCTTAGTTTATTTTATCTGGGAGGTAAAATAAACTTAAGCACGCCGTCCTTCGGATGGGACGTTAAGCGATGGTCCCGAGCCTGTACGATGTCAGGTACTCGTTAAAGACCCCTGCCCTAGATGAATAAAAATTTAGGGTAGGCAAAATTTAGGACTCCCACAGTAGAGTCGGGCTCATGTCCACCAGAGTGACGATAGAGCGCTCTGGTAGTAGGCGATATGACCTCGTAGTTAAAGCCCGGGCATGAGTCATAAAACCTAACCTAACCTATAAAACTATTGAAGCAAATAACAATTAAAAATCTCATGCATGGGAACTGATATGTTTTTCCTGTTCCCCATCTGAGTCAAAACTCTTAACCCTCCTTATACCACGTGACCTGTGAAACGAAAAATACCACGTGGGGTCCTTTTGAGACCCCACTTCATTTTTCAATTTTTCATGTACCAACTAGCTTTTCATTCTAACTTTTTCAATCAAGTTCATTCAAAAATTGGGGAAAAATAACAAAGAGTTAAAAAAGTTGAGAAAAAATGGTATAAAAAATGTTTATTCAAAAAAAAGTAAATCATGAAACTTATAAAAGTATATTCACACTGTGGGTGCTATTATTATTTACATTTAGAGCAAAGAAATTTTTTTGTGACATGGTTTTTACATACGTGCTTCTAGCTCATCAAGTTCTTCATCGTCCGTTTCCAAAACGTCTTCAACATCGGAGATCACTTCGAGCTGTTCCGTTTCCACAAGGGCCTCCTCAGATTCAAACCCTGCAATCTCCCTGGCACGCTCTACTAACATCAACGTTCGCGAGGACACAATGTGTTCCATGATTTATCTTTCCGGTCCGAACCATCAACGCATACTGAAATTAGATCTAAATACAATTCAAGAGGTGAACGAGAAGTGGAAATCAAGAAATGTTAATCAGAAAGAGCTCCAGGAAAAACTCCAGCGGGTGCGGGCAATGTCTTCTTCGAATTGCAGGTCAATTGAAGAGCAAACGTAACTTTTCGGAATTGTTTACTGAGTGGAAATTCTTGAAAATACTTCTCATGAGACGAACGAAAATGTGATACGGATAATACCACGTGGGGTCCCGCGTGACCCCAACTACGTTTTTGTGAAAATATTATTTTATATCAATTTTTAAAATACAAACTGAATACGTTTTCTTAATGAAATCGAATGGAGATAGTCTACAGATAAATGTCCTGAAGCCTCATCGAAATAGAAATTATATTGAGCAGTTCATATACATTTTAAAACGCATGGGGTCTTTTTTGACCCTACGTGGTATTAGGAGGGTTAAATTAAAATTGTTTTACCAGTATGTCTGATGATAAGTGCAACTTCGAAAGCCGGCTAGCATATAATAATAAAATTTGTTAGAAATCAGATTGACTATTTTTTTGCAACCTGTGCCAAACAGAACTTGATAGAATCCGTTTAGTTGTTCTTGAGTTAAATGTTTGACAAGGATCTAGAGAAGAGTCATGAAGACATTTTGTTTTGACCTAAAACGCAAAGATCTAAAAGAAAATTTTGAATCTGGCCAAAACATGGCCCACAGAAACGATCAAAAATCTGTCATTCGGATTTGTGAGCAAGAAAATGAAAAAAAAAATATTAATAGCATAACAGAATTTCCTTGTACCAAACCGTTAACAGAACACTCAAAATCATTTTATACTAGCTTTACTGTGTTTAAGAAAGTCACTCAGAATTATGCTGTATAGTGAGAAAAAAAAACGCTGATGCTTACACATTACTTTCTTACAGCCAGTAATGTCAGTATGAAATGATTTTGAGAGAGGAGGGGATGGAAGAGTGATCTGTAAATAAGTGGTTGGTATAAGAACGTTTTACTTTTTAATCTTTTTAGTAAAAGAACTACCAATAATAAAAACATTTTTAATTCGTTGCGTTATAATGTAAATATTGCTTCGAAATATTTCCTACAGAAATCAATTGTACATTCTTTGGATTGCGATAACTTTGTTCGTATTGGTCTTAACTTAAATGTAACGTGATAAAAGTGATTGGAAATATAATAAGGAACATTTTTGGTAAGAATAAAATTTTCGATAGGACTAATCGTTTTCGGGTAAATCAAGGAAATGTCTAACAAAATCAGTTTCGAGATGACATTTTAAAAATGTTGACCTGGTAATGACAATAATGAACCATTAGTTAACAAAACAAAACTCTTTAATTATTCTTCCAAATATCTGAAATGTGGGTTATTTGAGGTTCCGGATAAGTGAGGTTGTATCACATATTTTTACTTTGATCAGTGTACATGGACCACGTACCTCAGGGGAGGCTTTCCCAGGTGTGTACAGTTGGTCCCTGAAGACGTGATAAATGGGATCTCTCTGCCGCAGGATGGACCAACCTCCAGATAGGACCGTGCCGCTGACTCGACTGACGGTCGTCCGCACCCACCCACCCTCCCCATGGCCCTACGCCCTTAACCCAGGCCATTCCAGCACACATTACATCCTCATCGCTAACTATATTAGACATTTTTGAACGTTCTCCTGCCTTCAAAAACAGTTTTCGTTAAAATGTAAGACAATTATTCTAATGTTTTAAAAATGTTTTAATAAGACTTAAAAAATAAAATAAACGTATAGAGTTATTATGACTCATGCCCGGGCTTTTAACTACGAGGTCATATCGCCTACTACCAGAGCACTCTTTCGTCACTCCGGTCGACATGAACCCGACTCTACTGTGGGAGTCTTAAATTTTGCCTACCCTAAATTTTTATTCACCTAGAGCAGGGGTCTTTAACGAGTACCTGACATTGTACAGGCTGGGGACCATCGCTTAACGTCCTATCCGAAGGACGTCGTACTTAAGTTTATTTTACCTCCCAGATAAAATAAACTAAGGGCCTCGGTCGGAAACGTATATAAAACTATTTAAAAAAACAATATTGTTTTTTTTTAAGTGTCGTTTTCAAAATTATTTTACCAGACTACCTGATAATGAGGGCAACCTCAAAAGCCGGCTAGGAAAAACTAAGAAAAAATCTTTTAAAGGTCAGACTATATTTTATTTTGCAACCTGTGAAATAATCACTCCTCACTACATCAGCCATCTTCATATTAATATCTAATGTAGTGAGAAGTGATCAATTCGCAGGTTGTAAAATAACATTGTAGCCGATTTTATTTCCCCAGTTATATGAAGTATTGGGGAAGTTGTGTAATCGATCATAATTTTTGTGTAGTTTTCAACGGAATTTCGTATTTTCCCAACCCCCATAAATGAAAACAAAATTCTGTATGTGGGCGTGTCTGTGAAAATGATAACAATCGATAAAATGAGTATATTCACATGAAATTTTATATGTGTATCCCGAATCCTCTGAAGACGACACCTATTCATTTTCAGCCAAATCGGGCAAAGAGAAGGATGGGATTAGAGGGGGTGGTAGTAAATACAAAAACCGAACGACGACACATTACTGCCGGACGTCCGAGTACACCTCGAATCTAAAGAAGTATAGCCTGACTATTGGATGCCCCAGATATTATCATGTCACAGATATTTTAACTCCAAACTCTTCTTCTTTAAGAGGAAGAGAACTAGCAGAAAATGTAGTCCACTGCATGATCCGGCCAGGTGGTGATCATATCTGGTACTTCTGGTGACGGAGAGATCGGCCAGTGGAAACCCCCCCCCCAACCTACTCTAGCGTCACTTAAGACTAAATTTGATCTCCTCGACACGACGGACATGTGCAAGGTGCACCCAAAAACATATATTAAACAATTTAAAGTTTTCTTTCAAGTTTAGAAATTCGATAAATCTACATCAACTGTGGTGAAGGGTAACTCAATATTGCTGTACAAAAATAAAAACGAATCGCGGGGTTGAAAGCCGAACATGTTTTTCATTTTAAATATCGATAACCAAGATCATGTTTCAAGACAAAGTTGACATAATTATAAATTAGAGGACAAGAGGAAAATAATTTTCCTTTGACATTTTTCTTAATTTTTCTTCCTTGATGAGATATTTTCGATTGGTTCATTTTATGGACATCCTGTATAATGAGTAAGGAATATTTTTAACTTTTATACATTTTATCCGGAAGTTCGCAAAATCCTAAATTCAAATTTACCCCACAGTCCCCTAAGATGATTAATGAGTTTGGCATAGAGATTTGTTATGAAATGATGCCATGAGGGTTCACCATTGGGTGTTTTTCCTCTCTCAAGTCTTTCATGTCACATTTATTTTTAATTTGTTATTATTTTTTTATTTTTGGCATAGTATATGTGAGCCCAGACACTGGTTGTGTATTTTTTGTATAGTTGTGGTTTCAGATGAATAAAAACAAAAAAAAAAATGTTATTATTATATTTTCATCAAAGACAAATCAACGACTGAGGGTTATGGTTGTCCATTTGTATACATAACTAATGAAGGAGAGATGTAGCCCTTCCTTTCCCGCCTTTCAAAAAAATAATATATATATATATACATAATATTCCTTCTGTAGTAGTCTCATGGAACTGTGACAAAGAGCAAACGAATATACATCCTATATACATGTATAGTTGTTCAGTTCATATATATTGTAATAGTGCGATGGCTTGGGTTGAGCGCCATTAAAATTACGAGAGTAATCTTAAAAAATTTAAATGATTGCACCATTTTTTACTCTTTTCTCAGGGTTAAATAATTATCTTAATCGAAGGTTCTTTTAAGGATCGGTGATGAACAGAACAGATAAAAGCGAAAATATTATATTTTTTCCTCAGAATTAACATTTAAATATCACACATAAAAACATATAAAATGAGTTGCGAGTAGCTGTGGTTACACTTAATAACTATCACTGTTTATTGCCAATTTAATCCCTTTTTTTTATGTACATTAGATAAATTTATTATTACAAAGTATTATTTTAGGCATATTTGAAATTATGTTGAATTAAATAATGGAATCTGGAGTGTACTCATCCAAACATGGTGTTCGATGTCATCCTTTCCTCGTGGAAATCCAAAAAGGTATGTCTGCGTCCATGTGGTCTTTCATCCAGATATATCGCCCACATCGATCATTCCAGCCACAATTCCAAGGCTGCCTCCATACAACGGGATATTGTTGTATCAAATCTCCTCTGCCAATATACTGCACTACTGTAACATTAGGATATAAAAATGAATTTGCTACATAGCCAGAAACAGGTGATCCCCCTGGAGTCGCGAATCTGCCACACACTATGTGTCCAGAATCCAAACAGAGACACATATTTTTCCTTTGATCCGCTGATGTCCCCTATCTCTCCTCTTTTCACTGCCATTTCATTCTCATTTCTTTTTTTATGCCTGTATTTTTTTTAAATTTGTTATGGTTTATTTATTATTTTAATAATTATAATTATATTAGTACTATTTTTCAATCATATAATAAATTTACACTTGACAATGTATTTTCACTCTGCCGTCAGTCGTTTTCAAGAACAATAATAATAAACCAGAAGCGGTAGAGGATTACGGCTGGGACTAGTTATCCCGGAGTTGTCCGGCAGTTGTTCACCTGGAGCCAGACCAACACCACGGCAGTCTACCTTTCAACATCTCTGCCCGCTCTGTTCAGGCGAACTTTTGAAATCTCAACCATCAAGCACATCTCAGCCATCGACCTGCTCCGGGCATCTTTGTTTGATCCCCTTCTCTCCGCTCACCTCTTCACCGCCTACTTCGCTCACCTCATCACCGTCCTCACCGCTCCCCTCATTGCCGCCTTCAGGGCCCAAATATTGTGAGACATTTATTTTTATTTAACTTCTTATTTTACTTTTCTTATTTTACACTAAGAGCGAATCGAGGCCACTTGGAGCTGATTTAAAGAGGATTTTATTTAGAAGAATATGCTCGGAACTAGCGATGCCTACGAGTGAATCGCGATCGCTAGGAGCGAAACAAGAGCAAAGTGTGGGTTGTTTGGAGTTGAATTGAAGATAATTTCATGTAGAAGAACATGCTCGGAACTAGCGATGCCTGCGAGCGAATCGCGATCGCTAGGAACGAAAACAAGGAATAAAAGATCTAGAGGAAAGGAAGGAAACAGATAATTGTTTACATCCGGTGTTGCATGAACAGCAAGGCTGGCTAGCATTCCTGTTGTTCTCAGAATTGACTGATGCAACCAGTGATCGGTGATTGGCTGGAAGTTAATTTGGCGGGAAAGAACAGCCAATGAGATGTCGGGATCCATCCCCTCCCCCACGAAAATCAAGAATTGTACCCGGGAGGACGGTCAGTCTACGTTCTCTCCTCCTTCATGCTTGTGCCACACTGGTCACGTCAGTTTTACTTTAACATTTTAGCCCACAGTGTAACTTTAATTAAATATGTGAACTTACAGTTTTCTGCCCTCCGAAAGAATCGTGCTAGTGCGAACGGAACAATTTAAACAGAGTTTTATTTTATGTTGAAAATATGATATTCTCCCTCAGAGTGGTCGTACAGAGTGGCCATTCGAACTAATCAGTGAATATTAGTGTATTTCGGACGGTGTAAAGCCAGTGAAAGATGTAACTTCTAGTATGGCCTCGAAACCGGACAGATCTTCAATGACTTATGAAATACGTGACTGGATGATTTCTGCGGGATGTCCAGATAAAGATCCCGTCTTCGCACGGGATATCATAATCATGGTACCTGTAATATCGATTCTAGGATAGATGTTTTTAGAAACGATTCAGTCCTTCCGACATAGGCCCATTTTGTTTGTAAATGATATTTTAATTGTTATAGTTATTTTTTTTCTGAATGTTTCTACAACAACAATTAGCCTTTAAGCCATATGTACAAAATAGTTTTGTAAATATGTTCTCATTAAAATAAATATGTTACAGTTCTAAGTTGATTCATTCCATTCCCCCCCCCCCCCTCCCCCCCCACCAACTCTGCTTCTTCAAGTTTGCAACAGTAGTTAATTATTATTAATTACTGGTGTCAACTACATATTAGGAACTTGTAACCGTTCTTCCCGTGAGGAGTGTACCCAGCTATCCAAGCATTTTTAATTTAAAGTCGCGATTTAGAATTTTCAATTCTAATAAGTTTTCGACATTAATTTTTGTTTTCTCACACATAACTCACACACACATTCTCTCAAGAAGGGGAAAGGTGGTTACAATATATTACACTAAATATAGTTTTTATTTTGTTTGTAAGCGTAGCTGATCTATCAAGTTTTCTTTCCATCTTTCTTCTATTTTTTTATTATTTTTTATTTGTTGAACCCCCCTTATGGTTCAGGAGTGATATTTGGAGTCGCAATTAACCTATATTTTATTTTTTTGTTTTGTTTATCAAATAATCGCAATCCCCTTTCTCCTAACAATAGTTCTAAATGTGGATTTTTAACGAGTAATTAACATCGACCATTTCGGTTTCGAACTCGCGACCTTGAGCTCTCTATATTATCATTCATCTCATATGTATTTGTATTCTAAGATTATCCAAATACAATGTTACCATTAAACGGAAATGAATATTATTATTATTATTATTGGCGATGCTCCAAACCAACAGTTCCAGAGAAGTAATTTGATGTTAGTCTTCACATATATATTTAATGAGAAATTGATGAAACCTATACCGGATGAGGTGATTCTATTTCAATCAACACACAACCTATATTTTCTAATTATTCAAAATTTAGTTGGATATTATTATTAATATTATTTGTCATGGGATGCCAGACTAATGTAGATGCTAAAGAAGGCTCATTGACTAATTAATTACACTAATTATACTGATTACTCAAGTAATGTATCCATAAGAATCAAAAAATGTTTTATTTCACAATTGGCTTGGCATTTTCTGCATCATCACGCTACAACATAAAGCACCACATATCAACTTGTTGAAAAAATGTGAGACTTCATTGTTATAGCGGCCATATTTACAGATCACGCTCTTTCCTCCTCCCGGTGGTTGATGTAAGAAAGTCACATCGCATATATATTTTTTTTTTTTGTATTTATAATTCTTTGCAATGCGATACAATTTATACTATTCGACATCTTCCCTAGTTCTCATTGTTCGAGGCGCTGTGACTTTTGTCGTATTGTTCCAATCTCAAATCAAGGATCTATTGACAATTGGAAATCTAATAAGGTTTTTCGTAAATTTCAGGACGGTTTTCGGCATGCATCTCGAAAATCTAATGATCTGAAGAAAATAGTATTCCATATATAATGTATCTTTTAGTTTTCTCTATAACTTTTACATGAAAATATTTTTGATATAAGTATGTATTAACATCTTGTAAAATGTACTTAGACTCTGAAGTAAAGTGGTCTCAATTTTCGTCCGATTTCGGACAAAATCTAAGTTTGCGCATGTGACTCGATTGCAAATTTCAACTTCGTAGCTACAATCGCTTTGGCGATAGTGCGCTCACATCTTTCCAATTCCACACAGACAGACATCACAGAGAAAATGGTCAAAATGTATTCAGGGGACCCTGAAACGTAAAAATCCGTTGAAACCTCGATCCCGGATTTTTGCAAAACTACAATACTTTTTTGTTGTAGGTATAAGAAAGTAAACAAAAAACCTAATATGTATAATACCTAAAACTATATCACCGTTCAAAAGCATTCACACATATAACCTATCCCGTATATCGAAGAAATTCCCATGTTATAGTCTAAATGTCTGACTGAAGGAGTTTTATGTAATTTTTCTGAACGAAAGACTATATATTTATCATATATTGACAAAATGTTGAATTTTCTTCTGAATATGTGGGCAGAATAAACTTAGGATCCTTTTATAGAATAAATGGCATTCTTATCGGGGTGAGTGACTTGAATTGAGGCTTTGAAGGACTTAGCTTTCTGGGGCATAGAGAGTACCCCCTCAGAAGCCATGAAGAAATTTCGAGAACGATCTTTACCAGTTTCTGCTATACTTTCTTGAACACCAGTGGTTTCCAAACGTTTTATCGCACGGAGCTATTTCCTGTTAAGAATTTTGCCACCAACACCTGGTGGGACCCTGATGGTCGGGATGGGACCCTTAGCCGCCTAGAACATTTGAGTCTAACACACACATGATTAATGATAACAAAACTAACTAAAAAAAAGTAAAATTAAATGAATAAAAAGTTAATAATTTAATACTTAAAAATATGTGAGTACAAAAATAATAATATTAATATGTAGATACATTTCTCTATAATATTAATACGTAGACAATTCTCCAGGAATTGTCTTTATCACAACGATATTTCGGAACGTTCTTCATCAAGTCCCAAGAATAAAAAATATAAAAAAATAACAAAATAAAAATATATAAATTAATCGAGGGCGCCGGTAGCTCAGTGGTATGCTTGACTTCTGAGCTCAAGGTCGTGGGTTCGTAGCCCGACCGAGGCCCTTAGTTTATTTTATCTGGGAGGTAAAATAAACTTAAACACGCCGTCCTTCGGATGGGACGTTAAGCGATGGTCCCGAGCCTGTACGATGTCAGGTACTCGTTAAAGACCCCTACCCTAGATGAATAAAAATTTAGGGTAGGCAAAATTTAGGACTCCCACAGTAGAGTCGGGCTCATGTCCACCAGAGTGACGAAAAGAGCGCTCTGGTAGTAGGCGATATGACCTCGTAGTTAAAGCCCGGGCATGAGTCATAAAACCTAACCTAACCCTATAAATTAATCAAATAAAAATATAAAAATTAAGCAAATAAAAATATATAAATTAAGCAAATAAAAATATATAAATTAATCAAATAAAAATATATAAATTAATCAAATAAAAATATATAAATTAATCAAATAAAAATATATAAATTAAGCAAATAAAAATATATAAATTAATCAAATAAAAATATATAAATTAATGAAATAAAAATATATAAATTAAGCAAATAAAAATATATAAATTAATCAAATAAAAAAGTTATAAATAAATAGATCCATAAAATAAGAAATAAACAAAAAAGTGATACTATTTTTGATTTTCATAATAATATATTTCTCTGAATATAGTGATAACATTTTTTTTTTTTTTTGTATTTTATTTATAAAGAAGCAACTGTTGTTAGGGTGCAACAACCAGCATCATAGATTTTGACATGTTGGCATGAATATCATGTGAGAGGAAGGCCTCCCAGTGGTAGGTCCTCGGGACGAAAATTTATCTTAATTATTAGAACAAGAACAAAAAAATAATAATAAAAATAAGAAAAAAAAAAAATAAATAAATAAAAAGGAATTGAAATACAATTTTGATGGATGGTTAGGAGAGATGATAAAAGTAAAGGAAAATAATGTAAAAAAAAAATAAAAAGTTAATGTTAAAATCGTCCAAAATACAATATATTGTAGTGTAGACGATTCAACTTGATATGAGAAATATCGCAAGGAACAAAACCGCAAGTAGAAAATTAAATTCTAAATAATAAGATATTAAACTTTAAAATAAATAAAGAATTTTTATAAAATTATAAAATCGTGGGTAGAGCCAGATAAGAAAAATATAATTTCATAATTTTTATATTTTTAAATTAAAATATAAGTTGTTTTACTATATAAATTGTTATCATATTTTTGTCATCGTTGCCACTAAAAAATAAAATAAATAATAAAAATACATTAAATAATATACCAAGAGAAATAAAATAGTTTAGTACACTAGTAATGAAAAATAATCAATAAACATAGCGTAGATTCGACCTTTAAGGTGATGGAACTTTGCCCAAAAAATAAAAATGAAAGCTTTGTATCGAATGTTTTTGGATATGAAACACGATTTTTCCTAGAAATTTTATGTTACTTTCATTAACCCAGTAACGCCAATATAGAGGGGAGAGTGATCTGCACTAAAGTGGTTGGTATAAGAAAATCCTGTTATTTCCACATCACTTTTTTTTTTTTTCAAACCTTTATAGACAATGTAATTGAAAAACTTTACCTGTCTGTTTAAAAGAATTCAACTTGGCTTTCTTTGAGTGGACTGTTCAGTTGCTAATTCCACAGGAGTTGGCATCTTGAGTTAGTCCCCTTCAACCTGGGATAATCTTAACTGCAACCTGAATTTTTTTTTTTTTTTTCAAGACTTTAGTCAAAACTTTTTAAAGTTTTCAAATTTAAATTAAAAAGTTTTCAACTTCAGTTCGTTGTCTCAAGGCCTCTTTATACAAATGTTCACACAAAAGGTGGATATTAAAATAAAGCTGTTAAAAAGACTTTTAGGGGTCTGATGAAATAGAAAAAAAAAACAATTTTAATAGAATTTGTAATTTCTGAAATGTAACTTTAGGACAGGACAATTAATAATAATAATAATAATAATACATTTATTTCCGTTAAACCAATAAGGTAATAGGATACGTCAAAATAATTTATATATTAAGATATAGATTTATAACTACTTGAGTCTGACACATCTATGATTAGTAGTAATAAAAAAACTAATAAAAAAAAGTAAAATTAAATTAATAAAAACTGAACAAATAAATACCTAAAAATATATGAGTGTATAAAAAATTAATACAAGATATGTTTATAATAAGTAGAGACCTTTTTCAATTTAATAAAAATTAAGATAACTATTTTTCAAAAAAACTCTTCGGAAGTGTTTTTATCCCAACGATGTTTTGGGACGTTCTTATGTCCCATCATCAGGTCCCAATGTAAGAGATATAGAAAAAAAAAATATGGAGAGGAAATAGGATTGCTAGATACTAATAAATTAATATCCTCTATTTTGGCGCAAGGATCAAGTCAAATTTGATCAGTATCAATTTTACTTTCCCAGCAAAACATAAGGGGGTTATATAATCGGTTAGAAATTCGAAGTTGAATTTTCACCAGAATTTCATGTTTTCCGACAACCTGATTCAACAAAAAAAATTAAAAGTCATCGGTGAATCACCGCCTATTTATTTCACCAGAACGAATTAATCACTTATCTTTTCAGTCCCCTTCTAAAACCTGTCGAGCGTTTGCGCTATTATTCAATAGTTGACTAACATAGGGGCTTCTAGAACTGATACTAATTATGATGATAATATCATTATATCGGCAGTTATTGGAGTATTGAGTTGAGCCCTAACTGATCACGTCTTCCCTTCTGCCGATTACGCAAGATTCAGAAGTTCCTATATAAGTTAACTATTGAATTTTACTCAAATGGCTGATTGGTTTAGGAGGAAAAGTGACGTAATTAATTCATGGGAAGTGCCGACCATTCACCTATGATTTTTTTCTCTATTCATTTCGTTTCGGCCCCATCTTCAACTAACAAATATGAGAAAAATGCAGCACTTTTCATTTTCTTTACTGCTGCAATGCAGACAGTAATAATGTGATGTGCGATTGAGTGAGAGCTTTTATTTTACACATTAAAGATATAATTACAAAAAGAGGGCGCCGGTAGCTCAGTGTTATGCGTGCTTGACTTCTGAGCTCAAGGTCGTGGGTTCGTAGCCCGACCGAGGCCCTTAGTTTATTTTATCTGGGAGGTAAAATAAACTTAAGCACGCCGTCCTTCGGATGGGACGTTAAGCGATGGTCCCGAGCCTGTACGATGTCAGGTACTCGTTAAAGACCCCTACCCTAGATGAATAAAAATTTAGGGTAGGCAAAATTTAGGACTCCCACAGTAGAGTCGGGCTCATGTCCACCAGAGTGACGAAAGAGCGCTCTGGTAGTAGGCGATATGACCTCGTAGTTAAAGCCCGGGCATGAGTCATAAAACCTAACCTAACCTATAATTACAAAAATATAATATTGAAAATTAACATTGAAATGCATCCTTAGCAAAAAAAAAAAAAAAAATTTAATTAAATGGAGATAATGACATTTAAAAGATCTGTCAAGAGTGAAGTGAAACTAAATTATTCAACCTGTTTGTTAGTCTTTGTGACTCAGGTACAAAAATAAATTAGTATATAAATAATAAAAAAATAATGATTAAAACGTTGATGCAACGGATCCTAAAAGTCCGAAAAATAAAGAGCAATAATAAAAAAAAAAAAGGATAAAAAGAGGATAGCTATAGAGGAACTCTCCCAAAAAAAATTGAAATGAAAGCTATGTATCAAATAACGTTTTTGAATATAAAATATGTGGCTGTTATTGTTTTAGGGTGGGTGGTGAAGAGGAAATTGTACATTGAATATAAAATAGGGGCTAATATTGAGCCCTGAGGCACGCCGGCCATTATTGCGAGGCAGAGGGAAATACCCATCCCCTAAATATGACTGAGGAATGAGATAATATGAAAGGGGTAGCAGGGGTTTAATATTGCAAACAAGACCCCATTTTTATATGTTGACAAACACACAGACAAGATGTTACTTCCCCAGAACAATGTATAGGGGAAGTTATGTAATTGTCGAAAATGCGATACGGAGTTGTCAACGGAATTTCAAGTTTTCCAACCTGATCGATTCCAAATCTTGGAAAAACGACTGTCTGTGAACACGATAACTCCTGATAGAATAACTCTATCGACACGACTTTTTAAATTTGAATAAGAAAATCATAGATGCTGATGGTAGGTAGTGACATGTTGGCGTGAATGGCATGTGAGACGAAGGCCACTCAGTGGTAGGCCCTCGGGACGAAAATTTATCTTAATTGTTAAGACAAAAACAGAAAAAATAAAAAATAATAAATAAATAAAGAAAAAATAAAAAGAAAATTAAATAAATAAATAAAAAGGAATTGAAATACAATTGTGATGGACGGGTAAGAGAGATGATAAAAGTAAGGGAAAATAATGTAAAAAAAAATATATTAAGAACGAATAGGATTTAAGGTGGCAGTAAGTCGCGGTTCCATCTTCTCTTCAACCTTCTTGGGGGGTTTTGTGGTAAGTGTTGTGAAGATAAGGTACGTTTTTCTGGGTTTGTATGTGTGTAAAGTTTTCTAAACAAACGTATGTAAGTAGTTTGCAATGTGTCGGGACTGTGTGTATCATAAGATCGTTATGAAGTGTTCTGTTGTTTATGTATGGGGGGACTGTGTTATCAGTCTGAGGGTTTTTGACTGAAACGCCTAAATTCGTTAGATGTTCGATGTTTTTGTATGCAATCAGCATATGATCATATATGCATATAATGCATTTGTGATCCGTATGTCCATAATGGTCTCAGTAAGTAAGTGTAAGGCCCCTTTCACACCGAAGATGCAAGACGCAAGATGCATGCATCCTAGAACACTGGACCATGTAATTGAATTCGTTTGATGTTGGATGTTTTTGCTGAACCGTATATCTGTGATCCTTATGTCCATAAAGGTCTAAGTAAGTAAGTGTAACAGTTCCGTTTTTGTGTCATGTCTAATTTTGATCGTCTATTTAGAAGTCCATAGAGTATTTTGAGTCGACGGTTCAGCGTGTTTCGTGTGAGACGTGTGTGAGGTTTCCATGTCAGTCTTCAATCTAATGTCAGTCCTAGGTATCGTATAGTATTAGTTTGAAGGAGGGGTTTGTCGTAGATGAAAACGGGGGGGCATGTTTCTCGTCGAAGTGTAAATATGATGTGCTGTGATTTTTCTGTATTAAGTTTTATTTTCCATGTGTTGCACCAGTTTTCAATTTTGGTGAGATGGTGTTGTAGTGTAAATGAGGCGTGTATGTGAAGTTCAGCAGAGTTACGATTTAAAAATTACAATTAGATGTATTCTTTATAGACATTTAGTTTACATTGTTCGGGGGGCTATAACATCTTTCGTGGGGCCATGGTGGCCGTGCGGGCTAGAGCGTAGGGCTTTGGTCGCATGGTCTCACCATGGTTTGCGGGTTCGAATCCCGTCCGGGAGTGAGTTTTATTTCGTAGATAGAACTCCCTCCCGGGGCCATGGATGTCTTAAATAATTATATATAACACATTGACATGGCTAATATGCACCGAACATAAAAAAAAAAAAAAAAAAAAAATCTTTCGTATTGATCCATCTAAAATTTGAGGAATTATTAGCGATTGGAAATTTATAAGAAACAATTTTAGTGAGAATCAATTTTGCGATAGGACTAACTGTTTTCGAGTGAATCAAAGAAACGTCTAAAAATATGTTTCGAAATTACGTATCACGAAAACCGGACGACCTGTAAAAAATCATACTTCATATCAATTATGTATTTTAATATTCTCTACAACTATTACTCGAAAAAATTTTTGATTAGGCCAAAAAATAAGCTGTATCTTGTAAAATGTAGTTAGGTCCCGGGGGAAAGTGGTCTCAATTTTCTTTCGATTTCGGCCAAAATCTAATCAGACCGAAGTTAGTATATGTGGCTCATTCCAAATTTTAACGTAATGCTACAATTTTGCGGTTGAAAGATCACAACTTTTCAATCACATACACACAGCCACAATCATCGCGAAAATGGTCAAAACGTATTCATGGGAGCTCGAAACATGAAAATCATTTTAAACCTCGATCTCGGATTTTCGCACGATTACAATGCTTTCTTATACTATAGGTATAAGAAAGTAAAAAAATAATATAGAAATTATAATTGCACATTTGGAGTCAATACATACGAGTATTGTCCAGTAAAAATGTAAAATATATTTCGAAAATCCGTAAACAACCCGCGTATTACTTTATTGTTAACGTTCTGATTTTTCAAATTTGTCAAGACGAACTGTTCATCCCTTATGTTGAATAGGAAATCCTCTGACGGATGAGACCAGATTGAAAAATATATTGACGGGGCCAAGAAGTTATTGACAGAAGTGATCCATCAGACGTCAGGAGAGTGGTGGCTTCTTCAATAGAAACCAGAGAGGGTAAGGCTTCCTGTAAATACAGTTATAGGAAAAATAAATAATAAATAAAATGTTGAACTCTATGGTGGAGGGTGGATGTCCTTGATTTGAGTCCATTTGTAACTTTTGTAGAGAAAGGTCATTGATAAAACAACACTTCTTTGACCTTACTGTCTACTAAAAATATTTATTTTTTACACATCGGTTAACGTTTCATCATTCACAAAACTTCATTTTTACTTTCCTTATGCTATATTATAAGAAAGTATTGTAATCGTGCAAAAATATGAGATCGAGTTTTCAACGGATTTTCACGTTTCAACATCTCCCAAATATGTTTTGAGTATTTTTGCAATGATGTCTGTCTGCGTACAGGGGCGTAGGCAGGGGGGGCCCATCCCTGGCCAGAGCAAAAAACCAAGATAAACATTAAATAAACTAAAAAATTTTTTATTAAAAATGGATTGCTTGCAAGTTACCCATAGGATAGTTTTAGGGTGATGTGACCGACCCCCCTCAGGGGGTCAGGGGCACCCTAAAAAAAAAAAAAAAAAAAAAAAAAAAAAAAAAAAAAAAAAAAAAAAAAAAAAGTTACCCATAGGATCTTCAAATTTCTGAAAGCTGTTACATAAATGTACTTGTACAAAACAAGTCATATTAAATTTATTTAAATATATATATGAATTCGATCATTTCATTTCCTCGCTCAAAATCGTCATTTATGTTATACTTTATACTCTTAAAGCTGATTTTACATGCGCAACAAAAATGCAAAGCTCAGCAGCAGCAAATGCACGCTATTGGATATGAGTCATTTAATTCTAAGAGCATAGAAACCACAGCGTGCATTTGCTGCTGCTGCGCTTTGCATTTTTGGTGCTCATGTTAAGTATTACAGTCAGTGGTTACCTCAGGGGGAGCTTCTAGAGCTCCGAGTCTCCCAAATGAATAACAAAAAGTCTACAACGCAAACCATGGAAATGGCTGTGCCCCCGGGAGTCTATACCCCCGCCCTCGTAGCCTAACTTTGCCACCTCCCCCCCCCCCCCCCCCCCCCTGCTCAAAATCCTGGCTACGCCCATGTCTGTGTATGTGACTGGAAAGTTGTGAGCTCTCTACCGCAAAAACAATTGTAGCTATGAACTTGAAATTTGATATGAAGGGGTCACATGTTCTTCCTTAATCTGATTAGATGTTGACCGAAATGAGCCGAAAATTGACATGACTTTACTGTGAGGCCTTATTACATTTTACAAGACACCCCTCATGTTCATGACTTAACCAACAATTGTTACAGTAATACACATTTATTAATATTGAATTACATACTTTATATTACAATACCAGAAAGAAAGAAGACTTTCGAATAACTAAACATTGCTCTTCTCTTTTTGAAAAAAGTATAACTAACTCATAAAGGAATTAATTTATTTAATGCCCTTCCCCACTTCTTGGAGTCAATAGATACAATAAAAAAATTTAAATTTCAACTAAAAATTTTCATGTTAGAGGAAACCCTTTACACGGAAACGCAATTTTATTCTCACTGTTCTAAAAGAATAATATAATCATAATAAAGAATCGTGTTTGATATCGAAAAACATTATTTGATACAAAGCTTTCATTTTCATTTTTTGGGCAGAGTTCCTCCTTAAAGGTCACTCCAATGTACGTTATTGTTTTACTTATTCATTTATAATTTTTTATTTATTTAGACTTTTTTATACATTCATTTATAATTGATTAATAAATATATATATTTTTTTATATATATTGTTATAATTACATTGTTTTCATTTTCTTTTCTATATCTCGCACATTGGGACCTGATGAAGAAACGTAAGAATGTCCCGAAACATCGTTGGGATAAAAACACTTCCGAAGAGTTTTTCTTGAAGAATAGTTATCTTAATTTTTATTCAATTAAAAAATATGTCTACTTATTATAAACGTATCTCGTATTAATTTTGTGTAGGTACTCGTATATTTTTAAGTATTTAATTGTTCAGTTTTTATTCATTTCATTTTACTTTTTTAAATAGTTTTGTTATTACTAGTAATCATAAATGTGTTAGACTCAAGTAGTTATAAATCTAATATATAAGCTATCTTAATGTATAAATTCTTTTGACGTATCCTATTACCATGTATTGGTTTAACGGAAATAAATTTATTATTATTATTATTATATAAAATACTATTTTTTGCAGGTCGTCCGGTTTTTGAAATAAGATAACTTGCACAAAACTAGAGTCTTAATAGGTTACAGAAATTTTTAAAATATATGAAGGAAATAAAAACTTTCTGATTGTTTTTTTTAAATTTAAAAATCTTTTTCTATTTGATGCTAATTTTGTAGCCTTGTTTTCATTACTGTTTCCAGGAAATCTAATTTGGGCAGAAAACAGATCTGGCTCCAGTACCTACTTCTAAATGTTTACTAAGTCCTATCCTCCTTGACGTTGGAGTTCAGTAAGTGTTTACATTGGAGTTGACTCGAGTCAATAAGCGCCTACGTCGAAGGGAAACATTGATTAACGTGACATATATCTCGAGAAATTTGAACTTGTTATCTTCTTCGTCTTTATATATCTTTATCGCCTACTACCAGAACGTTCTATCGTTGCTCTGGTGGAAATTGGTTTAGTTATCTGGGATTGGGGTCTTAATTGTGTATCTGACAAGTTCTTAAGGTTTTTTCACCTCCCAGACAAAAACCCTAAGGGCCTCGGCCGATCTTGAGTTCAGAAGGCAAGTACACTACCTCTGAGCCACCGTCGCCTTCTTGTTTTTTAAAAATATAAAAACTAAGATAAAAGATAACCTAATAAAAATAAGTACTCATGGTAATCAATGATTTTGTAAAAGATAACATGAAAATATTGAAGAGATAATTTTCACATCTAAAGAATTCGTACAGTTCTCAAGTGTCCGAGTTAGTAACGACATAGTCTAAACTGTTTATCTGACCTTGAACACGCTGTCCTTCGGATGGGACGTTAAGCGATGGTCCCGAGCCTGTAAGATGTCAGGTACTTTTTAAAGACCCAAGATGAATAAAAATTTTGGGTAGGCAAAATTTAGGACCTATCTTAATTTTTATGTCATATGAACCAAATCAATGGTTCTGTATCAAAATTTCTTGAGGGCTCTTTTTCGAAAAATAAACAAAAACACTCGCATAAACAAAATATATTTGAAAATAACAATACATATTAAAAAACTTAACTCTAAAAAAAATATTCTAGTGGTTAAATAGGTATTTTTCTTGACTTCTTTTTGGCGAAAAAGATTTTAGTTTCTCAAGTTCTTCTTTTTCTATCCATGGACAGTATTGGATAATTCCGATAGCCGTTCTTGTCCGCACATTTTTCGATAAATCTTTGAAAATAAAGGGTTGACACGGTTTTTTTCGTAAAAAGATTGCAACTAACAATCAGTGTGAATTTCGGGGTTTTTCAAAAGTAGATTGACTGTCCTATATGGTACTTTCCTGAGACGGAATAATATGGAGCTGCGGGCTTAGCTTTTAGCAATATGACTATAGACAAAAGTTTGCGATTTTTTGCTTAGGTATGTTGAGGCCCCTCGCGCTCGGGGGCCCTGTCATCATTCCTACAACTGTTACGCCCCTGGACCAAATAAACTATATATAAGAATTCCAAAGAATATTTATCAAATGGTAACATTAGTTAACCTTATAAGCCTCAGCAACGAAGTAAGGCAGATTTGGGGAAGTGCCAGGAACCGAACAATGCACAACTTGCTCCATAGCAGAAAGGAGGCTCGACCTGTTTATGACAGCAATATATTTCATAAAATATATATGTTGAGCTTTAGGGGCTGTGTCCCGGGGGTGCTAATAGAAGGGCTTCAGACCCTACTACGTCTTGTGATTAAAGGGTTTGTTTATAGGGCTCCTTAGGCCGAAGACCGTTAACTGGAACTCCTATAAGTTATAGAAACCAGAGGAAAGTTTCAAAAGTTCTCCGAACCTATTTAATTTTGGATAAAGTTCAAGGGTGACTCGACCTTTTGAGATCCCACCCCTTGAATTTTTTCAATATGTGACATGAATATATTGTGGGACGAGATTTCTCATAGAAATAGCAACTGCGCAATCAACAGTGGTACACTTTTGAACATATTAATATAGAGATGTAACAAAAACCATAAGTAGAGAATATATGGGGATTCTACCCCAGCCACATGTGGCACCAGTGTGGCATCAGTGTGGCCACTCATCTGTGACACCTTGACTCCTGAGCACCCTCACCTTCGGACCCACCAATTTTATTTTTCTACATAGTGTATGGAGTCCATGATGTCACACCGTCATGTCCAGACCTGTACCACCCTATGTGGCACCCCCCACACACCGTCATGTCCAGACCTGAGGTATGGAGTAAGTATTGACACTGGAGGTATGGAGTAAGTATTGACACTGTGGTCCCATACAATGTGGTTCCTCTGAGGTATGTAAAGATCATAGTTAGATGAACTCCAATCGCCTGTACGTTTTAACAATAAAGTACAAGAGAGAGGGACTCATCAAACTTATGAACTTATCGAGCGATGTATTCATATAATAGAGTTGATCAATTTATATCATACATATATAGTAACATTTTTATTTCATTATAACATATATTTCTGTACATGTTTTTCGGACGTGTTTGGTACCGATGGAAAGCTAATAAAATAAGCAATGCAAAAATCGAAACGAGACTTTTCTAGCCCTCCTAGATCCATAGATGATATACGGCCGTGGATGGGGAGAGATACGCACCAGGAAAAGACTACCAGATAACAACGATCCTCTCCCCTGCTACCAACAGTCCACCTCCCACCATAGACTAGCTCCATTGATGTCTTCTTTCTGCTCCGCTATGTAAGTTGTATTTAATTCTATTTATATGTAATATCATTTATATTATTGTTTTACTACAGACCTTCCTACCGAATATATTTGATTTTCAAAATCAGTTTATTAAATAATACTGAAAATCCTGACTTTCATGAGTGGACTTTTATATATTTATAAATAGTATGTAGCAATTAATTTATCTTTTTTTAAAATACATTTTACGTATTAAAATGTTGTAAACTGTTGGTTATAGAAATATATATTACTTAACGTTAATATATATACTAAATGTTTTTAATTAAAAAAAGTTTGGGATTAATAGAACGAAATTTAAATTTTTTCTTAAAAAGTAGCCTTCCACTCTTCACATATATATTATTGGGTATGTATTAAAAAAAGGTGTAATGATTATTATAGTTTTTTAGTAATAATATGAAATATAAATGTGAGGCCCGAAGTCTTGACTGAACGGAGCGTCATATCTACCGGATGCACGTCCTGTTTCATGAAATATCAATTCTAGAGTTTATTTAAATTTAGTAAGTACACCCAACCATCCTCCCTAGCAATAAATTAATGTACTTTCATAGCTACACCACTTTTGCATAGGCAAAGTATAGCAATACGCCCCCTTCCCATTCCCCGCCCCTTTTCCAGAAAAATCCTTGAGGGCGCTCAACTGTGTTGAATGAGACGTAACCAGAGAGCCCCACTCGACCAAATTTTTTCATCCCTCTTAACCCAAAGAAGTTCCGCTCTCCCTATTCAAGGTCATTCACTGTTTATGACCAGATGCTCATTTCTTCTAATATCTCATCTAGTCTTACACTACTTATTTAGTGAGAAGGGATAAATTAAAATAAAAAATACTTAAATATATTAACTTTAATATAATTAATAAAAAGTTTTTTTGAACAGTTTAGTTTTATCTTAAAACAATTAATATACAGTTATAGTTCACACACTCCCCTCGCCATAACTAGACTCTATAATAAACAAATTTTATTTTTGAACAGTTCAGTATTATCTTAAAAACAATTATATACAGTTATAGTTCACACACTCCCCTCGCCAGAACTAGAATAATAAAGCAATTTTACAGCAGCATTCTATACGTGATTAGTATTATTCTTATTAACAATTTTATATTTCACATAAGTACTATCTTTAAAACAATTATAGACTGTTAATTGCTCCACTCGTCTGAACGTGAATAAATTTAAAAAAAAAAACAGTTCAACTGTCTATGTCATCAGTTGTGTTTCATCATAAAAAAAAATAGGATAGTTAACATAATTACTAAGTCTTAAAGAAAATAATGTTATTGTTAACCTAAAAAATAATGGGCTAGTTAACATAAATACTAGGTTTTAAAAACCAAAACCACTTAACAAAACTATTAAGCCTTAAAAACTATGTTGAGTCGTGTAGAGTGATAGTGTTTTCAGGAACTCACAAAAACTATCGATTGTTTTTGTTGATTAAGGTACATGAAGTGAGTTGTTGATCGCGTAGTTCTTTTGTTCGTTATAAAAGTGTAAAATCTGTTAAGCGTGGTTTTGGAAGACTTATTGTTAAGGACTTATTATTTAACAATTAACATTGTGTTCGCTTCACGTGGTTTGGACGAAGGTGTTATTAAAATACAAAATATACGTATTGTTCATATCTTCACTTCTTATTAACCTGGTTTATACTAGCAAACAAAACTATGTGGTTATATCACATAGCATTTAAATACATATACTTAACTTTTAATAAACATAGACTCATAAAATGGTATCTTTATGTCCTATTGAAAGTGTTGACACACCATCGGCTAAAATAATTCTCTTATTATCATGTGGAGACATGGACAACTTATTTGTTTTTACTGTGTACATTAAGTGTTTTGAAGAATGTATCCTATGCACCTCGGTAAACATTGTCGCAGAGGATGTTAAACAATCTAAGTAATCTTTAAAAGTTATATATTTATTTAAGGCAGCCGTCTGTATACCCTTAGCGCGCTTTTTTTTCCTCACCACCAATTATCATAGCATACATTTTTGCCCTTAACGCAATAAAGTCTGTTATAATTTTACCTAAAGCCTCATCTTTGAACTTTCCTATAACTTTTTTATTTTTCAATGAAAAACATTTGTGGTTAATGGGATAATCTGAAGTATCAAAATGTTCCATCATTTCTAGCATGTCAGAATATATGTCCTCTGTAATTATTTTATATATAAAGCTGTCAGTATCCATATAACATAACAGGAGACGGTCAGGTCCATATTTCGGTAGCATAACATCGTAGTGGAACTCATACATAACGACTTTAGACAAATCTAAGATTGCTTGTCCTACATATATCGGTTTATCAAATGTTAAGTGATCTTTCCTTAAATGAATTGCGGCCATGTTTTCTGTATAAATAGTTCTGTCCAGAAAGTCGGGGCGTGAAATTAATTTCTCAATAAATTTTGACTGAGTTTCTAAACGTATACGTTTTCTATTTCTTATGTTCTCCATAGTTTTACCATAAATGGAATTGTTAAACAGTTTGTATAAGTCCTTCTCAAATGCATTAGTCGCGGTTGTTCTTAGCCGGGTATTCAAGTTTATATATGGTTCTAACCACCGTGATTGTTTAAAACGTAACACTCTATTTATTTTTTCTAATTTCATACCATGACTTAACGCTTGTTTCAGAGCCATGTAATGTACAACATAATTCTGTCTTTTTTTTAGGTGGGGGACTAATTTGGACTCCATCAACTAGTATGTTCTCCGATAGGAACGGGAGATTATTGTGCAGATTATGGATATGTTAGCGTAACGTCTAAAATGAAGCCGTGCGGATCGTCAGCAGTACACGCATCCAAATTGACATCATCTGGAGGGACCCATTCAAAACCACCATAAGGCAAGCTTTTTCCCATCGCATCACCATAAAGATTGTTACAGTCTACGTAAGATATGAAACTTGATTCTTTACTAGGATTATAATCTGACATATACTTGTTATTAGCTTTTACATACCTATGCGACGCCTGACATATACCACCACGTATACCTGACTCAATCATTAATATCATGTTATAGTCTAGTAAAAGCTCTAATGTGACATCAGTGTACCGAAGCATGGCGTCCCAAGATAGGCCGGGTAATGTATAATATTGACAGGGGTCTAACTTGTGTGTTTGTAGTGTAATGTCCCGAAACCGTTCAAAAACCGATCCGAGAAGAATTACGTCTGTTAGTAGATAGATATCGCTATATTCCCCGAGGATTGAGCAGTTAAACTGCCGCCATACGTTCTGCGCATGTTGATAGTCTTCATCCGAAACCCCACAGTGCTTTAACTGACTGTAAAACGCTGACTGTGGGGGGAGAGACGTCTCATTCAAACGATCCCATGAAGTTACATAATCGTACGGGAAAACGCCTTTACGTGTGAGGAGGGGGACCTTGTCCGCTGAGAAAAATTTCTCTAACTCAGGGACATCGGGTAGATTTCTAACCAAACTGTCCAAACTACTCGCCATAAACCGAAATGTGTCTATGAATCGTAGGGAGAAATCGGGATCTACATATTTGATAAAAGATATATACTTTTCCTCAGTATTAGGAATTAAGTCTATCCTGTTAGCATCATAACCCAGCTCACGTATCAGTAAATGATTGTCATATGATGAAGAGTTGTGCGCCAATAGCGGTAAATAAGTAGGAGGCTGGTAGCGTAAATTACAGGTCTGATGTGCTGCCCCCCTAAATTCACCGGTAATATGACAGTGGTCACGCACCCGTATGTCTGTATCAAGAAACTGTTTATTACACATGTAACAATCGGTACATGAATCAAACGCCACTTGTTGGACACTAGACAAAGGGAGCATCGATGTTTTTAACTTATATATTTTTGAAATTTTGAGAGCTAACGATTTTACATATAGAAGGAATTTCTTTGGAGCTTCAGGACCACGGTATAGATACGGTTCTAAAGGGAGATTATACTGTTTTGCGACATTTAGGAAAGAGTCAGGAAATTTCAAATAGCAACAGAAAGACATAGCTTCATGCTTTTGATATGGGACAGTGAACGATGAAGCAGGATTTGGATTGCAATGGTCGATTGGTTCTAAAATACATTCGAAATCGTAATATATTACAAATGGGGTTCGGATACCACGTTCAACGTGTTCAAATTTAACAAACGGTCTCTTTGTGGGCATTTCAACTCTAACAGGAGCTTTCTTATCACATAATTGCTTATGTACCTCAATCCTATCAACCCCAAGATTACTAATGGTGTAGTGCTGAAAGCAGATGATAATTTTCGATTTATGCTTAGTAATTTGTGACCGTACTAGTCTTTCAAAATTTTTAATATAGACATAATGCTGGATATTTCCATTATCCAACAGCAACAAATCAAAATGATTTGGTTTCTCCTTTTCAACTATTTTCAGAGGATACACATTTCCATACTTCTCATCAAGACCGAAGACATTTACGGAAATATTATTTGATTTTTCAAATTTTTTGATATCATTAAGCGGAGTTGGGAAAGAAATGACAGAGAAATCATACTTGTGCTCCAAATTTATATAGTTTGTCACACGCTCAGGATGATTTTCAACAAATTTTGCTAAGATGGCATACATGAAACAACGTTGGTCGATGTTTTCAACATTTATACAAGCTCTCCGGGCTTGTATCTTATTAGGGAGCGGGATGTATGTACTACCCTTAAGTGGCTTGTACTTGCTAAGTCGAAGCCTAAGTCCCTGAACGGTATGAAGTGTCCAGCCCGATTTCTTCAACTGGGTCTCAGACAGTTCTTTTAATACTTTTTGAAATGCTTTATCTAGTAATGTATGTATGTCAGTCTCAGCTACAACTACTGAATTTTTCGTTTTAAACGCCGCATCTAGCTCTTCATTATGTATGTTAGTCATTACTGCATCTACAAATATATTGAAAACGTAGGGACCAGTTCTTTCGAATTCTGTTTTTATTAGATTGTGTAATTTATCTCTAATTGACTCCAAAAATGTATTCATATCAAGATTCTCATCTGAACGTATAAAATATGATCTAAGGCGGTTCTGAAAAGCGGACTCGTATTGGTTAATGTGTATTTGCCCCTGTGGTAACGATAATAATGTTTGCTTATTTGGTTCCCCCTTAATTCGTTTTACAGGTGGCTCGCCACACGCACTTTCATGTGCTTGTAAATTAAAGGGATTAGTAAACACTGTATTGCAGTGTTTACAATATCCAACAAAAAGAACGCCACATATCTCCTCATGTCTTAACAAATTAGTAGTTTTAGCAAAAACTACTCCGCATTTACTACACACCTTTGAACACCCAGCATGCGAAGAGTGACACCTAGTAACATGTTGAGTGCACTCATCAGATGTTTTAAATGATGTAGCGCAGTGAGGACAGATCCTCGAGGCCAGCTGTAAAAAAGTATCAGAGCATTTGACCTCATGACGATGTTTACTGTCGGGGCGTGAGAAGGGTCGTTCGCAGTAGATGCATAGGTGAGTAACACCACAGTTTCGCTCGTGTCTTCTGACAGATCTCAGATTGTTGAAGGACCGGTTGCACTTTGAACAGTTCCTAAAATTATAACATAATATATAATTGTGATAATTTCATAGAAACCCGTTAACAAAAAAATGATTACGATAATATAGTTCTTTTTTTGTTTATTTATTAAACTATGTAACATATACTACAATTCCTTGTTAGACCATCAGTCATAAAACAACTGGTTTCTAAAGAACTATGAATATTCAAAAAAATTAAGTTTTAATGTCTTCTATTTTCAGACCATCAGTCATACAACAACTGATTACCACAGAACTATGGATATCCAAAAACCGGAAGGTTCCCCCACTTTCGGGGTGAGGAGAATATATATAGTAGATGTTGTTATCGTACAACAGTTAGAAAAAACAACATGCCCACCAACCTAGTAAGTTTAGTCTTCATTATTCCTGAACACATTAGTATTAAAATTTCATTAATATAGTTTCATTATATTTCAGAGAGGAATAGCTCTGGTTATACAACGATTGCAAATTCTCCTAACTGGTGTGATAATTCCTCACCAACCATCAGGGGTCCTAACCGTAATAACAGTTGTGGGCGTAGGGAGGTGTGCAGTTCATCTATATAGTGGTCGAAGAGTGCTGATATGCACCCTCCTATTACTAGGTACCCCACCACCAGAGATAGTTAACGTACCAGGTTTGGGTTAAAACAATATATATGATTCTTATGTGATACAATATAATGCGTGGTATTAATACATTATTCTGATTATAGGATATGTAGGTGTTCGATTGTCTGCGAGGAGCAGAGGGTTTTGCGGGCTACAGTTCAATAGTCATCAATAAAATGTGCACATGCAGAACGGTTTATTCGAACTCTACGTACCAGACTAATGAAAAACTTAAATTCGCGAGGAACGTTTGAATATTTGTCCGTTTTACAAGACATTATCGATGACTACAACAAAACTGTGCATTCAACAACTGGATACCGTCCAATAGATGTGAACAAATCAAATGAAGGTATCATTATGAAAAAAATACAACAATTACCGACCAAGTATCCCAAGATGTTATCCGTTGGGACAACGGTTCGCATTTCAAAACATCGGACAATCTTCACGAGAGGCTATTATCCGTCTTGGACAACTGAATTATTTAAGATATTGACTGTTCAGAGAACCCATCCTCCTTCATATATTCTACAAGACTTAAATGGAACAATCATTTCAGGAGCCTTCTATCGAGAAGAACTTAAACCTACAGATATTACTGATGTATATTTAGTTGAACAAGTGTTAAAGCGAAAAGGAAACAAGTTGTATGTAAAATACCTTGGTTTTGAGAAGCCAGAATGGTTGTCTGTAAAAGATTTAATTCAATAAATACATTAATATAAATTACTTGTTTTTTGTATTTATCTTTCCTTGTGTTATCAATCCTTTATCTGTATATGGTAGGATATTGTGGTAAGATCATATCGGGTGTACTGTGGTAACCCTAAAGAGATAGAACCAGGGCTGGAATCATGGGATGTTGATTCATGCAAGTGGGTTAATAGCTTATCTCATTTTGTCTTAATGTGACTGCTCAACGCCTATTGGCTAGCTATTTTACTAAGCTGAGGTATATAAACAGGACCATAAACTGTGGACACTTCACTCTATCTCCAGTGTACGAACCTGAGCTAACACTCCCCTCGCCAGAACTCCACTCGCTTCTTCAGAACACAAACATGTAAGTAATATACTTGAATATTTAAAACTTATTAGATAAAATTTTTTATTTTTCCTAAAATACATACCTCTATAAAAATCGCGAATACGGAACTGTAGCCCGCAAAACCCTCTGCTCCTCGCAGACAATCGAACACCTACATATCCTATAATCAGAATAATGTATTAATACCACGCATTATATTGTATCACATAAGAATCATATATATTGTTTTAACCCAAACCTGGTACGTTAACTATCTCTGGTGGTGGGGTACCTCGTAATAGGAGGGTGCATATCAGCACTCTTCGACCACTATATAGATGAACTGCACACCTCCCTACGCCCACAACTGTTATTACGGTTAGGACCCCTGATGGTTGGTGAGGAATTATCACACCAGTTAGGAGAATTTGCAACCGTTGTATAACCAGAGCTATTCCTCTCTGAAATATAATGAAACTATATTAATGAAATTTTAATACTAATGTGTTCAGGAATAATGAAGACTAAACTTACTAGGTTGGTGGGCATGTTGTTTTTTCTAACTGTTGTACGATAACAATATCTACTATATATATTCTCCTCACCCCGAAAATGGGGGAACCTTCCGTTTTTGGATATCCATAGTTCTTTAGAAACCAGTTGTTTTATGACTGATGGTCTAACAAGGAATTGTAGTATATGTTACATAGTTTCATAAATAAACAAAAAAAGAACTATATTATCGTAATCATTTTTTTGTTAACGGGTTTCTATGAAATTATCACAATTATATATTATGTTATAATTTTAGGAACTGTTCAAAGTGCAACCGGTCCTTCAACAATCTGAGATCTGTCAGAAGACACGAGCGAAACTGTGGTGTTACTCACCTATGCATCTACTGCGAACGACCCTTCTCACGCCCCGACAGTAAACATCGTCATGAGGTCAAATGCTCTGATACTTTTTTACAGCTGGCCTCGAGGATCTGTCCTCACTGCGCTACATCATTTAAAACATCTGATGAGTGCACTCAACATGTTACTAGGTGTCACTCTTTGCATGCTGGGTGTTCAAAGGTGTGTAGTAAATGCGGAGTAGTTTTTGCTAAAACTACTAATTTGTTAAGACATGAGGAGATATGTGGCGTTCTTTTTGTTGGATATTGTAAACACTGCAATACAGTGTTTACTAATCCCTTTAATTTACAAGCACATGAAAGTGCGTGTGACGAGCCACCTGTAAAACGAATTAGGGGGGAACCAAATAAGCAAACATTATTATCGTTACCACAGGGGCAAATACACATTAACCAATACGAGTCCGCTTTTCAGAACCGCCTTAGATCATATTTTATACGTTCAGATGAGAATCTTGATATGAATACATTTTTGGAGTCAATTAGAGATAAATTACACAATCTAATAAAAACAGAATTCGAAAGAACTGGTCCCTACGTTTTCAATATATTTGTAGATGCAGTAATGACTAACATACATAATGAAGAGCTAGATGCGGCGTTTAAAACGAAAAATTCAGTAGTTGTAGCTGAGACTGACATACATACATTACTAGATAAAGCATTTCAAAAAGTATTAAAAGAACTGTCTGAGACCCAGTTGAAGAAATCGGGCTGGACACTTCATACCGTTCAGGGACTTAGGCTTCGACTTAGCAAGTACAAGCCACTTAAGGGTAGTACATACATCCCGCTCCCTAATAAGATACAAGCCCGGAGAGCTTGTATAAATGTTGAAAACATCGACCAACGTTGTTTCATGTATGCCATCTTAGCAAAATTTGTTGAAAATCATCCTGAGCGTGTGACAAACTATATAAATTTGGAGCACAAGTATGATTTCTCTGTCATTTCTTTCCCAACTCCGCTTAATGATATCAAAAAATTTGAAAAATCAAATAATATTTCCGTAAATGTCTTCGGTCTTGATGAGAAGTATGGAAATGTGTATCCTCTGAAAATAGTTGAAAAGGAGAAACCAAATCATTTTGATTTGTTGCTGTTGGATAATGGAAATATCCAGCATTATGTCTATATTAAAAATTTTGAAAGACTAGTACGGTCACAAATTACTAAGCATAAATCGAAAATTATCATCTGCTTTCAGCACTACACCATTAGTAATCTTGGGGTTGATAGGATTGAGGTACATAAGCAATTATGTGATAAGAAAGCTCCTGTTAGAGTTGAAATGCCCACAAAGAGACCGTTTGTTAAATTTGAACACGTTGAACGTGGTATCCGAACCCCATTTGTAATATATTACGATTTCGAATGTATTTTAGAACCAATCGACCATTGCAATCCAAATCCTGCTTCATCGTTCACTGTCCCATATCAAAAGCATGAAGCTATGTCTTTCTGTTGCTATTTGAAATTTCCTGACTCTTTCCTAAATGTCGCAAAACAGTATAATCTCCCTTTAGAACCGTATCTATACCGTGGTCCTGAAGCTCCAAAGAAATTCCTTCTATATGTAAAATCGTTAGCTCTCAAAATTTCAAAAATATATAAGTTAAAAACATCGATGCTCCCTTTGTCTAGTGTCCAACAAGTGGCGTTTGATTCATGTACCGATTGTTACATGTGTAATAAACAGTTTCTTGATACAGACATACGGGTGCGTGACCACTGTCATATTACCGGTGAATTTAGGGGGGCAGCACATCAGACCTGTAATTTACGCTACCAGCCTCCTACTTATTTACCGCTATTGGCGCACAACTCTTCATCATATGACAATCATTTACTGATACGTGAGCTGGGTTATGATGCTAACAGGATAGACTTAATTCCTAATACTGAGGAAAAGTATATATCTTTTATCAAATATGTAGATCCCGATTTCTCCCTACGATTCATAGACACATTTCGGTTTATGGCGAGTAGTTTGGACAGTTTGGTTAGAAATCTACCCGATGTCCCTGAGTTAAAGAAATTTTTCTCAGCGGACAAGGTCCCCCTCCTCACACGTAAAGGCGTTTTCCCGTACGATTATGTAACTTCATGGGATCGTTTGAATGAGACGTCTCTCCCCCCACAGTCAGCGTTTTACAGTCAGTTAAAGCACTGTGGGGTTTCGGATGAAGACTATCAACATGCGCAGAACGTATGGCGGCAGTTTAACTGCTCAATCCTCGGGGAATATAGCGATATCTATCTACTAACAGACGTAATTCTTCTCGGATCGGTTTTTGAACGGTTTCGGGACATTACACTACAAACACACAAGTTAGACCCCTGTCAATATTATACATTACCCGGCCTATCTTGGGACGCCATGCTTCGGTACACTGATGTCACATTAGAGCTTTTACTAGACTATAACATGATATTAATGATTGAGTCAGGTATACGTGGTGGTATATGTCAGGCGTCGCATAGGTATGTAAAAGCTAATAACAAGTATATGTCAGATTATAATCCTAGTAAAGAATCAAGTTTCATATCTTACGTAGACTGTAACAATCTTTATGGTGATGCGATGGGAAAAAGCTTGCCTTATGGTGGTTTTGAATGGGTCCCTCCAGATGATGTCAATTTGGATGCGTGTACTGCTGACGATCCGCACGGCTTCATTTTAGACGTTACGCTAACATATCCATAATCTGCACAATAATCTCCCGTTCCTATCGGAGAACATACTAGTTGATGGAGTCCAAATTAGTCCCCCACCTAAAAAAAAGACAGAATTATGTTGTACATTACATGGCTCTGAAACAAGCGTTAAGTCATGGTATGAAATTAGAAAAAATAAATAGAGTGTTACGTTTTAAACAATCACGGTGGTTAGAACCATATATAAACTTGAATACCCGGCTAAGAACAACCGCGACTAATGCATTTGAGAAGGACTTATACAAACTGTTTAACAATTCCATTTATGGTAAAACTATGGAGAACATAAGAAATAGAAAACGTATACGTTTAGAAACTCAGTCAAAATTTATTGAGAAATTAATTTCACGCCCCGACTTTCTGGACAGAACTATTTATACAGAAAACATGGCCGCAATTCATTTAAGGAAAGATCACTTAACATTTGATAAACCGATATATGTAGGACAAGCAATCTTAGATTTGTCTAAAGTCGTTATGTATGAGTTCCACTACGATGTTATGCTACCGAAATATGGACCTGACCGTCTCCTGTTATGTTATATGGATACTGACAGCTTTATATATAAAATAATTACAGAGGACATATATTCTGACATGCTAGAAATGATGGAACATTTTGATACTTCAGATTATCCCATTAACCACAAATGTTTTTCATTGAAAAATAAAAAAGTTATAGGAAAGTTCAAAGATGAGGCTTTAGGTAAAATTATAACAGACTTTATTGCGTTAAGGGCAAAAATGTATGCTATGATAATTGGTGGTGAGGAAAAAAAAGCGCGCTAAGGGTATACAGACGGCTGCCTTAAATAAATATATAACTTTTAAAGATTACTTAGATTGTTTAACATCCTCTGCGACAATGTTTACCGAGGTGCATAGGATACATTCTTCAAAACACTTAATGTACACAGTAAAAACAAATAAGTTGTCCATGTCTCCACATGATAATAAGAGAATTATTTTAGCCGATGGTGTGTCAACACTTTCAATAGGACATAAAGATACCATTTTATGAGTCTATGTTTATTAAAAGTTAAGTATATGTATTTAAATGCTATGTGATATAACCACATAGTTTTGTTTGCTAGTATAAACCAGGTTAATAAGAAGTGAAGATATGAACAATACGTATATTTTGTATTTTAATAACACCTTCGTCCAAACCACGTGAAGCGAACACAATGTTAATTGTTAAATAATAAGTCCTTAACAATAAGTCTTCCAAAACCACGCTTAACAGATTTTACACTTTTATAACGAACAAAAGAACTACGCGATCAACAACTCACTTCATGTACCTTAATCAACAAAAACAATCGATAGTTTTTGTGAGTTCCTGAAAACACTATCACTCTACACGACTCAACATAGTTTTTAAGGCTTAATAGTTTTGTTAAGTGGTTTTGGTTTTTAAAACCTAGTATTTATGTTAACTAGCCCATTATTTTTTAGGTTAACAATAACATTATTTTCTTTAAGACTTAGTAATTATGTTAACTATCCTATTTTTTTTTATGATGAAACACAACTGATGACATAGACAGTTGAACTGTTTTTTTTTTTAAATTTATTCACGTTCAGACGAGTGGAGCAATTAACAGTCTATAATTGTTTTAAAGATAGTACTTATGTGAAATATAAAATTGTTAATAAGAATAATACTAATCACGTATAGAATGCTGCTGTAAAATTGCTTTATTATTCTAGTTCTGGCGAGGGGAGTGTGTGAACTATAACTGTATATAATTGTTTTTAAGATAATACTGAACTGTTCAAAAATAAAATTTGTTTATTATAGAGTCTAGTTATGGCGAGGGGAGTGTGTGAACTATAACTGTATATTAATTGTTTTAAGATAAAACTAAACTGTTCAAAAAAACTTTTTATTAATTATATTAAAGTTAATATATTTAAGTATTTTTTATTTTAATTTATCCCTTCTCACTAAATAAGTAGTGTAAGACTAGATGAGATATTAGAAGAAATGAGCATCTGGTCATAAACAGTGAATGACCTTGAATAGGGAGAGCGGAACTTCTTTGGGTTAAGAGGGATGAAAAAATTTGGTCGAGTGGGGCTCTCTGGTTACGTCTCATTCAACACAGTTGAGCGCCCTCAAGGATTTTTCTGGAAAAGGGGCGGGGAATGGGAAGGGGGCGTATTGCTATACTTTGCCTATGCAAAAGTGGTGTAGCTATGAAAGTACATTAATTTATTGCTAGGGAGGATGGTTGGGTGTACTTACTAAATTTAAATAAACTCTAGAATTGATATTTCATGAAACAGGACGTGCATCCGGTAGATATGACGCTCCGTTCAGTCAAGACTTCGGGCCTCACATTTATATTTCATATTATTACTAAAAAACTATAATAATCATTACACCTTTTTTTAATACATACCCAATAATATATATGTGAAGAGTGGAAGGCTACTTTTTAAGAAAAAATTTAAATTTCGTTCTATTAATCCCAAACTTTTTTTAATTAAAAACATTTAGTATATATATTAACGTTAAGTAATATATATTTCTATAACCAACAGTTTACAACATTTTAATACGTAAAATGTATTTTAAAAAAAGATAAATTAATTGCTACATACTATTTATAAATATATAAAAGTCCACTCATGAAAGTCAGGATTTTCAGTATTATTTAATAAACTGATTTTGAAAATCAAATATATTCGGTAGGAAGGTCTGTAGTAAAACAATAATATAAATGATATTACATATAAATAGAATTAAATACAACTTACATAGCGGAGCAGAAAGAAGACATCAATGGAGCTAGTCTATGGTGGGAGGTGGACTGTTGGTAGCAGGGGAGAGGATCGTTGTTATCTGGTAGTCTTTTCCTGGTGCGTATCTCTCCCCATCCACGGCCGTATATCATCTATGGATCTAGGAGGGCTAGAAAAGTCTCGTTTCGATTTTTGCATTGCTTATTTTATTAGCTTTCCATCGGTACCAAACACGTCCGAAAAACATGTACAGAAATATATGTTATAATGAAATAAAAATGTTACTATATATGTATGATATAAATTGATCAACTCTATTATATGAATACATCGCTCGATAAGTTCATAAGTTTGATGAGTCCCTCTCTCTTGTACTTTATTGTTAAAACGTACAGGCGATTGGAGTTCATCTAACTATGATCTTTACATACCTCAGAGGAACCACATTGTATGGGACCACAGTGTCAATACTTACTCCATACCTCCAGTGTCAATACTTACTCCATACCTCAGGTCTAGACATGACGGTGTGTGGGGGGTGCCACATAGGGTGGTACAGGTCTGGACATGACGGTGTGACGTCATGGACTCCATACACTATGTAGAAAAATAAAATTGGTGGCTCCGAAGGTGAGGGTGCTCAGATGTTGAGCTGGGGAAGAACATCATAGTTTGAGCTGGGGAAGTACATCATAGGTTGAGCTGCACGAGCCATGTAATCGGTGTTGCGCAGTGGGAGCCTCAGGGGAGCCTCAGACGGGTACCACAGGGGTACCACAAGGGAGTGGGGGAAGGTGCCACCGATCTGGCGGGGGTAGAATCCCCATATATTCTCTACTACCATAAAGCATCAAGGTACAAAAAATAAAATAAAATTAGCTAAACATCCATATAATGTTAAATGTAGTCTAAAGGGATACTGGCTAATAGCTCAAAGGGAGTGGATATGCCAAATAATAAATTTTTTAAATCTCCATCCATGTTTCATTCGAAACTAATACACACTATAAATATATTATACATATAAATATATTTATATAGATAGATAGATAGACTTTTATTGCACAAAAGAATACAACCTCTATAGCAATGAGTGGGTTTTTTTTTTCAAAATAAATAATAAGAGGATAAAAGAAACAATTCAAAAATTATATAAAACAAGATATGACATGAACATGAATAAATAAATAATAAATAATAATAATAATAAATATATATATCTTACATGCAACAAATTAAATTAAATTAATCTTTATTTTCAAAGCAACAATAAAAAATAAAAATAAATTGTTAATTTTTCTAACTTCTAAATTATTTAAAATATGCACAAATGTTTCTGAGTAATATTCTGATCTATTAGTGAGATAGTTGTGGAGAAATGCTTCCCTGGGGATACACAAAGTGGGACAATGGAACAAAAAGTGTATGAGGTCGTCCTTTTCATCTAAGGTACAGAGCCTGCAGTCACTTTCAGGACAAAACTCATACCTAAGCCCTCCAAGTAATATTCTAAAATTTCTATTGCTATTGTGGAGACGAATTTGAGCTAGAAGTCGGAGTTTTTTAATATTGGAGTTTAATGAAAGATAGCTTTCCTGAGACCCTAAAGCACTGACCAATCGGTAGAGGGAGTTGTATTTCGAATTTAATATTGTATTTATATCCAGACAGACCAGATGATTCCTCATGGCTGCTACCAAATCACCCCGGAATATTTATATCCTGATGCTTTCAGTTTCTTTTTACTTCTCCATATTTATAATTTGTATGTATTCATAGGTGTGCCACTGATGATGGTGCAGTTCCGTTGAAAGCCGGTTCTGTACGGAAATAAAAAAGTGGGAAGACAACATCATTTATTTCCAAGCGATCACCTACAGTAGACTCGGACTAGATAGGACCGGACCCCATCCGGATCACCGAAAGTCTGGAAGCACATGATAAATATTTTAAAATATTATTGTCTTCTTTGTCGGGGCTTTTTGTTCGTAGCCAACAGAGTAAGTCAAGTCAAACCCTCTCTTTGAATTATTTCCGTACTTACCACTCGCTAAAATAAATTTTTAGTTTACTAAATTTTAATTAATTTTTTTAAATCCCATCTGGATTAACCTGATGTCTGGATAATCGGTATCCAGATTAGATTTCCCTGAGCTCCAAACTATCTGGAACCAACTGGTGTAGAACGAATATTAAAATAATGCATTATCAAATTATGTAAAATGAAATTGTATAAAATATATATATATTTTTTTTAAATGTCTATTATTCATATTTCCTTAGAAAAAAAAAAGTTTATTTTCTACTTTTCTGTGTATTATAATTGAAATATAAGGAATATTTTTGAAAAACTTGGTATTCATTAAAATATTCCTTATAATTCAATTATAGTACACAGAAAAGTAGAAAATAAACGTTTTTTTCCTAAGTTCGGTCTTGGGTGAAAATATGAATAATAGACTTTAAAAAAATAAATTTCTACATAATTTCTACAACATCTTACTATCACATATGAAGTAAAAATAAGTTTATTATGATCTTTTTTTCATAAAGCGGCCAAATTGAGCTAAAATTAAAGAAACTTTCAAAATAACATTACGTTATTGCAGACCTTGTCAAGAATTTAAATCCTTAATGATTTACGAAAAAAAAATCTACTAATGACTGAAATTGGAAGCGAAATTGTAAAAAAAAGCCATTCCTTTCATTTTCGTTCCCAATTGATTAATTAGTTTGGGACTGGCTTTCCCCTTCACAATTTTGCATTGTCTTCTGTACATAGTGGGGTGGGTGGGGGGGCTTGGGGGGGCCATAGTTCCACAAATTCCATAAAGGAGGGGAAAATATGATATCCCACCTTCTTCACTCACTCCCACTCTTCTTTCTCTCTCTGTCTCTCTTCGAGACAATCTACAATTTTTCTTCCCAGCAATACAAGGTATAAGAGAAGTTATGTAATCGGTCAGAAATTTGATGAATTTTCATCAAAATTTCATGTTTTCCGACCCCTGATTCTAAAACTAAAAATAAAAAGGCCTTCGGTGAATCACAGGCCATGTACTTCGCCAGCAATATATATTTATTCAATTACGTTTTCGCTCTCTCTCCAAAACCAATCGACTGCTGTGACCGGGGTTGTGAATTTAAATAAATAAAAAAAAATTTCATATCGATACATTCATTACTTCCGTAGTTAATGGGGTTTTTGAGTTGAGCCCCCTCTCTGTAGGGTTCTGGATACACATTTAAAATTTCAGGTTGATAAATTCATTTTTTGGGAAGTTCACAGACACTCATGCAAAGCTTTTCTTTACAATTTTGGTTTCAAGGGATTGGAAGTAATGATAGAATCAAGAAATAAACCTAGATTAAAATCCTCTAGGGGTGTCGAGTGGCGGGGCTCTCTGAACTGCAATGGTCCCGGGCTGTGGAGGGTGTGTACGGCAGTACACACATGCACATCCTCTCTGGCTTGCCTCGCCAACAGCAAAGCAATGAGCCTATGAGACAAGCCCTGCTGTGCCATGCTGCCCTCGTTCTTCGCCTCGCCTGTGGCGCTCGTCGGGGGTCCCCAGGTCCCGCTCCGCTCCTCTTGGTCCTCTCGCTCCGTCTGTGCCGGCCCCATAAATAAATAATGAAGAAAAGAAAAGAATGTCTCTGGTATATGGGATCTAATAAATTAGGACCCAACCATCAACTATAAATAAAAAAAAATAAAATTAAAAAAAAATGGATTGGAAAACATAAAATTCCGTTGAAAACGCAATATCGAATTTTTGACCTATTACATAACTTCCCCAATACTTCCTATAAGGGGGGAGCGAAAATTCCTGTATGTGTACACGATATCTTCAGACAGAATGAATGTATCGACATGAAATTTTATATGTGAATCCAAAAACAAAGAGAACGATACCATTCAATGTACAGCCAAATTGGCCCAAGGATTGGGGGGATCAGAGGAGAGGGCCTAACTCCAAAACCTTAATAACTGTCGATGTAACAAATGTATTAAACGAAATTTAGTATTATGGTTCAGAAGTCTCTAAATAAGACACCAATCGATTTATAACGGTAAATTGAGTTCAAAAGGAATTTGAAAATTTAACTCATTAATTCGCGCTGGAGAAGTGCCGGTGATTTAGTTATATATATTTTTTAATTTATGTAATATATATTAATTAATTAATTAATAATATTAGTCAATTTTGTATTCCAGGATATACATATATTTTCCATTACACCATAAAACAAAAAAAAATTATTGGGAAAACCAGAAATGTTAATTGGACTGTTGAAAAGAAATGTATTTAGAAACTGGAATTTAATTTATTTTTTAAAATTTTATTTGACAAAAATAGGGAGCAGGATTGCGAAACGACCCAGTTGTACTGGTCAAAACGACCCCGGTCGTGCTAAGTGAAAGGACTTTACACACATTTTGGCTAGGGGATAGCAGCCCTGGAGAGTTGTACGTTAATGGGCCCATTAGAGGTTGGGTAACAACTGTCCTGCAGTGGTCTCCATTATGAACTAATCAGAAGGATATTTGGAAACGAACTGTAGAATGATAATTGTATGCATGCATGTATGGCAAGCTAACTGCAGACTGGCCTCAAGAGAACAGAGATAATGAGAGTCACATTAGTCGAGGGTTCTGGTCTAATACTTAGTCGACAATAGTTGGATTACAAAGGGGCCCCTAAAACCTCATACTAAATTTTGTGTCATTCAAAATAGATCTGTCAGTAACCTTAGTTAGTAACATTATCGGCTCGGTTAATAACTTTAAATGAGAAATTTTATGAAAACCTATCAACTGTTAAAAAAGTTACCAAAAGTTAAGATTTTGTGTTAGGCCTTTCACCTAATCTCCCCCTTCCCTCTGGTCGATTTGGGTGAAAATTCGTCGTCGTCTTTATGAGATTCTGGACCCACCTTTAAAATTTCATGTCGTTACATTCAATCTATCGATAGTTATCATGAACACATATATATATGACGAGAGCGTCGGTAGCTCAGTGGTATGTGAGCTTCCTGAGTTCCAGATCGCGGGTTCTAAACCCGGCCAAGCCCCTTAGTCTATTTTATCTGGGAGGTAAAATAAACTTGAGGTTGGTTAGGACGTTAAGCGATGGTCCCGAGCGTATACGATATCAGGTACTAAATAAAGACCCCTCCCCAGGTAAATAAACTTGGGTAGGCAAAATTTAAGGCTCCCATAGTCGAGTCGGGTTTATGGTCACCACCGACAAAAGAACGCTCTGGTAGTAGGCGATATGACCTTGTAGTTAATGCCCGGGTATGATTCACAATAACTAACAGAATATTATATTATTTATACTACGTATGTAATTTCATGAAAATCCGAACAGGCGTTTAGGCATGATATTGGAACAAACCCAGATCAAACAAATCTCATTTCAACTTTGTTAATATAGATTGAATTCTACATATATTAATATTGTGATTACAAGTTGGCATCAAAGGTTGTTAATATAAATCTGGTTACAAATTCCTATAAAAATATTTGTTTTAAATAATTTACAATCAGATATTTACAAGTGTATAAAAAATATACATAACATAACAAGTGTAGTAAAAATGAAAAAAAATGGCATTGCTTAAAAGCAAGAGAGGAAAAATCACCAATTGGTGACACTCCTTAGACACTCCAACATGTCCAACGTAGGGGCGTAGCCGGGGGGGGGGGGGGGGGCAGGGGGTCAAGATTACGAAAATTGTGCTTTACTTAAATGTACATGTACAAAACAAGTCATATTACATTTATTTAAGTATACATTAATTCGATCATTTCATTTCCTCGCTCAAAATCTTCATTTATGTTATACTTTATACTCTTAAAGCTGATTTTACATGCGCAGTAAAAATGCAAAGCGCAGCAGCAGCAAATGCACCCTATTGGCTGTGAGTCATTTAATTCTAAAAGCACAGCGTGCATTTGCTTCTGCTGCACTTTGCATTTTTACTGCTCATGTGAAGTCAGCTTAAGTATTACAGTCAGTGGTTACCTCAGGGGGAGCTTCTAGGGGTCCGAGTCTCCCAAATTAAAAAAGTCTGTAGTACTAACCACGGAAACTGCGGGCTGCGCCCCCGGGAGTCTATACCCCCACCCCTGTTGCTTAACTTTGCCCCCCCCCCCCCCTGCTCAAAATCCTGGCTACCCTCCTGGACACTGGTTGTAGACATTTATGTCTAATCATTGTCACTGATCTGAGAAGGTCTCTAGGCCATTGCAGCTTGAGGCGTCGTTTGGCAAGTGTGGCAGAGGAGGGACAAGAGAATAATGTCCAGTACTAAGGGATGACATTTTTTTTTTTTTTAGCTGCATTTAACTAATTCTCGAAAGGAACATTGACATCAGCGTGAAGGGTTTTGTTGGAGGTGATATAAGGAGCATTGGCTATTGTATGAAGGATTGAATGCGCTGCAGATTAACAATCCCCTTAATGTCCCCTTCTCTTTGTCTGATTTAGCTGAAAGTCAACAAATCCTTAGAGGGTTCTGGATACTTTCGTGTCGATACAATCCTTCTTTTGGGAGATACAGTACAGGAGATACACACACAGACAAAAACATACACATGACCTATTTTGATAAAACCAAAATTAACATCAAATTTCTGACCGATTATATAACTTCTTCTATACGTTGTATAGCTGGGGAAGTAGAATTTCTAGTATGATTTATTATAACTGACATTCATTTTCAAAAATAATATATTTTCAAACAACAGAGAGGGGAATATAAATATGTTAATTAAAAACAACTTTCCGGTCCCTGGATGATTAGTAGCCCAGTAAAATATGACGTCGGATCCCAAAGAGTTTTCTACATATTTTCAGGTTTCAAGATCCCCTGAATACATTTTAACCATTTTTGCAATACTGTGAGTGAGTTTTAAAGCCATCATCTTGAGCTCAGTAGGCAAGCACGCTAACTCTGAGCTACCATCGACCTCTCCACTTCATGTGATGTGGGAGGTTGTCTAAGACTGACTGTATTTAATCCCTTATTATGAAACCTTATGCCCCCCCCCCCCCCCCCCCCCCCCCGTTAAATAAACAATTTTAGGCCCTCATATCTCATATATGATGTATGAACAAATATTTAGGTTTACCTTAAGTAGCTTATCCAATATTGCGTTTAAATCAAAACTCACATCAATACATCCATTACATCGGGAGTTATTAACAGCATAAAGGAAAATTATTGTAATGGATCCGAAAATGGAAATCAAAATTTTCAACAAATTTTTATGTTTCAAGGTCACTACAGTAATCTTAAACTATTTTTGAAAAGAAGTATGTGTGTTCGTAAGTAAGTGCGAGGTCAATTTTTCCTGCACGAAATCTCACGAATAAAAAATGACATCGACTCGGCTCTGATTCCAATCGAAGCGTATCAACGAAAGAAATTTTATCAAATTCGGTCCAGCCGTTTTTTTTGTTTAAACAAAAAGACTGCAAAAAAAAGTGGTTTTTAGGATTTTTTGAAAATGATTTATCCGATCTAATTTGTTCTGGTGGCAATCAATACTTTGAAATATCAGAAATTCTCATAGAGTTGTTTTCAAATAACATCTCATTGTTTTTATAATATTAAAAAAAAATATATATATAAATAACCAATATTAATAACGAATAAGAGATTGAATCGAATATTATTTATTTCATTGACTTTTCGCTTACTCTCCTGTGTTATTATTATTATTAAATATTTTTTCTTTAATTTAATACGAGTTATGGATAGTGTTATATAATGATTTATATATATTTTATTGAATTGGAGTATATCGATAATATTTGAAGGTTGACACTATTTTATGACATGTAATATTTTTCTACAACAATTATAATATATAAAACTATGAAATGCGATTACTTCAAAAGTTAGGAATTCTATTTTTCTACTTTGAGATTTGATGCAAATGGGATTATATATAAAGGTATTTTATTGACGTGAAGAGCACGATGCAATTTCGTGTTGAAATTTTGTTTGCCATTCAAAGGTTGATTTCACCAAGTCAGTTGCGGAAATTTCTTCTCATCGGAGAGTCCCGTATGTAATTGCCGAGTTCATTTTGTGCAATGAAGATATAAAAATCTTACAATATTTCATTTTCGCCTACATTTGTGTATTCGCATATCAATAATTGATAAATTCAATTAAATGAATAATTCTGTACTAAATAAAATGCCTTTTTGGTGTTATTTTTATTATTGATATTGATATCGTGCTGGAAAGTTTGCCGTGTGGACCTGAAGGGCCACACTTAGTTACAAATGCCACCTTTCTAGAGTCCCAATAGGGTGTAGAGAGGCGAAACACACACATCCGAGAACCTGCTCGTTGGAGTTTTTGTGCCACCACTCTATCTCCCTTTCCTTTGACCGATTTGACTGAAAAAAATAAAAACTCAACACTGAATCTGATCGATTACATAACTTCTCCTATACTTCGTATGGGGAAACAAAATTTTCTGTGCCTCTGAACACAATAACTCAATAAAATGAATATATCGGGCACGAAATTTCACAAGAGTTTCTTGTATATTTCTATATACTAGGTACTGAAGGTATATAAAAGTAAAAAAGTTGGCTAGCGCTGTCTCAACCAAGAAATCTTAAAGCTAAAGATGGATTTAAGTCGAAACCAGACTTATTGTACAACGCTTTCAGTTCACGGAAATCCTCATTAGCAAATGACATAATTATCAAAAAAAAAAGGAATACTTTGTTAAAGCTAATTCTGTTCCTTTTTTTTGCCTTGTTAGTTACACATTTCCAAGTACATGCAAACATTGGGAAAAAATAATGATTAGAAACAGGTATATGCCTGATATATGAATGAAAGTGTTCTGATAACGAGGCAATTAATTGAGCAGGTCGCAAAATATAATCCAGTTGAAAACAACTTTCGCCATTTTAAACTTGTTTCAAATATTTGAATAACATTTGATCATTATTATTTATGTATTTACTTCATTTCTTATTTTTAACTTACATACGTTTGCGGATGACTGATATTTTTTTTCTCATCCCGACCCAGTCCTATCATCCAGACACCTCCAGGAACACCTGATATCCCTTCAGTTCTGATCTACAGAGTACCTAATCCCTTCCTATCTGGGCCTTGTACTCAACAAACTACTAACCTCAACTTTTTTTTTTTTTTTTTTTTTTTTTTTTTCGTAGGGGGAATAAGGGCAACAATATAATTCTCATTTATTTATTATTTTATTGCTGCTATGGCCGGCTGTAGAACCCGCCAATCGCCTGGGCGTCTGGCCGGGTCCCCCAACCTACCTTATCGGCGTTTCCCAAGGGAACTCGGGACCAGGCATCCATGCTCTTGGCTGCGTTGCGCCGAGGATAGTCGCAGGTCGGGCCGTGTTTCCAGCAACCTGCGGTCAACCCCGGAACCACGCTAAACTGCCTTCTTTATCTTCCACCAGGAGGCGAAGAATCGACCGAACTCTGGATAGTCAGCCTCACTCATCAGCTTCCTCGGGTTCAGTCCCAGGTACGATTCTGTCCGGCGTATCAACCCCACCCTAGGCCAGTCGTACAGCGGGCATTCGAGAACTACGTTTATTATATACATATTTGTGTATAGCATCTTGTATCTTGCTGGTCCAAATAAATGTTGTTGTTGTTTATAATTTTTGAGATAACTATATTCAGAGGTTATGGAGTATGTATAAGAAAGTCCTGGATGTCGACATTTTGTTTTAGTAAAGAGAATCTCAAATAAGGGCTTATTTTTCATCAACCGCATATATATATTTTCAAACGAGAGAGAGGGGAGTATTCCTGAGTGATTAATAGCCCTTTAAAATATGACAGAATCCCAAAGTTTGTTTTCAAACGATAATACTGATCCTCGTCCGATGATTGATTTAAGTTGTCAAAAACGTCTTTTGAGGTCTGTGCGTTTCAATCTGATGTGGGTTGTCCAAGTTAAACATCTATCTAAATGAAGTCCTAGATATCGGACAGTGTCCGATACAGGTATGGGATCGTTGTTAGTGTAAACTTGTGAAAAACTGTTGTGTCTGAGAGTGAATGTAGTTTGCAGAGATTTGTCTTTATTAATTTGTATCCCAATCTGTTCGCTGGTGTAAAAATCTGACTGCCACAGTGTGACCTTGCCTATGTTGGGTCTGAGTGTTCGAGGCTATGTCGTCTGCTTATGTAGCGAGTAGTGTGTTCTTGTGTTGTGGTATGTGTGATGTGTAAAGAGAGAAGAGTAAGGGACTGAGGAAGCTATCTCGGGGAACACCTGCTTTGATCTCCAAGAGAAACGTTAATTTCACTATATTATGCATACTTCCATAATTAATAACGGTTTAATACATAGACTGGGGGGGAGCTTCTAGCTTTGATGCTAATATTTTCAAAAGCCCAGAACCGTCTTGCCCCAATATAAAGACATTTTTTTTAGTGGTGAGGTCACTAAGATGGCCATTAGGAAATTAAACTGAGATGCTCTTATATCCTATAATTTTACTATTGAGCTCAAGATCGCGCGTTCGAAACCCGGGCGAGGACCTTAGGTTTCTTATTCCATCCACAATAACATGGTTAAACAGAAATAAATATTATTATTATTATTATAAATTATAAATTCAAACAGCAACGGGTTATACGTCATTACAAATGTTTGCGGATGGCCAACCCACGTGAAAGAGTATTAATTTTCAGCGAAATAGGCTGATGTAAAGGAGAGGATCAGAAGAGAGGGTAATTACATAATAACTGCTGATGTAATGAATATATCGGCACAAAATGTAATATGAGGAAACAGAAGTCCCTATGTAAGTCAACTTCTGATAATTAGCCCAAATGACAAATACGTTTTGGAGAGAGAGTGGAAACTTTGTTGATTAATTCGTGCTGTGGAAGTACATTGAAGATGATTCACCGTCGTTTTTTTTTTTTTTTTTACTTCGTTTTCGAAGATAGGATTTGTTAATTCTACCGGAATGACTGGTGTGAAGGTGTTTAAACAGGTTTTGTCAAATTTATGAGGTGACAACATCCTGACTTTGTTTCCGACATGAAGATATAAACCTCATTACACCGCTATAGGAATTTCTATTTACCTATTACGTGGATCGGCAATTCATCCCTGTTTATAATATTGAGTCATAGAATCAATTTGAATTTAGGCTTCTGTATGTCTGTGGTTTTGTAGGTTACTTGACGCTTGATGAGAGTCGGTGTGTAACGTAAGAATGGCGGTGTTGTCTGTTTGTGGCTATCATGGTTTGTGAATGTTGTATGTGGTTATCATGGTTTGTGGATGTTGTATGTGGCTCTCATGGTTTGTGGATGTTGTATGTGGCTATCATGGTTTGTGGATGTAGAGGGGACGTCCCTGAGGCACGCCAGCTTTCATTGGGGTTACAATTGATAGTGTATTCCCCTGAGAAACATGGGAGAAATCTATAATTTTTTTACATGATTTTTATCTACAAATTCATTTACATTCACTTTCCCACCGGGCATCAAAATTCAAGTACCATAAATCAGCAAATGCTACATTTACACTCCGCCGCAATAGCTACCCATCAGTCTACGTAAATAATCATTCAACTTCAGAGGATGTCTGCTACCTTGTCATGCACTTGGAAGACTAACGTGGATGGCTGACAGATTAAAAATTACAGTAAGTAAAAAGACGCTTTGGATTAGTCAAATCATTAATTGGACGACAATCAGTCTAATTGGCTCAAATATGATTTTCAAGCCGATATGGATGTATGGCATCAAACTTTGAGGATCTACGGCCAAGTCCAACTTGAACCGGATTCAAGTTATGGAGTCCATCTTACGACCACATCAAAAAACATCCTTCATAACTACTTACAACTGCCATTCGTTTCCACAGTTGTAACACAAACTTTCACCCGAAACTCCCCATTCACCGCAATCCTCTCATTTGGGATGAAGTTTGGCTTCAAAACGCCGCCCACGTACCTCTGCAGTGCTGAGATCTAATAGACATTCATCAGCAAAAATCATAATTTGCACTACCTGCCATAATTTTCTATGTAAAATTTCCTTTATAAATATACAAATAAAATGAAAAAAAGCTTATCTTTAAGGTTTCCATCGAAATATACGTTTATACATAAAAGGCTAACAAGGAATAGAATATAAATAATTCATATTTTCTTCGGAAGGATAAAAATATTGTTAAGATAAGACCCCTATCCTAATCAAATCTTATTAGGCCAAATCTAGAGTTTCTACAGTAGAGTAAGACTCATGCCCATCAGAGTGACGGATAAGCGCTCTATTAGGCGATCTGGCAGTTGAAGCCCGGGCATGAGTCACAAACTAAAAAAAAACGAGTCTCAATGTACTAATCAGCGGTAATGTACTTCCATCAGCGCGAATTAATCAAGTAAGTTTTTGCTCTCCCTCTGATGTTTATAAGCACAGCTCCTCTTTCCTGGTCCTCCCTTTCCTTGAGCCGAATCTTCTGAAAAGAATATTAATTGTCGTTCTTATAGGGTTTGGGTACAAATATATGTGCTCTATAGTATTGTACATGTCGGTACATTCCTTCTAGAGGGAGTTATCGTGCTCACAAACTAAATGCATACATATAGATTTTTTTTTTTTTTTTTTTCATTTTTGAAATCAGGGGTAGAAAAACATGATATTTCGGAACCTCCTAAAGGATAATTTTATAAGAGAATTAATCCACAAGTTCAGCTCAAACGATGGTTTCATGGAAAAAATCTAACAAAGGACTTTTGTAGGTCAATTTGCCGACTGAGAGCTAACCACGGTATTTGTCGATGGTATCTGCACAGAATAGGTCTGACCGAAACCTCCAAGTGTAGGCATTGTGACGAGGTCGAGACTCTGGAACACATGATTATGAGTTGTAGCAAGTACCAAATAGAAAGATTAACAATGTTATCCACTGTAGAGAAATTGGTAACACAGCCTTTTTGCTACACCACATTAGTGGCATCAAACAACACTGACATATATGGTAGTATTGTGCAGTTTTTAGGGTTGGTGATTGCAAAAGAATAAATTTATTATTGAATAGATTGGCTTTGGCGGAAAGCTAAGCCCCCCCAAAGAAAAAAAAAAAAAACTCTCCATATATTTCGTAGCTGAGGAAATAAAATGTCGGGTTCCAATCTTTTAAAAAATTAATGATACCTTCGTTTTGGAAAAAACACTTTCCCTGTTTAGTTTCTAATCTAAAAAAAAGTGTGTACACAAGTTAAAATAAAAAAAATAAATAAACGTAGTAGCTAGCGACAATTTTTTTCTAAAAAAAATGTGTTTAATGTACTTGTATGAGGAATAAAATGTGCATACAATTTGCTTGCTTGGCTTGAGACAGAAAAGTTGCTTGCTTAGCTTAAGGTAGCTTAGTTGCTTGGTATGGCAGAAAACCTAGAGTCAACATCTCTTCATGAAATTACCCATGTGAATTTGCATATAAAACACGGTGCAAAGATGCAATATGTCACATAGTGATAATCCAATTAAGACAATTATGTGTTGGGTAGTCGGGTTTATTAAAGCACGTGTATCCGATACGTGGACATCGTGTCTTGGCGATAATTGACCCACAAACATTCCACCAGTCATTCAGAAAATTAAAACTTGTTTCGACAATACTAATTGCTGGTGAGAGGACGCCGGTAATAATATTGACAGATATTAACCCTTCGAGTCTGACAGACATATGATTAGGTGTAAAAAACCGAAAAAAAAACAATCTTTATTTCTGTTTCCAGTGCACAAAGCACTCTACACAGCAAAAAATAAAAATAATAATAAATAAAAATAATTATAAATAGTTCCAGTATGAAGTGTCCTGGTAAAGAGTTTTTAGCCTTCAGTTTTGGGTTGGTTGGCCCAATCTATAAAATTCAGCTCCCGAAGAAAAACAAACATGCCTAAAGTGGGATTGAGTTATTCTTCCAAACTAAAAAGTTGGATTATTAATTATCGTGAACTTAAGTTCCGTGGAAAGACTGTGTTCTGCACATCATGTGAGAAAGCAATAGGGTGTGAAATAAGATTTTAAAAAAATTTGTGTTTCCAGTAAATATTTTTATAAATTGTATAAATAAATTCCTTTATGCTTTTTATTTTATATATTTATTTTTAAACCCTACCCAATTTTATATTGAAAATTTACAAATTAGATCCAATTTTTTTTTTTTTTTTTTTTTGCAGAAAAACAGTTAATGGCAGGATTTAATTTTTTGTTGCACATTTTTGCCCTTTTTTTGTACGTTTTTTAATTCTTTTACTGCGCGAAATACGGGCTCTACTTATTGCCATCCACGAGCACCACGTCTTTCTAGGTTTCTTTGGCGGGATTGAGCCGACTTCTTCACATGTTGTCTCAACTTCGACGGTTGGACTGTTCTTGGTTTAAGTGTCTATTAAATAGAACTTGTCCTATTATTCGCTTTCGATTCAAACATTTTAATTTACTTTTTTTCTACAAGATTCCAGGTAGATCCATTAGAAGGGGTCCTGAACGTGACTTGCGACAAATCACTCGAACCCCTGAAGTGCAGTCATTCTTGTAAGGACAAGCCTCCAATGCGGTCGTTCTTTACCTTCATGGAGAGAGCTAATGGAGACACGTCGAATTTACTAGATTTTACCATTCTAACACTACGACTGGGGAATGGTACAAATGATATTAATTTTTCAATATTTTCCCTACTTGAGCTTCCCGGAGATGTCCCGCCATAACATCTTTTTGCAAAGATTTTTTTGGTCTGTCTTGGTCTGTGCGTCAGTCAAAACGATCCGGTCAAACGGCTAAGTGAATAGAAACCACATTTAAGAAGTATATTTGACACGTAAGTAGGAAGAGCTTCAGGGTTTGTTGACTTTTTCCCCTTTACTTACATCTCCGAGAAAATAACTTTATTATCTGTAACTAACTGTTTATATAATGTATGCTTGGTACTATTTATTGATTTTAATTTATATTCATTAATAAATGTATCCCTTACTTTATTTACAATATCATTCCCTTTTATTCTGCCATCCAAAAACTCAATTATATTAACATTACAGTTGTTACAATTAGATTGCACTTCGTTATACCAAAATACCTTTTTATCGATGACATTCCTCGTAACAATGTTTATATATCTATAAGATGGGAGATTTAAAGATAACTTTATAAAATGTAAATGTAATTTCAATGTAAACAAGAAAACAGGCATTAAATCAGATTCTAAATATAAGAAGAAATCTGCTCTGTTTCTGGCCAGCTTTAAACATTTTATAATAAATAATTTGAAGGTTGGAATGGCCGTGGTCTAATTACCTAGGTCTTTAAATTGTAGGTCCTATTGACTGACATCGTACAGGCACGGGACCATCGCTCGGAGTGGCATGCTAAAGGTTTTTCACCTCCCAGAAAACAAATCGAAGAACCTCGGCCAGATTCCGAACCCGCGATCGTGAGTTCAGTAATCAAGCAAGCTACCACTAAGCTATCAGAGCCCTCGGCTAAGTTAGTGGACTTGGAATGGCATTTTTTTTTACGTTACATAATATTGAACTTTTTTATACTAATTTGTGATTTTTTGCCCACCAAGGTGTTTTATTATCTACGAAATAATTTCATGGAAGGTCATTTGTCAAAATTATGAAGGCCAATGAAATGAAAGTTATTAATGTCTACCTTTACAATCATTATCCTAGAATCATTTGGCTTGATGAGGCTAGAAAAAACCAAATCAGCTCTAAATCTATCTAGTAATCTTCCAGAACCCCTAAGACCGATACTTTTTGATTTTAGGCACAAGTTGAGAATGAATGGATCGACACGAAATTTCATATATGCTTCCGGAACCCTCAAAGGACGATTTCAACGAATCAGTGGAAGTACAGATTTGAGACGTTGTGTAGCGGTGGGACAACTCAAAAATCCTGTAGCGGGGGGTGCTCTACTCAAAAATTCTATAATAACTGCCGATGTAATTAATGTATCGACATGAAATTTTATATTTAAATTCAAAACACCGCAATGATGGCACATCAATTTTTGAGGGCGCCGGTAGCTTATTGCGGTTCCAAACTCTCATAGGCTCATAGTTTATTTTATCTGAAGGTAAAAAAAAATGTCTGGTACTCGTTAAAGACCCCTGCTTTAAGTGAAAAAAAAATTTAGAGCGCTCTGGTAGTTGGCGATATGACCTCGTAGTTAAAGCCTAGGAAAGTAAGGTGGGGACTAGAGTAGGAAGGATAGCCACAAATACCCCAATAACTATCTACATAAACTTTAGTATGAGGATTCAGAAGCCACTATGTATATCAAATATTTTTGCCCAAAAGTTCGATTGGCTTTAGGAGAGCGAAAACGTAATTGATTAATTTGTGCTGGACAAGTACATAGTCGGTGATTCACCGACGGATTTTTTATATGTTTTTGACGCCTATTTCACAAAAAAAGTATAATTAAACGGCGGAAAAACATCATTAGCCCCTAAAGATCAATAACTTTCATTAGATGTGTGACTTCTGTATGTAATGTTGACCCTTCTCCAGTCAGTCCTCTTAGTGAAGCGGTACAGATGTTGACAGTTCGGGAAGTGAAAGGAACACCGCCCGTGGGTAGACCTGGCGTAGGCACAATATTTATTGAGGGCGCCGGGAGCGTGCTTGCTAAAATACCCGGCCCAAGCTCTTAAATTTTTTTATCTGGAATGAAAAAAAAACAACTAAGCTCAAAGAAAAGGGAAGGTCAAAGAGCGCACAACTCAAAAACGCTAATGACTGTCAACGTAATGAATGTTTTGACATCAAATTGCATATATATTTAAATTCAAAACCTCATAATTACGACACGAAATCAGCAGAAGAGTAAAGGAGATAGGAGATGGGGAGGGGGGGGGGGGGGGGGGGGGTCAACTTAAATAACTGCCGATGTAATGAATGTATCGTTTGAAATTCATTAAAAGGATTCAGAAGTATCTGTGAAAGTCGAAATCGTCCTGGAATGCCTTCAAGCACTGGCGTCCCTAACGGATCAAAATAGAGTAGAGATGACATCAGGGACTTGAGGGCAGCGAAAGGACTGATCAACTGGCCAGGTCAGGAGCTGACAGAGAACCTATAGGACCGAAACCCTTCTGCGGGATCTCTAAGAGCACCGCAAGGGCGGTAATAAAACGTTGGCTGACCAGGAAACACATCCAGTTCTGGAGAGGAGTCCCAAACCAAGACTTTATTGCGGAACCCTCATAAGAAAGGAGCTGAGAACTCCTGAATGTGAGCAGAATGGATCTAAGAGCTATGACAGAGCTGATTACAGGACACTGTCATATGAACACAAACCCCACACAATATGGGAATCGCTAGAAGCCCTCTGTGCAGGAAATGTGGCGAGGAAACTCCGGTTCATATTCTAAACCAGTGTAAGGCACTAGAAAGCAAGAGATTTTATTGCGTCGGGTCTGCCAGGACCAAAGCAGGTAATGAAGGGAACCTGCAGCAGAATCCTGGACTTTATTAAAAATACAGGACTGTAGTAGGGGCCAATACATATAAGGCATACAAAAAGCGGCCTACTCCGGTCGCGGTGATACCATCAGCCCTAAAAAAAAAGTCTGTGAAAGTCCACTATAGATTTTTAGCCAAAATGTTTAATTGGTTTTAGAGGTAGACGGAAAACTTGGTTGATTAATTCGTTCTGGGGAAGTAGGCTACATTGCCGGTGATTCACAGATGACTTTTTTTTCAGTTTTCCGGGGATGTTCGTGTGTTATACCTTAGGTATAAGGAATTAATTGTAATCGAGTGAAAATCCCAAGTTCTTATGGGGTTCTGGATACACATATAATTTCCGTGTCGATATAGATATTCATTATATCGGGAATTATATTTTTTATTTTTTTTGGAATCATATGGTCGGAGAACCCAAGTATACCATAAACCCTGAGTGAGTTATGGGTTTATCACACGGCGAGTGATAGCAGATAAACGAGACAAAAGATGAAGGTGTGACTAAAGCTCCTCCTGTTTTACCTCTATCTCCCACAAGCGAGCGTATTATTTAGAATATGGAGCTAACTGAATTTACAACAAATAGTTATCCAAGTATTCAGTGGTTATAATTGGTGTTAAAACTATCAGAACTATTCCAACTTCCACAAACATTTGAATCAAAGGCGAATAGTTTCGACAAGAATCTCTTTCTCTCGCTTCATCCCAGTAATTTCCTCCGCCATTTTCCTCCTCTAATTGTTCTACAGTATTTTAATTACATATTTTCTCTAACTAAGCCAGGAAAACTTTTCATCACCAGGAAAACATGAGTCCTAACCAGTGCCGGCCCGAGGCAAGTTTTAGGATGGAGCGAGATCCAATTATGGCGGCCCCCTTGCTTGCCCCTAATATATACCAGTTGTGCGTAGAAGCATGGGACTTGGAAGATCTCGACAACATCTTAAATCGGGAGCCATGATGGCCGTGCGGGCTAGAGCGTAGGGCTTTGGTCGCATGGTCTCACCATGGTTTGTTGGTTCGAATCCCGTCCGGGAGTTAGTTTTATTTCGTAGATAGAACTCCCTCCCGGGGCCATGGATGTCGTAAATAACTAGATAACACATGGCTAATATGCATCGAACATAAAACCAAAAAGAAATTTAAAAAAAAAAATCTTAAATCTCTATCCAATTTGTCGATTGAAAACAGCCATGCTCGTTGACATTGTACTCTTCACAGTATCTATAGGAACAGTTGATGTAGAATGACAAACAAAATATGTAGGAATTTAAGGTAGGTACATTTATTTATCACAAAAATTACTTTTATAAAAAGATCATTCATTTGTATTATTTTACTAATGAAAAAATAAAATATTTTTTTCTCTTATTTTTCTTTAACACTGAGGCGCCCATTTCCAGGAATTCTACTTTAACCATTGTTTCATTTTCTGCAAAAGCTACCGACGAACCTATCGAACGAATGTGAATGTACAAGTCATTTTACTTCGGGTGAAATTATCTACAAAATGACTACGACGATTTGGTTTACTTTTACTGACCACATACAGATTTTTTTCACACGCAGTATTAATGACTTTCCACACTTCCGAAATCGACAAATATTAATATTCAGCGATATCGGCAAAAGAGGATCAGGGGCTCAATTAAAAAAAAAAATAAATAAATAAATAACTGCCGATGTAATGAATACAATTTCATATTTGAAGTTAAAACCCAATAAGGACATAACCTGAGAAATTTTAGCAATACCGGTCGAAAGGAAGGGTAGTTCAGGGGAGGGGGCACAACTCAGAAACCCTAATAACAGAAGTTCAACTAGTTTTAAATTATATCTGATGTTAGTTATTTTGGACTGATCTACACCAACTATAAAATCAAGGTTATCATACAAATAGGTTTCATATAATAATGTTATTTGTCATTACATTTTTGTCATTTGTCAATGAGATCATTTCCTGTTGACTTTTTGGTTAGTTCATTTTTTTGTCTCAATAGAAAATAAGCTAGTTGTAGAACCCGGCGTTGCCCGGGAGTGTTATAAAGTAATTTTGGAGTTGTGGGATCCTGGGGCCCTATTGACTAACAAATCGTGGGATCCTGGGGCCCTATTGACTAACAAATCGTGGGATCCTGGGGCCCTTTTGACTAACAAATCGTGGGATCCTGGGTCCCTATTGACTAACAAATCGTGGAATCCTGGGGTCCTATTGACTAACAAATCGTGGGATCCTGGGGATCCTCCAATCCACGATTATTGAGGTTTTGGAGTTATGACCTCCTGTAATCAATAAATCCCTTTCCTTTCACCGATTTGACTGAAAGTCAATAAGTGTCGCCCTTACGGGTTTTTGAAGGGTTCATCGAGAAGTGTCCGATCACTCTTCTCAATATCATTCGGGGTTGGTCAGGAAGAGTTTGTTCCTCTAAACAACTCTTTTCATTGACAACACCCTGGTTGTTCGCCCCAAGGTGAGTCTCCTTTTCACCATGCCATTCCTCCAGGACTTAAATGGTTTTAAATATCCAATTATTAATTAAAATTACTATTACCAAAAATTAATTATAGCATATAAATTATAAATTAATAAATCCTTGACTTGGAGACATATTCGTATTTAAGAGAACACAAAATTACACAGCGTGATACCAGATAATAGATATGTCTATAAACAGGGTGAGAAAAATACCAATTAATCATTACTAATTACTAATTACTAATTACAACAAATAATCATGATAAATGTCACCAAAAAAGTCCACAAAGAGGCCGTCCATAAAACTATTCAATTAATTAACACAAGCTTTGCTTCCCCAGCTATTCGATGTAAAGGCGGACTTTTGTAATCGATCAGAAATTCGATGTTGAGTTTTCACCTGAAATTCTTGTTTTCCAAACCCTTGATTTCGAAAATTAAAAAAAAATTTCGGGGGCCCTGAGGCACACTTCTTCCGGGGACCCTTGAATTATTTTTCCAATATTATCTTCAATTTTATTTTTAAACATTTATATAATACACCAGAACTTTCTAGAATCTTATAGAATGTCATGAAATTTTCCAGTTTCTCGAAATTACAAGAAGTTTCTAGAAAAATCCAATAGATTTTCTCCCTATTTCTAATTTATAATAATAATAATTTTTATTGTTTAAAGGGCTCACCCCTATACAATTGAGTCAGCGACCGTTACTTTTACAATATAAACATTAACATTTCCAAAATTAAAGATTGATCAGCTGAACGATACTGAAATATATAAAAGAACCTTTAACAAACTAAATAAATAACATAAATAAATAAAAAAAGTATAAATATAAGTAATTACAAATTATTAATAATAATAATAATATAACAAAGACAGTAAATATGGAGTGGGGATGTAGGTATTGAATGTCAATATAATATGCAAGTTGAAATACATTATTTATGTTTCTTAAACTTCTCTGGGATGTTCCACTGTTGGTTGTTTCCGGTATTTCTTCCAGAGGTGTCTTCTTATTTTTTCGGACAATATTTCGGGACACTTACACGTCCATTCTTCTGGTCACTATGAACATTCTACTCCTGGGCACCCTCCTTTTTATTGCCAAAATTTAACTGTGTACAGGTTTTGACTATAAAAAGGAGGGTCCCCAGGAGTAGAATGTTCATAGTGACCAGAAGAAGGGACGTGTAAGTGTCCCGATATATTGTCCGAAAAAATAATAAGACACCTCTGGAAGAAATTCCGGAAACTACCATACATCATTTATTAACAATGAACGATCTAAGTTTCAGAGCTCTGATTAAATAATAGAAAATATTTGAGATATCATTCTTATTATGGGCCAGGAATAATGTATGAAAATTGGATCGATCTATACTGACACTCTGCGGCAGGAAGTGGCTTCTAATGGGAGAGTAGATCGGACAGGATATTAACAGGTGTATGTATACGTCTTCCTATTCGTTTTTATTGCAGATTGTACAAAGTTCCTGGGGATCCTTCTTCCAATTAATCGCTGATTAATTTTTTTGATGGAACGGGGGCCCCTGAGCTTGGCGGCTGCCTCACTTGCCTCATGAATAAATAAGCACTGGTGTATATAATGAATCTCTCGGTACACAATTTTATATGTGTAGGTACCTAGAACCTCATAAGAACGACACCTATTGTTTTTCAGCCAATTCGGTCGAAGGGAAGCTCAACTCAAAACCCCTATAGCTGTTTAATATATATTTAAATTCATAGTCCCTAAGAACGGCTCCTCTTAATTTCACGAGAGTACTCCCATAAATCATATACATTTGTGAGATAGGCAATATTTCAAAAATACATACTTTTGTTTATTTCTAATTGATTTTTAGAGTGAATGGATGATTGGTTTTGGAGAAAAAGCGAAAGTTTAATTGAATAATGAGTTAATTTTTTTTTTTGTGAAAGATCCAAAGATTTATTCCCTCTTTTATATATTTATATTTTTTAATTTCCTGGAAATAGTTACTTTATTGTCCAGGCAATATTGCCTACTTATTCTGGGCCGGTAAAGCTACTCGTGGTGCCTACCCCAACAGCCCCAACCAGCCTCAGATCCAGTGGTGGGGGTCCACATATATAACCACACCTCCACAAATCTCCCTTATAGTGAACATGTGCTGGAGATCCGTGCTCCTTTGTGTCCTCCGTGAGTCAAATATTTTTATTTATTTTGTTTATAATAGTTACTTTTGTTGTTCCGAAGAGCTCACAAACAAACAGTTTACAATAATAGCAATTATGAAAATTGTTAAAATTAATTCTACGACGGCGCTGATAGTTCAGAGATAGCGAGCTCAACTTCGAGGGTACGAAATCCCTTAGGTTTTTTTTTTCTAGATGAAAAAACCTAGAGCACGCCATCCTTCGGATGGGACATTAGCGATGGTCCCGATTCTGTACGATGTCAGGTAAACCCCTACCCTAACTGAATAAAAATTTAGGACTCCTATTGTAGAGTCGGGCTCATGTCCACCAGAGCGACGAAAGAGCCCTTTTATAGGCGATATGACCTAGACGGTAAAGTTCATATCAATTTATTTTATTTCTATATTTATTTATTTTTCCAATTATTTATCACCGTGAATAAATGTGATGTCAACTAAGGAAGGGAAAGAATATACAAACATGAATACGAAAAGACGTCGTCGTTGATTCACCGGCAATGTACTAACTTAGGGCAAATTAATCAAAAAGCTGTTTCTCTCCCACACAAACCTTTCTACCGATTTTATTGAAAATTATTAGATGTCTTACACAGGGACTTTTGAATCACCATACTAAATTTCCTGTTGAGGTTAGGTTTGGTTAGGTTTTATGACTCATGCCCGGGCTTTAACTACGAAGTCATATCGCCTACTACCAGAACTCTCTTTCGTCTCTCTGGTGGACATGAGGCCGACTCTACTAAATTTTTATTCACCTAGGGCAGGGGTCTTTACCGAGTGCCTGACATCGTACAGGCTCGGTACCATCGCTTAACATCCCATCCGAAGGTCGGCGTGCTTAAGTTTATTTTACCTCCCAAATAAAATAAACTAAGGACCTCGGTCGGGTTTCGAATCCACGTTCTTGAGCTCAGAAGGTAAGCACGCATATCACTGAGCTTTCGGCGCCCTCAATTTCCTGTTGATATATTCGCTATATCGAGAATTATTTGGATCTATCGGGAGTTATCGTGTTCATAGAAACACAAACAGGAATTTATTTGTTTTCCATTTTTGTAATGAGGGGGTCGGAAAATATGAAACTCCTGTGAAAACTCAATATTGCCTCAGAAAGAGAAAATAGATAGAAAAAAGTCGTCGGTGTAACAGCGGCAATGTATCGTACTACCTCAAAACAAATAAGCAATTAGATTTTCGCTCTCCCTCCAAAACCAATTTACCGTTTGAACCAAAAACCACCAAAAACCAGTTGTTGACTTGCTTCCGAATGCTCATACTAAATTATGTGTCGATACATCCAATACATCGGAAGATATTAAGATTTTTGATATCCCCCTTTCCCTTCGGTCTTTATGGGGTTTTGAATGTAAACATGAAATTTTTCGCTGATACATTTATTACAAGGAGAGTTTCTGTGTTGTCTTCTTTATGGTCGATTAGGCTGAAAATCATTAGGTGCCATTCTTAGAGAGTTCTATATTTTTATTCTATCGTGTTCACAGACAAACAGATATTCTTATTTTCATTGGAAAACTTAACATTCCGGTGAAAACTCAACCTGAAATTTTTGACTGATTACATAACTTGGCCTATACTTAGAGGAAGTAAAACATTTGAAGTGCCAGAATTTGAAGTGGCCCCCCTCCTTTGAAGGGACAACTACTTCTACGACCTAAAAATAATTGAAAATTTGATAATTTCTAAAAACATTTGACTTAAAGTATTACTAATTAGACGAAGCCGGTAAACTGCTAGTGTAATTGTAAAGGTAAACATTGTAAATATTCTTAATTTTTTACATTTAAAATAATATGATTAAAAAAAAACCAAAAAAAATCACTTCTTAATGTCCGTAACTTTTGATAAAATTTCTGAATTTTTTGATCCTTTGGTTTAAGAGAATAAAATAATACTATATGTATTTTCAAAATTCAGGGTTTTCTTCTTATTAAAACAATCAATTTTGATGAAGAAAATAATTTTACAACCATGGCGGAAAAGAGCACGCAGAAAATATACATTTAAATATACTTTTCCCTCTGGCATTTCCCTCAACTTTTTTTTAAAAGTAAAAACTAAAAAAGAAAAGCCGGTGAAACACCAGCAATAATCAACTAATTTTTCGCCCTCCAAAACCTAAAAAATCAACATTAGGACTTCTGAATCCTTTTAGTAAATTTCACATCGTTGCATTCAATACAAGAACACTTATTATAGTTTTTGTATAAAAAACCAAAGTATCTGGATACACATTTAAAATTATGTGTCTAAAATATATATCTTAAAATTATGACTCATGCGCGGGCTTTAACTATGAGGTCATATCGCCTACCACCAGAGCGCTCTTTAGTCACTCTGGTGGGTCTTCAACGTGGACCTGACATCTCACAGGCTCAACGTCCCAACTGAAGGACGGCATCCTTAAGTTTTTTCCACCTCCCAGAAAAAAAACCTAAGAGCCTCGGCCAGGTTTCGAATCGGAGATCTTGAGCTTAGTAGGCAAGAACTCTACCTCTGAGTTACCGGCGCCATCGATATAATCAAGGACATATACTTGTCGATTTATTCATTCTTTCGGAAGTTATTGTATTCACACATTCAAAGGATATATTATAAGTACGATAAATAAGGCTGGCAGCACTGTTCTTTGATTACGCTTCAGTTTGGGTACTAGGAAATGTTTAAAAAACTTGAATAATTAAAGTTAGCTGAGCTTCATTATAAGTTGTACCGATAATTTTTAAAAATATTATAATAAAAAGTGTCTAATTATTAAATAGACCTAATTATTGAATATATACAGCAATAATAATCACGTTCCTCTGAATATTTTCATCTCTGTCGAAATTTGATTTCATCTCTTCAGGGGGTATACCCCCTCCCATAAAAAATGAAAACAATTCATGACTACCATGTCTCATAGATGCTAGTGCTGCCGTTATATTTTGAGTTTCATAAGAATGATTGAATTTCAATAATGTATGATCTGACAGTAATTATAAAACATGCGCTTTTCAAATTTTATGACAATCATAATTTAAATAAACATTTTTATTATAATTTATTCATAATTTTGAATGGGGTTGGACGCTATTTTTTTAACTTGTTGACTTTAATTACCCAACCATCTCCTTCTACCGCCAATGCCCTGACTATAGTTATTTTAAATATAAACAAATGTTTAAAATTGGATGAACATCCAGCCAGGGCGAGGGCGCCCATAGCCCAGAGGTTGCGAGCTAGCCTATTGAACTCAAGATCGTGGGTTCGAAACCCGGCCGAGGCACTTAGGTTTTTAGTGTGGAAGGTAAAAAAACCTTCATCACGCCCTCCTTTGGATGAAACGTAAAACGATGGTTCCGCTCTGGTCCGGTACTCGTTAAAGATCCCACCCCTAGGTGAATAAACCTAGGTAAGCGAAATTTAGGATTCCCACAGTAGAGTCGGACTCATGTCCACCAGAGCGACGAAAGAGCGCCCTGGTAGTAGGCGATATGACCTCGTAGTTAAAGGCGTGAGTCACAATAACTAACTCCCACCCAGGGCAGGAAATTATCCTTAGAAAACCAGAAAGGGTGGGGTTACAAATGACTAAAATGATATTTTGATGGTTTCGTGCAGCCAGTAATTATTTCTTTGATTTCGTAAATTCCTGATTCCGTTTGATCTACTCAACCAATTTCAAATTTGAAAAGTGTGTTTAATTTTATATTTTATTCCACTCATGCAAACTACCTCAGAATTTCAATTAACTGTATAAACAAAAGCTTTGCATCAAAATTTTGCATAACCAAAAGTCAAATAAATAATAGCCGATAGCAGGTTTCAGATAAATAATTCATATATTTTATGGACAAAAATGGGGGCAAATTTTATGCCGGAAAGTGGTGCCATTTCTTATCGCAAAAACGCATTACAATACCGTCTTATTTCGTCCTCAGAGAAGGATGCATATATAATATCTCGTTTCGATACATTCATTTTATCGGGAGTTATCGTGTGACAGACGGACAGACACATGCAACGATTTTTTTTTTCATTTTTGGAATCAGGGGTTTGAAAAATAATACAATTATATCAAAACACTTCATTCTTGGAAAGCCAAAATGTAACCACACAGAAACTCGGTCAAACCAATAACGCGGCGCCGGTAGCTCAATGGTATGTGTGCTTGCTTAGTTAGATTTTTTATCTGGGAGGTAAAATAAACTTAAGCACCTCGTCCTTTCGGATGGGATGTTAAGAGATGGTCCCGAGTCTGTACGATGTCAGGTACTCGTTAAAGAGTACCCTAGTTGAATAAAAATTTAGGGTAGGCAAAATTTAGGACTCTCACAGTAGAGTCGGGCTCATGTCCACCAGATTGACGAAAGAGCGCGATATAACCTCGTAGTTAAAGCCCGGGCACGAGTCATAAAAACTAACCTAACCTATAACACCCATGTACTTCGTATAACTGGAAAAATAAGATTGTCGAGGCCAAGAGAAAAAACAATTTCCTTCGGATTTTTCCTCGATTTTTCTTGCTCCAACCAGATATTTGCGATTGGGTCATTTTATCTGGGACACCCGGTATAAAAGCTCTTAACGAAGATATCAGGTTTTTACATTACGGTCGAACTGAACAGAGAAAATAGGGCCGCGAAGTGAGGGGCCAAGTTCATGAAAACCAGGCAAAAAGTTGAAAATCAAAGTTGATCAAACAAAACATCTGTTGACATGAGAGCACAACTGAATCATGTTTGTTTAGGATATTGTCAAAGGTGTGTCGGGGAAGTGTTTTCTTCATTCAAGCCCAATGTAGTCAGGGACCGGTCGATTTTTACCCTGAATAACTGAAAAGAAGTCGTCCGTTATTCACCGGCTATGTACTTTCCCAGCGCGAATTAATCAATTAAGCTTTCTCTCTCCCTCTGAGACCAATCTAACGATTTGGTTGAAAATTTATAAATTTCTTATTCAGGGACGGAATCCTTATGCTAAATTTCGTGCTTCTTCTTTGGACCTGGATCGACATATAAAATTTCGGTTTTCAGTAAAGCAGCTTTTTTCTTCTCCCAATTTATTGTAAAATTTTTTTAAAACATTGTTAGACGTTTCGGGAAAGACCTCCCATCATCAATAACTTATAAAATTTGTTAGATGACTGACATGAACAAACACCCTTTTTATATAGGGTAACTTTAATAAAAAATTATGATAAGCAACCGTCATGGTTGGTGCCTAGTTCAAATCAACTCCTCATATTTATTTGTGATTCGATGAAAAACTCCTTTAATACAGCGACAAACTTGTATAAGTTAGGGTGTGCACTGCAGAAATTTTTGTTGAAATGTGAGTGGGAAGACTCACAAGCATTAGTGGTCTCCGTGTCCCACACATTATCTGTTGCCCAAATAATGGGAGGATATTTGGCGTCGTTATCAATATAATTTTTATTTGAATATTGGGAAAACCTCCCCAATTCTGGAAACACATGTTGATATGGCGCCATGATGTTGGCAACTTTAGAATAAATTAAAAACTTAATTAAAACCATTGAGCTCTCGACGTATAGAGGCTTCGCGCTCTCGACGTATAAAAATGGGATTAATTTTTATTATCTGCGCTCTGGCCGTAGATGGCCAGAACTTTAATATTGTATTTTAACCGGAATTTCATATTTTCCGGCCCCCACTGATACTTTTCAAGCCGCCATAGAAGATATTGTGATTAGTGCTGCGCCAAAAAAACCTAGCAAAACCGAAGATGAGAGAGAGAGAACGGAGGGACGACACCCCCTGGTAATCAAAATTTAAGGACCCCGAGGATGAGAGCCCGGCAATGGTCACGTACCCTCAACGTGAGTCCACGTTGTCGTCATTATAGAAGAACAACTGTCACTTTTAACGTTTTGAGCTCCATAGCCACTAGAGCTACGTGGAGCCTCGGCCAGGGTTGCCAACCATACTTTATAATAAAGTATCATACTTTATTATTGGTCGATATACTTTATTCTTTTGCATAACTATTAAAAATGCGAAAATACTTTTTTTTGAGTCTTTATAATACACGGAATAAAACGCACTTACACGTAAGTTCCGAACGATTTGTTATTGTCAAAGACAAATAGAACGGAACGTACACGCTTAAATTGATTATTACTAAACGAAACGGATGACAGGACCGTGAAATGTCAGGTAAACAGAGTTCACTATCGGTTTCTTCTTTTCGACGTTGTTTTGATGCATGAGTGAGGTTTGAGTTTAAAAGTGCTTTATATTTATTTTATATTGTCTAAAATGGTAAATCATTCAGATTCTGATAATGAGACACCACTAATTCCAAAGAAAGCAAAATTAATTTAAACTAAACTGTTACAAAAATATAAAACTGAGTGGGTGAAACAATATGGGAGCATGTTTTGTGAAAAGCAATAGGTACTTAAAATGTTGGTTCAAAAATTAAATTTTTTCAAAACTTTTTCGAATTATGTTATTTACGGTAATCTTAATAATATGTATTTAAGGCAATAAAAACTTAAATTTTGAAAATACTTTGTTTTTCCTTCAGATACTTTTTATTTTCCTCTTTCAAAGACAAGTTACGTTATTTTTCTTTATAAAGTTGGCAAGCCTAGCCCTGGCTACTAGAACTATCTACACTGGAGTATATAGTATACGAGGAAGGTACGCCGCTGGTAGGTGGTGATATCGCCCTGGAAATCGTTGCGCGACCCGTGATTCTGGTTCAAGTCCAGAGAGCAGCCGTTTCAATAATAATGATAAGAACTTCTTGCACTGTCTCTACGGTTCTCCAAATTGTGGCCGAAACTCCGCTCATCATGGAGGAAGAGCGGAAACGTTGCCAGAACATTATCCAGAAATGGATTGTGAAGAAATGACAACAGCGGTGAAAAGATAATTTTTATTTATATTTTAATATATTTTGTTGACATCCCGGCAATATTATGGAGATAAGAAGGCATAAAAAATAATTTATTGGCCGGAACATAAGTGAAATTTTTGCAATTCGGATGTTATTAATTAAAAGATTTGAAGAGGAAGGATTTTATGGCTAAAATGGCAAAACAGGTTGTGACCAATACACCAAGTGTGCGAGAAGATGAAAATGGAAAGTGATGTGGGTTTTTGACAGAGAACCGGATTTTGGCATGGTAATACATATATAATTTTACACAATCCGTTGAATGATATAACAGAAATGTATTCAAATTTCATAATATCTGATTAGCATCTTCAAGACATATGAATTTGAAATAAGTGCTACATGTGATATTGAATTTTGGGGTTTCTGACAGCCAGATTAATACAATCAAGTTTAAAAAAAAAAAAAAAAAAAAAAAAAAAAAAAAAAAAAAAAAAAAAAAAAAAAAAAAAAAAAAAAAAAAAATTATTAAGGAACCTTCAAATATGAGGTCATATCGCCAACTACCAGAGTGCTCTTTCGTCACTCTGGTGGACACGAGCCTGACACGAGTCCTAAATATCCCACCCTAAATTTTTATTCACCTAGGGCAAGCGTTTTTAACGAGTACCTGACACCCCTCGGGACCATCTCTTTACGTCCCTTCCCAAGGACGGCGTGCTTAAGTTTATTTTACCTCCCAGATAAAAAAAAATTACAATAAACGTTTTGAACACGCGATCTTGAGCCAATTTTGTCTTCTTGGTCCTATCTCAAACTGTATGTAGACTTACTAGCGATTGAGAATTTAATTAGGAATAGTTTTGGTAGGAACTAGTTTTTCGATAGGATTAACCGTTTTCGGGTAAATCAAGGAAACGTCAAAAAATAAAATGAATAAATAAATACTAATAAATAAACGACCCCACCATTTTTTCAGCTCCTACTTTCCAAAATAGAGAAGGGTATGGTATAAGTAACACTTTTACTTATTTTCGTTCTAAAATTGTTTTGAAAATTATTTTTTTAAATGTAGGTACAATTAATGTTCTTCCGTTTGATATTCTACTCCCGGGTCAGCAAGATTTAATTATTCTGTGACTGTGTAGAGATAAAACACTCTAACCGTCAGACAAATGAGCTAGTACACTGTACGGATGCCAAGTTATTTAAAGATTGGCTAACTCACTCTATATTTAAGATCAAAATCAAGAATGAGATCCTCATAATCTGTCAAAAGTTTCATCGATATCGGCCGAAGGGAAGGAGGTTCAGGTGAGGGGGCTCAATTCAAAAACCATAAAAAATACCGATTTAATAAATTCATCGCCATAAAATTTAATTTAATTTAAATCTTCATATTAGGTGCCCATATATAAGTTAATTATTGAATATTAGCACAAACAGTGGACTGGTTTTCGAGGGGGAACTAAAAATTAATTGATTATTTTGTGATTCCCCTACGACCCTTTTTATTAAGTGTTTCACAATATCTCTGCAGAAAAAGTTAAGTATCTCCTTCTCCAGGTTCGTCATGCTTCTACTCTTCTTTCATTTAAGTCCCTACTTTTCCAGTATCTCCTAACTCAACAAACCTCTGATTCCTAAGGCTGGCTCCTATGAGATAGTTCTCGTCTTCCAATAAGTCTCTCTCTCCACTGGACAGATTGTCTTCTGTTTCAGTCCAGTTTTTTACAATTCATATACAAGTCATTATTGTTATCATGTTTCACATTATTATTCTTACTTGTTTTTCTAATAATATTTTTCTCTTCATTATTTTTTCACTAGTTTATTATATTGTTTTACTCATTGCCTGTTTTTAACATTTAATATTTATTCCTAGAGACCTCTTTTCATTTATTTTTATTCTTCTCAACTGGTTGATACTTGTACACTCTTGTTTATTTTTTCTTCTTCTTCTTCTTCCTGCGGCGCTACGGTCCTTAAAGAACCCGGGCCTCCGTCACAATCCTCCTCCATTCGTCTCGATCTATGATGCCCAATACTCGGAGATCCGCCTCGACGTCGTCCAGCCAACGGAGTCTCGGTCTTCCTCTTCTCCTGGCACAGCCTGGCCTACCGTAGAGGGCCTGTTTAGGGAGTCTTCCTCCTTCCATTCTTTCTACGTGGCCCAACCAACGTAACCTCGCCTGCTTGATCACGGATACCATGTCGGGATCCCCGTAGACGTCTCTCAACTCTCTGTTCTTCCGGATACGCCATCTGCCTTTATCGGAAACAGGTCCATAAATCTTTCTGAGTACTTTGCGTTCCCACAGTAGCAGTCTGTTCATTTTTTTATTTTTTTATTCTTCTTTATTTTTTATGTTATTATTTTTAGGGGACGCATGTCCCAGAATAAAGATGGTTTCTCATTTCATTCAAGTATCATTAACTTCTAATAACTCTCGTTGAAATTAATTTTTCGTTACGAAATTTATGTGATAGGTAAATATCTTTAGCCAAATTGTGCAAAGCGGGAAGAAGGTTTAAAATTAGAGAGAGTTTATACAAATAATTCGAGCCAGAAATAGAAGTATACAATACTGGTGATTTATCTACCATTTTTATTTTTTCTAATATTTTGACCTGCCAGGTCTGTTCCAGTTAATTGCATACACCCTGGGCTGCCCCTACAGTGTACACTGGCGTCTATCCAGAAAGTTTCAGCAGGACTTATAACTTATCCTGACCATAAATTTTGGATGACCACTCTAGGTGACCTTTTGAGAACCCATCCTTAAAATACCGCTAAATAACTCGCCTTAGGCAACAAACTAGTTGGCCCCCAATTTGTCTTTCTTCTATGGTCTAATTTTCTGGACTGGAATATAGCATTAAATGTTGCAATGTTCAATTAATTCTCAGCAATTTAGAATGAAGTGTTGAGTCATTTGGGTGAACACAGTCCTGACTTTTGACTTACGCAGGTTTTAGGACTTAAAAGTACAGTAGACTCTCCCTTATCCGGCGTTCTGTTAACCGGCGCGTTCTCTTATCCGGCGCTCGCAAAATAATATCAAATTTGTTAAACTAAAATTAACATTCAATTATTAGATTATCAATTATACGAGCCACGAGTATTTACGAGCACATAATAATTCCGTAACTCACGAATCTTTTATGTATTTTTATTGTACATACATATGTACATTGTATTTATAATGAAGGGAACGCTAATATAATATTTTATTACTTCACTTAATTAAACACAGATTTCAAAATATCTTTTTAATGCTTGGATAAATATATGTACATATAATAAATTAATGTTCAGTATGTACATATTTGTCAATTTAATAAATGTTATCAACAAAATACATGCGTGTTTTATTCCTTAGGTCACCTAAAAACACTTTTTTTTATGCTTTAATTGATATATTTTTTCTCATTAATTGATGATTTCCGTTATCCGGCGTCACGTCGGTTCCAGCAACGCCGGATAAGGGAGAGTCTACTGTATAATCCCTTTCTCAAAATTTTGCAAAAAATGTTCACTTCCTTGCCGGAGCACGCATGCTCATTGAAAAGTTGTCGGTGAATCACCGACTACGTACTTCCCCAGAACGAATTCATCGATTAACGTTTCGCTCTCTCTCCAAAACCAGGGGACCGTTTGTCCTTATATTCAGTGTTGACTGACATAGTAGCACCTAATTTCTCATATTAAATTTTGTGTTGATAAATTCATTACATCGGCAATTAGTGTTTTTTAATTGAGCCCCCCTAAGCCCCCCCTCCCTTCAACCGATATAGCTGAAATTTGACAGGTTATTCCCTTATTACGTTCTGCCTTTAAATATGAAATATTATGTCGATATATTCATTGAATTGTGCATCCCCTCTGACCCCCCCCCCCCCTCCTTTCCGCTCAAAATTGATCATTTTGTCTCAAAATGAATAGGTGTCATCAACAGAGGGTTCTGGATTCACATATAAAATTTCGTGATTATACATTCATTCTTTTTTTTTTTCATATTTGGAATCTATTGGTTGGAAAACATAAAGTTCCAATTGAAAATACTAGTGGCCGACCGAAACAGGATTTTCAGCAGAAACTGAAACTGAAACCGAATCTTCGGCCTCGGTCTCAGTTTCGGCCGAAACCGAAACCGAAACTTATTTAGACATGTTAAAATTTCCATTGTATACTGAAATTTAGTGTATTTTTTTACACATATACAGACAGTTATCTCGTGTTAAATGCAATAAAAAACAATAATTGAAGTATGTAACAAAAATATTTATTATTTATTTATGTTACATTAACAATTTAACATGAACAAAAATAATAAACATGTTAAAGTGAAGACCTACCTTGTAAGTAAACTTTGTCAAAAATCAACACTTAGATTAGATATAAAGTACAGACTCCTTAATTAGGTAAATACCCATTTTAATTGTGTACACAATATTCTTAAGATTAATTTATTTTTTACTGAGATCTTGTATTTAGCACTTGGTGATTAACAATTACCTAATTATCAGTCTTAACAACGATTACAATAATTTGTACCACTATCAAGTAATTACTTAATTTAAAAAAATAGTTATGTAATCAAAAGATATAAAACGAAATATTATTATTAGATTACTAATTAATTTTAGTATCCCTATGGCAACCTCACACGACTCACAATCCACGAACTCATTCGAAGTTAGTCGAACGACGCACGACAAGTCACGAAAACTGAGTTTCGGCTAATTTTTGGCCGAAACTAGATTTTTTGGCCGAAACCGAAACCGAATCTTCGGTCGGTCACTAGAAAACACCATTTCCGCGGGACATGCCGTTTTTCAAATCCCTCCGCCAAAACCATAACCAGGACCCCAAAAAATACTCTTCCCACTATCTATTCTGAATTTATTTACGTTATTTTACACTTATTCGTATGTTCTTTATAAAAAAAGTTCTCTTTACATCGTTTTTTTTTCTTATTAGTGGGTTAAAACAGATTCGCTTTCTGTACAAAACATTAAAAATTCCTTTATTGCGAAAAATAACATTTAAAAAAGTGTCATTTGCCGGCGTTTCATTCTTTTCATAACGGTCATTTAGAGAAAATGACATTTAGTTGGGTTCCTTAAAACTGTATTTTGCAAGAAATACTTGAAATATCGAAACGTTGATTACAGTTTATTGTAAAGCATCACAAAATAAAATGAATCTCCATCGGTATATAATGTTCGTGGAATAGAAATAAGGAATAAACCTCGTGTTCTTTCCCCTTTGAGCAATTATTTAGGGTTCGTTAGACACCACTCTATACGAGTGGGAGGCAGGTTTTATTTCATTTCCTTACTCTGTATGTATGCTTTAATGTTTTTGGAAGTTACTTCTCCGCATTTATACAAAGGGCGAGGATAACTCAGAGGAAGTGTGCTTACTTGGAAGGTGAAAAACTTCGGATGAAACGTTAAGTGATGGTCCCGAGACTGTACGATGTCAGGTATTCGTTAAAGACCCCTACTCAAAGTGAGTAAAAATTTAGGTCTTCCTAATTTAGGTAGTTGTAGAGTCAGACTCATGTCCATCTCCAAAGATCAAATCCAAAATATCCGACGACAAAATAACATACGACGAAATTCCGAACTACAAAATAAACAGAACGAATAATTTTTATAACTGGCAAATTTATTTTCCATAAAATGCAATAACTACGATTTAAAATGCACAGTACATAATTGCAGTTTACCGAGTAAATCCAGTTGATGTATCCGAAGAAATAAAATGTTGACTCTCCGGTCGGTCCTTTTATTAAAACAGTTCAGGTTCTCCTGATATAGAGAAACCCCATAGGGGAGCATAATTAAAATATCTTAATTGCGAACAGGCTAATTTATTTACAGTGAATATAAAAGTCTCAGTAAATAAATACTAATTTTGTTACTGTAAATAATATGTTTTCTACTGAACTCTAATTACTGTGCACAACTTTTTGTTACTGTGCATTTAATTTTCATCGTATTTTTTTCATCACTACAGTGCGTATATTTACGTTTAAAATGAGTTGCCCTTTATCAGTTAAACAGAACAGGAAGAAAAACAAGTCATACAAGGCGTAAACATTCCATTTCAAACTAATTGAGTCATGATAATTATTTTAACGATCAATATTATTAAATCGATATTACAGAATATGATATTTAAGTTTTAGATTATTATACACCATGATATTTTTTAATTAGATATTTTGCTAAGATACTTTGGATTAGATATTTAGACGTGATACCTGACAAAAGAGCGCTCTGGTAGTAGACGATATGACCTCGTAGTTATAGCCCGGCCACGAGACATAATAACTAACAAACAAATTTTTCAATAGGACTAACCGTTTCTAAAAAAACAATCACCCCCTCTATTTGAATGCAAATACATGTTAAATATTTGCATATTTATAGAGTGCGTGAATGAACCTCATATCCCCTCCCATTGTTCGATTAGACACAATATCCTGTTGGTAAACAAATTTTATTTTATATTGTTTCCCTGAAGCCTTAATGGTTTTGCTAGTTGCTTCTCCATATTTATATTTTATTTTTATTCATAGATGTGCCACTGATGATGACGCACATGCGTCGAAACTTGATTCTGGTGGAAAATAAAAGTGGGAAGTCGTCTTTTTTATTTCTAAGTGAAATAAAATAATACTCTCATAAGCGCCTTGAATATTTGGTCAGGTTCACCTGTATAGCTTTATAAATATTTAGGTTGACCCTGAAAAACCTTCATTGTAGAGATTTTTTTTCCTGTCATATACGAAAAAAAAAATTTCTCAGTTCAACACTAGTGAAGATCTATGAGTGTCGGTATCATTCATTACTCTTTCAAAATGTTATGAAAAGTTACCTTGAAAAACTAGTCCCTGTTTCAAACTTCGATAAATATTCATTTAAAATCTGGTATCCTGAAACTTTTTTACTCTCATCGACTCTCTGGGAGGTTTAAATTTATTTTGCTATAGCACATGAAGAACAATGGAAAAAAATGCAATGATTTGGCCATAAATGTACAAGATAATAATGCTAGTATGAAATGAATTTGAGAGAGGGAAGGGGAATAGTGGATCTGTAAAAAAGGAGTTGGTATGAGAAAGTCCTGTAAAAATGTTCCAATAATAAAAAGATATTCTAAGATTTGATGCTACGCCTTGCAATTTGAATATTACTTTGAAATATTTTCTACGGAAATTTAGATTATATTTTTGGGGCTCTATAACCTTCTTTTTAATGAACCTGAAATTTGAGATCGTTTAAGAGTTTTAAATATGATAAGGAACATATATTTTAAGAAACAATTTTCCGAGAAGACTTTTTCATGTAAATATAAATTATCGTAAAAAAGTATTTTGTACAAAATGTGCCTTCCAGGATTATCTAGAACGTTTATTTGAGAACATTGTTGATTAGACATGACACTTCTCGTATCCTCCCTTGTCTTTCTTCATTTCGACTATGGGTGCCTGGTCTATAATGATCTGAGCAAGGAACTCGATAGCAAACTCCAACGTATCCTGAACACTCACGTTAGATTTGTTTTCGATGTCCCTAGAGACGCTCACATCTCGCTCGCAAACTCGGAGTTGAAATGGCTCAAACCCTTCATCTGCCGAAACTACTTTCTAGGTTCCTTCCTCTTCCAAATGCTAAAATCCAAAGAACCCTGTTATCTTTACCAAATGTTCCAATTTAAATCCTCCGTCCACCAAAGACACACCAGGTTCCGTCCTTTGGACCTCTTCAACCCCTCCCATTGCTCCTCAGTCCTCCACAACTCCTTCCTTGTCCAGGCTTCCTCTCTCTGCAACTCCCTGCCTCCCCCGTCCTTTCACTCTCCTTCCATGTCTTCCTTGAAGTCCTTCTTCCACCAAAGACACACCAGATCCCGTCCTTTGGACCTCTTCATCCCCTCCCATTGCTCCTCAGTCCTCCACAACTCCTTCCTCTCTCTACAACTCCCTGCCTCCCCCGTCCACCCTCGGCTTCCTTCAAATCCTCTCTGTTCCAATTCCTCTTCGATATACAATCCTCTTCCTCCGACTAACCTTTCATTCCCCTTGCTTTAATTCCTTCATACAATTACCATCAATTCTTACTATCTCTGTATTTTATTTATTTATTCACTTAATTTCAGTATTGCATCTGTTTGTCTTAAATCAATATTATATCAAACCGTCTGGGCATCCTGCCCTCATATATATTTAATGTATCTCTTTTTCGTCTTCGTACATATCTATTTTTCATTTAGTTGAGGTGTTAATTTAATTATTTATTAATTTTTTTAAACTATTTATATATATTTTTTTTCTTCTCATATTTTTTCTTCTTAATGCTAATTGATATTTTATTTAATTGTTTCTTTCTTTTTGACTTTCATGTATTTATTTTTATGGAGCCTCGGTCTCAGAATAAAATGTCTTTCCATTTCATTTCAGACACAACTCGGTCAAAAAGTGTCCTAAGAAATGTACACAAAAAAAGCTTTTTCTTACCAACCATGTTTTGACAGATATCTTTCCTTCTCCACCCCCACCCCCCTCCCAAATTCATTTCAAAATGGAACTACTGGGTATAAGAAAGTCGTATGAAAGTTATGTCATTAGCGAGTTTCGTTTTACTGTAGGTTCAACGTTATTCTGAGAGTGACCCTCTTATACCCTATGAGATTAAAAAAAAACCTTCAGCACGCCGTCCTTCGGATGGGACGTTAAACGATTGTCCCAAGTCTGTATGATGGCAGGTACTAGGTCAATAAACCTGGGTAGGACTCCCATTGTTGAATCAGGCTCATGACGATAGAGTGACGAAAGAGTGATCGGGTAGTAGGCGATAAGACCTCGTAGTTAAAGCCAGGGCATGAGTCACAATAACTAACTCTTATACCCAGTAATGCTAGTTTGAAATTAATTATTTTAAAAGATAACAATTTTTAAGAAAGGCTTTTTAAGAGTTAAATGCCGTTATTTCCCCGACCTGGGGATTAAGAAATTTCCGGACAACAGCTTTTGGTGTTCAGTCTTATAAAGTTTTTATATATATTAAACAATTTATAAAGCTTTAAAATTGTATTTAATAATTTAACTTAAAATGAATTGAATACTTAATGAGAATCATAAAATAAATCTGATAAATGTATTCTCCGGTATCCTTTGCCGGTCGTGTGTTAGCGATAAAAAAAACTGCCAAAACATGTACTTAAGTGCATTTAGTCGCAGCCGGGACAACATATTTAAAAACTTTTAAAATTCCTCATTTATATGCTGATGTTATTCTTGTTTTTATGGTTTTTTTAAAACTTTTATTTTTTATAATGTTTTTTTTTCATTATCTCAACTAATATAAATTATTTAAATATTATTCCTCTTTCCTCCTACTTTCTGCCTCATAAAGGCAGAGGTTGATCGATGTCTTGTCGATTTATTACTTGTTCTGAGAAAAACTACCGAAATGTTAGCTGTGAACGGTTGGTTGGTAGGGTCATTTGTAATGACGAAAGGGAATAACTTCATACATTTGAGAACGGAAAATGAAATCCTTATAAAGTCTGTCTGACGTCCTCACCGTGCTATCTTCCAAATAAATAAAACAAATTTCTTATTGAAATAATCAAAAGTATTTATTTCCGTTAAACCAAAACATGGTAGAATGTAAACATTAAGATAGCTTATAAATTAGGTACCTACATAAACAAACAATGAAACTTAGAGTCGGACATACATGTGACTCGTATTAACAGTACTTTTAAAACAACCTTCCCAAACAAACACACAGAGACAGACATCATGGCGAAAACATCACAATCTTGAAATTTTTTCATCCGTTGAAACCTCGATCTCGGATTTTCGCACGATTACAGTACTTCCTTATAATATAGTTATAAGAAAGTAATAAAATGAAATTAATAAATAAAAACAAAAAATGTTTATTCCACAAAAATTGTATAGTAAAAATTATATAATTATATATAATATATATATACGTCCATAGCTAATTGAGATCAAAAGACCCAATATGTTTTATTATATTTAGTTTTTGTTCAATTTTTAGTTATACGAAGTGTAGAGAGGAAGTTATGTAATCGGTCAGAAATTCGATGTTTTCACTGGAATTTCATGTTTTTCGACTCCCTTATTCCAATAATAATAACAAAAAAAATGTCCTCTCTGTGCCTGTTTGTGTATCTATGCGTTTATTTGTGTGAATGTCTGTATATCTTCCGATAGGAAGAATGTATCGACACAAAATTTGATATGAGTAGGTATACATACCATAAGGACAACACATATTGATTTTCAGCCAAATCGGCCAAAGGAGAGACCTAAGTAAGGTACTTACTACCGTACAATGTTCCCTTGCCAAGTTAAACTCTAATAATTTCCGATGTAAATGAATATATCGCTCATTTGCTGCAAAAACGACATAACTGAAAAATGGGTGTTTTTGAGTTATGGGCTTAGGAAGAAGCATTCTCATATATACTTTTAGCGGGTGGAACGTCACATCTGAGCTTCAACTGCTCGCCGAGAAAACAATTATTGCTGCAAGAATGTCATAATTCAAACTGAGGGAAGTTATGAAGTTGAGGGAGAAACCTCAGTAAGACCTATAGCTGTTACTGTACATTTTCTCTTCTTTTATATTGTATTCTTTCAATGAAACTTGCTGATAAGTTATTTTCGAATGAATGTATCAAAGTTATTACTCGTCAAAAGTTTGAATTGCTGCTCCTGGAAAATCACAGTTTTTGAGTTATGTCACTGTTCCGTAAATGAGTGATATCGACCCAAAATTTTGAGTCTATGTATGTCAACTAATAGTCGATTGTGTGCCGGGGATGTACATTGCCAGTGATTCGCCGACCACTTTTTATCTATCATTCAACAAAATGCACTTTTTCCCCTCGCGGCTACTAATGCAGTTTGTAGTTGAACTAGTTCTAGTCATTAACATATACCAATTAATACTGCATTATAGTATAAGTACCTTTGAAATGAATGGAATGATAATTAACTTGTAATTCCCGTAGACCCATGCAATTAACTAGATTACCTCAAATGCAATGGTTCTTTCAGAAATAACTGACTCCATGAAACTAGGAGTATACTCTCATTATACAAATAAGGATTTGTTTTCTACATATGCACTTAAGTGCACCATAATGAAAAAAAAAAAGAAAAAAAAATGCTAATAAGCAATAGAAAGTAACTTACATATATGCAAGCGATTTGAGTTAGAAATATGGCCTTGCCAGATAAATTCACAATTTTAAGATCTTTTTCTAGCCGGATAATTGAATTTATTTATATTTGTAGCTTTGAACTTGAAGTTTCAAATGAAAATGTCACATGTCTGATTATATTTTGGCAGAAATATAGAAAAAATTGAGACCATTTTACATTTATGACTCAATCGAACATCTGTTTGATAAAAGTTGTTGAAGATATAGGAAGGCGCATTTTAAATGAGATAATGTTTATTGGAGGCTACCAGATTTGCAAGAGACGTCGTTTTGAAACTAATTTTGAAAATTTGAATTGAAAATTGATTCTTAGTTAAAATGTTCTTTATTAAATTTCCAGACGCCTATGTGTCGAATGATAGAACGATCAAAATTATAGAACCCCCAAGATTGTACAATAAATTTCCAGGTTTCAAAATAATATTATAGTATGAATTTTAAAATAACACTATTATTGGCAGTTTTTTCAATTAAAAAAAAAGTATGCGATTTAGCCATCACAGAACATTTTTATACCATTCGAATTTAAATTTCCATAATATGGACATGAAATTTCAAATTTAAATTAAAAATGTTTTGAGGGGGGATCCAGGGGGAGCTCAAATCAAAAATCTAATAATTGCCGATGAACTGAATGTATCGACATACAATTTAGTTTGAGGATTCAGAAGCTTATTGTTTAACTTTGGAGGGAGAAAGAAAACTTTTTTATTTTATTACTAGGGGAGGGAAAATAATATTTTCCTCATAAAGAGAAGATAGAAGACCATTTTTTTTTTTTTTTGTTATTACTTTGGTACCTCTTTGGATATGAGAGAAGGGTGGCTCAGTGTACTTTTGTCAAGCCTACCACTTGCATTCCTGAATACGATAATCCGAAGGAGATATGTTCAGGGAAGCCAAAGGAGGGAAATTAATGACGTTAGCTTTCAGAGATCTCTTAGTCGCCTCTCTGAGGTCTGGAGCTTTCAGAGATCTGTTAGTCGCCGCCCTGAGGTCTGGAGCTAAGCGAACAATAGAATAGACGCATGTTTACCTTCAAAGGGCTTCTTCTTTGACTTCAAAGGGCAAATCCTCCTTATACAAGGAAACATGGAATATATCCGGTAGAATAAAAAATAATAATTACATTTCAAAGAATTGTTACTTCCTCAGCTTCATGAAAGAAAAAAAAGCTTCATGAAGTATAGGGGAAGTTATGTAATCTGTCAGAATTTCGATGTTGATTATCACTGGAATTGAATATATTATATTCATTACACGGAAATTGACACACACACACACACATCCAGACATATAGAAAAACACACTTTTTACTTTCGCCTGTATATAAAGAATTTTTATAAAGAATGAAGAAAAGGCTCCCCAGACATTCTTCTATTACTAGTTCTTATACATACCTAAAATGGCTTTTCCCATCCTCTCGTCGACAATATTTCCTAGGCTCCATCTTCTATCAAACCATATCTTCCCAAAAGCCCTCCTACATCTTCCAAATGCTCCAATTTAAATCCCGTATCCACCAGAAAGTCACTAGATCCCGTCCCTCTGATCTTTATCTCCCTTCCCACAGGACAACAACCTACCACAACTCCTTCCTTATCCAGGCTAACTCCCTCTGGAACTCTCTCCCTCTCCGGATTCGCCATGCTCCTACTCTCCTTTCATTTAAGTCCCTACTTTTCCATTATCGCCTAACTCAGCAAACCTCTGATTCCTAAGGCCTCCTATGAGATAGTTCTCGTCTTCCTATAAGTCTCTCACTCCACTGGACCGATTGTTACTCTTCTGTTTCATCAGTCCAGTTTTTTACAATTCATTCATATACAAGTCATTATTGTTACCATGTTTCACATTATTATTCTTACTTGTTTTTCTAATTTTTATTTTTAATTTCTCTTTATCCTTTTTCACTAGTTTATTATATTGTTTTACTCATTGCCTGTTTTTAACATTTAATATCTCTTTTCTTTTATTTTTATTCTTCTCAACTGGTTGATACTTGTATACTCTTGTTTATTCTTTATGTTATTATTCTTAGGGGACGTATGTCCCAGAATAAAGATTATTTTTCATTTCATTTCATACAAAGTACAAGGGAACTTAAGAAATCGATCCGAAAATGGATGCAGAGTTTTCAACGGAATTTCATATTTTCCGACTTCCAGATTCCAAATATGAAAAAAAAATTATATTTGTCAGTGTATTTTTGAACACAATAACTGCCGATAGAATGAATGTATCATCACCATATTTTATATGTGAATCCAGATCCCCCTATAGATGACATCTATTGATTTTCAGTCAAATCAACCAAAGAAAAGGGGGGGATTAACTCGAAAACTCTAATAACTGCCAATGTAAAATTTATCGACACAAAATTTAGTACGAGGATTTAAGAGCTTTGATGTAAGTCAACTATTGAATATTATCGGTCGACTGGTTTTGGAGGAGAAATTCTGTTGAAAACTTAAAATCGAATTCTGGACGATAACATAACTTTCACTATACTTTGTATATTTGGGGAAGTTATAAATTTAAAAAATACTGTTGTAGTAAGTAATGTGTTGGCATCAGCGGTTTTCTATTTCATCATAGTCTAATTCTGTGAGTGACATTCATATATGTAATTAGTATGAAATGAATTTGAGAGGGGGAAGGAGAGGGAGAGTGATCTGTGCAAAAGGTTGGTATAAGAAAGTCCTATTATGGCGACATAACACATATTTCATGATTTATCACTTTAAATTAGTTGCCATGCGTTACAATTTAAACAATATTTTGAATAATAATAGTGAGGGCGCCGGTAGCTCAGTGGTATGCGTGCTTGCCTTCTGAGCTCAAGATCGTGGGTTCGAAACCCGACCGAGGCCTTTTAGTTTATTTTATTTGGGAGGTAAAATAAACTTAAGCACGCCGTCCTTCGGATGGGACGTTAAGCGATGGTCCCGAGCCTGTACGATTTCAGGTACTCGTTAAAGACCCCTACCCTAGGTGAATAAAAAATTTAGGATAGGCAAAATTTAGGACTCCCACAGTAGAGTCGGGCACATGTCCACCAGAGTGACGAAAGAGCGCTCTGGTAGTAGGCGATATGACCTCGTAGTTAAAGCCCGGGCATGAGTCATAAAACCTAACCTAACCTTGAATAATTATAGTTCCTATTGTACATTCTTTGGAGCGATAAAGCATTGTTTATTTTGATCCTTTTATAGAATTTTACACTTTTTCTATCTCAAGTACAAGAAAGGAAGGTTCAAGTAGGCCCATACCAGAAGTCATGGAAAGAAAGGACCATATGCAGATAGTCGAGATGTTGCTGGGTGAAGATTCTAAGGAGTTGGAAAATTAGATCCTGAACCTCAAAAGGAGCGAGCAACTGTCAGGAATTTCACTCGACATGGACAGCTAACATACTATAGGAGAACATCCTGACAAATGTGGAGAAGAAGACAAGATGACAGACATCTCTTCCTGAGATATGCTCAGACGAGATCACTCATCTTCCGTAGACTTACGATCTGATGTATAAAATTACTCACATTGTAATTATTAATAATATATTTTAAAATTAATTATATTTATTTGTATAAAAACAGTGAAGCAACTTAAATAGTGAAAAAAAATATGAAATCACATTTTGTTTTAAAACAACCAATGAATAAAGAACAAAAGACGACCATCAGCTTTTTCAAATAGAGTGGACGAGTCAAAGTTGGGTTGTGGAGGTGAGATGACTAGGGTTCGTCAAGGGTAGCTTCGTCAAAAAATGACAGGCTAGGAGTGAGAAAAGTGTTTAGGCTTAAGGTGTGGTGAACCAAGTAGGTGTGAAATAACATTGAAATTGATGCGCGAAGGAGGTACTTTTCTTTATTTATATGTACATAATATATATATATGCCCAAAATATCGAAGAGTTATAAATTAGTTTGTAAGGTTCCTTAAAAAAAATAATTTCATGTTTTTTTATTTTTCAATATTTAGTTACCCAATTTATAATGTAGGTTTAAGTAAAATAATCCCAAATATTTGTTCCTTTATTCTATGCTATTCATTTTCGCTGTTAACCCAGTTATAGTTTATACCTTTGGATTAGATTTAATATTTTTGCAAATTTAGAAAAACAATATGGCATCTCTTCAGTAAGTTTAGAAGAAATCTAAATGAAAAATTTGTTTATTAGAATTTATATCTTTCCTCAAAATTGCACCTCTTGAATTTTCGATAATTTCTTTACCGCCCTTTTCGAAAATTACTGTAGAAATCAAAATTTAGTAGAAGACCACCTATATAATTTTTTAAGGATAAGGGGAGAATAAGTTCTTTATGAAGAATTTGGTATCTTCAGATCCCGCTAAGACCAGATGATAAGGTAAAACGGAAACCCAGCTCGACCAGGAAAGATAGATAAGACCAGTGGACGCTTAGGTCCCTAGGGGCACGCACCATCTCGCCCCGAACCTTACTTGTCTTTACAATTTTTCTGTGATATATTAAAAATATAGTACCTATCTTATTTTTCAGCTGATCATTGTTCCGAATTTCACTTTCGTACACTTCCAAGACATAAATTGAATTTTAAAATTCAGTGAAGATTGTTTACCATCCATTCTCATTTACATATTAGAGAGATAAGTTGTTTTGTTTTGTTGTGTCGTCAAAACGACAACAAAACAGTCTCGAGCACACACTCAGACACGAGACGAAACTTGATATTATCATTAACATTTTGAAAGATTTATATTTATTATTTTTCATGATTATACAACTTCCCTCTACAATTTATTAGAATGTAATAACAGAAATTATATAAAAGAATGAATGAAGGAATAACTTTATTGCTTATAAAGAATTATCTAATAGCAAGGAGTTCGACACAGAATTATAAATACATAAGTAGATTAACAAAAAGAAAGCAATACTTGTATTAATAAAAAAGTTAAATGAAAATAAAGCCACAGGTAACATTAGTCTTTTAGAGTTCTTCTTAACTTCAAATCTCTGAGTATAATGTCACCACTTAAAGGAATATTTGAAAATATAATGTTAGAAATAATGTTAGCACTTTGTTATCTTATTCATGGAATAAACGGTGCAACAATATAATTCAAATTTTCTGGACACTGAACTACGGTGTAAATAAATTAATATTAAATTAAAGAAATTACCTGGAAAAACAAAAACGGCAAAAGCTCTAAAAGATTTATAGAGATAACGATTTTTATGGGGATGCTGTTCATATGATAATTTGTTTTGGACGAGAAGAATCTTAATATTTGATAATATTTAAAAGAATCATAATACATATTTAAGAAAAGCAGGAAGACTGGATTGGTCTGTAGTCAGCCAAGTTTCACAAAAGTGTATTGATACTGAGACATGTTTTTTTGTGCTCTCTCAACTGTTGAATTTTTTGGTAGATTTTGCAAGGATTGAACTGTGATTTTTCGGTGAAGTATTTTACTTATTATTATTTTGCTGGTCGTGAGTAAAATTAAATTAAATTCAACAGAAATTATATAATTTAATTTCAAATTGTGTGCAATTATTTTTGTAGGGCCCGAGTTGCCAATTTATTTTTAAGTTTCTTGGAGTAAATGTCTAACACTTCAGTAAACAAATGTACGTACAACTTTCACGTTTTATAATGTCTTAATATAACGGGTTAATTGTCTGAGTGTAATTTACCGTGTACCAGTGTCACCAACCAGCACACCTGTGCTCATTAACTTACTGTCTATGATATTAAAATCTCATTTTGGGGAAATAAAAAAAAATCATTCGCTCAACGAAGCAAGAAATTTGTACTTCCATATCTACAGTTTTTTAAGATGGCAGTCACGTATAGAATGGAGGGCGCCGGTAGCTCAGAGGAACGAGCTTCTCTACTGAGCTCAAGATCAGGGGTTCGAAACTCGGCCGAGGCCCTTAGGGGGTAAAATAAACTTAAGCACGCCGTCCTTCGGAGGGAACGTTAAGCAATGGTCCCGAGCCAAGTCAGGTACTCGTTAAAGACCCATGCCCTACGTGAATAAAAATTTAGGGTAGGCAAAATTTAGGACTCCCATAGTAGAGTCGGGCTCATGTCCCCAGAGTGACGAAAGAGCGCTCTGGTAGTAGACGATATGACCTCGTAGTTAAAGCCCGGGTATGAGTCATAATAACTAACTAAATAACTAATTCCACAAAAATATATACATAAAGTTTACCGGTTTCGACTTACGCCATCGGCAGCACAAAGTTCAAAGTATGCTGACAATGGCGTAAGCCGAAACCGTTTCACTTTATGTATATATTGTTGTGAAATTAGACAATAAAACAGTTAAACAAATTCTTTGTTTTTATTTATTTTAGACTATACATCGTTTATACAGGGTGTGTCAGCAACCTCTGGCAATACTTCAGGATATGGTTCTTCACTTCATTTGGAACAAAAATTTCTTATAAACCATGCTCCGATTCGATCATCTTCAAAAGTTATTCTCGATTCCGTAAAATTTTCATACTTTTTCTCATAAAATCTGTCATATCTAAAAACGTATTTGTCATAAATCAAATTCAATGATACCATTGGAAACAGCATTAAATTTCCTATAAGGGACATAACAGTTTTATTTAAATTTAATTTATTATAAGTTTCAGAAACATCCAGTACAACTTCTTGAATCTAGGCGAAACCAAAAATACTGCAGAGAAGAATATTATTTTTTCCGACCTCCTGATTTAGTAATTTCAATAGAATGGATAATATATCGACCCGAAATTGTATAAATAAATCGAGAACCCTCTAACGACGACAACTATTATTTTTCAGCCAAATCGACCAAAGGGGAGGGAGATTAGAGGGTAGCCTTATCTAAAAAAACTCTTAACTGCCGTTGTAATGAAGGTATCGAAACAGAAAATATCATATATGATTTCGAAACCCCATAAGGACGACACATTTTCAGCGGAATGGACGGATCAGAGGGCAAGCTCGATTCAAAAACTATAATTACTGCCGATAGAATGAATTTATCGGCACAAAATTTAGTATGAAGATTTAAGAGCCCCAATGGTAGGTCAATTGTTGAATAACAGCGCAAACGGTCGATTGGTTTTGGAGGGGAAGAGAAAAGTTAATTGATTAATTCATTTTGCGGAACAATCATCGACGACTTTTTTTTTATTTGGAATGTGAAAAAATCTTGAGCATGCCATCCTTCGGCCCGAATGACCCCTACCCTAGGTGAATAAACGAGAAATAACTAACGTATAGAAAGAAATCTTGAATTAAACACACCCTTTAGATTTGGATTGGTTGAGTAGATTAAACCGGAATATGAATGTACGATTTCAAAGAAATAATTGCCCGCGCCTATCAAAATATCTCCCTAACCATATGTTACTTTTACTCTGATGTACATACTTAAAGTCAGGGAATTTTCGGATTGAAATACGAAAATTAAATTAAATTTCGACAAAGAGGTAAGAATATTGAGAGAGAATTTACTGATGCGGTAAACATTCAGTAATTAGGTTTATTTAATTATTAAATTAAAATTCTCAGTGAATAATAACGAGAATTTTATTTTCACTTTCATACATTTCCAGGATTTAAATGAGTCATTAATTATATAATTTAAGAGGGTAGTCCCAGAACTATCTGACCTAACAAAGAAAAAACAAAAAATTGAAGAAAAAATATCTTTATTTCTTAACATAGTCTCCAGCGATGTTCAATAACTTCGATACCCTGTTTATAGTGAGAACCGTCGATCTCCTCAAAATAGTGATCAACCGCAGATTCCGCCTCTTCATAGTTGGCAAATCTTTTTACCATTGAGCCATTTTTTCAAGTTTGGAAAGAGAAAATAATCCGAGGGGGCTAAATCTTGAGAATTGGGTGCATGAGGATTCAATTCGAACTTTAACTCATTGATTTTGGCTGAAAATCTTTGAATGTCTTTGCATTTATTTTTTGGAATTAGGAGGTCGAAAACATGAAATTCTATTGAAAACACAACATCGAATTTCTGGCCGATCATATAACTTCCTCTCTAAGTAAAAAATAAAAAAAAAGGAAAACTCATCTTAGTCCAGAAGTAATAAATGTAAGAAGTAATAAATATAAAACTTAGTTACTTCAAATAAAAATTACTTATTGATTTAATAAATGAAAAAATAAATAAATACATTACTTGAGAAGTAGACAGAAGCGAGGATGGAGCTCATCTCTATGAATGTCTGGTCACAACTGATGAAAGATACTTTGGTTACTCCATATCTAATTACTTAAAGAAAAGAAAAGAAGTTACTTACATAAAAAGTGGGTTACATTAATTCCATTTATTTTTTTATCATCCTACTCAGATTTTGAATCAATAAAAAATTTCTAATTAATATATCTGTGAAAAAAATAACAGGTCTTTCTTGGTTATGGCACAGAGTCCATGTAAATGTCACTGTTTGCTACATATAAAATGTTCTCGAATAGTTATTAGTTACTTATTGCAACTGAAGCCTGGGATTTAACTACGAGGTCATATCGCCTACTACCAGAGCGTTCTTTATGAGCCTGACTCTACTATGGGAGTTCTACATGTTATTTACCCAGATTTATTTACTTAAGATTAGGATTTATAACGAGTACCTGATATCGTACGGAAAAATGAAAGACGTCTATGAATCACCGGCACAAATTAATCAATTAAGTTTTCGCTCTCCCTCTAAAGCCAATCGACCGTTCGGGCTAAAATTCTGAGTTACACAGGGAATTGAATGAATGAATAACTTTATTGATTATAAAGAATTATCTTACAGCAAGGAGTTCGAAACAGAATTATACGTAGCTAGATTCAATAACTGATAACAAAAAGAACACACATTTGTGTGTGTAAAGAACAAGACTTATATTAATAAAAAGGTTAAATTAAAATAAAGCCACAGGTAACATTAGTCTTTTAGAGTTTTCTTAACTTGAAGCTTGTTAGGACAAACAAATAAATATGATGAAGCTTCTGTTCATCTGAAACTAATAGTAAGTTGTGGAGATGTGTCTGTTGCTGAGAGACATCTACCGGAACATCTCCCAAATAGCTAGTCAGGTATTTGTCTCTAACCATGGCATAGATGAGGCAGTCTATCAGAAAATGGGCCAGGTCATCCCTATCTCAGAGAACACAACCCAGAGCTAATCTCAGAAGAAAAGTCATGTTTTTCGTTCCCTATATAAGTAAATTCGTGTTCCCTTTTTTCCTGCTAACCGAAGCTGGATAAGCACTCTTAGCTTGTTTATATGGCTATGACGGCGGGTGGTTCTATGATCCCAGACTGCTGACATTCCGGTAATAAAGATTAAACCTCGAGTTCAACACCGCATCAACGTCTTTACTGATGAGCCAGTTCCGAAAACCAGTCTAAAGATTAAAGTCTGTTGTGATTCTCGGAGAATCTGACTTACATAGGGAATTCTGAATTCTAATACTAAATTTCATATCGATACATTCATTACATCGGCAGTTATTGGGTTTTTGTGTTTTGAGCGCCCCTTGATCCCCCTTTCCTGCGGTTGATTCCGCTGTACATTAATAGGTGTCGTTCTTATGGATCAAATGTTATCATAGCGTTATCATATCAACGACTACGTGACATCGTACAAGCTGATGCCATATTCCCCATACCTACTGAAGTTCTGGCAAATAGGGATGAGTGCTTAACTTGTGCGGGCCTTAATTGCAAATGAACTAAAAAAAATGGACTTACAGTTTTGCAGTAAATCAAGGAAATTTCTTAAAATATGTGATGAAAACATTTCCTGATGGTTTTTGGCATGTATCTCAAGAATCGGAAGACATGCAAAAAATTGTATTTCATATAAAATATGTCTCTTAGTTTTCCCTACAACTTTTACCAGAAAAGATTTTTGTTTAGATCATAAATTCAAGCGGTATTTCGTAAAACTAACGGCCCCGGAGTAAAGTGGTCTCATTTTTCGTCCGCTTTCGGAACTAATGTTTTGGGATTCGACATTTTATAACGGTTTTCGGCATTTACCTTGCAAACCAATTAACCTTCATAAAAACGTATTTCGAATGAAATGTGCCTTTCAGTTTTTTCTATAACTTTTATTCAGAATGATTTTTGATTTGGTTCTAAATATAAGCAAAAAATATTTTGTAAAATATACTTAAGTCCTCAAGTAAAGTTGCCTTAAGTTTCTTGCGATTTTGGTCAAAAACTAATCAGATCTAAGTTAGCACATGTTATTTTTTTTCATTCTATTTTTATTATTTTCATGTTTTTTTTCATAACTACAGTCACTTCTGCGTTAGAGAGTAACTTTCTATCACATACACACACACAAAGACAGACATCGTCGCGAAAATGATCAAAACGTATTCAAGGGACTTTGTTGAAACGTATAAATCCGTTGAAAACTTGATCTCGGATTTTTGCACGATTACAATTCTTTCTTATATAATATATAACGTATTATGTTAAAAAAAAAATAAAAAAATAATATTTTTTTAACGGTAACACGTGTTGTCGTTTATGTTTTGCAAATTTTAGGTAGTATTCCTCACATTTCTAAACGTTACACGAGAGAAGGTTTAGAAAACAGAAGAGTTTAATCAATCAAATCCCCTGGTTTTTTTATCAGGATTTCTACTAGAAGCTTTATTTCTTTTCAGTCCCGACGCTATGCAGAGGGGTGACTTTAATATGAGATCTCCGGTTCTGTTGTTCGGAGATATGAAAAGATGGAAATATTGAATGGCGGAAAGCGATGGGGAAGCAAGAAGTGTGTAAAGAAAGATTATAAGAACATCGGATCAAAACGGGTTTTATAACGCATGATCTAACTTGGGGGGCTGCTTCAGTGCATTCACTAAGATTATCTGCTTGCCTTTTGAGCTCAAATTCGGCTCGTAACCCAAGCGAAAAAACCTTGAGCAATCCATCTTTGGACGTTAAGCGACGGTACGATGTTAGGTAATTCTAACCTAGATGAATAATCCTGAGTAGACAAAATTTAGGACTTCCACGGAAGAGTCGGGCTTGTGTCTACCAGAGCGACGAAAGAGCGCTCTGGTAGTAGGCGATATAACTAACTTGACTAAGGTTATTTTAGATTTGGAATACTTATGACCATATTTTTTTTTCTTCCTGATACAATTCAATATCTCAGTTTAAAATGTATGAGTAAATGGAGTGACTGTAATCTAGTGTTTTTCTTTTGAGAGAGATGGACATAAATGAAATCACAAATAACGGTTTATGCACTTAAAACTTGCATTTGGGCTTCAATAAATAAATTCAATTACAGCTAATATAATATATTATATAAAAACATTTTTTAGGGGAGAGTGAGAGGGGATTTACCATTTTTCGCTAAGTAATACAACAAGCATTCAATAAATATGTATTTCAAAACGACATTTAAGAACGGTTTTTGGCCTATATCTCACAAACTGGGCGTCTTGCAATAAATATGTATTTCAAAACGACATTTAAGAACGGTTTTTGGCCTATATCTCACAAACTGGGCGTCTTGCAATAAATCATATTCTGTAAGAAATTTCATTAAGTTTTTTCTACAACTTTTATTTGAAAACATTTTTGATTAGGTCGTAAATTTAAGCGGTATCTTTTAAAATGTACTTAGACCCTGAAGTAAAGTGGCCTCAATTTTCGACCGATTCCGGCCAATATCCAGTCACATCTAAGTTAGTACAGTTCATTTCAAATTTCATGTTCATAGCTGTTCAAGTTTCATTGACGAACACACTGGAAGTTCTTACTTCTCTTTTTAGTTCTCATCTCTTTACCTTCTAGACCTCGAAGTAAAGTGGTCTCAATTTTGGTCCGATTTCGTTGAAAATATGATCAAAATGTATTCAGGGGATCTTGAAACGTGAAAATCCATTGAAAACACCGTCTCGGATTTTCGCACAATTACATTACTTCTACATACTATAGGTATGAGTAAAGTCTTCTTTCGGTGGGGCTAACATGGGGAATTAGATTCGGGAATGTCTCTAAGTAGATATACATTCAACTATTTGCATCAATATTATATTGAAAACATTCGGTAAAAGTCCTCAAATTAACATGCCCTGGAGAAGTCTAGATTTGAGACGTCGTGTAGTGGTGGGTTGTCCGATGTTGTATGTGGTAAGCTCCTGGAACAGTGGACAGCCTGTCGTGGTATTTACCGAATTTGGTGTGGATGAATTCTTCTATTGAGGGAAATTCGAGGTCGCGGTGTAATTAGGAGTTTCGAACAAACTTAGGTGAGTTCTCAGCCATTCTAAGGATTTTGTTCTGGAAAACTTGAATTCTTTTTATTTTAGTTGCGGAAACAAATCCCCAAACTTCACTGCCGTAAGTTAAGACTAGCCGGAGAATGGATGTGTAGAGTAAGAGGCCGTTTTCGAGCTTTAGATTAGATTTCCTGTTCATCATAGGGTAAAGCATGGTTAGCTTCTTGTTGAAGTGGAACTTCCAGGTGAGCCTTCTGTCAAGATGGAGCCCCAGGTACTTGACCGAGTCTACTGAAGTTCCAGTCTAGCTGCTTCATATACCAAAACCAGCTTCTCTGGATCTTGTGGTCTACTTAACGTGAAAATCTTGGCCTCACATTTTTGTACATTCAGTGTTATGCCCCATTTATTGAAATACATAGACAGCTCGTTGATAGTTCTTTGTAACTCATTTGTAGCGGTCATAATATTCTCATCCTGGTAGAACAGCGTAGTATCATCTGCGAACTGAGCATATGATACAGATCGAGACTGGGGCATATCGTGTACATAAAAGTTGAATAGTACAGGAGACAACACTGAACCTTGCGGAGAGCATGATTTTATTTCTTTAATAGTGGTGTTCTGGATCCTTACCTGGAAGCTTCGATTGGTCAGCAAAGAACAGAGGAGCTTCATAAACATATCTTGGAAGGCCTGACTTTTTAAGTTTATATCGGAGTCCCTGTTGCCAGACTTTGTAAACGTCTGTTTGAAGTCTAGAAACACAGCTATCGTATGATTTTTATTTTCGAAGCGTTTTACAATACACTCATTAAGCCTAGCAAGTTGATGAATGGTCGAGTAATTTCTTATGAAACCAAACTGCGATGCTAGAATAATGCTATTTTGATCGAGAAATTGTGAAAAGCGCTCCTTAATTATGAGTAAAGTAAAAACGTTAAAACGTAAGGAAAGTAAAAAGGTTCAGTATGGTTTCAGTGGTCCAAGTGAGTGACGTAGAACTATGTAGAGTCTCGTAGCCTCCTGAATCGTCCAATACCACGAAAATATTCTGCTCTTTCCCGGATGAATGAGGTACCTGCCATTTCTATGGACGTGCAGTACTTTCCAATGATCGGAAGTGCACTTCTTTCCTGTTTGTCTCTCCTAAAATCACTCCAGATTTCACCTCTTTAACATACCATACGGTCGTTAGCATTCCTTATCCACATAGGTTACACAACCGGAAAATAGCCCGTCCTTCCTATATACTTACAGGACTTAATGACGTTAAGTCGATTAAAGTAACATATACAATAATGGATCTTGACTTCAAACCCACAGGCTGGGTTCGAATCTTAACATTGGCAATAAGAGCCCAGCCGACCAATGGATGTTTGGTAAGGGCTTCAAACCTATAAATGGCCCTCCGCTGATATCTATAGAATTTTTTGACGCTTCGCTGATAACATAGAATTTTTTGACGCTGAAACCAAAATAATTAGACGGTGCGTCGGTTCCAGGTCAAAGCTCATCGTCTCTCCGACCCTAAATCAGGGTGTGAATAAGTTTGTCCACCAATCTCCCACCTTTTATCGCAAAATGGAATACATAAGGATATACACCTGATTGTATTTTGTATTGAAATCATCGAATTGGATCATTACTTTAAACCAAAGCCCGGTGAATCACCGGCAATGTAATTCCCCAACACGAATTAATCAACTAAGTTTTGCCCTCTCTCCAAAAACTATTGACCATTTAATCTAAAAACCATAATCTATTTTATATTTCATTAGAGATCATGCTAGCCAACTCATCTCGAAATCGTGGGTTCAAGTTCGGCTGAGGCCCTTATATTTTTTATCTGAGAGGTAACTTGGGAGGGAACGTTAATTGGAGGATTTTAAACTAGCCCTAGAAGAAGAGTTGCTTGGACAGTCCAGGCCAGAGTGTTGCAAGAACAATGTCCAGGAATGGCAACATCATCGGTCGTTCGCATACTTTCCGAATGTCCGAGAACGCATTGACTCTACTCATTTTTTCTTAAATCCCCAAGTTCCACTCTGGGTGCACCCAAAATAGTTAATAAGATATTTTTTAAAATATACTCTTTAATGACCCCTATTGAATGCTCAGATCCCTGGGTGCACACACCAACAGACACAGTATATCCAGTTATAACAGCCTTGATATGACTGTGAAGCATTTTATTCAAAATAGTTTGCCAGACAAGAAGCTATTGAAGAATACGCAGGAAATGAATCGCTTTAATGTATACAGTTGAGATCAAAGCTATCTTCACATGTTCAGAGTTGAATTTATCTCCCTTTGGACCGTAAATTGTAAAAAATCATCTCCATAGGTAGACTCTTTCATAAGATAGCCTTTCATCTCTTCTGAAAAATTAACCTTTCAGAAACAGGTCTGTAACACTCTCATTTCGGTGGTAATCACTTTTATGAATAGTTTTTAGACGATGAAATACGATTCATTATGAAAATGAAGAAAAAATTAAAATATAAGTGATGATGAAATGATTTTGAGAAGAGGAGGGGGAGAGAGAGATCTGTAAGCGTGCTTCGTATAAGAAAGTCCTGTAATGGTCACATCACATATTTTTTTTGATTGAATACAATTTCATTGTGTACATGGTCCTCTCCAAACACTGTTCTTGAAGAGATAAGTCTTCAACAAAACGACAATGTGTAACAATCATGCTACAATTTCATCAGGGACTGATGAGAGTCCCACAATGAACAGGCAGCAATAATAATCATCGTAATCCCTCGTTTTTTTCATCTCAAATCATGATTATATATTGTGAGGTTACGAACAGAATCAGTACGTCATTTCATGTATTCATTGTTGATCAAGAATGACCCGGTTCAAGTTCTATTTTGTAACCTCAACATTTGAACTTCCATTTTACATCCCCAGCTCGGAGAAATGTGTAATCGACAGGGGGGGGGGGGGGGGGGGGTTAGGGTTTATGACTCATGCCCGGGCTTTAACTACGAAGTCACATAGCCTACTACCAGAGCGCTCTTTCGTCACTCTGGTGGACATGAGCCCGACTCTACTGTGGGAGTCCTAAATTTTGCCTACCCTAAATTTTTCATTCACCTAGGGTAGGGGTCTTTAACGAGTACCTGAAATCGTACAGGCTCGGGACCATTGCTTAACGTCCCATCCGAAGGACGGCGTGCTTATGTTTATTTTACCTCCCAGATAAAATAAACTAAGGGCCTCGGTCGGGTTTCGAACCCACGATCTTGAGCTCAGAAGTCAAGCACGCATACCACTGAGCTACCGGCGCCCTCTATATCGACAAGAAATTCAGTTTTACCGGAATTTCATGGTAACCGACTACCTGATACCTTAAAAAAACCTCCTGCTTGGTTATATGTGAGAATGTCCGTCTGTGAATACAATAACTCCCGATAGAATGAATGTAGCGATACGACATTTTGTATGTGTCTCAGAATTCCATAGAAACACCTATTGATTTTCAGACAAACTAACCCGAAGGAAATGAGGTTATGTAAATTTAAAACCCGATGAAGACGACATCTATTAAATTTCAGCGAAATCGGCCGAAGGGAAGCGGGAAATCAGAAGAGAGAGGCTCAACTCAAAAACGTTTTGTAATCGGTCAGAAATTCGATGCGGAGTTTTCAATGAAATTTTATGTTTTCCGATTTCCTGATTCCAAAAAAAAAAAAAATCTGTGCGTCTATATGTTTGTACGCTTGTGCACACGATAACTCCCGAATCCAGAACTATCTAAGGACGAAACCTGTGGATTTTCAGCTAAATCGGATAAAGAGAAGGGGGAGATTAGGGAAGTGGATTAACATAAAACCTTTAATAACTGCTGTTGTAATAATAATAATAATTTTATTTCCGTTAAACCAATACATTGTAATAGGATAAGTCAAATTTATACATGAAGATAGCTTGTATATTAGATTTATAATACTTGAGTTTAACACAGGTGTGATTACTAATAACAAAACTATCAAATAATGTGTGAGTACAAAAAAAATTAATAAATAGATACATTTATAATAAGTAGATATATTTTTCAATTTAATAAGAATTAAGATAAAAAATAAAAACTATTTTTTTAAACTCTTCCGCAAGTTTCTTTATCACAACGATTTTTCGGGACGTTCTTACGTCCCTTCATTATGTCCCAATGTGCGAGGAATAAATAGAAAAATACCTTTATAAATGAATAAACAAAAAAATTATAAATGAATAAATAAAAAATTATAAATAAATAAATAGATCCATAAAATAATAATAAAAATAAGAAATAAACAAAAAAAATTATGTTTTTTAAAATTAATAATATATTTTTCTGTATATAATAATAAAAAAATTTAAAAATAAAAGATATAATAAAAATACATTAAATAATATACCAAGAGAAATAAAATAAATTTAAAACAAGTTGGTAGCTAGTGAAAAATAATGATTAAACATAACATACATTCGACTGACCTTTAAGGTGTGGAGGAACTCTGCCCAAAAATAAAAATGAGAGCTTTGTATCAAATAATGTATTTGGGTAACGAATGTATTGACACGAAATTTCATATGTAAATTCAAAGCCCTATAAAGACGAAACCTATCCTTTTTCAACGGAATCAGCAGAAGAGAGCAGGCACCACTCAACAATAACTGCAGACGTAATGAATGTATCGACACAAAATTTAGTAAAGTAGACTCTCCCTTATCCTGCGTTCTGTTAACTGACGCGCTCCCTTATCCGGCGCTCGCAAAATAATATCAAATTTGTTAAACTAAAATTAACATTCAATTATTAGATTATCATATATATGAGCCTCGTGTATTTACGAGCACATAATAATTCCGTAACTCAGGAATCTATTATGTATTTTTATTGTACATACATATGTACATTGTATTTATAATGAAGGAAACGCCAATACAATATTTTATTACTTCACTAATATCCAATAAATAAATATAAATAGGTAATAATAATAATAATACATAGTTGAAATATGTATGTAATTAAACGCAGATTTCAAAATATCTTTTTAATGCTTGGATAAATATATGTACATATAATAAATCAATGTTCAGTATGTACATATTTGTCAATATAATAAATGTTATCAACAAAATACATACATACGTGTTTTATTCCTTAGCTCACCTAAAACACTTTTTTTATGCTTTAATTGATATATTTTTCTCATTAATTGATGATTTCCGTTATCCGGCGTCACGTCGGTCCCGGCAACGCCGGATAAGGGAGAGTCTACTGTATTAGAAATCAAAAGTTAGTCAAATATTAAGTTTTAGCCCAAAGAGACGATTGGCTCTAAAGGGAGAGCGAAAACATAATTGATTAATTTGTGCTGGGGAAGTACATAACCGGTGATTCACCAACAATTTATTTTTTCTTGATTAGTCACTCACTATTCAGTGTATACGGTAATAATTAGTCATAACTACTGCAAACAGGCTTTTGTTTTTTACTACCTACATATTTGAGTGCATATATACATATCTTTCGGAATAGCACATTGATGGCTCGTGCCATTAGAACGACTTGATGCAGCTTATCGTTCCAGATCCACTTCATTCATACTTCACATTTTAGCAGCTCTCATCTCCTCTTCCATTTTTGCCTTTTTATTTTACAGTTTGCAATAATCTTTATTGGATATCTTCAACTCTTCCACCTGGTTTATCCTCTACGTCCTCTCTTCTCACTACTTTCCCAGCTCAACGATGTATTATCTGTCAGAATTACAACTGAATTTCATGTTTTCCGACCGTATTGATTCTAAATTTTTAAAAATGCTGTGTGTGCGAGCCTATGAACATGGTAACTCCAGATAGAATGAATATACATATATCAACACGAACTTGTATATGTGTATTCAGAACCCCCAGGGGGCAACATCTATTGATTTTCAGTCAAATCGGCCAAAGAGAAAAGGGGGAATGAGGGGGAGGGTCGGAGCTCAACACAAAACCCCCCAATAACTGCCAAAGCAAACAATGTACCGACACAACATTTAGTATGATGATTCAGAAATCCCTGAGTACTCGGATGAGAGAAAGCGCCTTAGTTGATTAATTCGCCCTGGGGAAGTACATTGTCAAAGATTCAGTGAATTAGTTATTTATTTTTCGAATTAACGGGGTTAGAAAACATGAAATTCCAATGAAAAGTCATCATCGAATTTTTGACTTCTTGTTTCAGTCGATATAATATATCAAGATATTATCTCATTCCACATCAAAATACCTGGCTACGTTTATCAGCTTATGGAACATGTTTTCTCCAGTTGTTCCATTGAAATAGGCCAAATGGCATTTCTCCAAATCCAGATCTGCTCTGATATAATCAAATCCAAACATAAGGTCAAAGGTCGAGAGGAGCTCTGTCCGGAACTGGAGGCCTCCCACCAATTGGATACATGTGGCTTACAAAAGTAGATGTCGCATTTTTTGTAAATTCGCATTACCTTTAGTATAAGAAAGTGTTGTAATCGTGCAAAAATCTGAGAACAAATTTTTAACGTAATTTCAAGTTTCAAGGTCCTCTGAACATGTTTTGATCATTTTCGTCTGTTTGTGTCTAGATGATTGGAACTTTGTGAACGCTCAGAAACGATTCTGGCAATGATCATGATATTTGATATACAGAAGATGTGCTAACTTAGATCTCATTAGATTCTGTCAGAAATCAGACAAAATTAAGACCTCTAAAATGTGGTAAAAAAATGTTAATGTAAAATTAAAATAATTAAATAAACATATAATTCAAATAATAAATATAAAAATAAATAAATAAACAATAATAATATAATTAATAAAATTAGACAAATGAAATAATAATAATAAAATAAACAATAAATTACCACATTTCCTGTAGAAATTTTATCTCTGGTCTTTTACTAAATTTTGTTTGATCTTCTACAGTAATTTCCGAAAAGGGCCCTAAAAAAATGTCAAAATTTCAAGACTTAAAAATTAAAAAAAAAATCAATTAACAAACTTTTCATTTGGATTTCTAAAGAGATGCCATATGTTTTTTTAAAGTTTTTGCAAAAATATTAAATCTAATCCAAAGATTTTCAAATTATCTTACTGGACCAACAGGGAAAATGAATACAATAGAATTAATGAGAACAAATTATTGGTTCAATTTCTTATATCTACATTATAAAATTAAAAACTAAACATTGAAACAAATATCAAAAGAAAAATCGTAAAAACTAAATTCTTAAAACTATTTCAATCTTTTTTCTGTTTTATATTTTGGCCATTCTTCAAATTTAAGTTATATATTTTGGGGCATATATACTTTGTGCATATAAATTAATAACAGTACCTGCTTTGCGCATCAATTTTACTGTCACACCTACTTAGTTCATCACATCTTAAGCCTGAACAACCACTCTCGTGTCAACCTTCACACCTCAACCCAGACCAAACACACCATTCTCTTCTACACTAATTCAAAAACAGCTAATAGCCGTGTTTTGTTTTCTACTCATTTGTTTTAAAAGAAAATGCATTCATATCATTTATTTACTAATTCAGTTGCTTCTTGGATTTTATAGAAAAATAAATATAATTAATTTTTTTATATTAATAATTGAAATGTATGTATTTTTTATACATGACAATACTTTGTGACCTGAGTACATTATAGAAGATACCGCTTATATTTATTACTTAAATAAATATGTTATGTGGCCATTTCAGCTCCCATCCTGTAGTGAGTCATCTGTAAACGTGGTTGGTATTAGAAAGTCCTGTAATAGTAATATCACATATATTTTATTTTTATTTTCTTTTACCTTACCTATCTATAGTATAAGGAAATATTGTAATCGTGCGAAAATCCGAGATCGGGGTTTCAACGGATTTTCACGTTTCAAGGTCCCCTGAGTATGTTTTGACCATTTTGGCGATGATTTATGTCTTTGTGTGAGTTCCTTGGTGTGTGTCTGAGCTATCTATCGCAAAAACGATTGTAGCTATGAACTTGAAATTTAGAATTAAGAGGTCACATGGGCTAACTTAGTGCTGATTGGATTTTGGCCGAAATCGAACGAAAATAGAGACCACTTTCTCCTGGGGCCTAACTATATTTTACACGATACATCTTATGTTTATGACCTAATCAAAAATCTTTTCGAGTAATAGTTGTAGAGAATACTAAAATACATAATTTATATGAAATATGATTTTTTGCAGGTCGTCCGGTTTTTGAGATAGATGCCGAAAAACATCTTGAAATGTAGTTTTAAAACACATATTTTTAGACGTTTCCTAGATTTACCCTAAAACGGTTAGTCCTATCGCAAAATTGATTCTTAAAGTCCTCAAACTTGAGGTAGGAGGATCATTACAACAAAAGTTATATCGCCCCAAAGAATGTAAACTAAATGTCTATAAGGAATATATCTAATGTTTAAACCGCAACTTATAGAAATGAACTTCAAAATATGTTATTTGTATTGGTAGTTTTTTTGAAAAATTATAAAAATTAAGAAAAGTATATGTGACGTGGCCATTACAGGATTTTCTTATACCAACAACGCTTCCAGATCACTCTCTCTCCTTCCCCTTCTCAAAATCATTTTATTTTGTTTTTTTGTACAGCATTTCTGGAGAGCAGACATTCTTACACCCAGTAATGCCAGTATGAAATAATTTTGAGAAGGGGAAAGAGAGTAATCTGTAAACGTGGTTGGTATAAGATAATCCTGTAATGGCGACATCACAAAAGAAAAAAACTACTAATAATAATAAAATATTTACATAAACATTATTTTGAAATATTGAAATGAGGGCGACGGTAGCTCAGTGGTATGCGTGCTTGCCTTCTGGGCTCGGGATCGTGGGTTCAAAACCCGACCGAGGCCCTTAGTTTATTTCATTTGGGAGGTAAAATAAACTTCGGTCCTTCGGATGGGACGTTAAGCGATGGTCCCGAGTCTGTACGATGCCAGGTACTCGTTAAAGATCCCTACCCTAGGTGAATAAAAATTTAGGGTAGGCAAAATTTAGGACTCCCACAGTAGAGTCGGGCTCATGTCTACCAGAGTGACGAAAGAGCTCTCTGGTAGTAGGCTATGTGACTTCGTAGTTAAAGCCTGGGCATGAGTCATAATACCTAACTTAACCTTGAAATATCTGCCAATCCACTTATTCTTCAATTCTCTCCACAAATCCGCCACGACGTCTCAAGCGGGCATGGCAGAGGGACCTGCTCCAGGCCCAGCCAGGACTCCTCTTCGGTCACGTACCTCAGCAGTACAGCGACACACTTGCCACCGCACATCATCACAATCACTAGTGACAAATGTTGTCGTTGTGAATATGTAAATAAATAAATAAATAAAAAAAAAAAAAAAAAAACTTGAAATATCCAATGGCAATTTATTATTTATTGTTTGAGACGCTATTACTTTTGTCATATTAGTTCTTTGGAAATACATATTTTCCGGTTCAAATTATTTACGTGGGACAGGCGCAGCTGTCTCCAGTTACCGAAAAACAAGATAACATTTTACATGGCGGATTAAAACCATATGGGAGCGAGTGTACATGGACATATCCCCTTACCAATTGGATACTGGTATAGGATCAGGTTTCACATTTGTTGTATTTTTCGCGTTTCTTATGATATGAATATTTATGGAAGGTTAACTTCAATGGATTAAGTCGGGCGCAACGTTCAAATTTGGCCATGTGCTGGATAATGTGTCCTATCCAAGAAATATATCATATTTCGGGCTTTGTTGGGCCCTCTCAAAATGTTCAAATTACACTCAACATTGAAAGCTCGGAACAAATCCTATTTGACTTGGGTCAAATAAAAACCACCAAACACTGGTTTGTTCGAGTGCCGGATTACCACTTTCTAAAATTAATTTACACTCGAATCATGGAAACACCGACTGTAAAAGTTTAAACAATTCTTTTAACAAACACCAGGTTTTACTTCTCCTGCTGTACGTGTGTGTCGTTAGACTCCATGCTGTACGGGTGGGATGTGCCATTGATGATGACGCATAGGGAAAGTTACGTAAGCACTAAAACATTCATATATAATAAGAGAAATTCAGATAGCTTATATCTTTTTAAAAGTTCTTTTTAAGGTTACAAGGACCTATCGAACTCTCTACGACTGCGCTGTAGGTTCAAGCGGGAGCGCCCCCTCCCATAGACTTGGTCTTGGACGGGGCTGTCATATCCTTTAAGAGCAGATTTTGATGAGCCCTTACTTGACAGTTCAGACCAGAGCGTTGCGAGGACATCGTTCAGAATTGGATAGTGGAAATTTTTTTTTTTTTTTTTTTTTTTTAAAGGATAGTGGAAATATGGCAACAACTTTGGTCACGATCCTCGGATGGCCGAACGACATATGCATACTTCCCGGACGTCTTAGTACGCCTTAACTCTACATGGGTACAGACTGATCATTGCATGTCCCAAATATTATCAGGTCAATGTGACTGTAACTCTAAGCTCCTCTTCTTTTAGGGGAAGAACAACCCGAACTATTCGTGCGGTGGCATCGAGTCTGCAGAACTGTGTGTGTCTAAATATGATAACTCCCGTTAAGATGAAAGTGTCGATTGAAATATTATATGTGTATCTACAACCTCATAAAGAAGAAATCTATTGATTTTCAGCAAATCGGTCAAAGAAAAAATGGAATTAGCACAAAAACCCCAATAACTTCCGAAGTAATGAGTATATCAACATGATATTTTACATTTAAATTCAAAATCTCATAACACATATTAATTTTCCGCAAAATCGGTCAAAGGGTAGTGGGATAGGAGGAGGCTTGGCTCAAACACCCTAATACCTGCTGATGTAATGAATCTATTAACATGATGAATGTATACAAAATTTACTATGATTCAGAAACCTCCATGTATGTCCATTATTGATTTCATTTCGTTCTGGGGAGGTACATGCCTGTTGATTCAGTTGTTTTGATTGATGGAAATCGCATGTTCTTAGGCTTCTTTGGTATGATTGAATTAGTTTTTTTTTTTTGGAATTTCTTTCAGAGGTGTCTGCAGCTAATTGACACTTCCACGTTCCTTAATTTTTTATATAAAGTTAAACCCTAGCTACATAAATGGTTCAATTCGTAAGTCTCACATTCCTGACATTCATATCGTCTTTTTTATTTCTAGTTTAGATCAAATCTCATCAATGCCTGTTTGAGTGTGGATCTGTAATAACTTATGTAAAGATGGAGATCCTCTTGATTCCCTGATCACCCCCTCTCCAAATCACTTCATGTAACGCCGGCGAATACTGAATCGAATTAGAAATTACCATATTTGTCTGGATTCCTCCTCTGATATCTTGGAATTTATTAACGCTATGTAGTTGACACGTGGCACATATTTAAAGAAATGAAGACCAAGTCATGAATATATGAAGCAAAAATAATTGGGCGAGTAGAAAAAATATCGTGCTTGCCTTTTGAACTCAAGATCGCTGGTTCAAAATCCGGCCGAGGCTTTTATCTGGGGCATGAAAAAATCCTGTTATCTTGTTCACAGACATTTTTCTTGTACTTTAATTTCATATCTTCTAATTCTTAATGTCATTACTACGTAGAACATGACACTCTCATTCGTATAAATATTCAAGAGGGTCTTGTGATCTGTTCTCCCAGACATTTTTTCCTCAATTGACATCCACCACTTCTTCGTAGAGCCTTCTAGTGGTGGATGTTGTCAGGTCGGTCTTCGTTACAGACAATATATGAATTAAAGATTTCATGACTTTTATATGATTGTTCTTTTTTTTTTCTGTATGAACAATAAATAAATCATATGAAGTAAAACTTCGTTATAACGCTCCCACTTATAAATTTGAAGACTAAATAAAAATAAAATTTTAATAATTTTTTTTTTTTGTATAAAAATACAAACAAAACAAATTATAAACGAATATTACTTACCTGACTGATAGATTTATTACACACAGTTTTATTGTATATTTGCTTATTATTTTAATAATGGCGTAATATACATTTAGGTACATATACATTCAGAGAAAACAATTTAATTTTTGTGTTTTCCCGATTATAACGCGCTTCCCTCATGTCCACTAGAGCAGCGATTTCCAAACTTTTTGATAGCGGACCCCTAAGACGAAAATAATTATAAGTTGTACCCCCTATAATACATAATAATCTTGCCATGAACGTGAACAATTATCAACTATAAAACACTATTACTTTCTTGTTGCGCACCAGAAGTAGAAACACTATCAGAACACTTCAACCCGCGGTTTCTTTTTTTTTTTTTTTTTAATAACTCTTTATTTTGAATATTCACAATCGGTATAACCATAAGTAAATTTGATGAATGATACATGGAACAAAGAAAAAAATAAATAAAGTATTAAAAAAAAAATACATCGAAAGCATGTAGTTACGTACAAAATAATATTTAAAAAAAAATAATAATAAAAAATTAAATAAAAAATAATAAACATAATAATAAAGATAAAATAAAATCAATATAAAACACCCCCGGTACTCTCTCATCCCCATCCCTCCAACTTAATGGGGGCAGGGGAGGCCGCGGGGGCTCGAGTGATCCCCCTGCCTTCTCGCCCCGCCAATCACTGTCCAGCAGTGGAGGCAGGCCAAGAAGGAAAGGAGAGTTGAAGGTAAGAAGATTACATGAGGGGAGAACCAGTACTCCCTAAATATTTTGTTATAGTAGCAGGTCTCTCGGCCAGTCGTCCAGCCTCAGTCTTCGGGGAGGATTATCTGGATGGGAATGGGATGACAAGAGTTGAGCAACTGGGTTGACATGGGAAGAAAGGTTAGAGTGGGATTTAGAGAAGCGGGCCTTGATGAGGTCAATAGCATAGGGGATTTTAAGGTCATTATGGAGGGTAAGGTTGGACACATAGAAGGGTGCATCGACAATTGTTCTTAAGACTTTGGATTGGAAGGACTGGATACGCTTGATGTTAGATGGCTTAGCACACCCCCATAATTCTAGTCCGTATGTCCATGCGGTTTCTTTGAGGGCAATTTTTAAACATAAGAGTCAACTAATCATAGTTATTATAATACACACCGCTATCTATATAAGTTCCGTACAGTTCATAAAATACTCTCGACGATGATATACCAGCCACTTGCACAATGGCGCACTGAGCGGTCGGCACGTGCGACCAATGAGAGAACCTCGCACTCACGTGATACACGATCATACACTCGCAAGTGATCGTGAGCCTAGAGGAGGGCCATCGCCGGCCAATGGCTTTGTTTGAAGTACTGTGATAAATAATTAATTAATTTGCGCTCTCGTCGTATAGTGACCCTCATAATAAAAATCAGTTTTCATTGTATTAAGACCGACTGGGAAGATAAGAACCTTTCGACTTTCTGGTTGGTAGCCAGGACACTATCCATACCACCACACCTAGATCTCTTAACCATTAATTGTTTCAGACATGCCATTTGAAGCAGAATGGGCTAGTTTGTGAACAGTCAACATGGCTGACCTCTTTACAGAGCACTTATGGCAGATTATGCAAGACGGTTCAAAATAAAAAAAAAAAAAATTAAAAAAACTGCTTTTAGGTTTCCGCCCCGTTATGGCACTCACTGACTGGACACTTTAAAAATAACAGCGAAACTGGATCCGCTAATTTATTTATTGAGATTAAGGATATTGTTTTTAACAAGTTTTATGCAATTTGTGAAATTACTTCTTTTATTTTTATTATGTAATATCGACACAATCATTCATCCATATTGTCATTTACATATTAGCCAGACCTTAGGTCGACATTTAGAACATTAACGTTTAGCAATCGTTGACTATAACATATTGTATTAGTTCCTTCCAGATACCTTTAGTATAATGAAGATATGAAATTGTGCAAAACTCCAAAATAGACATTTCAACGGAGTGATACTCAATATTTTTTGCAGAAATATTGTGAAACAAAAATAAAGAAAAACGTATGTTTTTTAAAAATATTGTCTAATTCACAAAATATAATATAATATATTTTTTTATATTACAAGGAATTAAAGATGGGGACTTTTTAGATTAAAAATATATTTTTATTTCAGTTATTTGTTAATCAAAATATGCCCCATGAGAAATTACAACCTTGGCCCATCTATCGGGCAAAAGATGGATCCCACGAAAAAAGAAATCCTGCTCCTTCATCTTCCGTAATAATGCGATGCAAAAGGCCCTTTCTTTATTGTCTTTGCAGCAACAATTCACAAATGTCCCTCTCTTTTAACTCGTATAGCACCCAATCTGCAAGTTTTTGAACCATGTAAAACGCATGTAAACGCATATAAATTGTTGATCGTTCAACATTTAATATTTCTGCCAATACTTCAAGTGTCTTACGTGAATTGTCGCTTCAAGTTCTGAATCTTCAAATTGTTTTGGCTGCTCTGGACGTTGCTTGTCCTTGAAATTAAATTCATTGTTTTTGAATCTCTTAAACCACTTTTCGCAGGTGTTTTGAGAAGGAGCATGTTCGTTATATGCTACGTTTTCATGGATTGTTGAAAATCAATAATGTTTTGAAAAGTCATGAAAACACTTGTTTCAAAACATTTTGAGTTCAAGGTCGATAAGGCTTTTTTTGAGGTATGATCCAATTTTGAGATTTCGAATGTTCATGAAAACGCTAAGAAATTCAATATTCAAAATGTGGCTGCGCAATACTGATAAGTGCAGTTCTAAAACTCACCACCAGAGTAAAAAGTTGTGTTAAATATCGATTACTTATAAAACATCGATATGTACCGAATACCAAATTCAAAGAAATTTTTTTTTGTTTTTTGAAGGTTATGTTTTGGTTTTGAGTTGAAAGAGTGGTGAAGTTGTATAAGAGGTTAAATTTGTGATTTAGTTTTTTGTTTTTTGTTCTGCTTTATAGTTTAAATAATTTTTTTTGTTTTTTCTTATTCTGCCCATATAACGGTGGAAAGCGATATTTTGTTGTGATAGAAACCAATACTGTTCCATTGCCAGTCTTCTGTGAGGAACAACACGATAGCGTTGATTTTTATTATGGTTAACATAGCTACGTGAAAGGCCATAGCCAGTAGCAAATAAAAAAAAGCAAAATAAAATAATTTGATAATATCGATATATCGACATGACTGATTTATTTGTAAACCTCGAGGAAGGTTTTTTTTTTGGTGACAGCTATCATTTTGAAAATGTGTTGAATTTATTTTTCAAAACAGTCATGATAATGCACCATTTTGAAAAAAACTTTAATTTTGAAAATATTTTCAATAACCCATGAAAACTAAGAATAGACTTCCAATAGCAAACGGTATGTTTGTGCTGCAGTTTTGTAAGAAAGAAAGTAATTCAACATATCATTCGACCATGGACGATATTAATAAAATTTGAGGAAGTTAATATTTTTGTATTTTTAATCAATTTATAACTAGATATACACATATCGAAATAGAAGTAGATAACAGTTACCCTGTAACATAAAGCGGTATGCGGTGTCGGTGATGGCGAACACATGTGGAGTCACTTCGTGTCGCTTAGTCCCCTTGTACCGATCCATGATCTTCGTGTAGATCGGCAGTCATTTGTACGGGTTCACCACCACGCAGAACAAACCCGAGTACGTCTGAAAACATAAAATGGAAAAAAATTAATTATTTATATTCAAGACTAAAAACAAAATTAATAAAACCAATAAAAATAGTTATTAGTTTTCTTTTTGTCGTCCCAGTCCTTTTCCGACAATCCTCCCCGAAGATAGAGGCGATGCCGGCCGAGAAACTGTTAATTAAAGTAGCTATAATTTAGATAAGGCTTCCAATAGGAAGTTTCCCCTCTCACGTTTTCACTCACATTCAACCTGTGTTCCTTTGGTCTGCCACCACTGGTAGTCAGAGGTAGACAGAGTGAAACCCGGGCTACTATCGCCTCTTTTACCTCAGTTGAGCTGAACGAATGAGGATGGTCTAATCCCAAAGATGTTTCGGTGGCTCTTGTGCTGAATGTATTTATCTATAATTATTTATTTTTTCTCAGTTTATTCTTATTTTATTTATTTATTGAGCTGAGTTTACGAAGCTCTTTCCTAGGCGACTCATGTATTTCGCTGTACTCGTACTCATCCTAAACCCCATTACCGATCACATTGAAATTTGCCACGCTGGTAGTGGACACGGTGACGATGGTTTACTACTAAAAAAATCTGAAATCGAACATACCACGGAGGAATAATCACCGAAAAACGAAATCCCTATTGAAATCAATTTAGAGACCAAATTCTCTCGCAAAATAGAATTTTTCTATTTCAAATGTAAAAATCCGGGCGAAACCCTTTTCTGTTTACCATCGGACACCAATTTTTTTCGGTGTTCTAACGTACAAACTTCGACTTTTTTTCGATAAAAATGTTCTTCAACATACAAAGAACACATAGTAAAAAGAATTTTGTGCAAAAACAGCTGTTGTTGTCTACAAAAAGGCTAGAAAAAATCCATTGAAATCAATTGAAATCTATTTAAAGTATTAATATATTCATAAAGAACATACAAGGTGTTAAGTTACTGATAATTATTAAAACATTAACTGAGTTTTTTACACAGATATGCCTGACTCAGCTCAGTTTTTGTAAACAGCAGAATGTATTGCACACCTAGTTATTATAGTTTCTCTTTTTTTGTATTATTACCATTTTGTAAATATTTTACTTATTCTATTATATAGTCCACCATTGTAATCAAATTTACTTATGGTTTTATTTTTACCTATTGTAAAATATCCAATAAAAATAAAAGTTTCCCCAATAAGTTTTTAAGTAGGAATTATAACTCAATGACTATCTATAATGTACACTTTAATTGCAATATAATGCACTTTATTCGACACTTCAGCCAAATGCTTTATACTAAATAAAAAAGGATATAATACTTGTTTATAAACATCATAGCAAATGAAAAAAAAAAAAGTAAACAGTATGACTAATATCTCCTTGATATATGGGAAAATCCCCATTTTTAATTCTCATACCTTATATACAAAATATGGGAGTATTTTCGGTATTGCTACCATCTTGAGCCACGACTTAACTTAAAAAGAGCTAAGCCAAAAGCGGTTTTGAATAGAATATTGAAACCTCAATCCAGTTTATTAGCGATGTAGAGGTTTCGCCTCCCCCACTCTCCTTGAGTTCCCAACTTTCTTTCTTATCCCGTCCGGTTGATTTGCACGCCTATTCGATCCCTTAAAACCGGTCTGAGTTATATAAAGCTGAAATATGGTTTGTTTGTTTGTTTTTGCCAAACTCACGCCTAAACGGCTGGTCAGATTTCACATGTAGCATCCTTTTGAAAAATAGGCTTACTTTTTAAAAAACCTTGAGCACATCGTACTCGTTAAACACCCCTAACCTAGATGAATAAACGTGAGAAGGTAAAATTTAGGACCCCCACTGTAGAGTCGAGCTCATATCAACCAGAGCGACGAAAGAGCGTATCTGGTAGTAGGCGATATAATGTCGTAGTTAAAGCCCAGGCATGAGTCACAATAACTAACTATAAAGTGAGGGGAGGGGGTATATATGGTTATCCCCAACCGGCTCAAAATCATTGGAAATATCAACATATTTCTAAAATTATGTAAGTTAAACTAACCGGACAGATAAAGTTTTTTTTTTGACTTTATATACGATTAGGGATCTATCGATACAAGTAAATAGAAGTAAAGAATCGATATTTTTATCCTATACTAAGTACTTTTGGTATCGATACTTTTCTTTCGGTACCAAGTAGGTATCGAATAGATATTACTTGTATCGATTCAAGGTACTCGTTTCAAATTTCAACAATTAAAAAAAAATTATATAAATTTTTCAATTCGTCAAAATCGTTCACCGTTTAATTTCTGACAATTTTCTTTTATTTGTTGTTGCAGTAAAATACTGAACTCAAATTCCGGTCCACGGACAAATGATACTCATATATATCGATGGTGATAACCTCATGTGTGATGTGATCACGCAGTCTGCATGATGCGTCCTTATTTCTTACCTTATTTACATTAAATGGTTTATCGTTTATGAAGCTATACGTTTGTTTAATTTTGAAGAGAACCGTGAACGTGATTACGATTTCATTATTTTATTTTATTTTTACATTCCATTTTGTCAATTATATATTTCAATGCCTCGTCCTATGGCGAAAGTGTGGATTTATTACACTAAGAACGATTCTATCTGAGCGACTTGCAAAAAGTGTTTTAAAATAGCGAAATATTGTCGAAATACGAATAGTCTCCAGTAGTTTTATATACTTGGTAAAAATAAATTGAATGTTTATTCTATAAGGCTTATTATTATTTTCAGAATGTTTTTAATAATATAATATTATCTTATTCGATTTGATTTATTTGTTTCTTATGCCCAGTACAATATCTCATTTACCTATATCTTTCTAATTGTATTGTGTTTTTTATTATTATTATATAGGTATATATATATATATATTTTATACATGGTTTGATATTAATTATAACGAACTACTCGATTCAATCGATACTTTTTATTCAATACTTGAGTAGTATCGAAAGTTTTTTATAAAGTATCGATACTTTGTGGTATCGATAGAACCCTATGTACGATGCATTTTATCCATGTCACTGTGTTATCTAGTTATTTACGACATCTAAGAAATAAAACTCACACCCGGACGGGATTCGAACCAGCAAACCGTGGTGAGACCATGCGATCAAAGCCCTATGCTCTAGCCCGCTCGGCCACCACGGCCCCCGACAGATAAAGTTACTAACTTGCTTTAAGTTACTCCGGTTACTGCCGAATCTGCTAGTAGTCAATAAAACGATATCGTATATACATTTTAATACAGGTTAGGTTAGGTTTTATGACTCATGCCCGGGCTTTAACTACGAGGTCATATCGCATACTACCAGAGCGCTCTTTCGTTCTCTGGTAGACATGAGCCCGACTCTACTATGGAAGTCTTAAATTTTGCCTACCCTAAATTTGTATTCACCTAGGGCTGGGGTCTTTAACGAGTACCTGATATCGTACAGGCTCGGGACCTTCGCTTAACGTCCCATCCGAAGGACGGCGTGCTCAAGTTTTATTTTATCTCCCAAATAAAATAAACTAAGGGCTTCGGTTTTGAACCCACGATCTTGAGCTCAGAAGGCAAGCTCGCATCCCCTGAGGTACCAGTGCCCTGCATTTTAATACATATTTTATCAATAATCAAATTATGGATAATTAATGAACTCTCCATTTATAACTTACCACCTAGAAGCTATTATTCAGCTACTCGTATTAGATGAAGGTATGTTAATTGAGAACTGCTCACTCCACCTACGTGATTAAACGGTAATCACTACTAATCCTATTATCAGGCGTTGTCCTGGTAACATGTGATTGATTGCTACTTAAAGATTCGTCTCAATTAGGGATGGCGATATTTCAAAATATATCGATATATCGAAAAACTGATATATCGCTACAAATAAATCTTAGTGGCCGATATATCGGTAGTTTACGTCGATGGTCTTGTTGGATCTGCTGTTTCTTCTATTTTTTGCCTTTCCTGTCTTAGCTTTTAAAAACCTTTCCATTCTTTTGTTTCAAGTGGGCAACCAAGTTACTTATGTTGTCCGAGGTTTTAAAACATTTTCCTTTTGGTTTTTTTCGAGGTGCATCCATACTTAATTCTTAGGAAGCGCCATTTTTAACTTTTATTAAGATTCAAATCAACAACCAAATAGTTGATAGTTAATAATAGTCAATAACAAAATAACATGTAAAAAAATAACCTTCAGCTACAGAATCAGAATTCAAAGTTAAACAGGCGAGTGGCGACTGGTTCTATGATCACTCATCAGTCTACTGTCTGGGTAAAATCGTTTAGATTTCCTATCCTAAACCTAACTCATCCATATTATATTAATAATGAAGAAAAAAACAGTAAAATTTTACAAAATTTTCTAAAAAATTCAACAAATATTTCGATATAATTTTCAGAATCAAAAATTTAAATAATTATTCTTAAAATGGTGAATATTTTTTGGAATATGAGCAGGACCCCAGGATTATCGATATAAATAAACAACACTTCGCCTGGTCGGCTGGTCCACCGTCCATATAAATAAATAATTATAATTTGGATTAGGTATTTTTCAGCCATTAATCCGTTATTAATCTATATATATTTTTTTGGTATATTACTATTTTTATTTTCAAATTTTTCAACCGATATTATAAAAACATATCGGCAGTATATCGATATATATATGGCCAAATATATCGGTATTTTACCCAAATGTATCGATATATCGTTGCCATCCCGTCTCAATGGAGTTAAAGATCTCCGCCGATATTACGTACCGTCACGAGGCCCAAGATTAACACCCACAAGAGTCCGGCTCCTGTCCATTAAAGTCAGGTGAATCTCCGGCAATATCCTTCCCCATAAAGCATTAATCAATTAAGTTTTCGCTTCTCCTGCAAAATCAACAGTTGACTTACATAGTGGTTTCTGAATCCTCCTACTATATTTTGTGTCGATATATTCACTACATCGGCAGTTATTAGGGTTTCTGAATTGAGCTCCCCTCTGATTTCCCTCTTCCTTTCGGCCAATTCCACTGAAAATTAGTAGATATCATTATGGGGTTGTGACTTAAATATATTATTTCATGTTAATACATTCATTACAACTGCTGTTATTCGAGTTATTATGTTAAGCCCCATCCCAATCCCCTTTTCCCTGTAGCCGATATGGTTGGAAATCAATTGGCGTCTTTATATAGTTCTGGATACACATATAAATCGTATCGATATCCTCATTCTATCGAGATTTTTTTTTTTTAACATTTATTTATTACTACATTGAAGCCTATTAAGGCTCAGTGTAGAGAGTTGGGGTACCATTTGAACATACATTTTATATAATAATAAAGTAAGAATATTACAGCTTAAATAATTTCTAAATATCTAAATATTATGAGGGCTCCGGAAGCTCAGTGTTATGCGTGCTGGACTTCTGAGCTGAAGAACGTGGGTTCGTAACCCGACCGAGGCCCTTAGTTTATTTTATTTGGGAGGTAAAATAAACTTAAGCACGCCGTGCTTCGGATGGAACGTTAAGCGATGGTCCCGAGCCTGTACGATGTCAGATACTCGTTAAAGACCCCTACCCTAAGTGAATGAAAATTTAGGGTAGGCAAAATTTAGGACTTCCACAGTAGAGTCGGGTTCATGTCCACCAGAGTGACGAAAGAGCGCTCTGGTAGCAGGCGATATGACCTCGTAGCTAAAGCCCGGGCATGAGTCATAAAACCTAACCTAACCTCTAAATATTATAATGAATAATAATAATAAATGCGCACATTTACTTGTATACAAACAGCCAAGAGAAATGCAAAACAGAAAAAATATATACTTTTATATACATATTATAATGACTTTAAATAAAACCGAAGTAATAAACATTAAGTCAAACCACTTTGTACTTAACTGTAAGTAACAAGTATTCAACAAATACTTAATATGAAAATCTCAACTTTAATTCATTTTTCATTATCTTTATTATTTTTTGTCTTCTTTTCTTAATTTGAATTTCATTTCTATCGGGAATTTATCGTAATCACAAACACACAGGCAGGCAGCATTTTATTGGAGATCAGAGGATCGGTACAAATGAAATTCTGTTGAAAAGTTGGTATTGAATTTATGACCGATTAGTAACTTTGTGTAGCTGAGAAAGTAAGAAAAACAGATAGTCTGATTACCCGGAGAATCAATTAACTCTCTCACTAATCCACTAATCTTAGGTCTTAAAGAAGCTTAAGATAGTTAGAGCAAAGAGAGACAGTTCTTTAAAATAAATACACAACAGATTCTGGTTTTTATCTTGACTATGTGATTCGAGTTCATATTAATTACATCGGCAGTTATTGTGGTTTTTCAGATTAGCCCCTCTCTGATCCCTTCCCTAGGGTTACCAACCATACTTTATAATAAAGTATCATGCTTTATTATGGTTACTTTATACTTTTATAATAATATTATACTTTTATAATAATATTATACTTTTATAATAATATTATACTTTTATAATAATAATATCTTCTATATATATAAATTACGTGTCATGTTGTTTGTCCGCGATGGACTCCGGAACTATTTAACCAATTTTAATGAAATTTAGCTTACTGTGTGTAATTTGGTCCAACTTAAAAGATAGGATAGTTTTAATCTCGATTCCTCTCTCGGCTTCTAACAGATGGCGGTGTAATTTAATTTAACGACAACACTTCAACATCTTTTGCTATCTAGGTTGTGTAAAATGGCACCGTGTTTAGATTTCTTGACGCTACAATCTATTCCACATCATATGTGTTTATGTTTACGACATAACCATTGTGTTTTTAATCCTTCGTATATCCGTTTTATAATTGTGCTGTGTATTATTATTTTTAATAATTCTAATGTTAATAATTCTAAAATTATTTAAAATTCTTAAACGCGTAAAAACACACGCGGTCCGTTAGTGATACACGGCTACGGTTGACCGGGCTAGACATGCCACTGGATGACGGGCTGATAATGATCCGAAGTTTCTCCAAATCTATTTTATGGGTAGTTGTGAAGAACGCGTGACAACTCGGTGCCAGTATAATTTCATCGAACAAGCAGAAGAGAGAGCTTGTGTTATTGTTGGAAGATTTTTTGGAAAATCATAATCAACTTATTCAATTGTTTAAAAGAGTGTTACGACAATTAGGAAATGACAACTGTCAAATCGTCATCAAAGCCGACAACGGTTGTATGTATGACAAAGACGCAATTATTTTGACGACATGTTATCCAACCCGGATGCCACGGACGCCTCTAACACATACTTAATATTAATTAGAGAATAGTATGAATAGTATTAATTCAGTATTTAATAAAATGTAAATCTAACAATTCTATGTTGGTTTGTGCTTAATTTTAATTCTCCGAAACTCTTTACCAATCAATTTTAAATTTTGGTGTAACGTTCTATTCTCATTTCCATAGGTTTTAAGATCGGCTAAGACGTTTTTATCATTATTAGTTAATTTTAATTTGACAGTATTAAAAAGTTTGAAGTTAACTGTTTTAGCTGTAATTCAAAGTTAAAAGAGTCACAGCAACGCGTGGCCGGGACAGCTAGTATATTATATAACATCAATAGGTTTCGTCTTTATGGGATTCTGGATTCAACATTCTTTGTTATATTACCAATCGCTAATGTATTCTCAGATGGAGATAGGACCAATATAAGCAAAATTGGAGCTCTCCAAAGAATTTAGATACATTTCTGTAAGAAACTAACTGTATTCGCCATTGTGCACGGTACTTGGGGCCAAGCGAGAAAAAAAAATTGTAGCACATAGCAAAGAATTTTAAAATATGATTATTGGTCGTTTCTTTATTAAAAGTGATGAAAAATATATATGTTAGAGGACGTAGGTAGCTCAGTGGTATGAGTGCTTGCTTACTGAGCTCTATATCGAGGATCCATCATATGGGATGTTGAGCGATGGTCCCGGGCTTGTACCATGTCAGGTTAACGTTAGAACTCTTGCTCGGAATTTTAAAACGAGCTCATATCGCCTACTACCAGAGTGCTCTTTTGTCGCTCTGGAGGACACAATCAGACTCTGCTGTGGGAGTCCAAAATTTTGCCTACCCAGGTTAAGTTACCTAGGGTAGGGTCTTTAACGAGTACCTTACATCGCACAGGCTCGGAATTATCGCATAACGCCCCATCCGAAAGACGGTGTGCTCAAGTTTTTTCATCTCAAAGATAAAAACTACTACTTTCTTATATCAATAACTTTTGAACATATCAAACTCTCTCTCCCCTCCCCCCCCCCCCCCCCCCCCCCCTAAAGTTGTTGGAATAAGAAAGTCCTTTAATGGCCACATTACTTTTTATTTATTTTTTAACAAGGAAAGGAAAAAATAATCATTCATTAATGAAGATAAGGACAGAAATGTTACGCAAGTCCTAGCCTGTCACCTCCTCTTGCCCTCCCTTCCCCACCGTAAGGGAAATCAGTCAAGGTATGCTAATTTGATTTGAAGGGGGCCTAACTATTTGTAGAATTCGGTTGACAGGATCCTCGAAGAGTTTAATTACTTGAATATCTTCCTTTGTCCTACATCAAAGCACAGGTTCAACAATGTTCCACAGGAAATGAACCACCTTGGATCAATTTGAAGGAATTTGGTGTTTTTTTTGGTTTCTTTTTAGTAGGGAGGTGATCCGAAGTCCGCTCATTGATGTCATGGCTTCTACCGACTACAAGAGGTAGCAGTGATTGATAAGGAAGGAGTATTTGAGGCATGGCGGGAAGGTTCAGTCATGCTTCCCGCATCCGCCAAAAATGAACCGAATATTATATTTCTGTTCAATTATAATATATCGTCGGTCTAAACGTGATACCTCGTATGTGCAAAAAGCCAACTTTACAGGAGAGACAAAAACTGATTAAAAAATATTCTTTATAGGAAACCTCAATTTTTTCGACATTTGTATTATGTGAGATGTATATGCATGAATTGTTTTTAAGCTAGTTTGCAAATCCAAGGAAAGAATTAACGTGTTTGACGGAGTTACGAGGTTTCTCTAGAATTTCGTTCCCATTTCTTTTGCAAGGTACAGTTCTTCAAACCGTATTTCATGGTTTTTTCGTTTTATGTCGTATACGAGGTCCCACTATATCAATAGTTTTTTTTGGTAAAAAAAAAACGATTTTCGGAAAAATGTCGATTACGAGTATCACGTTTAGGCCGACGATATATTATATATTATATCAAGATACTCTATCGTTTAAATATACTACTACCAGAGCGCTCTTTCGTCGCTATATATGAGTTCGACTCTATTGTGGGAGTAGCAAAATTGCCTAATCTAAATTTTTTATTTACCTTGAGTAGGGGTCTTTTATGAGTACCTGACATCGCACAGGCTCAGGACCATCGCTTAACATCCGAATGATGGCGTGCTTAAGGTTTTTTCCATTCCCACATAAAAAACCTAAGGAACTCGGTTGGTTTTTGAACCCCCGATCTTGAGTTCAATAAGCAAGCAAGCTAGAAAATAAATAAACCAACATAAATAAAATAAATGAGTAACTAAATATATAATAAATGAGTAAGTAAATGGTAAATAACCAATAAATAAGTCCTCAGTGAATCATTGACAATGTACTCCCCCAGATCAAATTTATCAGTTACGTTCTCAATAACCAATCGACAATTTAAGCTAAAAATTAATAGTTGGCTTAATTAGGGGTTTCTGAATCCTGATACTAAATTCGATACATTCATTACATCGGCAGTTATCGAGTTTTCGTGTTAAGCCTCTTCCCTAATTCACCCTTCCTTTTGGCTTATAATAATACATTTGTATATTATTATACTTTTGTAAAAATACATAAAAGATAAACCAACAGAAATGAAATAAAAAATAATAAAAAAATAATGATTAAAACGTAGAATCGACAGACCGTAAAGAGGATATCTGTGGACGAACTCTGCCGAAAAAATAAAAAAAGCTATGTATCAAATATTGTTTTTGGGTATGAAACACGTTTTTTTTATTATGTTTATTTTATTATTTTTGAAGAATGAGAAATAAATCCATTTTCGAACAGAAAACTGTGTTTTCTCTAACATAAACATTTTTAGTTGAAGTTTAAATTTTGTTATTGTTTCTATTGTCTTCAAGAAGTGAGGGAGGGTATTAAAGAAATTAATTCCTTTATGAGTTATACTTTTTTCAAAAAAAGATAGTTCATAGTTCATCTGAAAAGTGTTTAATATCTTTTCTTCAGCTAAAGAAAGTGAGAATTATTGAATAAATACTGAACTAAATATGGACACAATTAATGGGACATACTTTCAAGATAAGTCAACTAGGAAATAATTAGGAACTTGTTGACGCAATAATAACTGGGCAGTTCCAATAATAGCAATAATGGGAGCTGGTTCTTTTGATGCTAACTTTGCAGCCTGCCATTAGTGGTTGAGGGGAACTTGTCAGACTACGAAGTCATTCTGACCAATTTCTGACTGATTAAGGAGGCTATCTTCAGACTGTGAATGTAGTAAGCCGTAGTTCACGAAGGGCTTAACTTGTGTTGAAAAGGCAACTGTTATGTGTTTAGTAATCATTTGCGTCATTGGAAAGTAGAAGTGGCACGCCCAGAGAAATAGTCAAGAACTGTAATAGGAGCGCAGGTACAGAAGGAACCTGTTATTAGATCAGTAACGCTTTTCAGATGAATAATGTTTAAATGTATGCTGCAAACCTCTGGGGATTCTTGCCCACTCAGGCGGGGGTTCTATGTTCACTGATATTTATAACTATTAGATTACTTAAATTTTCATACCCATAAATATTTGATGTGTTCATCAATATTATTTTTTTTAAATAGATATGTTGGTTGTTTTTATTATTATTATGGCTTTAGGGCCTTTTTTTGGGGGGGGGGGGGGGGGGGGGGGGGGGGTCAGAACTCTGTGGGGCCACACCACCCGTCAGCCGCGTAGAGGGGAAATAGGTCTGATTTTTAATTTATATTTACTAAACAATAATCTTGGTGCTACGGCCGGTTGTAGGACCCCGCTACACGCCGGAGTAATCGGTTGGGTCCTCCAACCAACCTTATCGGTGTTTCCCGAGAGAGATCGGGACCAGGTCATCTATGTTTTATGGCTACGTTGCGCCGGGAATGGTCGTAGGTGGGCCGTGTTACAGCCCCCAGCCGTTATCCCCGGAACCTCATTAGACTGCCTTCTCTACAGGAAGCGACGAATCGACTTAACTCCGGGTAATCAGCCTTATTCAACAACTTCCGAGGGTTCAGTCCCAGGTATGATCCTGTTCGGCGTACCAATTCCCCCTAGGCACGTCGGACAACGGACATTCGAGAACTATGTGTTCTGCAGTCTCAATGCTGTCCATCTTCTTGAAAAATTCCTTCTCCCGCTGGCTTTGACGCCCTACGGCTTAGGCCACTGGCAGGAAAGACACGTTTTTAAAGATAGTTTCATCCTATTCTCTCTGTATAACAAACAGCTCTATCGCCTACTTAAATGACATATCATTATAATGGCCTGTTATGTTGTCAGTGTGCTGCGGAAGGTGGGTGACAGGCCTGAGTCGGCCCACAAGGAGGTTTGCCTGGCGAGCTCTGGACTGGGAATGGAGCGATCTGGATAGGAATGCCGCTCTTCAGACTGGCCGCTACATCCCACAGAACAACCTGCCCGTCGGCGTTGAGGTTTGGGGCGACCGCATGTTCATCACAGTTCCCCGGTGGGGTCCAGGTAACTTTGTTTTCTCATCATTTTCGGTTAATGGTTCACTTATTTTTAATTTCCTAGATTTAAAAAAAAAAAGGAACTTTTACAGGGATTTTTTGTTTTTTGTATAATGCCCCTCTTTTGCAAATGTTTTGGGATGTTAGCAATTTTTTTTGGCACCATAGGGGTGGGTTATTTACAAACATTCATGAACCCGCGCCCATAGTGAGTCGATGCAACCAAAGCCCTACACTCTAGCCCATATACAGGGTAGGTGTCTGTTTCTTTCGTGTCATCCAGTGCCCTGTAATCAGCCCTGTCGTAGCTTCTCTTCCTTGAGTGTTCTGCAAAAAAGAGTTTTAAATGTCTTTGCTCATTTTGCTTTATTTAACCACTGATAACAGGTTGGGGAGTTACATTACAGTGCTGCCCACAGAAAAATGTGTCTGTATCTCCTTTAACCCTGAATCCATTGTCAAGCGGCTTCAATACCCTACCCCACCGCCTCTACTTGCAAGCTACCAGCTAGCCGCTTCCATCTCATTTTTTACCTTCTACTTATCATTATTTTGACATTTTCGACGTCCCATATCTTTAAAATTTCAATTACATAAAGTTATGGTATTTTTACCTTATGTAATACAAGATGCATATAAATTAAAAGTAATTCCAACTCACAACTGCTCAGAAATCATGCCATTTTGGGCTGATCTCAAGTTATTATCCTGCTCGTCCTCTGAACATAATTCCAAAATTTCATTGTTATTCTAAGCCAACCGCTGGAGGGAAAAACAGCCATCCGACAGAACATTAGAAGGAATGTTTCTGTTGTGTTTCTCTAAACAAAATTGTGATGTCTGGTGAATGGAGGTCCATGAGATTTGTTTCTGTACCAGAGCAAAGGAAATAACCTCAATAAGGCAAGATAACTGAACCCTATCTTCGCCCTATTTTATGTCCTTATCTGTGGTGTAGCCCTCTGCCTTCTAGGGTCTTGACCTTTCTTATCCGTGAAAATGAATTCCCAAATGGATTTGATCTCATGAATTCAGCAAAGTCTATTTGTATATATATATATATTTTTTTTCTTTGACCTGATTTATATGTTAAAAATGGTCTTACTACTAATTTTTTTTGAAGAAAATGTCATTAAAAAATGGCTTTTTATTAAATGCATTTTTATTCTTATCCATTTAGGTTATGACAAATCTACCGGTGGGCCGAGAACTTACATTAATTTGAAAAATGGGCAGTGTTCTGCTGTGTACTAGAAACGTAATAAATATTTTAAAAAATAAAGAAATAGGTATATATTTTTAAAAACATACGTTTTTATTTATATTTGTTACTGTTTAACTTCATCTCTGCAAAAAAAAAAGTTAAGCCTGAGTAATAAATATTGTTATAATTTTAGGTATAAGGTAATTTTTTTGAGGTTTCGGCAAAGCCTTAAATTTAAAAAAAAAATGGAAAAACCACAGTGGCCGGGCCCGAGAACCTTTGCTTTTTTTTGGGAACTTGAAGGTCTTTTTGAAGCCTCAACATGTTTAAAAATCTCACTTTAAGATTCAAAAAAAAATTACAAACACGAGAGATCAAATAAGATAAGTTAAATCAACAAGCTTTTTATCTGGGAGGTGAAAAAACCTTGATCACGCCATCGGATGGGTCGTTATGCGATGGTCCCGAACTTGTACGACGTCAGGTACTCGTGAAAGACCCATACACTCGTTGAATAAAAATTTAATGTGGCCAAAGTTAAGGACTCCCAAAGTAGAGTCGAGGGCGACGAAAGAGCGCTCTGGTAGTAGGCGATATGACGTAGTGAAAGTCCGGAAATAACTAACGATTAAAAAAATTATCAATGTTAATATCGACAACACGTAAAATATATTGCAAATATAGGGCGCCGGTAGCTCAGTGGTATGCGTGCTTGCCATCTGAGCTCAAGATAGTGGGTTCGAAACCCGACCGAGGCCCTTAGTTTATTTTATCTGGTAGGTAAAATAAAATTAAACACGCCGTCCTTCGGATGGGACGTTAAGCGATGGACCGGAGCCTGTAAGATGTCAGGTACTCGTTAAAGACCCCTGCCCTAGGTGAATAAAAATTTAGGGTAGGCAAAATTTAGGACTCCCACAGTAGAGTCGGGCTCATTTCCACCAGAGTGACGAAAGAGCTCTCTGGTAGTAGGTGATATGACCTCGTAGTTAAAGCCCGGGCATGAGTCATAAAACCTAACCTATATTGCAAATAATTTATTTTCGTTAAAAGTTAGTTATTGTGAGTCGTATCGGCTTTAACTACAGGTCATATCGCCTACTCTACTGAGGTTAAGTTTTGCATACCTAGATTTATTACTTAGGTTAGAGGTCTTTGACAATTATTTCTCATCGCCCATGCTCGGTACCATCGCTTAACATCCTTATAAATGACGATTTTTCGGTTGCGAATTAACCAAAATGACTTCCCCAAGACACTAATTTAAGAAAATATATTAAGGTTTAGTAAAAATCCATGGAATTTGTCTGGTTTTTTTTTTTTGTTGATAATTTCTTAAAAGTATTTTCCATTTGAATATTTTCTAGATAGAGTCCCAACGTAATGGAGTTGGAATATTGAATAAGATCTCGCATAGATTTTCATTATGTAATTATACCATGCAAAACAAATTCATGTTGATCTGGTAAATAAAAAATTTTATAATAAAAAAAAAAAAAAGATCTAGTATAGTAAATAAAAACCTGTTTCCTAGAGTAAATATATTTATTGACCTCGGGTATTCTCAGGGATAATCTTGTTATTATTCAAGGTAGAAATAATAATAGTAAAAATGAATAATTGAAACTTAATTAAATAATTAAAAATAATAATAAGAAAAACAAATGTTACCGTTAAATTAACGATAACATATTGTTACTTGCAATTACTCATGAAACTGGATCATACATCATTATGAAACAGTTTCAGTAATTGCAAGGGAATATATGATTTAATTTAGCAAACTTTTCATCATAGAGGGCGCGCCGGTAGCTCAGAGTTAGCATGCTTGCTAACTGAGCTCAAGATGGCGAGTTCGAAATACGGGCCGAGGCCTTTAAGTTTTTTATCTGGGTGGTGAAAAAACATTGAGAACGCCGTCCTGATGTGGTGTTAAGCGATGGTCTGGTCCCGTGCTTGTACAATATAAAGTACTCGTTAAAGACCCCTACCTTTGGTGAATAAAAATTTAGGGTAAGGACAATTTAGGACTCTCACTGTAGAGACGGGCTCATCTCCACCAGAGTGATGAAAGAGCGCTCTGATAGTAGGCGATATGACTTCATAGTTAAAGCCCGGGTATGAATCATAATAACTAACTAATACATCATATGAAATGTACGAGTATATATCGCTCTCCTGAATACAGCATGTTTGTATACTTTCAGGTACTAGTTAAAGACCCCTACTAGGCCCTGCGTAGTCAACATTTAGGACTTTCACAGTAGAACCCCCACTGGTAGCAGGCGATATGACCTCATTCTTAAGGCCCGGCATGAGTCACAATAACTACCTTTTCATTTTTAATGGGCACCTGCAGGAAAAAAATAATACTGTCCATATATGTTATGTTATTTTTCATTATTAAATCTATAATCTAAAAACAATATCTTTGGTTAGGTTAGGTTTCATGACTCATGCCCGGGCTTTAACTACGAGGTCATATCACCTACTACCAGAGAGCTCTTTCGTCACTATGGTGGACATGAGCCCGACTCTACTATGGGAGTCCTAAATTTTGCCTACCCTAAATTTTTATTTTATTCACTAGGGTAGGGGTCTTTAACGAGTACCTGACATCATAAAAGGCTCGGGACCAACACTTAACGTCCCATCCGAAGGAATGCGTGCTTAAGTTTATTTAACCTCCCAGATAAAATAAACTAAGGGCTTCGGCCGGGTTTCGAACCCACTTTTTTGAGCTCAGAAGGCAAGCACGCATACCACTGAGCTACCGGCGCCCTCTAACAATTTCTTTATTTATCCGCTTGAGCTATCTGTTATATATGTAACTCTTGTATGATTCAACTGATTTAGATGCGTTTTTTTTTCATGCATAGAAGTTTCTCCTAAATTGGATGTACCATATATTTTATTTGTTAATTCGGTCGTCATATTGGATTACTGAAGGAGTTTTCTCACCGAAGATAAATTAAAAATTAAATAGTAATATTCTCAAGTCTTATTCTGGTAAAACTGAAAATGTATGAATACGTTCGATTGAATAATTCAGTTCTGGTATTACTAAATTCTACTCTGACAGATGTCGAAATAATAATGTGTTATTTACATACCTACATGATTTTCTAAGGCTTACAACATTTTTAAATATTCCTTCCCCCCTCTGTCTTCCCGTTTCAAATTCATTTCTCCCTCATTTCAAACTTACATTATTAAGTAAAAAAAAAAGTCATAAGGAATTATGGATAATCCTAGATTTGGTATCTCTTAATTGGTAAACAATTTTTTGAATATCTACTGGTTAGATTTATTGTATTTATTGGTCTACGTTTCGGTATAACATTAGCCTCTTAAGGAGCTGTTAATAGGCATAAGTAAGGAAAAAAAATACAATAATACATGTAGATCAACTAGTGATTTTTAGTCCAAACTGCCCAAAGGTTTCGAAGGATGATATGAGCTTCACTTTGTTCTCTTTACATTATCATTGTTTTTATACCTGAATTTTTATAAATAAAACATTATTTGTATATTTTACATTGTATTTCATTAACTCAACAAAATATTTAAATCTTTCATCTTTTGTGATGTATAAAAATAATACACTCATTAAATTATTAATAATAAAAAAAAAATAATTATATTTATTTTTATATAAAAAGCAAATTTCTTTCAAAACAAATAAGAAAAAAACAAAACACGGTCATCAGCTGTTTTATTAGTGTGTGTAGAGACGAGTCGAGGCCTAGGAATGGAGTCGGTCTGAGTGAAACATGGAGAGTGGTGTTTAGGCTTAAGATATAAGGAACTAATTAGGAGTGAATTGACGGTGAAATTGATCCAAAAAGAAGGTACTTTTATTTGTTTATATGTACAGGATATATGCCCAAAAATATATAACTTAATTTTTAAAAAAATGGCCAAAATATAAAACAAAAAAAGTTGAATTAGTGTTAGGAATTTAGTTTATGAGATTTTTCTTTGTTTCAATGTTTAGTTTTTTAATTTTAATAATGTAGATTTAAGAAAATAAACCCAATATTTGTTCTAAAAAAAAATTATATTATATTCATTTTCCCTGTTGGCCCAGTAAGATATTTTGAAAACCTTTTGATTAGAGTTAATATTATTGAAAACAATAAAAAATGGCATCTCTTTAGAAATCCAAATGAAGAGTTTGTTAATTGAATTTTTTTTTTTTAATATACTGCACTTTCTTCAAAATTGCACGTCATGAAGAAAGTGCAAGAAAAGGGATAAAAATTCTACAGTAAATTTGGTAATTTATTGTTCATTTATTCATTGTTTATTTAATTATTATTGTTTATTTAATTATTATTGTTTATTTAATTATTATTGTTTATTTAATTATTATTGTTTATTTAATTATTATTGTTTATTTAATTATTATTAATATTAATTCAATTATTATTTATAGTTATATTTAATTGTCATTTATTTAAGTTTAACACTTAACACTTAAAATTCCTTTTTTTATTACCACACTATACATATATATAAAATCTAATGTCTGTATGTTTGCGCTTTATAGACTCCTAAACTTGGATCCGATTTTGTTCTCATGTTGAGCAATTATGTTCGTCGAGTCCCGAGAAGATTTAGAACATAGTTTTTAACCCCTACCCCCACATTTTGTTCATTCGCTTAGTGAACAAGAACCATTGGACGAATTGGCATAAAATGTTCAGTATTGGATTCTATAGAGCACGGAAAATGTTTGAGACTTCTTTCTACCCTACCCTTACCCCACCCATGCACCCAGCCCTGCATTTTGTGAATTTTTGTTGTACATGTTTGACACATCACTGGAACGGTTTAAAAAGTGGTTTGACAACTTTTAATTTTTTTTTTATTACAAAAATAGCCATTGCAACGCATGACTGGTTTAGCTAGTTAATAATATATTTGTTTTTATTAAAAATAATATAAAGATATACAGTTACTTTGCGTACCGATATTTTTTAATCGATACGCGAAGTCGATACCTACTCAAGGTTGCTCATTCCACGTATAAACTGTCACATCAGTAGTTCCCATCTATCGGCAGTTACTGAGGTTTTGGTCTCTAGCTTTGTTATTTTGTATCAAATCCCTTCGACAAATTTGTCAGAAATAATATAAATATGATAAACTAATTGTGTGTTTTGTTTGTTCAGGCGTTCCAAGCACACTGAACTATGTGCCTATAGGACCCGAGAGCGGAGAATCACCACCGCTGCGGCCCTACCCAGACTGGGCTACCAACGAGCAGGGCAACTGTCAGGGACTGACAACAACATACCGAGTGCGAGCTGATCAGTGCGGCCGTCTCTGGGTTCTAGACTCCGGCACCCTTGGCATAGGTAAGTAAACCTGTCACAAATATAGGTAGCAAGCTACCTTACTGAGCTCAAGATCGCGAGTTCGAAACCTGGCCGATGACCTTAGGTTTTTTTATCGTAAGGTAAAAACCCTGAGCACGCCGTCCTTCGGATGGGACGTTATGTGATGGTCCCGAACCTATGCGGTCAGGTACTCTTTAAAGAGATCCCCCCCCCTAGGAAGTTACTAAATCTGGGTAGGAAAAATTTAGGACTCCCACAGTAGAGCTATCAGGGAAGGGATAAGAGCATGATTGTCCCTAGGGGTACATATCAGCCCTCAGCCCTCTCAATATATATATATATATATCGCTCATATGATACAAAAGCGACATAACTCAAAAACTGTGATTTTCCATGAGGAGCAATTTGAACATTTGACGTGTAATAACTTGATGCATTCATTCTAAAATAACTTATCAACATGTTTTATCGAAATAATACAATATAAAAGAAGAGAAAATGTACAGTAACTGTTACAGGGCTTACTGAGGTTTTTCCCTTAACCTTCAAACTACACTCAGTTTGAATTATGACATTCTTGTAGCAATAATTGTTCTCTCGGCGAGCAGTTGAAGCTCAGGTGTGTCGTTCTACCTACTAAAAGTATATACGAGAATGGTTCTTCCTATGCCCATAATTCAAAAACGCCCATTTTTTAGTTATGTCGTTGTTGCAGAAAATGATTATTTGAGAGATTTTCACATTACATTGTTAAGCGCTTGTTTTTTACAATTTTACATTACTAGCATTTTTTCATATTCATATGTTTTTTTCAAGATCTAAGTTAGAGCATGTGACATTTTCATCTCAAATGTCAAGTAGGGAAGTCTTCACATAGACCTGTCTAATAATAATAATAATAATATTATTTCCGTTAAACCATAACATGATAATTGGATATGTCGATATTTAAACTAAAAATAGAAACATATGAGATGAATAATATCTTTCTTATTCAGGATTGATATGCATGTATCTTCTATTATTTGTTATAAAAAATATATATATATATATATGTATATATATATTTTATAACAAATAATAGAAGATACGTGAATATCAAATCCTGATTAAGATAGGTACTATTTATATTTTAATTATTAATTTTAGGCAAATCTTAACTCAGGGTGATATTTCGGTGCGATCTCAATTCTCTTCCTCAGGTCACAAGGAACGAAATATATATAAATAAATTATACACTAAAAAAATGATAATAATAAAAATATTAAATAAAAATTAAATCCCAATAGAAATTATAGGATATTGGTGGAGGACATGTCAAGAAAATAAAAATTAAAGCTTTTATATACAAAACACGACTTTTATATATGGTTATTTTTTGTCCTAAAGAGAAAAAATTCCGTTTCCGAATAGAGGAATTTCTCAAATATGAACATTTTAAATTGAATTTCAACATTTTTTGTTATATCTCTCAAAAAGATGAAAAATGTTTAATTATTCGAAATTCTTCTTTATTCCTGTCTTTCTAATACTTAATCATGACTAATATTTTTTATGTTTTGTATATGTGAAATGATAAGAATTGAAAAAAAAAATAATAATATTTAGAGCATAATCTGTCCTCAATTCCCAATCTGAGGAAAAATAAAAATAATATTTGAAACATTGGTAAAAAAAAAAAAGTGTTCAAATTCTGTGACAGAAGCTCAAGCCCACTTTCATCTTCTATTTTTCACAGTTACTGTGTTATAATAATTATATTATTATGTCCGTATTCCGACATAATGACTTACTTAAAGATTTTTCTTTCACAATTCCTATTTTTTGTAAACTTCATAGTTTGTTTGTATTTATTTCAGGGAATACAACGCAACAATTGTGCCCTTACGCTCTTCACGCCTTTGACTTGAAAACGAATCGTCACATCCTGAGGTATCAGTTCAAACCGACCGACATCAACGCAGACACTTTCATTGCAAACATTGCAGTTGAGATTGGTAAGAGCTGCGCTGAAACCTGGGTCTACGCTGCTGACGAACTGGGATATGGTCTCCTGGTGTACAGCCTGATCGAGAACGACTCTTGGAGGTTCGAACATGGTTTCTTCCGTCCGGACCCTCTACGTGGTGACTTTAACATTGCTGGAATCAACTTCCAGTGGGATGCTGAGGGCATCTTTGGAATAGAACTATCTCCGCCTGGAAAAGGGGAGAGGCTGCTCTACTTTCACCCTTTGGCGAGTCATAGGGAATTTGTTGTCCCAACAAGAGTATTAAAGGATAAAAACGCTGTTGACAATAGTTATCAGTTATTTTATACTCTGGAAGAACGAGGTGTGCAAGCACATTCAACAGCGGAGGTTATGTCTGACGATGGTATAATGATTTATTCCTTGGTCGATCGCAATGCTATTGGATGTTGGAATTCAGAACTACCGTACAACGACAAGAACCAGGCTCTGATCCTGAAGGATGACGTTGAGTTGGTGTTCCCCAGTGACTTGAGGATCCGGGATGGGATCTTGTGGATCATCTCGGATCGGATGCCGGTCCACCTGGAGGCCAACCTGGACTTCAACGATATCAACTTCAGAGTGTTCTACATCCCGTTGTCTGAGGCTGTGGCTGGCACTGTTTGTGATGCACTCTCACAATATCGCTTCCCCTACTCACACTTGGAGAATAATATATTAAATCAAGATCAACTGTTAACAATTAAGCAAAAATAGCGGACAATTTTCCTGGAAACCCCTCACCATATATTTTTTTATAATTTATAATCAGTTACCAGGGGGGGTATTTATATACAACAGCGTTGGGAACCAAAAAATTTATAAATTATGTATGAACTCCTAAATATACATTTTCATGTTTTTTTCTTATTTTTCTGACAGTTGAGACTTGGATCAGTCACAAATTTCCAAAAAAAATCCTGAATATGATTGTAAAAATAAGAAAGAAAACTTATTTAATCATCAACCATGAGTTATGGATGACGATTATTAATAACTTTCATTGAACTATAACATGATTATACAATTCTGTAGAATCATCAAAATAGTATAAGAATCATATACATTAACCAATGTTAAATCTTAGAAAATATAGTTATTAGATGAATAATAATTATTATAAAAATAAAATCAATAAATAATAGAAAATAAATTTATATTTCTATAAGATAAGTCATCTTTCACGACATTATATAGGATTACAACACGCCCCTTCCTCACGTCACAAAGAACGAAATATAGAATGAAAAAATATATATAAATTAATAAACAAATAACAATAAAGGGAATACAATAAATAACTGTTAAAATTTATGATAATAATAAAAATATGAAACAAAAGTAGTGTCAAAAAAATAAAAATTAAAGCAAAATATGAACAAAGTATAAGAAGCATGACTTTTATATAATGGTTAGTTTTTTGTTTTTTTCTTTTTGAACATTGAGAAAAATTTCTCTGACGAATAGAAGGTTTCCTTTAAAATAAACATTTTTAATATAATATTAAATCTTTTTATTGTTTCTATTGTTTCCAAGAAGTAGGGAAGGACATTAATGAAGTAGATTGAAGTTTATGAGTTATACTTTTTTCATAAAGAGAAGAACAATGTGTTTTGGAATTCTTCTTCCTTTTTGATATTACTGTTACTGCTTTTTTTGGTGGAGTAGGTTGGAAACTAAAAAAAGAACCTTCTAGAGCGACCTGTGAGTGTCTGTGTGTCAGTCTGTTCGTCTCTCTAGACATACAACCATTTGAGCTAGAAAGTTAAGGTATCTTTTGAAATGTCCAGTTCAACGCCAAATTATAAACGCCATCATCAGAATATTTCCTCTTGATGTGAGCAAAAAAAATAAGTAGGTATGAAATAGATATTTAACCAAATTTTATATTCATTAGGGTAGTGTTGGGAAATCAAAAACGTTGTTATTTACTTACACCCTCTTTTCTAGAAATCTATTACAATTATGAATATGAATAAAAATTCTGATTAATGTGTGGCAATAATTCAAGAAAAAGTAACTGGTATGAGTAGAACCATGAATTGAAGGGTTGAAAGCCATAGTGGTGTAAGTCACTTGAAAGTGTCACTGGATGTGTCAGACTCACACAACTATTACTGGTATCAAAATAGCTGTTCCGTTCACATGCCTGGAAAATGCTGCATTAAGTCGGCTAGTAAAGTCAACAGTAAGGTAAACAGTTATGCCTATAAATATTTCGTAAAAGACGTAAGACCAGAATACAAAAAAATTGACATATACCACTATGGCTTTCAACCCTTCAATCGTATATTATGGTGAGAGCCAAATAAAAAGAGATCGTTAAAAAAATTGTTGATAGGAACCATTAAGTGGGACACCAAATTAAAGGTAATGAGTAAAATCAGGATATATTTTTTATTCATTTTTAGTTTTTGAAATGGTGACTTGAGAGGGGAAATGTATTTGTGAAAGTTAGGTTTGCCCATTTAAATGAAACTATTTTGTTGATAAAAATTTGGAAAAATTCTGTCAAATGTCTCATAGGAGAAAGCTTCGAATAACATTATAACGGATGAAATTGGAACAAAAGTTACATGAGGAGAAGGAGATGTTAATTGTTTCAAAAATTTTATTTTAAAGGGCGCCGGTAGCTAAGTGGTATGCGTGCTTGCCTTCTGAGCTCAAGATCGTGGGTTCGAAACCCAACCGAGGGCCTTAGTTTATTTTATCTGGGAGGTAAAATAAACTTAAGCACGCCATCCTTCGGATGGGACGTTAAGCGATGGTCCCGAGCCTGTACCATGTCAGTTACTCGTTAAAGCACCCCTGCCCTAGTTGAATAAAAATTTAGGGTAGGCAAAATTTAGGACCCCCACAGTAGAGTCGGGCTCAAGTTCACCAGAGTGACGAAAGAGCGCTCAGGTAGTAGGCGATATGACCCGTAGTTAAAGCCCGGGAGTGAGTCAGAAAACCTAACCTAACCTAAAATGTTATTAATTTAAATATCTCATTAATGGGAAATTAAAATTACAGTTAGTAATTATTTTGAATTTATGTCAGCATAACATTTATATTAACTTTTTCAAATAGTATAAACATGAACATGGGGTGTCCTCCAATTTTCAGGTGCATAGAAGTATAATAATATAATATTATATATATATAATTAATATATAATTTTTTCTGTAATACATATTTCTATTAATTTCAACACTAGGGTTATATCTTTTCAAAAATATGTGACTAATCTTAGACCTGTTGTCGGAAAAAAAAACACAATCAAGTATACTTAAAAATTAAAAACAAAAAATTTAGTTTAGTGGTGCCCAACACTGAAATGTATTCACTAAAGACATAGTCTATTGCGACAAATTTTTCGGTGCTCTTTATTAACTATTAGTTTATTTGTTTGAAAACACGTCACCGTACTGCTAAATTATCAGATGGGACTCTATAAACTTCATAATAATTTTTTATTCGATTTTTCTTAATTTAGAAGTAACTTTTTTTTGTTAAGTTTGTAAAAATTATTTTATTAATGTTTATTGGCTTCATTATTATAGCGAAACTAGAGGTTAATGTAGATACAGTTTTTTTTTTTAAATATTATTTTGATATCAGAAATATTATCTAACAATCTTGTAAAAATGTTTTTTTGTTGTTAAATTGAATTGTTAGTGCAGGAACTATAGGCACAAAAATTGTAGATATGTTGAAGAACTAAAGTAAGCAATACAAGCAAACATTTTTTGGAAAAAAATAAAAATCTTATTCTATATTTTTTTCTATTTTTTACATTATTTAAAAGTAATAAGAAGTGAATCCTGAATAAAAAAATTTAAAAAACAGTTAATTGCTCCTGTCAATTCCTATTTGAGGTAACAGAGCTATCTGTTGTTCAGAGATTGAACTTTTGAAAATTGGTATTACTAAAATTCTTCCTCAACCATTGATTAAATTGAGATGAGATAAAAAAAAAACAGAATTTATTGAAGAATGTAAAGGAACATTGATGAAATTAATTAAATTAAGTCTGAAATGTTGTTTTTCGATCATTTGGATAATAGTATGTATGTAAAGCCTACTTGAGAGACAGCTGGTGGAAATATGTCTCCCATATAAGCCCAGAAAATTGTGAAAATTACTGAATATTTTAATATTGACAATGTATATCGTAGCAAATTTTTAGATTCTTCTTTCTAGCAGTCACGTTTCGGACATAAATTTTCAAAATAAGCATTTTATGTCTTGAAAATGCTTGTATTTTTTAATGCTATATCTTCGTTATGTACCAAATACATCAGATGAAAATAACAGAGTGTATTATTAACCTTTGGTAGAAAGTGCATTATAGCATCTTTTGATTTTTTTTAATGTAATCTCTTCCCCAGTTATACAAAGTATAGGGGAAGTTATGTAATTGGTCAGAAATTCGATGTTCTGTTTTCAATGGAATTTCATTTTTTCCGATCCACTGATTCTATAATTTTTGTATATACTCTTACGAGCAGTTATTTTATTTTTATACAATATAATGTTTGAAACAACATAATAATTCTGAACTTTTGAATTCTATGTCTTAGATTTTTTTTTTTTTTTTTCAAAAATGCTGAATGATAATTTTAAATGCAGTTTTTAATAATTATATCCCCTAAATTCCTAAAATTTCTATAGTAATAGGTTAATGTTTACATTTTGAATCTGTGAAAATAATTTGAAAAAATTAAAAAATATATTTGTATGTTATTTTTGGTCTCATACCTACAATTTCGAGAATTCGAAGTTCTTTGATTTAGAATAAGGTTGTTGGCGCCGGTAGCTCAGTGGTATGTGCTTGCCATATGGGCGGGTACGAAACCCGTCCGAGGCCCTGGGATTTTTATCTGGGAGGTGAAATAAACTTAAGCACGCTGTTCTTTGGATGGGACTTAAGCCATGGTGCCCAAGGTCAGGTACTCGTTAATACCCCTACCTTAGGTGAATAAAATTTTAGGGTAGGCAAAATTTAGGACTCGCATAGTAGAGTTGGGCTCAGTAGTAGGCTGATAGTAGGCGATATGACCTCGTTGTTAAAGCCCGGGCATGAGTCATAATATCTAGAATAAGTTTGACGTTTGATATACTGATTAAAGGTGGACATTCAATCGTTTTTTGCGTATGGATAGAGCAAAAATAATTGTCAAGCCATCTTAAATTGTATACTATCTGGGGACATGTACATAGCATATCAAAGAGAATGCTAACCAGCACAATATTATCGATTTGTAAAATATTGAAACTTTATGAGCACTAAGGATGTAGCTCTTTTTGAAAATGAACGCCTCAATATGTTTATAAACTATGGGTGACCACTATATAGAACATTAGCTTATACTTTACTTACTTTACTTTCCCTGGCGCTACGGTCCTTGTAGAACCTGGGCCTCCGCAACGATCTTCCGCCATTCTACTCTATCCTCGGCCTCCCGTCTCCATCTTCTCACACCCATCGTTCTGAGGTCGTCCTCCACGTCCTCCAGCCAACGTAAGCGGGGTCTACCTCTTCTTCTTTGTCCTCCCGGGTGTCCCTCCAGTATCCTCCTCGGCAATCTATCTGGTTGCATCCTCTGAACATTAGCTTATGCGTTGTTATAATAACTTATTTTGGAAATTATAATACAAATAAAAAAAAAGAGGTGTTTAATTTAAGAGATTTTAATATAGGCTACCCATTAATTCTAAAAACTCTCCCCATCATCCCTTTTCAAAACATTACAACTTTTTTCAGTCTAAAGCTAAGATTCACATTTTATGGTTCAATACATATAAATATGACCTGTACTTGTAGTAAATGGTTATGACGTAGCCTATGTTAAGGTTTAACGAAAGTAAATATATAATAATTATAAATGCCAACAAAGAGACAGAAAATCCGTCTGTTGGTGTGTAGACAATAACCCAATCCACCTTTCCTGCAGGTAATAGGGACGAAGCCTGTGTCAAGTCTGTTCTCATCTTACCTACCTTACTTCCATAAAAGTAACCAACTTGTATCATGTTCCTTTACAGAACTAATTAACGATTTACTCAATTCGTCTCATATGTCATATGATGTATTATTTTGTGGTTGTTACATAATGATAAATTACGAAATAATGTTAATAAGATACACTAATATATGATATGAGTTTCGAAAGAGCAATTTACGTTGGCGTAATGCCTGGGGGCAGGGGTCCCGCAGAATGCCCAGTGACCCCTAGAGAAAAGTGCGATCTAATGTACCTAATTTAAAAAAATTATAATATATAACGACAACTCCACCACAGACAATCATTACAGTGAAGACAAAGATATTGAGAGCTTCAGTTTCCAGTCAAACGTTATTTAGATTCAAATTACGCTTTCTTAAAGTGTGGACTCCAACGAATGCTGCCCATCGGCGAAGTATGAGAATTTAGCGAACGCATCGTCGTGCGTGTCACAACAAAACGCGCAGCAATTTTAGAATATCTACCAAAAACTCAGCACGGCGGTGCAATTTTTACCAAAAATAAAAATACTACTAAGACTAACTGCATATTTTAGAATGTATTCAATGAAAGCCGTAAAAAGATCTCTGCGAAAATGTTAAGTATCAAATATAATTCAAATAATTGCATTTTATTTTGAACTAAAAATATATACATATATATTTATGATCAATAAATATGACGTATTTACTTACTTCTGACGTCTGAGAGCTGTTTAGAAAGTCTTCTACAATAATACACTTTTTATTCAAAATTAACGAATAAGAAATAACAATTTCATTCAATATAAGATAATCTGACAGTAACTTACTTAGTCTAAAAGAAAAAAAAATCACAAACAATGATATCGTTAACAACACACGTCCTTCCTCTGTTGTGTCTGGACTACTAATCGGACTGTATACTAGTTAATTACTGTGTTTTTTTTGCTAAAACACAAACAATCTTCATCAGTCAAGGAATGGCACTATGTAGGCCGACTTAGTCAGAAATAACAGATGTTCATAGCATAAAGTTTGAAGAATGCATCTTTTGTTTGAATTGTTTAAATAAGACAAGCTTTCTTAATATATATCGAACTAAAAAATGGGTTCCTCAGGAAAAATTATGTTTATAATAATAAGAGAAATATTTATTTTTAAAAAAAACTTATGCATGCCGTCCTTCGGATTAGACATTAAACTACTCAGATACTCGTTAAATACCCCTACATCAGGTGAATAAAATAATTTAGAGTAGGCATCATTTAGAACTCCCATCGTAGAGTCGGGCTCATGAACCCCAGCGCGAAGAAACAGCGCTCTGGTAGTAGGCGATATGACCACATAGTTAACGTCCATGGATGAGTCACAATAACTACATATTATTATATTAATTTGCGTTCTCATAATTAGAGAACTAGCAATATTGAAAGGTAGGCTTCATAACCTTTATTCAAAAAACATAATATACATAAAAAAAAAATTATCAATAGAAATAAAATAAATGAGTAAATAACAAATAAAAATTAATGATATTAGTAAATAATTAATAAAAAATAATATAAACCATGGTATTATAGCTGAAAATATTAAGTTAAAATTATTTCCGATAGATCTTACATAAAAATTATACCTAAGTATGAAATATTGATTTTGTATATAAAACAAGATTTTTTTATTATAGTTATTTCATTATTTTGAACAACGAACGTTTCCAAATAGTTTTTCCTCTGACATAAACATTTTTAGTTGAATTTATAAATGTATTTATTGTATCCATTGCTTTCAAGAAGTGACATTAAGAAAGTTAATCCCGTTATGAGTTAAAATAATAATAATTAACATAAAAAAATAAATTATCAATAGAAATAAAATAAATGAGTAAATAACAAATAAAAATTAATGATATTAGTATTGAAAATATTAAATAAACGTAGATTCGACAGACACTATAGAAGGATATCTGTGGAGGAACTCTGCCCACAAGTTAAAAATTAATAATATTAGTATTGAAAATATTAAATAAACGTAGATTCGACAGACACTATAGAAGGATATCTGTGGAGGAACTCTGCCCACAAGTTAAAAATTAATGATATTAGTATTGAAAATATTAAATAAACGTAGATTCGACAGACACTATAGAAGGATATCTGTGGAGGAACTCTGCCCACAAGTTAAAAATTAATGATATTAGTATTGAAAATATTAAATAAACGTAGATTCGACAGACACTATAGAAGGATATCTGTGGAGGAACTCTGCCCACAAGTTAAAAATTAATGATATTAGTATTGAAAATATTAAATAAACGTAGATTCGACAGACACTATAGAAGGATATCTGTGGAGGAACTCTGCCCACAAGTTAAAAATTAATGATATTAGTATTGAAAATATTAAATAAACGTAGATTCGACAGACACTATAGAAGGATATCTGTGGAGGAACTCTGCCCACAAGTTAAAAATTAATGCTATTAGTATTGAAAATATTAAATAAACGTAGATTCGACAGACACTATAGAAGGATATCTGTGGAGGAACTCTGCCCACAAGTTAAAAATTAATGATATTAGTATTGAAAATATTAAATAAACGTAGATTCGACAGACACTATAGAAGGATATCTGTGGAGGAACTCTGCCCACAAGTTAAAAATTAATAATATTAGTATTGAAAATATTAAATAAACGTAGATTCGACAGACACTATAGAAGGATATCTGTGGAGGAACTCTGCCCACAAGTTAAAAATTAATGATATTAGTATTGAAAATATTAAATAAACGTAGATTCGACAGACACTATAGAAGGATATCTGTGGAGGAACTCTGCCCACAAGTTAAAAATTAATGATATTAGTATTGAAAATATTAAATAAACGTAGATTCGACAGACACTATAGAAGGATATCTGTGGAGGAACTCTGCCCACAAGTTAAAAATTAATGATATTAGTATTGAAAATATTAAATAAACGTAGATTCGACAGACACTATAGAAGGATATCTGTGGAGGAACTCTGCCCACAAGTTAAAAATTAATGATATTAGTATTGAAAATATTAAATAAACGTAGATTCGACAGACACTATAGAAGGATATCTGTGGAGGAACTCTGCCCACAAGTTAAAAATTAATGATATTAGTATTGAAAATATTAAATAAACGTAGATTCGACAGACACTATAGAAGGATATCTGTGGAGGAACTCTGCCCACAAGTTAAAAATTAATGATATTAGTATTGAAAATATTAAATAAACGTAGATTCGACAGACACTATAGAAGGATATCTGTGGAGGAACTCTGCCCACAAGTTAAAAATTAATGATATTAGTATTGAAAATATTAAATAAACGTAGATTCGACAGACACTATAGAAGGATATCTGTGGAGGAACTCTGCCCACAAGTTAAAAATTAATGATATTAGTATTGAAAATATTAAATAAACGTAGATTCGACAGACACTATAGAAGGATATCTGTGGAGGAACTCTGCCCACAAGTTAAAAATTAATAATATTAGTATTGAAAATATTAAATAAACGTAGATTCGACAGACACTATAGAAGGATATCTGTGGAGGAACTCTGCCCACAAGTTAAAAATTAATGATATTAGTATTGAAAATATTAAATAAACGTAGATTCGACAGACACTATAGAAGGATATCTGTGGAGGAACTCTGCCCACAAGTTAAAAATTAATGATATTAGTATTGAAAATATTAAATAAACGTAGATTCGACAGACACTATAGAAGGATATCTGTGGAGGAACTCTGCCCACAAGTTAAAAATTAATGATATTAGTATTGAAAATATTAAATAAACGTAGATTCGACAGACACTATAGAAGGATATCTGTGGAGGAACTCTGCCCACAAGTTAAAAATTAATGATATTAGTATTGAAAATATTAAATAAACGTAGATTCGACAGACACTATAGAAGGATATCTGTGGAGGAACTCTGCCCACAAGTTAAAAATTAATGATATTAGTATTGAAAATATTAAATAAACGTAGATTCGACAGACACTATAGAAGGATATCTGTGGAGGAACTCTGCCCACAAGTTAAAAATTAATGATATTAGTATTGAAAATATTAAATAAACGTAGATTCGACAGACACTATAGAAGGATATCTGTGGAGGAACTCTGCCCACAAGTTAAAAATTAATAATATTAGTATTGAAAATATTAAATAAACGTAGATTCGACAGACACTATAGAAGGATATCTGTGGAGGAACTCTGCCCACAAGTTAAAAATTAATGATATTAGTATTGAAAATATTAAATAAACGTAGATTCGACAGACACTATAGAAGGATATCTGTGGAGGAACTCTGCCCACAAGTTAAAAATTAATGATATTAGTATTGAAAATATTAAATAAACGTAGATTCGACAGACACTATAGAAGGATATCTGTGGAGGAACTCTGCCCACAAGTTAAAAATTAATGATATTAGTATTGAAAATATTAAATAAACGTAGATTCGACAGACACTATAGAAGGATATCTGTGGAGGAACTCTGCCCACAAGTTAAAAATTAATGATATTAGTATTGAAAATATTAAATAAACGTAGATTCGACAGACACTATAGAAGGATATCTGTGGAGGAACTCTGCCCACAAGTTAAAAATTAATGATATTAGTATTGAAAATATTAAATAAACGTAGATTCGACAGACACTATAGAAGGATATCTGTGGAGGAACTCTGCCCACAAGTTAAAAATTAATAATATTAGTATTGAAAATATTAAATAAACGTAGATTCGACAGACACTATAGAAGGATATCTGTGGAGGAACTCTGCCCACAAGTTAAAAATTAATGATATTAGTATTGAAAATATTAAATAAACGTAGATTCGACAGACACTATAGAAGGATATCTGTGGAGGAACTCTGCCCACAAGTTAAAAATTAATGATATTAGTATTGAAAATATTAAATAAACGTAGATTCGACAGACACTATAGAAGGATATCTGTGGAGGAACTCTGCCCACAAGTTAAAAATTAATGCTATTAGTATTGAAAATATTAAATAAACGTAGATTCGACAGACACTATAGAAGGATATCTGTGGAGGAACTCTGCCCACAAGTTAAAAATTAATAATATTAGTATTGAAAATATTAAATAAACGTAGATTCGACAGACACTATAGAAGGATATCTGTGGAGGAACTCTGCCCACAAGTTAAAAATTAATGATATTAGTATTGAAAATATTAAATAAACGTAGATTCGACAGACACTATAGAAGGATATCTGTGGAGGAACTCTGCCCACAAGTTAAAAATTAATAATATTAGTATTGAAAATATTAAATAAACGTAGATTCGACAGACACTATAGAAGGATATCTGTGGAGGAACTCTGCCCACAAGTTAAAAATTAATGCTATTAGTATTGAAAATATTAAATAAACGTAGATTCGACAGACACTATAGAAGGATATCTGTGGAGGAACTCTGCCCACAAGTTAAAAATTAATGATATTAGTATTGAAAATATTAAATAAACGTAGATTCGACAGACACTATAGAAGGATATCTGTGGAGGAACTCTGCCCACAAGTTAAAAATTAATGCTATTAGTATTGAAAATATTAAATAAACGTAGATTCGACAGACACTATAGAAGGATATCTGTGGAGGAACTCTGCCCACAAGTTAAAAATTAATGATATTAGTATTGAAAATATTAAATAAACGTAGATTCGACAGACACTATAGAAGGATATCTGTGGAGGAACTCTGCCCACAAGTTAAAAATTAATGCTATTAGTATTGAAAATATTAAATAAACGTAGATTCGACAGACACTATAGAAGGATATCTGTGGAGGAACTCTGCCCACAAGTTAAAAATTAATGATATTAGTATTGAAAATATTAAATAAACGTAGATTCGACAGACACTATAGAAGGATATCTGTGGAGGAACTCTGCCCACAAGTTAAAAATTAATGATATTAGTATTGAAAATATTAAATAAACGTAGATTCGACAGACACTATAGAAGGATATCTGTGGAGGAACTCTGCCCACAAGTTAAAAATTAATGATATTAGTATTGAAAATATTAAATAAACGTAGATTCGACAGACACTATAGAAGGATATCTGTGGAGGAACTCTGCCCACAAGTTAAAAATTAATGATATTAGTATTGAAAATATTAAATAAACGTAGATTCGACAGACACTATAGAAGGATATCTGTGGAGGAACTCTGCCCACAAGTTAAAAATTAATGATATTAGTATTGAAAATATTAAATAAACGTAGATTCGACAGACACTATAGAAGGATATCTGTGGAGGAACTCTGCCCACAAGTTAAAAATTAATGCTATTAGTATTGAAAATATTAAATAAACGTAGATTCGACAGACACTATAGAAGGATATCTGTGGAGGAACTCTGCCCACAAGTTAAAAATTAATAATATTAGTATTGAAAATATTAAATAAACGTAGATTCGACAGACACTATAGAAGGATATCTGTGGAGGAACTCTGCCCACAAGTTAAAAATTAATGATATTAGTATTGAAAATATTAAATAAACGTAGATTCGACAGACACTATAGAAGGATATCTGTGGAGGAACTCTGCCCACAAGTTAAAAATTAATAATATTAGTATTGAAAATATTAAATAAACGTAGATTCGACAGACACTATAGAAGGATATCTGTGGAGGAACTCTGCCCACAAGTTAAAAATTAATGATATTAGTATTGAAAATATTAAATAAACGTAGATTCGACAGACACTATAGAAGGATATCTGTGGAGGAACTCTGCCCACAAGTTAAAAATTAATGCTATTAGTATTGAAAATATTAAATAAACGTAGATTCGACAGACACTATAGAAGGATATCTGTGGAGGAACTCTGCCCACAAGTTAAAAATTAATGATATTAGTATTGAAAATATTAAATAAACGTAGATTCGACAGACACTATAGAAGGATATCTGTGGAGGAACTCTGCCCACAAGTTAAAAATTAATGCTATTAGTATTGAAAATATTAAATAAACGTAGATTCGACAGACACTATAGAAGGATATCTGTGGAGGAACTCTGCCCACAAGTTAAAAATTAATGATATTAGTATTGAAAATATTAAATAAACGTAGATTCGACAGACACTATAGAAGGATATCTGTGGAGGAACTCTGCCCACAAGTTAAAAATTAATGATATTAGTATTGAAAATATTAAATAAACGTAGATTCGACAGACACTATAGAAGGATATCTGTGGAGGAACTCTGCCCACAAGTTAAAAATTAATGATATTAGTATTGAAAATATTAAATAAACGTAGATTCGACAGACACTATAGAAGGATATCTGTGGAGGAACTCTGCCCACAAGTTAAAAATTAATGATATTAGTATTGAAAATATTAAATAAACGTAGATTCGACAGACACTATAGAAGGATATCTGTGGAGGAACTCTGCCCACAAGTTAAAAATTAATGATATTAGTATTGAAAATATTAAATAAACGTAGATTCGACAGACACTATAGAAGGATATCTGTGGAGGAACTCTGCCCACAAGTTAAAAATTAATGCTATTAGTATTGAAAATATTAAATAAACGTAGATTCGACAGACACTATAGAAGGATATCTGTGGAGGAACTCTGCCCACAAGTTAAAAATTAATAATATTAGTATTGAAAATATTAAATAAACGTAGATTCGACAGACACTATAGAAGGATATCTGTGGAGGAACTCTGCCCACAAGTTAAAAATTAATGATATTAGTATTGAAAATATTAAATAAACGTAGATTCGACAGACACTATAGAAGGATATCTGTGGAGGAACTCTGCCCACAAGTTAAAAATTAATAATATTAGTATTGAAAATATTAAATAAACGTAGATTCGACAGACACTATAGAAGGATATCTGTGGAGGAACTCTGCCCACAAGTTAAAAATTAATGCTATTAGTATTGAAAATATTAAATAAACGTAGATTCGACAGACACTATAGAAGGATATCTGTGGAGGAACTCTGCCCACAAGTTAAAAATTAATGATATTAGTATTGAAAATATTAAATAAACGTAGATTCGACAGACACTATAGAAGGATATCTGTGGAGGAACTCTGCCCACAAGTTAAAAATTAATGCTATTAGTATTGAAAATATTAAATAAACGTAGATTCGACAGACACTATAGAAGGATATCTGTGGAGGAACTCTGCCCACAAGTTAAAAATTAATGATATTAGTATTGAAAATATTAAATAAACGTAGATTCGACAGACACTATAGAAGGATATCTGTGGAGGAACTCTGCCCACAAGTTAAAAATTAATGCTATTAGTATTGAAAATATTAAATAAACGTAGATTCGACAGACACTATAGAAGGATATCTGTGGAGGAACTCTGCCCACAAGTTAAAAATTAATGATATTAGTATTGAAAATATTAAATAAACGTAGATTCGACAGACACTATAGAAGGATATCTGTGGAGGAACTCTGCCCACAAGTTAAAAATTAATGATATTAGTATTGAAAATATTAAATAAACGTAGATTCGACAGACACTATAGAAGGATATCTGTGGAGGAACTCTGCCCACAAGTTAAAAATTAAAACTATGGATCAAATAATATTATTGTACATGAAACAAGACTTTTAAATTATGGTTATTTTATTGTTTTTGAACAATGAGAAGACAAAATTGAAAATTCTCATTATAACGAACAAAGCCGCAGTCTGTGGACCACAGATAAAAACGAATACGTACCATATGTATTAATATAATTTCGTCAAATAATTATTTTTTTATATGAATAAAATATTTCTGCTGTGTATAAATAACGTTTGTTGATTGAGAAGATGAGTGATAGTCGTGAATAATTGTCATTACTTGTTTTATTAAATATTATCAATATTTTCTCCATTATCAGTCAGTGGCAACTCAGCGACAAAATAGACTTTAGTCTATGAAAAATAACTTTCTAATAATAAGTTTTCTCAATCAAACATAAGTACTCACACTTTTAGTCATAACAGTAAGTGATTATATCTTTGGGTATATTTGAGTACTATCACGATTAACTAAACGAGACTGCTGCCAAAATAAGTCCTAATTGATTTGTAAATTCCTCCCCTGTCAAAATTTAGTAGACATTTTCGAAGATATTATGATTATTTGGATTTGTTTGCCTTAAACTCACCATAATTGTACAATTAAGTTAAGATATTTAAGCAGGCCAGTATATGATGTTCCTTTTCTGAAATTAATTTATGACATTATGCTCCTTCGAATCATCACTATGAAGTTTTCACTAAATAACAAGAAAAATCTATAATTTACTTCTGTTGACTCTACTGTTAATAGTTCCTCATTCACTCCATAGGTTGTGCTAGTTGTACCTCTCCTTGTAATCAGTTGAACAGTTGAAAAATTACCTACTGATAACAAAATAATGCTCTAATTGTCTTAGTAGAAAGTTAATTCGGGTAAATTCATTGAAAATTATTGAGGGCGCCGGTAGCTCAGTGGTATGCGTGCTTGACTTCTGAGCTCAAAAACGTGGGTTCGTAGCCCGACTGAGGCCCTCAGTTTATTTTATCTGGGAGGTAAAATAAACTTAAGCACGCCGTCCTTCGGATAGGACGTTAAGCGATGGTCCCGAGCCTGTACAATGTCAGGTACTCGTTAAAGACCCCTACCCAAGGTGAATAAAAATTTAGGGTAGGCAAAATTTAGGACTCCCACAGTAGAGTCGGGCTCATGTCCACCAGAGTGACGAAAGAGCACTCTGGTAGTAGGCGATATGACCTCGTAGTTAAAGCCCGGACATGAGTCATAGAACCTAACCTAACCTTGAAAATTATTTATGCTTGGAGAGGCTGCAGTAAGTTGTGCATTTTTTTTTTCTTCAAAGGAAATGTACATATCTCAAAAACAAAACATTTTTCTTCTCATAAAGATTTTTTGAAAAGGATACTTTCTGTTTTTATTATTTCCGTTGTATTCATTGTAGGACTAAGAAGTGTATTATTATTTTTTTTTTTTTGCCCTAATTGCTATAGTAATTTATGTTTAATAATACTCGCATATTAACATACATATATTTTTTAAAACATTTCATTACTATTGATTGATAAATAGCTCTAAGCATATGTTATAGACTTGTAACAATGTTTTATAGTTCTTATCCCTTTTGAAAGAGGTTATACCGTAGAAAAAACGTTTCAGAAAAGTAAGCAAATAGTTCCCTACGAGTTTCTTTTGAATATCTGTGGATTTCATATGTTTTTTTTTCTTTGGCTAGTAAACCATGTGTCATTTTAAAACTTATTCAAGTTTAAATTATTAAGTTTATTTATTATGATGTATAAGGCATTAAATTACAATCAGCTAATCTTTCGAAAAGGCTGATGACACTGAGGGATGATAACAGGTATCGGCGCAGTGGAGTGTAAAGTGATACTGAATTGTTTAGCGTTAATTGCATTAGCACAGTCTACGTTAGCTGGTTTGGAAATATTTTATGACGGGAAAAAGTTTTTTTTCAAGTAAGTGATTTTCATTTATTATAATTAATTATTTATTCATTTTTAATTTAATTGGTTGAGTTGAACCATTGCATAAAAGGAGATTTTAATATAATTTTGATAAGTTGTATTATTATTATTAGCTGCTGCTGAGTCTTCCATACGTGCCTCGTTCACATTACAACACCATGTTACTCAAATTGAGAACTGGTGCAACATTTGGAAAATTAAACTCAACACGAACAAATCACAACATATAACATTTACAATAAGACGAGATACATGTCCCGCCGTTTTTATCTAAAACAAGCCCCTCCCTCAGACTAACACCGTAAGATATTTGGGACACTCTGGAATACGACTGACATGGAACCCACTTACAAGCCAGTACACTAAACAACCGATTTAAAATGCTTTATTCTCTTCTGCACAGACATTCAAAATTACCCTTAACACAAAAGCGTAACTGCTACACATTTCTACTAAAACCACTCTGGATGAATGGCTCACAAATCCACGGTTCGGCTAAAATATCTAACCTGAAACAGTTAATATCCAGGTTTTCCAGTCAAAGACACTCAGACTCATTACACAATGCCCACCATACGTAAGTAACAGAACACTTCACAATGACCTCATGATAAACACAGTACACGACATAATTCAGGACCTTTATAGACGTTTCCACAAAAAATTGCATTCCCACCCAAATTCATACATCCACTCACTTTCTTCACCACACTTGCCACACAATCCTCCCAGGAGATTGAAGAGGAGGTGGAACCGTGACTTACTATAATCCCAAATTGCGACCCCCCACTTGAAACAAAATCATAATACACCCATAATATTCATTGATAATAATCATAATATTCATTGTTTTTAATTTCGCGCAGAGGAGCTACCGCTGGGTGGCCTTCCTCTCTCACGCCAATCAAGACACCCACTTTTGATCAAGTCCTCCTGGTAGCTGGTTGTTGCGTCATGGCAACAGTTGCGACCAACATTATTAAGACAAAAAAAAAAAAAAGTTGTATTATTGATACGAGCAATGACGGCTGGAAGTGTGGGTGGGTTACGTACGTACCCTCCTCTCGAAATTTTGCCAGTAATAAAATAGATTTTAATTATTTGAATATCGATACGATTGGTAGAATGTTATTTATCTCATCCTCGAGCTTTAACTATGAGCTCATACCGCCTACTACCACAGTGCTCTTCCGTCGCTCTGGTGGACATGAGCCTGATTCTACTATGGGAGTACCAAAGTTTGCCTATCTAGGTTTAGTGAGGACGCCGGTACCTCAATGGTATGCGTGCTTGCTTACTGAGCTCAAGATCGCGGGTTCGAAACCCGGTCGAGGTCATTAGTTTATTTTATCTGGGAGGTAAAATAAACTTAAGTACGCCATCCTTCGGATGTGACTTTAAGCGATGGTCCCGAGCCTGTACGATGTCAGATGCTCGTTAAAGACCCCTACCCAAGGTGAACAAAGATTTAGGGCAAACGTATGATATGACTTGCGTGATTAAGGTTTTTTTTCACTTCCCTGATAAAAAAAAATGAAGGGCCTCGGCCGGGTTTCGAACCCACTATCTTGAGCTCAGTAAGCAAGCATTTTTTTTTACCTCTGAATACAACATAAACATATCAATCAAATGGTACGAGAGGACGCCGGTAGCATAGAGGCAGTGTTAACATTGCAAAAGTTCGTCAGTTCGATCCCCGCCGAGGCTCAAGTTCTTTTTACCTAGGACTTGAGCATGCTGTCCTTCGGAGTGCACATGTATCCAGCAGAGCGACAAAAAGTCATCTGGTAGTAAGCGATATGACCTTGTAGTTAAAGCCGTCCGTCATTCATTTCTGAGCTAGGAATGTGCTAATATAGTTTATTCTACTTATTTTGGCCTTCAGATTGTTGTTTAATAAATTACATAATTTTCTATTTCCCTTTGAAATTAAACAGAGTACTGTTTCTCAATTACTCTATTTCTGTCTTGAAAACAGAAAAAAACGTGAAAGTAATAACTTATTCGTCAATGTCAGAATACATTTCTGCGATTTGTGTCGATATAGTGGAAGCTAATAAAATAAATAAATTGTTCAACTTTTATATTGGCTAATTTTACAAAAATATATATAGTGTACTGGTTTCGGTTTACGCCATTGTTAGCACAAAATCCCTTTTGAATTATACGAGTGGGTCCAGGAGTGGGTGGAGTGTCTGGCCAGTATAGTGCCAGTTGTAAAGACATGGCACCGGAGCCTCCAGCCACCAGCTTGCCACAGGGAGAACACCGCACCACACTCCCTGTCTGCAATCACACAATCAAAGTATATTATGATCAGGGGGAGTATCTTAAGGCTCAGGGCCCCTAGCCAATTTGGTCCTGCTTTTTTTTTATTTTTCGAGGCATATACCGCGGCCAGAATGGGCCTATTGTGAGCCCGACTCTACTGTGGGAATCCTAAATTTTGCCTACCCTATTTATTAATTTTTTTCATCTAGGGAAGGGGTCGTTAACGAGTACCTGATATCGTACAGGCTCGGGACCATCGCTTAACGTCCCATCCGAAGGACGGCGTGCTCAGGTTTATTTTACTTCCCAGATAAATCTCCCGGGCCTCTGCCGGGCTACGAACCCGCTATCTTTGGCTCAGCAGGCAAGTACAGATACTACTGAGCCACTGGCGCCCTCTGGGCCCTGCTTAAAAAGCACGTTTATTTTACACACACGGTTCTTTGTTCACTGTATAAAGTGTATATCTATTTCACTGTGTAAGTATTTTTAAGTTTATGTGTTATCCTTTTGGGATTTTGAATTCACGTATGAAATTTTGTGATACATTACAACGGCAGTTATTAGAGTCTTTGAGTTAAGCGTCTCTCCCAATCTCCCCTTCCCTCTGGCCGATTTGGCTCAAAATTAATAAATGTCGTCCTCCGACTATGCCTACAGGCCTCTTTTCCTTTTTTTGTCTCAATTGTATACATCGTATATATATTTTTAGTGGAATTAGACAGTATAAAAGTGAAACAAATTCTTCGTTTTTTTTTTTCAACTTATTCGTCTAACAAAATTATACTGTTTTGAGACATTGCAATACGTTTAGAACTTCACTAAAATACCCTTAAGTTCAAAAAAGTCGACTTACTGCTTTTCTCCTTAGCACGGCAGTAACTGTGCTCATGGGTTCGAACCAGGTCGAGGGCCTTAGGTTCTTTTTATCTGGGAATTAAAATTACCTTGAGAACGCCATGCTTCGAAGGGGATGTTAAATAGCTATCATGAGCCAGTGTGAATTAGTTATTATGACTCATGTCCGGGCTTTAACTACGAGTTCATATCGCCTACTACCAGAGCGCTCTTTCGTCAACTCTGGTGGACATGAGCCCGACTCTACTATCGGAGTCCCACATTTTGCTTACCCTATATTTTTATTCACCTAGGGTAGGGGTATTAACGAGTACCTGACATCGGACAGGCTCGGGACCATCGCTTAACGTCCCATCCGAAGGACGGCGTGCTTAAGTTTATTTTATCTCCCGATAAAAGCCCATCTAATGATTTTGGATTTTGAATTTAAGTATAAAATTTTTGAGTTGACCCTCGCTTTCTGCTGATTACGCTGAAGATAGATAGGTGGGATTCTTATAAGGCCCTGCATATAAGTATGAAATAAAATAAGCTAAGGGCCTCGGCTGGGCTACGAATCCGCTATCTTTAGCTCAGTAAGCAAGCACGCATACCACTGATCTACCGACCCTCCGGCGTGTGATCTTAGATACTCGTTTCGGACCCAAACATCGTCGATTGTTGTAGATCGATCGGTCGATACACCCGTCGGGAAGATAGTACGATGACATTGATGCCTTAGCGTGTTCTCGACTTCCCGCGTTGTACGACAGAAAAGAAAGTTCTTTTCACATCCTTCATTGCGGTTTAACTGCAAGGACAGTAAACCACTATTGAATGTCCCTGAGACTCCGTTCTGCAATTAACCTCATCTATGAACCGCAGACGATTTGCAATGTTACAAAGTCAAATAACAGGTGTTCGTTTCTCTGAATCATCCCAATATAAATTATATTTTTTTCTAAGTCCATCATACAGGGCGCTTGGTTATAAAGTGCTTGGTCCGAACTTTGACCAACGATAGCCCCCTTTTCTGACCCTGCTTTCCCTTTGAAAAAAATAGGTTTATGTGGTATTAAATGTAAAATTTCATATCGATACATTCATTCTTTTGGCAGTTATTGGGATTCTTGAGTTGACCCTCGCTTTCTGCTGATTACGCTGAAGATTGATAGGATTCTTTCTTATAAAGCTCTGAATATAAATATAAAATTTCGTGTCAATACAGAAATGAAATTATCTAATAAAATGTTAATATTTTCATGAAATTTAATTTTTTTTTACTTTTAAACTACCTTCGCAACCTCACAAGTTAGTCCATGATCGCGATTTTTTTCATATTAGATGTCATTTCTCTACTGATACAAGTAGTCATTGGATTATGGCAATCCATCCAAAAATTGATTAATTGTAGACGTTTTTCTAGTAAAACGCAACGATTTCACCTATGTTTAATTTCAAAAATGTTGTTTGTTTGTTTCATTTTAGGGTAAATGGAAAAGAAATTCCTCTTGACACTTCTCCAGGTGTTGAGATGGTCAGATTTCAGAACAATCTTTATTTCCCAAACAGCAGAAAAACTAGAGATACATATAGCAACATCAACGGTATGGGTGAGTTGTGTACTTTTGTTGGCAATTGTATGGTTCATAAAGATGTATTATCGTCCTTAGTTTATTAGAGTAAAACAGATCAGGTCGGGATAGAGCTTAACAATGCGGTTTTCATCGTTGCTTATTAGCGAAATGATACTTAACATTTTTGCAAAGGTATTGTGAAACACTCAATAAAAAAAATAAGGAAAAAATGTATGTTTTATAAAAAATGTTGTCTATTTTTGAACAATCTTTATTTCCCTGTCCCTCCTGTACAGTTAAGCCTTAAAAATATAGAAAACATTAAGAACATACTTTCTGAAGAAATTGTGTATATACTGTGGGGGGTATAGACTCCCGGGGGCACAATCCGCAGTTTCCGTGGTTAGCGCTGCAGACTTTTTGTTAATTGTTTGGGAGACTCAACCCCTAGAAGCTACCCCTGAGGTAACCACTGACTGTAATACTTAAGCTGACTTTACATGAGCAGCAAAAATGCAAAGCGCAGCAGCAGCGAATGCACGCTGTGGTTTCTGTGCTTTTAGAATTAAATAAATCACAGCCAATAGCGTGCATTTGCTGCTGCTGCGCTTTGAATTTTTTACTGCGTATGTAAAATCAGCTTTAAGAGTATAAAGTATAACATAAATGAAGATTTTGAGCGAGGAAATGAAATGATGGAATTCATGTATATTTAAATAAATGTAATATGACTTGTTTTGTACATGCACATTTAAGTATAGCGCAATTTTCGTTTATTCTCCGAAAATCGTGAAAGAACTTCCTCTTTGAAGTGTTCTTGATCGTTTTCCAGCAACTTTCTGTGCACGCTTAGCATTTAGAGACCATTGAGACGGAATTTTTAATCTAAAATTTTTTTAGTTTATTTAATTTTTCTTTCTATTCTGTGTATATATATTTGTATTTTAATTCAGCACATACTATTTCAAAATATTTGAGACGAAATTTTATTTTGAAAGTTTACCATATTTTTAATACTTAACTGTACAGAAGGGATAGGGGAAAACCCAATGGGGACTGAAAACGGGGACAGTTTGGACTGCAAACTGGTTGAACTTCCAATTACTATATGTTAAGTCGGGGCTAAAGATGGTAGCAATATCGAAAGTACTCCCTTATATTTTATATATTTTGCGAAATAGACAATATTTTTTTTTAAAACATACGTTTTTCTTTATATTTTATATTAACGAAAACCAAACATCTTGTACTAGAAACTTGTATTTATGATTATGTATTAAACTCATTGCTGTAAGATAATTCTTTATGAGCAATAAATTTATTTATTCATTCATTTATATTATATGAAAAATTGTGGTTCCCTTGCACATCTCCGTTTAATTCTCATTGGGTTTCATAGTTGCTCTTTTAACAACGTCCTTCTTCTTTATCATGACTTATGTATATTTTCAGGAGCAAATTTGGAAGAGTTATCAGATGAGATTAGTGATTTAAGTCCTTGGGAGGAGAGTCTCTTGGATGACTATGAAGCACAGTATTCTTTTAATGATGATGACAGCGACTGGATGGTAAGATTGTTCTTAGATAACTCTTATATGTACCAAAATATATATATAGAAATGTATATAAACTGAATATAACCCAGAAAACCCATAGAGTAACCATCAAAAAATAAATGTTGAGAATAAAACTTTTTTAAATTTAGAGAATAAAACATCAGTACTCAATGGCTACATAATTTAAATTATTACCTCTTCAATTATACGGCCGTTATAATGAATGTATTGACACGAAATTTCATATTTAAATTCAGAACCTTATAAGGAGGGTATCTATTAATTTTCAGCGGAATCAACCGAAGGGAAAGGGGGCTCAACTCGAAAATCCCAATAACAACCGATGTAATGAATGTATCGATTAGAAATTTTATATTTAAATTCAAAACCCCATAAGCATGGCACCTATTAATTTTACACAAAATTTAGTATGAGGATTCCGAAGCCACTGTGTGAGTCAAATATTGAGTTAAGGCCGAATGGTCGATTGGCGAGGGAGAGCGAAAACGTAATTGATTAATTCTCCATGGGGAAATATATAGCCGGTGATTCACCGAGTGTAGTACGTTCCAGGTACAGGGGGCTTCTCTGACCGCTGGAGTGTAGTACGTTCCAGGTACAGGGGGGTTTCCCTGACCCCTGGAGTGTAGTTCGTTCCAGGTATGGAGAGACAGCTGGAGAACCGCCACAACCTCCTCCTTAGTAGGTGAAACAAGCAATTACCTGACCTAATTCTCGGTGCGCTTGAAGGGCACTGAAGGGGTCCGCTACCTACCTCCCCATCCTGTGGGATTCTACAGCTGTATAGAGAGTGAAGGGCGGTTCCCTGACCGCGGTTCCGACTGAAGGGGAAGCTCGTAAAATTGATAATAATAATTTTTATTTCCGTTAAACCATAACATAGTAATAGGATACGTCATAAGAATATTTACATTAAGATAGCTTATAATTTAGGTGTACGAGAATGTGGTATGCGTGCTTGACTTCTGAGCTAAAGAACGTGGGTTCGTAACCCGACCGAGGCCCTTAGTTTATTTTATCTGGGAGGTAAAATAAACTTAAGCACGCCGTCCTTCAGATGGGACGTTAAGCGATGGTCCCGAGCTTGTACGATGTCAGGTACTCGTTAAAGACCTCTACCCTAGGTGAATAAAAATTTAGGGTAGGCAAAATTTAGGACTTCCACAATAGAGTCGGGCTCATGTCCACCACCAGAGTGACGAAAGGTAGTAGGCAATATGACCTCGTAGTTAAAGCCCGGGCATGAGTCATAAAACCTAACCTAACATAAACATTTTTAGTTGAAGTTTACAAGAAATGGAAGGGCATTAAAGAATTTAATTCCTTTATAAGTTATTTTTTTTCAAAAAGGGAGGAGCAATGTTTATAATCATCTCTCTTCCTGGTATCGTAATCATGACTAAAGAGAAAATATTTATATTTTTCCTAATAACCATTAATGTTTTAAACATAAACAGTTAATACTTGCAAGGCATTCCCAAAATAATGATTTTTTTTATTGCACAACACTTACTCATACTTTATTTTAGGACTTGGAAGATGAGTTCCAAGATGGCTCAGACGATGAGGAGGAGCCCACCAGATATGACAAGATCATCAGGTGATAAGGTGAACTATATTTTTACGTTTCTTTTTTTTTTGTGTGTGATATTTTGTTAAATTATTGAAGAAATAAATGCAGTTTAAAATGAATTCACAACTAAATAACTCGAGTATAACTCTAGCGCGTGCTTGACTACTTTGGTTTTTTATCTGAAAAGTGAATAAAACCTTGAGCATTCCGTGCTTCGGATGAGACGTTAAGCGATGATCCTGTACGTCAGGTACTCGTTAAAGACCCATGCCCTAGATCATATGTGGGCAATAACAGGCCCGCTGTAAGATTTGGTCCGGCCCGCGAGACATTTTGAAAAACCCCAAAAAAAAAAATAAATAATATTACACTACTTACACTCACTCCAAATTAGGAAGATCGAGTAGGATGGGGTTTGTCGCTTGCTCTTGCGGAAGGACCTTACAGGCTATTTGAATGATTTAAATTTGAAACTTCAAAAACAAGGACAGTTAGTAAATGATTTGTACAGCCATTTGAAAGCGTTTCAGAACAAAATCCGCTTGTGGGAAGCACAGATGCTGTCTGGTAACAGTTACCATTTCACCACGCTCTCTGCGCATGAAAATATTGCTTATGCTCAATATGCTGAAGAACTCAAGTTACTGTCGGAGCAATTTTCGAATAGATTTGGCGATTTCAAAAACATGGAAGACTGTTTCAATTTATTTGCTAATCCAACAAAAAGTAATGTACAAAATGCTCCAATAAACTTGCAAATGGAGTTGATCGAGATTCAAGAAAACTTACTCCAAAAATCTAAATTTGAAGACAAGGAGTTGTGCGATTTCTACAAAAAATACTTCGAAGAAGACCATTTTCCGCAGCTTAGAAAATTCGCAAGAAGATTGATTTGTGCGTTTGGCAGTACTTATAAATGCGAACAGTTATTTTCAATGATGAAAGTTAATAAATCAAAACATCGTACAAGGCTCACTGAAGATAATTTGGAAAATTCTTTTCGTCTTTGTATCAGTGGAATTAATCCAAACATCAATGGATTAGTTTCCCAAATTCAAGCTCAAGTGTCTCATTGATTTCGGTGTCGCTACTTAATTTCGTAGTTTTTAATAATTCCAAATTTCACGATTTAATTATAATATTGTACCTATTTTTTTTCATTTCGTTTTGTTATTTTAATAAATTGTATTATAATAACATTGCCTTATTATTTCATGTCTGATATCTATCGCTAAAAATTATGAACACTACTTTAAAGTCCGACGTTATTTTATTTTATTTTCCATCTACGCGGCCCGCGAACGTATTTGCACACTAAAGTTTGGTCCGCAACATGTCAAAGGTTGCCCATACATGCCCTAGATGAATAAACCTGGGTAGGCAAAATTTAAGACCCATAATCCCAACCAGAGAGATGAGAGAGCGCTCTTTCGTCACTCTGGTGGACATGAGCCCGACTCAACCATAGTTTTGCCTACCCGGGTTTAGTTACCTAGGTTAGGGATTGTTTAACAAGTACCTGACATCTCACAGGCTCGGGACCATCGCTTAACGACCCATCCGAAAGACAGTGTGTTCAAGGTATTTTTTACCTCCTAGATAAAAACCTAATAAAGCTTCGAATAACATTTATATTTAAACTCGAAATCTGAACAAGGCCCTTAAGTTTTTTTTTATCTGGGAGGAGTAGAGTCGGGCTCATGTCCACCAGAGCGGCGAAAGAGCGCTCTGGTGGTGGCCGATATGACCTCGTAGTTAAAGCCCGGGCATGAGTCACAATAACTAACTATATACCTGACATGTTTTTTTTTTACAAGCTTTTGTAAAAAGGTATTTGAAAATATCGAAGAAAGTACTAAAATGATTCTCAACTAAAAACTCATACAGTACTCTAGTTCCGGAGATAGTAACCACACAGTCATAACCTCACCGTCTATTCAATAAACCTATTGTGAACGAGATCCGAAACTATGAATCGAATTTTCATGATTCGATGAAGAGGCACAGTTAGAAGAAACCACATTTCAGAACATTATAATTATTAAATATGTATTACTTAATTGGTATAATATTCGTCTACGGAACCCTTCAGTGTGTGACCTGATCACACTCCTCTGTAAATAAATGTATTGAATAATTTTTAATTGTTTAATTAATTATCATAATGTTACTACAGTTTAAACAAAAAAAAGGGAGACACGAAGAAACTGACATTATTTAATTTGGCCCGGCACTAATGTATACACACATAAATAAAATCTAAAATAAATAAATAGAAAATAAACAATTCTGGTAATATCTTTTTGAAGGTAGATTTTTAAAAATATCTTCCAAAATCAATGAATTAAGAAAAAGTCAATAAATATTGGTTAATTATTATATTTTCCTCTGAGGAAGTATTCACGGTTGAGAGTTACTCCTGACGTGAGATCGTCATTAATCAACTAAGTATAATATATTACTAACTAAATATAATATAAGAGATGATAAACTTAAGTACAAAAAATTACGAAAGATGCGAAAAAATTCCCAGATCACTAATTTTCTTTTCCTTTCATTCAATGTCTAAAGTCAGGAAAAAATAACAAAAAAAATTAATGGTATTGGAAAAAGCCTTGTGGACTGACGAGTTTAAATTTCAGATTTTTTGTTCTCGAAGGCGAACATTTGTTCGAAGAACATCAGGCGAGCGACACAAAAATTATTGTATCTTGCTTACAGTTAAGTTTGGTGGTGGCTCTATAATGGTTTGGAGGTGTTTTGGTGGGAACAGGGTTGGCGACTTAGTGAAAATTGAAGGGATCATGAAAAAATAAAAATCCTGGAGGAAAATGCAATTTTAACCATAATTAACTTTTTTTAATTCATTAATTTTTGGAAGGTATTTTTAAAAAATCTGCCTTGAAAAGGATATTAGCAGAATTGTTATATTATACATAGTTACTATATTATACTTAGTTATTATGATTCATGGCCGGGCTTTAACTATGAGGTCATATCGCCTACTACCAGAGCGCTATTTAGTCGCTCTGATAAACATGTGCCCGACTCTAATGTCGAGTCCTAAATTTTTCCTAAGCCTACTAGGGTAGAGGTCTTAAACGAGTACCTGACATCGCACTGGCTCGTAACCATCGCTCAATGTCCCTTCCGAAAGACGGTGTACTCAAAGTTTTTGTCACCTCCCAGATAAAAAAAATCTATATTATATAAATTTTGATTAATCTTATTGTATTTTCAGTATGGTTGCTGCTGCAGGATTACAGAATTCTGAACTTGTCAATGCAACATTATCAGCAATCAAAGAAGACCTAGAAAGAAACCTGATCAAGAATCAACGAAAACTGTCTGATGAAAGAAAAACTGTATCCTATATCTGATGAATAAATTAATACCGGGATTTTATTGATTTTTTTAAAATTTGTATTTACAAAATTGAATATAATAAAATTTTTGGTCTTGTAATTAATGTAACAATATTTTATTTGTGATATTTTTATTTACTTATTATATTTAAAATGAATACACATAGAGTATGTGACATAAGTTACGTAAATTGATTTTAAATAATATATGCATAAATTAACTTTAGTAACATGTACATACTGTATATTCATATATCTATTATCTGTTATCACGTTGGGTAATTTTGTGTTCTGTTAAATACGAATATGTCTCCAAATTGATACTATTGGACCTCCCTGCCTCCCCCAATCCCTCACTCTCCTTCCGTGGCCTCCTTCAAATCCTCACTATTCCAATTCCTCCTCAATAAACAATCTTCTCCCTCTGATTAGCCTTTTATTCCCCGTCCTCAATACTTTCCCGCTCCTTAACATCAATTTTTTTTTTTTTTCCATCAATATTTCTCAAATTAATTTTATTGCAAGCCTGGGCTAGATTTGCTTCTTCATATAATCATGATTTTTATATTTATTTTTTTAAATGTTATTCTATATATTTATTTAAATACATTTATTTTCATATGATTTCTTCACAATGAAGCTGTTAATTTAATTACTTTTGTATTATTATTTTGTTTATTTACTTTTTTTAATTATTTCATCATTATCTATTTTATATTTATTTTATTGTATTTTCTTACTTAGTTTTTGTTAACAATCATACGTCCAATATGGACATACGGGGTAGAATGGGGCTCAACCAAGAGTTCCAACATCAACAGAATACAAACTTTTCATTCAAAAGTCCCACGACAAATTGTCAATGCTCCCTTTTATGTCACCAACAATGTCCTACACAAAGACCTCAACATTCCTCATGTCCAAGACCTAATCCAACTCCCCTTCCAGATATTCCATCCCAAGTTGAATATCCATCCCAATCATCTTGCTCAGCGCATGTCCTCTCAGTCTCATCCCGACAACCCTCCACGCCGCCTAAGACTACACTGGCCTCGCGATCTTCTTTGAATAGATAACGAGACTGTCCAAGGGAGTGTCAGCACTGGTTGGCTTCTCCCATCAACTGTACATATTTATTTCCTATTCATTTCTAGCTATTGTAAATTTTATACAGATTGTAGAATAAAAAAGTTATATTTATTTTGTTCTTGTTCTCTCCACTGTAGCAACTTTACGCATTACTGATATTATATATATATGTATATACATTTTTTTTCTCTGTTCTTTCATGTATTTATTCTTAGGGGACCTCGGTCCCAGAGTCAAATTTATTTTCATTTCATTTGTAATTCATTTGTTACAAGTAACTTTATGGAAATATGATAGTCGTGAAATTACTATATAATCACAATTAGAAAATCCGGAATTAGTTTAAAAACATAAAAATATTTTACGGCTCACTTATTACTTAAAAATTGTCGATAATAATACAGAAAGAATTTTCACAACACATAATATTATAGACCTTTTCACGTTTTGCAGAATTCAGGTTTTTATTTTGTTTGTAAATTTTTATTTTTGGTGTTTAATGGTTATGCTATTTGGGGGTGTGTTACTAATCCAGCCTCGGACACAGACCTTGCCAATAATGTTATATAACCGATGTCACTTCTGGATATATGAGCTATCTACCATTGAAAGATTTATGAAAATCGATGTAGTCGTTTAGTCTCTAGGAGGATACGAAGGATATGATACACACGAAATTGTGAAAAACGTAATTTAACCATGGATTTTTTTTAGGAAACAAAGTAAATTTGCAAAATCCTTAGTCGGGCGACCGTCATTTATATCGTTTATAAATAACGAGAACGCCCGACCACAGTTTTCGCAATTTTTTTTTTAATTTCTAAAAAAATGCAACGTTTAATTTGTGTCGAGGTTAATTTTTCCGATGGTCCTTTTCTCAGAGTATTTGTTTTGTTACCTTTAGATAACGACTTTTTAACTTTTTTCCAAAGTTGGGTTTTTGTTTATTTTCATTCTTGTACTGTTTTTCTACTCTGCTTATATTCTTACTCACTGAATGTTATATCGAATCCGTTGTTAGCATGGAGTCTCTTGACTTCGGCCAGACTCCTTCTCGCAGATAAACACACTTTTTTGAGGTCCCCCACTGGCTGCCAAGAGCCATGGCGGCTGATCACTGCCCTAGGAAATGCTCAGATTTTTCCCGTGGATAACTCACTATCATGGTCTCAACTTTGAACTAGTATTACTATGAGATTTATAATTAAAGCATTAAATTACTGTTTATAATCATTTCAATAAATCATTGACTGTTTTAGAGTGTCCAAGAGAGAGTTACTGTTCTAATTTAGTTTGTCAGTTATTGATTTACTGTTATCTAACTATATTTTAGACTTCTTGTGTCGAATCCTTGATAAGCTGGGCAGATTTTCCAACAAAATATTCGACTACACTGCGTCTTAAAAATAAGTGATGCGGCCATAACAGTTTTATCTTAAATCAACTAAGACGATTCCTAATTATTTTCAGCCGAACCAGCTTCAAGGGAGAGGGATTATACTAAAAAATTATAATAACTCATAATTATAATAACAGGAAATTTCGTTTGTGGATCGATGAGTACAACACCTGTCGATTTTTAACTACTTCGGTGAAAGGGAAGGTTTGGGGGTATCAGAGGAGAGAGCTCAAACTCAAAAACCCTAATAATTTGTTTTCCTATCTCTTTTCAAGGTGTACGGGCCCCACTGTAGAGGGGAAAAAGGTCTTCTGATATGTTATTAATGTGCCTATGGGCGATTGTAAGCCCCCGCCATTCTCCGGAGCGATTGGCGCTTTCCCAGAGAGTTCGGGAACGGAGCATATATATTTAATGTATTTTTATAATGCTGAGTTGATCCGGGGATGGTCGCAGGTGGACCATGTTAGGGCACTCCACCGTCATCTCCAGCGCTTGGTTATACCGCTTTCTTTCCTCTCCGCCAGTAGAAGACGAATCTACTGAACTCTGGGTAGTCAGCCTCGAGCCAAGAGCAGTTCGGGCTGTTCTTCTTGAAAAAGAAGAGCTTGGATCCGAAATCCCCGTGACCGTAGATGTAAACAAATGTATCTGGAGGTGAAAAAATCTTGAGCACGCCAGCCATCGGGTAGAACGTTAGGCAATGGTCCCGAAGTTTTGCGATGTCATGTACTCGTTAAAGACCCTACCCTAGGTGAATACACCTAGGTAGGCAAATTTTAGGACTCTCACAGTAGAGTCTGGCTCATGTCCACCACAGCAACGAAAGAGCGCTCTGGTAGTAAACAATATGGCCTCCTAGTTAAAGCCCGGGCATGAGTCACAATATCTATCTGATGCAACACGAAATATGAGTAAGCCACCTATTATTTTACAGTAAAGCGGTATTTTGGTTTCAGAGGGAGAGGGAAAACTTAGTTATTAATTCGCGCTAAGAAAGGACATTGCCAATAGTTCACTGACGATTTTGTTTTCCATTATTTTTGTTCAATACTTACCATATATAACTTACCATATAATTACAATATTTATTTCCATTAAACCATTACATGGTAGAAGGAAACGTCATACAATGTTGTATATGAAAATAGCTTATAAATTGTAACTTACATCAACCGATATTAAATCTTAAAACATATAAGATGCATAATAATAATTATATATATATATATATATTTTTTTTTTAAAATAAATAAATAATGGAAGATAATAAATACCAAATTCCTATAGGTAAAGATAGGAAGAGATAGGTAAAATAAATAGTTTTTTTTTTTTTTTTTATTGGCCCTAAGGGAGTGCTGGTGATGACCGGATTCTCCCCTCACGCCTCTCTATCCTTACGACGCCCCGCCTCCTGGTCTTCCTCCACTGCTGGACAGTGGATGGTTGGGCAGTGTGGTGGGAGGGTCAGCGCTGGTCTCCCGCCGCCTCCTCCCCTCTCCACTAGTTGGAGAGTGCTATATGCCAGTGTGCTGGAGTCCTACTGGTGCTGTCTTCGTCCAGTTTCTTACATATTTTTAATTATTTTATTTAGTTATTTTTTATTTTATTATATTTTTATTTATTTAATTTTTATTTGTTTGTTTTATCTCTTTCATTTTATGCTTTCTGTTTATTCATCTACCATTGATTTATTATGTATTCTATCTATTATTTTTGTATATGTTTGCTACTATTTTGTGATTATTCATTTCTTTTTTTTTGCTTCTTATTATGTTTTAAATATTTTGTATTACTTATTATTGTATCATGTCTCCTTATTGTCATCACTTCTGCTTATTGTTATTGTTTGTACAGATTGTAGAATAAATAAAAGTAAAAAAATAAATAAAATTGGCCTACGTACGATACATATTAGTCATGTCTCTATAACGGCGTTATTTGTTATGTACAGAGAGAGAGAGAGTGGGTGTGAGCAGGGGGTAAAAGATCTGCTTACATGGGGGTAAAAGTAAGCAGGTGAGCAGGGGGTAAAGTGAGCAGGGGGTAAAAGTGAGCAGGAGGTAAAACCCATGGCCCCAGGAAGGAGTTCTATCAGTTCTATCTACGAAATAATACAAGGTTATTGGTGCTCTTTATTGACTGAGTGTTGAGTAGAGAAACCAAGATCAGGGAGTAAGATGATACTTCTGTGAAGATCTAAGGCAACATTAATAGAGAGAGGTCCCTGTTACAGGCCTTCAGGTGTATCAATAGTATCGAATGTGTACAATAGGTTGCGCAATAATAGTTATTATTGTGCACATTTGAGCAACTGAACTGCATTTAGGTTGTTCAAAATTTATTTAAGAACAATTTTTTTGAAGATCAATTGTTCGATAGGTCTAACCGTTTTTGCGTAAATGAAGCAAACGTCTAAAAAATTGTGTTTCGAGATACGAGTATATTCAAATGGATTTCGGAATGTATCTTGCGTACTTACGGAAAAATGTATTTCATATAAAATGCAATTTTCTATACAACTTTTGTGCCTTCTGTTCAATATTGAACTGGACATAGCAGTGAGAAAGTCACGGAGTACAGACAGAAGGTCACATATTCCAAAAGTCCGTACAAATACAGTATAACGTCCAGAAGAACGGCATGTATAGGACTAAGAATAATGCCGAGGTCGCTATGGAGTTTGGGGAGCCCAAGGTCACAGATGCGATAAGACTGGCGAGACTTCGATGGGCGAGCTATGTGATGCAGGAAGCTCAAAACCCCGCGAAGATGATACCGGATGTTGATGATACCGGAGGGAAACAAAGAAGGAAGACCCAGGAAAAGATGGATGACGCAAGGAACCTTCGGTTGCAAACAACTGGAGAACTCTTGCGCTGGACAGGAATCTTTGGGGGAGGGTATGATGATTCTACCAAGAGTTGGCCTCACAAAATTCTTTCCTTCTTTACCTTATGTTTTACGTATATTATTATTGTTTTGTATTAACTTTCTACTTTGGTATTTGTTATTCCAGATCCGGTTCCTGAGGTGATACGAAGTTGGTTCAGAGGAGGTGAAGAGAATGAAATGATGACCAACAGGACCACATAACTATGTTGACGATATAACTATCAGACACAACCAAGCTTTTTCTCTTGTTTCTACACTAAGAACTTAGAATTGAAATGAATAAATAATATGAAGAGGAAGATGCTCATTGCACTGCGCAGGCGCCTCAGCCCTGCCATCAATGTCCATGTGATCATTTATTTACGTGGGATTATACAGGGTGTTCAGGTCCAAGTGTACATTATACTGGCACTGGTTTTGGTGGGACGAAAATGATTTTTACCATTAAATGAATCACCAGTATAGGCCAGAAAAAATAGGATTGTAGCTTGAAATAATTCGTGGAAATGTCTTTAATCTCTTAATTTGCATTGTAAAAAGAGTTCTTTGAAGTTTGCGCTAATTTTCAACTTGTGCTCTAGTTGGGGTGTCTCAAAGCCTCGAAATTTTCGGTTTTTCGCGAATAACTCACAAACGACGAACTTCAAGATTGAGGGGAGGATCCAGCATACAAAGCAGCAATTACTTTTTCACCGGCAGCACCGAGTTCATCTGTTGTAGCATGACGATTTTTAAATATCTGGACAGCCGTTTGTACCTCGGCATCTTTATCAACAAGCTTTCCTTAGCTCCTTTCCACCCCCACAAGAGGCAATCCTCTTTCTTTCCTTTTCCGGTGGCTCTCCTACTTACTCTGCTCCGTTACCGTTACTTCATTTTCAACTATTCTGCTGACTTTCATTTTTTGCAATTCACTATTTACCATACTTTTTGCTGTGTACATATTTCAAAATCCCCAATTGATCTTATCGTCAGTGCTTAAATATGAGCTTAATACGCTCAAACATTTCTTCTGCTAAAGCATTTGGTGCTGTATAACATCCAAATAAATTATGTGATAAACAGATGCTATTTTTGCTAAAAATGGCCGTTATTTGTACTCACATATCTATACCTCTTCACTTAATTTCAAGAACTATAAGCTCATTCGACGCAGAATTTTATGGGCTTTAATTTATAACAGAGTAAAATGTTCTGAGAAATGCGTCGTTTGTGAGTTATTCGCAAAAACCCGAAAACAGTCCGAAAATTAGGAGGTTTTTGTGACACCCAACCTAGAGCACAAGCAAAAAATTGGCTCAAACTTAAAAAAAAACTCAAATGTAAGTGAAGAGATTAAAACCGTTTCCAGCTTTCCACGAATTATTTTCCGCTAAAGCCTTTTTTGGCCTTACTTTCCTGGCCTATATATGTATAAATTAATTTAGAAAATATCAGACTGCTAGATAGGATCTAGTGGGGCACGTCCGGTTAACAGAGGTCGTGCCTGGCTATCCGTCGATCTGTAGATGTACCGATAGTTCTGGGGTATTACCCACCACCCGCTTCCCTTCCTTCTTGCAGTAGGTTACCTAGGAAATCATCATTTTTCACTACCAAGGCAAGATCTGCCCAGTCTTGCACAAACATCTTCCTACTTCTACTCTTATCCTATCTGTACATCGTATTCCATTATTCGGCAGGGTTGCCACAAAAAAAAACAACAAAAAAAAAACATCTGTTTCATTGTCTTTTTTGATGAATTTTGATTGTTCAAAATGGAAGGTTTACATGAAGTAAGATTGATTAACTATCTTTAGGTTATGGTAAATTTGATAAGTTGGTAATTACGCATAAATGCTAAAGACTATAATTGGGAGACTGCCGCCACAAACTGAAACTAAACACGAAGTTAGGGTTTTCAAAACAAATAAAAAAGTTCCGGCAGTGTACACTCGCAGAACGAATTAATTGTCAATTATCACCTTTGAGCACGCCGTCCTTTGGACGAGACATTAAAGTTATTTATTCTACCCTCATTTGGATATATCTCACTTTAGAAATGAACAATTAGTTTTTCTAAAAAATATGGACGATTGAAGAAGTTGAGGAAAAAAACTATGGGCCTCCGGCAGATTTCAAACCCGTGATTTTTGGCTTAGTAGGCTATCATGCTACCTCTGAGCAACCGGCGCCCTCTTATGCAAAGTGAAATTATGTAATATGTCCGAAATTTCATGATGAATGCAAGAGCAACCGGCGCCCTCTTATGCGAAGTAAAATTATGTAATATGTCCGAAATTTGATGATGAATGCAAGAACAACCGGCGCCCTCTTATGCGAAGTGAAATTATGTAATATGTCCGAAATTCGATGATGAATGCAAGAGCAACCGGCGCCCCCTTATGCGAAGTGAAATTATGTAATATGTCCGAAATTCGATGATGAATGCAAGAGCAACCGGCGACCCCTTATGCGAAGTGAAATTATGTAATATGTCCGAAATTCGATGATGAATGCAAGAGCAACCGGCAGTCCCTTATGCGAAGTGAAACTATGTAATATGTCCGAAATTCGATGATGAATGCAAGAGCAACCGGCGCCCCCTTATGCGAAGTGAAATTATGTAATATGTCCGAAATTCGATGATGAATGCAAGAGCAACCGGCGACCCCTTATGCGAAGTGAAATTATGTAATATTTCCGAAATTCGATGATGAATGCAAGAGCAACCGGCAGTCCCTTATGCGATGTGAAATTATGTAATATGTCCGAAATTCGATGATGAATGCAAGAGCAACCGGCGGCCCCTTATGCGAAGTGAAATTATGTAATATGTCCGAAATTCGATGATGAATGCAAGAGCAACCGGCGCCCTCTTGTGAGAAGTGAAATTATGTAATGTGTCCAAAATTCGATGATGAATGCAAGAGCAACCGGTGCCCCCTTATGCGAAGTGAAATTATGTAATATGTCCGAAATTCGATGATGAATTTTAACTAGAATTTCATGTTCCCCAATTCCCTGACTCCACAAATAGAAATTCAATTTACAGTCTCTGTGAATACGATGACTCCTGATAGGAATTATTAAATCGACACCAAGCTCTTGAAGTGTGTCCAGAACCCCAAAAGGACGATCCAAAAAGGATAAGGGTTTAGGGTAAAGTTAAACACAAAAACCCTTATATAACTGCCGATGTAATTTTGTTGTATTGAAAATCCCCTGAGTAACACATCTATTGATTTTCATCCTAAGCGGTAGACTGGTTGAGCTAGAGAACAAAACTGTTTTTAATAAAAACCTATTTTATACAATATACGTTACTTCTTTAAGCAGAAGTAAAATAGAACAAACTGTATGTAAACTACTAAAAAAAACAAATCTCAGATGAAACTAAAACTGAAGTTGGCAGAGCTTCAACACTTTTTCTCTTTATAAGGTTTAAAACCTCTATTTTTTATAATGTAAACTAATGACGTCAAAGGTGGAACAATGTTTAAATAACTTTGGATTTCACCTTAAAAATAAATTATTTATATTTAATGACATATTGGCAGAAACTAAACAATTACATAAATCGTAGGTTTCAAATCATGCTTATCTAATTTGACAGGATTTTAAAGAAGATATAAAAAAAGTGGTTTATAACTGAGTAGGTGATTTCCAAAACCAGCCATTTCTCATGTTGAGAGCCAAAAGTAGCTATTAGAAAACTTAAATAAAAAATAGCGAATTTTCTAGCCACAATATATTTGACAACGTTTGCAAGATGAGAGATAAAGTTATTACCCATCCATGAAAAAAAAAATCGGAACTTCAACTTAAAACGGTTAATTTTTATCAGTTTTTGGTGATTATCCCAAAAGTTGTTTACGGACAAATGGCTGGTTTTGGAAATCACCTACTCAACTGAAATACAGGTTTGTTGTAGTAAATAAAACATACGATTTATTTGTTAATAAACAATTAACAAGATTTATTTTTCTTATTAGAAAAAATATTAATATTTTCCCTCTCAACAATACTAGTCCAGGAAGAAAGAAGAATTTCGAATAACTAACCATTGTTCATGTCTTTTTGACAATATTGTCAAAAAGACATGAACAATATATTGTAACGTTCATTTTATTGCGCTACTTGATATTCTAATTTAAATTTATATGAATAATAGTTATATACAATAACGATTATTAGAGGACCGGGTTATGTATGATTTATAAATAAAAATAATTACTTTAAAATAATTTGTTACATTTTTCTTTTATTTTAAATTTCATCATGACACATTTTTTTATGGGTTAGTATCACATAAATTTTACAGACATCGAGATTTTTCTTTGTAAACACAACATTCAACTAAACCTGCGGGACAGCTTTCTTTTCTTCTATTGTGCTGGTGGGTAACATGATGTCTCCAGCGTGGTACGTTGAATATGGGGTGTCGCAACTACGGCCACGTCCTCTCCTCTCTTCTGGATTCCAAGTATTTCAGCTACTCTTCCTTCTTATCACAGCCTTTAAGAGATCACTTACATTTTCTACCATTCACCACACTCACTTTCACTGACCCATCTCTCTCTGCACAGTTCTCTCATACATCTACTACCTACTCTGAACAGAGCTGATAAAAACCCACTCATTCCACGAGGGGACAGCCCACTTCTCTCTCGTTTTGGATTCAGCTCCGTCATTGGCCACAATTTTTACAGCCTTTAGCACTAAACATCTGGTTTTTTTTATACCACTTTCATATTCCCGTATACAATCCTAATTGCTTACATTTATTGTTAACTAATTATTAGCCTAACATTTAATTTTATGACATAATTGAAATAAATGATTTGATATATTTTGAAACTATATCGACCCTGGTACAAATCGATTAGATAACCCCCAGTAACCTTCCTTAGGTCTACTAAACTGATTGTATTTACGTATTTTATTTTCCATTTCTTAAATATTACATGTAATGGACAATATAGAACATTACATTGCCCTCTGCTAAAAATATCAAAATATATCATTCATTTGCTTACATAAGTGTTTAGTACCAAACTATTTCATGATCTTATGGTTATTTGTACCACTTGGCGACTCAAAATAACATGGTGACCCAGTTTCTATAATTAATTAATTACACACAAATTTTTTGTCTATAATGGAATACATTCTTCAAGGTAACTCTCTTTAATAATATTAAACAACAATTAGGTAACAAATCCAATTCAATTATTTTGTTTACGTCTTACCATAATGTTATATTAGATTTACTTTCTTAAATTACTTTATTTATTTATTATTTAATATTCCATTTATCAATAACATCACTGTCACAATTAGACATAACTCAGATAATTATTTATATTTTACTACTTTTATTTACGCTCGACTTACTTTCCCTATTGATTTACTGCACTAATTTTTATATTTATAATGCTCTTAAGATGATATTCTTAAAAAAAAATATTCTTATAACATTTTCCCCGTTTCACTTAAAAAATTTTTTTTTTTTTATTTATTATTATTATTATTATTATACTGAATTACTTACAAGGTTATGATTAAAAAATTTTTTTTTTTTTTTTTTTTTTTTTTTTTTTTTTTTTTTTTTTTAACGTTTGTAATCTATGCATCCATGTGGATGTTCTAATTTCATCACTTATTATTCTGAAACTACTAGCGATTATCGCTCTCAAAAACCATTTGTGGGTTAATATTGCTCATTTCCGTAAGGACGCCAAACTCCTTAAATCAACATGGCCCACGTTGTTGACAATTACGGTTAAATAACACTAACAAACCCTTTAAACTAATATTTTTTTTTTTTTATTATTATTTTTATTTTTATCACCAATACCATAAAAAAAAAACGCATGCATAAATATCAATAAATAGTTCAACTCGAGACTAACCCTTATTATAAAATTTCCCATAAAAATAACCACCATAAATATAATATTTCAATAAATAAATATGTTTTTATTTAAAAACATTTAAAAATAATAAATTTTCTGTACAGAGTGCAGAGTAAACTAAACATTATTTACATCTAATTTTAATTATATAATTTTTTTTTTATTCTATGACAGAACATCACCCACTATAATATTCATTAATCAGTCTCAGACCCAAAATTGGTCATTATTACCACTTTTATAATACAACCATTCTAATACAAAAAAAAAATAGCATACATCATATAAAAAAAATAACAAGACATATCATAAAATAAAACACACACCCAATATTGACATTTGTTGGGCTGTTTACAAATATCAGTTGTTTATCATAAAAGACTCTAACAGCTGTCTTATCCTTTATCTATTTATCAGTTCGTCTCCTCAATCTAGACTTGGTTGACATATCATGTTAATTACGTCCCATATTTTTATTTCTAACTTTAGTTTAATTTATTCTTTACTTTCAATTATTTATTAATTAGACCCTATTTGCATCTCGAGTGACAACTTCTTTGTTTACATTAATGTTTATTTATTGATTTTTATTAACTCAAATTTTATACGCAAACTAACACAGGTACATTTTTCCATCACTTAATTATATCATTTTATGTTGCAATTATTCATTTCGACAAAATTTAACATATTGACTGATACTTTCTATGTTTATTTTTTTTTTTATTAATTTTTATGTTTACATTTTATAGTTCCAGATCATAATCCTAGACAAGCAATTTTCAATATCCAAAATTTCATCGGTTAAACACTTATTATTTTCTTTCTTTTATATTTATAATTTAGTTTACGATTATCTTTTCTCCGATATTTATGATTGTTATTTATAATTATTTTTCTGTCTTTCTGTTCCTGCCTTTGACCTAGGTATAATGTTTTTGAATTTTCAAAATATTCTTTATTATTATGTTTAAAATTTGATCTCTTATAATTTTTATAACTGTAATTTTTGTTAATTATATTTACACATTTATCTGAATTTATTTCTCTACATCCAAATTTTTTAGGACTCTTCCTTTTATTTCCTTCATGTTTTCTTAAGTTCGGGATCTTTTTATGATATAATACTTTTATTTTTCTACAATTATCATACTTATGTTTTTTTATAACAATACCATTAGTTATTATGGTTTTAATAAATTTAAATTTGTCTATCTTCTTATTGAATTTTATTTTCTTCTGTGTTTCATTATTTTCCTTTATTTCTCCATTTTCCTGTCTATCTACAATCATATTTCGATTTAATTTACTCTCGACAGCTTCTACCGCACTTTCTATCTTATTATTTAATTGTTCACATTTATGATTTATTTCTAAACTTTGATCACTAAATTTCAGATCAACAATTTTATTAAATTGATCGAAACGTTTGTTTACATTCTTTTTTACATTTTCAAATTTTATGCTTACGTCTTCTTTTAATTCATCAATTTTTGAATTCATTTCATTAAAATTTTTTGATTGTTGCTCAAATTTTGAATTCATTTCCGAATGATTTGCGTTCATATTTTTTATTAACATTTCCATCATGGTGTTTAAATTTACATTTGTCTCACTCTCCGGCTGAAGGCAATTATCATAAGTTATTCTATTTTGTCCGCCATTATTGTTCGGATTCGTTCTCTGAGAACCTCTATTATAGTCGGCCATTTTGGACGCTAACTTTTTATACAGTTTTTAAAATTAATTTTTACAAATATTTTTACAAAATTACATATAAGGTCCTTTTATAATTTTCTTTTCGGGCGCCATATAAAAATTTAATATTTCAAATCCTTAATGTTTCAAGTCCTTAATTTTTCAAGTCCCTGTTCGGGCGCCATTTGTAACGTTCATTTTATTGCGCTACTTGATATTCTAATTTAAATTTATATGAATAATAGTTATATACAATAACGATTATTAGAGGACCGGGTTATGTATGATTTATAAATAAAAATAATTACTTTAAAATAATTTGTTACATTTTTCTTTTATTTTAAATTTCATCATGACACATTTTTTTATGGGTTAGTATCACATAAATTTTACAGACATCGAGATTTTTCTTTGTAAACACAACATTCAACTAAACCTGCGGGACAGCTTTCTTTTCTTCTATTGTGCTGGTGGGTAACATGATGTCTCCAGCGTGGTACGTTGAATATGGGGTGTCGCAACTACGGCCACGTCCTCTCCTCTCTTCTGGATTCCAAGTATTTCAGCTACTCTTCCTTCTTATCACAGCCTTTAAGAGATCACTTACATTTTCTACCATTCACCACACTCACTTTCACTGACCCATCTCTCTCTGCACAGTTCTCTCATACATCTACTACCTACTCTGAACAGAGCTGATAAAAACCCACTCATTCCACGAGGGGACAGCCCACTTCTCTCTCGTTTTGGATTCAGCTCCGTCATTGGCCACAATTTTTACAGCCTTTAGCACTAAACATCTGGTTTTTTTTATACCACTTTCATATTCCCGTATACAATCCTAATTGCTTACATTTATTGTTAACTAATTATTAGCCTAACATTTAATTTTATGACATAATTGAAATAAATGATTTGATATATTTTGAAACTATATCGACCCTGGTACAAATCGATTAGATAACCCCCAGTAACCTTCCTTAGGTCTACTAAACTGATTGTATTTACGTATTTTATTTTCCATTTCTTAAATATTACATGTAATGGACAATATAGAACATTACAATATACTATTTAGTATAAACCATAAAGGACTCAGTATTGCAATTATTTTTATTTAATATTTATATTATTACTTTAATTTTATTAGTTATTTCTTAATTTATTTACTTATATTTTTTTCTCTACATTTTGCTTCAATTCCCCTTATTTAACTATTTAAACACTTGTGGATTGTGTAAGGAGATTTTGAATTTACAATAATATATTTTTCAGCCGCTATATATTCACTCATTAATTTTTTTTTTTTGACAATCTAGCAAATTCAGACGTTGTGGGAAGAACTCCCATAATCAGTACCTATAATGTATTTGCTAATCTTTATATAAACAATTTTTCTTGTTGACCATTATATTATTTTTGTAGAAACATATTTTACAGGTCGACCTCTATAGTTCAGACTGTACTGTGATGTATAAAAAAAAAACACATTTAAATTATTAATATTAAAAAATGAATTACATTTTAATTACATAATTTTTACATAAAATCCAAGAAGCAACTGAATTAGTAAATAAATAATATGATTGCATTTTCTTTTAAAACAAATGAGTAGAAAACAAAACACGTTCATCAGCTGTTTTGTAATGAGTGTAGAGGAGTCAATAGTGTGTGGTCTGGGTTGAGATGCGAAGGTGGACAGAGAGTTGTTTTTAGGCTTAAGATGTGATGAACTAAGTACTTAGGTGTGAATTAACAGTAAAATTGATGCGCAAAGAAGGTACTGTTATTTATTTATAATTACAAAATATAAATGCCCAAAATTATATAACTCAGTTTTGAAGAATGGCCAAAATATTGAAATAGTTTTAAGAATTTAGTTTTTGATTTTTGTTTCAATGTTTAGTTTTTAATTTTATAATGTAGATGTAAGAAAAACCACCCAATTATTTGTTATCGTAAATTCTATGCTATTCGTTTTCCCTGTTGGCCCAGTAAGATAATTTGAAAACCTTTGGATTAGATTTAATATTTTTGCAAAATTTATAAAACAATATGGCACCTCTTTAGAAATCCAAATGAAAAGTTTGTTAATTGAAATTAACTTTCTTAAAAATTGCACGTCTTGAACTTTTATATTTTTTTAGGGCCCTTTTCGAAAACTACAGTAGAAATCAAAATTTAATAAAAGACCAGTTCTAAAATTTCTACAGGAAATGTGGTAATTTATTGTTTATTTAATTATTATTATTTCATTATTATTAATTCAATTATTTTTATTTTATTTAACAATAATTACTATTATCACAGTACTGAGTTCGACCTCTATTGTTCCGACTGTACTGAGGTTGACCTGTATAGTTCAGACTCTACTGAGGTCGACTCTTGAAATATGTTTCTGCTAAGTCTATATTTCTTAGGTTGATAAACCAAAAAATGGGAGAAGAATATAGCTGTCGAAAGGGTGCGGGTCAGTGGTCTGCGTGCTTGCCTTCTGAGCTCAAGATCGTGGGTTCGAAATCCGAGGCCCTTACTTTATTTTATCTGGGAAGTAAAATACACTTAACCACGCCGTTTACCGGAGCGATGGTCCCGAGCCTGTACGATGTCAGGTACTCGTTAAAGATCCCCACCCTAGGTGAATGAAAGTTTAGGGAAATTTCCACCAGAGTGACGAAAGAACGCTCTGGTAGTAGGCGATATGACATCGTAGTTAAAAGCCCGGGCATGGGTCATAATAACTAACTGCAGCTCTCGAAAAATATATTATTAAAACAATAATCATATCTATGTAGGTACCTATCTATCATATAATATACTATGTAAATTTTGAATATTTTGATACACTCCACTCTGTCAGCAAACCCTTGAGCAACACAAAAGACATTTCAGATCTACAGGATATGAGAGTTGACATTCTTCACGGCTTTACTACTCGTACATTTGTAGCCATACATTTGCATATTTTAATACTTCAACAGAAGTGATAAATGATCTTGCTAAAAAGCGTTAGAATTGATACTTAGTTCTGTAAATGTTTTGTAAGAGCCAAGGGTTATTGTGTTAAGAAGGAGATCCTTAATCAAGCGCCCTGTCAAATGCAGTCTTGTTTTTACACAAGTTCATACGTTGGGCTTCACTTCAGTACTCCCTGATGCCTGGATTGATTCCAACAGTGACAGTTCATTGTCTGTTTTTACCACCGTTTGAAACTGAATAGCAGTGACGTGGGCAAACTGCCTGCGACTTGTCAAAGGTCTATTTATTATATATATATTTTTTTCTTTGTTTACTTGAAAAGTGAGTTTTTCTACTTACTTTAGTAAAAAATATGTGATATGACTATATAATGACATTCTTATACCAACCACTTCTGTTCAGATCACTCCCCCTCTCCCCTTTTCATCTGGCATTACTGGGAATAAGATAACTCCCGATAGAATAAATGTATTGACACAAAATTTTTATGTATATCCAGTTTGTTGGACTAATGTTATCCGGGTTTATACTAGATTTGTTCTTAAATTATATTACGTAGAATATAGTAGCGTAGACAGCGAATCCCCTCTGCCCTCCTTAACATATAAACCACAATGTCGAAGTAATGAATGTATCGAAATTTTGTGTCGATACATTCATTCTATCTGGAGTTATTGCGATCATAAAAACACAGACATTTTATTTTTATTTTTGGAATCTAGGGAGTCCTAAAACAACTTAAAATTGTCCTGTTTGTCTGTGTAACTGTGAACACGATAACTCCTGATAGAATAAGTATATGTGAATCCAGAACCCTCTAACGACTACACCTATCGTTTTTCAGTCAAATCGACCAAAGAGAAGAGAAGGATTAGGGGGGTTTAACATAATAAGTCGAATAACTGCCTATAGAATAAATGTATCTATACGGAATTTTATGTGTGTGCCCCATAAGGACGACACCTTTACATAATGAATGTAGATGGTGGATTCAAAACCTTATTAGGGCAACATATATCAATTTTACCGAAGGCTTCATCTTTTTTGGCCGAAGGGTGCGAATGAGAGTTGGGCGGTTCAACACAAAAACCCTATTAATTCCTGATGGAATTAAAATATCGATATTAAGTGTAGTAAAGATAGGTTTAATCTTAAATAAATTGTAGATAAATAAAAATATAAATAATAATAATGAATTAAACAATAATAAATAAACAATTAAATAAATTACCACATTTCCTGTAGAAATTTTATCTCTTTTCTTTTACTAAATTTTGATTTCTACAGTAGTTTTTCGAAAAAGGCCCTAAAAAAAATATTAAAAGTTCAAGACGTGCAATTTTGCAAAATTTCAATTAACAAACTTTTGAATGCATCTTGTCTTCTAAATTTTGCAAAAATATAAAATCTAATTCAAAGGTTTTCAAATAATCTTACTGGCACAACAGGGAAAATGAATAGAATAGAATTTTCGAGAACAATTATTGGGTTTATTTTCTTAAATCTAGATTATTAAAATTAAAAACTAAACATTGAAACAAACAAAAATCAAAAGAAAAAATCTTAAAAACTAAATTCTTAAAACTAATTCATTCTTTTTTTTTGTTTTATATTTTGGCCATTTTAAAAAATTTAAGTTATATTTTTCTGGGCATATATCCTGTACATATAAACAAATAAAAGTACCTTCTTTTTGGAACAATTTCACCGTCAATTTACTTCTATTTAGTTCATTACAACTTAAGCCTAAACACCACAGTCCATGTTCACTCTGACCGTCGCCATTCTCTAAGACCTCGACTCTCTACACACACTAATAAAAACTGCTGATGGCCGTGTTTTGTTTTTTGACTGGCATTTTTTTTTAAAGAAATGGTTTTTATATAAAAAATAAGTATAATTAATTGTTTTTATGTTCATAATTTAATTATTTTAATGTGTGTATTATTTTTATACATCACAGAAGTTCAGTATGAGTGAAAACTTAGTTGATTAATTCATGGGGAAGTAATTCATCGATGACTTACTTAATTATTTCACTTTTATTTCATATGCTTAACTCAAAAAGATTTGAAATTGTGAAGAATACCGATCTTGTTTGTTTATCCACACTAGGCGGAAATAAGACATTTCAACAATTTATGTCTCTAAACAAAGCAATAAATTGTAAAGACAGTTAAGGCTGCACAGAACCCCCTATATTCTTTACATAAATCTTCCCTCGATCTTTGTCCTGAATTCTATCTACAAGTAATGAGTTAATTTGCATTAGAAAATATTTTTTTCACTGTTTTTGCCATGAGCTAGTTGGCTGGAGGGCCCTGACTACGCCTCTAATTAATTCCAACAATTAGTTAAATAAATGTGTTGATATTATCTTGAAAGGGATGTTGTCCATTACAGCTAACGTATTGTTCTTCACTCCATTTGTCTAATTTGACTTACTCAACATATTATTCTGAGTCTCACTACAAACTAAAGTTCTTATAAATCTAGAAAAACTAACTCAAACCATTTTGAAAATTATTATGGTTATTGTTATCATTTTTTACACGCTTTATTATAAGGAAGTATTGTAATCGTGTAAAAAAAAAAGTCGGTGAATCATGAATCAATTCTCCGGAACGAATTAATCAATTAACTTTTTGCTCTTCCTCCAAAACCAGTCCACAGTTTGCACTAATATTCAATATTTGACTAACATTGGAGCTCCTAAATCCTCATACTAAATCTTGTGTCGATAAATTCATTACATCTTCAGTTATTACTATTTTTATGTTAAGCCTCCCCCATAATCTCTACTTCCCTTTGTTTGATTGGCCTGAAAAACGAATCTGGTATTCGTGTTCATACATTTTTTTTTTTTTTTTTAGTTTTTTATTAGGCGCATCGATTGCAGAGGCCTTTAGCGCCAGCACAACTATTATTATAGTAGATAGGGTGACATAATGTGGCTAAGGCTATCTCTCTGGATATTAGCTATTCCTGGCATGGCACCATATAATTTTTTGGTGATATAGTCCAGTGTTTCACAAGAATTGCAGCAGCTGGGATGTGTAGGCCGAGCTATCTTTCAGCACTGCTCGAGAATCGTGAGGCAATTCATCTCTTGCTCGGTAGGGTTTGAGAGCTTCACTAGATTGTAGTATGTGGAAGACAGTGAGTTCTTGTTTACATAGTGGACATCTCGGTGGGCGTCTCCGCAACAAAATGTGAACATGAGTTAGCCAATTGTGTCCGATTCTTAGTCGCGTCAGGACCATTCTTTCCAGTTTAACCGACTTCAGAAAAGTATTGCACTCCTCCCATTGCTTTTGCCATTTATTTTTTATGGCCAATTTGAGTGGCTGCTTGATGTCTGCAAGACGCACTGGTATGGCCTCTCTTAGCACGGCAGCTGTAGCTTGCGTGGCAGCTCGGTCCGCCAGCTAGTTACCGTGGATTCCTACAAGCCCTGAGATCCAGGAGAAGACTATGTCTTTTACAAGGGTATGTAGTGATTCCAGTTTCCTTAAAATGAGGTGCACCATGGGATCGCTAGAGTATTTGTCCCTAAATGAGTATATTGCTCAAATCAGGTTCTTGATGCATTTACTTGTGTAGCACTACTCTAAAGCTTGGTTTATGGCTGTCATCTCCGCAGTGTAAACTGTAGCTATTCGGGGAAGTGTCCATGAGCATCCACTTATTCTATCAGGAGATATCGTGTTCACAGTTACACAGACAGACACAACATTTTTAAGTTGTTTTACGACTTCCTAGATTCCAAAAATAAATAAAAAATGTCTGTCTGTGTTTCTGTGATTGCAATAACTCCAGATAGAATGAATGTATCGACACAATATTTCGATACATTCATTACTTCGACTTTGTGGTTTTTATGTTAAGGAGGGCTGAGAGGGTCCGCTGTCTACGCTACTATATCCTACGTTATATAATTTAAGAACAAATCTAGTATAAACGCGGATAACATTAGTTCAACAAAAGGCTCTTTTCTTGACGTCAAGTTAGATCTCTCGTTTGGCTGACTCCAAACAGACTGCTTTCAACGTAAAGGCGCCGCTAAAGCTCCCAGCCATCTTGGCCCCAAGCCAGCCATCACTTGCCTATAGGAATGAAATGAAGGAATTGACCAAATTCAGATTCTTCTTAAATGAATTTGATTATTATTCTGAAGGGCATTATCTCAACTAAAAAAATATATATGATGTGGCAAACACAGAATTTCTTGTAACAACCACCTTTGTACAGATCATACTTTAATTTATACTTGCGTTACTCGGGTATCTGAAAACCGCTGACAGTCAACACAATAGTTTTATATAGCCAGTAACGCCAGTATGAAATTAATTTAAGAGGATGGAGGGGGTAGAGGAAGGATCTGCAAAAAAGTGTTGGTATAAGAAAGTCCTTTAATGGTCACATTATAGGTTAGGTTTTATGACTCATGCCCGGGCTTTAACTATGAGGTCATATCGCCTACTACCAGTGTGCTCTTTCCTCACTCTGGTGGACATGAGCCTGACTCTAATAGGGAGTCCTAAATTCTGCATAGGTACCCTAAATTTTTATTCACTTTGGGTAGGGGACTTTAACGAGTACCTGACATCGTACAGGCTCGGGACCATCGCCTAACATCCCGGTCGAAGGACGGCGTGCTAGCTCAGTGGTATGCGTGCTTGCCTTCTGAACTCAATATCGTGGGTTCGAAACCCGACCGAGGCCCTTAGTTTATTTTATCTGGGATATTATATTCCTACTATTATAATATTACTAATATATATATTGTGATAAAAACTTGTTTGCTACCACATTTCCTGTAGAAATTTGATCTCTTTTGTTTATTTAAATTTTGATTTCTACTGTAGTTTGCCGAAAATTGCCCTAAAAAAATATTATCAATAATTTAAGACGTGCAATTTTTAAGAAAGTACACGTATACAACGAAAAAAATTCAATTAAACAAACTTTACACTTGGATTCACAAAGAGATACCAATTTTTAATAATTTTAAATAATATTAATTTCTAATCCAAAGGTTTTTTAAATGATACTACTGGGACAACAGGGAAGATGAATAGAATAGAATTTGAAGAGGACAAATAATTGGGTTATTATCTATATTTACATATTTAAATTTAAAAAAAAAACTTATTTGAACAAACAAAACAAAAATTTACAATGGCACAAAAACATTAAATTAATACTTAAAAAACTATTTCTTTTTTTATTTGGGCATATTGAAAAATATATATTATTAATTGTACCTTCTCGACGCCTCTACCACAAAAACCAGACCCCGTCAACTCTTCACACTTTAATTCCACCCCAGTCAACTTTCATCTAATTGTTCAACTTCATTTTATTTAAAACATATCAAACCACATGTACCGTTTAAGAGCTAGCTCACGACTCCATTCCACTTAACACTATTTCACAGCTGTTTTTTATATGTTTTCTTGTTTTGTTTCTCAAACACCTTGATATATATCTAATATATATATGATATTAGATTATAATAAAAAAAATTACCTCTTTTCATTAAAATATTCATTAAAAAAATGTTCCGTAGTGTACATCACATTTGCCTTTTCCTTCTTTTTAAAAAAAAAAATGTTTGTTCACAAAATTTTTTTTTTTTTTTTTTATATAAGTTCTTTCAGATTTAATTTCTTCCAATACACAGGTTGATTTAGCTTCTTCCTCGAATCCACATGATAAGCTTCCTCCTTCAATACACAGATGGATTAACGTCTTCCTCCAATACACAGGTAGATTAGCTTCCTCCTCAAACGCACATGTTGGCTGCCTCCTTGGTGTCTTCAACTCATTGCTCAACGATGTATCGAAGTCTCTCTCTCACTTACACTCACTGATTTATTTTTATTTTTTATATGCCCAATTCGACGCTCTTTTTATACATATATGCCCATTTTTTATATTTTTATAACTATTTACAATTATTAAACTTATATATATATACGTACCTAATTTCTAATAAACAAAAACAAATATTAATCTAAAAATTTACAATTAATCCTTAACCTAAAGAAAATGTTAACTTAAATTTATAAAAATTGGAACTAATTGAACATAAAAAAAAATAACATAATACTAAATTTTTTTTTACATATTTACAGGTTCAGTCATAGTCGTGAAATTAAGTTCGGAAATAATCAAGTTGGATGCAGATTTAAGAAATTGCCAATTAATTTTACTTTCCGCCTTTACCATCAATATAACATTTGTATGTATTCAAAATAATTATATAAAAAGATTGTATATAAAAAAATTTACTTGAAATAAAAATTAAATAAATCCTTTTTTATTTACTTCATCACACTTCCAAAATATTACTTAACAATCAAAATTAGGCCTCACGCCGGGTAATAAGGAATACAAATTTAATTTATTTAATATATATATATAGTACTTGTCTTTTGAGGTATTAAATTCTTTGAGACGTCCTTCATACTTCCTAACTAAAAAAATGTATCTCACATATATTTCATTTCAATTTACTTCCCTAACTAATTACACCCTAAGAATACTTTCGTCGATGTAGCAAAAATACGGTTCCTCCTATCTCAGGTAGGCAACCAACACTACATCATAAATCTCCTATATATATCGCTAGTTCTTTCTAGTCGACACAAAAAAAATCATATCTCGCAGATCAAAAAAATATAAATCTCCAATTAATCACTAGCTCTTACTAGGATTAAAAAAATAATTTCTCCCAAAACAAATCTATATAATCCCGACGTCTAAAAGAATGTCATCAGCAATTGAATTCAAACTTCTCTAATTAATATTACCCTTTGTTTGTTCCTATTCCTAAAGTTATATAATGTGCTCCTACAACTCTTCTCATCTACTCTCTCTATTAAACAAATTTACGTAGAAAAAACATGTTACTCAAATAATAAATGAAATTGTCTAAATAATAGAATTTATAATAACAAAAATTTACTAACCTATGCATACATACAATTTATATAATATATTATCCTTCCAAGGCTTCTATACATTTTCGTTCGTCTTTCTAATTTATAATATTATTATGATTTAGTCACGTCCGGTATCCTAGCTGAACAGTTCCGAAACAGAAAATCTGTCCCCTTGACTCGGCCTCAGGAAGTTCGTCATGTCTCCAAAGAGATCTAGGCATCTCTCAGCCTGCTGATTTTATCTTTCTAACATTTGTAATAAAAAATATAATTAAAAAAAATCTATCTTCTTCCATATTATGTTCGTTCAAAATCAATCAGTTATATGTATATGTTTTAATTTTCAATAATCATTATTAATAAGTAACTTCTAAATAAAAAACTTTCACATATTAAATTTGGGTGTCTAATCCTTAAATATAATTCTCAGATAATTTTATACTGATCCTAACATATAATCTAATCCTAAAAAAAATATAATTCCTAATTACTTTAAACACAGAACTATACCAAAATTCATTCATACTCTTCATGTACCAAAATTCTCTCATTCAAAAATAAATGTATCATTCATACTATTATATTAGTCCAATGTCACTTCGTCATATTTTAAATTAATCCTAATTCTGTCATGTTAGTCTGTCAGTCATTTCCTCAAACTCATCCGAGTTGCAAAAAAAATTGGTTCACTATAAAAAGTGGCTAATGCAATTATATTGCAAAGCCCAAATTTAATTTTATCTTTTTCCGGATGCCCCGGCGAATTATGTCTTTAAAAATCCCCTCCCCCTTCTCTAAATATTCATTCAGTGTTAATTTTCTCCTTAATACCTGTTTAAATTCTCTTACTCCTTTTTTAAAATTGTTCTTATGTATTTTATTAACCTCCTTTCTATTTCCAGTTTGTCTGTAAGTTTTAACTATATTTTCTTTAAAATTAAAATTTGTCTTTTGTTTGTTGTCCTCAGTCTGTTCGTTTGTTTTGTCTAATAACATCCAAATGTTCCTTTCACTCTGTCCATCCACATCAACATTCATCCTATTTTCTTGAATTTCACTTAATACTAATTTTTCTACATTTTGACTCTCTTCCTCCACCTCTTTCTCTAAAATTTGGGTCTGTTCCTCCCCACTGTTATTCTCTGTTCCTTCTACCTCATCAACTTGTGACTGACTGTCAATAATAAGAACCTCTTTTTCTACTTCAGAATTCCCTTCATCCAACTTGTTAATTTTTTGAATAAAGTGATTTTCTAAGTTTTCTCCTGCTTTATTTATCCTACTTTCAACTCTTTCATTTTCTATTTGAATTTTCTCTAATTGGTTCATCAAATTGTCCACATTTTTATTTAATTTAACTTCTATATTTTTAATGTCGCCTCTTAAATTTCCCATCTCTCCCTTTAATTCTTTTCCTTGTTCTTCTATTCTCTGATTTATATTTTCCAAATCCCCCCTTAATTCTATTCCTTGCTCTTTCATATTCCTCCTTAAATCTCTACCCTGTTCTTCTATTTTTTGATTGATATTTCCAATATCCCCCCTTAAATTTCCCATTTCCCCAGTTAACTTTGTTACAAAATTTCCTAATTTATTACTTTGCTCTTCCATTTTTTGATTCATATCCCCTCTTAAATTTGTCTCTAGATTTGTAAATTTCTGGGTTATGAATTCCATAAATCTATCTAGCTTATCTGATTTCTCCTCACCTGTACCCTCCGTGGACTCCATTGCGGCTGGAGTCTCCCTTCCTGTATCTTCCGATACTTCCATATCCGAACTCGACCCTTCCTCTCTACTTTCCTCCTCCAATCTCTTCGCCTCTCCTCTGGTAATTGGCATTTTCTTACTTTATTAAATATATTAATACTAAACAAAAACAATGTTAAAATAGTAACCTTCTTTTGAAGTTTGAAAAAAAAAAAATATTATTTCTCAAAATTAAATGTAACCCTTATTTGTCTCTATTCTATCCTTTTCATCTTTTTCAACCTGTTTCCCTACTTTAATTAATATAAAAAAATTCTCCCATCAAGGTTTTGCCAAAATATGATGGGGCTTTGTGGCGAAAATCGTCCACACAAGGGATATGCCAAAAATGTGATAAAATCTTGTTTGCTACCACATTTCCTGTAGAAATTTGATCTCTTTTGTTTATTTAAATTTTGATTTCTACTGTAGTTTGCCGAAAATTGCCCTAAAAAAATAATATCAATAATTTAAGACGTGCAATTTTTAAGAAAGTACACGTATACAACGAAAAAAATTCAATTAAACAAACTTTACACTTGGATTCACAAAGAGATACCAATTTTTAATAATTTTAAATAATATTAATTTCTAATCCAAAGGTTTTTTAAATGATACTACTGGGACAACAGGGAAGATGAATAGAATAGAATTTGAAGAGGACAAATAATTGGGTTATTATCTATATTTACATATTTAAATTTAAAAAAAAAACTTATTTGAACAAACAAAACAAAAATTTACAATGGCACAAAAACATTAAATTAATACTTAAAAAACTATTTCTTTTTTTATTTGGGCATATTGAAAAATATATATTATTAATTGTACCTTCTCGACGCCTCTACCACAAAAACCAGACCCCGTCAACTCTTCACACTTTAATTCCACCCCAGTCAACTTTCATCTAATTGTTCAACTTCATTTTATTTAAAACATATCAAACCACATGTACCGTTTAAGAGCTAGCTCACGACTCCATTCCACTTAACACTATTTCACAGCTGTTTTTTATATGTTTTCTTGTTTTGTTTCTCAAACACCTTGATATATATCTAATATATATATGATATTAGATTATAATAAAAAAAATTACCTCTTTTCATTAAAATATTCATTAAAAAAATGTTCCGTAGTGTACATCACAATATATATTAGTAATATCATTTTTACTTGCATTTATTTTCTATTATTTATTTTATTATATTTTTTAAATATAATTATTATTATCACATGAGTATTCAATCTAAGATTCGATAAGAATTTAAGTATCTATTTAATAATCTATTTTGATGTATAATACATTTTTATGACATATCCTTTTACCATGTTATGGTTTAATGGAAATAAATATTATTATTATTATTTATTATTATTATTATTTTTTTTTTTTTCATGCAAACCATATTTTTTGAAAAGTACTTAAAACTAAAAAAATAAATATGAATTCCCAAAATTTGGGAAAGATGGGTTCAGAAGCGGACACCACAAAGAGAGAACCGCGGAGGTAGACAAAACTATTTCTAGAATTACTATTTATAAGATTTTATACGAACTGCATTTGGCATTCAATCCGTGGGCCTCCACCGTCCGACATCCCCCCGTCCAATTAAAATTCCGACTTCGAATTACTTTACGTATTCGTGTTCTTTTTTTCACCCCTTCATGTGCTCCGGAAATACAGTGATAAGGTGATATATTAATGTCTACATGTAATAGAATTTGTTTTTTTTCACTTTCATTATCATTTTCAAGTGAATCCTCAGGTGAGTTTTTAAAATTGTTTTCAATATATTTTTATATCAAGGTGGCAGTTCCGTTCAATAAGTACTAGACATAAGCAAAACTAAAGTTGGTCAATACTTGATAAAATTACAAATATCAATCAAATATTAAATTTTTTTTAGTTAGTTGTTATGACTCATGCCCAAGCTTTAACTATGAGGTCATATCGCCTACTACCAGAGCGCTCTTTCGTTGCTCTGGTGGACATGAGCCCGACTCTACTGTGGGAGTTCTAAATTTTGCCAACCCAAAATTTTTCTTCACTTAGGGCAGGGCAACGAGTACCTGACATCGTAAAGGCTTGGGACCATCGCTTAACGTCCCATCCGAAGGACGGCATGCTTAAGTTTATTTTACCTCCCAGATAAAATAAACTAAGAACCTCAGCTGGGTTTCGAACCCACGATCTTGAGCTCAGAAGGCAAGCACGCATACCACTGAGATCCCGGCGTCCTCAAAGGTACCCCGCACAGGAAATTAAACGTTCCTTTCCATTTGGTCTCAACTTTTTTTTTTATTTTTCAATTTTTATGCGTGTAAGCCATAAAACAGTCATGAAACCCATTTCTTTCACGTTTGCTCCCTGGTTAGTCTTATCAAAAAATTAGTTCATACTAAAACTGTTTCTTATGAAATTTCCAATCGCTAATGTGACCTCAGATTTGGAAAAAGAACCAATACAACTAAAGTTATAACGACTCGAGTAACGAATTTTAAAATATGGTTTTATGATTGGGAGTTTTTTTTTTTTTTTTTTTTTTTTAAGGATAAAGGATTGATTCCCTTTCTACAGTATATATACATCGATATATAATGTATATATACAATCAATGTATTCTTCTATATCTATTACTATTACTTCCCCGGCCTTGCGAAGTACAGGGGAAGTTAATTAACCGATCAGATCAGATATTCGATGTTGACATTTCAAGGAATTCTTTGATCCCCTGATTTTACCCGATCATTCTGGAAATTATATATGTATGTGTATCCAGAACCTCATTAGGACGACATCTATGGATTTTCAGTCAATTCGACCAATGGGAAGGTATGGATCAGAAGGGGGCTCGACTCAAAAACCCCAATAACTGCCGAAGTAATGAATGTATCGACACAAAATTTAATATCAGGATTCAAAAGCCCATACGTAGGTCAACTATTGATGTTTAGCCCTAATTGTCCATTAGTTTTGGAGGGAGAGCGAAAACGTAATTGATTCCCATTTCCATATCTTTAGCTTCTTATTCCAACTATATATATATATATATATATATATTGTTGATTCGATTTCAACCAATGGTGAGTATTGTCTTCAAATTGTAAACCTTTCCTCCTGCGTGGGAGTGCAAATTACTTAATTAGTAAAAATAAAATTAATATCTGAAAATTATTAAATTTCAAAATTATTAAATCGCGACTTTAAATGATAAATTGCCTTGGATAGCTGAGTACACTCCTCACGGGAAGAACGGTTACAAGTTCCTAATGTGTAGTTGTCACCAGTAATTAATAATAATTAATTACTGTTGCCAACTAGAAGAAGCATGAGTGGGGGGGGATGGAATGAATCAAACTTAGAACTGTAACATATTTATTTTAAAAACAACATATCATATTTTAAATGGGAACATATCGCACACAATGAAAATTGGTCCTTGGGGTTAGTAGGAAGAAAATGTGATTTCACCCTTCCTGTTGCTGGGTCTTGTGCTTCAGATTTAAGAGCAAATGTTTTCCCTTGATTCAAGGCTAAAAACACCATCTGTTTGCCACGTTTCACCTACAAGAAAAACCTTACGAATAGAAAACGTATACATGAGAGACATATAGGAGAAGCATGCGAGAAAAAGAGGGGCGGGATAGAAAAACAATTCAAAGAGGGACGATTTGCTATGTTCATGCAATCGGGAATACTGATTAGAATTATTAAAAAAGTGAAAAACAAATGCATTATCATGTTTATTTATGCTTATTGAGGTCCGAGCAGTATTAAGGTTATGATGTAACAGAGCCGAAATGTAAATTATAAGCTAGAAGACAGTTACACATAAGAGATAAGTTGAAGAGTGAACTTACCATTGAGCTCGAAGAGGGTAACATCTTGGATACAACTGTCTTCGTGACGCGATCTCTTCCAATGTCAACACATAACTGAGCCCCATATACTTAAACCCCTCTTCGAGCACAAGATTCCACACAGCACCATTCATAGAAGAGGGCAACTACTGCTCTCTACCGAGAACCGCTGAATTAGGCTTATATCCGTATTCCAGCAGAAAGATGAACGGCCTTGGAGCATATTGGCGCCATTAGCTCAAAACTGAAAATTCGGGAGATATAGCCTCTTCTAGCAGATGTGCGATATTATATTTAAAAATAAAAACAATTTAATATATAATGTTGGCCGTATGTCTGAAGGACTTAATTATAACTTAACTACGAGGTACCTCGATAATGATATCCCTGGCGATGACGGTGTAATCATCTTTATCTGGACCTCCCGCAGAAATCATTCGGTCACATATTTTAAAGTCGTTGAAGATCTGTCTGGTTTCGAGGCTACATTAGAAGTTACATTTTTCACTGGCTTTACACCGTCCGAAATACACTATAATTCACTGTAGTTCGAGTGGCCTGAACGGCTCAAGCATGAAGAGAGACTTGATTTACTCACATATTTAAAACTCAACTGTAAAATCTAAAATAAAGATATAATTGACGTGGTCTGTCTGGCCCCAATTCTCAACGTTGACTGAAGCTCTTCCCGGGCACAACTCTTCATTTTCGTGGGGTGGGGAATGGATCCCGACATCTTATTGGCTGTTATTTCCCGCCAAATCCACCTCCAGCCAATCACCGATCACCGGTTGCGTAAAGCTCTTCTAAGAACAGCAGATGTGCTAGCCCGCTCTGCCGTACATGCAACAACGGATGTAAACAATTATCTTGCTTCCTTCCTTTCCTCTATATCCTTTGTTCCTTGTTTTCGCTTCTAGCGATCACGATTCTCTCGCAGGCATCGCTAGTTCCGAGCATATTCTTCTAAATAAAATCCTCTTTAAATCAGTTCCAAAGTGACTCACAATTCGCTCTTGTTTTCGCTCCTAGTGATCGCGATTCTCTCGCAGGCATCGCTAGTTCCGAGCATATTCTTCTAAATAAAATCCTCTTTAAATCAGTTCCAAAGTGACTCACAATTCGCTCTTGTTTTCGCTCCTAGTGATCGCGATTCTCTCGCAGGCATCGCTAGTTCCGAGCATATTCTTCTAAATAAAATCCTCTTTAAATCAGTTCCAAAGTGACTCACAATTCGCTCTTGTTTTCGCTCCTAGTGATCGCGATTCTCTCGCAGGCATCGCTAGTTCCGAGCATATTCTTCTAAATAAAATCCTCTTTAAATCAGTTCCAAAGAAATGAAGAAAAAAAAAAATGTAATCAACAATTCCATGAGTCTAGTCAGTCATCCAGTCATATACAATAAGTAGTAGTATATAGTAATTATATGAGCCTTAATTTTTTTTTTTTTTTTCAGCAAATCGGTCGAACACTTTTTCAGCTGAAATTTTATTTTTTCTGTATGTAGAGCAGTGACTCATGAGAGCATCGTTCCTGAAGCATTGGGCTTCTAAGCGTGTTTTTATCCGCCTCATGGCAGAGAAAGTTCTCTCACAATTACCTGAACATATGGGATTATTTTTTTTTTTCTGGGATTATTTTCACTTTTTGCGACTTTCATTGAATGCATTCTAAAATATGCAGTTAGTTTAAATAGTCTTTTTATTTCAGGTAAACATTACACCACCGTGCGGAGTTTTTGGGAGATATTTTAAAATTGCCGTGCGTTTTGTTGTGACACGCAAGACGATGCGTTCGCTAAACACTCATACTTCGCCGATTGGTAGCATTGGGTGGATTTCAAACTTTAAGAAAGCGTAATTTGAATCCGAATAACTTTTGACTGGGAACTGAAGCTTTGTATATCCTTCTAATGTCTTGACTTTAATGTTTGTGCGTGATGGAGTTGTCTTTATATATTACCCTTGCCCCCCCTCCCCCCACCACTAGCTACGCCAACGTAGATATCCAGGATATTTTCTATTTTTGATAGAGATAAGAAGATTTTAGAAGATTATGAGAGTATTTTTATATTCGCTAAGGAAACTAGGAGACTAGATCCTTCATGAAAGACTTGGTAAAACTAGACGACAAAGTGAGGAGGAAGGCTTCCAGGAAAGGGATAAAAAGATTGTATGCTTAGGTCACTAGGCACCAACCCACCCAGTATATATACTTTATTTAGATGACTTTCCTGTCTATAATCAGTATTTTCTTTCAGTTGTCTCCTCCTTCTCTTGTAATGCATGAATAAATTTGCGACTATACCAAGTCATCAAGAGCAGTATTGTTGACTGATCAATGAGACCTCTGTCTAGAAAAAAAATAAAGTTACTGGAGACAGAATAACAATGCACCTCCACACATCATTAATCTGCCTCACTTCGATCTCACGCACACCAATCCCAATCATTAGGTTAATACGAGGGGGCTGTGGGCAGACATTATACCAGGAATATAAATTAGTTATATAAATAATTTGGAGGGCGCCGCACAATGGGGGGATCTCCAATCTAAGTGAACAAAATTCTGATACCTTGTATTCCTACAGGAAATGACACGCTGATTACGAATATACCGCATATGCAGTGCTGGATTACCCAATAGGCCGGACTAGGCCATGGCCGGGGCCCCCGTCGATGAAGGGCCCCCTTAAAAATTGAAAATGGATTATTTTTTTTTTTTTTTAAACAAAGTTTATTCCGAAAAATTCAAAATTATACTTTTTTCGCTCATGATAACAAATTGTTCTGCAGAGCGCTCTTTTTCAAAATTAAAACGAATCAAAAGCGAGCAAAGAAGCATTATGCGTCAAGAATGATTAGACATGCTGAGTTTGATCTTCATTGAATCAGATGTTCTTCGTCAAATTGATTTTGAAGACATCATCAATGATTTTAGCAACCTCAAGTGTAGAAAGAAAGATTTTTAAAGACAAATCTTATATCAATATATATTATAAATTGATATTGTTTATAACATGTTTTTGTAATTTTAGTTCTGAAAAGAATATATACTTTAACAAAAAATAAAATTTATTTCATGTATATACCTTAGAAATAATATAAATCCTTTGTTAAATGCATAAAAATGCATAAATAAACATTTTATTGCAGTTTGTAAAAAAGGGGGGGGGGCCAAAAATTTATACTATTACCCATATGACGGTTCACAAATGAACCCTTGAATGAGTTTTTGCTGAAATACACCAAAAACCCTCACTTTTTTACCTTATTTTCAAAATTACAAGAAGAGGATTCATTGTATCAAAAGCTTTCAGAAACAAAAATTACAGCCAATGAAATTCAACGTCAAATGAGACTAGATGTACAATGAATAGCACGCCATTGAATGTTTTTAAACCTAAACGGCAAAAATAATTTGAAAAAAACGCTAATCATAAGTAGTTTAATCTGGCACATAAATCGGTATGTTACTTAATTCTCTGAGCGTCTAGATTAGTAAAACTTGCTTAATATTAGATGGTTGGACGATTAACATTACGAGATGGAGCTGAGACAGATTGATACATTATGGGTGAAAAACAGTAAGATCAAATAATAGACGGAACAATGGGTGAAAATAACACTTTATTTAATTTGATAGTTTACTCTTTAGTAAATTATGTTTACTCTAAGAAAATAAAACCACTTTATATGAATAAGAAAAAGGTAAAACCCTTGCTTCAAGAAAATAAACAAGATATGTACAAACTGATTGAATTCTCCAGGTATCAAAATATGATACAAAAGCCAACTCAATAAAATGTTTGACATAGTAAAAAAATGAATCTATCGGCTTTCCAGGGAAACAATTTTTTAATGTTATCTTACGAAAATGGGTCAATTAGCTTGGGAGCTATTGGGTAAACATTATTTTTCTCGTTCAAAACGGAATTTTTAATAAAATAGTTCAAATATCTCTGTAACTGAACACTACTTACAAGTACCGTGCATATGATTACTTACCTTTCTCTTTAGAGTCCATTTCAACTGCCAAATACAGCTCAAACAATGATCGAACTGCTATTATTGCAATCAGACTGATAAACCAGCGTCTTATGGCAGTAGAATGACATCACTTGTTCAAACGTGAATACTTGATTCGTTCCATCTCTATGCAGTATTTATTTTCATTATAAAGTGAATATTTACATTTGTGGAGCCATTCACCTTTCGACAACAATGTCTAGGGCGGGAAATCTTAAATTTGTGACTTAATTCTTGGTTTCTTTTGTCTGAGAGGTAAAATAAACTTAAGCAGACCGTCTGGTCGGAGAAACCACTTAAAATTGAAGCTCTTCATAATAAACTGAATTGATGGATATTAATTTAATGGGTGATTTTCCCAACTTGCGGTTAGGATTGGTGATTGGTGACCTCTGAGTTTAGTAGACGGTGACCGTTTCCACGTCAAAACATGGCAAAATCAGTCAAGCTACTGAAAAAGGAATGTATTTACTTACTTTTAATTTGTTTTAACCCAAGTAAGATAAAGTTATAATTTTTTCATATACAATATTATTCATTAAAAATAAAAAAAATATGTGATGTGTCCATTACAGGACTTTCTTATACCAATTATCACAGATCTCTTCTCAAAATCATTTCCTTGTTCAGCATAATCCTTGGAGAGACATTCTTATACCCAATAATGCCAGTATGAAATAATTTTGAGAAAGGGGAGGGGCAGAGAGAGCGACCTGTAAGTGTGCTTAGTATAAAAAAAAATTCTGTAATGGCAACATATCACATTTATTTTATTTTTTCTTAATTTCTTTTATTTTTCATAAAAACTACAATAAAAAAAAACTCGTTCGAAACCCGGCCGAGGCCCTTAGTTTATTTTATCTGGGCTCATGTCCACCGGAGTGACTAAAGAGCGCTCTGGTAGTAGGCGATATCACCTCGTAGTTAAAGCCCGGGCATGAGTCATAATAACTAACTACAATAAAAAAAAAAACATTATTTTGAAATATTTCCCACGGAAATTAACGATTCATTGTTTGAGAAGCTATATTCTTTTTCGTATTGATCCTATCTCAAATATAAGGACTCATTAGCGATTGAAAATTTAATAAAGAACATTTTTGGTAATAGTCAATTTTTCGATAGACCTAACCGTTTTCGGGTAAATCAAGGCAACGTCTAAAAATACGTATTTCAAAACTAAATTTCAGGACGGTTTTCGGCCTGTATCTCAAAAACAAGACGACCTACAAAATATTATACTATATAAAATAGGTATTTCTGTTTTCTCTACAAATTACTTGTTTTTACCTGTAAAGATTTTTGATTAGGTCATAAATGTAAGCGGTATCATGTAAAAAGTACTTAGGCCCCGATCTAGGGATGGGTATCGTTTAACCGATTAATCGAAATAATCGATGTTTTGGTAAAATAATCTGTGGTTTTTTAATCGATGTCATCTAGGTTTGATTAATCGGATAATCGATGATTATTTAACGATTATTAAATTTTTAATTAAAATTACAACTCATCCAAAAATTGGAGAAAAAAAAGAAAAATGAATTAATTATTATTCATCCGAAGTGCAACTCGTCTAAAAAAGTGGGAGGAGACTATCGTATTGACTATCGATATAACACAGTGCCTCTGTGGTGAACTGGTGATAAGTAAAAAGTAACCTTCTAATAGGTCTACTTCTAATTCAAATTTCTAATCATTTGTGTTTGTCATTTGTGAGTTGTGATTGACTGATTGTATTAACTTTTGTTTGTGCGTTCGTTTAATCGATTAATCGATTATTTAACCAACGATTAATAAGTGTATCGATTAACTAGGGGGAAATAATAATCTATGTCATTAATCGATGTTTTGTTGGTCGATACCCATCCCTACCCCGAACTAATATGGTCTCAATTTTCGTCTGATTTCAGCCAAAATCTTATCAGATCTAAATTAGCACATGTGATCCCCTAATTCCAAATTTCAAGTTCAGAGCTCCATTCGTTTGTGAATTAGAGCGCTCACAATTTCCCAGTCACACGCACATAATACTTAAGGTACAAGAATATAATGGTAGTTTTTTACGTTTTTGATTCCTTTACCCACGATTAGGAGGATGATGCACGAAAAAGATGATTTTTTCTTGAGCTACGGCAGCCTCGGATTGACATAACTTATAGATAGATATTATTGGAAACTAAATTTCCTGAGATTTAGGGCCTTTGGCATATACGTACATCCATCTCTTACAGATCTGAATAAAATACGTATTTTTAAAACCTGGTTGGAGTATTTATTGTGCTATGCCAAAACGAAGGGTCCTTTTTTTTTCCGTTGGCTAATTGCCATTGGGAATGGGATCAAAAATTACAAATATTTTATTAATACATACCATTGTTTCAATTGCTATCTCTTGTTATTTATTTATTGCTTCCACAGCTATACGGAATTCCGGTCAGAAATCCCATCCTGAGTTTTCAACGAAATTTCAATTTTCCCGACCTTCTGATTTGAAAAATAAAAATATCTATGTGAGTCTTGGAATAGGATAATTCCCGATAGATAGTGTATTAAAATGAAATTTTATGTGTGTATCCAAAGCAAGCGGGGATTTAGGGGGAGGCTTAAATACACAAAAACTCTAATAACAACCGTTGTAATGAATTTATTGGAACGTAATTTCATATGTAAATTTAAAGTCCTATAAGAACGACACCTTTTAATTTTCAGCGGAATCATCCGAAGGGGAGGGATGCTCAATTTATAAATTCTAATAACTCATCGACGATAGAGGGCGCTGGTAGCTCAGTGGAATGCATGCTTGCTTACTGAGCTCAAGATCGTGGGTTCGTAACTCATCCGAGGCCCTTAGTTCATCTGGGAAGTAAAATAAACTTAAGCACGCCGTCCTTCGGATGGGACGTTAAGCGATGGTCCCGAGCTTGTATGGTGTCAGGTACTCGTTAAAGACCCGTACCCTAGGTGAATAAAAATTTAGGGTAGGCATTTAGGACTCCGACTGTAGAGTCGGGCTCATGTCCACCAGTGAAGAAAGAGCGCTCTGGTAGTAGGTGATATGACCTTGCAGTAAAGCCCGGGCATGAGTCATAATAACTAATTGAAGTTCCTTGATGTTTTTTTTTTTTTTTTTTTTTTTTTTTTTTTTTTTTTTTTTTTTTTTTTACACTTCTCTGTATTAATCTGGCTGTCAGAAACCCCAAAAGTCAATTTCACAATCAGTACTTATTTCAAATTCTGATGTCTTGAAGATATTATGAAATTTGGATAAATTTATGTTATATCCTCGGTACTCGTTAAAGAGCCCTACCCTAGGTGAATAAAAATTTAGAGTAGGCAAAACTTAGGACTCCCATAATAGAGTCGGACTCATGACCACCAGAGCGACGTAGTAGGCGATATGACCTCGTAGTTAAAGCCCTGGGGGTGCCAAGAGCCTGAATCATAATAACTAACTCTATCAACGCAAAATTTAGTATGAGGATTCAGAAACTACTATGTAAGTCAAATATTAAGTTTTAGCCCAGCAACGAGAAATAAGTGTAAACTCTCTCTTCCGCTATCTTGGGGTCTGCTTGAACGGCTGACTAACATGGAACCCACATAAACGACAACCTAAGAATTAAAAGGCCTTTGGTAAAGCAATCTAGTGTGCTAGCAGACTTTTCCCAGTAAATTTTCCGATTTCCATCTAACACCGGTCGACAGTTTTTATCAATATTTGACTTACACAGGGACCTTTGAATCCTCATTTTAAATATTGTTTTGAAACATTTATTACAACCGGAGTTATTAGTATTTTGACTTGAACCCCACTCATCTGATTCTCCATTTTCTTTGCTAAATATTAATAGATGTCGTCTTTAGAGGGTTTAGAATTAACATAATGAATGTCGTGTCGATACAATCATTACATCAGTAATTATTAGAGTTGTAGTATTGAGGTTCTGGATACACATATATAATTTTGTGTCGATACAATCATTACATCAATAGTTATAAGAGTTGTCATATTGAGGTTCTGGATACACATATATAATTTTGTGTCGATGCATTCATTCTATCAGAAGTTACAATATTCAGTAATCATAAAATTCTGGTAAAACGTCAACATCGAATTTTTGACCGATTACGTAATTTCCCCTAAAAAAAAATTGTGTAAAAAAGTCTTAAAATTGCAGCAGCTAGAAAATAATATCAAACTTTCTAAAGACATTTACAAAAATTTATCTGTAAACGAATAATGTAGACCATAAACCGAAATTTCTAATGTGACTGAATGATACAAAATTGTTCTCCATAACTTTTTTTTTATTGAACATTAGCTATAATTTTATTGAAAAAAAAAAAAAATCTGGAAGTTTTTGTGAAGAAATCTTTGAGGAAGTTCCTGAAGAAGTTTAACACAGAAATGGGAATGGTAAAGAAAGTTTCATTTTGATCGATCCGTGTAAGGTTATCCAATATGGAAGAGAGGATTTGAGTATTTTCCAAGTTATACAGTTCCATCTTAGAGGGCTGGTTACCTCAACTACCCTCTCTCATATGGAACCCATTTCGAATTTTTACCTCAGATTTAAATATTTTTCAATACTGACTCAGTTTACCCAAGGAATAACTTTCCCGCGACGGTATTGAAATGATAAAACGGCACAAATGACCATAAGAGAGTAAATTTACAGTAAAATATGAAAATTACAAAATATAAATTCGCATTTTTGATTGACAAATAAACTATGTGACAAATTAGTTAGTTAAGGAAGATAAAATTACTTAAGAATGATAAAATTATTTATGGATGACGACGTCAGGAGGTATACTACATTTCGTGTTTATAATATAAACACAAAATATATACTATATATTATATTCATTACAAAGGCAGTTATTAGGTTTTTGTGTTGAGCCTCCCTCTGATTCCCCCTCCCCTTTTTGCGATTTCGCTAAAAATTTATTGGCGTCGTCGTTATGGGGTTTTGAATTTACATATGAAATTTCGTATCAGTACTTTCAATACAACGGCAGTTATTAGAGGTTTTGTGTTAAGTCCCCTCTAATCCTTCCTTTTTTGGTGGGCGATTTGGCTGAAAATCGATAAGTATTGTTGATAGATAGTTCTGGATACACATATAAAATTTCATGTCGCTATATGAATTCTATCGGGAGTTATCTTGTGGACAAGCACACAGAGACGCTCAGCTTTTTTTTTTTTAATTTTTGGATTCAGGAAGCCGGAAGACATAAAATTCCATTGAAAACTCCACATCGAATTTCTGATCGATTACACAACTTCCTCTAAATTTTCATATGCCTGGGGAGTAAAATATCAATTAATATCAGATATCTATATGTCTCGTCGTTATGGAGTTCTAGATACAAATATTCATCTCGATACATTCATTTTACCGGGAGATATCGAGTTCACAGACACACGTAGAATTTATTATTATTATTATTTAGTCTTTATTTATTTATAAATAAAATACACATATACAAATAATTTGAAAACCAGAAATCGTAGACCAAAGACGACCTCTTGGTCAGATGACCGTCAGAGTGTAGTCGTCATAATTTACAAATAAAGAAGAAATTAAGTACATCTATCAAGTATAGAACAACAAAATACTATCACTTGTTTAAAAATCAAATTATACCTTCGCCTAAGCACATAATAAATTTCATTTACGAATAGGAAAGGATCTTATCAATATAAATATATATTTTTGACCTTTAAAATTTAAATCAAAATAATCATAAACTTCTGGTTCTGTATAATAATATTAATTTCAGATATTAATTGTGAGTCATAAGATTTGAGCCTAGCTATAATATGTGTTATAAATGATAATAAAAATTAATACTACTTAAAAATATTAATAAACTAGCTTGCCCCGGCGTTGCTCGGGGAACATTGACTTCTCTCCGTATATCTCTCATCCGAATCCTTTTCAATTCTTCAACAGGACATTCATGATGTTATAATTTTCAATTATTTATATGGAAAAAAGCATATAGTCCTTCACGGCAGACACCCCAGCTAGTAAGTGTTTAGGACCCCTGGGCACCACAGCTAGTATGCTCCATTCAAAGGCGGAAACCACAGGCAGTAAATACTTAGCATCGCTGAACATCCTAGCCAGTGGGTAAGAACGCTTGTGATCACAGGAAGTATCGGCCTTGCAACGGTGTACACTCCAGCTAGTAAGTGCTCGGAACCGCTGGGCACAACAGCTATTACGTTCTTATATGCCTGGTATATGCCTTGCAACGGCGAAAGTTAGTCAAATTGTTTAAATTTATTTTTGAATAAAAATGAAATTCCGATTAAATATAATTTCTAAATGATTACATAACTTCCCCTATACTTCGTGTAGCTGAGAAAGAAAAAAACAGAGAAAGAAGGAAACATCATTGGAAATATATTGAATGTAACACCCTTTCATGGTACTTGTACAACTTTCGAACAAGCTATCGTTGTTTTTGGAAATGACAAGAATTCTCCCTGAGCTGACCTATCTCAAGGGCAATCTTCGATCTCATTGAGTAAATTACTTTAATAGTTTAACTAGAAACTAAAATCATTGAGACGACGGCCTTTTTGGATGGCTGACGAAGGCAATGAAACTAATTGTGAGTTAGGTAACTCAGCTAGGATGCTTGTTGATCTCAGTTTGAGAGAGCCAGGATGGTACTAATCATAGATGGAGCAAGATTGATGACAACATGGATGACAGATCTTAGGTTGCAGTAGTCTAGTTTCCACATTTGTTTTCTTCTTATCTAAAACCTGTTTCTTACTTTCCCATCTACACGAAGTATAGGGGAAATTATGAAATCGGTAAAACAAAACGATGAAGAGTTTTCAACGTATTATGTTTTCAAACAGATCTCATGTTTTCAAAGAAAGACACACAGACATAATTATTATAGACATAATATATTATAGACAGTTTGTTTTTAATATTTGGAATCTAGAGGTCGGAAAACATGAAATTCCGTTGAAAACTCCGCATCGAATTTGTCACCGATTACATAACTTCCCCTATACTTCGTATAACTGTGGAATTAAATAATGTGGCCATTACAGGACTTTCTTATACCAACCACGCTTACAGATCACTTTCTCTCCCCATCTCAAAATTATTTCATAATTTTCATTAAAGAAAGTAAGCGTGGTTGGTATAAGAATGTCCTGAAATGGCTACATCACATATATTTTTATAATTTTTCAAGAAAACTACCAATACATAAACCATATTTTGAAGTTCGTTGCTATGAGTTACGATTGAAAAATTACTTACAATTAGATATACTCGTATTCTTCATAGATATTTAGTTTACATTCTTCGGTGGCGAAAACTTCATAGCGCCCCGAAGAATGTAAACTAAATGTCTATAACGAATATATTTAACAATAAGTAATTTTTGAATCGTAAATCATAGCAACGAACTTCAAAATATAGTTTTTGCACAATAAACGCCATGGCCGTCATCCTTCTGCCCCCGTACTCATGAGACCTGGCCCCTGCGTAATTTTTCTGATTCCGAAACTCAAGACCTTTAAAAGAGCAGAGATTTTACCTAACTGACACAAGATGAGTTCTCAGGGTCCTTCCAGCAGTGGAAACGGCAAACAGTGGTCAAAAACTGTCTGCCCTGGCCTTTCTATTGATCGTATCCAGACGAGACGAACGTCATTTTAATTCACAAATGAATTCGCTTTCACCTCATTATCAACTTATAAAAACATTATTTTATGAAGAAAATTATAATGTTTTTGGAAAATTTCAGAAAATACGCTGCCATTCAGCGAGTTTTGCATATATTTAAACCAAATTTTTTTATTCTATTCAGAATTAATAGCAGGTTACAGCAGCGAGAGTCAGGAACAAATAACAAATAAATAATCTTTGCTGAACTTTTAAAAAATTTCTATTTTTTTTTAAATGTTTCTTATAACTAGAGAAATATTGAAGATGAGTGAGTCCCAGTTGTGCTGAAAATGTTTGTTTATGATTCTCCTTGCATGCATAAAAGTTCATATTTATGAAAAGGTGAAGAAAAATTTAGGGTAGGCAAAATTTAGGACTATCTACCTTAGTAGATTCGGGCTCATGTCGACGAAAGAGAGCTCTGGTATTAGGCGATATGAAATCGGAGTTAAAGCCCGGGCATGAGTCACAATAACTAACTAGCAATATTTGTATTTTTCAAGAAAATACAAAAGGGGCTTAAGTCGATGTTTTAGTCCACAACTTGTTGAATTTATAATTCACTGCTTTATGCATATTTTAAAGAAAATTTCCTTAAAATTCATCTGCTTATGCAACTTTTATCGAATAATATATTTTGAAGAACTCATACATATTTAACGTTGAGTGTAGATTAATTAAATGTACAACATGTTAACTCAATGAATGAGTGGTTAGTGATACTGGCTACAATAATGAGAGGGGGGCTGTTATCGTCTCCAAAATATTGAAAAGAAATACGAGCCTTAAATAAAAAGTTCAACCTTGGCAAATAATAATTAAAATGCTTTTAAGCATAAAACAGTTTGCGAAGTGTTGTAAAGTTTTCTCAGACAAGTGTCGTAAACATTGGTAATTATCATTGTTTATTTATTTTTTATTAACTGTTTCAGTTATAAATTTCTTATTGTCACCATTGACATTTAAAAGTCCCATAAATTAATATAGAGAACACTCAATTCTCTTATAAATTTTAGACTATCAAAAGAGTACTTAGGAATGATGGTAAAGTCCGCGATGAAGACCAATTAACTTCCCTTGGATGGAAAGCACAACAGGACAATTAGCAGGATGAGGAGGTTGCAAGATCTGATGAAGTCACCGCTCTCCCTCTAAACCTTCTTTAGTATTGTTTTACTTGGCTACCCCCGGCTCTGGGACGCAGGCAGAACAGAACCCCCGAAAAGATCCCGAGATCACTCGGCGGAAAGAGCCGGAAACCAAAGACGACTGTGGCCCGTACTCATCGAGCCGGTCCATAGCCGAAGAACACAATAGGGTGATGTGACCGACCCCCCCCCAAAAAAAATAATAATATTGTTTTACTTGGTAGTACGCCAACATTTCTAAGTTCTTTGTAATCGTCTAAAAATTCGAGATCGAGCTTTCAACGGGACTTCATATTTCAAGGTGAATACATTTTGAACATTTTCGAGATGATAATTGTCTCTGCGTACAGTTTATATTTATGATTTGTTTACTCGATTTATGCTGCAACGTTAGTCGTATCGAAAACCGAGTTACCAAACAACGTATATGCATTTCGAAATGAGATAGTATATTTATGTATGTTTGTATTCACAAACAAAGTTTTTGCGAATATATTTCTTGGTGGAAGGCGGATGTAGTGGACTTACTTGTTAAATAAGTAATAGATGTATCAGTCCAACATAGTTTATTTTTTACCACAACTAGTCTTGTCAAACTGACATCTTCTTATTAGAAAAGAGGTCAAAGAACTGGACACATATCAGGGACCAGCTGGACACTGACAGTTGAGGGTTGTCAGGATGACTTTCTGAGGATAAGGGTTGTGTGAGAGGATTAGGTTGGTTGCTGAGGTTCCTTTGACATTTTTTGGAACGGGTCTGGATTAAATCTTGTACGTAGAGGATTTTGAGATCCTTATGGAGGATTTTGTTAAGGACATAGAAGAGAGCATTTGCGATGCGTCTGAGGACTTTGGATTGACGTTAGAACTTTCAGCGGGACCCCGGAGTTCAAGTCCGTATGTCTGAATGTATAATTGTTTTAATAGATATAAATAGTTAAATAGTTTTAAGTCCACATCGTCGTTTAAGTTCTGTTCTCTTAAATCTCGTGTGTGGGATCCAGGTAAGTTTACTGTCAAGGTAGATCCCCAGGTAGCGAACTAAGTTGGAATAAGGAAGAGAACACATAGCAAATATTTTACAATATTTTATTATTCCTTCTTTTTTTTTATTTAAAACTACAAAAAATAAAGAAAAAAAATAAATATATGAATTTTATTTAATATGAAAACACATTAATTTAATATATCCAGTATGCTTGTATGAAGTGACTTTGAAAGGATGGAGAAATGTCAGTGATTTGTAAAAAGGTGGTTGGTACAAAAAAGTCATGTTCTGGTGACAATTGAAAATGAAAAAAAATAATTCAGCCTTATATGTGAGCAAAGAAATTGAGAAAAAAGTATGTTTTAAAAAAAATATTGTCTATTTCACAAAATATATTAAAGTACTTTCCCATAACAAACAAATAGGTACTATATTTGTTAAGTAGTGGCTGAAGTATTTCCATATATTTTATATATTTTGTGAAAAGGACAATATTTTTTTTAAACAGTTTTTCTTTATTTTTTGTCAAGTGTTTCACAATATTTCTGCAAAAAACGTCAAGTATCATTATATGTGATTATAAATTTATAATCACATATAATGATACTAATAATGATAATTATAATATTATAAATTTATAATCACATATAATGATACTAATATTGATAATTATAATATTATAAATTTATAATCACATATAAAATGATACTTGACATTTTTTGCAGGGATATTGTGAAACACTTGACAAAAAATAAAGAAAAACTGTTTTAAAAAAATATTGTCTAATTCACAAAATATATAAAATATATGGAAGTACTTCAGCCACTACTTAACAAATATAGTATTTGTTATGGGAAAGTACTCTCATATATTTTGTGAAATAGATAATAATTTATATACCTATATATATATATATATGTATATATATACCTTTATTAGTTCAACTTAAGTACTTAGAATATGAAACAAAAAGAAAAGTTCAAAATAAAATATATCTGATAGATTTTAAAAAAAACTTGCCGCCCTTTGGCGATGGTCCCGTGTCTTGTCGTGCGATGTCAAGTACCCATTAAAACGCTCTAATTAAACTTGGATAGGCACAATTGACTCTCAGTGGATTCGGGCTCGTGTCCAAAGAGATGAAAAGACTTGTTGTAGTAAGCGATATGACCTCGTAATTCAAGCCCGAACATTCACAAAAAACACAAAGCAGAGAGAATAATAATTTTATGTTTTAAAAAAGATTTCTCTTACAATTAGTTAAAATGGCTTCACAGTTAAATGTGATGTCTTATTAAACATTGGATTCGGTAATTCTATTCTTTGTATTTTCAAAAATACAACAGCTGCTTTCGTTCATCTTCCGCGTACCCAATCATCTATCATTACGTATATTAAAACTGAATCTTCCTAATATTGTTTTTAATTTTTTCGTCGAAATTTCATCAATGATGATTCCTATGAAGTAGAAAATATTTTGATGAGGCTGGTCTCCTAGTAAACGGTCCATTGTGATGTGGAGCACGGGGATATGTCAAACGTGCTTCAATTTCCTTCTCTATACACCACCTCTATTGTCTGTTACGACAACTAGTCAGGATGGGGGAGAAGACAGAAGGGATGATTACACTAAATGCAAAAGCGCTATTTCTGTGAAATTGCTACCATTTGTTACTGCCACCTTGAAATATTAGTAATAAATAACAGATAAAATTGTTAAAAATGTTATTTTAATAAATATAAATAATAATAAACATCTTTATTTGGATCAGCACAAGGGACTAAATTTACAATTTAAAAAATGTGTGAGTGACGCGGTACTCACGAGAATCGATGTGTAAACATCTGCTTTAGTTTCAAAAATTTGCTTTCGTGCACTGATTTTGATTAAAATTCGTTTTATAAAGTTACAATAAGAAAAGTAGTATGAGGAATTAAACTTTCAAATTTATTGTTCTTCAATTCCTATTATACATGAAATTATAGGTTTGTGATAGCTAAAATAAGATATATATAACTGTGATTGTAGTGTCTCTAAATACCGCGAGAATACAGCGTTTATGGTAGTTTTCGAATTTGTTGTTGAAATGCTTCGATTCGTATTCATTTGTTTGTTAAAAAAATGTTGATAATCAAAGTTGTTGAAATAAAGTTATTAAATCTCCTGAAATAGGTCAAAACATTATTATATTAGTTGTTGTGAGATGATGTGTTAGATTCAAATCTTTCCACCAAATACGTCACGTCACATTAATGAGTATACTGGATTATTATTATTATCAGTTGTTTAGTGTTGACATTGTGATGAATATGTATAAACATATGTTATACGTATCTTTACAGACATGTGATTGTCGTACATACCAAAAAGTTTAGTCAATTAGGTAATTTATATGAATGTACTTCTGCTATATTAAAAGTTACTCTCTCACTAAATTATTTGCTTCCACCTAAAAGGTATATCATTAACATTATGACAACAAATATATTATTTATTGTTCGATATATTCAGCAGTTATTATTATATATTAATAACAATATTATGTAATATTATATAATAATATATTCAAATATTATATATTATATTTTTTCAGATTTACACTACTATATTATTTTCTTTTTCCACAAATTTTGCTCAAAACAGCTGACATCACAGATAAATAAGTTAGTTATTATGACTCATGCCCGGGCTTTAACTACGAAGTCATATCGCCTACTACCAGAGCGCTCTTTTGTCACTCTGGTGGACATGAGCCCGACTCTACTGTGGGAGTCCTAAATTTTGCCTACCCTAAAGTTTTATTCACATAGGGCAGAGGTCTTTAACGAGTACCTGACATCGTACAGGCTCGGGACCATCGCTTAAAGTCCCATCCGAAGGACGGCGTGCTTAAGTTTATTTTACCTCCTTGATAAAATAAACTAAGGACCTCGGTCGGGTTTCGAACCCACGTTCTGAGCTCAGAAGGCAAACACGCATACCAATGAGCTACCGGCGCCCCTACAGATAAATAAGTGTAAAGTTGTGTGTGCGCTGCGCGCGCAACCATCCGACACACGATCTGACTGTCTGACATAGCCCCTACAGAGAGCTAAGAAGTTTACACATTAAAAATATACATATATTGTCACAGAATGTTGTCCTTTATTAGCCCGGGCTTCAGACGACGGTGTGTCAGAGGCTCTCCAATGCCAAATGTAGCGGCTCATTCTGCAGCCCAGCTCTGAATCTGGTTGCTATTCCCAATATAAAGTCTTGAACGTCGGGAACACATTCCCTGCGTATCTGAGAATTCCTTACCATACAAGACGCATTTACGGCAAGGCTGAGAACTTTGTTTTTGAACCTGATGAGTTTCTGAATGTTGTTCTAACTTGTGCCGAGTCAAACAGGTCAGACGTATGCAATGAGTGCGGTGTAGAGTAGTGTGACACATTCATGTCGGAGTATAGTGTTCTTGTTGAGAAGTGGACAGAGTATCGAAAGTCTGGTGTAGACATGTGTCAGTTTGGAGTTAATATGTTCGTCAGGAGCACTCCTAGATACCTCACCGCCGGTGTGTTGGTGTCCAGGCACTGTTTTCATGGTTGATGTTTAGCTGTCAGTGTATCGTGGTTTATGCATCGGAGTACAAATACCTCAACTGAACCCCACTTTCTTTTGACCAATTTGACTGAAAATTGATAGGAGTTTTTTCATGGAGTTTTGTATTAACATATAAATTTTTGTGCCGATACATTCATTATGTCGGCTATTATTAAGGTTTTTGTTCCCTCCTTCCCTTCGGCTGATTTTTCGGAAAATTGATACTTATACTTCGTATAGACGAGGAAGTAAAACATCCATGTTCACTTTACTCTTTGGTTTAACTGCGATGCTTTATCCGGGGTACCCCGGTTAATCGAGAGTAGAGGGCACAACTTCACCACTCCTTGATTTTTCCACTCATGACATTTTTCACATATTGCACTTTTTCTTAGTGCATAGGTATAGTGCTTAATCGTTAGTTACAATTGTTAATTTCATCGGCAGTTATCACAGTATTTGTGTTAAACTCCCCCTGTTCTCTCCCATACCCCTTTTCCATATTTCCAACTTCGAATATTTCGTACACGTTCAATTTGCGATAAACCATAAAAAATGTTATTTTCTAGTTATAGTTCACTAAGCTTCAGGCAGATGAACCAATACAGAAGTGATTTTTTTTAGAAAATATAAGAGAATGCGAAACACAAGGTTGACCAACGGGGTGTTGGTTACACATATACAATTTCGTGTCGATAGGTTCATTTTATCGGATATTATCGTCTTCTCAGACACAAATACACACAAACAGGAAATTTGTTTCATTTTTTGGAATCAGGGGGTCAAAAAACATGAAATTTTGTTGAAAACAACATCGAATTTCTGAAAGATTATATAAATTCTTTACATAGCTGTTATTCTGCTACATGATATATATAGAACTATATGTGTATATAGAACCCCCATAAGGACGACACCTATTGTTTTCTCAACAAAATCTGCCAAAGGGAAGGGGGGATTTGAGTGGGGTGAAAACAAAAACTGTAATAATTGCCTCTGTAATGAATGTAATGACATGAAATAACTACATTGACTTTGCCTACAGAAAAATATAAAAAGTGTCCTGTTTATTTGCGGGCTTTACCAGGAGTTAGTCTAATGTATAGATGGGCCACTTTGTGATGGCTAGATTTGTGCTGATGACCTTTTGTATTGCTAGGTGGAGGTGGAGACCAGGAGAGGTGGTTAAGACACCTCCAGCTGCGGCTGTACTGTCTCAGTGGAAGGGATCAGTCTGCAGGATGTTAGCGGTGTTTCTGTTGGGCATCCTGGTCTCAGCCCAAACTGCACTCGCACAGTCCGCCAGGCCGCACATCGTAGTCATACTCGCAGACGATCTTGTAAGTTAATATTTTCTCATGTAACATTGCGCATGCTCCGGCATCACCGGCTATGTACTTCCCCATCACAAATTAACCAATTAAGACCATTTGGGCTAAATCTCAATATTTCACTTAAATAGTGGCTCCTGAATCCTCATAATAAATGTTGTGTCGATACATGCATTATACCGACAGTTATTAGAGTATTTGAGTCGACCCCTCCATCTCTGGTCCCCCCTTTCCTTCGACTGATTTCGCGGAAAATTGATGGGTGAATATAAAATTGCATTTCGATACATTCATTACAGGGGTTTTGGAGTGAAATCTCCCTCTGATCTCACCCTCTACCTTCGGCTGATTCTAACCTGTAAGGCTTTGAATATACCTACCTATTAAATTTCGAAAACATTCATTCTATCAGGTGTTTAGTCAACAACGTTCATAATGTAAACACACGGCTAATCCCTCGCCTGATACTCAGTCCCAGTCAGTCCCATGCTATAGTTGCCCGTGAGTGGACCTATTATAAGTTTTATTTATTGCCCTATTTTATTACGGCCCTCCTTCCTTTTTTTTTGGTTTTCTTGAACTTCTTTTTGGACTTGCTATCTGTCAGTGCCCCCGTTCAGCTTTGTCTTCGTTCTTCTCATCTCACCGTTCTTCGGGTTCCATCATCCTTCGAAGATCATCATTTTGTTTGTATTTTAATATCAATATTTTTACCACACTGTTGTTGTCAACATAAAGATAATTATCATTTTATTTTTATTTTCATCGTCAGCTCACGTTAATATTTTCAGTTTTAATTACATATGGGGTAGGTATTTAAACATTGTTTCTTACGGAACTACTTTCGTTGTCCGTAGTCCACAGTCAATTATATTTTTTATTATATTACTTTCAGTGCATTTTTTTTAACAATATAAATTTATATATATATACCTTTCTTTTTGTTTTAGGAATTGATATTCTGTTTGTTTATATTATATCCGATATGTCCGATAATATATAATAATTATTTATCCAATCTTTTTGACATATTTTGATAAGAATTTCTTTTTAAACTCAAGTTAATTTTTTTATTTTATTTTGATTAACAAGATTTATTCTTTTTTGAGCCATTGAATATATATATATATATATATATTTTTTTTTTACTTTGTTCTTAGTATTATTATTATTTTGTGTCCCCTTTATTTTTGTTCTCCGTTTCCCTATCATGTGCTTGTCCAATAGTTAAGAAGCTCCGGCGAAATTAAATTTTATTTGACGATTTCCCTATTCAAAAGGAATAGGGAGCCTTGAGTTATTCTTCAGGAGTTATCGTGTTCACAGACACTCACACTCACATAGGCGTAGATTCCATGGGGGCAGTGGGGGCCATCGCCCCACAACCCTGAGGTCGTGGGGGCAAGAGTATTGTTTCGCTCCCACGATAATCAGAAAATTTATATAAAAAAAAAATAATTGAAAAAGAAAAAATAATTGAAACCAAATGGAAGGCAACTTTTAATTTCCTGTGCGGGATACCTATGTTATTATTATTTTTTTTTCTGAGGGCGCCGGTAGCGTGCTTGTCTTCTGAGCTCAAGATCGTGGGTTCGAAACTCAGCATTTATCTGGGAAGTACAATAAACTTAAGCATGCCGTCCTTCGGATGGGACGTTGAGCGATGGTCCCGAGCCTGAAAGATGTCAGATACTCGTTGACCTGCCCTAAGTGAAGAAAAATTTAGAGTTGGCAAAATTTAGGATTCCCTTAGTAGTGTCGGGCGCATGTCCACCAGAGTGACGAAAGAGCGCTCTGGTAGTAGGCGATATGACCTCGTAGTTAAAGCCCGGGCATGAGTCATAATAACTAACTAATGTTATTTTAAATTTTTCTTTCATTTATTTTATAAATTTTATTTATACCTATTAATTACCTATTTTCATTAACAATTTATTGTTTTACTGGAAGAATTTAGTCATAGCAATTAATTGTATTCCCTTTTTTAGTCGTACCTCTCACACTAGTTGTACAATATACTATTAAATTCTACTTATGGTTTTTTAATTGTTATTATGTACTATTATTTTTATTTAAAACGGTTAGATTTTTTTAATTGACAGAAAGGGAGTCATCATTAGGAGGGGGGGGGGGGGGGGAGGGGGTGCGATTGAGTTCGCTCCCCACAACAAAAATGATCTTTCTACGCCTATGCACACAAGCAGAAATTTGTTTTTTCATCCCTAAACAAACTCAATTCAAATATGACCCTTGTGGTAGCTTTACAATCATATAATTTTTATTTCTTAAATGTATATGGGAAACTTGAGTTGTGAACATAGGTTGAGAATCGGTTGAGAAGAAAAATAGGTTGACCATCCCGCAAATCCGTCAGAAATTCGATATAGAGTTTTCACTAAAGTTTCAAGTTTTTCGATCCCATGATTACAAAAACGTGTGTCTGTGAACACGATAACTCCAGAAGATTGAATATATCGTCAAAACATCTATAAATTTTCTTCTGAGTCAATATTATAATTTATTAGAGAGTGAATGAGTTGTTTATTTCGAGTTGAGGAAGTAGATTGTCTCCGATTCACCGACAACTTTTTTTTTATGTGCAGTAAATGGGAGGAGAGATTTCCCCGAGTTCTTGTTGAAAGGGAAGAAAGAACAGGGGAGATGACTATCCGAAGAAGATAGATCGGTCTTCAATCAGTGAAATGGTGCATGGCCTCCTCAAAGAGACTTCGTCCGAGATCGAGGCCTTTTTTTTCTATTCACAGATTCAAAAGTCCTTGCTAAGTCCAAGCAGCTCTCTTTATACTGGCACTCAAATTCTCAGATTAAAAAAAAAAAATTTCATATAACCGAACCGCCAAAAAAAAAAAAAATCGTTGGTGCATTCTATCTAAATTTTTACTTTTCATCTGAAACCAATTTATCGATTTGGTCGAAAATAGCTTTCTCACTCCGGGACGTTCTCTGATCCCCTACTTTGACCGATTGAGCTGAAAATTTACAGGGGCTTATTTGATTTTGAATTTAGATATGAAGTTTCTCCTCTTCCTGCCCAAAAGTACCCCATCCTCCATGATAAGACTTCACTTTAACTTGACGCACATAGCCTGGAAACTGTTGAACTACTCGCTCAGATGGATAGTTAGGTTGTTGGAGATGGATAGCAAGGTACCCCAAAATGTGTTATAAAACTAAAGGAATTAAGCTTACAGAAGCCAAATGCAACGAGATTCAATTGGGTGTCCCAAGTAAAAAGCATTTTAAATCAAATTGGGGAGGGAGAATTATTAAATATATTGGATCCGGTAAAGATAAAAAACTCTCTGCCCAGGGTTTCGGACGCATTTGTGAATCATCTGAAGAATAAAGATAAATATTACCTTTTAGAATGCCGATACAACACCTTTTATCCCAATATTTACAACCCAGATCAATTCCAAACATACCTAAACCTGAATGCTCCTTTCTCACACATCAAAGCACTGGCTCAACTCCGTCTATCTGGCAAGTACTGTCTTAAAATCAGGTACAAAAATAATGTTTACACCCTTAATCCCCAGAAACTTTGTACAATCTGCAATAAAAACAAATTGGAAGACGTATACCACCTGTTAATATCCTGTCCGATCTACTCCCCCATTAGAAGCCACAGTATAGACCGATCCAACTTTCATACATTACTCCTGGCCCATAATAAAAATGATATCTCAAACATTTTCTATTATTTAATCAGCGTTCTGAAACTTAGATTATTCATTGTTAACGAATAATGTATTTCAACTTACATATTATATTCATATTCAATACCTAAATCTCCACTCCATATTTACTGTCTTTGTTACATTATTATTATTATTAATTTGTAATTACTTATTTTATCAATACTTTTTTATTTATTTATGTTATTTATTTAGTTTGTTAAAGGTTCCTTTATAAATGTCATTATCGTTCAGCTGATCAATCTATAATTTTGGAAATGTTAATGTTAATATTGTAAAAGTAATGGTCACTGACTCAATTGTATAGAAGTGATCCCTTTAAACAATAAAAATTATTATTATTATTATTAGGTATGAAATTTCTGACATTACTTCGGCAGTTATCGGGGTTTTGGTGTTTTGACCACTCTCTAATCTCCTCCTTCCTTTTGGCGGATTCGGCTGTAAATTGATATGTGACATCTTTATGGTATTTTGTATATACCTTTACAATTGTATGTCGATATATCCATTCTATCGGGAGCACTTATGTTCACAGACAGGAAATTTTTGGATTTTGGTGATAATAAATTCATTCCAACGGCATTTTTTAAATTTTTGGGGTTCGGAAAACATCCAATTCCAGTGAAAAATCAACATCAAATTTCTGAACGATTGCATAACTTCCCCTATACTTCGTATAGCTGGGAAAATAAAACATGATTAAATTTTCAGGGAAACAATTATCATAAAATCTAAACAGCCGTGAAATCCGCTTATTAGATCTAGATGTGTACAATATTATTTGAAATGGACCTCAAATTCCTGCTAAACTGTTCTAGCAACAATATCGGAAAATAGAACAACAAATTATTACATAATTATCACTAAATCATGTGGTAAAAAAAATAGCGATTACTATCTTTTTCTAGTATGGGGGGCTAGCTTAACGTTTTCCTTTTAAACGGTTTTAGCAAAAAAATTGGAAATATATCAGAAAATTAGAATGTACTTAGCACAACATCTTTCGTTTAATAAAATTACAAAAACTTTTCTATGATGTGGAGGCTAACTTGACGACGTTAAGTTGGCATGAGGCCAGCGTCATGGTCGTGAATTCCTGCTAAACGGATCGAGCAACAAAATCTGGAATATAGTAAAAAATGTGCACTAAATAATGCAATTAAATAACAATGCGATTTTGAATTTTTTTCTAGTACGGGGGGGGGCCTAATTAGATATATTTCTTAAGTTAGCCCCCCTTCCCACCTAAGACCTTCCTGCTAAACGGATAGAGCGAAAAAATCGGGGATAGAAAACAAATTAGCACGTTCAGCACAATCTGATTTGGCGATCAATACTCATAATAATAACTATACACCTAGTTCGCACATCCTAGGAAAATAATTTTTCGCAATTTTTTTAAACGAAAGATTTTGTACTAAATACGTCTTAATTTGTTGCTATATTCCCGATTTTGTTGTTTAAACCGTACCTAACCCCCCATATTAGACAAATTTTTTTAATCACATGATTTAGTGATAATGATGTGCTAATTTGTTGTTCTAGACCCGATTTTGTTCGTCGAACTATTTAGCATGAATTAGCGGTCCATTTCCAATAATATTCTCCACATCTATGTCTAATAACCAGATTTCACGGCTGTTTAGATTTTATGATAATTTCCCCCCAAAAATTTAGTCATGTTTTACTTCCCCGGCTATACGACGTATAGGGGAAGTTATGCAGAAATTTTATGAACATTACTTATATGTAGAGCCTGGATTCCCATGCAATTGCATTTTTTTTTTTTTTTCGCTTGCTTGAAATCATTAAATAAAATTTATTTTTACAAATTAAGGGCATCCTGTTTAATATACATAAATGTTATTTTGCACGAAATTGCTCGTTTTTAACTTTTTTTGGCAAAATTGCATGTTTTAAGTTTTTACTGCACAAAATTGCATATTTGGTTGTAATTAGAAAATGTATTTGTAAGTTAGTTTGAACATGTAGGTTAGGTGAGGTTTTATGACTCATGCCCGGGTTTTAACTACGAGGTCATATCGCCTACTACCAGTCACTCTGGTCCCGACTATACTATGGGAGTCCTAAATTTTGTCTGCATAAATTTTTATTCACCTAGGGTAGGGGTCGTTAACGAGTACCTAACACACATCGTACAGGCTCGGGACCATCGCTTAACGTCCCGTGCTTACGTTTATTTTACCTTCCATATAAAATAAACTAAGAGCCTCGGTCGGGTTTCGAACCCACGATCTTGAGCTCAGAAGACAAGCACGCATACCACTGAGCTACCGGCTCCCTCGTTTGAAAATGTATACATACAAAATAAAGGAAAGTTTCGTGAAATATTACGAGGCTGTTTTGAACGCACTGAGTAAGGTCCGCTTTTCTTGGAAATTCTCTCTACGATTTTCAAATTTGACTCTCTCTCTTTAAATCCGTGGAAAGCCAATAATCCCCATCATTTCCGCTCCCTTCCACTTTGTGTTACACTCAGTCTATATTTATTGTTACGTGCATATTGGTCGATTAAAAAGAAAAACAATCATACCTAAAGTGGGATCGAGTTATTCTTCCATAGTAAAAAGTTGGATTACTAATTATCGTGAACTTAAGTTCGATGGAAAGACTGTGTTCTGTGTTGAGGAGCAATATTATGTGTATATCAAGGTAGCAGTTCGGGAAACAGTGTGTGTAATAGGGTTGTGCCGGTCCGGGAAAATTCTCTCACAGGTCCAACTGCTCCACTGATGCTGTTGGAGCAGTGACAATTAACCGGTCCAGTGACAGTCGCAGAGGAGAGACCGGAGCAATTATGTTGCCCCTGCGCGTATGCATTGTGCTACTTCTGTGCCCTGCGAACAGCTATTTTCCAAAGCAGGCCAGATAATATCAGAAAGACGGACCCAATTATCACAAATGAAGGCAAGAATGCTGTTATTTTTAAATCATAACTTAATTATGTTTATTTTATTTTCTTTGGTTATTTTATTTTATGTTCTTTGTTCCATTGTAATAAATTTCTATATTACAACTGAGTGTATATTATTAATTATTGACCTACCTCTTATAATTTCATTATAGTTATTGCTACATAATTATAATAATAACACATTTATTTCTAGATATTATTCTAATAATTTATATTATGCCCTCCCTTCTACCTGCAGTACCAGTACCGGTACTGATATAGGAATAACTGCATGAGGATTGAATTTTTGTGTCATGGCGTGTTCAATGTTCAATATAAAACTCAGTTGAAGGAAAATAAAATAATGAAGGAAGGAGGGGATTTTGAAATCGGCGCGCTTTTTCCGCCAAGCAGCATTTTGTTTCGGATTGTCCAGTCACAGATCCTAAAAAAACAGGAGGGGAAACTGGAAAGTGACGGCGATCTCGATCCGAGTACCAATGGAGCAGGTGGCAACAGCTCCGGCCCGAGATTAGGTGACACGTCACTGCTCCAGCTGCACCGTCCCACCCCTAGTGTGTAACCTCCCTCTCTCTCTTATCACGTTATACGTTGTATGTTCAGGTTAATTAAGGAGTAACGTGGTCTAAATAGTGTTCGGGAGCCATGGTGACCGTGCGGGTTAGAGTGTAGGGCTTTGGTCGCATGGTCTCACCATGGTTTGCGGGTTCGAATCCTGTCCGGGAGTAAGTTTTATTTCGTAGATTGAACTCCCTCCCGGAGCCATAGATGTCGTAAATAACTAGTAAATTACACAGTGACATGGCTAATATGCATCGTACATAAGGCAAAAAAAAAAAAAAATAGTGTTTCATTTATATCCCAACAATCATTAACAGGTTATGGGCCCAGAATGTCTAGGGAAAAATATAATATTGTGCCTTTCGCGGGAGACAATAACTTTCTGCATGTCATGTGAGAAAGCAATTGGGTGTGAAAGAAAATAAAAAAATTATTGTGTTATCAGTAAATATTTTTTATAATTATATAAATAAATTCCTTAAGGCTTTTTATTTTATAGATTTATTTTTAAACCCTAATTTACAAATTAGATCCAACTTTTTTTTTTCGCAGAAAAACAATTAATGGCAAGATTTTATTTTTGTTACACATTTTTGCATGTTTTTTTAAATTTTTTTACAGTACGAAATCCGGGCTCTACTTATATGGATACATACGTCAGGATATGAAGTAGAACAGTGAAGAAAAAGTTCATGTTCCATATGTTAACTAATTCTAGTTACTCGTAACCTTTATCTGCCATCTCATGTTATGTTGACGCTACCGTAACCACATTAATAGGATCTCTTTTTTCTTATTTTTCTTACTGAATATGTTAACATAATGTTTTACGTTATATTTCGACTGTGGCGCGCTCATATATGGAAGAGTAATTAGTTCGTAATTACTTCCTCAGCTTTACGAAATATGGGGGAAGTTATGTTATCAGTCAGAAATTCGAAGCGGAAGTTTAAGTTTTCCGACCTCCCAATTCCAAAAATGAAAAAAAAAATTATGTCTGTCTGTATGTCTGTAAACACAATAACTCCCAATAGAATGAATGTATCGACATGAAATTTAATATTTGTATCCAAAAACCTCATTGACAAAAAATATAAGTTGAGCCCCTCCTCTAACTTTCCCTTTCTTCTGCCGATTTCACTGAAAATCAATAGGTGTTATCCTCATAGGGTTCTGTATACGCCTATATAATTTTGTTAATGATTTGTGTCAATACATTCGTTCTATAGGGAGTTATCATATTCACAAACACACACACACAGATAGTTAGACATTTTTGTAATCAGGATGTCGGAAAACCTTACTGTGGTCTCAGGATCAAGTTGAAAATTAAAATTTCCCTATACTTGGTATAACTGGGGGAATAAAACACAATTAAATCACTCTACTAATATTCCTTGTAATATGCCGTAAAGACACCCCTGGATCCCCGCCTGTGCGCCTCAATAGACGTCTCTCCCGAAGCAACCGCATTTGTATCGTTGATTTTTTGATATATGTAAGGTAAATTTTGTGTACTCCATATCAGTGATACTGTTTATAATCCTGATTCTTATCGGTGAGGATCTGTGGTCTCAGGGCCCTGGCTAACCAGGTCACCTGAGTGACATATCATTTTTGTAGCCTCATTTAGATAAACGAGATACAAAGAGGATTTTAAGATTTCACTGAAATGATAATTTATTAATAATCAAATTACGATGTTAGAGTCTATTGTGAGGTGAGCCTTCGATGTTCTCAGATAAGCAGAATCTTGGAGGTCCGTTATAACATTTTTCAACTCAAGATGCTAATGTAAAACAACCAATGGTAACAATAATAAGACGCTAATGTAAAACAACCAATGGTAACAATAATAAGATGGTAATGTAAAACAGCCAATGGTAACAATAATAAGATGCTAATGTAAAACAGCCAATTGTAACAATAATAAGATGCTAATGTAAAACAACCAATGGTAACAATAATAAGATGCTAATGTAAAACAACCAATGGTAACAATAATAAGATGCTAATGTAAAACAACCAATGGTAACAATAATAAGATGGTAATGTTAAACAGCCAATGGTAACAATAATAAGATGCTAATGTAAAACAGCCAATAGTAACAATAATAAGATGCTAATGTAAAACAACCAATGGTAACAATAATAAGATGCTAATGTAAAACAGCCAATGGTAACAATAATAAGATGCTAATGTAAAACAACCAATGGTAACAATAATAAGATGGTAATGTAGACAGTCAATGGTAACAAAAATAAGATGCTAATGTAGACAGTCAATGGTAACAATAATAACATGGTAATGTAGACAATCAATAATAACAATAATAAGATGCTAATGTAGAAGAGTTAATAGTAACAATAATAAGAGTATTATTAGCTGTTTTCTTGTTATTTATGCATTTACCATACTATTGAGGCCACCGGAAGCTCAGTGGTATGCGTGCTTGCCTTCTAAGCTCAAGATCGTGGGTTCGAACCCTGACCGAGGCTCTTCGTTTATTTTATCTGGGAGGTAAAATAAACTTAAGCACGCCGCCTCCGGATGGGATGTTAAACGATGGTCCCGAGCCTGTACGATGTCAGGTACTAGTTGAAGACCCCTATCCTAGGTGAATAAAAATGTAGGGTAGGCAAAATTTAGGACTCCCACAGTAGATTCGGGCTCATGTCCACCAGTGTGACGAAAGAGCTCTCTGGTAGTAGGCGATATGACCTCGTAGTTAAAGCCCGGGCATGAGTCATAAAACCTAACCTAACCATTCACTATTTTCAGAGTAGATAATAAATAAATGTTAGCTTCCATATCCTAAAAAGTCGTCGGTGAATCATCGGCAATGTATTTCTCCAGAACGAATTAACCGAGCGTTTGGGCTAAAACATAGTTGGCTTACAAAATGGCTTCTGCATCTACTAAATTTTTTGTCTATACATTCATTACCATTGTAGTTATCAGAGTTTTTATGTTAAGTCTCCCCCCTAGTCATCCCTTTATCCTTGTCCGATTTACGATAACTCCCGATGGACTGAAAGTATCGACATGAAATTCTATATGTATATGTGTACTTGAAACATAAATGGTTATTAGGAAAAATAAAAATATTTTCCCTCTCAACAATACTAGTCACGATTACGATACCAGGAAAAAAAAAATACTTTCGAATAACTAAACATTGCTCTTCTCTTCTTGAAAAAAGTATAACTCATAAAGGAATTAATTTTTTTAATGCCCTTCCCCACTTCTTGAAGTCAATAGATACAATAAAAAAATTTAAACGTTATCAAAAAATGTTTATGTTAGAGGAAACGGAAACGGAATTTCACAATTTCTTTTCTATGTCTCGCACATTGGGACCTGATGAAGGGACGTAAGAACGTCTCGAAACATCCTAGGAATAAAGACACTTCCGAAGAGTTTTTTGAAAAATAGTTATTTTAATTTTTATTAAATTGAAAAATGTGTCTACTTATTATAAATGTGTCTATGTATTAATTTTTTTTTTTTAACTCATATATTTTTAAGTATTTATTTAATTTAGTTAATTTCATTTTACTTTTTTAAATAGTTTTGTTATTACTACCTAACTACTACACGTATGTTAGACTCAAGTAGTTATAAATCTAATTTATAAGCTATCTTAATAAATAAATAAAACAAACTTATTTTTGAAATATTGTCTATTCCACTAAAGATATATATACATATATAACTACCGGTTTCGGCTTTATACCATCGTCAGGTCTAGTTATGAACTAAGTTCATAACTAGACCTGACGATGGTATAAAGCCGAAACCGGTAGTTATATATGTATATATATCTTTAGTGGAATAGACAATATTTCAAAAATAAGTTTGTTTTATTTATTTATTACAAGTTTCCACAATATGTCCGCGTTTCTCAACTTAGAAGCTATCTTAATGTATAAATTCTTTTGACGTATCCTATTACCATGTATTGGTTTAACGGAAATTAATTTATTATTATTAATATTATTATTATGATTATTGTTATTATAATCCGAAAACTCGTAAAGGGAGCACCTATTGATTTTCAGCTAAATCAGCCAATGGGAAGGGAGTCACTGGGGGACTCAACACAAAAACCCGAATAACTACCGATGTAATGAGTAGAAGTCCCTATATTAGAGGAAGACCAAAAGCTTACCTGATTAATTTGTGATGGGGAAGTACATTAATTGTGATTTACCTACTTTTTTTGATTCAGTGAGTGGTTTCCGACTTTTAGCCATACATAATACACACTGAAACTTCAGATTATTATTATTATTATTATTGTTTTAGGGCTGGAACGACTTGGGTTTTCATGGTTCGGACCAGATCCCGACCCCCAACATAGATGCACTGGCCTACAACGGTGTCATCCTCAACCATCACTATGCACAGTCAACTTGCACCCCCTCCAGAGCTGCACTCCTCACAGGCCGCTATCCCATGCATACAGGTAACTGTCAAAAACCCGAGATATAATTTTCAACTGTATTTCACATGTTCTGACTATTTTCGAGATGTCTTTCTATAAGTACGTGATTGGAATTTTGCCAGCACTCTAACTCAGGGACCATTATAGCAATTAACCCTAAAATTTGAGTACATCAATAACCTAAATAAAAATCTTTTTAAATAAACGTTGTAGAGAATAATAAAAGGCACATTTTGTATGGAATACATTTTTCCGAAAGACGCCGGATTAGTGGAATAGATTACGAAATCTTGAAATGACGTCTTGAAACCCATTTTTCAAGACTGCTTCATTCTAACAAAAACGGTTAAACGGTCCTATCAAAAAACTGATTCTTACCAAAAATGTTCCTGATTCAATTTCCAGCTATATCTGTGGTCACAGGCAATAAATTCGTAAATCTAAATTCGTAACATTTCAGGGCAGCACCTTTTTACTTTGCATTAAACGTGTAAATCCAGTTTCTGGAATAAATAAATTATGTTTGTATCATTATTAATCTATACCTTCTAAATCTATAGGAGTGAATGAAAATGAATATTGTTAATCCTTCCTTGGATTTTCCCTTAGTTACCTAATTATGACCTCAAAGAATGAAAAATAAGTTTCCAAAGGCAGGGACGGATTTACAAAATTTCAGAAGTTTTTAAATATTAAAATTTCATTAATAAATAAATATTAAATTAGAAAATAATGTAGAATATTTATTATATTCTAATATGTGTAATGTTTTTTTTATTATTATAATTTTATAAAAAAAAAATGTCTATCTAAATAAAAAATATGTATTTCTCTTTCCTTAAGTGGGCGCCAGAATATGTTTTGCCTCTGGGCGCAACAAAGTGTAAGTCCGTCCCTGTCCATAGGAAATATCTCAAAATAATTGTTTAATTTGTAACATGGTGCAACGAATTATAAGATAAGTTCTTATTCATTGTAATTTTTATGAAAAAAATATATTATGTGGCCATTCTTATACCAAACACGCTTAAAGAACACTCTCTCTCCACTGCCCCCTTCTCAAAATCATTTCATACTGGCATTAACGATAGAAAGTCACTCTCAGAATTATGATGTACATTGAAATTCCGCTGAGAGAAATCTGTAAGCGTGGTTGGTATAAGAAAGTACTGTAATGGCCACATCACATATTTTTTGACTTTTTTATACCTTTATTATAAGGAAGATTTTGAATCTTGAGAAAATCAGAGATCGTGTTTTCAACGGAATTATTTATTAATTTCAAGGACCTTTGAATACATTTTGGCCATTTTCGTGATGTCTGTCTTTGGGTATGTATGTGATTGGAACTTTATGAGCGCTCTAACTCAAAAACTATTGGAGCAATGACATTTTACAAGATACTGCTTATAGTTATGACCTAACCAAACATTTCATCAAATAAACGTTGTAAAGAAAATTGAAAGTCACATTTCATAAGCAATAATAGCTTTTAAAAGTAACCCGATTTGCGAGATACGCGCCGAAAACCATCCTAAAATGTCGGTTTTAAACCCATTTGTTTAGACGTTTGCTTAATTTACATGAAAACGATTAGTCCTATCGAAAAATTAATTCTCACAAAAAATATTTGTTATTAAATTGCCATTTGCACGGTGTTTTTAAATTTGAGATAGAATTGACACAAAATTAGTTATAGCGCCCCAAATGTTCAAAATAAATTTTCACTGGAAACATAAGTAATGTTTAAATTGTTACGCCTAGCGACACATTTTAAAATATCTTAATTATCGGTAATTTGTATTAAAAAGGAAAATAAATAAATAAAATACATGTGTTGTGGCCAAAAAAGGACTGCCTTATACCAACCTCGGTTTTACAGATCACTCTCTCTCCTCTTCCCCCCTCTCAAATTCATTTCATACTTGGATTACTGTGTATAAGAAAGTGAGAGAATTTGTTATAAACAATTGGACTTCATCAATGAGGCAGTCGGTTGATTTTATTAATATGTATCTCCTGTTGAGGAAAGGTTGGCCTTAATTGAGTTATGCAATCGTCACAGATCACGGTTCTGGTTAACTGAAGTCAAGTTTAACCAAAGCCTTCTCTAGAATGGATTTAGGTCAAGTTCAAAAATACTAATATAATATAATATAATATATATATATATTGTATATATATATATATATATATATATATATACTCTACTGCTGGAAAGAATGCATCCACAGCCGCTCAAAAAGCCTGCTACAGTATACTGTTATGTGAACAATTTCTATTATTTAATTTCTATAAAATGAAGACTTTTAAAAGAACAGATAATTATTATTAAAATGAAATAAATTATTTAATTCAATTTATTTCAGGGATGCAAGGGTACCCAACGCTAGCCGCTGAACCAAACGGTTTGCCATTGCAATTTAGAATCCTTCCCGAGTACCTGCGAGAGCTTGGCTATAGGAATCATATCGTCGGTAAATGGCATCTGGGCTATTTCAAAAAGGCGTACACACCACTCCAGAGAGGTTTTGAGTCCCATCTTGGTATCTACAATGGCTATACAGGCTACTTTGACTACATGGTACAGAATACCGTAAGTTGGAAGTAGTTTAGGAGACACTTGTGCCAGTGACGTCATAAGGTCCCTTTCACATTGGGTGAGACTAAACCATCAAAACTCAGCCCTAACCAGTTCCTTTGTCTTCTTTCCTCCTTTCCTGTGTTTTCCTCATTTTAGTAATCAGTACCACATTAACTATATATCAACTGTACACACCTCAAGGAGTGAGCACGTTCTTCTAGGGGGAGGAGGGAGGTGGAGGTGTTAGGGGAGGGGGGATGGCAGCCATCTTGCTATTTAGCCCTGTTTCAGAACCATCTTTTGCCCCCTACTTATAACATAGGTACTTCATTTTATATTGCCCCCTACCCACCCGGGGTACACCTAATTGATGGATTTCCTAATCGATGGCCCCCTATCTTATTTTTGGACATTGGTGTTATAGTTTTGGGGGATCATGAGAGATATGTTTTGGTTTGACATAATTACTCAAAGAGATATGTTTTGGTTTGACATAATTACTCACAGAGATATGTTTTGGTTTGACATAATTACTCACAGAGATATATTTTGGTTTGACATAATAACTTACAAAGATATGTTTTGGTTTGACATAATTACTTAAAACTTGGCCAGAAGTTCCAAGCTCTCTTCTGACCTGGTTTCTAGCCTCTTCTGTCTCTAAAATCAATTCTACTGCAATTGAAGGGTTTCCTTGATTTATTCAGCTTATTTTTAATTGAATATATTTACTGAAGAAGACACCCATAGTCGTTTAGAATCAATCCAGAACTCCGCATAACCTAAGGACTAGTATTTGAGTTAAGCCTTCCCCCTAATCCCTCCTCCTCTTTGACCGACTTGGCTGAAAATTGATAGGTGTTTTCCTTATGGGATTCGGTCACAAATAATGAAATTAAATGGAAAATAATCTTTATTCTGGAACATACGTCCCCTAAGAATATTAACATAAAAAATAAACAAGAGTATACAAGTATCGACCAGTTGAAAAGAATAAATATAAAATAAAAGAGGTCTCTAGGAATATAAATTAAATGTTAAAAACAGGCAATGAGTAAAACAATATAATAAACTCATAAACATTAGAGTAACTAGTATGAATAATAATGTGAAACATGATAACAATAATGACGTGTATATGAATTGTAAAAAACTGTACTGATGATACAGAAGAGTGACAATCTGTCCAGTGGAGTGAGAGACTTATAGGAAGACGAGGACGATCTCATAGGAGCCAGCCTTAGAAATGAGAGGTTTGCTGAGTTAGGAGATAATGGAAAAGTAGGGACTTAAATGAAAGAAGAGGAGCATGGCGAATCCGGAGAGGGAGAGAGTTCCAGAGGGAGTTAGCCTGGATAAGGAAGGAGTTGTGGTAGGTTGTTGTCCTGTGGGAAGGAAGGTATCAGAGGGATGGGATCTAGTGACTTTCTGGTGGATATGGGATCTAAATTGGAGCGTTTGGAAGATATAGGAAGGCTTTTGGGAAGATATGGTTTGATAGAGGAAGGAGCATATATAAATTTAGTGTCGATACATTCATCCTATTGGCAGTTATTACAGTTTTTATGTTAAGCCTCCCCCCTAATAACCGCTATCCCTTTGGTCGATTTGACTCGAAAACTGAAGGTGCTATCATTAAAGGGTTCTGGATTCACATACAAAATTCCGTGACGATACATTCATTCTATTGGGAGTTATCGTGTTCACAGACAGACAGACTTTTTTTTCATATTTGGAATCTAGAGGTCGGAAAAAATAAAATTTCGTTGAATACATAAGTTCTTTTTTACTTCGTATAACTGGGGAAGAAAATAATTTGTGCGTGTGACTGTGGGCATGATAACTACCGATAGAATGAATATATCGACACGAAAGAATGGAAGATGTTAAACGATGGTCCCGGGCCTGTACGATGTCAGTTACTCGTTAAAGACCCCTGCAAAATTTAGGACTCCCACAGTCGAGTCTGGGTCATGTCCACCAGAGTGACGAAAGAGCGCTCTGGTATTAGGCGATAAGACCTCATAGTAAAGCCCGGGCATGAGTCATAATAACTAACTCGACACGAAATTTTATATGTGAACCCAAAACCCTCTAACGACAGCACCTATTGTTTTGTTTTTTTATTTCAGGAGGCTGGAAAACATGAAATTCCTTTGAAAACTCAACATCGTATTTCTTACCGATAACATAACTTCCCTTTTACTTCAGCTGAGGATGTAAAAGTCCTGTTATTTATTCATATTTTTGCAAATGGCTGCTTTGACATCCTATTTATTTGAGCTTGTACCGATTGTAAATAATTCAAATAAAACTTGTTGATCTTGAAAAAAGAAGAAAAGTTCCCGTGAGAGGGCGGCTAAGTTACAAATCTATTTGAAATGGGAAAGCAGAGAGGTTGGATATGAGAGGTTAGATCAAACCGATCCCAGTTTTATTAGATTTCCATATTGGACCTCTTCCTACCTCTTTGGGCTCCTGGTCTGTCTGTAGGAACAGATCTATCCCAGCGGGCACCTAATATGTAACTCGATCCCTTCTTCTCCCAGCAATTTCCCTTGTTTTTCCCCCCTTTTGAATTTCACCACTTATTTTTTACTTTCTTATACTAACTTATACTATAAGTATTGTAATCGTGCGAAAATCCGAGATCGAGGTTTCAACTGATTTTCACGTTTCAAGGTCCCCTGAATACGTTTTGACCATTTTCGCGATGATAGTATGGTAGTTTTATTTTTATAAATATCTTTACTGGAATAGACAATATTTCAAAAAATAAGTTTGTTTTATTTATTTATTACAAATTCCACAATATGTCCGCGTTCCTCAACTTAGAAGTTGTCAAAAAATATTAGCTTATATAAATAAATGAAAAGAATAAATAACCATCGTTAAATTCTTTAAAAAATATTAAACATAAAACATAAAAAATAATAATGCGAATAATGAGAAAATAAAATAAAGACATGTATTAAAGCTGAAAACGAAATAAGATAGATAAACATGCGTGGATGGTGATATAATATAAAACTACAAATAATAATACAATCAAAAAATAAAGAGTTTGGTGGCAAGAAACCAAATAAAACTAACTAAACAACCTGGGCAAATGGTAATAATCAAAAGTTACATGAAGGAAGGAGGTTTCTTTTCGAGTAATAGTTGTAGAAAATACTAAAATACCTACATAATTTTTAAGAAATATTATTTTTTTACAGGTCGTCTGGTTTTCGAGATACATGTCGAAAACGATATTGAAATGTAGTTTTGAAACACATATTTTTAGACGTTTCCTTGATTTACCCGAAAACGGTTAGTTCTATCGAAAAATTAATTCTTATCAAAATCGCTAATAAATCCTCGAATTTGAGGCATAATCAATACGACAAACGTTATAGCGCCCCGAAGAAAGTAAACCAAATGTCTTTATGGAATATATCTAATATTAAGTTACTTTTAAATCGTAACTCATAACAACGAACTTAAAATATGTTGTTTTTTTTGAAAAATTATAAAAATTAAGAAAAATATTTTTGACGTGGCCATTACAAGATTTTCTTATAACAACAACGCTTACAGATCACTCTCTCTCCCCCTCCCCTTCTCCGCTGTACAAAGAGACAAAATGAAATAATTTTGAGAGTGGACATTCTTATATCCAGTAATGCCAATATGAAATAATAATTTTGAGATGGAGGAAAGAGAGTAATCTGTAAGCTTGGTTGGTATAACATCACAATTTTTTTTCGAAAGTAGCCCGGATAGCGAGAAACATCCCGAAAACCGTTCTGAAATTATGTTGTCCACTGTTTACGCTTGTGTCTCAGAATAACTACCGATAGAAAATGAAAGTATCTTTACAATATTTTATATGTGTATCTAGAACCTCACAAGGCGACACCTGTTGGTTTTCAGTGAAATCGGTCAAAGAGAAGCTCAACAGAAAAACTCCAATATCTGCCGATGTAATGAATATATCGACGGTGTGAGCGCTTAGGTTGTCGCATAGAAGACTCGGTCATAGACCTAGGAAACAACAATAATTGAAATACCATCTATGTTACATTAGGTACACACAATGAGAAGTCAAAATTGTATTCTTTTGCAATCATCACGTTATCCATGCCATCTTCATTTGCATTGTAATGATTGCAATTCTAATGCATTGGTGTGATTCATATCGGTAAAATTAATTGAATAAATACTCTTATGCATATGGAGATCCGTTGCATTTCAGAATTGGAAGAAAAATGGAAATTAGTCAATCAGCATTCATGTCCCAGTAGATCTGATGCCGTAGAATGAATCCCCAAATGTTCTCACTGTCTCAACATCGAATTTCTGGCCGATTACATACTATTATTATACTTAGAATAGCTGAGTATCGATAGTTGAGTTATATAGGAGCTTTGCAGTTCTCACAGTGAGTTATATGTTGATATATTCATTACAACGACAGTTATCAGGATTTTTCGTCACCCCTCACATCCCCCTCTTTCCTACTGCAGGTTCCGCTGAAAATTAATACATAACGTTCTTATGGGGTTTTGAATATACTGAAACGTTATTAAGTTATCAGTGGTTCATCTATCATAGAATAACAAAATATACAAATAATAAAATGTATAAATAATTCTTAAAGCATCAGGGTACAGAGTAAAAAGATAAAATTATAAAATTAACTTACCCCACCCACACAGCACAGCGGTTAGAAGACAACTGGCATTGGATTGGGGATTGCTGAGTTCACTCACTCACTCTCTCAACATGCAAAAACCATTCATTCTAATATATACATATTTGTATATGAATGGTTTTTGCTTGTTGAGAGAGTGAGTGAATATATCTTTGGTAACTCTCGTCGCCATTGTGTACTTATTTCTTCCTTCTCTATTTTCGTCCAAACCTCCTGCCTTCCATAATTTCTCATTCATCCTGGAACCTCGTTTCTCTACCTCTGCACCCATCTTCTCAATTCTTTCTTCCTTTATTCAACAAACCAACTATACATCCATCTGAAACCAACCAAGTTCTACTCCACTATATAAAAAAATTCCCTCCGCCTTCTCGTGGATACGCTCTGGATCTTCCCGCTAGATCTTCCAAACTCCACTCCCCTGATTTCTGCTCCTGCTCGCACCCCCCTGCATATTTCCCCCACCCCACACACTCAGGTTTGTCTTCCCTTTCTTTCTATTACAAATGTGTACATAATTAATTTTTTTTTTAATTATTTGTACTATATTTTTTATTTTACTATTCTGATACATTCTTCTTATAACATCAGAGAATAACAATTTTTATAATTAACTGAAACCCCCCCATTTCTACACGTCACAATACATATGAAAATTCGTTTGATACATTCATTCATTAATTTTCCAGAGAATCGATCGAACGAAAAGGGGGATGAGAGGGGCTTAAAACTTTTAATGAATGTATCGACACGAAATGTAATATGAGGTTTCAGAAGATACCTGTGTCAGTCAACTATATATTATAACGGACTAGAGGGAGAGCGAAAACTTACTTGATTAATAATAATAATATATTTTTTAAATAAATTTTATTTCCGTTAGACCAATACATGGTAATAGAATACGTCAAAAGAATGTATACATTAAGATATCTTATAAATTAGATTTATAACTACTTGAGTCTAACACATCTATGATTGAACTTTAAAGAAATAAAACTTGTTTGTTTATGATATTGTCTAATTTCACCAACTATATTTACATGGGAGTACTTTCGGTATTTCTACCATCCTCAGCCATAAAACATAAGAGATAAGACTAAGTTAATATTACAGAATCATTCTGTAATATTAACTTAGTCTTATCTCTTATGCTTTTGGCTGAGGATGGTAGAAATACCGAAAGTACTCCCATGTAAATATAGTTGGTGAAATTAGACAATATCATAAACAAACAAGTTTTATTTCTTTCAAGTTCATTTAAATTATTTCACAATATCTCTGGAATAATGTCAGTTTACATCTATGATTAGTAGTAATGACAAAACTATTAAAAAAAGTAAAATGAAATTAATAAAAACTGAACAAATAAATACTTAAAAATATATGAGTACATAAACAAAATTAATACAAGATACGTTTATAATAAGTAGACACATTTTTCAATTTAATAACAATGAAGATAACCATTTTCAAAAAAAACTCTTAGGAAGTGTTTTTATCCCAACGATGTTTCGGGACGTTCTTACGTCCCATCATCAGGTCCCAGTTTGCGAGATATAGAAAAAAAAAACAATTTATGGAGAGGAAATAGGGTTGCTAAGTACTAATAAATTAATATCCTCTTTTTTGGCGCAAGGATCAAGTCAAATTTGATCAATATCAATTTCATTTCCCCAGCAAAGCATAAGGGAAGTTATATAATTCGTGCTGGGGAAGTTACCGACGATTTGCTGCCGTTTAAGCCTTTGAACAACACTCCCTGTCATCCTTCTTCTCTCTTCTGTTTCAGTACGGTACCACTGAAGTGACGGGTTTTGACGCTCGTCGTAACGATTCACCCGCCTGGGACCTAGTGGGTCGCTATAGCACGGAGGTATGGGGCCAAGAGGCAGCCCGTATCGTGCGTGCCCATCCCAAGACGGACCCACTCTTCCTTTATGTGGCCCACACGGCAGTGCATGCCTCTCATCGGGGCAGGTTCCTGGAGGCACCTCAAGCCCGCGTCAACTCGTTCAAGTACATCGGTGACCCCAACAGGAGGACATATGCAGGTAACCTCAGATCTGTAGTGTTTTCCTAGACCGGTTGACAACAGCTAGCGCTGATAGAAGGGACGAAGCTTATATCCATCACTGCATGATTAGCTAAACTACACATTTATGTTTTTGGAAATATATATTTAGGAAATTATAGTTATTTCAGAAGAAGAAACATATAGTCCTATCCCACACAAGATATTTAGAGTGAGCGCTTAAGGTTGCACCATCCTCAGACCCTTTAAAAAGTGCATTACAATATAATCAACAATGCAACCAATTTACATTATAATAATATTTTATATTATGTATTTTATAAAATTGTATTTTTTTTAAGAAATCTTTTCAAAAATATATATTTAAGTTTATAAAAAAAAAATTATGTAATAGAACATTTTTTTAAAGCTCATCATTTTCAAAAAAGTTATAAAAATTATTAAATGAGTTATATTTAATAATTAAAAATTTTTTTTTTTTTGAAAAAGAAGTTCCCACAATAATCATATAGTACACGCCCTCCATTCGGCCATACTTCCCCAACGACTTAAGCGTCAATGGCCTAGAGACCTCCTTAGCTGCAGCAGTGACAGTGAGAGTGATTAGTTACAAATGAGATCAGTGACTAGGAAGTGTCACGACTGGGTGTTTCCTCCCCTCTTGACATTTTGACATTGCCAATATCTGTCCATTAACACATTTACTTATTGCATTTATTTTTATACAGTTGTAAATATCTATTTGTAAATAAATAAAAATGATTATATTGTGTGTGCTTTTTTAAAGCGTCTGAGGAACCAAATTAGCAAACTTAAATGTTACTGTTGAACTTGAACTTTGTACTTACGAAGTAGGTACACTATACGCGAAATTTTTTGTGGAACTACACAATGTAATTGTTAACAAGTGCTTACCTTTTATTTGGATTTAAAGAAAAAGAAAAACAGGATAAACCAATGGACTTAATAATTATTTAATTGAGAACTAGTAACAGGGCTGAAAGCTCTTTCATTATTTCACAACTTGTCACTTAAAAGTTTTTTTCTCCTGTCTCACATACATGTTTTTTTCAAAACACATAAACAATTTAAAACTCCCAAGTGATATTTCTTCTTATCATCATTTTCATAAATGTTATGCATGTCGGTGAATCACCTGTACGAATTAAGTTTTCTCTCTAAACTTACCATCCAGACAACTCTCACCGAAGGCTGAGGCGGTCCTGGCCGAGAGACTTGTTGAGCATTTATTTAAGTAGCTAACTAAGGGAGTGGCGGCACTGGTACTCACATCAAGCTCTTCCTGTCTCGATCTGCCACCACTGCTGTTCAGGGGCTGACAGAGCGAGGTGGCCCCGCCAACCGCCGACTGGCGTTGCGGTAGCTACCCCCGGCAGTAGGCAGAACAGAACCCCCCCCGAAATCCTGAGCTCACTCGTGAAAACCAAGGACGACTGTGGACCGTAGCCATCGAGCCGGTCCACAACCGTCAAGTGTAAATAAACCGGAAAAGGTTACCGATATAAAAGGGTGATGTGACCGACCCCCCCTTCAGGGGATCAGGTGCACTCAAAAAAAAAAAAAAAAAAAAAAAAAAAAAAAAAGAGCGAGGTGGTTCGGGGGATTACCCATGGCCTCTACCTCCTTTAAGTTGGAGAGATCAGGATAGCCTCATCGCGGTGACATGTCGGGAGATACCGAACTAAATGTATTTATTTATATTTATAATTATTATTGTACCCATTGACATAAACTATTTTGACCTAGTTCCATATCCATAATTGTCATCGGATTTACTTATGGTTTTTACTGATTCTAAACATACTCAATAAATAAATAAACATTACATATTTTTCGCTGACTTAAATACGAGCTTATGAGTCCTCATACTAAATTTTGTGTCAATACGTTCATTACATCGGCAGTTATTGGGTTCTGTGTTGACCCCCCTCCCCCTCTGATCCTCTCCTACTTTTTGGCCGATTTGGCTGAAAGTCAATATATGTTGTATTTCTAGAGTTCCGAATCGACATATAAAATTTCAAGTCGATATATTCATTCAATCGAGAATGATCGTGTTCAAAGGCGCGCACACACCGACATACGTGTAATTCATGGGGTCGGTTTGAAATTCTGGTGAAAACATAACATCGAATTTCTGATCAATTATATAACTTCGTAAAGCTGGGGAAGTAAGAAAAAAAATCGAATATTTACCTAATACTTAAATTTCAAATAAAATCATCACTCTAGCTATCCTCTTGAGATTTAGATGTTCGATAAATTGGTTATTTCGTAGTTCCTAGTTAGTTGCCGCTGTATATTTATAGTAATATATATGGTGGGCTGATGTTTTACACCTAGGGACCTAAGCATCCAGTGCTCTTATCCTTTCCCTGGAAGCGCAGGGCTTCCACCTTGCTTTTTTACCTGTTTGTTTATATGTACCACTAAAACCAAGTCCTTCATGAAGTACCCAGTCTTCCAGTGTCCTCAATAAATCTGAGAATGCTCCCATGGTTCAATCTTCTAAAATCCTCCTCTGTGATTACATCTTTGCCAAAAATGTGGAATCTCTTCCGAGCAAATGCCCAGGATATGCCCCGTTTCGGCCTGGGTTTTGAACTTGCGATTTTGAGCTGAGTAAGCAAGCACGCTACATCTGAGCTACCGGCACTCTCTACAACATAAGATATTTACAACTGTGAAAAGTACTAGCAAATGAGCCATACATGAAAGGAGATATCACCCAACGGTGACACTCTGTAAAACCATGAACTACATCCACACATCACTGTCACTGCTGCGACCTAAGAGTTTCTGTGCCATTAGCGCTTGAGACGTCTTTAAGAGTATTGGGGGAAATGTGGCAGAAAGAAGTGCACGGATAACCCAATTTCTGACCTATTACATACCTTCCCCTATACTTCATAGTAAAGGACTTCCCTTGTAAGGAAGCAACATTAAGAGGACAATAAATGTAAATGAATTCCTGTGAAAGTCATTCAACTAATGATAAGAGCAACTAATAGGAACAAAATGCAATTCTGAAAGGTTAAGTAGCCCCTTTCAATGCAGCCGTGGATGTGCATTACCTGAAAGTAAACATTAACACTTAATTACCAACACGATAAAGTAGACCCAGAATATTGTCTTGATTCTTTGTAATTACCAAGTTTAAGGGAAGTATTGTAATTACTATTATTATAGGTTAGGTTAGGTTTTATGACTCATGCCCGGGCTTTAACTACGAGGTCATATCGCCTACTACCAGAGCGCTCTTTCGTCACTCTGGTGGACATGAGCCCGACTCTACTGTGGGAGTCCTAAATTTTGCCTACCCTAAATTTTGTATTCATCTAGGGTAGGGGTCTTTAACGAGTACCTGACATCGTACAGGCTCGGGACCATCGCTTAACGTCCCATCCGAAGGACGGCGTGCTTAAGTTTATTTTACCTCCCAGATAAAATAAACTAAGGGCCTCGGTCGGGCTACGAACCCACAACCTTGAGCTCAGAAGTCAAGCACGCATACCACTGAGCTACCGGTGCTATTATATATGTTATTATAATCGGTCAAAAATTCGATGTTGAATTTTTACCGGAATTTCATGTTTCCCGATGCACTGATTCCAAACTTGGAAAAAAAAAAGAAAAGATTCGTCGGTGAATCGCTGGCAATGTACTTCCTCAAATGAAAAAACCAATCCGTTTTGTCGAAAATCAATAATTGACTTAAACAGGAATTTCTCAAGCCATTAGAGTTTTTGGGTTAAGCTATTGGAGCACGATTTTCAGCGGGCTCGGTTATTGGAGAGGGGTGTTATACTATAAAACTTTAATAATGACGTATCGAAATAAATTTTATAAGTGAATCCAAGTTCAAATAAGAACATCAACTGTTGTTTTTTCACAAAGTCGGCCGCAGTGAAGAGAGGATCAGAGGTGGGGGCTCAACTCGGAAACCCTATTAGCTGTTAGTCTTAAGACACCTATTGATTTTCAACCAAAACCGGTAAAATTTCAGAGAAAGAGCGAAACCTTAATTAGTTCAGGCTGGGGTCGAAACCTTAATTAGTTCAGGCTGGGGGCGGAACCATAATTAGTTCAGGCTGGGGGTGAAACCTTAATTAGTTCAGACTGGGGGCGAAACCTTAATTAGTTCAGGCTGGGGGTGAAACCTTAATTAGTTCAGGCTGGGGGCGAAACTTTAATTAGTTCAGGCTGGGGGTGAAACCTTAATTACTTCAGGCTGGGAGCGAAACCTTAATTAGTAAAGGCGGGGGGCGAAACCTTAATTAATTTACGCTGTATTACATTTCCAGTGATTCTCTGACGACTTTTTTTTTTTTCAGTTTAACCAAACTAATTAACTGATTTTTTTAAAGAAAAGTATTATGTTCGCTTAAATTAATATTATTTGTAGCACCGATACAAAGACTCAATTACTTCTATGAACATAAATGGTTGAATGATTTGAACTTTCATGGAATTGGAGTACGAATTTCAGAGATTAATTCCAATTCGTTGGTTCTTAAAAGCTTGGAATTTTAATTCGTCAGTTCTTTTTTTATATATTTTTATTATGAACCTTCGTGAAATAAAATTATGGGAATTAATTTCGTCGGCAGTTACCGCCACAGGGGAAAAACATATTAGAAATAAAATAGCATTGGTCACACGGTTGTAATTTCTCATTGTATAAATAGTTATTATTTTGTACATATACTTCATGAGTAATAAAAAAAAAAATAATATAATGATAATAATAATAATAAGAAGAAGAAGAAGAATAAGAATATAAAAATTCGTTTAAAAAAATATATATAATAAATACATATATAAAAAAATAATAATAAATAATAATATAATAATAAGAATCCAAATAAAAATATTTTAAAAAATAAATAATTATAAAATATAAATTGAGCTCGAAAACCCCCGACATGCCACAGCGATGAGACCATCCTCAATCCTCCAACCCAATGGAGGTCATATTTAAAGTCAAAACCCAATGAGGACAAAACCTGTCGAATTACAGCGATATCAGCTGAAGGGAAGGTGGGTTCAGGGGAGGGGGCTCAACTCAAAAACCCTAATAACTGCCTGTGCAATGAATTTATCGACACAAAATTTATTATGAGGATTTAGGAGCCCCTATGTTAGTCAACTGTTGAATATTAGCGCTTATGGTCGACTGGTTTTGGAGGGGGAGCGAGATGTTAATTGATTAATTCGTTCTAGGGAAGTACATTTCTGGCGATTCACCTATCCTTTTTTTTTTTTTTTTTTTTTTTTGAGAGAGAGCGAGATTAAATTGGGGTTAATTTGTAGATTGATGAATAATTTATCGTTTGGTGAGGGGGTAAAAATGAATGGGAAAGGGTTAGAAAATAAATAACAAAAAAAATTAAATGGACAACAGATGACCAATTTTCATCAGGCAATCAGCGACAGAAAAAAAAAAAAAAATCCTGTCCACCTGTGGAAATGTAATGGAGTTAAAAACTTGAAGGGACTCGGTCAGAGGACCTAAATAAAAGGAGGACTTTAGATGGAGTTACTGCTAGTAACGTTACAGAACAGAACAAAATACCAACACGTTCACTTTTGTCATAACGTCTTCTGTATGAGAAATGTTTAATAGAAGAATATTGCTAGCTCACTTGTCTAACTGTGGACAGTATAATTTCATAACAAGTTTTAATTATAACAGTCGTATCGGCCATAACGGCCAATATATACCTAAACTGATCAGGAGAAGATCTAGGTAGGCAGCTCGGGGAGGGGGCGATTGACAATTTAGTAAAACATATTGTAGAAAAGGAGGGGGAAGATATAAAAGGATAGTTATTAATCATTAGTTATATAATAGTAATAATGATAAAATTATTTGTTAATAAAATTAATGTGAAGTTGTTGAATATTTAATAGAAGAAGAAGAGTTTATTATATCAGTCGCATTTACAGAGGTACAATTATACAATAAGGTTCCTTAACCATTACCCTTATACACTAAATACAAATCAAAAATAATCAGTTCAATTAAAAAAAATGCTACTCCTGAAGAGTAAATTTTAAAAACTCATAAAGAAAAAGAAAAAAAAATACAAAGTAACTGAAATGAATAGAAATTAAATTAATAAACATTAAAAAACAGAAAGTATAATTTAAAATCGTGAACGGATATTTTTGTGTATCCCTCCCTGAGTTTTCCCTATTTTCTTTACCAAAACGTTTTGATTTGTGTCACACTTAAGTAAAAAGGTTTTACTGAAATTTATTATGTAGTCCAGTAGGAGCTCAACATTTAGGTCCTTGGATTTGAAGGATGGAGGTGTCCCTTGAGTAGCTACCAACCAATCTAAGGCATTTGTTTTGGGCCACTTGAAGAGTTCTCAAGCTGGTATTTCTTGCAAGACTGGCCCACACTGGGCATGCAGACGTTATCACTGGGGAGGGAGGGATGAGGAGTCTATTGGTTAGATTAAGGGCTGTCTTTCTGTGAAGTAACGGGAATAAGGAGAACACAAGTCCGCTCACAGTATTTGCTTTATGTCTGAAGATCCGTGACATATACCTGTCTATAACAGATAGGTTTTATCTCTACAAATATGTCGTTTTCTCTGTCCGTTTGTTTGTAACAAGTTGGTACATAAACTACTGAATACATTTTGATGAAACTTCACATGTTGTATCTTTATAAGCCTGATTGAATCATAGACTATATGGCGTCCCAAATACTTGAACGGGAGAGGAAGGGTCCCAATATAAAATTAATGCTGCAAGCAAACCAAAAATGTAAAAAAAATCAAATTCCCAACGTTTGATCACATGGATATTTGACATATCTATATATTTGGGGAGGGAGAACACTGAGGTTCTGAGTATTGAATTGAATATTGAGAAGAACATCGTTATAAAGGTCTTACGAAGGCCGTGAGGAATCAGAAATTTGTATTTGTGTTAGAGCAAGGGGGGGAAGAGAATTGTAGCAATCAAGTTGAAATTTTAAATCAAAATTCTACATGTACTAACTTCAATTTGATTAAATATCATTTTGAAATACATTTTTTTCTTTTACGTTTCCTTGATTTATGCAAAAACGATTAGTCCTATCGAAAAATTGGTTCTTAACGAAAATGTCCCTTATTAAATTTACCTAAGAGTTCTCATATTTGAGAATGGATCAATAAGGAAGTTAAATCGTCCTAAAAATGTACTATAAATTCTCGTAAGAAATATTGCAGTATTAAAGAAATTTGAAAGGAGAGAGAGATCTGTACAAAATTGATTAGTATAAAAAAATCTGTTAAAGCCTCATAATTTTATATATTATATAATACAGTAATATTTTTCCAAAGTTATATCTTGTTGATGTTTTCGAACTGTTTTTTAATAAGAAGTTTATTTGACCACTTGTATTGTTGAGGAGACACCCTATATATCTAGAAGGATTGTTCTGATTGCAGCGATGGTCTCCAAGATGGACGACACGGTGGGAGAGCTGGTGGAGGCTCTCAGAGAGAAGACCATGTTGGACAACACTATCATCCTCTTCCTGTCTGACAACGGAGCTCCAACCACCTCAGCTGTCTATCCTAACTGGGGATCCAACTTTCCCTTCAGAGGGGTAGGTAACCACACAAACACATAAGGATCCACCACAGGAACACAAATATACCAACCACATTTTTACAGATCCTCCCCACTCAAATTAATGTCATACTGGCATTACTGTTGTATATGAAAATAATATGATGGCGTCAGCAATTTGATTCATTGTATAGCGTAATTCTGAAAATGACTTTCTTATACACAGTAATACCAGTATGAAATGAATTTGAGAGGGGGGAAGGGGAGAGAGAGTGATCTATACAAAATTGGTTCGTATAAGGCCTACTGAGCTCAAGATCTCGGGTTCGAAACCCGACAGAGGTCCTTAGGTTTTCATTTTCATCTGTGAGGTTAAAAAACCTTGAGCATGCCGTCCTTCTGATGGAACGTTAAGTGATGGTCTCGAGTCTGTATGATTTTTTTTTTGTTTTTGCCTTAATAATAATAATATTTATTTCCTATAAGTAATGAAAAATCTACGGACCTTAAAAGAGGAAATCTGTAGAGAAACCCTGCCAAAAAAAATAAAAATGAAAGCTATGTATCTAGTTATATCTATGAAATAAAAACTTGCTTCCGGACGGGATTCGAACACGCAATCACGGTAAACCTTGTAAACCAAAGCCTTACACTTCAGCCCGCACGGCCACCACGGACCCAACAAGTTAGACTTTCTAACGTTACTGTATCGAAGGGTTAAGGGTGGAGGGTTGAAACTTGTTTTGTTATGATTGTGTGTCTAAGCTATGTAATGATGTAGTTACTTATTATGATACATGTTTGGGCTTTAACAACTAGGTCATACCTATCGCCTACTACCAGAGTGCTCTTTCGTCACTCTGGTGTACATGAGTTCGACTCTACTGAGGGAGTCCTAAATTGTGCCGATCCTAAATTTTATTCGCCTAGGGTAGGGATCTTTAACAAGTATGGGCTCGGAACCATTTCTTAACGCCCCTTCCGCAGGACGGCGTGGTGTAGTATTTATTGCTATACGATTATTAGTTCGGAAGATTTCAGAGTGTTGCATGTGATCACACAATTATAATAAAGACTTTTTTTTTTTTTTCTTTTTCTTTTGGCTTTATGAACGGTGCATATTAGCCATGTCAATGTGTTATGTATAATTATTTAAGACATCCATGGCCCCGGGAGGGAGTTCTATCTACGAAATAAAACTCACTCCCGGACGGGATTCGAACCCGCAAACCATGGTGAGACCATGCGACCAAAGCCCTACGCTCTAGCCCGCACGGCCACCATGGCCCCCTTAATAAAGACTTCAGTGTTGCCAGAAAACAAGACAATAATTCAATTCTATGATAGAAAATCGATAAGAAACGTCGAAATGAAGATTCATGAACGTTGCATTCAACAGTTGTCACTCACTCACTAGTCGTAAAACTGTATGTTATGTTAAGCTTTTCACGGATAATTTTACTGTGCAAATAAACGTAATTGCGTGACTCCAAAATTAGGGTTACAGTTTAGAAATAAAATAAAACATAAAAAAAAAGAGTAAAAATACTACAAGAAAAATACCTAAAAGAACCTGCTATATGTGGAATAAACAAAAAGGTAATCTATGTTGTATATTTATTCAAATTTGCAACTGAACAAAATAACTTCTTACAATAGGTTGGGGCCTAACACTGAATGAATGATGGAACCACTGGGAGTTAGTGTATTCATTATTTTCTAACAGTGTTAGAATCATGAGTTTCCCATATCAGAGAGTTTCTAGTTTCGTTTTATTTTTTGGTTTATTTATTACTTGGCGTCTATGTAATAAAAAATATATTCTAATAAACTGGAAGACGAAGAACTGCAACCAAAGAATCTCCATTCTGACTGTTATAAAATAATTAAAGTTAGATAAGAAATTTATAGATATATCGTATACATACATTTTAATCAACATTCCTTATGCAATTACACTCTTTATTATTATCAATAATGATTCGTTCACATTCATGCTAACCTGTTTTCTTCCTTTATTTCATCATGTATGTTTTTTCTTCATCTTTTCACGTTTCTTTTTTTTCCCAACGGAACCCAAGGATCATTAGATAATTATTTTCTTTTTTTGTTAGATTGATATTTGTTGCGATTTTAATTTACCTTATTTTTCCTTTTCCGTTAGATTTTAGTTAACTGCCATTATTATCTCAAGAACTATATAATATTTTTTAGTTATTATATATATACATAGGTTAGAGGGCGCCGGTAGCTCAGTGGTATGCGTGCTTGACTTCTGAGCTCAAGGTTGTGGGTTCGTAGCCCGACCGAGGCCCTTAGTTTATTTTATCTGGGAGGTAAAATAAACTTAAGCACGCCGTCCTTCGGATGGGACGTTAAGCGATGGTCCCGAGCCTGTACGATGTCAGGTACTCGCTAAAGACCCCTACCCTAGATGAATAAAAATTTAGGGTAGGCAAAATTTAGGACTCCCACAGTAGAGTCGGGCTCATGTCCACCAGAGTGACAATAGAGCGTTCTGGTAGTAGGCGATATGACCTCGTAGTTAAAGCCCGGGCATGAGTCATAAAAACCTAACCAAACCTAAACCTATACATAGGTTAGGTTTTATGACTGATGCACGGGCTTTAACTACGAGGTCTACTACCAGAGTGCTCTTTCGTCATTGTGGTGGACATGAGCCCGACTATACTGAATCCTAAATTTTGCCTACCCTAAATTGTTATTCACCGAGAAGGGGTCTTTAACGAGTACCTGACATCGTACAGGTTCGGGACCATCGCTTAACGTCCCTTTCGAAGGACGGCGTGCTTAAGTTTATTTTACCTCCCAAATAAACTAAAGGCCTCGGTCATGTTTCGAACCCACGTTGAGCTCAGAAGGCAAGCTCGCATACCACTGAGCTACCGGCGCCCTCTCTCTCTCTCTCTCTCTCTCTCTATATATATATATAAAATATTATTTGAATAAATATTTGGTGTCGTTCTTATGGGTTTCGAATTTACAAATGATATTTGGCATCGATAAATAAAAAAAAACATTATAGAGACATGGCTAATATGCACCGTACATAGGCGAATAACAACAAGAACAAAAATTTTTTTGACCTGCAAGAAAAAGGTGCTATACCCAAATATATAATAAAATTAGGGGTTTAAAATAGGAGGAAGTCCTGGTACAGTTTTTGTTTGAGTCGCCTCAACATAGGCGAATAAAAAAAATAAATCCCCCCTCCCCCTTGGCAGATTAGCTTAAAATCAGAAGTTGTCCTTATAGGTTTCTGGACTATTTTTCTACACATATAAAATGATAATATTTATTCTATCGTGAGTAGTCGTGTTCACAGACACACAAATACACTTTTTTTTTTTTACATTTATGATTCAGGAGGTCGAACAGGAGAATACTTAGAATTACTGACCGATTACATAACTTCCCCTATACCTACTTCGTACATCCGGAGACGTAAAACAAAGTTTTTTTTTTTATAATTATTTACGTCATCCATTGCCCCGCCCCGGAAGGGAGTTCTATCTACGAAATAAAACTCACTCCCGGACGGGGTTCGAACTCGCAAACCATGGTGAGACCATGCGACCAAAGCCCTACGCTCTAGCCCGCACGACCACCATGGCTCCCTAATAAATAAGGTGGTATAGTTGCCTTAATGAAATGAAGCTAAGGTCAGGCTGGCTAACATCACAGTACCAAGACAGAACTCTCACGTCATCACACCGTTCCAGACACTGATCACGGAACTGCTTTTCCACCTCACCCACTAACCTTCATAATAATAGATCAGAGTTTTCTTCTGGATTAAAAAAAAAAATCGTCGGTGATTCATCTTTTGTATCGAAACAATCATTCCATCGGCAGTTATTAGAGTTTTCGAGTACAATCCTGCTCTTCATCCCCAACTTCCCTTCGGTCTATTTGACTGATAAACAAGTTAGCCTTATGGGGTTCTGGACGCACTTACAAAATTTCGTGTCGATATATTTATTCTATCGGGATTTATCGTGTTCACCATAAGACATACATACGGACAAAATGATAAGAGCTACAACTAAAAAAGGGAATACAAATAATTGCTATGACTAAATTCTTCCAGTAAAACAATAAATTGTTAATGAAAATAGTAAATAATTAATAGGTACAAATATAATTTATAAAATAAATGAAATAAACATTTAAAATAACATAAGTTAGTTGGTTATTATGACTCATGTCCGGGCTTTGACTACGAGGTCATATCGCCTACTACCAGAGCGCTCTTTCATCACTCCCGGGAATCCTAAATTATGCATACCCAGGTTTTGTTATCTAAGGCGCACTTTAACGATTATCTGACATCGCAAAGACCATCGTTTAACGTCTTATCCGAAGGACGGCGTCCCTAAGTTTTTTTTTATCCCCCACGTAAAATAAACTAAGGGTCGCGGCAGGATTTCGAACCCGAGATCATGAACTCAGTAGGCTAGAATGACATACCTATTTTGTACCAACTATTTGTTCTAATGTTTTCTCAGGCTAAAGAGACCCTGTGGGAGGGTGGAGTGCGAACTGCAAGTTTCATCTGGTCCTCGCATCTCCAGCAGGCACCTCGAGTCTCCAACCAACTTATACACATCACCGACTGGGTGCCCACTCTCTATACTGCTGCAGGTAAGCACAATTAGTAGCTCTACACTACTGAGACCTGTGAATGATGTCCATCGTTGTGGAGTCAGAGCGTCAACAAGATCCTTTCCTTTTTGTCCTCCACAGTCCATGCATTACCCATGTAAATGTCCCGCATATTTTAAGACGTTAAGCCCAAAATATTCTTCATTCCTTTATGGGGAATACTTGAATAACCTGTTTATCGTTGTCCGTAAATAGCGTCGTTTTATAAGAAATAATAGTGAAAAATTGATTTTTTTCAATCGAAGAAAACTAAAAAAAAAAATGGAATGAAAACCCAAAAAATGCAGAATGTATAATCTGTTAAACTGTAATCTTGTTTTGAGGGGTCTTTTGTCGTGAATACATATATTTTTAAAGGGGTTATTTTATTAATTTATTCTCGGGATTTTTATCTAACTCGGACCGGACTGGTTGGCAACTTGATTGTACAACAAACAGAGTGCTTTGTTATTCTCGTTCCCTACAAGATACCTTGCACAGGATCGGAGGATTGATGGGCTTTCATTTACTGTAAAAGAGGAATTTAGATACGTAGGTATTTCTATGAATCAACTCAATAATTGTTGACAATTATATATATATATAGCCAGAGCTGACACTCCCTAGATAGATTATTGTCACATCATGGAAGGAGATCCCGAAGCCACCTTCTCTTTAGACTATGAGAAGGGTTATTAGGATGAGCATGGGAGAATAGGACTTGTACAGACGGGTTAGGATGGGTTGAAAGTTTATCATGAAAAGTTGAAAATCGGGATTGGATTAGTTGTTGGACGTGGGTATATTGGGATCTTTGTGGAGCATCTTGTTGGTGACATAGAAAGGAGCATTAATAATTCGACGGAGGACTTTGGACTGCAATGTTTAGTTCAAGTCTATAGCGCCAAATCGGACGTATTATAGTTTTGTAAATTATTGTTGTCAGTGGAAAGTTTAGACTTTGGTCCAAGTAGTCGACGTAGTAGTGCGTAACGTCGATTCAGTTCCTGTCGTTTAAGTCTTGCATGTACGTTCCACGTTAGTCTACTCTCCAGGTAGAACCCGAGATAGCGGACTTGGTTGGAGGAAGGAATTTGAACGTTGTTAATAGTAACTTGACAAGTTTGGCGACAAAGTGTAAATGTGACCTGTAAGCATTTCTCTTTGATTCACCAGAGGTTACACCATTTCTCTATGTCATTGAGGTGCTCTTTTAGAACAAGTGAGGCTACATAATAATGAGAATCTAGCATCGGGTGAATTTTTCTTCATATAAGATTTTAAATTGAAATTATTATTTGAAATATGACAGTTAATAATTGTGACTTATGCTCGGGGTGAACTACCAGGTCAAATCGCCTACTATATACTTATAATATAACGCTTACTACCATAGCGGGCTTTCGTCGCTCTCGTGGGCATGAGTCTGACTCTACTGTGGGAGTCTTAAATTCTGGCCATCCAAGTTTATTCACGGAGGGTAGGTAGGCATTCCCCCCCCCCCCCCCCCCCCCCCCCTCCCGAGGGCTGAATGTATCACCGCGGCCAAAGTAGGCCTATTGTGTGCCCTGTGTGTGTTGGTCCCTACAACAGCCCCGTATCTTAAATAAAGTCCAGGATTCTGCTGCAGGTTCCCTCGATTATCTGCCTCGGTTCCGTTATGGCAGACCCAAAGCAGTAAAATCTTCTGCTTTCTAGCGTCCCGCACTGGCTTAGAATATGAACCGGAGTCTCATTTTCCTCGCCACATTTCCTGCACAGAGGGCTTTTGTGTAGGTGTTTGTTCATATGACTAGTGTCCTGTGATTAGTCCTGTCATAGCTCTTAGATCCATTCTGCTTGGTAGGGGTTAATTTACACATTACGTTCCTGCTCGTGCTTACAAGGAAGAAGTAATCTGAAGATCCTTAAGGATCAGTTTAGAAGCTGTTAATACGTGACTAACTCCTATGTACACCAGAAAAGCACTGATCCCCGAAGCACTATAAGTCGCTAAATGAGCTGTGGATACAACCTTGCCCTAATAGACAGGCATCCTCTCATACCCGTACCTACTTTCAGATCTATGAGATGTTCTGAGTTCTATGATTTGGTGTCAATGTGCTTTGCACGAAGTATGTTATTTCCCAGCGAAGTATAGGGGAAGTTATGTGATCGGTCATAAATGAGAGTTATCCGATTCAAAAATGAAAAAAAAAATATTAGGCGTAGTCAAGGTCCACGCCGTAGATTTTCCGTGAAAATGTCGGAATAAAATCATTTTTCATTTTCTTTTCGATGCTGCCGTAGGTCTTAGATTTGCTCGGCTAGACTTTTTAGGTTTTTTAAATTCCTTTTGATGCGATATTTCCTCTGATTTGCGTTTTCTATAATTCCGCGCATATTTACGATTCATATGAGACGACATCTTTAATTTTTTTGCAATTTTAATTTAATACCGATTTTTACATATATTTCGGCAAATATTTTTATTGTTTCACTTTGAGTCCTAGTAGTGCTCCTCAAGCTCTTTACAATGATACCCGAATCAACGTCCTATCTAAACGCGTTATCACTACACTCATTTCTAATTTTACACAACGCTAATTCGCAACAATCATCCGCCGGCGCCCACACTAGCCCGATAACGTCACAGGCAAAACAAACACGTACAGACATGCTCTATCCATTGTGATCCCAACCGTTGTTATCGCATTATTAGTCTCGTAGTTATTATCGATTGAAATCTAACGGTATTTTGTAACACAAGAAAGTTTGACCGGCTATCACTGTGCTTAACGAGCGAATAGACGTTTTCACGTCAAAAAAAACTGTCTGTTTGTCTATGAACACGATAACTCCCGACAGAATGAATATATAGACACGTAATTATTTATGTATAACCAGAATATGATAAGGACGACATCTATTTATTTTCAGACAAATCGAACATAATTAAGGGTATTTCTGGAGAAGCTTAACACAAAAACTCTTATAACTGCAGTTGTAATGAATGAATCGACACGCAATGGTCAATTGGTTTTGGAAGGGGAGTGAAGACATTGTTAATTCGTTCTGGGGAAGTTCAATGCCAGTGATCAACGACAACTTTTTTTAACGTCATAATATCTGTTACTACTAGGTCCTGCAATAATAACTGATCTCAGTTGGAGAGGAAATATAGTTCGCTCTATTAAACGTTAGGTGTTTCGTTTGTTCAGATGATGTCAAGATGTTTATACAACCAAAACGTTTTTCATTGTGTCGAAGTTAGAAAACAGTATTCTTTTTAAATTAAGTTGAAGCTTTGTTAAAAGGTAGTTCCCCATGTTTTTTTCATTTCACCACTGGTACATACAGAAACTAGTTATAAACTTATTGATGCCAGAGATGTCTAGAACGGATGAATCTGTAGCTATATACGTTTGCTAAATACACAGAGTTATGTTAATATTGATGATTTCAATACCAATTTTTACAAACTTTCTGCTTTGAGTTAATCTTGCAAATTTCCTTCCAGGAGGTGACAAGTACCAGCTTCCTTCGGACCTCGACGGAGTAGACCAGTGGTATTCGATCGTGTGGAACCTTCCCTCGAGGAGAGGCCAAGCACTGCTCAACATCGACGAGAAGGAGCGTTCTGCAGGTATCATCACAGTCTTCGACACCCCCGACCTCACCCGCCGCACATGGAAACTCATCGTTGGTTAGAGAAACTTTTGTTTAATATAATTTATCTTTTGAAGTAGTATTCGAACTCCCAAGAAGTAATCTTCGAACTCCCTTCCAAGTACCTACTTCCTAATTCTCAAGTCTTACTTGAATGGCCGCTACTTTATGGCACTTCCAGGATCAGTCCTGTCTGATGTGACACCCATAATGGCCGGATAGGTTCATTAGTTGAACTCTCACACAATACTCAAACGGCAAGAACTCTACTTACTCTCTAGGTACTAAAATGACTACTCGAATCAAAGTCGTGAAAATATATGTAGAGAACAAACTGACAATTTACAAAACAATGATACAACCTATATGGGCATACGTACTAGAACTATGGGGCTCAGCCAAGAGTTCCAACATTAACAGAATACAATCTTTTTCAACAAAAATTTAACAACAAATTGTCGTTACACAGGAATTCCAATTCTAAACTTAATATCCCAATCTAGTCGCTCAGGACTTGTCCTCTCCTTCCCATCCCGACAACCCTCCACACTGCTTAAGAAGACGCTGGTCTCGCGATCTACTGTGAATAATGAGAATATCTAAGAGAGTGTCGGCACTAGCTGGCTCCTCCCAATGTACATTTTACTTTATCTCATGTTCACTTCTACCCATTGTATATTCTATACACATTGTAAACAAAAAAAATCCAATGAATTTTGAAATTTTTGGTGATAGTAAATTTTTAAAATTTTACAGTCAATATCATCCGTGGTTTTAATACTTGTGCAGTAATGGAAGACTAGGGACAGTCTAGCTATTTGAACGTTATGTAAGTTGTCTTTCATACTGGAAGGATACCCAGGAAGACAGAGAAGAAGAGGTAACCGCTTACGTTGGCTGGAGGATGTGGAGGACACCTCTGACCGATGGGAGTGAGAATATGGAGACGGCAGGTTAAGAATAGATAAGAATGGCGGAAGATCGTTCTCAGGTTCTACAAGGGCTGTAGCACCAGGGAAAGTATAGTAATGAAAACTGACATTTTTGCAGAGATATTGTGAAATAATTCAAATGAACTTGAAAGAAATAAAACTTGTTTATTTATGATATTGTCTAATTTCACTAACTATATTTACATGGGAGTACTTTCGGTATTTCTACCATCCTCAGCCAAAAGCATTAGTCTTATCTCTTATGCTTTTGGCTGAGGATGGTAGAAATACCGAAAGTACTCCCATGTAAATATAGTTAGTGAAATTAGACAATATCATAAATAAACAAGTTTTATTTCTTTCAAGTTCAAAGTAAAGTAAGTAAGTTGTCTTTGTGTGAAGTATGTCTTTCACAGATTTTCTTATTTTTCTTGGTAGGTTCCTTTGCTGAGGGCCGGTTTGATGGCGTCTACAACGATGTGAGGTCCCCATCAAATCCCCCCTACGACCTCAAGAAGATCCTCAACAGCCGAACCTACAAAGCCATCAACACCTTTACCAGCCCAGCCACCAAAGAGGTCAGTTTGTTTTAACTTTCCCATTGAGAATTTATTTTTTTATGTATTTAAAAGTGTTCTCGCTCTTATTCATGTACATATTAAAAATAATTTTAAAGAAGAGTAAAATAAATAAGAATAAATATTATATGGCCAAACATGTTTTTACAGATTACCTTCCCCCTTCTCAGAGACATTTCAAACTGGAATTAATACTCCGGAGGGTGAAAGATCTGTAAAAACGTGATTTACACAACGGTGAAAATGGTCAAACCGTGTTCAAGGAACCGTGAAACGTTGAAAACTCGATCTCCTATTTTCGCACGATTAGAGTAAACAGTTGAGGTATCTCAGGTTTCAGTCGGTTTGAAACCCGGCCGATTCCCTCAGTTTATTTCATCCCTCGGATGGGACGTTAAGCGATGGTCGTTACAGATCCCGAACTTAAGTGAATAAAGATTTAGGGTACTCTCATAGTGTAGTCGGGCTCAGTTCACCATAGTGACGAAAGAGTGGTAGTAGGCAATATGACTTTTTAGTTAAAGCCCAGTATTGAAGTTAAGTGGGAGTGGGGGATAAAAAATTCAATGATATTGTCTTCTTATGACAACAGCTAGAGTTGTCCTTGGTCGGATATGGTGGCTCTAACAGTTTTAACTCTCCTAGAACGGCAGGTACGTGTGGGAGTTGGTCAGAAGTTAACAATAATAAACTCGCACTTAACTTCAATACTGAACTCAAGATGAAATGAATGACTATTTGTTATTCATTAATTAACAATACCCATCAGGTAAAGACAATAATGAATGAGAAATCTGAATCATATTGTAAATTGTTCTTCGCTTTTGTTTCTTTTTACTTCCCCAGCTATACGGAGTATAGGGGAAGTAGAAATCAGTCAAAAATTCGATGTTGAGTTTCCAACGGAATTTCATGTTTTCCGACCTTCAGGTTCCAAATATGAAAAAAAACAAATTCTATGTGTGTGAATACGATAACTCCCTGTATAATGAATGTATAAATACGAAATTTTATATCCACATATAAGAACCCCAGAACCCTTTAACGAGTACACCTATTGATTTTCAGCCAAATCAATCAAAGGGAAGAGGGGGGGGGGGGAGGGGGTAAGGTTCAACACAAAAACTCTAATAACTGCCGATGAAATGAATGTATCAACACAAAATTTCATATTTGAATTCAAAACTCCATAAGGGCGACACTTACTAATTTTCAGCGGAATCGGTGGAAAGGAAGGGGGATCAGAGGGGGAGGTGGGCACAATTGAAAAACCCATTAGTTATTAAACTGCCGATATAAATAATTTATCGACACAAAATTTAGTATGAGGATTTAGATTTTATCAGGATCTGATGAAATTCCGTTGAAAACTCTGCATCGTATTTTTGTTCGATTACAAAAGTCTAAAAAAACTCCCGTTTAATGAGAAATAATTAGGTTAGACATCGGGGCTAATTTTTAAATAATTAGCATAACAGCTCAATAAGCAGCTATAAATTAACAATCTGCTGATTCTTATTAATCCTCCATCAATTTAATGAAAATTAAAATGGCGTCAGTGAATCACTAAAACGAATTAATCAATTAAATACTACATTGTATCAATGCATTCATTATATCGGGAGTTATTGTGTTGTTTATGGTTTGAAACCTTAAAACAATTAGATTGACTGTAAATAGTCGGCCAACTTGCATGACGAAATCTTGTTAGGTGCGACTGCCGGTATGCCTAGCTGGCAGCTGGTCGTCGTCCCTGGTAGCTTGTCTCCTACACTAGCTTCCGTAGGTCGAGTCCCAGGTACAATCCTCTCCCCCATATCAACTCCACCCTCGGCCATTCATACAGCTGTCTGCAGACTCGACCCCGCCCCACGAACAGTGTTGAGTTGAAATCCCCGTGACCTGATGGTATCTGGGACATCCAATGGTCAGGCAGTATCCACGTAGAGTCTAGACGTACCCGGATTTCTGGGAAATAAGCATAGGTCGTTCTGCCATCCGATGATCGTGACCACCACTGTTGCCATTTCTCCACAATCCATTCCTGGACAATGTCCTAGCAACTCTCTGGTCTGGACTGCCCGCCCATTACTGTTGAAGGGCAGACAAATAGGAAGGGATGAGTGACTGACCTCTCCTATGCGGTCCTTGGCTACAATTTAACTGTTTCTTCCTTGGTCACTCTCTTCTCCCCCTTCTTACTTCCACCCCTTTCAAAATTAGGCCCATTCTGCCACTCTGATTCGTTTTCCCTGTTACAACAAATCCTCTTCTATTTTGAATGGCACATCCATGAACCTAATATATTAAAAAAAAAAAAAAAATGTCCAAGCTTAACAAATTGATTTTCTGAGAATTCTTATGCAACTCTGTCTTTTTCGTAAATTTTGAGTTGTTATAGTTGTTGAAAGTTTATGTATAAAGTGCATTTTCAACGAACAAAAACAGGGGTAGTTGGTACCTGAATGAGGCGGCTGATCAATCCTCCTGGCGGTACTTCACCTTCATTCATCGTTTTGGTCTTGGCAGAGGCAGCTGGAGGGGAATGGTGCTCAGTGTTGGTACTCACGTATAATGTGTATTCCCATTTCATGTATAATCCGCTGCCAACATTCTTTTCCCTAATATCTGAAAGGCAAAAGATCGAAAAAAAACTAGGGCACGTTCCTGATTATCACTCGCTTTATCTGGGAGTTCTCAACTCTAAATAGCATAGTCATAATGTCTCATTGACCTAACGAGATCTATACATAAAGATCTCTTCCACCGTAGAAATAAAAATTTATTTTTTAAAACATATTGTACTGAATATTGATCTAAAATTCCCTTTTTCAGGCTGAGATGCGGCTGCTCCGAGAGGAGGCTACAGTGGTCTGCGAAGGGGCCGCAGACAAAAACCTAGTTCCAGACTGCCGTAAACACCCATGCCTGTTCAACCTGGACCAAGACCCCTGCGAGAGAACCGACCTGGCCCCTAACAACACTGCCATCGTTCAACGATTATACAACACCCTGAAGGTGTTTCGACGGAGTCTTGTTCCTCAGTCAAACCAGCCTCCCGACCTGCCCGCTGCTCACCCGGCCAACTTCAACAGTACCTGGTCTACCTGGCAACTTTGATCCCACCCATAGGATCCGTTCCTACTAGAGTTGATAGGTTGCGTTCCAAACTAGTTGCGTCCCGTATTAGTTTTCAGATCCGAATTACGTCCCCGGGTTAGAATACTGATATCTTGAAAGCGTCCCTGAAAAAAAACAAAAAAACATTTAGATACAGTTTTTGAGCTTAGATAGAAAAGTTGTTGGATTCAGAAGAGGAATAATTATTAATTAATCAAATATATTTCAAAATACGGCATTTATAATGGAGACTATAATTGTTATGGCGTTTCTTTAATATATTAAAAGTTATTGACGTTACTGTAATAAATCTGAAGCATTTTTTAAACAAATATTCCACTTTTTCAATGATAATTTGCCTTATGCATCTAACATTTGTACTCTTCATGTTTAAATATAGTTGGAACTTAGAATTTATTTAGGTACTTCTAAGCAACTATAGGTACTAGATTAGTAAAGGCTAAAACAAGTTTAAACCTATTAAAATAAAAAGTACTTTGGGTTTTTTAAGATTCTGAATTTATAGTAATATATTTCTTTTCACAGCTTTATTTTTCTCCCAATTCATTTTTTGGTCGTTACAACTTAGCAAATAAATGTTTCGGGAAAAACTCCCATCATCCCATCATCAGTGTCAAAAAATGTTATAGTCAGTAAAAATAACATCATATGATGTTCGTCAATAATTCATTGCACAAATAACATTTCAGTTATTCAAATATTTTTCATATTAATTTATTTGCTGATTTTTATTGTAATCAATTTTTTTTTAAATATTGTGAAACATTTATATATTTTTAATGCTAATTCATTTTCATATACACAAAACTTAAAATATATTAGGTTGTAAAGACCAAAAAGTAAATTGACAAATAAAACTATTTATAAAAATATAAAAAATTAAAATGATATTTTAACAAAAAGGTAAATTAGTGAACAGAATAAACAATAATACAAGAATATAATAAATCAATTTTGAATGGTTAATAAAATAGTATTCAACTTATATACTATTTTAATTATCATTTTATCAACTTATTTTATTCACTACTTTTAATAACATCTATTTGTAGTTTTAACGCCGGGGACGCAGAAGGCTGCTTGTATTTCGATCCCGGGACTCTATTGGTATGTTTACCAGTGTGTTCTTATAATTTCAGCCGCAACTAGTATGCATCTAGAGCAGGTGCTTACCGATCTCAGCTTGTCCATTTATATGTAGTGCGTTAGGCATGAATAAATTTACTCGGCTCAAGGAGGCGGGAGAAACACATGAATTTAGAAAAGTTCAAATGGAGAAAACTATGGAGGATTATTAGTTTCAAATTTCAGCTTTGACTTAGAAGAGAGGATGGTGTTAATTCTTTTGTACAAAAAATAACCTGACATTTGTTGTTTTTTTTTTCTTTAAAAATGTATAGTTGAGTGTGTTTATTCTCGTGTCTACATAGGTCCTTTTTATAACTGACGGATAAAACACTTATTTATTTTGTTCTGGATATACGAAAGAAATGAGAATTTATTTCCTAGTTACAACTATGGATGTCGAAAACTGTAAAGATAGCTTTTACAAAATACTTATTCCTCAAGTAACAGGCATCATGACTATGACGGAGGGCACCGGAAGCTCAGAGGTAGTGGTGCTTGCTTATTGAGCTAAAGATCGCGGGTTCGAAACCCGGATCTGGCCCTTTAGTTTTTTATTTGAAAGGGGATAAAACTTTGAATACACACCGCGTCCTTCGAATGGGTCGTTAATCGATGGTCCCGAGCCTGTACGATGACAGGTACTCGTTGAAAACCCCTATCCAAAGGTAGGCAAAATTTATGTAGGACTCCCACGGCAGAGTCGGGCTCATGTCCACCAGAGCGGTGAAAGGGCGGTAGTAGGCGATATGACCTCATTAAAGACCGGACATGAGTCACAATAACTAAGTGACTATGACAAACTTATAAGTTTAATTTTCTCTATTTTTTTTTTTTTCAAAATTGATTTTTATTAATTAAAACAGTGTACACTATATTTCCTATTATAAAAATAATAATTTAAAAAACAAAATCATATTATGAATTTATTCATGCCAGACACGGACAAGGGTATTTACCTGCTCCCTCTCAGTTCCTGCACTTTTACACTATGATCCATGTAAGGAGAAGCTTTTGGATTCACAATCTGCCATACCTTTATTACCAATCAAAAATTTTATAATTGTATTCTATTTATTTTTCAACGGTTACACTATTTATCTATTAAGACTTTTCTTAGTTTTAAAAATTAGAATTCCTGCGGGTTGCCTCTGGCTTTCCAAGAAGAAAGAAATATGATACCTTGTGTTTCATTTTTTATTTTGTGAATCTAAATACATAAATACAATGCACAATGTTATTTTTTTAGTTCCAGGTTCATAAATATTTCATTAAAGAAATTTTAGTGTAGTTTCAGTGAAAATCAAATATATTTATACAATAATCAATGTGTCTTGCGAAAAAATATGAATGAAGGTACATACATTTAAACGTGTGTGTAGTTCCTGTACGTGATGTGATGTTTTGATATTATATTCGCTTCTCCATATATCATATTCTTGTTCCTTTTATTTAGTGGAGTGCAGAAAAACACAAAAACTTGCTACGCTTCCGTCACTAATTTTCAGAAATATTGCGTTCAAAAATTTCCTTTCATTGGGTGCACATTATTTCTTTTTCCCAAGTATTTAAAATATGTGATATTCTGTTATTCATAAAATATAATTTTCTTTTGTTTCACCGCATGGTGATACTTGGTGAACTTTATTATAGTATTTTTCTAATATGTGTAATGTTTAGATTTCTTGATTATTTCTCAAAAGTTCATGTTTTTGTATGTAAACTGTGGATATTTACTTTTTTTCACACCCCTAGTTGTCTAGATCGTTTTTATTTTCATTTAAGTTTTTGCTTGTATTTTTATAAAGTAACAAGTATGTAAACTGGACAAAACTAACGTATCACAAAAAACAAAAAAAAAAAACATGCAATTCCCCTCAATAATTCACTAGAATTTATTTACTTATGTGTATGTTTAAGGTTTCTATTAAGGAACTATTTTATCCATAAGACTTGTAATATCGTTATTTTTAAAATTTTGATTAATATCTGCCACTAATCGTCCACAAACGTCAACTGTCAAATTGATCCTGAACCAAACTAAGTTCTGAGCAATGTCCTCAGATAAGATGTGTGTGTTCTCGATTAATTTTCAACCTCATTCAGCCTCCTGATAGATCGACCAAAAATTCCAACCTTTCGAAGGTCAATTTTATATAGATAAGATTTTTCTTTAAAGACACATGAGTAAACAAATTCTAAAATCAATTATTACAGGGAATTACACGCTTTTTAGTTAGAGGATGTGATCATTTTCTTTAGCAGTTTATTTAAAGCCTTGCAGAGAAGAGACAATACTATAAGATTATTCATCTCCTGACAGGTGCAATTAATTTATCAATAATTCAATCCTTATTTATTTAATTGTTCAAAAATTAAATACAATCGGTAGAGCTAAATATATGCTGTCAAGCGAAAATATATAGCCTTTTTCTGTCAGGATAACGCTTAAAAATTAAAATAATTGAATGAGCATTACACCTTTCGGCATAGAGACAGTACTAAGGCCATGAGTTATATATTTTTAAAAATTCAAATATAATAATTAATAATTGAAGAGTTCAACAGTATGATGTGTTAATAATTCTAAGTTTATTTTTTCAGAGTATCAAAGTTATGTTTCATATATATATGATATGCTCTGAAGCTTGTTTTCCCTAAATATACTGAAAAATATAATTATGGTCGATTAGCCCAGTTGTAACATTCAACTTCTCAATGGCAGGGCAGTTAGGTTTGATCCCATGTTTGCAGATAATATTAGTTATTATAATCAATAATTATGTTTTAAGAAATGTTGTAGTTTCCTTAAGATATAAGACAAAATGTGTATGTAGTTATTTATTGTAAATAATAAATTTTTTTCATATTCTTTTATTTGAGTTTTATTTTTCTACTTCTAATAAATTGTTTTATTACAATGCACAAAACTGCACCAAATAATCATGTTGCATTCATTAAAATCCACTTCAACGTTATCATTGGAATGAATTTATCAGAAAATTGATTTGATTTACTTATTAGAGGGAAATTAAGAATCTGAAGTGAACGTAAAAAAAGTCGTCGATAAATGTACTTCCCCAGCAAGAAATTAATCAGTTATGTTTTCGCTCGAAATATAAAATTTCATATCGATTTTATTGTTGAGCCCCTTCTAATCCCCTTCGGCGGATTACGCTGAAAATTAGTAGTTGTCGTCCGTAGAGTGTTCTAAATACACATAACATTTTTCGTGTCGATACATTATTTTTGGGAGCTATTGTGTTCACAAACACACATAATTCATTTATGGAATCAGGAGGTCGAAAAAAATGAACTTTCGCATCGAATTTTGACCGATTACATAACTTCCCCTATACTTCGTATAGCTGGGGAAGTAGAAAAATTTTTTTTTATTAACTCAAGGTTATACGTAAGAAGAGTAAAAAAATACGTATTTAAAGTCTTCAATCTCCATAACGAAACGCCATAACAAATACTTGTTGCTAGGTATACTTTTTAGTCTGCATGCAAGGCAGAGTTGCCGTTCCGTTGTTGGAAGGAGCTTTAACAGTTGTACCTTACATTTAAGAATAGCATTAACGGATGGTAACAGCTACACAGAAAACGTGATTTAGCTACTATTAGAATCAGAGTCCAGCGCAATCTCATTTCTCCTATACTCTCATTCTTATCTAGATTGTTTGAACAAAAGATTTAATGGATTTCCGTTCATCAATGATGAGAATTAAACTTATTATAGTGATTGATATGTTATTAAACGAATGACATTTTCAATCTATGAATTTTGATTGCAGTGTTGAACATCATCATAAATTTATGAAGATTTATTTCAAAAATCGGAAATTATATCCAATGACAAATTTACTTATTATCCTCAAATTTTTTGACGTGAAAATGTCTATTCGCTCGCTAAGCACAGTGATAGACGGTCAAACATTCTTGTGTTACAAAATAACGTCAGATTTCAATTGATAATAACTACGAGACTAATAATGCGATAACAACGGTTGACGTCACAATGGATAGAGCATGTCTGTACGTGTTTGTTGTGCAGTGTTTGTTTTGCCTGTGATGTTATCGGGCTAGTGTGGGCGCCGGCGGATGATTGTTGCGAATTAGCGTTGTGTAAAATTAGAAATTAGTGTAGCGTGATAACGCGTTTAGATAGGACGTTGATTCGGGTGTCATTGTAAAGAGCTTGAAGAGCACTACTAGGACTCATGAACCGGACCTTTCACAGGACAAGTGAAACAATAAAAATATTCGCCGAAATATATGTAAAAATCGGTATTAAATTGAAAATTGCAAAAAAATTAAAGATGTCTCATATGAATCGTAAATAAGTGCGGAATTATAGAAAACGCAAATCAGAGGAAAGCTTGCATCAAAAGGAATTTTAAAAACCTAAAAAGTCTAGTGCCGAGCAAATGCAAGAGCTATGGCAGCATCGAAAAGAAAATGAAAAATGATTTTATCCCGACGTTTTCTCGGAAAATCTACGGCGTGTACCTTGACTACGCCTTAATGTTTTTTCAAGAAATTAATGGAAAATAGAAATTTTTATGACTATAGACTCTACAATGGGAGTCTTAAATTTAGCATTCCTAGGTTTATTCACTTAGGGTAGGGGTCCTTAATGAGTACCTGATATCGGACCGGCTCCGAACCATCGCTTAACATCCCATCCCAAGGCCGGCGTGCTCGATGTTTTTTCACCTATCAAATAAAAAATCAAAGGGTTACACGGCTGGGTTCTGAACCCGCGATCTTGAGCTCAGTAAGCAAGCACGCTACTTCTGAGCTTTCGGCGCCCTTTGAGTTAAGCTCCTGAAAGTAACAGTTATTTTTTATTGCTCCTGGAGCGATCTAGCGACAGAAAGGAGCAATAACTGATTGTCAGGAACGTATTGGCGCTGGGTTTAGTTCCATGAGTATTCCATATATTTATTTTTATACTTACTTATGCTTCTCATTTAAGTTTTAATTAAACTAAATAAACAAAAGACAATGTTCAATTATTGTTTTTGTACCTACATTGTTATTAGAATAAACCTTTTCTCTGATCCCTAGTTGGAGTGTAAGTTTTTTTTTTCTGTGGTAACCGTTCCAAAAACATTATTTATTCTGAAAGCTATAAGAAGTTTCTCTTGTTGAATATTCATGTTGTAAATTGTCTTCAGCTTACATTTATTGAAGTGGAGTTAGTTAATGTTAATTGTGCCCTGGTTTTAACTACAAGGTCATATCGCCTACTACCAGAGCGCTTTTTCATTACTCTGGTGAACATAAGCCTGACTCTACTATGAGTCCTAAACTTTGCCTACCCTAAATTTTTATTCACCTAGTGTAGGGGTTTTTAACGAGTATCACATCATACAGGGTCGGGACCATCGCTTAACGTCCCATTCGGAGGGCCTCGGCCGGGTTTCGAATCCGCGAACTTCAGCTCAGTAAGCAAGCACGCATACCACTGAGCTACCGGCGCCCTCATTGGCAATACTTGCTTAAAAATTGTTGACAATAATTCAGAATGAAATTCCACAACACATGATAGAATATGATCTCATGGGGCACCATAACGTAACAGGCAACGAAGTAAAGACGCCGTCGGAGCTAGAGCAAGTCACGATCAGTCAACGGAGATACTCACCTATCCCACAACTGGTGGATAAATGTTAATGTTTCCATTCGCTTTGTCGTCCCAGTTTCATAAGCTCAGATGTTTACAAATAAAATAAAAATAATTCCAAAATATGAATCCGGTTTTTGCCCTTCTTTAAAAAATATTTTTTGGATTTTTTCGAGTCAATTACATTATAAGATGATATGTTAGAGAAAATCAGAAAAATGAATTTCCTATAGGCAGGTCAAAAGGTGAATGCTGATAATTAAATTTTCACCTGTCAATTTCTCGGACGAAATTATAATGTATATTCCACTTATACAACTTTCATCCCATTGGATATCCCCCCTCTTCATATATTATTCAATTAATTAGAGAGAAGTGTGATCAGATCAAACATTGGAGGGTTCCGTAGATGAATAATACTTTTATGTATTAATGAATATACATTTAATAAACACATAGTTCTGTAATGTAGGTACCAATTTAGATTCTGCCTACTCACCTCTCATGGATAATTCAAATGCCATGGTTTCGAAAAAAGTTTCCATAATATAGATATTATAACATTTTAAAACCTCCTCCAACAGTGTCCGCCAGTTAAGCCTGTTTTGTGCAGCTGCTCTCCAGTGACGGACTCCAAGCAGGCTCCTTGCATCATTCGTCACACCATGCTGCCATCTGAGCTTCGGTCTCCCGACGTGTTTTGCTCCGTAAAGCCGGTCTGACGTCTTCCTCGGGATCTCATGTCCGGCCCACCACCGAGTCTTCTCAGCCTGATGACCTTTACAACGTCTGGCTCCTGTGTGAGGGAATAAACTTCTTGTTACCTCCGTCGCCTCCAGTCCTCTCCAGCGCGTATTATCCAGACCAAAAGATTTTGTTCATCACACTGTGAGATGGTCAAAGCCTCGGACGCGTGGGGCGGATCACCGTTTTGTGCAGCCTCAGCTTTGTTGTCGGAGGCGGCTAACTTAATGTCTCAGGCTGAAGAAACTTCTGCTCGCTGCCATTATTCTTCGCTTTACCTCTGCTTACATGTCGTTGTTCAGGTTCACCTGAGAGCCGAGATATATGTACAAACTCATGCACTTTCTCGAAGATGTAATTTAAAAGAAATAATAGTAATAAAGATCTTCTTATTTTAATAATGAAACAATAAGATCTAAAAACAAGCAAATTACATTTTTGAACGTCTATTAAATAGTGGCGTAAAATCTAAAATATTGACTACAAAAAATCTATTATATTGTTACTACCCTAAGATGAAAATAATACAAAACACTACATACCTTTCCATATATTTATGTAATTGTTCATTTATTCTTAAATTCGTTCCATAGTGCTCATTTATTTAATGCTAGATATTCTTATAATGGTAAATATTTATTTTTCCTATGTCATATTAAGAAAGATTTTGGAGGACGAGATTTCCCATAGAAATAAAATATGTTATCTTCCCACTATTTTATTTTCGGCCAGAACCGGATTTTAATGCAACTGCGTCATCATCAGTGGCACATAAATGATTGCATATAAAACATGAATAGAAAAGTAACTAAAGCATCAGGGTACTGTCAAAAGATAAAATAAAACTATCTTACCGGTACAGTGTGGAGTCTAATGAAAGACTGGCTAATAGCTCAAAGGGAGTTATTATAGTACAGTAGCTATAGTATTTATTATTTTCGAATGAATGTTTGTTATCCCCTTCTTTGACCAATTAGCCAGTGTTTCATTAGACTCCACACTGTACGGGTGGGGTAAGCCAGTTGTATTTAATTTTTGTTATTATGTTCCCTGAAGATTTAGTTATTTTTCCATATTTATATTTTGTATGTATTCATAGACGTGCCATTGATTATGACGCAATTGTGCTGAAAACCGGTTCTGCTAGGAAATAAAACAGTCTTTCTATAATTTTTTTTTTTCTTTTCTTTACATGAATGAAATATAAAACACATGAAGTTGTAACAATACCAGTGTTGCCATCCCATGATTTTAAGTTTGGTAGGAGGGAGCCATGGTGGCCGTGCGGGCTAGAGCGTAGGGCTTTGGTCGCATGGTCTCACCATGGTTTGCGAGTTCGAATCCCGTCTGGGAGTGAGTTTTATTTCGTAGATAGAACTCCCTCCCGGGGCCATGTATGTCGTAAATATAACTAAAATAACACATTGATGGCTAGTGTGGTGTCTGCCGAGGTCAATCAAAAAAAAAAAAAAGGTTGGTAGGTGTTTACGTATTTTTTTCTGAATAAATATATATTTTAATATATAATTTAATACATGTAATTTTATGTATGTATCCAGAACCCCATAAGAACTATTGATTTTCAGACAAATCGACGAGAGGGAAGGGGGGATTAGGGAGGGGGTGTAACACAAAAACTTTAATAACTGCTAATGTAATGAATGTAGCGACACATAATTTACTATGAGCATCCAGAAGCTCATATGTAAGCCAAGTATTGATATCGTGGGTATAAATAAAGTCCAAGTGTAGTAACCCACAATTTGCAAATTTTTCAGAAGCAAAAAACTGTTTTTTGTTTAATCTACCATAAATTGGTAGAAATAATTAATTTCCTAATTTTGTAAATAATGTTTCCATTGAAATAAAATAATTATACTAAGCTGATTGTTTTACCCTGTAATGACACTATCTTCTCGAAACAAAGAAAAAGTCATTTTGACATTCTTGTGGGTCATTTGGCCTTTATACCCACGATATTTAGCCCCAAATGGTAGATTCGTTTGGACGGAGAGTGAAAACTCAATTGATTAATTTGTGTGAGGTACATTGCCGATGATTCCCTGACAAATTTTTACTGTTGTAATACTGAGTTATGGCCGCAGTTGGGAGCTGACAGAATTTCTCTGGTTATCCCGACAAGTGGCATATTTCTTGTTTTCTGAACAAAGGCCTGCTATCAAAGTCTTAAGAGGTTCCAGGTCCCCCGCTAATGGTGGAAATGACAAATGTTCTTTTGGTCTGACATCAGAAAGATGGTTCACCGGTTAACTGAAATAATTATTTTCAACTTAGAAACAATACAATTTCATCAAAAGAAATTGTCATATTTAATCTTGAATCAAATCTTGAATTCATTCAAAATTAATTTATATTATTCCTCTTTACAGTGATTCAATATTATTCATTTGTGTAAATGAATTAGCTTGCATTCTTAAACAAACATATCTTCTTAATGAGTAGAATTACTCTACTTACTGGCTACTAATGTCTCCAGTTAGTCATATTGTAAAATTGTAATGAGTACAAATTACTCAGAACCGTTTTGTAAATGTTAGTTCAATGGGTACTGACGGGTCATGAGACTTCTTTTTACGTCCTCTATTATACGAAATATAGAAGTTATGTGATCGGTCAGAAATTCGATGTTTTTCCAAACCAGTTCTGTGCTAATCTCGAGTTATTAGAGTTTATGTTAAGCCTCCCCCTAACCCCCCTTCCCTTTGGCCGATTTAACTGATAATCAATAGGTGTCGTCATTAGAGGGTTCTGGATTCACATATAAAATTTCATATCGATACATTCATTCATTCATTCGAGAGTTATCGTGTTCGCAGGCGCACACACACAGACAGACTTTTTTTTCATATAAAAAATAAAATTCCGTTGAAAACTCCACATCGAATTTTTGTCCGATTATATAACTTCCCTTATACTTCGAATATCTGGGGAAGTAAAAATTGGATGTCACAACAAAACAGGACCAGAACCAAATAACTGGGAAAAAAGAAGCGAGAGAAGTTAGGTAAACATTCCTTCAACTTCTCCCCTGGCCGATCACACAGTTGTCTGATCAGTGTTTCCTCTCTCCCTCTGTATCCGACTTGTATTTTCCCTTCCTTCAGTGACTTCCAGAAGACTGGCTCCAATTGTCGCTGATCAACTAACCATGTGAAGGCATCCAAGGATCTTTTTTTATCCAACGGAGTCTTGCCATGTTGATCTGATATGATCGAATAGACATAAGAAGAATTTAGTATATCAAATGTTTAGAGTTCCATAAGGCAAAAATATCAAAATGAATTTCTTATAATCAATGTCTGCTCGTCCCCTTTTTGGGATCTTGTAGAATGCTAAAACCGTATACGCTAGGCCAGATTTGGCTTAAACATTTTTAGATAGAAAAATTCAAACGTTAGGCGGCCATGTTAGATACTAATGAAGATACTCGCCGAAACTAATCGGGGACTAATTTTCTAATAAAGGAAAAAAGTCGTCGGTGAATCACTAATGTACTTCCCCAGAACTAATTAATCGATTAAGTTTCCGCTCCCCTCCAAAACTCGACCGTTTGCATTAAAATTCAACAGTTGACTTACATAGGGACTGTTAAATCTTCATACTAAATTTTATGTTGATAAATTCATTACATCGGCCGTTTTTAGAGTTTTTGAATTGGACCCTTGGGTTTGGATCATCCCTTTCCCTTAACTCCCCTTCCGTTCTACCGATTCCGCTGAAAATTAACGCGTGTTGTTTTTATGGTGTTGTGGTCAAACATAAAATTTCATACATTGAGATCCCAATACATTCATTCTAGCGGCAGTCATTAGGATATTTGTGTTAAGCCTCTCCGTAGTTCACAGGTGGTCAAATAAAATATAGTATGACCTCTCACTGATTTTTATTAGAAGTAGCTAGCCGGCTTTCGAGGTTTCCCTCATCATCAGGCAGTCTACAAAAAAAACATCCTTAATATAATATAAAGGCAACAAAGATAAATATATTAAATTGAAAACAATTTGAAAAAATAATTAATTAATTAATTTTAATTGTTTTAATTTTTTAATTAATTTTTTCAAATTTTTTTCAATTTAATATTCTTTGTTGCCTTTATATTATATTAAGGATGGTTTCTTTTGTAGACTGCCTGATGATGAGGGAAACCTCGAAAGCCGGCTAGCTACTTCTAATAAAAATCTGTGAGAGGTCATACTATATTTTATTTGACAACCTATGATATAATCACTTTTCACTACATCAGCCATCTTCATATTATTTTCCCTAGTTCCCTTTGGTCGATTTGGATGAAAATCAATAGGTGTCGTCCTTAGAAGGTTTGGATTACCATATAAAATTTCATATCGAAACATTCATTCTATTGAGAGTTATCGAGACACACAATTAACTCAAAAACTCTAATAACTGTCTCTGTAATGAACATGAAAATTTTATATGTGAAACCAAAATCTCATAAGGACGACACTGATCAATTTTCAGCGGAATAAGCTGAAGGGAAAGGAGGATTAGAGGGGCACAACTGAAAAAACCCAATAACTGCCGGTGTAAATGAATGTATCGACATGGAATTTCACACAGTCAGACAGACAGACATTCCATAACTTCCCTTATACATCATGTAGCTGGGGAAGAAAAAACAATTAAATTAATTGGAGAAGTTATAAATATATTATATATAAACTTCATTATTTAATTATTTTTATATAAGTCACATTATTTAATCATTTAGCATTTTATAAAGATATTCTTTTTTATCATTTAACTATTTTTAATCTTATTTTTTATTTTTTTATTTCTGTCTAATACTATACTAATACTCAAGATAAAAGAGTTCCATTAATTAATTATTTCTCCTTCAATATTCAAGACATCTTACCAATTCTTGTATATACAGTAGAGCGTCGATTATCCGAACAACAGCTATCTGAACGTTCAATCACCCGAACTTGATATTTTTCCATTGAATCCCTCTCCATTAGTATGGTCGGTTACCAGTCAATGCTCTCAGTTTCAAATCATTCATTGTGAGGTGTACATTGAATTAGTTACTGGTTACATATTTTAAATAAAACTTACAACATGTCGACTAAAAGGAAAGGAGTAGTGCTTTTATTAAAAAGATGAAATGGAAATTATTATGCGGCTGAAGAAAGGTGAAACGGGTCAGGCATTAGCTATCAAGTTCGGTGTTGCTGAATCAACGATAACGGGAATACAAAATAATTCTGATTCAATCACTAGGTATGCTAGGTAATCTTGACAGTGAGGAGGGCAGTTCATATCGTAAAACTATGAAAAAACCGAAATCCGAATTTTTGGAAGATGCTGTATTCACTTAGTTTTTGCAATAACGGGTTTCTGGGCAGCCCATGAAGCTTCATTCATCGCAAGTTCTGGGTGGCTGAAAATTTTCGATTATCCGAACCACCCCACGCAACATTAGTTCGGATAATCGACGCTCTACTGTATTTATTCTTAGCTGCGAATAAAGGGGGCCGAAATATACCTGCAAAATATCTTTAAAAAATGCATATAAATAAATATACAAATATAATGAAACAATGTATTTTATGAAAGAAAAGCTTGAAAAATACTGATATGTTGACTGTGGTGTAAGTAACTTCTCCAAGTTTCAAAATTTTGAATGTACTTCCAGTATATTCCAGTGCGTAAGTGTTCTCTAGTTAACGATTTTCATAACTAAGAAGTTTTACGGTATTTTCCGCAGGACCATCTTACATCGCAGATTACTTGATATCGCCGGCTGATCGAAGGTTTCTATATCCCTGGAAGACGACTTGAGCATTTTTCGGGTTAAAACGATCGAAACCTCATTTCCTGGCTTTGGGAAGGGACCTCGAGCGGATAATCGGGTTGGGGGCTCATCCTAAATGTGCTGAATGGGGATCATGCCTGCACTGCACCCTGCTGGTAGTCTATATATAATATATTCTCTGGAGACTGCTTCTCAGAGGAATATATTATAAACATATCTTGCAAATTTACATAAAATATTCAATCTATAATATATTCTCTGCTCTCGATTAACAGAGGTAATGGTTGGGTGCGGATACCACGGATAAATCAAAATCACGGTTTACCCAAAGGTGAAAGTAAACATGCGTGTTTTTCTTTAGAAATGTAGATGAATGAGGTTAATATGTAACGAGAACTCTTAGAAGCCAGGGCTGAGCAATATTCAGTCATTGATGGAACTGCAGCGGTGCTCACTTCACTTCAATGCAGACAATAAACATCTCTTTCGGTGGTCCGCCTTTCCTAATAAACTTAATTGAAAATCTTTTTACAACCACGATTTTTATACTAAGTCTGGGACAAATTTTCTTCTGTCTCCTCACACTCTATCTACCCCTTACTCTCTAAAATTAATTTTATTTCAACCCTTGTCTGGGCATCCTCCCTTCTCTTTTATAATCAACCATCATAGTCTTATGTTCTGTCGATTTTATTATTCTATTTTATTTTTATCTTAGATATTCTTTTTTTTTTTTTACATATTCTTTTTTATTTATATAGATACTTTTATTTTTATTTTTTTTCATCATAATGAAGCTGTTAATTTTATGATTATTCCTGCTAATCTTCTGCTTATCTATATTATTAATTGTCTAGTTTTTCTCCAATGTAGCACAAATTTATTTATCTATTTATTTATTTCCTTGTACGTCATACTGATATACTATATTTCATTGTTCCTGTTCTTTACTCTATATGTATTTACCTCGGTCCCAGAATAATAAATTTCTTTTCATTTTCATTTCATTTAATAAGTAGGTACCGATGAAATGAACGTATCGACATGAAATTTAGAGGAGATTTAGGAGTCTCCCTGGGTTAAGCCATTGTTTTTCGATAATCTGCTTTTTAAACATTTCCACCAACTTCCAATTTGAAAACCCCTTTCTTGCCTCTTTTTTTTTTTTGAACTCCCACACCATTACATGCCGAAGGAGCTCACATGTCTTTTTTCATTTCAAAATGTAAGTTAGCGAGGTTTCCGATCCAATCTCTACTAGTCACGTGACATAAGGTCAAATTATTTTTTTCGGTTAATGTTCGAAAATAATTTTCGTCAAATAAAATATAGAGGAATATTGTTCCACTAATCAAAACATGTTCAACAAAGCTCCCTGACTTTGGAAAATCACTTCAAAAAGTTTCCCTCGGTTTGCCGTAAGGTGGTAAGGCGATTTTGTTCCGACTCAAACTGAATATTAAAACGCGAAGTTCCACCCCGGGTGGTAATCTGATAGTTTTTGCGGATTTCTGTAAGAAGATAACTCCTGATAGAATGAATGTCTCAACACGATTTTATATGTGTATCTAGAACCCTCCAAGGACGACATCAATTGATTTTCACAGGAACTCAACTCAAAAGTATTGGAAGTCTCCACCTGAAATTTTATATTTACATTCAAAATCACATAAGGAAAGCAAATACCCTAATAACTGACGGATAGGACAGAAAATGTCGCCCAAACTGTCGATTGGCTTTGGAGGGAAAGCGAATACGTAATTGATTAATTCGTGCTGGAGAAATACACAAGTGATTCAAGCCTTATTTCTTTTAAGTATCAGTATGGAGACCTAGAACCTGTCCAGCATTGGAGGCAGTCGAAGAAGAAAAGGTGAGCTGAAGTTGAGAGGAGTACATGCTGTTCACCACCGGCACTCCCTAAATATTTTTGCTAAATTATAATAGCAGATCTCTTGGCCAGTGCCACCTCAGACTCTGGGGGGGAAAGACTTTGGATTGGAAAGACTGAATACGCTTGATGTTAGATTGCTATTATTTGAAGAGATTTTTTTATTACGTTGTCTAATAAAAGTTTTTGAGTTGGAGCACTCACAAAGTTAGACAAACATAACCACAGGCAGATTTCATCGCGAAAATGGTCAAACAGTATTCAGGGGACCTTGAGACTTGAAATTCCATCAAATCTCGAATTTTTGCACGATTACAATACGTCCTTATATTAAATAATAATAAATAAGAAAGTAAATGAAAACATTGAATACCTAAAAAAGGAAATGGACTCACTTTTTTATGGAAAGTGAGTGACTCGTCTGTCATGTAGAAGGGGGGGGGGGTTGACTGAAGTGGGGGGGAGGGGGGGGGGGGGGGGTATGGATAGGACGTGGGGTGAACAGATCTTCAGTTGGCTTCAGTAGTGAGGAGGGGTAACAACTCGCCCTGCCTCCTCAGTTTTACGTAATTCAGCCAAACTAAATTTTTCACATTTTCATTGCTCGAACCACGAATTAAAGGTAAAACTAGACCTATTTATTGGAACAAAACTTAATTTTGACTCCAATGCTATTTTTATTTATATATTATGAAAAGATAGTTTATATTTTATATATTTAAAAATATTATGCTTTCATATTTTCTTAAGAACACTCAATATTTATAAAAATTGTAGAATTGGTGTGCCGTAATTTTTAAAATATAAAAAAAAATTACGTAATTGACAAATAAAAATATTCTTTCATTTTACGTGACATTTTACTAGTTCGATTCATGGTTAATTCTAAAAGAAATCTCCAATTTCCTGCCTAAATACATGTCATTGTTTTCTGTACGCAAACACCTGAAAAATATTCATAACAAATTTCTGGATAACTGATACCTTTTTTATATATATGGTTAAGGGATTTATGGTATACGAATATTATAATATTTATTGACTCTTACTGCTCATATTTATATTTCTTAATATAAGTTTAACCGCGATCTAAGAACTTTGAAGTTTTATTAACCTACCATTAAGTCTTCATCAGTAATATCCGTCTATGGTATCAGGTCTGTCAAACAGTAAATCAGACTTCCATATTTATGTTTCCTTGTCTCCAAAAGCCTAACTTCACAAGATAATTGAGTTCAACGTTTTTCATTAATATATATATATATATTTTATATTCTTGAAAAACGTTGAACATTATCTTGTGAAGTGAGGCTTTTGGAATCGTAGGGTTCCTGACAAGCAAAGAGAATTGTGGAAGTCTTCAAAATCCTTAGAGCACGGTTAAACTTATATTAAGAAATAAGCTACAAATATGAGCAGCAAGAGTCAATAAGTATCGCTGTTGACGCCCTTTTTTGTAGTATTTTATGAAGGTAAAAAGTCGACGGTGAATCACTGGTTATGTACTTCCCCAGCAAGAGTCAATTAATTTTCGTTCTTCCAAGCCAATCGGCCGTTTGGGCTAAATCTCAATATTTGACCCATAGTGGTTTTGAATCTTCATACTAAATTTGTCAGATATTGGGATTTTTTATTTGAACCCCCGTCGGATTTCCTCCTCCCCTTTGGCTGATTCAGCTGAAAATTAATAGACGTCGTCCTTATAGGGGTTTTAGTACACTTATGAAATTTCGTGTCAATACATTCATTACAACAGCACTTGTTCTACTTTTTGTGTTAAGCCTCATCCTCATCAACCCACATCCCCCGTTCCCTTTGGCCGATTTGGCTGACAATCTATACGAGGGTTCTGGATACATATAAAAAATTCCGCGGTTAATACATTCATTCTATCGGGAGTTATGTTCACAGACATAAATTGTTGATACTTCGAGCGGCAGAGGTAGATAGGAGAAGATAGTGAAGTTATGTCAATGAGGATTCAGAAGTAAAAAGGAAGTTGTAGTGAGTGATACGTGTGAGGTCCCTTATCAGAGCTCGTCTATCTCACATCAGTTTTACCCCATCGTCATTAGAGAACAAACATCAACCTGCGCGCAGCTGCGGCAAGAGTTGGGCAACCTGCGGCCCCAGGGTCCAAAAGTTTGAAAACCTACAAACTTTTAACTTCCCCAGCTATACGAAGTATGCAATCGTTCAGTATTCATAACTTTTATGGACCCAGAACCCTTCAAGAACAACACCTATTGATTTTCAGTCAAATCGGCTGAGTCAGAGGAAGGCTCAAATTTAAAACTCCAATAACTGCCGAAGTAATACATTTATCAACACGAAATTTTATATGTAAATTCAAAAACTCTTAGGGACAAAATCTATCTATTTTCAACTGTATCGGCGAAAGAAAGCAGGGTGAATATCAGCGGCTCAACTTCAAAATGCTAATAACTCCCATATATAATGAATATGTCAAAAGCCAAAGAGAAGGAGTATGGTAAATTGAAATTGTATACAATTAAAATAATTAAATAAATAAATAAACCATTAATTACCACATTTCCTGTAGAAATTTTATAACTCTAGTCTTTTACTAAATTTTGATTTCTACAATAATTCCCGAAAAGGGCCCTAAAAAAATATCAATGCAGTGCAATTTTTAAGAAAGTCCACGTATATTTTAAAATAATTATATTAAACTTTTCATTTGGATTTCTAAAGAGATGCCATATGTTTTTAAAATTTTTTAAAAATATTATTAAATCTAATACAAAAGTTTTAAATTATCTTACTAGGCCAATTGGGAAAATGAATAGCATAGAATTTACGAGAACAAATAATTAGGTTTATTTACTTAAACTACATAATAAAATTAATAACTAAACATTGAAACAAAAATCAAAAGAAAAATCGTATAAATTAAATTCTTAAAACTATTTCAATCTTTTTTCTGTTTTATATTTTGGCCATTCTTCATATCAAAGTTATATACTTTTTGGGCTTATATATTTTGTACATATAAATAAATAATAGTACCTTCTTTTCCCATCAATTTTACTGTTAATTTACACCTACTTAGTTCATCACATCTTAAGCCTAAAAACTCTCACTCCATCTCAACTCAGACCATATACCATTGACTCAGACCTCGACTCTTCTCTACACTAATTAAAAAACAGCTGATGGTCGTGTTTTGTTTTTTATTCATGTTTTTTTTTAACAAAATGCATTCACATTATTATTAACCAATTTAGTTGCTTCTTTATATAAATAAATATAATTAATTTGTATAATAATAATTTGAATGTGTGTATTTTTTTTTTATACATCACAGGAGGGGTGTATTTTCACGTAATATAGTATGACGATTGAGATAGTCGCTGAGATCCGATACCGGATCAGTATACCAGATATCAGTAAATTGGTTTCAGAGGAAGAATAAGAATAATTGGCGCTGGGAAGTAGATTATTGTAGTGATTCACCGGCCACTTACTGTTCATTCTTCTACTTATCCATAGTCTCGCGTTGTTACCCTGTTCTTGTCTTTCGTTTCTTCAGTTTGTCTTCATGGTTGAGGTCTAAGGAGAGGTTGGATTCAAACTGTAGTAGACTCTTTAAACGAGAATAAACCGGAGAGACAGACAAGCTTCTGGGCACTAAACCTTATAATATCGTAGAGGCTTACAACACATTCTCGTTGATTTTGGATGCCTTTTCCACACAAAATTATGAGGTGATCCACATGGATGATCATTTATCATGTTGAGGGATCCAAAACAGAGCAAGGAACTTCATTAATATCCATACCAAGACAATTTGCAATCTATCAAGTAAAAACATGGTGGCTCTGGTAGCTTTGGGATACACGCATAAAGACTGTTTCAAGCTAGAATACTATATATATTGGAAGGGGGTACCTAGGGACCTAAGCATCCAATGCTCTTATCCCTTCTCTGTTAGCTTTACTGTGCGAATCCTAAATTTTGCCTAATCTAACTTTTATTCATGAGGGTAGGGGTCTTTAAAGAGTACCTGACATCATATAGGCTCGGGAACATAGCTTAATGTCCCATCCGAAGGACGGCGAGCTCAAGGTTTCTTTACTCCCTCTTAGAATGAAAAAAGTCTTCGGTGAATCACCGGCAATGTACTTCCCCAGAACGAATTAATTAACTTTTCGCTCCTCCTCCAAAACTTGTCAAATATTTGCGCTAATATTTATTCAACAGTTGACTTACCTAGGGGCCCCAAATCCTCATACTAAATTTCGTTTCGATAAATTCATTATATCGGCAGTTATTATTGCTATTGTTATTGTCGATACATTCACTCTATCGGAAGATATAATGTTCACAGACACATCAGACAGACAGATATTTTTGTTTTCTTTTCGGTATCTAGATGCCGGGAAACATGAAGTTCCGTAGGAAAATTCGCTTCGAATTATCGGCCGATTACAATACTTCGTATAGCTGGGGAAGTAAAAGCTTCGGCCGAGTGTCGAACCCGCGATCTTGATCTCAGTAGGCTAGCAGGCTACCTGTGAGCTGCCCTTTTGATAATAGATCTGCAGAGATGAACGAACGTTCATTGGTAGTTGAGAGGGGGATGCCTCAGTTTTTGTCTTTTAAGTCTAGTATGAGGATTCCATGCCAGGCATCGGTAAATAAATAACCCAAGGTAGTGGACCCGATTCGTAACGGCAAGGGGTGTGTTATAAAGAGTGACATCCCCGGTTTGAAAACTCAATATCGGATTATTCTATAACTTCCTGTGGGGTAGCGTTGGATAGAAGTTTAAAAAAAATCTTGAATCAGAGAAAAATATATCCTGAAAATTAATTATTATATGTATATTTTATTTTCCCAAGAGTTATAAACCGTAGGTCTTCTTATGGGTCTTGATCTTAAAAGCAAAGAGGATTTTAACTGCCAGCCGTATTGGTCTGATGATCTTTGAGAAAACAACATAAACTTATATTTATTACTTTCAAAATTGTGGTATAGGTTCTGTTCGCCACTATTCAGTCATTTTAATTAGGTACCTTACTCATTTAGTATGGTAGATAATAAGGTGAAAAAAAGGCCTCCAGTAGCTCAGTGGTACTGATGCGCTTGCTTACTAAGCTCAAGATTGCAGGCTCCAAACCCGGCGGAGGTCCTCAGGTTATTTGTCTGAGAGGTGAAAAAACCTTGAGCACGCCGTCCTTCGGATGGGACCATCCAAAGGACGGCGTGCTCAGGGGTTGCACTCAATAGACAAGCACGCTATCTCTGAGCCGGCGCCCTCAGATTTGTGTTCAATAACTTTATTTGCTACTACAATTGTCTTTTTGGTTTCGTCTCTTGTTTGCACTTTACCTCTTGTTTGCCCTTTAAACTTTGGACTTCAGTCCCTATCGAGATATTTTGACTCTCGAACCATATTTGTTAGTTGCCGCGGGCCTCATATACAATTATATATCCCCAAATTATATTTGGACCCACTACTAAATTTTTTGGAGTGAAAATTTAAAACAGAATGAATTATTATTATTGTTTTTATTATTTCCTTTAAATCATAACATGTATATATGCCATAAAAATTGTAATCATAATAGTAAAAATAAAAATAATATAAATAACAATAGAAAATAAATTAGTAGAAAAAATAATAATGTATAAGATCATCATGTTTTTATTATTATTCATATATAGGTTTCGGTTTTATGACTCATGCCCGGACTTTTACTACGAGGTCATATCGCCTACTACCAGAGCGCTCTTTCTTCACTCTGGTGGACATGAGCCCGACTCTACTGTGGGAGTCCTAAATTTTGCCTACCCTAAATTTTTATTCACCTAAGGCAGGGGTCTGTAACGAATACCTGACATCATACAGGCTCGGGACCATCGCTTAACGTCCCATCCGAAGAACGGCGTGCTTAAGTTTATTTTACCTCCCAGATGAAATAAACTAAGGGCCTCGGTCGGGTTTCGAACCCACGCTCTTGAGCTCAGAAGCCAAGCACGCATACCACGGAGCTACCGGCGCCCTCTTATTCATATATATACAGATACATATAAACATAGATAATATAATAATGATAATAATGAAATGATCGAATAATATTTAATTTATTTAATTAGTGAGATTTTGTTTCTCAACTCTTTGACTTGGCTTTTGCAAGTCGATCTCAATGCGTGTATTTGCACATGTTTTGTGCAAAAACATATTTTGTAAAATTGTGATGAATCTCGTGGGCCGTAAAATTAATGAAGGCGGGCCGCGGGTTGGCCACTCCTGGGTTAGACTATTGTCTTATCGATCTTTTGGAATTTCTTCAAATCTAATGCCCGTTAATGAATTTTCGCTATTCATTTTTCAGGAGAATAGACATTTTACTCCGTTGCTCTAAAAGAATTCTTAGAGATAAAACTTCGTCTTGTTTCACCACCACTTTGTCGGTTAGCGGCAAATTGAAATAGGCGACAATAAGGTTCAATAAATGTCAAACATTGAGGTACATCTCATGAAATGGTTCAGTGAGAGCAATAAATGTGATTTAAAGTGGAAAGGAATGTCTGGTAGAATGATAACTCCGCTCCTGGCTCCTGTCGCTATCCTCATAAAAACCATTCCAACCTCTTATAAGACATGAAAATCCATTTAATATCGCCTCCTCTCCTTGACAACGAAATACAAGATGTGCATAAAACGACATTTTTACTGACACATTGTGTTGCGAGTTATTGGGGTTTGGAGGTTAAGGCGAAAGTTTTTTAAGAGGAACGGAAAACATGAAATTCTAGTCAAAGCTCCACATCGATTTTTCTGAATGATTATAAAACTGCCCCTAACTTCGTATAGTTGAGGAAGTAACAAACTACGGATAGGGGAAAAAAAGTAGGATGCCCCATGAAGTATTGTCACAAGGGATAATGAATTATTATAATTGGTCCTAATGGCTGTTTCCAGAAATTCAACCGTTCACATTGTTCAATCGTCTGCAAACGATACCGACGATTCTATTAGACATAGGTGGACGTACAAGTCATTCTATTCGGGGCGAAACTATCTACTAAAATTACAACCGGCGATTTTCGATTTAAACTTTTTTTCTACGATTGTTTGCCATCTTACCACATAAAAAAAATGTTCACAACAACATTAATGTCTTCACATTCCAAAAATTGATTCTTGATCCAATGCATTTTTCAGAATTAATAAGAAAAAATTTGGGTAGTCAAGAAATGGATCCTACGATTATGACACTTTTTAACCTCCACCCCCTCCTCTTTGGTAGGTATTACTGAAAATTTGAAAGTACGAGTATGTATATAATTAATATATATTTTAGCATGTCCACCCTATGGACAATTATTGTCATTATTGTACAGCAAAGACCAGTGACACTACGAGCGAATCGAGGCCACTTGGAGCTGATTTGAAAAGGATCTCATTTAGAAGAATATGCTCGGAACTAGCGATGCCTGCGAGTGAATCGCGATCGCTAGGAGCGAAACAAGAGCGAATTGTGGGTTGTTTGGAGTTGAATTGAAGATAATTTCATTTGAAAGAACATGCTCGGAACTAGCGATGCCTGCGAGAGAATCGCGATCTCTAGGAGCGAAAACAAGGAACAAAGAATATAGAGGAAAGGAAGGAAGTAGGTAATTGTTTAAATCCGGAGTTGCATGAACGACCAAGGAGGGCTGAGATCCCCTATTCATGGAAGAGGCTTACGCAACCGGTGATTGGCTGGAAGTAAATTAGGCGGGAACGAACAGCCAATGAGATGTCGGGTCCGTCCCCATCATCAAAGAACCCACCCTCTTCAGTCATCAGTCTACGTTGAGACTTGGGCTGCTCAGATCACGTCATTTATATCTTTCTATTTTAGATTTTACAGTTGAGTTTTAAATATGTGAATTCACTCCTCCTTCATGCTTGGGCCGATTAGGTCACGTCAGTTTTACTTTAACATCTGCCCTCCGAGTCGGATCCAAATGGGTTGTGCTAGTGCGAACGTAACAATTTAGACAGGGTTTTATTTTATGTTGAAAATAGGATATTCTCCCACAGAGTGGTTATACAAAGTGGCCACTCGAACTATTCAGTGAATTATAGTGTATTTCGGACGGTGTAAAGCCAGTGAAAGATGTAACTTCTAGTGTGGCCTCGAAACCGGACAGATCTTCAATGACTTATGAAATACGTGACTGGCTAATTTCTGCGGGATGTCCAGATAAAGATAATCGCACCGTCTTCGCCAGGGATATCATAATCAAGGTACCTGTAATATCGATTCTAGGATAGATGTTTTTAGAAATGATTCAGTCCTTCCGACATAGGCCCATTTTATTTGTAAATGATATTTTAATTTTATTCTTAATGTTTCTACAACAACAATTAGTCTTTAAGCCATATTTAAAAAATAGTTTTGTAAATATGTACTCATTAAAATAAATATGTTACAGTTCTAAGTTGATTCATTCCATTTCCCCCCCACTCATGTTTCTTCAAGTTTGCAACAGTAGTTAATTATTATTAATTACTGGTGACAACTACACATTAGGAACTTGTAACCGTTCTTCCCGTGAGGAGTGTACTCAGCTATTCAAGGCATTTTTCTTGTTAAAGTCGCGATTTTAAAAATTTTCGATTTTAATAATTTTTCCATTAAAATTTTTTATTTACTAATTAAATTCTCACACACACTCTCTCAAGAAGGGGAAAGGTGGTTGCAATATATATATATATATATGTTAGGGGAAGTTATGTGAACCGGACAAAGCATGAGTTTTACTGGAATTCCATGAAGTTTTCCGAAAAAAAATATATTTTGGGCTGTATGTCTGTAAACATAACTGCCGACCAAATAAACAACACACGAAATTATACACGTGGAAGGACCTCTATCAGAAAGAGACATTGATTTTAAGACATATCGTCCAAAGGAGTGGATGGATCACAAAACTCATGTTTTGCCCGGTTTACATAACTTCCCCTAAGTTATATATATAATAATCCCCTATTCAAGGATTTTAAAGGGGGGCGGTAGCTCAGAGCGTACTTGTCTACTGCGCTCAAGGTCATGAGTTCCAAACCCGGCCGAGGTCCTTAGGTTTTTATCTGTTATCTGAAATGTGAAAAAACTATGAGTACTCCTTTCTTCGGATGGGACGTTAAGGACGTTAATTGCCAAGATTATACGATGTTAAGTACTCATTAAAGACCCCTACCCAAGATAACTTAACAAACGGGTAAGCAACATTTAAGACTCCAACTGTAGATAGAACAGAGCAACGAAAAGGCTCTCTAGTAGTGGGTGATGTGACTTAAAGCGCGGGCATAAGTCACAATAACTAATTACTCATAAAATTCTGAATTGTACAATGTAAAATTTTTTTTTGGTATATTTATTCTGTTGCGAGTTATTCATCCACTCCTCTGGCCGATATGTCGGAAAATCAATGTGTCTTTCTGAGAGACGTTCCTTCCACGTGTATAATTTCGTGTCGATTTGTTCATTTTGTCGGCAGTTATGTTTTTCAGACCTACCGCACCCTTGCTTCAAAAGTGCCACAACTCAAAAAACTCAGTTTTTCAGGAAATGCGAAAAACAGCTTCCAGCTAGGTTAGGTGAATTTTAGTTGATCTAGTGACGTCACCAAGCAAAACTATGCGTATAATTTACGATAGATTGTGGTCCTGCAGATTTTCCAAGTTTTCAACTATAAATCTCGTTTTTTCGAGTTGTGACCCTTTTGTTGCCTAACAAAGACTAATGAGTGCAAACATAAAAAACGACACAACTGTTACCTAGCGGTTGGATTTTCAGTGCATTATCTGGCGCTTTAGGTGATTGGTATAAACTTAAAAACCAAGTCGAATGACAGTCTTAACTAAAAAACCCGAATTTTTGAGTTGTGGCACTTTTGAGGCAAGGGTGCGATACAGCCCAACATATATTTCTTTTTTTCGGAAAACTTCATGGAATTCCTTTGAAAACATATGTTTTTCCCGGTTTACATAACGTTCCCTAAACTACGTGTAGCTGAGGAAGTAAATATTTGAAATTGTCTCCTCATGTCGACATGAGCACGAATATATTCCCATGAAAGCAACAGTGGGCTATTTCTTATATTCAAGAATGTATAAATCTTTTTTGGGAATTGGATTCACCATACTTTAACAAATCATGAAATGTACCAAGATGAAACATGGTTCACACATGCAGAGTGTAGGTTCGCTTTCCCAACCATTGTCTCATTCATATATCTGAGACTGCAGTTTGGTTAAACATGAATGAACATGATCCAGATACCACGCACCGCTTCATTGTATTGGAGGTTTTAAAAAATTCTGATCCCCTCCCACATTTATTTCTAATGTGAATTTTATTCGATTGTAAACCTTTCTGGTAAAAAAAAGGTTTAAGTGTTAATCTTAAATAAATGATAAATGAATAAAAATATAATTCAAATAATAATAAATAAATAATTTAAACAAAAAGAATAAATAATAAAATTTCCAAGTAGAATTACCACATATCCTGTAGAAATTGTATCTCTTTTCTTTTACTAAATTTTGATTTCTACAGTAGTTTTCGAAAAGGGCCTAAAAAATATCAAAAGTTCAAGACGAGCAATTTTTAAGGAAGTGCTCGTAGGTATATTTAAAAAAATTTCTATAACCAACTTTTCATTTTCATTTTTAAAGAGATGCCATTTTAAATTGTTTTCAATAATATTAAATCTAATTCAAAGGTTTTTTAAATTATCTTACTGGGCCAACAGGGAAAACGAATAGAATAGAATTTACGAGAACAAATAGTTTGTGTTTATTATTTAAATCATCTACATTATTAAATAAAAACTAAACATTCAAACAAACAAAAATCAAAAGAAGAATCTTAAAAACTAAATTCTTAACACTATTTCAATCTTTTTTCAGTTTTATATTTATACTAGCAGTAATACCCGGCGTTGCCCGGGGAACTTTGACTTTTCTACTATTATCTCCTATAAGTCTTTTAAATTCTTCAACAGTACATTCATGATGTTATAATTTTCAATTATTCATACGGAATAAGGCTTATAGTCCTTCAACGTCAAACACCCCAGCTAGTAAGTTTTTAGGACCCCTGGGCATCACAGCTAGTATGCGTCTTTCAACGGCGGAAACCACAGATAGTGAATACTTAGCATCGCTGGACATCCTAGCCAGTGCGTACTTAAGAACGCTATTGACCGCAGCTAGTAAATGCCTTGCAACAGCGGACCCCACAGCGAATACATAGTTACTACTACTACATGTGAAATTCATGACAATCCGATTACCCTTCAATGATTCAGCATTATTTTTATGCTTAGCCCCCCCTCCCAAATTTTTAAAACGTCACATAGTGTATTTTTTTATTTGACCATCAAGAATCCTACATGTGAAATTTCGTGACAATCCGATCATCCGTTAATGACCTATCACTATCTTCAAATTTAGGCCTACTCCCATAACCCCCCTCCCGTTCACAATTTTTTGACGTCACACAGCCTATTTTTCTATTTGGCCTTTATGAATACTTCATGTGAAATTTCGTGACAATCCGATCATCCGTTAAAGAATTAGCTCTATATTTATACTTAGGTCCCCCCGCCTCTACCCCCCCTCCCGTACAAAATTTTGAGCCGTTACACCGCCTATTTTTTTATTTGGTCTTCAGGAATCCTCCATGTGAAATTTCGTGACAATCCGACCAACCGTTAAAGAATTAGCTCTATATTTATACTTAGGCCCCCCCACAACCCCCCCTCCCGTTCAAAACTTTGGGACGCTACACACCTTTTTTTCCTATTTGGCTTTTAAAAATACTACGTGAAATTTCATGACGATTCGCCCATTAGTTAATGAGTTAGCTCTATATTTATACTTAGGCCCCCCCACAACCCCCCCTCCCGTTCAAAACTTTGGGACGCCACACACCTTATTTTTCTATTTGGCCTTCAGGAATACTCCATGTGAAATTTCGTGACAATCCGACCAACCGTTAAAGAATTAGCTCTATATTTATACTTAGGCCGCCCCACAACCCCCCCTCCCGTTCAAAACTTTGGGACGCCACACACCTTTTTTTCCTATTCGGCTTTTAAAAATACTACGTGAAATTTCATGACGATTCGCCCATTAGTTAATGAGTTAGCTCTATATTTATACTTAGTTCCCCCCACAACCCCCCCTCCCGTTCAAAACTTTGGGACGCCACGCACCTTTTTTTCCTGTTTGGCTTTTAAAAAGACTACGTGTGAAATTTCATGACAATTCGACCATTAGTTAATGTGTTAGCACTATTTATATACTTAGGCCCCCCTTACAACCCCCCCTCCCGATCAAAACTTTGGGACGCCACACAACTTTTTTTCCTATTTGGCTTTTAAAAAGACTACGTGTGAAATTTCATGACAATTCGACCATTAGTTAATGTGTTAGCACTATTTATATACTTAGGCCCCCCTTACAACCCCCCCTCCCGTTCAAAACTTTGGGACGCCACACATCTTTTTTTCCAGTTTGGCTTTTAAAAAGACTACGTGTGAAATTTCATGACAATTTGACCATTAGTTAATGAGTTAGCACTATTTATATACTTAGGCCCCCCTTACAACCCCCCCTCCCGTTCAAAACTTTGGGACGCCACACAACTTATTTTTCTATTTGGCCTTCAGGAATACTACATGGGAAATTTCGTGACAATACGACCTACCGTTAATGAGCTAGCACTATATTTATACTTAGGCCCTCCCACAACCCCCCCTCCCGTTCAAAACATTGGAACGCCACACAACTTTTTTTCCTATTTGGCCTTCAGGAATACTACATGGGAAATTTCGTGACAATACGACCAACCGTTAATGAGCTACCACTATATTTATACTTAGGCCCCCCCCCCCCCACAACCCCCCCTCCCGTACAAAATTTTGAGCCGTCACACCGCCTATTTTTCTATTTGGCCTTCAGGAATACTATATGTGAAATTTCGTGACAATCTGACCAACCGTTAATGAGCCAGCACTATATTTATACTTAGGCCCCCTCCCCCCCCCCACAACCCCCCCCCCCCTCCCGTTCAAAACTTTGGGTCGCCACACACCTTTTTTTTTTACTACATGTGAAACTTCGTGACAATGCGACCACCCGATATTGAGCTAGCTCTGTATTTATACTTAGGCCCCCCACAACCCCCCCTCCCGTTCAAAACTTTGGGACGCCACACACCTTATTTTTCTATTTGGCCTTCAGGAATACTACATGGGAAATTTCGTGACAATACGACCAACCGTTAATGAGCTAGCACTATATTTATACTTAGGCCCTCCCACAACCCCCCCTCCCGTTCAAAACTTTGGGACACCACACATCTTATTTTCTATTTGGCCTTCAGGAATACTACATGGGAAATTTCGTGACAATACGACCAACCGTTAATGAGCTAGCTCTATATTTATACTTAGGCCCCCCACAACCCCCCCTCCCGTTCAAAACTTTGGGTCGCCACACATCTTATATTTCTATTTGGCTGTTAAAAATACTACATGTGAAATTTCGTGACAATCCGACCAATCGTTGAAGAGTTAGCACTATATTTATACTTAGGCCCTCCCACAACCCCCCCTCCCGTTCAAAACATTGGAACGCCACACAACTTTTTTTCCTATTTGGCTTTTAAAAATACTTCATGTGAAATTTCATGACAATTCGCCCATTAGTTAATGAGTTAGCTCTATATTTATACTTAGGCCCCCCCACTACCCCCCCCTCCCGTAAAAAAGTTTGAGCCGTCACACCGCCTATTTTTTTATTTGGCCTCCAGGAATACTCCATGGGAAATTTCATGACAATTCGACCATTAGTTAATGTGTTAGCACTATTTATATACTTAGGCCCCCCCACAACCCCCCCTCCCGTTCAAAACTTTGGGACGCCACACACCTTTTTTTCCTGTTTGGCTTTTAAAAAGACTACGTGTGAAATTTCATGACAATTTGACCATTAGTTAATGAGTTAGCACTATTTATATACTTAGGCCCCCCTTACAACCCCCCCTCCCGTTCAAAATTTTGGGACGCGACATAGCCTATTATTCAATCGGGCTCAAAAGAATGCTACATGTGAAGTTTCATAAAAATCCGTCCAGCCGTATGGGCGTGATGCTGGAACAAACATACAAACACACAAACCCACAAACCCCGTTTCAGCTTTATTAATATAGACTTAAACGTTCCGCTCAACATAGGGTACGTGACATCACCCAACACTCCTGCCAACTTCCTACTACCATCTCCAAAGCCCACTTATATTCCTCATTTCTTCCTTGATAATGTTAGTAGAAACCAAACGGTAACTTATTTTATCATACATATGGAGTCTATCGAGCTCAGGATCGCCACTTAGAAATCTAGCCAAGGCACTTAGGTCAGATATTTTATTCGGGAAGATAAAAATAAATTTGAGCACGTCGTCCTTCGGATTAGACTTTAGGCTATGATCGAGGGCCTTTTTGTATGTCAGGTGCTCGATAATGAGTCCTATGTTATGTAACTAAACCTAGGTAGCTAAAATTTCACTTAGGTTCAAAAAACCTTGAGCACGTCGTCCTTCGGATAGGACTTTCCCGATATATCTAAATCTGTCTATCAGTTTTAACAAATATTAAATCTATAAACCGTTAAACAGCAGGAATATGAAGAATGGTATTTAGCCCGACGTTTTTCGAAAAACATTTTCATTTCAATTTTTGTGTAGGATTCAGATATCCCGGTTGTTCATCAGTTTTAACAAATATTAAAACTAAAAACCGTTTAAAAGCGAGAAATTTGAAGAATGGAGTTTACCGAGCTCAGGATCGCCATTTCGAAATCTAGCCAAGTCACTTACGTCAGATGTTTTAATCGGGAAGATAAAAATAAATTTGAGCACGTCGTCCTTCGGTTTGGACTTTAAGCTATGATCGAGGGCCTTTTCGTATGTCGGGTACTCGATAATGAGTCGTATGTTACGTATCTAAACCTGGGTAGTTGAAATTTCATTTACGTTAAAAATAACTTGAGCACGTCGTCCTTCGGTTTGGACTCTAAGCTATGATCGAGGGCTTTTTCGTATGTCAGGTACTCGATAATGAGTCGTATGTTACGTATCTAAACCTGGGTAGCTGAAATTTCACTTAGGTTAAAAATAAATTTGAGCACGTCGTCCTTCGGATGGGACTTCCCCGATATATCTGAATCTGTATATCAGTTTTAACAAATATTAATACTAAAAACCGTTTAAAAGCGAGAAATTTGAAGAATGGAGTTTACCGAGCTCAGGATCGCCATTTAGAAATCTAGCCAAGTCACTTAGGTCAGATGTTTTAATCGGGAAGATAAAAATAACTTTGAGCACGTCGTCCTTCGGATGGGACTTTCCCGATACATCTGAATCTTTCTTTGGTTGACCATCTTCGTTTCTGGATGCTGCCTATCTACCAACATAGCTGTATTAATTTGCAACAGCGGACACCACAGCTAGTACGAAGTTCGGAACGCTGAGCACCACATCTAGTATGTGCCTTGCAACAGCGGACACCACAGCTAGTACGAAGTTAGGAACGCTGGGCAACACAGCGAGTATGAGCCTTGCAACAGCGGACCTCACAGGTAGTACGAAGTTAGGAACGCTGAGCAACACAGCGAGTATGAGCCTTGCAACAGCGGACCCCACAGCTAGTACGAAGTTCGGAACGCTGGGCAACACAGCGAGTATGAGCCTTGCAACAGCGGACCTCACAGGTAGTACGAAGTTAGGAACGCTGGGCAACACAGCGAGTATGAGCCTTGCAACAGCGGACCTCACAGGTAGTACGAAGTTAGGAACGCTGGGCAACACAGCGAGTATGAGCCTTGCAACAGCGGACCCCACAGCTAGTACGAAGTTAGGAACCCTGGGCACCACATCTAGTATGTGCCTTGCAACAGCGGACCCCACAGCTAGTACGAAGTTCGGAACGCTGGGCAACACAGCGAGTATGAGCCTTGCAACAGCGGACCTCACAGGTAGTACGAAGTTAGGAACGCTGAGCACCACATTCTAGTTTGTGCCTTGCAACAGCGGTCACCACAGCTAGTACGAAGTTAGGAACCCTGGGCACCACATCTAGTATGTGCCTTGCAACAGCGGACACCACAGCTAGTACGAAGTTAGGAACGCTGAGCACCACATCTAGTATGTGCCTTGCAACAGCGGACCCCACAGCTAGTACGAAGTTCGGAACGCTGGGCAACACAGCTAGTAAGTGTTTTGTAACAGCGGACCCCATAGATACTACATAGTTAGGAACGCTGGGCATCACAGCTAGTAAATGTCTTGCAACAGTGAACCCCACAGCGAATACATAGTTACTACTACTACATGTGAAATTCATGACAATCCGATTGCCCTTTAATCATTCAGCATTATTTTTATGCTTAGCCCCCCCCCCCCCCCCCCCTCCAAATTTTTAAGATGTCACATAGTGCATTTTTCTATTTGGCCATCAAGAATAAATTTCTTTCTTTGTTCGATTAAGAAGTTTAAAAATGTCCTCCACATAACGCTTCAAATACTATATTATTTTTAAACTTTTTCTGATCTACCTCACTCCTAAAAACGTTCACGTATACCTGTCCTAGAGCCATTAGGAAGTGTGAATCTGTTAATTTATTTAAATCAAATGTTGAGCCACACAAAGTGCAGCTTTTTAATTGTTTATCCTGCTAATGAGAGTCCAAGTGCAGTTAAATTCGTTCAATGTAGTCTGGGAAACGTTTCATTTAAAAGTTGACAACTTTTACTAAACCCGTTATACGAAGTGTAGTGGGAGTTATGTGTTTGCGAATAAATATGCCGACACGAAATTTTAAATGTGTTCAGGTATGAGACCTATTGATTTTCAGTAAAATCAGCCAAAGGAAAGAGGGAGAATAAAAACTCTAATAACTGCCGTTGTAATAAATTTGTTAACACGAAACTTCACATGAAAATTCAAAGCCATATAAGTGCGACACCTTTTAAATTTAAGCGAAATCAGTCGAAGTGGAGGGGAGGTTCAGAAAAAGGGCTCAACTCGAAAATCTCAATAACTGCCAATGACCAGGGGCGTAGCCAGGATTTTGAGCAGGGGGGGGGGAGGCAAAGTTAGGCTACGAGGATGGAGTATAGACTCCCGGGGGCACAACCCGCAGTTTCCGTGGTTAACGTTGCAGACTTTTTGTTATTAATTTTGGAGACTCGGACCTCTAGAAGCTACCCCTGAGGTAACCACTGACTGTAATACTGACTGTAAGTTGACTTTACATGAGCGGCAAAAATGCAAAGAGCAGCAGCAAATGCACGATGTGGTTTCTGTGCTTTTAAAATTAAATTACTCACATCCAATAGCGTGCATTTGCAAGTAATCCATTTTTAATAATAACTATTTTTTTAGTTTATTATATTTTTATCTTGGTTTTTTGCTCTGGCCAGGGGGGGCACGCCCCCCTGTCCCCCCCCCCCCTCTGGCTACGCCCCTGAATGTAACGACATGAAATTTTATACAGAATATTATTTGATGTTGAATTCTCGGAGGAACTTAATGTTTTTCGGCTCATATTCAATATTTCAAAAATATAAAATAAATATCTGTGGACACGATAACTCCCGATATTATGAATTTATTTATATGAAAATTTACGTGTGTATCATCACATCAAAATCAGCCGAAAGGAAGGGGATTATAACAAAAAAATTCCAATAACTGCCCATGTAATATATGAAATTTTATATTTAAATTCAAAATGCCATTAGGATGGCAATTGTTAATTTTCCGCGAAATCAGTCGAAGGGAAGAGAGGGGAGGGGGGCTCGACTCAAATATCCCAATAATAGCCGATATAATGAATATATCGACACAAAATTAGTATGTTCAGAAGTCACTAAGTCAAATATTGATAACCCAAACTGCCCAATTGACTTCGAAGGGAGGGCGAAAACTTAATTGAATAATTCGTGCTGGGAGGTATTAGCCGATGATTCACCAACGTCTTTTTTTTTTCTCAGGTATGTATGTTAAATATGAAAATTTCGCGTTTTTCTACCTAACCTATGAGGCAGGTCGTCTCTATTTCGCCTCCTTGATCCTTCACTATTGACTAAAAAACATTTCAAAAGTGTTGCTATACAAATGTTCTGTAAATGTCATATATGTCCCTTTGGTCAGGTACTTCTTGTATTTCAAAGTCGTTACATTATTTATGTTCTGTGTAGAATGTATGATAAATACTGTTCTCATGATGTCTGCGAGGTGGACATTATCTCCCTTTGTATTTTTGGATATATTGAATTTGGTTTGGTGTCTTTAGAGTTCCTGAAGACGAATTAATAATAATAATAATAATAAATATATTTCCGTTAAACCAATACATGGTAATAGGATACGTCAAAAGAATTTATACATTAAGATAGCTTATAAATTAGATTTATAACTACTTGAGTCTAACACACACCTATGATTACCTTGTAGTAATAACAAAACTACTACTACTAAAAAAAGTAAAATGAAATTAACAAAAACGGAACCAATAAATACTTAAAAATATATGAGTACATAAACAAAATTAATACAAGATGCATTTATAATAAGTAGACACATTTTTCAATTTAATAAAAATTAAGATAATTATTTTTCAAAAAAACTCTTCGGGTGTTTTTATCCCAACGATGTTTCGGGACGTTCTTACGTCCCATCATCAGGTCCCAATGTGCGAGATATAAAAAAGAAAGGAAAGAATTAGGGCTCCAATAATATACATAATTTTTATTTTATTTATTACTACATTGAAGTCTATTAAGGATTAGTGTAGCGAGTTGGGGTACCATTTGAACATACATCCGATATAATAATAAAGTGAGAATATTACAGCTTAATAAATTTCTAAATATCTAAATATTATAATAAATAATAATAATAATAAATGAGCACATTTACTTGTATACATACAGCCAAGAGAAATGCAAAACAAAAAAAATATATACTTTTATAGACATACACACACATATATATATTATAATGACTTTAAATAAAACCATAGTAATAAACATTAAGTCAAACCACTTTGTACTTAAACTGTAAATAACAAGTATTTAACAAAAACTTAATATGAAAATCTCAACTTTAATTCATTTTTCGTGTGACGCTCCTGGTGGTGAAACCCTAAAACTAATGGTTTCATCGTATTTGGCGTAAAAATTTGAATCCAGTAATGTGCATCGTTGATTTTCGATAAAAATTGAGATGCACAATGTTGCAACTTAGGCGACGATTTATATTATATATTATTATATTATATTATATATATATTATATAATATAACGATATAATATATAATTACGAACTGAATCATTTAAGTTATCGTTATCAACGTCTCGGTCGAAATATGTCCTGCTCAATGTTTTATTCACCTCCCAAATAAAAACCTTTATACCCAAACACGCTACCTTTAAAAGAACAAATAAAAAATTGTAGATGAATCACCGATCATGTACTTCCCCAGCACGATTGCTCTCCCTCTAAAGCCAGTCGACCATTTGGGCTAAAACTCAATATTTGACTTACATACTGGCTTTTGAGTCATACTAAATTTTGAACGATACATTCATTACATCGACAGTTATTAGGGTATTACCCTTCTCTGCCCCCTTTTTTGAATTTAAATATAAAAATTATTGTCGATACATAAGTGACTTCGGCAGTTATTGAGATTTTTGAGTTGAGTCCCCGTCCTTTGATCCCTCATTCCATTTCGGCTGATGCCGCTGAAAATTATTAGTTGTCGTCCTAATACACATATGAAATTTTGTGTCAATACATTCTTTACGGCAATTATTACAGTTTTTGTGTTAAACCACCCTCCAATCTTCTTCTTTCCTTTGGTTAATTTGGCGAAAAATCAATAGATGTCGTTGAATGGTTCTGAGTTCATTTATATAATTTCGGGTCGATACATTCATTCTATCGGGAGTTATCGTGTTTACAGACACATAGAAATGTTTTTTTTTATATTTGGAATCTAGAGGTTGAAAAATATGAAATTCCGTTAAAAACTCCGCGTCGAAATTTTGACAGAACTCCACCTAAATTTCGCGTAGCTGGGGAAGTAAAATTCGGCTTATTGGAAACTCGTATAAACGGAACACGGTTTATCGAGACTCTACTAGACTTTAAAAAAATTAATGAAGAAATATGGTATAAAGCGATAAGATTAGTGCCGTGGTAGGGCAGGTATCTTGGCCAGCTCAGCAGGGAGACAATGACAAACACTTGAGATCTGATCGATATCTACATCACTTTGCTGATCCTTTAGTCTGGTCTATGTCCTACATTATCGGTGGCGTATTGAGATGGCACTTCCACCCCCACCCCCCCCCCCCCCAACCCCCCCCCCCAAAAAAAAACACCGGCAGTGTACTTCCCCAGAACGAATTAATCTATTAACTTTTTTCTCCCCCTCAGAAACCAATCGAACGTTTGACCTAATATTCAATAGTTGACTTACATAAGGGCTCCTAAATCCTTACACTAAATTTTGTGTCAATAAATTAATTACATCGGTAGTTTTAGAGTTTTTTAATTGAGCCCTCCGCCTTGAACCCCCTTCCCTTCGGATGATATCGCCTAAATTTGACAGGTTATGTCCTCATTAGGTTTTGACTTAAAATATGAAATTTCATGTCGATACATTGATTAGGTACTACGGCAGTTAGTTTTTGAGGTAAGCTTCTTCCCTAATCCCCCTTCCCAATATGGCTGAAAATCTATATGCATTGTCCTTGTGAAGTTCAAATAAATATCATTTTGAATCAATACATTCAATCTCGGCAGTTATTGGGAATTTTCAGTTGAGCCTCCCCCTGCCCTCCATCTTCCCCTTGGTCATTTTGGCTGAAAATCAATAGGCGTCGTCATAAGAGGGTTCTGGATTCACATATACAATTTCGTGTCGATACATTCATTCTATAGGGAGTTATAGTGTTCACAGACACGATAACTATGAGCTGCCAGCGCCCTCAACGACAGTTATTATAGGTTTTGATTTTTAGTTCACAGAGCAATTTTTTTTTTGGAATCAGGAGGTCGAAAAATATGGAACTCCATTGAAAAACTCAACATCGAGTTTCTATACGATTACATAACTTTTCCTTTACATAATTAAATGTATTTTATTACATAACTTCCCATTTACATAATTAAATGTATTTTATTACATAACTTCCCCTCTACATAATTAAATGTATTTTATTACATAACTTCCCCCTTTACATAATTAAATGTATTTTATTACATAACTTCGTAAAGCTGTGGAAGTAACAAGCGCATGTAATAAACCCCCTCCCCCCTTCCCTTCCCTTTGCCCTTACATCACATCTAAAAGTACCCGAGACAAATGATTCTCAGGTAAATATAAAATGTAAAAAAATATATATACATATATATTTGCATGCGCCGCAAGGCTAAAAAAATATTGTGTCAACAAAATAACTCATAACTTTTTTGTTTTTCAAATAAACTGTTCTGAAACAAGCCTTAATGTTTATATTTCAACAATTTCTCTTTTATCTTCAATGTACGGTAAAATAAAATAAAATAAAATAAAACTTGTGTCCACCTACGAAATAATAAATAAAATTGCGCTCGAGATAGAAATCAAATATAAATAAAAAAAGGAGAATCACCGGCTATGTATTTCCCCAGCCCAAATTATTGACAAATTGTTTATTTAATAGTTTTGTTTACCCAAGTAGACAGTGGACTCCGTTCTCACATTGATAGATACCACACATGGATCAACATGTATGGAGGAGTACGTTCACCTACTATGTCCATTAGAATCTGCCAATCCTGTCCTCCGATTTCCTTCAATAACGTTCCGATCCCTGCCTCCAATCAAGTTCGCTACCTTGGGTTCTATCTAGACCGACGACTGACATGGAACCCCCATACACGACTAAAACGACAGGAGCAGATCAGACGGTTTGGTCTGCTGTACCGGCTGCTCAGCAGACAATCCAAACTATCCACTGGCCATTTACAAGACAATAATAAAACCTATATGGACATACTGACTAGAATTATGGGGTTGTGCTAAGCCATCTGACATCAAGCGTATCCAGTCCTTCCAATCCAAAGTCCTAAGAACAATTGTCGATGCACCCTTCTACGTTTCCAACTCAGTGACATTAGGTTGAAACGTTTTGCAAGAGAACAACTAACCGGGGATGAATTAATGAGGTACTTGAATGGAAAATGTTGAACCTCTCTTGCTAATTATTGTAGACGAGCCAAAAATATCATAGTTTAACCAGAGTACAATTTAAATCATTATTGTGATCTAATGCTATTCTATTTTTCCTAATATTATATATGATATTACTTATTACTATTTAATCCTATTATTATTTACTATTTAAAAATCTTTTTAAGTCGTATTAATTCTTATTATCATTATGTAACATTTATTATAACTAGGTTCAAATCTTATGATTCACAATTAATATCTGAAATTAATATTATTATACCGAACCAGAAGATTATGATTATTTTGACTTGAATTTTTAAGGTCAAAGATATATATTTATATTGGAAAGATCCTTTTTTGTTCGTAAATAAAATTTATTATGCACTTTGGCGAAGGTATAATTTGATTTTTAAAACAAGTTTTAGTTGTATTTTGTTGTTTTATACTTGAATAATTGTTTTATACTTAAATACGATAGATGTATTTAATTTCTTCTTTATTTGTAAATTATGACGACTATACTCTGATTTTTGATTTTCGAATTATTTGTATATGTGTATTTTGTTTATAAATAAATAAAAACCTAATTAAAAAATTAAAATACAATTTTTTTTTTCATTTTTGGAATAAAAGGTTCGAAAAACATGAAATTCCATTGAAAACTCAAAGTGTTTTCGAGTGATTACATAACTTCCCCTATATATAGTTAAGGAAGTAAAAAAAATGAGGGACACCAGGTGATATTTGATGTTTTTTTTCCCCCCACCTGGTATTAGGAGGGTTAAATTGACAGTTATTAGGGTTTTTGAGTTAAGCCGCCCCTTCCTCCTCTAATCCTCTAATCGGATTCTTGTTTAGTGACCTCGAAACCCCTAGAATACCAATTATCGAGGCGATCGAACAATACTTGATTTTTTTGGCCTTCATAATAAATTCGACATTCTGGATTTGAAATATCTTAGATAAGTTTCTTAAATCTTAAATTCGTAAACCCTAAAATATCATCTTTCAGAAAAACCAAACAATATTTCACTTTTCACGCTTTACGTCTTCCTCGACAGTACTAGAAGTATATTCTAAAAAAGAAAACCTCAATGTAATGAAAAAAACGTTACCTCAATGTAATAGATAGGTACATTTACCCTACAATATATTGTGTGACAAATCCTTTGAAAGGTTATAACATGGAAGTTCAAAAATATGATATTTCTGAGTTAAAATTAGTTATTATAACTCATGCCTGGGCTTTAACTACGAGATCATATCGCCTGCTACCAGAGCGTTCTTTCGTCCCTGCGGGGACATAAGACTCTACGACTCTACTCTGGGAGCCCCACATTTTGATTACCTAAGTTTAATCACCTAGGGTTGGGGTCTTTAACGAGTACCTGACATCGTACAGTCTCGGAACCATTTCTTAACATCTCATTCGAAGGAGGGCGTGCTCAAGATTTTTTTAACTCTCTGATACAAAACCTAAGGGTTTTGGCCAGGATTCGAACCCGCAATCTGGAGCTCAGTATGCAAGAACTCTACCTCTACCACGCTACCAAAATAGTCGATTAATAACTGCTGATGTAATGAATTTATCGACACAAAATTTAGTGTGAGGATTTAGGAGCACCAATGTAAGTTAACGGGGGCCATGGTGGCCGTGTGGGCTAGACCGTAGGGCTCTGGTCGCATGGTGTCACCATGGTTTGCGGGTTCGAATTCCATCGTGGAGTGAGTTTTATTTCGTAGATAGAACTCCTTCCCGGGGCCATGGATGTTGTAAATAACTAGATAACACAATGACATGGCTAATATGCATCGTATATAACGGCAAAAAAAAAAAAAAAAAAAAAATTTAGTTAACTATTGAATATTAGCGCAAACGGTAGACTGGTTTTGGAGGGAGAGTAAAAACTTAGTTGAATAATTCGTACTGGGGAAGCTCATTGAAGTTTTTTATTATCTAGTCTAGACTCATTTGTAAAAATACATATTTGAACAAATAAAAGTTCGTTAATTCATTCTGTTTATATAACTAAAGAAAGGGATTGTGTGAAATGTATTGTGCTTAATCCTTCTTCGTTGAAGGTATTCAATTTGTTAGGGGTAGCTTTAATTAGAAGTATAATGAAGGGCTAAATTGAATAAAGTAAAGGGTGAAAAAAATTCGTAATGTGAAATAGAATGGGAGGTGTTGAAGTTTGATTAGTCGAGTTGCGAGAGGACTTCTCAAGTAGAAAGAAGTCCTGGTGGACTTTGAATTAAAGTGGAGGTTAATTTCAAATTGAAATAGGAGGGGGAGGACTTGATCCGGGCGGTGCCCCCTCCATTGTCCAGTTAATAACCAGTTACCAGAGGCAGAGTGGACCATGTTCTGTAATTCACAACTTTGGATGAGATCTACAGCTAATCCAATAGCCTTCAATTTGAATGGAGGGGGGTCTAAGTACCAACTAACTGGACATTAAGTAGAGGACTGTCCTTCCTCTTCGGACAGAATATTGGACTCAATACATCCATACATATTGGACTGTCCATACATCCATACATATTGGACTGTACACACATCCATTTTATCGAGAGTTATCGTGTTCTCAGACCTACACAAAATCCGGTGAAAACATCGAACTTCTGACCGATTATATAAATTTCCCTATACTTCTTATGGCTGAGAAAGAGAAAACGAAGAGAAAACAATATCGTAATGTGAAATAGAATGGGAGGTGTTGAAGTTTGATTAGTGGAGTTACGAGAGGACTTTTCAAGTAGAAAGAAGTCCAGGTGGACTTTGAATTAAAGTGGAGGTTAATTTCAAATTGAAATAGGAGGGGTGGCGGGGGGGACTTGATCCGGGCGGTGGCCCCTCCATTGTCCAGTTAATATCCAGTTACCAGAGGCAGAGTGGACCATGTTCTGTAATTCTCAACTTTAGATGAGATCTACAGCTAATCCAATAAATAGCCTTCAATTTGAAAGGAGGGGGTAAGTGCCAACTAACTGGACATTAAGTAAAAGTATGTTGAATGGTTATTAAAAGGTGGTAAACGTAAAAAAAAAAATCGTTGGGGAATTATCGGCAATATATCTACTTCCCCAGAACGAATTGATCAACTTTTATATAACTTCTAATTCACAGAGGGCGCCGGTAGCTCAGTGGTATGCGTGCTTGCCTTCTGAGCTCAAGATCGTGGGTTCGTAACCCGACCGAGGCCCTTAGTTTATTTTATCTGGGAGTAAAATAAACTTAAGCACGCCGTCCTTCGGATGGGACGTTAAGCGATGGTCCCGAGCCTGTACTATGTGAGGTACTCGTTAAAGACCCCTGCCCTAGGTGAATAAAAATTTAGGGTAGGCAAAATTTAGGACTCCCACAGTAGAGTCGGACTCATGTTCACCAGAGTGACGAAAGAGCGCTCTGATAGTAGGCGATCTAACTTCTAATTCACTAAAAATGCTTGGTTTTATTCTTGGGAACAGTAAACATTTCTCTTGCATTAATACAACTAAAATTCTTTTTACTTCATTTGTCCGCTCTCTTCTCGAGTCTGCTTCCTCTATATGGTCTGCTTATAAGGTTACCTATATTCATACTGTTGAAAAAGTACAACACAAATTCCTTCGATACGTTACATTCAAATCAGGATCATCTGTACGTAATATCGACTATAATATCTTTCTCTCTTCTCTTAAATTAGATACTCTTGAGTCAAGACGATTCAAAGCCGATTTATCATTCTTTTTCAAATTATTAAACAATAAAATTGACTGTCCTCATCTACTTTCACTGGTATATTTTAATATTCCCTCACATACTTGTCGTTCAGTTCTCCCCTTCTCACATAATTTTCATTATACTGATTATGGGTTCTATTCTCCCATAGATCGATTTCAAAGGCTTGCTAATAGTATTTCTGATAAATTTGACTTTTTCATAGACAACATTAATACTATTAAATCAATTGTTTAAAAATGGATATATAAAGCATAATAGTCCCTTTTAAATTATCCAATAGTTGTATTCAACTCATATTTATGTTGTTTTGTTTTTTACATTCTGGATTTATTATTATTTCTAGCTATTACTTAGCTGTTTTTCTTTTATTGTACCCATAACTATTAATATAGTGTTAATTTTATAAGCAAATTGTAGTAATATTTAAGTGTTTGTTAATTAGAGTAAATTCTAAATAATTGTTATATTTGTACAAATCAAAATAATTTATTTTACTTTTTGTTATATTACGATATATTTTATGAGGTTATTTGTAAACCATTTTATTTTGTGTAATAGGCTTCGCCTGTAGAAATAAATAAATAAATATTGTATAATTCCACAAAACATATGCACAAAACACAACCTAACTGAAAAACTTCTCTCCCTTTCTTAGGTTATATCTCTTTATTTCGATTATCGATTGTAAATATATAATCGACGTTATTTTTTTTTTTTCTTTGACAAAACTGTAAAGAGAGGAGGGTGATTTTCATCTCTACCACGGTACAAAGTATGACTGAATTTATACCGGGAGATTGGAATTTTACTAGAAAGAAAATGGCAGAATCCTGAAATTTTCAGGTTATATGTATAATAGCACAATTAGAACCTACAAAAAGTTGCCCAACATCGAGGGGGAACATGTTTATTTTTTTTACGGCTTAAAGGAGCTTGAAATATTAAGTTTTCAGCCCAGTGTTTCCCCATTCCGACTTTGATGATTTTCTTTTTCACCCTGAAAATTTCAGCTAGCATTTTGTTCCAGGTCTCCTAAGAATTCTGATTCCGGTCCTTGTTATAAATAACGACATTGGCCGAAGTAGAATTGAAAATAATGTCCATGCCCGAGCAGTAATGTTACTCTGACATTTACATCACTGTCCCTGTTTACGACATTTCCTCTATCATATCGGATTCCACATTTAAGTACATCTTATCACCAAATTCATCACCAGTAATTTACTTCCCCAGAACAAATTAATTGATTAAGTTTTCGCTCTTCTTCCAAAACCAATGTAATTTTTAGACTAAAAAAATTAATAAAAAACTTTTTTTTAAACAAGCTTTTATTTGAATGAACTAAAAAGGAATACATAAGTAATTAATTTTGTTACATTTGATATGCTACGTACTTACGAAGTTGAATCTGTATATATTTATACGTAACAATATTAATTTCAAAAGTAAAAACTTGTCGCTCACAAGCCTATTTATGTATTATTTATTAGACTATAGCGTAATTCACAGGCGACAAGCTGTTATTTATCAAACTAATTTATTTTATCAAATTAATTATATACGATGCATATTAGCCATGTCATTGTGTTATCTAGTTATCTACGACATCCATGGCCCCTGGAGGGAGTTCTATCTACGAAATAAAACACTCCCGGACGGGATTCGAACCCGCAAACCATGGTGAGACCATGCGACCAAACCCCTACGCTCTAGCCCGCACGGCCACCATGGCCCCCAAATTAATATTGTTACGTATACAGATTCAACTTCATTTGTACGTAGCAGTAGAGTAGAAAGGGGGATTCTACCCCAGGGGCTAATGCGCAAGCGGGTTAGTATCCTTTTTCAGTGCAGGGGCAACTCTTCCTTCCCCTCTTCTCCCCCCTCCCTTCACTCGTCTCCTCCTCTCCTCCCCCCCTTGACTTCTCTTCTCCTACCTCCACTCACTTCACTCCTCTCCTATTCTCCTCTCTCCCCCTCCTTCCACCCATCTCCTCTCCTCCCTCTCCCACCACCTATACCCATAAATTTTCCGAACCTCCCACTTCGAATCACTTTCCCCATCTCATCTAATTGTCACTTATACCTCTCCCTAAAAACCTCAATGAGGTTCCACTCTACCTTTAGACCCTCGCTCTTAGATTTTTTTACACTTCAATATTTGTAAATTATAATTAGCCCACTAGCGCTCCCAAGCGTATATAATTGAAATTAATAATGCTCTCTACTCCCCCACATCAATTGCCTACTCCAGCTTGTCTACACCATCACCCAAGGATTCGTCATAGTCCACTACTCCTAGCCTTAGCAACATCCTTCTTAGCCCAACTCCTACAACCTCTCTAGACATGATTCGTTTAACATTTTTTTTTCGGTTTACCCATATATACATCGGTATCATCCTACAGACCCATTCCACTTAGACCGGGCGTGTTTTATTAGCAGCACCAAGGTTCAGCGGTTTCTAGCCTTTTCGCTCATTTTCCACTCATCCCAACATTTATTCTAGTCAGTCATTATTATATTTTTCTTTACACTTTATATTGTCCTCTCATAATTTTCAGCTCTATACTTCCCCACATCAACACTTCCTCTGATATTTTATTACAATCCTACTTCTCCACATAACTTATTCTCAATCTCTTTCAATATACCCATCTCAAATGCTACCTCCCCCTCCATTGTACTTCTTCCACTACTACAGATCCGCCCACACCTAATTCTCGGGTCTTTCTCCTATTTTATACTTCATAACATCAATTTTTTAAAATTTTTTATCGTTTTGTCCTGACCAATTTTCGGCTCATACCTCCAACCTTTCTACTTGAGTATACAGGCTAGGGGTACAATATATACATGCTACACACATTAGAACACATCATTCAATCTCATGACTACGCTATTTTGTCGTCGTCTTCAATACACATATCGCAGACCATACAGCATTTTTTTAAATTTTTTACACAAAACAACACATGACAGAGGTCTACAACCTTATTACTACGAAACCACGGTTCAAAACTTCAAACACATTGATACTCATCACCCCGTGACATAACCTTTGGCAACATTGTATATGTTATATTAGGTCTTACATTTCACATTTTCATATACATCACAGGCCTCATCATTATTGAACCCTATACTCATAAAATCATTCATTAAACCTACTTCACTACCTAACTATTTTTTTCAACTAAGCACGTACAGCACATTCGGTAGGTTATAGTTCACACCATCACACATCAATTGCCCCACTTATTCCATCCGTTAATTTCCTAGTAGAGTGCTTGTTTGAAAATGTCGTAGGCGATCTAACGGATAAAGCTTTCAAGACTAAAAATCGCCCTATCTTCAAGGATACAGATATAGACCAATACTTAGATGTATCTTTTAAGAGATTAACTGTGGAGATGGAGGAAGCGCAAATGAAGAAGAGCGGATGGTTTCTTATTGCTGTAGATGGATTGAGATTACGAATAAACAGATATCGACCCCTTCGTGGAAGTACATACATCCCGCTCCCTAAAAAGATACAAGCCCGGAGAGCTTGTATAAATGTTGAAAACATCGACCAACGTTGTTTCATGTATGCCATCTTAGCAAAACTTGTTGAATATCATCCTGAGCGTGTGACAAACTATATAAATTTGGAGCACGGGTATGACTTCTCTTGTGTATCTTTCCCGACTCCGCTCAATGACATCAAAAAATTTGAAAAAATAAATAATATTTCCATAAATGTATTCGGGTTAGACGAAAACAATAATGTGTACCCTATTAAAGTTGTTGACACGGAAAAATCCCAGCACCGCGATTTGTTGCTGTTGGATAATGGGGATAAGCAGCATTATGTATACATTAAAAATTTTGAAAGACTAGTACGGTCACAAATTACTAAGCATAAATCAAAAATTATCATCTGTAAGCGATGCTTTCAGCATTTTGACAATCGGTATGGTAACTTGAGGGAAGAAAATTGCGAGAACACAAAATTTACTGTGATAAAAACAGCCCCGTTAGGATAGAGCTCCCTAAAGACCCCATTTTGGAATTCAAAAATGTTGAGCGGCAGCTCCGACTCTCTTTTGTAATATATGCGGATTTTGAAACCGTGTTGGTTCCTCTCCCTGAAGATACATCAAAGGCTACTGTTCCCTATCAGAGGCATGAGGCTATGTCTTTCTGTTGCTATTTGAAATTTCCTGACTCTTTCCTAAATGCCGCAAAACAGTATAATCTCCCTTTAGAACCGTATCTATACCGTGGTCTTGAAGCTCCAAAGAAATTCCTTCTATATGTAAAATCGTTAGCTCTTAAAATTTCGAAAATGTACAAAAATAATGCCCCAATTATAATAACGAATGATGAGGAAGTAGAGTGGGGTGCCGCCGTTCAGTGCTATCTTTGTGAGGGCAACTTTTCGGAGAATAATCCTAAAGTTAGGGACCACGATCATTTAACCGGTAAATATAGAGGAGCAGCCTGTAATAGCTGTAACCTGCGGTGTAAAACTCCATCATATATACCCGTAATTTTTCATAATTTGACCAATTATGACGCAAACATTATAGTTATGGAGCTGGGTAAAGATTCAGAGCGGGTTGATGTGATTCCCAATACCGAGGAGAAATACATAAGCTTCACTAAGCATGTGCACGGTGTTAAACTTCGATTTATCGACTCTTATCGCTTTTTAAGTCGTAGTCTTGAGTATATGGCTAGCGTGCTTCCGAAAACAGCCTTTAGGGAAACCTCTAAATACTTTACTGAGGATCAGCTTCCTCTTGTGATCAAAAAGGGGGTTTTCTGTTACGATTATGTTGATTCATGGGAACGTCTGAATGAGACGTCTCTCCCCCCACAGTCAGCGTTTTACAGTCAGTTAAAGCACTGCGGGGTTTCGGATGAAGACTATCAACATGCGCAGAACGTATGGCGGCAGTTTAACTGTTCAACCCTCGGGGAATATAGCGATATCTATCTTAAAACGGATGTACTCATTCTCGCGGATATTTTCCAGAATTTCCGTGATGTTATGCTTAATAGTCATAAGGTTGACCCCGCACATTATTTCACTGCTCCTGGGATGACATGGGATGCGATGTTGAAGCATACTAAGGTGAAGTTCGAACAATTAATGGATTATGACATGATATTATTCTTTGAGCGGGGGATCAGGGGAGGTTTATGTCAAGTATCCCACCGGTATGCGAGTGCTAATAATAGTTATATGCCCGAGTATGATCCGGAAAAGGAATCCTCTTATATTGCGTACTTAGACGCAAATAATCTTTATGGCCATGCGATGAGTAGACCTCTACCGTATGGGGGGTTTAAATGGGTGAAAGACCCCGAAAACATAAATATTGAAAACTTGGACGATAATGGCGAATTAGGATGTATTCTGGAGGTCGACGTAGTCTATCCTTCCGAGTTACACACAGCTCATAACGATTTACCATTTTTACCTGAGACGATTAGTCCTCCAGGCGGGAAAGTAAATAAATTAGTTGCTCATTTCAATCCTCGTGAGCGATATGTTGTGCATTACGTCAACTTAAAGCAAGCGATTAAACATGGTCTGAAAGTTCAAAAAATTCATAGGGCGATACAATTTCGACAGTCTTGTTGGTTACAGTCATATATTGATTGTAATACTGAGCTTCGGAAAAAGGCAAAAAATGACTTTGAAAAAGATTTTTATAAACTTTTGAATAATGCTGTGTTCGGTAAAACAATGGAAAATATAAGAAACCGTATGAACATGATACTGGTTACCGACTCTAAAAAATTAATGAAACTCATCGCCAAAGCTAACTTTCTAGACAGGATAATTTATCATGAAAACTTAGTATGCGTAACTATGAGTAAAACTAAATTATTATTTAATAAGCCTATATATGTAGGCATGTCAATTTTAGATTTGTCCAAAACTGTGATGTACGATTTCCACTATAATGTAATGATGAAAAAATATAATCCTAATACTCTAAAATTAATGTACACAGATACGGACAGTTTAGTTTATTTAATTAATACAACTGACTGGTATCAGGATATGAAAGCGATGGAAAATTATTTTGATACGTCTGATTTTCCGCAGGATCATCCTTGTTATTCAGTTTTAAATAAAAAAATCCTAGGAAAATTCAAAGATGAGACCAATGGCGTTATCATTAATAAATTCGTAGGACTCAAACCGAAGACGTATGCTATGGATATAAGTAAAAAAATAAAAAAATGTATTAAAGGGGTTAAAAAAGCAGCCGTTGAAAAAAATATATCGTTGCAAGATTTTGAGAAATCGCTTTTTGAAGGAAAAATAGTATATACGGACATGAGAATGATTCAGTCAAAAAAACATGAGTTGTTCAGTGTTAGAATTAATAAAAAGGCGTTGTCGTCGGAAGATGATAAAAGAGTGGTTTTATCTGATGGCATTCATACCTTAGCTCACGGACATTACTCAATTCAAACCTAGTCCTGTCTTAACCTGGCTACCCGTTTTTCCGAGGGGGGGCCTCAAATATCGGAAAACATTCCTATTCCCATCCCATTCCTAAAAATTCTCTTGAGGTTTTAGTCTAGACTGGTCTGATATCTCTTGTTTTGAATGGTCACTGGCGTGGTGTGAAAACCTGTAAACCTAATTGGTCACTGGCGTGGTGTGAAAACCTGTAAACCTAATTGGTCACTGGCGTGGTGTGAAAACCCGTAAACCTGTACAAAAGAAAAACCTAAAGATTGAAGAGAAGCCCTGACTCGAGCCTTTATCCCTTCCCTATCCCCACCCACCTCTTCGACGTATTTCTACCTTGGCGCTGGTGAAGAGGCTTACCGGTTTATTGATTAGTCAATAAAGCGAACTAAAAGAAATACACACCCCTATAAAGTCTGTTTCAGACACCTGATGTAGAGATGCTGGTGAAAAGCCAGTCAAGTGTTGGAGATGAGAAGCAGCCTACGAAGAAAATAAATGTAAGTTAAATATACCTCCTAAGATATTGATACTTCTGGCAAAGCACATCTAGACCTTATAGAGCGAGTGAGAGGATGGGTAAACCGGGTTATGATGAAAATGTCAGACAATCTAGAGAGATTGTGGGGGTTGAACAGTGGTGAAGCAGGATGATGCTAAGGAAAAAAAAAAAAAAAGTACCGGTTAGGCTATGAAGAATTCTGAAGAAAATCCCTTGGCTGATGTTGTATGCTAGTATGTATGTATGTCTCAGTGAAAGGTTTATTGGGATAGAAGTGGTTTGAATCAAATGTTGACGGAGGTGTGGTCTATGCTAGAGTTATGCTGCATGATGGACTAGGATGTAGGTTGGTTTGGGGTAAAAAGTGGGTAGATGTCAAAGAAATTGTAAGTGTCTGACCTCTAGAAAGGAGGGGTGGGAGGTTTGGTACAAGGGCTCCTATTGGGGTCTCCGGAAATATTCTCTGTTTCGATATGTAGGATTGGAATAAGTGGGGCAATTGATGTGTGATGGTGTGAACTATAACCTACCGAATGTGCTGTACGTGCTTAGTTGAAAAAAATAGTTAGGTAGTGAAGTAGGTTTAATGAATGATTTTATGAGTATAGGGTTCAATAATGATGAGGCCTGTGATGTATATGAAAATGTGAAATGTAAGACCTAATATAACATATACAATGTTGCCAAAGGTTATGTCACGGGGTGATGAGTATCAATGTGTTTGAAGTTTTGAACCGTGGTTTCGTAGTAATAAGGTTGTAGACCTCTGTCATGTGTTGTTTTGTGTAAAAAATTTAAAAAAATGCTGTATGGTCTGCGATATGTGTATTGAAGACGACGACAAAATAGCGTAGTCATGAGATTGAATGATGTGTTCTAATGTGTGTAGCATGTATATATTGTACCCCTAGCCTGTATACTCAAGTAGAAAGGTTGGAGGTATGAGCCGAAAATTGGTCAGGACAAAACGATAAAAAATTTTAAAAAATTGATGTTATGAAGTATAAAATAGGAGAAAGACCCGAGAATTAGGTGTGGGCGGATCTGTAGTAGTGGAAGAAGTACAATGGAGGGGGAGGTAGCATTTGAGATGGGTATATTGAAAGAGATTGAGAATAAGTTATGTGGAGAAGTAGGATTGTAATAAAATATCAGAGGAAGTGTTGATGTGGGGAAGTATAGAGCTGAAAATTATGAGAGGACAATATAAAGTGTAAAGAAAAATATAATAATGACTGACTAGAATAAATGTTGGGATGAGTGGAAAATGAGCGAAAAGGCTAGAAACCGCTGAACCTTGGTGCTGCTAATAAAACACGCCCGGTCTAAGTGGAATGGGTCTGTAGGATGATACCGATGTATATATGGGTAAACCGAAAAAAAAATGTTAAACGAATCATGTCTAGAGAGGTTGTAGGAGTTGGGCTAAGAAGGATGTTGCTAAGGCTAGGAGTAGTGGACTATGACGAATCCTTGGGTGATGGTGTAGACAAGCTGGAGTAGGCAATTGATGTGGGGGAGTAGAGAGCATTATTAATTTCAATTATATACGCTTGGGAGCGCTAGTGGGCTAATTATAATTTACAAATATTGAAGTGTAAAAAAATCTAAGAGCGAGGGTCTAAAGGTAGAGTGGAACCTCATTGAGGTTTTTAGGGAGAGGTATAAGTGACAATTAGATGAGATGGGGAAAGTGATTCGAAGTGGGAGGTTCGGAAAATTTATGGGTATAGGTGGTGGGAGAGGGAGGAGAGGAGATGGGTGGAAGGAGGGGGAGAGAGGAGAATAGGAGAGGAGTGAAGTGAGTGGAGGTAGGAGAAGAGAAGTCAAGGGGGGGAGGAGAGGAGGAGACGAGTGAAGGGAGGGGGGAGAAGAGGGGAAGGAAGAGTTGCCCCTGCACTGAAAAAGGATACTAACCCGCTTGCGAATTAGCCCCTGGGGTAGAATCCCCCTTTCTACTCTACTCGTAGCATATCATAATATGTAGTATCGGATTTTCGAAGCTTATTTTTGAAGGTTTTGATCTACGGCATCCAATGAACAAAATGGCGTAAAAATCTCGATTTTCGAATTTTTGGATTTAACGAGTTTTGCACTTGGGCGACTCATATATAATAAAATTAATAACTTATTTATTCGTTTTTAGTTCATTCAAATAATGAAATGAAAGGAAAAGAAATTGTATTATTCTGGGACCGAGCTCCCCTAAGAATAAATACATACAGAGTAAAGAAAAGGAAACAAGGAAATATAGTATTTATTTTTATTTTTTCCTTTTTAGTATTTATTTACTACTTATTTTGAAACATACGAGCAGCTTGAAGACATGTTAGAACGACATGGCTGCATATCTTACAGACCAGAGCTGCAATATTAGATTCACAATCTGCACTACTAAAAATATTTGTCATTTCCAAATACCTATCCGCCATACTGCAGCCGCCATCTTTAATTTTTCGCAAGCATAATATAATATATTATATTGTCACCAGTGATCATATTCCGAATACTCTCCGCCATATTACATCTGCACTCTGTAACACCACTGCTTACTCATTTTCAATCTAATTCGATAATTTTTTCTAAGCCATAGTGCAATCGCCATCTTTAATTTACACCCCAATTAACACGGAAAGCATATAATGTCACTCGAGTTATGTGACTGTATTAAATTTCAAGTCAATGGGTTAATTGGAAAGAGGTTAAAATGGACTTGCAAGATTTGTTGCAGACAAACAATAAAGAAAGCTAAATAAAAGCTCCTCTGATCCCTCCTTTTCTTTGTCCGATTTGGCTGAAAATCATTGCAAGTTTCTGGATACATAAGACTTAGCGTTGATTACAAAAGTTTTTCTATAATTTTTGGAGTTAGGAGGTTGGAAAATTTCGTCGACGAAATTCGTCAAACTCAACATCGAATTTCTCACCGATTCTCCTATACTTCGTGGAGTTGGGGAAATAATAGGTTTTTTGACCTTAAAGTCTGTATGGGATTTGACTCGTATGTATTTGTTCCCTGAGAAATGTAAATCTGTTGGCTGAATATTGATTGGAATAACAAAATTCAATTAAGCCTGCGGGGTCTCTTCAAATCCTCCTTGTCGTTGGTCTCTTTTTACTTCCCAGCTGAATCGTATGAAGTATAGGAGAAGTTATGTAATCGGCCAACAATACGATGCGGAGTAATCAACAGAATTTTATGTTTTCCGACTTCTAGATTCCAAATATGAAAAAAAAATCATTTCTCTATGTCTGTGAACACGATAACTCCCGATAGAATGAATGTATTGACACGACATTTTATATGTGAGTCCGAAACCTTATAAGGACGACACCTATCATTTTTCAGACAAATCGGTCAATTCGGGAAGGCGGGATTAGGAGAGAGGTTTAATTCAAAAACTTCACTAACTGTCTTTGTAATGAATATCGACATGAAATTTCATATTTAAAGTCAAAATCCAATGCGGACATAACCTGTCTAATTTCAGCGATATCGGCTCAAGGAAAGAGGAGGGAGGTCAATTCAAAAAACCCAATAAATGCCGATGTAATGAATTTATTGACATAAAATTTAGTATGTGGATTTAGGAGTCCCTATATAAGTCAACTGTTGAATATTAGCGCAAACGGTTTTGGAGGCGGAGCGAAAAGTTAATTGATTAATTTCACAGGTTGCAATCTAGGGGTACCCCGCCTTGCCCCCTGGAGTTACCCCATATTGCCCCTTACGGGTACCTCATTTTGCAATCTAGAGCCCCATCTTACTGCTTTACTCTACCCATGGAGCAAGATGGGCTAAAGAAGACTTTTGTTATATTTTTAGGTTTAATTAGTGCGTTCTTTGCAAATTGTTCCTAATTTGATAGTAAATTGTAAAACTGATTACCAAAGATTGCGAAGCAAATGAATATTATTCTATTTCTTTAAAAGTCTTTTTTTTTCTTTTTTTTGGGGGGTCAAAATATCATCATCAAAAGATTTTTGATTAGGTCATAAATGTCAGCAGTATCATGTGAAATGTACTTTTATTTTTTTGGCCTGACCCCCGGTCACATCACCCTATTGCGTTGAGAAATGGGTTCTTCGGCTGTAGACCGGGCCGATGGCTACGGTCCACAGTCGTACTTGGTTTCCGGCGCTTTACGCCGAGTGAACTCGGGATCATGTCGGAGGTTCGGTTCTGCCAGCGTCGCAGAGCCGGAGGCAACCGCCGCACGAACCCTCTGCACCGTGCAAGAAGGCTTCCGTGATTCTCCGCCAGGAGGAGACGAACCGACCAAAAGCCAGGTAGGCAGCCTCCGTCATCAGTCCCGGCAGGTCCAGTCCCAGGTACGATCCTGTCCGGCGAATCAGTTCCGCCCGGGGCCCATCGTATAGCGGGCATTCGAGAACTACGTGTTCCGCAGTCTCGACGTCTCCACACGAGCAGACAGGGCTTAAAGAAGAAGAGCTTGGCGCTGAAGTCGCCGTGACCTGATAGCACGTGCAACGTCCAATGGTCTGGTTGTATCCCTGGAGAGTCGGCCATCTTTCGATTAAAGAGAACCTAACCATTGTCAACCTGACCAATATAAGTCTGGCATCATTGGCCAGATCATTTCCATTGCATACTGAAGACACATTAGCATTTATTCTCTGATATCAGAGTTACTTCTGCCCTTGTTTTGTGCAGTATTTGTTCTGTGTAGGCTCTCTATTGAACTGTTAGCCATCCCGTGTCCCTGGTTAGTGCTTTATTGGTTTCCTCACTACACAGACAGGGGAGAGCCGCTGAGTGCCTGCCTTCAGGATGGTAGCCAGAAGAAAGGGTTTGTTAATTGTGTTTTAACTGAAAGGCTCTCTGGGGTAGTTGCTCTCATATAAGGGTGGTTATTTGTGTAGCCCGATTGAGGTAACTCTATCAACAGATGACGTCATCCTTAATTACCTAGTAATCGCCACTAATTGAACTGTCCTCATCCCTTTGTACCTTCTTACATTTAGTAACTACCACTCAACTCTCCTACTAATCTGATTTTTTAACTTACACAGCTGTACAAAGTTATTTATAAGTTAATCAGATACACAAACACGATAACTACAATAGAAGAGAATAAATCAACAAGAAATTTCATATGTTTTTCCAGATCCCCGTAAGGACGACACCTATTAAATGTCAGCCAAATAGGCCAAAGGGAAGACACTCAAATCAAAAGCCCCAATAAGTGGCAAAGTAAGGAAGGCACCCAAAAAGGGGAATCAGAGGAGAGGGCTCAAAAGAATTTAGTATTGTACATTAAGGAACTATTAGTTATCGATCTAAATGGTCGATTGTTTATGAAGGGAGATCGAAAACTTAATTGATTAATTTAATCTGATGAAGTACATTGCCGATGATTTACCGACGACTGTTTTTCTAGTTCAAGAACCTTCTTTAATTGAGAAAATGTGTTGGTGAACCTTGAAAACATCAAACGAGAGAGCGAGGTTATAAAAATATTTAAAGGCGAAGGGGACGACAAAAAAGTGCCCATATTCGTAGGCCGGTTATATTGTATATGTTACGGGTAAAGTTAGATTAACGGTTAAACCTAGGATTACCCGGGTAAACCTAGTAGTACCCGCTGCCGCTTGGTTAAAGTTGGGTATACTAATAATGACATGCCATTAGTGGACGTATGTTCCACTACAAAGATTAGGTACTTATTAATTAGCTCGACCACACCTCAATTTCCATTGTTGTAAGCTGTCTAACAGCGATAATCATTCATCTGGGTACATAAATTCCTAGAACAAACATAAATCGAAATATTACAAAATTTGGGGGCGTATTTGCCGGCGTTCCGCCGGCGGGACGATATATCTGCCCCTCCTGTCGTTCCTATATTTGAAGTAGTACAGGTTCTAGCTTTAACATATACTTTACCCGGGTAAAGCCCGAAAGGTGAACTATTTCAATTATATTTCGGACTTTAACCAAGCGGCAGCGGGTACTACTAGGTTTACCCGGGTAACCCTAGGTTTAACCGTTAATTTAACTTTACCCGTAGCATATACCATATTGTACGTTCATGTATGATGAATAGGTTCGTCGTATTCCTTTGCAAAAAAACTCACTCAATGTCACTCTGGTGGACATGAGCCCGACTCTACTATGGGAGTCCTAAATTTTACCTACCCTAAATTTTTATTCACCCAGAGCAGGGTAGGTACCTGACATCGTACAGGCTCGGGACAATCGCTTAGCGTCCCATCCGAAAGACGGCGTGCTTAAGTTTATTTTACCTCATAGATAAAATAAACTAAGGGCCTCGGTCGGGTTTCGAACCCACGTTCTTGAGCTCAGAAGACAAGCACGCATACCACTGAGCTACCGGCGCCCTCTATAAATACCTATTGTAGATATATTACTTTTTTTATTTTAAAATTTTTCTATTTAAAATATACGGAAATATATCGATACATATATACAATCTAATATATATCGAGTATAAATATATCGGTAGTTTACCCAAATATATCGATATATCGTTGCCACCCCTAACCACCCCTTCACTTCTAGCCCAGTGTCTAAGTGGGGGCGCCCCGCCCCGGGCGCACTGAAAGTAAACGTCTGAATAACTTAGAAGGTCTCTCGTCGAAATTGAATTTTTGTTCAGATATTCTAAAAGAACAAGTGTTTCTTCGTTATGTAAATGTTGTATATTTGCTTTTGTCAGTATTTACCCTAATGGCAAAATGAAATTTCTCAACATCGTATAATTGCATCTACTGAGAGATCCAATCCATTAGTTGGAAACAAATTGCCAATTTTCATTACCACAAAACCAAATTGGCATCATTCAAAATTGTTTTCTTGTAACCCTGTAAACTACATGACAATTATTGTAACATTGTGGTTTTTTCTTTCTATTTTATATTTTACAGATAAACTTTCAAAAATACCTTTCGAGGGTGGAATATTAAAAATAATTCAACTATTTTTTTCTAAAACATTGAGCACGTCATCCTTTAGACGTTCCATGGCGGTTCGGTGTGTGCAAGTTTTCTCACTGTAGAGTCATCATCATGTCCACCATGAGTTACAAAGAAAAAATCACCGGCTATATACTTCCCCAGCACGAATTAATCAATTACTTTTTCGCTCTCCCTCTAAAACTAAATATTTGACTTATATAATGGCTTCTGACTCTTCATACTAAATTTTGTGTCGATACATTCATTACATCGGCAGTTAGGGTATTGAGTCGAGTCCCTCTTTTCTGATTCCCCCTTCTCTTCAATCGATTCCAAAAATAAATAGGTGCCATTCCTATCGGGTTTTGAATTTAAAAGTGAATTTTCATATCGATAGAGTTATTAGATCGGCAGTTATTGGGATTTTGATTTGAGCTCCCCTTTCCTTTAGACCGATTTGACTGAAAATCAATAGGTGTGACCCTTAGAAAGTTCTAAATACACAAATCAAATTCCTTGTCGATAAATTCATTCTATCGAGAGTTATAGCACACACAGAATTTTTTTTTTTTTTTCATTTTTATCATGATGTCAAATATGAAATTCCGTTGAAAACTCCGCATCGAATTTTGATCCGATTATATAACTTCCCCTACACTTTGTATAGTTGGGAAAGCAAAAGTCTTCGGTTTTAGGGTTTTAGAGTATAACCTCTGCCCCCCCCCCCCCCCCCCCCTCCTGCTCTGCTCTTTAAGTCGATTTGGCTGAGAATTTACTTATGTCATCTTTAAAATATTTTGAATAAATTGTGATGAAGAAAATTATGTAAAATAAAATAAATATAAAAATAAAAATTGCGTTAATAAAATTAATAATAAATAAACAAATAATAAAATTACCACATTTCGTGTAGAAATTATAGCAGGTCTTCCACTAAATTTTGAGTTCTACAGTAAAGGGCCCTAAATAAATATCGAAAGTTCAAAACGTGCAATTTTGAAGAAAATGCACGTATTTAAAAAAAAAAAAAAAAAGAATTAACAAATTTTTCATTTGGATTTCTTCTTTTACTAAAGAGATGACATCTTGTTTCTTTTCAAAAATGTTGATTCTAATCCAAAGGTATAAATTATCTTACTGGGTTCACAGAGAAAATGAATAGCATAGAATGCAGAGAACAAATATTGGGATTATTTACCTAAACCTACATTATAAATAAAATCAGAATATCATTATCAAATAAAAAATCAAATTATTTACAAAAAAAAAATCTTATAAACTAATTTCTACATCTACTTTAGTCTCTTTTCTTTTTAAATATTGTGGCGATTCTTAACAATGTTATTTTTTGACATATAAAACATACAAATAAATAAAAGCCCATTTGCGCATTTATTTCACTGTTATTTTTACTCCTACTTGGTTCACTTCACCTTAAGCCTAAAACACTTCTCTATCTAGACTGTCCACTTCCACATTTTAACTCAGACTGGTTCACACTATTAGAAACAGATGATCATCGTCATCCTTTATTACATTGATTAGAAGGCTCTCAGCTGTCAGGGATATCAAGGAGTTTGAACAGGTCCTCTTTGTTTTTGGCACCTTTCATTATATTTCCATCAAAGATAGAACCCTTTTTATGTGTGACATTGAACGTTGATGATGAGATGTCGTAGGTTTCAACAAGAGGTGACATCGTAATGGGATACGGACAGGTATTGTTCGAATCCATTTTGCCAGAGATTAAATATTTTAATGGAATCGGTCAAAAATGAGTAGCTTAGGCTTCAAGGAATTTCCTCCCGGTATAACGGATGTATCGCCACGAAATTTTATAAGTGAATCCAGAACCATCAAAACCTATTGATTTTAAACTAAATCGGCCAAAGAGAAGCAAGGGATTAATGTGGAGACAACACAAAAACTCTAATAATTGCCGTTTTAATGAATGTATTGACACGAAATTATATATGCTATGCGAAGTATAGCGGAAGTTATGCAATCGGTAATTACTACTAAATTCGATCATTTAATCTTAAACGCATCTGCATATTTATTACATAGTTCATTTCCATCATTACATAATAATTTCCTGAATGTAGATCGAAAAGTGTCCGCGCCATGCCGGTATAAATAATGGTGTCCGCGCCATGTTGCTATAAACCCAGGTTTATAGAGTATGACCTTGAATATAAACTACAGACAGACATATGCTCAACTTAATTATTTCGATTTTATAATTTCCATGTTTGTCTGGTCAGGCGCCCGACGAGGATTTAGTCATTAAGGTGAGTCCCCCATCATGGATGGAGTGGGCCGACATCGCTTCCTCTGGTGTTCGGGTGGGACAAATTTGTCATTGTTGTGCAGATTTGTATTAGCTCTTGTGTGACTTTGTGTAAAAATGGTATGTTTAGGACGTCGTGTAATGTTAAGTTTGAAAAGTAGAATGGGCATTGTTTGATGTGTGAGGGCTTGACAGAACTCCAAGAGCTGAACGCCATAATATAATAACTGTCTTGTAGACACTCAGTTTGTGATTGAGGCGAAGTTGAGATCGCTTGTCTAGTAGTCTTTTGAGCAGTCCAAATCGTCGTTTCATTTTCTGTCGAGTCTGTCTAACATATTTGTTCCAAGTCAGTCGTCTGTCAAGATGGAGTTCTAATGATGGACACCATTGAGCCATGGCAGTCTCCATGTCTCAAGGCGAATAATACAATGAACGATTTTGTCTCATTTATTTTTACCTTCTACAGCCGCAGCCATCCCTCAACAAGGTGACTGCTCCTGCAGAGATTTCGACGCGTCCCCAGCCAAATCATTAGTATAGTGGTTAGATTCGCTATGTCAACTGGCTGAGGCCGTCTCACGCGATGTTGGGATGCTAGATGTACTTGCAACATAGAGAGCCACCAGCTATCATCCTTAACAAATATAGATATATAATATCACTTCACTCTACTCCGTTGGCACGGTCAAAACCATAGGTTTTATGTTCAACTTTCCCAGATCTACGAAGTAAAGGGAAAGTTATGTAATCGGTCAGAAACTCGACGTTCAATTTTCACCGAAATTTCATGTTCCGACCTCCCGGAAATGAAACGTCTCTGTCAAAACGATAACTCTCAGTAGAATGAGTATATCGTCATAAAATTGTATATATGAATCCGCAACCCCATAACGACGACTCTTGTTAATTCAACAGGGAAGTGGGAGACTAGGAAGGGCTTGACACAAAAACTCCAATAACTACCGAAGTAATGAACCAAAGTTTATGTATGCATCTAAAACCCCATAAGGACGATACCAACGAACTTTCAACCCAATTTATCAATCAACACGTAATTTACGATGATTCAGAAGGTCCCTGAGCAAGACACCAATTTCTAACCAAATCAGTTAATTGGTGTCAGTGAACACAACATTGATTCATTTGAGCTGGGAAAGTACATTGTCGGTGATTCGCCCAAAATACTTTTTTTGTTTGGAAATATTTTTAATTTATATTTTTCTTCTCTATTTTCATTTTTTCGTAGTTCTTTCTTCTGTTCTATTTCTGTCATTGATAAGCGGATTTTTCTGAACTTAAGGATTTCTCGTCTTTTACGCTCTGTGTGATGTGAAGAATATTAAGGTAAAAACCGAGGATTTAGTAAAAAGCTTTAACCATCTTCCATAATCCACAAATCTGCTTTTATTCCGACCCAGGACAATGGCAAGATTCCATTCAGTGGCTATTTATTTACGAGACAATACCCTTGGACGAAGGATTATCAATAAATTCTAGGCACCAGAAAAGGCACATCAAAACTAAATTTGAATAGGCCCAGCAAAAGTCTTATAAGAGGGTCTTGACTGTCTTTAATTTTTCTCGTCATCCATATACTTATAGAAAAAAAACGTAGGTATGTTTTAAAAAATGCTACCATCATCAGTCACGCGACTTCACAAATAATAAGTGGAAATTCAATGGGTTCACCTTTCCAACTATATTCATATAATTATATATATACCATTATATATACAAAAATTTTTATATATTTATTATATATATATATATATTAATTTTTATGTATAATTATATATTGATGCGTAAACATCTTAGTAGGGGCTATGTCACACCGTAAGTCTCGTTGATGTGCATGCTGCGTAAGAGTGTCGGACGGTTTTTTTTGGCAGTTAAAAAAAAATTTGTCCGGGGGCAAAAGACATTTTCTGTTCTCCTGAAAAATTAACTTTTTTTACTTGTATCTACTGTCATGGTCTCCCACCAAAGAATTCTCGTGAGTACCGCGTCACTCAAATATTTGCTTTTTTCCATTTATTTTTATTTAGTTAATTATGTTTTTTATATGGTTAGTATTATTTTTTATTTTTTTTATTATTGTTTTTAATTAATTTTTTATTATTATTTTTATATACTATATTTTTATATATCTTTTTTTATTTTATTTTTTTATTTTGTATATATCTGTAGGTATATATTTTATGTATTGTTTTGCACATTTGTTGATTTATTTTGTTATCATTCATTTGTATTTCTGTTGTCTTCACATTTACTTATGATGATTTACCGATTATAAATATTCCAAAAAAAAAAAAATAATAATAATTTTCAGTTAATCTCGCTCCCATCTGTGAGCTTGTTGAAAATATGTAGATGGTTCTCCGAGGAGTGTAAATACTTGAATCTTGATTACTGTCGAACCTCTGGCTACCGTTCTTTCAAATTATATCTTTGTTGACACAAGCTGCCTTCCATTGGAACCACTCAAAGATCTTCTTACTAATCTTGATATGTCTCCAGGATCATCCCTTCTCACAATTTTAGACAAAATCCTTGTACAACTGTTTGTACAACTGAGCCGTGACTGTGTCTGATCTCATCTTCATTTTAGATAGTACGAATAGTTCATAGTTTTTAATCAGAAGTAGTGTTGCCTGTTTTCTTCCATCTTTGACTGACCCTCAATATTCCTACAATTAGAATCTACAGTCGCTAATCAACATCTACATAATATAAAGTAAGATAGATAGATACATTTCTTCTCTTAAAATTATTATTACTTCGTACCAACTAGAGAATACAATTTTTTTTTATTATATTTTTTTTATAATTTTTTCCAATGATGGATTTTGGCGCCTCTCCGATCCGGCGCCTAGAGCGGCTGCTCATCTCGCCATTATGTAGCCTAGTGGATTCAAGGGATGCTGTGAGAAGACGACTCGACTCTAGAAGTCATCCCTAACAGCCATAGAAGAAAGCCACCTCATCAAAACTATCTTCATAATTGCACGACGTAAAAGATCTTGTCATCGAACCCCGAAAAATAAATCTATTATATTCTGATAATCCGAAAATCCCTTTTTTTTTCATTTTTATAACACTTATGATGTGGTCGGTTATTGTGGTCGTTGCGCATAAACGAAGAAAAAAAAATATATATTTATAAACGAAAGAGTACGATAAAGGATAAAATCCAATATATGTTCTTGTATATCTGCTTACTTCTTTTTCTGTGGGTGTGAGAGTTACGTCTCAGAATTAGTGAAGAAATACTGTTCAACAAACATCGATAATTGGCCTATATTTCTTACTTCCCCAACTACACAAAGTATAGGGGAAGTTCTGTAATTAGTCACAAATTTAATGTTGAGTTTTTCAACAGCATTTCCTGTTTTCTGGCCCTCTCATTCCAAAAATTATAGAAAAAATGCCCTGTCTTTGTGGGTGTCTGCGAACACGATAACTTCCGATAGAATAGACATTTCGAAATTTTATTTGAGTATCCATAACTCTTGTAAGGACTAAACATTTTGATTTTCAGCCAAAGGGGGAGGGGGCTTGTCACAAAAACTCTAATAATTGCCGATGTAAGGTTAGGTTAGGTTTTATGACTCATGCCCGGGCTTTAAGTACGAGGTCATATCGCCTACTTCCAGAGCGATCTTTCGTCACTCTGGTCGACATGAGCCCGACTCTATTGTGGGAGTCCTAAATTTTGCCTATCATAAATTTTTATTCACCTAGGGCAGGTGTCTTTAACGAGTACCTGACATCGTACAGGCTCGGGACCATAGCTTAACGTCCCATCCTCGGCCGGGTTTCGAACCGGCGAACTTGAGCTCAGTAAGCCAGCACGCATACCACTGAGCTACCGGCGCCCTCTAACAATATAAGGAATCTATTGACATAAAATTTCATAATTAAATTCAGAGTCTTTCAAGGACGACACCTATTAATTTGCAATGAAATTGGTTTGAAAGAAAGGGGGTTCACAAAACTGAGGATTCAGAAGCCCCTAAGTAAGATATCAGTTTCAGAGAGAAAATTTTGTAAAACAGCTTACATTCTTTTTCCAGTTAAACTTGTTCAATATTATTAATTTAACTAATTATAACGGAAACAGCTGTGATATTGATATAGTAAACATCATTTTTTTTGTGCTCTTCAATATTTTTGTTAAAAAAGTATATTCTGTTAAATTTGTTTAAAATCTTATCTTAATTTTGGTTTGAGTTGTTTTGTTTTGTTTAAGAACTTTTTCATAATGCAAGTCAAAACATCGTAAGCTAGGTGATTTTTATTTATTTACTAGCAGTAATACCCGGCGTTGCCCGGGGAACTTTGACTTTTCTACTATTATCTCCTATAAGTCTTTTAAATTCTTCAACAGTACATTCATGATGTTATAATTTTTAATTATTCATACGGAATAAGGCTTATAGTCCTTCAACGTCAAACACCCCAGCTAGTAAGTTTTTAGGACCCCTGGGCATCACAGCTAGTATGCGTCTTTCAACGGCGGAAACCACAGTGAATACTTAGCATCGCTGGACATCCTAGCCAGTGCGTACTTAAGAACGCTATTGACCGCAGCTAGTAAATGCCTTGCAACAGCGGACCCCACAGCGAATACATAGTTACTACTACTACATGTGAAATTCATGCCAATCCGCTTACTCTTTAACAGTACATTCATGATGTTATAATTTTCAATTATTCATACGGAATAAGGCTTATAGTCCTTCAACGTCAAACACCCCAGCTAGTAAGTTTTTAGGACCACTGGGCATCACAGCTAGTATGCGTCTTTCAACGGCGGAAACCACAGATAGTGAATACTTAGCATCGCTGGACATACTAGCCAGTGCGTACTTAAGAACGCTATTGACCGCAGCTAGTATGTGCCTCGCAAGAGCGGACCCCACAGCTAGTACGAAGTTAGGAACGCTGGGCATCACAGCTAGTAAGTGTCTTGCAACAGCGGACCCCACAGCTAGTACGTAGTTAGACCCACTGGGCATCACAGCTAGTATGTGTTTTGCAACGGCGGACCCCACAGCTAGTACGTAGTTAGAAACGCTGAGCATCACAGCTAGTATGCTTTTGCAACGACGGACCCCACAGCTAGTACGTTTTTAGGAACGCTGGGCCCTACAGGTAGTAGGTGCCTTGCAACTGCGGACCCCACAGCTAGTACCTACGTAGTTAAATACGCTGGGCCACACTGCTAGCGCCTTGCAACAGCAGACCCCACAACTAGTACGTAATTAGGAACGCTGGGCATCACAGCTAGTAAATGTCTTGTAGGTGCCTTGCAACAGCGAACCCCACAGCCAGTACATAGTTAGGAACGCTGGGGCTGAGCACTACAGTTAGTAAGTGCCTTGCAACAGCGGACCCCACAGCTAGTACGATATTAGGAACGCTGGGCATCACAGCTAGTAAATGTCTTGCAACAGTGAACCCCACAGCGAATACATAGTTACTACTACTACATGTGAAATTCATGACAATCCGATTACCCTTCAATGATTCAGCATTATTTTTATGCTTAGCCCCCCCTCCCAAATTTTTAAAATGTCACATAGTGTATTTTTTTATTTGACCATCAAGAATACTACATGTGAAATTTCGTGACAATCCGATCATCCGTTAGCGACCTATCACTATCTTCAAATTTAGGCCTACCCCCATAACCCCCCTCCCGTTCACAATTTTTTGACGTCACACACCCTATTTTTCTATTTGGCCTTTATGAATACTTCATGTGAAATTTCGTGACAATCCGATCATCCGTTAATGACTTATCACAATACTTATACTTAGGCCCCCATCAAACCACCCTCCCGTTCAAAATTTTGTGACATATACACTCTATATTTCTATTTGGCTTTTAATAATACTACATGTGAAATTCCATGACAATACGACCAACCGTTAATGAGCTAGCACTATATTTATACTTAGGCCCCCCCGCCACAACCCCCCCTCCCGTAAACAATTTTGAGCCGTCACACCGCCTATTTTTCTATTTGGCCTCCAGGAATACTACATGTGAAATTTCGTGACAATCCGATCATCCGTTAATGACTTATCACTATACTTATACTTAGGCCCCCATCAACCCACCCTCCCGTTCAAAATTTTGTGACATATACACCCTATATTTCTATTTGGCCTTTTAGAATACTACATGTGAAATTCCATGACAATACGACCAACCGTTATTGAGCTAGCACTATATTTATACTTAGGCCCCCCCGCCACTACCCCCCCTCCCGTACAAAATTTTGAGCCGTCACACCGCCTATTTTCCTATTTGACTTTCAGAAATACTACATGTGAAATTTCGTGACAATCTGACCAACCGTTAATGAGCCAGCACTATATTTATACTTAGGCCTATCCCCACAACCTCCCCTCCCGTTCAAAACTTTGGGTCGCCACACATCTTATATTTCTATTTGGATTTTAAAAATACTACATGTGAAATTTTGTGACAATCCGACCATTCTTTGAAGAGTTAGCACTATATTTATACTTAGGCCTACCCCCCCCCCCCCTCCCCCCGTTCAAATTTTTGGGACGCCACACACCTTTTTTTTTATTTGGTCTTCAGGAATACTACATGTGAAACTTCGTGACAATGCGACCAACCGTTAATGAGCTAGCTCTATATTTATACTTAGGCCCCCCTCAACCCCCCCTCCCGTTCAAAACTTTAGAACGCCACACACCTTATTTTTCTATTTGGCCTTCAGGAATACTCCATGTGAAATTTCGTGACAATCCGACCAACCGTTAAAGAGTTAGCTCTATATTTATACTTAGGCCCCCCCACAACCCCCCCTCCCGTTCAAAACTTTGGGACGCCACACACCTTTTTTCCTATTTGGCTTTTAAAAATACTACATGTGAAATTTCGTGACAATCCGACCATTAGTTAATGAGCTAGCTCTATATTTATACTTAGGCCCCCCACAACCCCCTCCCGTTCAAAACTTTGGGACGCCACACACCTTATTTTTCTATTTGGCCTTTAAGAATACTACATGTGAAATTTCGTTACAATCCGACCAACCGTTAAAGAGTTAGCTCTATATTTATACTTAGGCCCCCCCACAACCCCCCCTCCCGTTCAAAACTTTGGGACGCCACACACCTTTTTTTCCTATTTGGCTTTTAAAAATACTACATGTGAAATTTCGTGACAATCCGACCAACCGTTAAAGAGTTTGCTCTATATTTATACTTAGGCCCCCCCACAACCCCCCCTCCCGTTCAAAATTTTGGTACGCCACACACCTCATATTTCTATTTGGTCTTTAAGAATACTACATGTGAAATTTCGTGACAATCCGACCAACCGTAATGAGGTAGGACTATTTATATACTTAGGCCCCCCTTACAACCCTCCCTACCGTTCAAAATTCTGGGACGCCACATAGCCTATTATTCAATCGGGCTCAAAAGAATGCTACATGTGAAGTTTCATGAAGATCGGTCCAGCCGTTTGGGCGTGATGCTGGAACAAACATACATACATACATACAAACAAACAAACAAACAAACAAACCCCGTTTCAGCTTTATTAATATAGATTATATCACAATGTACACAAGTTTTAATTTGTGTTCATATCTATACATACATCTTTTTTTTTTTTGGCATTTTTCTTCCATAGTGGATCGGTGTCACCATATTTAAAGTCAGTCTGAACGTTGTGCTGACGTTGGCATAATCCGAAACCAGCACACTCTATGGCTCTGTCAGTTAACAAATATTGAATCTATAAACCGTTAAAAAGCAAGAAATTTGAAGAATGGAGTCTACCGAGCTCAGGATCGCCACTTAGAAATCTAGCTGAGGCACTTAGGTCAGATGTTTTAATCGGGAAGTTAAAAATAACTTTGAGCACTTCGTCCTTCGGATGGGACATTAAGCGATGATCCAGGGCTTTTTCGAATGTGAGGTACTCGATAATGAGACGTATGTTATGTAAATAAACCTGGGTAGGTCAATTTCCACTTAGGTTGAAAGCCTTGAGCACGTCGTCCTTCGGATGGGACTTTCCGGATATATCTGAATCTGTAGTATCAGTTTTAACAGATATTAAGCCTATAAACCGTTAAATAGCGCGAATTTTTTGAAAAACGTTTTCATTTTGATTTTTGTGTGGGGTTCAGATAATCCGGTCGTTCTCTATCAGTTTTGAAAAATATTTAATCTATAAACCGTTAAAAAGCGAGAAATTTGAAGAATGGAGTCTACCGAGCTCAGGATCGCCACTTACAAATCTAGCTGAGGCACTTAGGTCAGATGTTTTAATCGGGAAGTGAAAAATAACTATGAGCACGTCGTCCTTCGGATGGGACTTTAAGCGATGTTCCAGGACTTTTTCGAATGTGAGGTACTCGATAATGAGACGTATGTTATGTAAATAAACCTGGGTAGGTGAAATTTCACTTAGGTTGAAAGCCTTGAGCACGTCGTCCTTCGGATGGGACTTTCCGGATAAATCTGAATCTGTCGTATCAGTTTTAACAATTATTAAGCCTATAAACCGTTAAATAGCGCAAATTTTTTGAAAAACATTTTTAATTATATTTTTGTGTAGGATTCAGATAATCCGGTCGTTCTCTATCAGTTTCAACAAATATTAAATCTATAAACCGTTAAAAAGCGAGAAATTTCAAGAATGGAGTCTACCGAGCTCAGGATCGCCACTTAGAAATCTAGTTGAGGCACTTAGGTCAGATGTTTCAATCGGAAAGTTAAAAAACACTTTGAGCACGTCGTCCTTCGGATGGGACTTTAAGCGATGATCCAGGGCTTTTTCGAATGTGAGGTACTCGATAATGAGACGTATGTTATGTAAATAAACCTGGGTAGGTGAAATATCACTTAGGTTGAAAATAGCCTTGAGCACGTCGTCCTTCGGATGGGACTTTCCGGATAAATCTGAATCTCTCGTATCAGTTTTAACAATTATTAAGCTTATAAACCGTTAAATAGCGTGAATTTTTTGAAAAACATTTTTATTTTGATTTTTGTGTAGGATTCAGATAATCCGGTCGTTCTCTATCAGTTTTAACAAATATTAAATCTATAGCAGTTATACCCGGCGTTGCCCGGGGAACTTTGATTTTTCTCCCAATATCTTCTATAACGCTATTCAGTTCCTCGACAGTACATTCATGATGTTATAATTTTCAATTATTCATACGGAATAAGGCTTATAGTCCTTCAGCTGTTGTAACGCTAGTAAGTTTTTAGGACCCCTGGGCACCACAGCTAGTATGCGCCTTTCAACGGCGGAAGCCACACCTAGTGAATACTTAGCATCGCTGGACGTCCTAGTCAGTGCGTACTTAAGAACGTTTGTGACCACAGCTAGTATGTGGCTTGCAACGCTGAGCACCACAGCTAGTACGTAGTTGGGAATGCTGGGCATCATAGCTAGTATGTGCCTTGCGACGGCGGACCCAACAGCTAGTACGTAGTTAGGAAGGCTGGTCACCACAGTTAGTATGTGCCTCGCAACAGCGGACCCCACAGCTAGTACGAAGTTAGGAACGCTGGGCATCACAGCTATTAAGTGCCTTGCAACAGCGGACCCCACAGCTAGTATGTAGTTAAATACGCTGGGCATTACAGTTAGTAAGTGCTTTGCAACAGCGAACTTCACAGCTAGTACATAGTTAGGAACGCTGGGCACTACAGCTAGTAAATGCCTTGCAACAACGGACCCCACAGCTAGTTCGAAGTTTGGAACGCTGGGCACTACAGCTAGTAAATGCCTTGCAACAACGGACCCCACAGCTAGTACGATATTAGGAACCCTGGGCATCACAGCTAGTATGCTTTTGCAACGACGGACCCCACAGCTAGTACGTTTCTAGGAACGCTGGGTCCTACAGGTAGTAGGTGCCTTGCAACTGCGAACCCCACAGATAGTATGTAGTTAGAACCACAGGGCATCACAGCTAATATGAGTTTTGCAACGGCGGACCCCACAGCTAGTACCTACGAGTGAAATACGCTGGGCCACAATGCTAGCGCCTTGCAACAGCAGACCCCACAGCTAGTACGTAATTAGAAACGCTGGGCATTACAGCTAGTAAATGTCTTATAGGTGCCATGCAACAGCGAACCCCACAGCCAGTACATAGTTAGGAACGCTGAGGCTGAGCACTACAGCTAGTAAGTACCTTGCAACAGCGGACCCCACAGCTAGTACGATATCAGGAACGCTGGACATCACAGCTAGTAAATGTCTTGCAACAGTGAACCCCACAGCGAATACATAGTTACTACTACTACATGTGAAATTCATGACAATCCGATTCATGACAATACGATCAACCGTTAATGAGCTAGCTCTATATTTATACTTAGTCCCCCCCCCCCTCAACCCCGCCACCCGTTCAAAACTTCGGGACGCCACACTCCTTATTTTTCTATTTGGCCTTCAGGAATAATATATGCGAAATTTCGTGACAATACGACCAACCGTTAATGAGCTAACTCTATATGTATATTTAGCCCCCCCCACAACCCTCCTTCCTGTTCAAAATTTTGGGCCGTCACACACCTAATATTTCTATTTGACCTTTAGGAATACTACATGTGAAATTTCATGACAATTCGACCATTAGTTAATGAGTTAGCACTATTTATATACGTAGGCCCCCCTTACAACCCCCCCTCCCGATCAAAACTTTGGAACGCCACACACCTTATTTTTCTATTTGGCCTTCAGGAATACTCCATGTGAAATTTCGTGACAATCCGACCAATCGTTAAAGAGTTAGCTCTATATTTATACTTAGGCCCCCCCACAACCCCCCCTCCCTTTCAAAACTTTGGGACGCCACACACCTTTTTTTCCTATTTGGCTTTTAAAAATACTACATGTGAAATTTCATGACGATTCGCCCATTAGTTAATGAGTTAGCTCTATATTTATACTCAGGCCCCCCAACTACCCCCCCCCCTCCCGTAAAAAATTTTGAGCCGTCACACCGCCTATTTTTCTATTTGGTCTTCAGGAATACTCCATGTGAAATTTCGTGACAATCCGACGAACCGTTAAAGAGTTTGCTCTATATTTATACTTAGGCCCCCCCACAACCCCCCCTCCCGTTCAAAACTTTGGGACGCCACACACTTTTTTTTCCTATTTGGCTTTTAAAAATGCTACATGTGAAATTTCATGACGATTCGCCCATTAGTTAATGAGTTAGCTCTATATTTATACTTAGGCCCCCCCACTACCCCCCCTCTCCTAAAAAATTTTGAGCCGTCACACCGCCTATTTTTTTATTTGGTCTTCAGGAATACTACATGTGAAACTTCGTGACAATGCGACAAACTGTTAAAGAGTTAGCTCTATATTTATACTTAGGCCCCCCCACAACCCCCCCTCCCGTTCAAAACTTTGGGACGCCACACACCTTTTTTTCTTGTTTGGCTTTTAAAAAGACTACGTGTGAAATTTCATGACAATTCGACCATTAGTTAATGTGTTAGCACTATTTATATACTTAGGCCCCCCTTACAACCCCCCCTCGCGATCAAAACTTTGGGACGCCATACACCTTTTTTTCCTGTTTGGATTTTAAAAAGACTACCTGTGAAATTTCATGACAATTCGCCCATTAGTTAATGAGTTAGCACTATTTTTATACTTAGGCCCCCCCACAACCCCCCCTCCCGATCAGAATTTTGAGCCGTCACACCGCCTATTTTTGTATTTGGTCTTCAGGAATACTACAGGTGAAACTTCGAGACAATGCGACCAACTGTTAAAGAGTTAGCTCTATATTTATACTTAGGCCCCCCCACAACCCCCCCTCCCGTTCAAAACTTTGGGACGCCACACACCTTTTTTTCTTGTTTGGCTTTTAAAAAGACTACGTGTGAAATTTCATGACAATTCGACCATTAGTTAATGAGTTAGCACTATTTTTATACTTAGGCCCCCCTTACAACCCCCCCTCCCGATTAAAATTTTGGGACGCCACATAGCCTATTATTCAATCGGGCTCAAAAGAATACTACATGGGCAGTTTCATAAAAATCCGTCCAGCGGTTTGGGCGTGATGCTGGAACAAACATACATACATACAAACAAACAAACAAACAAACAAACAAACCCCGTTTCAGCTTTATTAATATAACCTCTATATTTATACTTAGGCCCCCCCACAACCCCCCCTCCCTTTCAAAACTTTGGGACGCCACGCACCTTTTTTTCCTATTTGGCTTTTAAAAATACTACATGTGAAATTTCATGACGATTCGCCCATTAGTTAATGAGTTAGCTCTATATTTATACTCAGGCCCCCCAACTACCCCCCCCCCCTCCCGTAAAAAATTTTGTGCCGTCACACCGCCTATTTTTCTATTTGGTCTTCAGGAATACTCCATGTGAAATTTCGTGACAATCCGACGAACCGTTAAAGAGTTTGCTCTATATTTATACTTAGGCCCCCCCACAACCCCCCCTCCCGTTCAAAACTTTGGGACGCCACACACTTTTTTTTCCTATTTGGCTTTTAAAAATGCTACATGTGAAATTTCATGACGATTCGCCCATTAGTTAATGAGTTAGCTCTATATTTATACTTAGGCCCCACCACAACCCCCCCTCCCGATCAGAATTTTGAGCCGTCACACCGCCTTTTTTTGTATTTGGTCTTCAGGAATACTACAGGTGAAACTTCGAGACAATGCGACCAACTGTTAAAGAGTTAGCTCTATATTTATACTTAGGCCCCCCCACAACCCCCCCTCCCGTTCAAAACTTTGGGACGCCACACACCTTTTTTTCTTGTTTGGCTTTTAAAAAGACTACGTGTGAAATTTCATGACAATTCGACCATTAGTTAATGTGTTAGCACTATTTATATACTTAGGCCCCCCTTACAACCCCCCCTCGCGATCAAAACTTTGGGACGCCATACACCTTTTTTTCCTGTTTGGATTTTAAAAAGACTACCTGTGAAATTTCATGACAATTCGCCCATTAGTTAATGAGTTAGCACTATTTTTATACTTAGGCCCCCCCACAACCCCCCCTCCCGATCAGAATTTTGAGCCGTCACACCGCCTTTTTTTGTATTTGGTCTTCAGGAATACTACAGGTGAAACTTCGAGACAATGCGACCAACTGTTAAAGAGTTAGCTCTATATTTATACTTAGGCCCCCCCACAACCCCCCCTCCCGTTCAAAACTTTGGGACGCCACACACCTTTTTTTCTTGTTTGGCTTTTAAAAAGACTACGTGTGAAATTTCATGACAATTCGACCATTAGTTAATGTGTTAGCACTATTTATATACTTAGGCCTCCCTTACAACCCCCCCTCCCGATCAAAACTTTGGGACGCCATACACCTTTTTTTCCTGTTTGGATTTTAAAAAGACTACCTGTGAAATTTCATGACAATTCGCCCATTAGTTAATGAGTTAGCACTATTTTTATACTTAGGCCCCCCCACAACCCCCCCTACCGTTCAAAACTTTGGGACGCCACACACCTTTTTTTTCTGTTTGGCTTTTAAAAAGACTACGTGTGAGATTTCATGACAATTTGACCATTAGTTAATGAGTTAGCACTATTTATATACTTAGGCCCCCATACAACCCCCCCTCCCGATCAAAATTTTGGGACGCCACATAGCCTATTATTCAATCGGGCTCAAAAGAATGCTACATGGGCAGTTTCATAAAAATCCGTCCAGCGGTTTGGGCGTGATGCTGGAACAAACATACATACAAACAAACAAACAAACCCCGTTTCAGCTTTATTAATATAGATTTATTTTTTTTTTTTAATTAATTTTTTTTTATTATTTTTTTTTATTATTATTTTCTTCTATTTCATTTAATGGCAACCATTGAGGAAAAGAAAGAAGCCAACAATGCTGTGCCAGTAATCACACCGTGGCAAAAAGCATTTTCCAGAAAGAGGTCCGCTATAGAAAATAGAGACCCAAGGAAAATCGCTCGTCCTGCAGACACCATTCCTGTAAGTAACCCTTACACTCCATTAGCAACAAAAGATGACAACATGGAGACAGTAAAGGAAACTTTCGAGAAACCTCCTCCTATTTTCATTAAAGATGAAGTGACCAGTTGCAAGCACTTCATTGAAGAATCAATTAAAACTTCTGGGCCCGATTCCTTCATATTGAAAGCCACGACAAGAGGGATTACCTTATATCCCACGAAGCCCGAACACTATAGGGCATTCATCCATCTTCTCGATAACCATAAAGTTGAGTATCACACTTATCAACTGAAGTCGGAAAAGGTGCCGAGGGTGGTAGTTCGTGGCCTTCATCCTTCGTCCGACATGGAGGAGATCATCGCAGCCTTCAGTGAGAAGGGTTATCAGGTGAAAGGAGTCATGAATGTCTACAAGAAATCATGGCTCCAACAAGACCCCAGTGTGCCCGACTCCGCTCCAATCAATGTCCTCCTCCCACTATTTTTTATCGACATAGAACCGAAGACATTTAACGAAAATATCTTTGATATTAAATCTTTACTGTACTGCAAAGTGACAGTAGAGGAACCCTATAGAACAAGGTCTATTGTCCAGTGCAAAAGATGTCAGTCGTACGGACATACCCAATCATTTTGCAGACTGCGCCATAAGTGCGTGCGGTGCGGTCAGGACCATGTCTCTGGTACATGCCAGAAACCAAGAACCACTGCAGCCACATGTGCCAACTGCAAGGGCTCTCACCCTGCCAACTACAGGGGGTGCATTGTCTACCAAGAACTTCGAAATCGACGGACAATTTCTTCTACTCCAGTAGACAACAAGAGGTTTACGCCGCCGATGAATTCAACAGCTTTTCCCGTCATGCCTCAAAGGACTCAACCAACTCCGGCGACTCATCCTGCAGCGACTGGGCGGCCACATGTCAGTGCCTTCCGTCCACCACCCGCTACAGAAAGGAAATCTAGCTACGCAGATTCCCTTCGACGTCAGAGAACTTCTGGACTGGACAGATCCGATCCTCCGTCAGGGGGCATGGGAGAGGAAGGGTCCCAGTGGTCACCTCCTAATAATGGTATCCCTCCACATTTTAATAACTTTTTATCAAGTCTACAAACTATCATCCAGCCCCTTGTCACCCTCCTTTCACAGTTATCACAAATGACACAACTCTTCACACAGTATGCACACTAATTCACTCACCATTGGTTCCTTGTCAGTTCTTCTGTGGAATGCGAACGGACTTATACAACATAAAAACGAACTGGACATACTTCTACATGACAGACGGATTGACGTTGCCCTAATCTCTGAAACCCACCTGACGTCCAAATCAAAATTGTCTTTCCGGAACTATACTATACATCGAGCTGATCATCCTGACGACACTAGTCACGGCGGGGCAGCTGTTGTCATAAAGTCCTCACTCACACACTACCCACTTCCGAACGTAACCACACCTCACATCCAGGCAGTAGCTATCACTCTACATACACGACACAAAAAGATTAACCTTGTTGCCGTTTATTGCCCTCCGAGGTTCGCCATAGCTCCTGCTACATTTTCAGCATTTTTCAGGAAATGGAGATCCTGTTTCATTGCCGGTGGAGACTACAATGCTAAACACCAGCAATGGGGCTCGCGGCTCTGTGCACCGAGGGGAAGGAGTCTCAATACTACAATCAACAATGACAACTTACAAACCACTTCACCGAGTACACCAACATACTGGCCAACTTCAAGACGCAAATTACCAGACCTACTTGACTTTTTTGTACACAAAGGTTTAAGAGGTATGCCATCATCTGTCAGCACCACGACCGACCTCTCTTCGGATCATTCACCGGTGTTTTTAAACGTCTGGGCGGAGCCGTCTCAAAAGGAGAGTAAACCGACGCTAACTCCAGGACTGATGGACTGGGAGTTATTCAGGGAAACCTTAAACGCTAAGCTCTCTGTACCATATTCCCTAAAGACAGAGGAGGAGCTAGAGCAGGCAGTGGAGTTCTACACATGTAGTGTTCAGGAAGCCGCATGGTCTTCATCATTTCCCTCAAAGCTGGCTTCCAGGCAAGATCTACCGGCTTACCCAGAGTACATTCGCAGATTGATCAGGGAGAAGCGGAGAGCACGGCAGATATGGCAATCCTCCAGACTACCGACTGACAAACAGATATACAATCGACTGAATAACAAACTGAAGACGGAAATTAAACTATTTCGAAAAGCTAAATTTGATACTTACTTCTCCAACTTGAATGCTGAAAATGGCAGTCTCTGGCGAAAAACTCGTCGGGTGCTGCGTCAACCAGCAACGTCAGTACCTCTGCGATATGACAATGACTCATGGGCCATAACAGACGAGGAGAAAGCAGAGCGCTTCGCCTCCCATCTCACACAAACCTTCACACCTCATCCAGACATGCATGATTTAACACATGAAACACATGTCTCACAAACACTACATATCCCATTACCCCTTTCACTCCCTTCCAAATCATTCACACCTTCTGAAGTCGCATTTGAAATTCAACACCTCCCCAAAAAGAAGTCCCCAGGGTATGACCTCATTACGGCTGAAGTTCTCAAGGAATTACCTCGGAAAGCTGTCGTGTTCCTGACAATCCTGTTTAACTGCATACTACGCACAACACGCTTTCCAATTCAATGGAAACTCTCACACATTCTTATGATACTAAAATCAAAGAAGCCAGAACACTCTCCTTCCTCCTACCGACCTATCAGTCTTCTTCCACTATGTTCTAAACTCTTCGAAAAATTACTATACAAAAGGCTCATAACTATTCTTTCCAGTCAGCAAACACTTCCTCATCATCAGTTTGGCTTCCGCTCAGAACACTCCACAATACACCAGTTACACAGGGTTGTGGATTACGTGGCGTCTGCCCTAGAAAGAAAGTTTTATGCAACGGGGGCGTTCCTTGATGTAAGTCAGGCTTTTGACCGAGTTCGGCACGCGGGACTTCTTTATAAATTGAGACCGTTGCTTCCTCACACATATTATTTAATCATTCATTCATATCTAACAAACAGATACTTCGCCGTCCGTCAGGGCTCTGCTATCTCCTCAATAAGACCCATATTGGCGGGTGTACCGCAGGGTTCTGTCTTAGCTCCTTTATTATATACAATATACACATCTGACATGCCCACCTCCATCCACACAATGACAGCTACATACGCCGATGACACCGCCATCTTAGCTGCTGCTGACCTTCACATACACGCCTCATTTACACTACAACACCATCTCACACAAATTGAAAACTGGTGCAACACATGGAAAATCAAACTAAATACAGAAAAATCACAGCACATCACATTTACACTTCGACGAGAAACATGCCCCCCCGTTTTCATCTACGACAAGCCCCTCCCTCAAACTAATACTGTACGATACCTAGGACTGACATTGGATCGAAGACTGACATGGAATCCTCACACACGTCTCACACGAAACACGCTGAACCGTCGACTCAAAATACTCTACGGACTTCTAAATAGACGATCAAAATTAGACATGACACAAAAACGGAACTGTTATACTTACTTACTTAGACCATTATGGACATACGGATCACAGATATACGGTTCAGCAAAAACATCCAACATCAAACGAATTCAGGCATTTCAGTCAAAAACCCTCAGACTGATAACACAATGCCCCCCATACATAAACAACAGAACACTTCATAACGATCTTATGATACACACAGTACCCGACACAATACAAACTATTTACATACGTTTTTTTAGAAAACTTTACACACATACAAATCCAGAAATACGTACTTTATCTTCACAACACTTACCACAAAACCCCCCACGAAGGTTGAAGAGGAGGTGGAACCGCGACTTACTGCCACCTTAATTCCTATTCGTTCTTAATATTTTTATTTTTTTTTATTCTTTTACATTATTTTCCTTCACTTTTCTCATCTCTCTTACCCATTCCATCAAAGTTGTCTTTCAATTCCTTTTTATTTATTTATTTATTTTTTTTAATTATTATTATTATTATTATTTTTTTTTTTTATTTTTTTTTTTTTTCCCTTGTCCTTATAATTAATATAAATTTTCGTCCCGAGGATCTACCACTGGGTGGCCTTCCTCTCACATGCCATTCACGCCAACGTCTCCATACCTACCAACATAGATGCTGGTTGTTGCCCCCTAGCAACAGTTGCATCTTTATGAATAAAAGCCAAAAAAAAAAAAAAAAAACTAATTATTACAATTTTTAATTTTGGATATTTCAGAGCTTGGATATGGGCTTAGTATCAAAAAAAATACAATGGATGTATTTCATGGCTTAATGTCAATACGATGTAATCCATCACTTTTTAATCTAATTTTCCATTTGAATTCTGAAATTTTCAAAAATAGAATTGAAGGATCGACATTTGTACTGCCTACCGATGGTAACCTTTTCGTTCTAATTAATAATAATGACCTCAAATATTACTCAAGTGTACAAAAGAGTGGCACAACCTGTAGAAAGCTCGTTGGTTTGCTGTTGTTCATTCCCAAAATTGTAGAACAATGGCAGCAGGCCCATGGTATTATTTCTGTGCCTTTATATGAGCCCACAGCCTTCCAAGAAGAATTTAATAGGACCGCCTTTGAAGCTTGGAAAGCTTCCTGGCACAGAAACAGCCCGGAACCTGCTAATATTGAGCCACAACTGCTGGGGGTCTTGTACACATCAAATTTTGATGTTCCAAATGTAAATACAATTTAGATAGATATTAAACTCTATATTTTACTTTTGAATTAATTTATGTATTAGCTTTATTTGAGTTCAAAGCTTTATTTTACTCTGCAAGTTCAAAACTGATTCATTTGATTATAATTGAATAAAAAGTTCAAAACATATATCGCTTATGTGTCCGCTTACAGCGAAAGTAAGTCTGGGCTATGTACTTCTGAAGCACAAATTAATCAATTAAGTTTGCTCTTCCTCCGAAGCCATTTGACTGTTTAAGCTAAAACTTAATAATAATAATAATAATAAATTTATTTCCGTTGAACAAATACATGGTAATAGGATACATCAAAAGAATTTATACATTAAGATAGCTTATAAATTAGATTTAGAACTACTTGAGTCTAACACATCTATGATTAGTAGTAATAACAAAACTATTAAAAAAAGTAAAATGAAATTGATAAAAACTGAACAAATAAATACTTCAAAATATATGAGTACAAAATTAATACATGATACGTTTATAATAAGTAGACACATTTTTTAATTTAATAAAAATTAAGATAACTATTTTTCAAAAAAAACTCTTCGGAAGGGTTTTTATCCCAACGATATTTCGGGACGTTCTTACGTCCCATCATCAGATCGCAATGTGCGAGATATAGAAAAGAATAAAACAATGTAACTATAACAATATATGAAAAATAAAAAATATATATATATATATATATAGATTAATCAATTATAAATGAATGTATAAAAAAGTCTAAATAAATAAAAAATTATAAATGAATAAATAAAACAATAACGTACATTGGACTGACCTTTAAGGTGTGGAGGAACTCTGCTCAAAAAATTAAAAATGAAAGCTTTGTAGCAAATAACGTTTTCGGATATGAAACACGATTGTTTATTGTGATTATATTATTCTTTCCGAACAGAGAATAAAATTCCGTTTCCGTGTAAAGGGTTTCCTCTAACATGAACATTTTAAGTTGAAATTTTAATTTTTTTATTGTATCTATTGACTTCAAGAAGTGGGAAGGGGCATTTTGTCATAAATTAAATTTGTAGGAAAAATAGTTAACATTCTTTAAAAATTTTCATTTTCTTAACAATTGTAAAATACTTTTTCCAATGTCAGAAGTTGTGTTCAATTGTGAAGAAATGTTCATCCCATTGAATATCTTCCTAACAAATATTTTGACTTTTGTAGGTACGGTGGAATTCCTGACTTGGAAAACATTCATTCCTTGTTATTCGAGGAATGATCTTTTAGATAGAAAATTCCATTGCGGCCGAATTCTCACTTGTGTGTTTGTTCTCAAAGGTGTGTTAATACCCTGATTCAGAGTAAAGAAGCAATCGGAAAATGTAAATATGATAAATAACATTATTGGAATCCAAGAGACTTTCAAGTGGACGATGTTTATTTAAAGGGACAACCAACTGATACCAAACCTACTTTCGGAAAATGGCGGTCCGGCAAAAAAAAACATTGGGTTTTTTTTTCCTCAGTCAAGCATTTTATGGCACATTATTTTGCCAACGTATTTATTTTTAGTTCCCCCACCTATTTATTGAGGAAGGTATGTAATCGTTGATTTTTTCTGGTATTTTTTCCAGAGGTGTTTACTTTTTTCTTTTTTTTTGACAATATTTCGGGACACTTTCACGTCACTTCTTCTGGTCACTATGAACCGGTTCATGAAAGTGTCCCGAAATATTGTCAAAAAAGAAGACACCTCTGGAAAAAATACCTGAAAAAATCAACATACTTCCCCAGAACGAATCAATTAACTTTTACTACTGCATAAATACTTAGAACAAGTCAAAAATTCCACTATATTTATATAAAATACACAATATATTTCGCTGGTTAGAGCATTGTCAAGTGTATACAGACTGTATCCTGTACACTTGACAATGTTTTAACCAGCGAAATATATTATGTATTTTATATAAATATAGAGGAATTTTTGACTTGTTCTAAGTGTTTTATTCAGTAGTATTTACAATGAACTTCCACAAGATCTCTGGCGAAAACAACTCCAATTAACTTTTCTTTCCCCCTCCAAAACCAGTCTATTGTTAATAGTTGACTTACATAGAGGCTCCTAAATCCTTATCAATTTTGTGTCGATAAATTCATTACATCGGTAGTTATTCAGATTTTTGAATTGAGCCCCCTCCCCTGCACTTCAGCCGATATCCGCAAACGAGATTCCACATTTTTGGAAAAGATGTAATCGCAGAGGAGGATTTTAGAAGATTGGACCAGGGGAGCATTCTCAGGTTCATTAGGGAAACTGGGAGACTGAGTGCTTCATAAAGGACTCGGTTTTGGTAGCATAAACAAACAGGTAACAAAGCAAGGTGGAAGTATAAGAGCATTGGATGCTTAGGTCCCTAGGTGTAAAACACCAGCCCACCATATATATTGCTATAAATATCTAGCAGCGGTAACTAACTAGGAACTACGAAATAACCAATTTATCGAACATCTAAATCTCAAGAGGATAGCTAGAGGATTTTATTTGAAATTTAAGTATTAGATAAATATTCGATTTTTTTTTTTTACTTCCTTAGCTATACGAAGTATAGGAGAAGTTATATAATCCATCAGAAATTCGATGCTGTGTTTTCACCAGAATTTCAAACCGACCCCATGAATTACACGTATATCCGTGTGTGCCTTTGAACACGATCATTCTCGATATAATAAATATATCAACTCGAAATTTTATATATCTCTTATATAATTCGGAACTCATACATATATTGACTTTCAGCCAAATCGGCCAAAAAGTAGGAGAGGATCAGAGAGGGAGGCGGATCAACACAAAACCCAATAACTGCCCATGTGATGAATTTATTGACACAACATTTAGTGTGAGGACTCATAAGCTCGTATTTAAGTCAATTGTCAGAGAGAAAACTTTTTTTTTTTTTGGAGGCGAAAAATAGGAAATGTTTATTTATCTATTGAGTATATTTTGAATCAGTAAAAACCATAAGTAAATCCGATGATAATTATGGATATGGAACTAGGTCAAAATAGTTGGTTTAGGTAGTATAAACATACAGGTAACAAAATAAAGTGGAAACCCACGCTCCTTCCCCGGGGATAAGAGCATTAGATGCTTAGGTTCCTAGGTGTAAGACACCAACCTATATATATATATATATTAGGTTGGTGTCTTACACCTAGGAACCTAAGCATCTAATGCTCTTATCCCCGGGGAAGGAGCGCTGGGTTTCCACTTTATTTTGTTACCTGTATATATATATATATATCAGCCGATATCTCTTAAATTTAACAGGTTATGTCCTCTTTGGGTTATGACTTTAAATATGAAATTTCTTGTCGAAACATTCATTACATTGGCAGTAATTGGGATTCTTGTGTTAAGCCCCTCCTCGGATCCCCACCTTCCCTTCTGCCAATTCCACAGAGAATTAATATTTGTCGTCCTTATGAATTTTTGAATTACGGCTCACCCCTAATTGATTTACAGCCAAATCGACCAAGGGGAAGTCGGGGATTAACAGGGGGACAACTCAATTGTAATAACTGCCAATGTAATGAATATATACGAAATTTAGTATGATTCAGAAGTTAACTACTGATTTTTTTTATTACTCAGTTTTGTTCAAAAATTTATTGATACTCAATTTTATTGGAGTAGATTTCCAGAAAAGGATTCTTGGCCTCCCATTTTGGCGCTTTCAAGTGTTTTGCGTTCTAATTGATAGTTGATTATATATAATTGATCGGCTGTGATAACAGGACTGGACTATCTTATACCAACCACGCTTTCACAGATCACTCTCCCCCATCTCCTTCCTTTCCCAAATTCATTTCTAACGGGCATTACTGTTATATAGTAATGCCACTTTGAAATAAATATGGAAGGGGGGGGGGGGGGAGTGAGTGATCTGTAAAAACGTGGTTGGTATTAAAAAGTCCTCTTATTTGCATTGTGGTTTGGTTGGGAGCAAATGATTTGTGAGGGAGTGGACCAGTGGAGTGGACACTTGTCAAATGTACCACTTGATCCACCTCACTCACTTATCTATCCATTGGAGAGATTTATTTGGATTTGTGCAGCCACAGACTGACCACACCATCCGTGCACTCTGAATGGCGGGTTTCCAGCCCTCCAAACCCGGCCAGATATATAAAATCCTCCTGTCATCCACAGGTGACTCTTACTACTCTAAAATTAACTGAACCTCATTCATAAGAGCAGACATTTATTCAATGCTTTTAAGAAATTCTTTCAATATGTGAGAGAATTGAAAAATTGTTTATTTCTTGTCAGTTTTGAGCAAAGTGAAAACTACTAACTTTTTGTACTTTACAAATAAAAAACATTTGTCAGTGAATCATCGGCATTGTACTTCTTCAGTAACGAATGATCGATTAAGTTTTCGCTCTCCCAATCGACCGAACTACCAGTTCAAAGGGGGGAAGGGGGGGGGGGGGGGGGGGGGGGGGGGGTCTGATCTCGCTGAGTTCGGACTTCAGTTCACAACACACACTCGTAAGGAAATTCTAGAATCCTACCTTACTGTACTGCCTACTACCAAAGCGCTCTTTTGTCGCTCTCTCCTGACTCTGCTGTGAGAGTCCTACATTTTGCCTTCCCAGCTTTAGATATCTAGGGAAGGTAGGGAGTCTTTAACGAGTACCTGACAGGCTCAGGACCTCCACAAATTGTCTCCTTAAGTTAAAACTCCATTCTTGAAAAGTAAATGGTAAACTTATATTTTCTCCCTTTTACATGATACAACTTTTAGTTTAGTAAAGTAGTTTTTAAGGAACACAAGTCAATTTTATTTTTCAAATAAAACTAGAAAAATGTATCACAAATAGTAATTTATTAAATAAAAGTAAATTGTAATCAAAGGATGGCTCTTCTGGCCTTAATGGAAGCAACATTTTGTACAGCACGTTTTGTGTCAATAGAATTCAAGAGATCACTTTCGATGGATAATAACTAAACGTCAGTCTCTCTACAAAAGCAGGATGCCATTTTGATTACCCATATTTTCCTGTTTTCCCCATCCCTTCAAATGAATTTATCTTGCTTTTCCCCTTGGTTTCGGTTTCTTTTTGTTCTCTTGTCTACATTTAATTTTTTAAAGATAGATTTAAAATAAGGGAAAGAAAAATTAGGATGGCCGCTCCTGTATGGGCTTACATTTGGCCGCCCGTATGCCTCGTACGCCTTAGCCATAGGGTCTGCACGGCTCTGCCACCGAGCGACACAGATTATAGGCATGAGGATTTTCCAGATTAAATCCACAGCCTGTGAACCAAACTTAATATGTTTGATTTTGGTCTTTGCCCTACCAAACCCGTAAAGGTGAAGATTCCTCTTTGCCGAATTCGTATATTGGATGAACTAGGGGGTATATTTCGGTCCACTTTCTACCTCCAGATTAGGTCTGGTTAAGAAGAGGAGATAATTTGATATCGACCAGGCGCTGTTAGGTAGGTTCCAAGTCTGTCTGAATCCAATCAAATCCTGGTTTGTTGGTAAATATCAACCTTCCTTCCGACACCCCCTGGGCCCGGACCTCCTCGGTAAATAGCCTTGGCTGCCTCCCCGACGTTGTAAATTTATATTGGGGCCAAGTCCAATAGATATAGTGTCTGTTTTAGAAATTGGTATCTAAGATGTTTTAGTTTCTCATCTGTAGTGTTGAGGAGCTACTCAACAGAAACTGATCAGTGATGCAAATAGTAACCAGTTGAGTCACTTCCTATGTAATCGAACGGGACACCGCATACGGCGCTACTGGTTACACACCAATTGGTAATGCATGTGTAACCAGTTTCTTGCGACCTGTGGACATGTGTGACATTCATAAATGATCAGTAGGCTAATATTTTATTCGTGGCGGAAGTGGAAAAGTGTCCTGTTTTATATCATTTTAAGCTTCTCGGGTATTCGAAGAAAGACGAAACTGAAAGGGCATGAAGTGAAGTTGGAAGAACAGTCAATCTGACAGGTATGCAATTTTTTTATGCAAGTGTACAATGAAAAAGGTGTATTATTGCTAATAAATATATATAAAGTATAATACACACGTTTATTACTAATGCTAAAAATTCTAATAGGGTGAATACCTATTTAGGAAATTCCTATAAGGATGAACCCATAATCTTCTTCGCATTCTATTTCTTCTGTATCGATGATAATACACTATAATGGCTTCATCACTGGAATCACTATCCACGAAATACAATGATGAGGGTCCGACTTCCATGGTTGCACAGAAGAAACTAGTTATATCGATCTCTAGAGAGTTGCCTCGTCTGCGGAACCGCGTCACTAATGGGTCAGTAAAACGTTTAGTAATTTGAATCACAAATGTCATACTTTTAAGTAAGGAAACTGTGTTCCAGCTCATAATAATAAAGAATATTTCTCCATCGATGCTATAACGTTAGATATTCTTATGGCATTCTTATGGTGAATACAGGTAATCAGTATAACTTTGAATTTAAGACGCACCCATTTTCAAGAAGTGATTTCCAGATAAAAAGAAAGAGAACGCATTCGCATCAAATAATTGTTCCAAGAAGAAAAATTCTTTTGTTTCTTTAAATTGCATTTATTTTGCTTCTTCGTCAAAAACAAATACCTACCGCGAATTCGAGACAAGTTGGGAGCAGTCAAAGGACAAAACAAGTGCGCGTTTAAATTGAAAGTATCTCAGAGATAGCGTACTTGCCTATTGAGCTCAAGATCGCGGATTTGTAACCCAGGTTCTTTATCTCGAACCTAAAAAAAACTTTGAGCGTGCTATCCTTCGGATGAGATGTTAAGCGATAGTCCAGAGCCTGTACGCTGTAAAGAATCCTGGATAGGCGACATTTAAAACTCCCACAGTAGAATCGGAGCTCATATTCATCAGAGCGACGAATGAGCACTCTGGTAGTAGGCGATATGCCTTCATAGCAAGCGCATACAAAGCTATCAAAGCTTTAACCCCCCTTATCAACAGATGATCATCACTCAAGTATACTTGCTGCATTTTCCCCCACACTTTCACTACTCAGACGTTGTAAACATGGCATTCGCCCTCGCAGCATCCATCTGGCAAAGAACAAACAATAAATAAAAACTTCGAAGAAGTGAAAGAAGGTTCCGGTTTGGAAGTAACCTCTGGTTCGTCCGGAACAACTGTCTTCCTGACATGGCAGATAGTCCACCTCTTACCAGGAACTACTATCTTTGATCTCTGCTGCTGGCTCCTGTCAATTGGGCCAACCCAAAACTCGCCTTAATCAGCATATTTCATAATGAACTATTCAGATATCAGTTTTGTCCTGAAAGTGTCTACAGACTGCATCTTAAACGAAAATACATCATTAGATATATTATAGAGACAGAAAAGATACAATAACAATAGACATTTTAAGATAATACTCGGAGGATTCAGATATCAGTTTGTCCTGAAAGTTTCTGCAGGCTCTGTACCTCAGACGAAAAGGACGACCTTTTACACTTCTTGTTCCATTGTCCTTTTTTGAGTATCCCCAGGCAAGCATTTATCCTCAATTATTTCACAAATCGACCAAATTAGCATTAATTGTGGAGTTTTTTTGATAATGTAGACATAAAAAGAACTAATTTCTTTTTATTTTTCCCTAAAGGTTAAAAATCAAGAAACATTTAATTTAATTTATTACTTATAATATATTATGATTTCTGATCATTTTTCAAGAATAATGAATTGATAAAAAATCAAGCTCCCAAGATGTATTACCTTCTTATACGTATAGTATGAGGAAGTATTGAAATCGTGCGAAAATCTGAGATCGAGGTTTCGACTGATTTTCACGTTTCAAGGTCCCCTGAATAATAAACTAATAGTCAACTCAGATTAAAATTGAGACCCATATATGACTGAGAGGCTTTGGAGAGGTGGAAATGATGTGATTTTCCTTAAATTTGTGGGGTTTTAATGTAAGTATTGAGTCTACTGTCTACTTGAGCAAACAATACTGTAAGTATTAGTAGTGAGGTAAATATATGTCAGTATGTTTACTCATCTGGCCTCCCTCTTTGAGTGCTCCTTTCAAAAACACTGTCTTAGACTGTCTTGTGTTCTTCCCCATTAGCTAAGTCTCTTGTATCAACACTATCACCCATCAGGGTTTCATTTCAACGTGGGCTTAGTGAAGTCTCAGTCGTATACCAACCACTCTCGAAACATAACATCCATCAATGAACCAAACATTGTTCATTTTTTTTACTTTCTTATATACCTGTAGTATTGTAATTTAGCGAAAATCTGAGATCGATGTTTCAACGGATTTTCACATTTCAATGTCCTCTGAATACGTTTTGACGATGTTTGCGATGATTGCTGTGTGTGTGTTGGAAATTTTGTGAGCGCTCTAACTCGAAATGAATTCCATATGAAATTTGCTACACATTAAACTATATTTGATACCAAAAAACACAATTACAATAACAAAAAATTAAATTTTTAGAGTGCGCCTGTTTTTTTTATGGAGCAGTGTAGATGAGGAAGTTTTCATTGGAATATCATGTTTTCTGACCTCTTGATACCAAAAATGCCCCCAAAAAAATGTCTTCGAATATATCAGGAAAACTCCCGATAGAATGAATGTATCGACACAAAATGTTATATGTAAATTCAAAACTCTTTAAGGACGACCCCTAAGGGTAGGGGGAATCAAAAATGGGCTCAACTCAAAAATCCCTTCTTTTTGAATTTAAATATAACGTATCATGTCGACGCATATATTATATCGGCAGTTACTGAGGCTTTTTATCTAAACCAGAACTCCCACAGTTACAGTCGGGGCTCATATTCATCAGTTTGGCAGTAACCACTGGTTGGTCCTGAACACCCTGTCTTCCTGACATGGCAGATAGTCACCACCTCTCACCAGGAATGACTATCTTCGGTCTCTGCTGCTGGCTTCTGTCAACCCAAAACTCGCCTTAATCAGGATATTTTATAAATAAACTTGAACTTAGCAATTCCTTATTTTTGTATTTTTCCTGTGCAGAGTGCTTCGTGTTGCTTAGAAATATATATATATATATATTTTTAAAGTATGATAACAATAGGAAACGATATGTGTTTTTATCAAGAAAATTGTTACACTACGTCCTGTTTTCCATAAGTTGAAACTTGACAATGGAATGACAAGGTTAGGTTGAAACAGCATTCACCCAAGGACCAATAATATTCATTTTTATAACATGTCCTTACCATGACAGAACTTGCAATAATGAAACCTATTGGTTCTATGACTGAGTCTTACCTAATCACTTAGCTGTGAAGTCCCAACTTTCGAAACGCAGACGGAATTCAAGCGTTGAATAATGTCAAAACTTCTGGGAACACTCCTCCTGATCGGTTTGTCCTGTCTAGACCAGTGGAAACAATCAGCATGGAGGCATTTTTAGCCTGAATAGATCAGTGATGGGCAAACCATGGCCTGGGGGGCAGATACGGTCCTAGAGTGGTTCAAGTTGACGTAGAATGACTTCTTTCTGCTCTCTGGCTAGGAAGTACCATCGGGAGCACGATATAAACAAAAACATGTCACACTGAGAACCCTCTAATCCCCCCATTATCTTTGGCCAGTTTAGCTGAAAATCTGTATGTGTTGTCGTGAATAAAATTTCGTGCCGATAAATACATTCTATCGGGAGTTATTCATGTTCACAGACACATAGAATTTTCTCATTTTTGGTAACAGAGGGTTCGAAAAAGATGAAATTCCAGGGAATTTCTGATCTATTATATGACTTCCCCTATACATAGCGTAAGTAAAATTGAGTATGCTGATCACTTAAAATTGACAACGCTATCTATTACTATGGTGTTTATCCAACCAAACCATTTCACATCTTTCATTTATCACATTGACACCCAGTCCTAATCTGGATTAGTATTTCATTCTGATAAAAGGGAAATTCAGCTTGTCCCTGTTCGTTAATCCTCCCCCTGAAATGTGCTTCTTCACAGACCTATTAATTAAAATCTCAAAGAGAAGAGAGAAGTGGAAGGAAAGTTAGTTCTACAAATGGAAAGAGAATGAAGTTTTGTAGTCGACGGGAGAGATAATTTAGGGACATAATTGCCAGGATATCTTGTCAATAACTTCACTAATTGATGACGTCGTAGAGGGAAAGTTAGGCAAAATTGAACAAAAAAAAAAAAAAAAACATTTATCCCAACTTTAACGGAAAAGCTATTCATTATAACATACTGACAAACAGAAAATATGAAGTTATTTAACTCTCCTTTCTCACTTTTCTTTCATTAGAAGCGGGATAATCTTTTTTATAAGATAAATAATCAGCTAAGTAATAATGTCGCATTCCCAACAATATTAACCGTTTGAAGTTGACTATTATAATAAAAAAATGTATAATAATAAAAATAATAATTATTATTATTATTAATTAAATAATATAAACAAATAAAATTAGCACATTTTCTGTAGAAATTGTTTGCTGGTCTTCTACTAAATTTTGCTTTCTACAATAGTTTCCGTAAAGTGCTCTAATAAAAATATATATAAAGTTTATGACGTGCAATTTTTAAGAAAGTGTATATAAAAAAAATCAATTAACAATTACTTAATTTGAGTAATTCTGAGATGCCATCAAATTTTTCTAAATTTGCAAAAAATGTTCAATTTAATCAAAAATTCTAAGCAATACTTTTACTGTAGCTTTAATTATCTTTAATTTTGTTTCTCTCTGATGGTAGTTGATTGATATACTTTTTTTTTTGATCGACGCAATATAATTTGTAACTTTGGGTTACATATTAGGTTTTATGACTCATGCCCGGGCTTTAACTATGAGGTCATATCGCTTACTACCAGAGCACTCTTTCGTCACTCTGGTGGACATGAGCCCGACTCCACTGTGGGAGTCCTAAATTTTGTCTACTCTAAATTTTTATTCAACTAGTGTAGGGGTATTTAACGAGTACCTGACATCGTACAGGCTCGGGACCATCGTTTAACGTCCCAACCGAAGGACGGCGTGCTTAAGTTTATTTTACCTCCCAGATAAAATAAACCAAGGGCCTCGGTCGGCTCAGAAGGCAAACACGCATACCACTGAGCTACTGGCGCCCGTTTGTAACTTTGTTATTTTGAAAATAATGTTGCTCTTGTTTGAAACAACTCGAAAAATCAAAATTTCTTCCATTTACTTTTTTTGTTATTGTTCTACTATAATTGTAGAAAAAAAGGAAAGTGAAAATATTTTGATTACACAAAAAGTAGGATTTCCTAATATTTTGATAGAGAGAGTATTCTTCGAGATTCAAATAGCAGCTGAAAATAATGAATTAACGAAATATTATGCATCAATTAGGGAGGTGGGAGTCTCGATCAATTACACGGGCCTGCAAAATTCAAGTCATCAAAAATGTTTTTCAAAATTTCTTCTGTCTGTACATATTTTTGGGGTGCTGAATCTTAAACAAATCTCAGTTTTTCTTTTTCACATAAATTTTTTCACAATCCTCTCCTGCACTCTAAACCTGTTTTTTGATTCCGCTAAGTGATCAGGTTCCATAAAATCGAATAAAAATTTATAAAAATAATTATTGTCGATAAAAAGCCGAGCAAGTTAGGGATGATTTTATGAGCTTCAAACAAGTATTCCTTACAGTTTTTTTTAAAAAATGAATATTTTAATAAGGTACTTACTAAAAAGCGCGCAAAAACACAATGACGACATTTCTCTTTTTTCTTCCCCCTCCGTTCTTCAGGTGGGGATACTCTTTTTTTTTTTTGTCAATTACCTCTACATCTATTTATCTGTGCCACTGCAAAGGCCAGTCAGGTGTTAATAAGTAGTTGAATATTATATATCCTATTTTATAGGTACGTACATATTATTTATTATATATTTACTGTATTTATTTCTAATTCTGTCCCTGTGTTACATACACATGTTATGTAATCCTTCATTTCTGTTATTTAATATTTCCTTGGGTTATTTTCTGAGGTTTTCTTCTCTTTTGTGGACCACTTGTACTGTTATCTCTTATTACTTTATATCTATTTATTGTATATATATTTTTAACTAGCACTAATAATAAACATTTCTCATTATCTTATATATTATTTTCAGTTAGTAATGGTGGTTACAAATTTTCAATGATTTTAGGCCATGGAAGTGAAAAAATCCGTTAGGTTTATATACATTTGGGAACTCCAATTCTGATGTCCGAATAGATTTCTGCGATCTGTGTCGATATAGTAAAAGCTAATTATTTTTGAACTGTGTGCTTACTTTGTAATCCGAGGCCACTTTATATATTTTTTTTTTGGAAAATTAAACATTATAAAAGTTGAACAAGAAAAAAAAAAAAAATTGTATAACTGGGAAAGTAAAATTGGCTCATAAATAATATAAAATGAAATATTTATTGAGAATCATTTTTTTTGTGTGGTACATCTTACGTTAAAGTCGTTACCGAATTAGTTATTACATAATTCATAAAGGGGCTTATCATTTTAGCTTTAATATTTTCAAACTTCAAAGGAAACCTCTGAAAAAATAAGTAAGTAGTCATAATAAATTATTAATTTTAATGAGAAATTATATTTTTATTCAGTGGTGAAAGGAATGAAAGAGATCTAGTGTCTCCAAAAGTTTTCATCCCTCTTATAGTGAAGACAGCGCCATTAGCTAAGGGATAGCGTGCTGGCCTACAGAACTCAAGATTGCAGGTTCACACCTGACTGAGACCCATAGTTTTTTAATTTCTCAGCTAATCGGCCACACATTCGTTGGGTTCCCCTCTCATTCTTTCCGATGCCCTTATTACAAAAATTTGAAAAAAATATACTGTGTCCGTGAAAACGATATATATATGTGGTGGGCTGGTGTTTTACACCTAGGGACCTAAGCAGCCAGTGCTCTTATCCATTCCCTGGAAGCGCTGGGCTTCCCCCTTATTTTATTACCTGTATGTTCATACTACCTAAACCAAGACCTTCATGAAGTGCTCAGAATGAACCTGAGAATGCTCTCAGTCCTCCTCTGCGATTACATCTCCACCAAAGATGCGGAATCTCGTTCTTGCATATCCGGAGCAGATGGCCAGGAAGTGTGCCGCCGTTTCGTCTTCTTCCCCACATCTATCGCAGGTAGGACTGTCCTTGACTCCAACAGTGTGTAGGTGTCTATTGAACGGACTATGTCCTGTGAGAACTCCAGTCAGTTGACTAAACTCGTTCCTTTTGAGGTTCAGGATCCCGTCTTTCAGAATCCTGTGTGAAAACAATAACTCCCAATAGAATGAATGTATCAACCTGAAATTTCGGTTCGAATCCCGTCCGGGAGTGTTTTATTTCGATAGACATCATGTCGTTAGATAGATATGTTCAATCTATCGAGAATTATTTTGTAAATTCTTGTTAGCAAAAAAAAAAAAGTAGTAAAGACTATTTGGGGGACAGGGCTGCTTTGTCTGAAAGCTGATGAGTGAAGGCGTCCTTTTGATCGTTAGAGGTGACCTATTGGCTCGTGAACAGTGCACTTCAACAAGCTTCTCAACTATTGTGGTTATTTCAAATTGAGGGCCGACCACAGACTCCATTGTCTTCAGTACTTTCATAAGTTGTATTGATCACTAGAAGTTATGGGAATAATGCTCTTCAAATTAATAGAATATAATTGAGGCTTCATGCTTTTAATATTCCTCTTTAAGAACTTAAGTAAAAAAAAAAAACTATCAGCAATGTACTTCCCCCATGCGACTTAACTAAGTTTCCGGCTTCAAGGTCGTGGGTTCGAAACCCGACCGAGGCCCTTAGTTTATTTAATCTGGGAGGTAAAGTAAACTTAAGCCGTTAAGCAATGATCCCGAGCCTGTACGATGACAGGTACTCGTGAAAGACCCCTGCCCTAGGAGAATAAAAATTTAGAGTATGCAAAATTTAGAACTCCCACAGTGGATGGGTGAAGAGCGCTCTGGTAGTAGGCGATATGACCTCGTAGTTAAAGCCCGGGCCCCATAATTTAGTAAAAAAAAAAGGGGATAAATATAAATAAACATATAAGTCAATCAATACATTCAAAATAAGATACATAAAATGAAGTGATATAGAAGCTTCAAAAATTAACATACCTGATAAAACATTCAAAGAACATAACAATTAAAAGGCAAATGAATAAATAAAGTGAAACTCAACAAATATAAAATATAAAAACTAATAAAAAATTGAAATTCTATAATAATAATAGAAGCCTATATTGGTGTCGATACATTCATTCTATCGAGAGTTATCGTTCTTCACACACACAGACATACTGACTTTTCTACTATTTTGCCTATCCTACATTTTTATTCACCTATGGTAGGGGTCCTAAACTAGTAACTGACATCATACAGGCTTGGGACCGATCCGAAGGACGGTGTGCTTTTATTTTGATTCATGCCCGAGCTTGAACTTCGAGGTCATATCACCAAGGCGCCCTTTCGTTTTACATTGGCCACGGAATTTTATGGTTTCCGATTCCAGATTTCAAAATGAAAGATCCTATCTGTCAGTACAAAATTTTTTATTCTTATCCAGTACCATATAAGGACAAAAACTATCGGTTTTCAGTGAAAAGGGCTAAATAGAAGGGAGGATTAAACAGGGAGGGCATAATAATTTATACAATTATTGAATATTTGTATATATATATATATATATATATATTTATAGACAATTATTGTATAGGTGGTGAGGGCAGACGAAGGTAATCCCCTTTCTAGAATAATGTTCACTAAATCAGTTGTATAGCTACTGATGGCAACAAGGTGTCTTATGTGCTGCAATTCTCTTTCGTAGGAGTCATGAGGAACAGTAGTCTACCTAGGGAAGAATGAAATATTTTTCGTAATGAACTAAATTTAGTTATTTAATAAATAAATTTCGTGTCGATACATTTATTACATTAGCAGTTATTAGGGTTTTTTGTGTTAAGCCCCCCCTCTATAATCCTCCCTTCTAGTTAGCCCTTTTCACTGAAAATGTATAGATGTTGTCCTTATACGGTACTGGATAAAAATATAAAATGTTGTACTGACAGATAGGATTTTTCTGGTGGTATGACCTCGAAGTTCAAGCCCGGGCATGAATCAAAATAATAAAAGCACACTGTCCTTCGGATCGGTCCCAAGCAAGATGTCAGTTACTCGTTAAAGACCTCTACCATAGATGAATAAAAATTTCGGGTAGGCAACATAGTAAAAAAGTCAGTATGTCTGTGCGTGTGAGAAATGATAACTTCCGATAGAATGAATGTATCGAAACGAAATGATATATGTGTATCCAGACCCTGTAAGGACGACAACTAATTAGGGAGAATGCCTGAAGCTTAGAGAACTATAACTTAAAAATAACATTTTTTTATGGTTTATCGCAAATTGAATGAGGATGAAATATTAAAAGTTGGTCGACACCTAATACCTAATTTTCAGCTGAAGGGGAGAGAGGGATTAGGAGGGAAGCTAAATACAAAAATTGCAATAACTGCCGATGTAATGAATGTTTCGACACAAAATTTAGTATGCAGATTCAGAAGCCACAATGTAATTCAAGAATTGAGTTTTATACCCCAAGGGTCAATTCGCTTAGGAAAGAGAGTGGAAACGTCATTGATAAATTCTTGCTGGGGAAGTAGTGGAACCTTCTGATTCATTAAATTCTCCTTTACTTCGTATAGCTGAGAAAATATTGAATCTCTGTACCACAGTAGATCTAGAAGTAGTTCTGGAAGTCTGCCTTATTTGATAGTATAAACGTCTTGAATATCAAATCAATAATCAATACGAAAAAGGTAAAATTTAAATATATATCAGTATTGTGTATTTTCATTGTGTATGTGATAGTAAGATGTGGGACATCTCGTATATTTATTCAATCATAGATGGTGCCACTGATGTGTCCCATGCTATAGTTGCCCGTGAGTGGTCGTATTTTAAGTTTTGATTTATTGCCGTATTTTATTACGGTCCTCCTTCCTTTTTTGGTTTTCTCGAACTTCTATTTGGACTTGCGATCTGCCAGTGTCGCCGTTCAGCTTTGTCTTCGTTCTTCTGATCTCACCGTTCTTCGGGTTGCATCATCCTCCGAAAATCATCATTTTTGTTTGTATTTTAATTTCACTATTTTCACCACACTGTGGTTGTCAACATAAAGATATTTATCATTTTATTTTTATTTTCATCGTGAGCTCGCTCACGTTAATATTTTCAGTTTTAATTACATATGGGGTATTCAAACATTGTTTCTTACGGAACTACTTTCGTTGTACGTAGTCCATGGTCGATTATATTTTTTAATATATTACTTTCAGTGATTCTTTTTTAACAATATATATTTCTTTTGTTTTAAGAATTGATATCACTTGGCTATTCAAGGCTCCCTATTCCTTTTGAATAGGGAAATCCTCAAAAAAAATTAATTTCGCCGGAGCTTCCTAATTATTGGACTATCACATGATAGGGAAACAGAAAACAAAAATAAAAGGGAACAAAATAATAATAATAATACTGAAAACAATGTAAAAAAAAAGAATATATTATAAGTGAAAAATATGTAAATAGGTATGTGTATATTCAACGACGCAAAAAAAAAAAAAATCTTGTTAATCAAAATAAAATTAAAAATTAACTTCAGTTCAAAAAGAAATTCTTATCAAAATATGTCAAAAAGATTGGGTAAATAATGATTATATATTATCTGACATATCGGATCTATAATAGAAACAAACAGAATATCAATTCTTCAACAAAAAAAAAGGGTATAAATACCTATATATTGTTAAAAAATAATCACTGAAAGTAATATAATAAAAAATGTAATCGACTAGGGACTAGGTACAACGAAAGTAGTTCCGTAAGAAACAATGTTTAAATACCCCATATGTAATTAAAACTGAAAATATTAACGTGAGCTCACGATGAAAATAAAAATAAAATGATAAATATCTTTATGTTGACAACCACAGTGTGTTGAAAATAGTGAAATTAAAATACAAACAAAAATGATGATCATCGAAGGATGATGAACCCCGAAGAACGATGAGATCAGACGAACGAAGTCAAAGTTGAACGGGGACACTGGCAGATAGCAAGTCCAAAAAAGAAGTTCGAGAAAACCAAAAAAGTAAGGAGGGCCATAATAAAATATGGCAATAAATCAAAACTTAAAATAGGTCCACTCTCGGGCAACTATAGCATGGGACTGACTGGGACTAAGTCAGACTCAGAGAGGGACTAGCCGTGTGTTTACATTACGAACGTTGTTGACTAAACAATGATCCTGTTGCGTTGAAAACCCATTCTGGTCAACAATAATTGTTGTAATAATTATTGCTACGTTTTCATGGGTTGTTGAAAATGTTTTGAAAATCAAAAATGTGTTTGAAAAGTCATGAAAACACTTGTTTCAAAACATTTTGAGTATAAGGTCGATAAGGCTTTTTCTGAGGTATGATCCAATTTTGAGATTTCGAATGTTCATTAAAACAGTAAGAAATTCAAAGTGGCTGCACAGTACTGATAAGTGCAGTTCTAAAACTCACCACCAGAGTAAAAAGTTGTGTTAAATATCGATTACTTATAAAACATCGATATGTACCGAATACCAAATCATAGAAATTTTTTTTACAGTTTTTTGAAGGATATGTTTTGGTTTTGAGTTGAAAGCGTGGTGAAGTTGTATAAGAGGTTTTTGTGATTTTGTTTTTTGTTTTTTGGTCTGCTTTATAGTTTATATAATTTTTTTGTTTTTTAAGTGAAATGTCTGAAAGAAATTTTTGGTCTAGCGACGAAACAATAGCATTAATAATTGAGAGCATTAATAGCAATGTGGGAATAATGCAAAACAACTTTTTGTATTTGTAACCTTTCCAATTTAAATAGTTTTTAGTATCGACAAAATAAAATAATCGATAATATCGGTATATCGACATAACCTGATTTATTTGTAAACCTCGAGGAAGGTTTTTTTTTTTTTGGTGACTGCTATCATTTTGAAAATGTGTTGAACATTTTTTTCAAAACAGTCATGAAAACGCATCATTTTGAAAAAAACTTTAATTTTGAAAATATTTTCAATAACCCATGAAAACTAAGTAAATAAAACAGTGGGAAGACGTCTTTTTATATTTATTTCTATTGTATCTTTTGCTAGCTGCAATCTACGCTTCAGATAAGAATAATATTACATTCATCCATCCAAAGCCTCCTCAAAATTTGCTGCACGGTTTCTATTACATGAAAGGATCAGAATATATTTTGCAATTTTGGATCATTTTGTCAATCCCAGAATATCGGAATCCCGGCAATTTCAACTGCATATTCGGGATTTCCTTATTTATTCCCGCTTTTTTATATATTCATTTTATAATAGATAGCCTGAATAAAGAGTTAATTAGGTCATATCGCCTTTTATCTGGTCCACATGAGCCTGACCCTATTATGGGAGTCCTAAATGCTTATACAGGTTTAGTTATAGGGATCCTGACATTGTACAGATTCGGGACCATTATTTAACGTTCCATCCGAAGGACCGCATGCACCTTCTAAATAAAATACCTAAGGGCCTAGATCGGCTTTTGAATCCGCGATCTTAACCTTAGCACGCTGCCTCTGAGCTACCAGCGTTCTTGCCCGTACCTATATAACAAATAAAAATATAGCATATTATAACCCCATTCCCTCCCTTACAAAGGATTATAACTTACATTAGTGTAATATTTTGCCCTCTCGCCCCCTCCCCTTATATGGATCCTTCATGTAAAACTGATTTTATGATTTGGGCCCCCAACTCATCTTCTGTTCAAAATTTTGAAATATCAGCTTATTTTTGAACCGACTCTTTCTTGAAAATCCGTTCAAGTAAACTTTAACCAACAAAGGGTTATGATTTGGGCCCCCCCCCCCCTGTTCCAAATTTTGAGATGAGGAGCCCCCCTTCCCCAAACAGCCCCTTCTCTCTTAGACGATGTAATCATTCATCTGAAGTTATCGTGACAGTTGCAATACTAAATCCTTACGCAGAATTTATCGAGGAATATAATTTTTAGGTCCATAAGAGTTAACGTAGGACATTTGACGCCCTACTGGCTGCTGAAGTAGGACTGAGGACCTCAAGTTCTTAAGTACTGCTCCTCTACTGTCCTCCCAGAGTAGGGCACTTAACCTATCAATCATAATCCAAGTGGCCTCCATTTTTGCAGAGTAGTTACAGCGACCATACCTATTAAAAAAGACATTGGTGAATCACCGATGTACTTCATACTAAATTTCATACCAATACATTCATCCCCACCTTTTCTTTGGTCGATTCGACTGAAAATCAATAGGAGGTGTCGTTTTTAGAGGGTTCTGAATTCACATATAATATTTCGTATTGGTGCATTCATTTTATCGGGAGTTATCGTGTTCACAGACACAGACAGATTTTTTTTTGTTTTCATTTTTGGAATGTAGAAGTCGGAAAACATCAAATTTTGATCAATCGGATCAATATAACTTCCCCTTTTCTTTGCATATCCGGGGAAGTAAAAAACCTGGAAAAACCCCAGTTAAATCATATAAGCCGTTTGTGAGAAAAAGCAAGAACTGAATTGTATACTAAAGATATTCCATGTATAAGTAACATTTACAAGAAGTAGGATGTGACACATTTCTAGGGATAGAGTAGATTGAATTCTTGCCTACAAAAGGAGGGGGAGCTCTTGTACAAATATGTGGGTCTCACTTAAAAGGCACAATATGGAATATTTTACTTTCCACGTTAGATATTCCTTGGAGAGAGACTTTCTTTCCTGAATACAGAATGGATTCCAAGGTCTAGTGGCCCTCACTTGCATTCCATCTTGCATAAAATATTTCGTTGACAAGATACTGTATTATACAAATCCCGTTAATAAAAAGTAAATAATCAGTACAAATTTATAGAAAAAGGGCACCGGTAGCTCAGCGGTATGCGTGCTTGTCAGCTCAAGATCGTGGGTTCGAAACCTGACCGAAGTCTTTAGTTAATTTTATCTGGGAAGTAAAATAAACTTAATCACGCCGTCCTTCAGATGGGACGTTGGCGATGGCCCCGAGCCTGTACGATGTAAGGTATTCATTAAAGACCCCTACTCTAGATGAATAACAATTTAAGGTAAGCAAAATTTAGGACTTCCACAGTAGAGTCGGGCTCATGTCCTCCAGAGTGACGAAAGAGCGCTCTGGTAGTAGGCGATATGACCTCGTAGTTAAAGCCAGGACATGAGGCATAAAACCTAACCTAACCTTTACTTACACAATTAGTGTTCCGTGCTATCAGCCCCCCTTAAATTATTAATAGTAATGCACTCGTGATTACTTTTTGTTTAATTTACACCTCATTTTCTTCATATTTTTCAGATTTTTACTTTAGGAGGTAGGTTGGGTGGGAGGATAACACATTTTAAATAATTTTTATAATAAATATTGTAAAACATAAACGAAAAAGGACAAAAGTTGTTTCTTACATCGTGAGAAATATTTTTTGTCGAAAAACGTTTTCTCTAAAACCAATGGTTCACCAGTTATAAGGAAATAAACAATTAAATTGCTTTTAACAATTGATCGTGCTATAATTTTTCAATCCTGATAATTTTAGCTCAATCTACACCTAATTCTCAATGTTCATGATTTTTTTCAGATTTTTCTGAGCGATCCTTTCGGTATAAAGGGTGGGGACAGCAATTTTTAAGCGTTTTCCCCAAAAAATATTTAAAACAATGCATAAAAAACCCCATGTATATTGTTCAATGCGTGCTTCAATAAGCTTTCATTTGACACCCTACACAATGCCCTTGAATTTTTTTTTTGTTTTTTCTTTCCCAATTCACCCCTTAAATTAACCCCCAGAAAAAATTCAACTTTTTGTACTTCACGTCTATAATTGAGCCATGTGCTAAATTTCAAATTTTTACGTCGAATAATTTCAGAGTAAATCACCTGTGACAGACGGACGGAAGGACACCGAAATTCTGCTTTGCTAATTTTGGCACGGAACACTAAAAATGGAGACAACTTCGTAAAATAAATTAAGTAAAGGGCAAGGGGGCATTTAAAGACAATGGGCCCCGGTTACGTTCATAATTTTACACACTCGGCTCTTTGTTCACTGTAGTGTAACTCTATTTCACTATATGACTATTTTTAAGAATAGGTTCGGTTAGGTTAGGTTTTATGACTCATGCCCGGGCTTTAACAACGAGGTCATATCGTCTACTACCAGAGCGCTCTTCACTCTGGTGGACATGAGCCCGACTCTACTGTGGGGGTCCTAAATTTTGCCTGCCCTAAATTTTTATTCACCTAGGGCCGGGGTCTTTAACGAGTACTAACATCGACCATCGCTTAACGTCCCATCCGAAGGACGGCGTGCTTAAGTTTATTTTACTTCCTAGATAAAATAAACTAAGGGCCTCGGTCGGGTTTCGAATCCATGATTTTGAGCTCAGAAGGCAAGCACGCATACCACTGAGCTACCGGCGCCCTCTTTTTAAGAATATATATGAACATTAAAAATTCTTCAGTTACTCACCTGCTACTTCCCCAGCACGAATTAATCAATTCTCGTTCCAAAGCCAATCGACCGTTTGGACTCAAACTTTGCGATGATGTCTGTCTACACGTGTGTGTGTGTGTGTGTGTGTGTGTGTGTGTCGGTGGTTTATAAAAGTTGTAAGCGCTCTACCGAATAAACTATTCTAGCTATGAACTTCAAATTTGGAATGAAGCATTCACATGTGCTAACTTAGAACTGTCTAGATTTTGGTCGGAATATATCGAAAATTGAGACCACTTTACTCTGGGGCCTAAGTACATTTTGAAAGTTACCACTTATGTTTATGACCTAATCAAAAATCTTTTCAGGTAATAGTTGTAGAGATAACTGAAATACATATATTGTATGGAATACGATTTTTTGTAGGTCGTCCGGTTTTTGAGATGTACGCAGAAAACCATCCTGAACTTAAATTTTAAAATATATTTTTAGACGTTTCCTTGATTTATCCGAAAACGGTTAGTCCTATCGAAAAATTGTTTCTCAACGGAAATGTCACTTATTAAATTTCCAATCGCTCGATTTGAGTTAGATCAAAGTTTAAGCGTCCCAAAGAATAAAAAATACATTTTTAAATACATTTTCTCAGAATTACGCTGAACAATGAATGCCAGTATGAATTTCATACTATGAAATGAATTTGAGAGGTGGGAGGGAGAGTGATCTGTAAGCCTTGTTGGTATAAGAGAGTCCTGTAATGGCCACATCACATATTTTTCAAGTAATGTAATTGTTTTTTTTGTTTGTTTTTTTTGTTTCAGGTGGCTAGATGAACTTTCTGTTCTCTTTGATCCTCATTCAAGAATATCTGTGGACACAGGGGGCAGAGAGCGTCCGGAAGGAAAAATCTAAATTTAAGTAAGTCATAGAATAATGCTCGATAATATTTATTTAGTATTATAATAATAACCCAAATCATAACCACTGTCCACTATTATCCAATACTGTAACACGAGTATTTGCAAACAATTGGACAAGGACATTTCGTTAAACTTTCTTCGTCTTTACTTAGACCTGTGATGGCTTCTAGCCACTCAAAGCTTTATTCACAATCGGATTTCATATAATTCTTTATTCATAGGAGTGAGGGGGGGAGAAAGAGAGATGTTTTTTGAACAAATAGTACAACTCTCATCCCCTTTACCAATCATCCATCTTTGAATATGAACCCTCAGAATGCATTATAATTTCTACCAGTTATATTTAAATGGTTAGACTATATATACTATTTCTTATATATATATATACGTAAAAAGAAAAAAAAAATCCGTAAATTTGAATCATCATCAGTAGCACATCCATAGTGTCCCGAGTCTATGCGTTGTCAGATACTTCTAATAAACTTAGGCAAGCAACATTTCCCAGAGTAGACTCGGGCTCAGGTCTACAAGAGCGACAGTAAAGCTTTAATATATATATATTATATGGTGGGCTGGTGTTTTACACCTAGGGACTTAACCATCCAGTGCTCTTATCTCTTCCCTGGAAGCGCTGGGCTTCCCCCTTATTATATTAACTGTATGTTTATACTTATACTACCTGAACCAAGCCCTTCATGAAGTGCTCAGTCTCCCAGTTTCCTTAATGAACCTAAGAATGCTCTCATAGTCCAATCTTCTAAATTCCTCCTCTCCTCGTTCGCGCTTATCTCGAGCAGATGCCCAGGAAGTGTGCCGCCGCGACGAAATAGCACTCTGGTTGTAGATAATATACCTCATACTTAAAGCCCGGGCATGCCCTAAAAACAGGAACAACAACATATATGTGAAATATAATTGTTAAAATTATAAATGAAACAACACATGTATTAGTTATTATGACTCATATAGGCTTTAACTTCGAGGTCATTTTGCGATCGTTCATCACTCTGGTGAATATGAGACTCTGCTGAGAATCCTAAATTTTGCCTACCACTTATTATACTTATTCAGTTATGGTATACTTATTCACTTATTCACTTATGGTTTAACAAGTACTTTCTTTTTCTTTTTGGCCTCGGCAGACACCATACTAGCTATTTCTATTCTTAAAACTAGGTACACTATAATTCTGCCAAAGACGGGAGATTGGAGGGAGGAGCCCAGACGAAGGGCCCAAGCAAACGGAGTACTTGACATCGTACAGGCTCGGGACCATCGCTTAACGTCCTATTCGAAGGATGGCGTGCTCAAGGTTTTTTCACCTTCCATATAAAAAAAACCTAAGGGCCTCGGACGGGTTTCAAACCCGCGATCTTGCGCTCAGTAGGCTACCTCTCAGCTATAGGCGCCCTAAAAGAAATATTTAAACTTCAATCAATCTCGGAAAGATTTTATAAAATTGTATAGGGTAATTGTGAGACTTTTCTCTTTGATGGTGCACTCAGGCAAAAATGGCATTAGAAGCAACATATGGACGTTGGCTGTAAAAGGGACCGGCTTGTCCTAGGTATGAGAAGCTTCTATTTAAATATCAAAGTGTCCAGTGTCCAGAGCCCTTTAGCCTCCCTACTCCACCCTTATCGTACATCGCAAGGGCAGCCTCTCCCTCTCATCCATCCTTCAGATAACATATTTCAGATTTATTACTTTCTATATGCCATGGACTACTGGGAGACTCATTTATCGGAAATGTCAATTATCCAGGCTTTTTATTGTTACTCTCTGTCACTTCGGATGAACATCGATGTTAAAGAGCTGATGTTTTCAGCTTATCAATCAATCCTTCCTCTAATATGTAAATTTCCATTTGTTTTCTAATTAATTTAGAAGCTTATAATTAGAGCCCGGATTTCGTGCAGTAAAACAATTAAAAAATGTGCAATAAAAAGGCCAAAAATGTGCAACAAAAAATAAAATCCAGCCATTAACTGTTTTTCTGCGAAAAAAAAATTGGATTTGTAATTTAAATAACTCTTTTTTCAGAAAAAAATTGAATAGGGTTTAAAAATTAAATCTATAAAATAAAAAGCCTAATGTATATATTTATACAATTTATAAAAAATATTAAAAAATATTTAATTTACTGAAAACACGAAGTTTTTTTTTACCTCTATGTTTTAGTTACAAAAGCATACATGTATAAATTTTTGATTAAAAAAATACAAGAGATATGTAAAATACAAAACAGTTCACCACGTTACTCGAGGCCGAAAATTTGACTTCAATTAAATTGATATATATTTTTTACTTACGCATTTGATGCGTTAAAATTTACTACTAAATACAATTCAAAATTCTTGTCAGTTTTTCAGACAAGAATTTTGAATTCTGAACACAGTTTTTCAGTGTCGCCTGTCGCTAAGTATATATGTATTTCAGCTGGGAAAACAATCTCTCGACGCTGACGCTTGTGATGGGGCATTTTTTGTAGCTGCATATAATGTCAGGTTGTAGATCCAATCCAATTTCTTCACCATTTATGGCCGCATTATACTTTTTGAATAGGTCATATCTGGGATTTTTGTAAATTTGTCGATTAACAAATGTATACAATTTTGTGCAGTAAAAACCTAAAACGTGCAATTTTGTCAAAAAAGTTAAAAACAAAATTTGCAAAATAAAATTTATATATATACATATATTAATCAGGATGCCTTAATTCATAAAAATAAAATGTTATTTATTGATTTTAAGGAAGCAAAAAAAAAAAATTCAATTGCACGGAAATCCGGGCTCTACTTATAAGGATGCACATGTGAAATTTTATGAACCTATCATTAAAGAGCGTGCAGTCAGTTTATGTTTTTGGACCCCTATGCCCCCCACATTCAAAGTTTTGAAATGCCACAAAGTCTATATCCTAAGTTGAGACATCCTTGGAATATCTTACAAGTTTCATGAGTATACCATCAACCGTTAAAAAGTTATTTTGAGAAACCGGCCTCTCAGAAAGGGTTCAAAATTTTTGGAATGCTGCATCGTACCGGGCTTATAAGATACTACACAAAATTTCATGAAAATCTGATCAACTGTTAATGAGCTAGCACTCTCATGTGTTGGCCCCGCCGAAAACTCTCTCTCACGTTCAGTACTTGTGATTCTACATAGCATATGTTTCTTAGTTTTGCTAAGGAAACTGGGAGACTAGATCTTTCATGAAGAAATTAGCATCTCTATTAGGAAGTCCAAGAGGAGATAAGTATCGGATGCCTAGGTCCCAAGGTGCAGCAACCAGTATAGATCTTATTTATAGGAAGGGAAATACGTAAAGCACTTTTGGTGGCTTAGTGATGATCATTTTCTTAGCTCTTATATCTATGGTCACAGGGAATAAGTTGTTAAGTCGTAAAATGGCCAAAATGTGTTAAGTGTACTGTGATCATCTCTCAAGCCATCTGCGCAATGTGAAGTAGTTGGGAGCTCAGAACTCTAATACTTTCGGAATTATAAAGATGTGGGTTTCTTGGTATCTCGTAAAATTGTGTATTTCTCGGTTAAATCAACTTAATCTACTTCTTTGAGGAATCATTCACGAGAGAACTGCATTTAAGCATTTATTCACTACGGCAGACTATTACATTCACGAGTATTTCAAAAAGTATGGTTAATAATTAGGTAAGTTTCGGTCAATAATTAGTTAAGTGATGGGGAATGATTATGTAACTAAGGGAAAATCCAAAAAAGAATTAACAATATTCATTTTCATTCACTCCTATAGATTTAGAAGGTATATGATTAATAATGATGCAAACATAATTTATTTATTCCAAAAACTGGATTTACACGATTAATGCAAAAGTAAAAAAGTGCTGTCCTGAAAAGTTACGAATTTAGACTTACCAACTTATTCTCTGTGACCACAGATTTATCTTCACACAATCGAATTTCTAGTATAACAAAATGATCATTTCATTTCCTATAGGAGTTGAGTCCTTTTTAAAAAATGAACACCTTTTACGTTTATTCTGAAAATTCACTTAAGGTGATGACAGTGCGTTTTGGAATAAGTCTACTTATGTATATTGTCGTCTCCTATAGGCCGATGAAATCCAATTTCCTTTCGGATTAGATAAAAGAATCAGCTAAGTATAAAGCAGCACAACTTAGAAACATGTTCAAAATCTTTTTGGAAATGGAATGTTTCGAAATTTTCATTGAAATTTCCGGGGAGGACATTTGCTTTATTTATGCGAAAACGGTTAGTCATATCAAAAAATTGGACTTTATCAAAAATATTCCTTATAAATTTTCCAACAACGAAATGAACTCAGATTGGAGATAGGACCAATACAAACAAATTTATAGCGCCCAAAAATAGTAATGTATTTATTATTGGTAGTTTTGAATTATAAATTATAAAAATAAATAAAATATATGTAATGTGTCCATAAGAAAATTATCCTATGGAAGATTATGTAATCGATCAGAAACTCGATATTGCGTTTTCAACGTAATTACATGTCTGTAAACAAGATAACTTCGGATAGAATGAATTTATCAACATGGAATTTTGTGTGTCAATTCAGACCTCATGAGGCTGAAACATATTGATTTTCAGCCAAATCGGCCAAAATGAAGGACGGGATTAGGGGAAACACTTAAAACAAAAATTCATACATATATTCAAAAACCCATGAAGACGACACTGAAATCGGCCGAAGGTAAGAACGGGATCCAACCCAAAAACCCTAATATCTGCCGATGTAATGAATGAATGGACACAAAATTTAGTATGACTCAGAAGACATTTTGAAAGTCAACTATTAGTTTTTAGCCCAAACGGTCGATTGGTTTTGATGGGAGTGCGAAAACGTAATTGATTATTTCGTGCTGGGGAAGTACATAGCCGGTGATTCACCAACAAATTATTTTTTCTACTAGTATATTTTCTTTTTTGCTATAATGCTTTTTTTTTTTTTTAAGAGATACCTATATTGTGAAAAGACCCTTCTAGAAACTGTAATGTACAATAAAACAATTTAAAATTCATTGTTATTACTAAATAATACGTTTATTATCTTTGGGGGTGGGGGAGGGGAGGGACGCAGGCCTCTCAACTCTTCTTTAGGGCTCATCTGTAACTTGGAGATTTAGCTGTCTCTGAAAGGCGCCTTATACTGAACAAACCAGGATTTTCAATTTAAAAAACGTTGGCTTCTTGACCAGGATTTATTCATGAACCCTCATTCTCCATACTGTCGGTGATGGATGAAGTCTATGTTTGTCGAACGGACGGCAGAATGTTTGTAAATCAAACCGCTCCAGCGCGCTCCTCGCCTTCTGTTCCCTTCCCCTCGGGGTAATCAGGCACACATCAGACACGAGAAATATGTTTTTATTCTCTCTCAAGTGTTTTTGTTGACTGTCTCGAACTCGTTCATAGTGAGCAGAAGAAGGGACGTATAAGTGTCCCGAAATATTGTCAGAAAAAAGAAGACACCTCTGGAAGAAATGCCGGAAAAAAAACTAACAATTCAATATCCCAGAGAAGTTTAAGAAACATACAGCCTCTAGATATTCAAGAGAAAGGTTCTGCGGAGGATCCTTGGTCCAGGAGAACGGCATATTTAGTATTAAGAATAATGTCGAGGTCGCTACGGAGGTTAGCAAGCCTAAGGTCACAGACTTGATAAGACTGGCGAGTCTTCGATGGGCAGGCCATGTGTAAAGAGGATGTGAGAGGCTGAAACCCCGCGAAGGCTGATGTTAGGGATTTCGGTAGGAAACAGAAATCGAGGAAGAACCAGGAAGAGATGGATGAACGCAGTCGATGGGAGCATAAGGAACCTTCGGCTGAAAAACTGGAGAACTCTGGCTTTGGACATGAATCTATGGGGGAAGTCCCTGGAGGAGATAAAGGATCGAACGGGACTGTAACGCCGAATATATAATATATATGTACACCGAGTATATAATACATATTATGTACTGACATGTTTATATTAACTTAATTTTGTGCATTTATAATTGAAGGGTGAAGTATAGAATATTCAACATTTAGAATATATATTTAAATTTTAGTTTTCTATGATATTGTTCTGTTTTATGTATCATCGCTTTATCAGTTTACACTTCCTTTCGTTAACTGTATTCTATTTCTGATTGTGTTTCAGGCCCCAGTTGGGCTTCGAAAGAAACCACCACAGGAACGTGTCTCTACTCCTGGACAATCTTCTCGAAGGATACGATAACAGTGTTCGACCGGACTTCGGAGGTGGGTAGATAAGAATTAAGTTTCTCTCTCTAGACCACCGGATCTGAGGAGGCCCCTCTTCTCTCCTTCCATAATTATGGGCTCCACCAAATAAATTGAATCGAAATTATTAGTTATAAGTAAATTTTATATGTATCTAGACTGTAGTTATAACAACTATATATATATATATATATATATATATATATATATATATATATAAATACTGCAGTTATAACAAGTGCGTAGCCAGGATTTTGAGCGCGGGGGGGAGGGGGGGGGGGGGTAAAGTTAGGCTACGAGGGTGGGGGTATAGACTCCCGGGGGCACAGCCCGCAGTTTCCGTGGTTAGCGTTGCAGACTTTTTGTTATTAATTTGGGAGACGCGGACCACTAAAAGCTCCCCCTGAGGTAACCACTAACTGTAATATTTAAGTTGACTTTACATGAGCAGCAAAAATGCAAAGCGCAGCAGCAAATGCACTCTGTGGTTTCTGTGCTTTTAGAATTAAATTACTCACATCCAATAGCGTGCATTTGCTGCTACTGCGCTTTGCATTTTTACTGCGCATGTAAAATCAGCTTTAAGAGTATAAAGTATAACATAAATGACGGGACCAGGGGCTTAGCCAGGGGGGCGCGTGTCCCCCCCCCCCCCCCCCCCTCTGGCTAAGCCCCTGGTTACAACTCCGTAACGACAAACTTAGAGCTCCACTGATATAGGATGTAGAGAGCTGGTGGAGAATGGAATCCGCATATATTTTAGTTTGTTTTTTTATCTTCGACATGAAATTTTGTATTCCAATTCAGAACCTCATAAAGATAACACTTATTAATTTTCAGCGAAATCGATGGAATGGAAGAGGGTCAAAGGAGAGTGCTGGACACAAAACACTAATAACTGCCGATGTAATGAATGTATGGACACAAAATTTAGTGTATGGATTTAGAAGCCCCTATGTATCTAAATTATTGATTTTTTAGTTTAAACGGTCGATTTTTTGGGAGGAAGACCGAAAATGCAATTGAGTAATTCATGCTAAGGAAACACATTGTCGTTGATTTAACGACAACATTTTTTTTGATATCCGCAAGTTGTTTGAATATTGTCAGAATGTCTGTCCATTTTGCTTTACAAATTTTGTAAAATTGGCTAGGGTTGTTGAAGTGAAGTTGGTACACATGACACACTGTTATTTAATGGTCCTCGCCACAATATGATGTGTCTGAATGTGACTGCTGGTATGGAAGAGTACAATCTGAACCTGCTAACTAGCAACCCTGTCTTGTCCAATTGGTCAATACATTTTTAAGAACTAAGAGACCTTTCAATTTAGTGTAGGGGATGACATCCCCGTGTAAAGCGGGCTGACGTGCCCCAGGGCTCAATATTAGCCCCGTTCTTACACTCGATGAAAATTTTAGACTTACTCATCGAACCTGAGATTAATAGCAACATATGCATATGATACCGTCGTTCTAGCCACACGTGCAGATCCTCACACCACGTCACTCACACTGTAACGCCTCACCAAAATAGAAGTTTGAAGTAAATTTTGCAAAATTGTTACACTTATCTCCTCCGACCTCTCTGGACTTATGGCTTACGAAAATATGGTACTGCAAAGACTTCGAACATCAAACTAATACAGATATATCAATCCAAAACACTCGCGACTGATCATACAATGCCCACCATACATCATAAACACAACCATCGAACTCTTATACTACTGTTCCTATACCAAAATTTATTTACCCATCAATTCGGAAGATCGCAAAATTTTAAATCCAAATTTGCTCCCAAGAGGTTTAAAGAGAATTTGGCATGAAGTTCTCCTGTGGTAATTCCTCTCTCCACACTTTCATGTATTTTTACTTTATTATACCGATAGTATAAAAAAATATTGTTTTCATGCAAAAAATTCGAGATCGCGTTCTCAACTGATTTTTACGTTTCAAGATCTCCTGTATACATTTTGACCATTGTCTGTAATGGAAAGTTGTAAGCGCTCCAACACAGAAACGATTGTAGCTATGAAACTTGAAATGGAGAAGACATGCACAAAGGACTTTTTTTTTTTTATTGGAAACAGAGGATAGGATCACATGAAATTCCGGTGAAACCTCAATATCAAATTTCTGACCGATTACATAACTTCCCTTATACAACGTATAGCTGAGGAGGTAAAAGAAGTTTGATTATTTGTAATCAGCGTTCAATGTTGTTTAGAAAGGATAGTATACACTTCTAACCTCCCTCTATGTTATTTAGAAAGGTTAGTACACACTTCTGACCTCCCTCTATGTTGTTTAGAAAGGTTGGTACACACTTCTGATCTCCCTCTATGTTGTTTATAGAGGTTAGTACACACTTCTAACCTCCCTCTATGTTGTTTATAGGGGTTAGTACACACTTCTGACCTCCCTCTATGTTGTTTAGAAAGGTTAGTACACACTTCTGATCTCCCTCTATGTTGTTTAGAAAGGTTAGTACACACTTCTGATCTCCCTCTCTCTATGTTATTCGCTGACTACTCACAATCCGTAATCCCTAACTGATAGTAGAACTCATAACGGATTACTTTAATGAAACCAAAATAAACTGCGTTACTCTTTGAAACCTGACTAATAATTGTATATGCTCATCTTGAAATTTCGCAAAAAAAAAAAAAAAAAGAAGAAAAAAAAAAAGATCCAAATATGGCCATCACAGAAATGTCTTTATACCAACCACAGCTTACAGATCACTCTCTCCCTCCCAAAAATCATTTCATCCTGGCATTACTGGTTATATGATAGTAATCTGTTGGCATCAGCGGTATTTTTCTGTTTAATTGTACCGCGTAATTCTGCGAGTGACTTTCAGATACTCAATAATGCCATTATGAAATGATTTTGAGAAGGGAGGGGGAAGAAAGAGTGATCTGTAAGAGTGGTTGGTATAAGAAAGTCCTGTAATGGCCATATCACATGTATCTTTTTATATGTATACGTCACAGTTGTGCCTTCAAATAAATAAATTTATATGCAGTCTCAGTGTCTCAAAGGCTTCATTATTTGATGCAGTAAACGTTTCATTTATTTATTCGTCTGACTGTCAATGTGTTGTCCTGGAGAGTGTCAACGGCCTTTAAGCCTCAAGATGTATTCAATGTGTCTATAATGCGCCCAACCAAGTCCTGCATAAATAGTCTATTGAGGTCACTTCTTTGTCATCGTTATGACACGGAGGCGTCGTTATGATATAGTGGCGTCGTTATCTTGTGGATATCTGATGAGTTGATACTTTAATATGTTCCCTGTCTCAAGTGTCAAAACACCAGTTTTATAACACTCGATACCAGTTAATGGCCGAAATTTGAGACATGATGGTGAGCTTATTAAAATTTCATAGAGTACTTTCATCAAATTGAAATCAATAATCAAATATTCCATAAGGAATGGAGTTAGCCGAAACTGATGGAAAACAGTATCTAGATAAGAGTGGTAACCTATAGAAAGCCGAGTAGTTACAATTATTTTAATGCTTTTTTATATATTTCAGGTCCTCCAGCTGTAGTGGAAGTTGATATAATGGTGCGAAGCATGGGACCAATTTCAGAAGTTGACATGGTGAACTTTTTAATAATTCAACTACTTTTTCATATTGACATGCCACTCTGAACTGATAATTCTATATTTTTCGCGCGAGTTACGTTTAAGCCGTTATAGCGTTGATATACATGGTTGAATTGGTGCTATATAGCAAGTGTGGAATTAGTATAATGAGCACGCCGTACGCATATTCAAGCTATGGCAGATGCATTCTAGTATATATGTCGTAGTCACTTAGTGAAATCCGCCATTGTGGAATTACATTAAACGACTAGGCTTTTCATGAAATGACGATTTTTTCTTAATGCACACAATCGTACGGCATTTAGACTTTGAAGGTTCATGAAATGCCTTAGTGATACTGAGGCAGATTGTAAAATCTGATTTTATCATGTTTAAATTTTTAAAGCCAAATTATATTTCAAATAGGATTTAAAAATGCTTTTCAACTGTAAAGGTATTTATTAATGTTTATAATATATTTTTGAGTACAAATAAAAGAAGAAAATATTTTAAATAGGAACATTATATATTTTTCAGCTGAGTCTACGAAGCTCTTTCTTAGGCGACTCATGTATTTCGTTGTACTCGTACTCCTCCTAAACCCCTTTACCAATCACATTGAAATTTGCCACGATGGTAGTGGAAACGGTGACGATGGTTTACTACTAAAAAAATCTGAAATCGAACATACCACGGAGGAATAATCACCGAAAAACGAAATCCCCATTGAAATCAATTGAGAAACAAAATTCTCGCAACAATTTTCCAATGTAAAAATCCGGGCGAAGCCCTTTTCGGTTTACCATAGGACAGAACTTTTTTTGAGCCGTTTTTTTCAGTGTTCTAACGTACAAACTTCGACTTTTTTTCGATAAAAATATTCACACCTGTTGTTGTCTACAAAAAGGCTAGAAAAAATCAATTGAAATCTTTTTAAAGTATTAATATATTCATAAAGAACATCCAAGGTGAGAAGTTACTGATAATTATTAAAACATTAACTGAGTTTCTTATACAGATATGCCTGACTCAGCTCAGTTTTTACAAACAGCAGAATGTATTGCACACCTAGTTTTAAATTTAATAGGAATAAAAAAGTCAATTAAAAAAATTTACTTTCAATGCAAATTAAAATTGAATATGGATGTTTGTTTGGTTTTGAGCTGTAATACATAATATAATGATTGAAAAATAGCTCTTCATCATTAATCATCGAGAAACACAATTTGTTTAAATATTTTAGCTAAGAAGTTAACACTGAAATGAGATAAAAAAAATAGCTTATAACCTCAACAAGTGTTATATGATTTAACGAGTCAGATCGTGTAGAACATCAAGTGCCTGACGTAGCCATGTTTACGGATGGGGTTAAGGCCCGCTTCGTTGTGTAAACCAGCCGCAGCCAAATGATAAATAATTGTCACTCATTAGCTCAATCATTAGTCGTTTCAACAGTATAATTGTTGATTATTGCTGGAAACCCTTCTGTGAGCATACTAGAATGTTATTGTATGAAGGTTGTTTGAATTATACCCAAAAACAAGGGAGGGCGCAGGTACCTCAGTGGTATGCGTGCTTGCTTACTGAGCTCAAGATCGCGGGCTGGAAACCCGGCCGAGGCCTTTAGTTTATTTTACGGGAGGTAAAGTAAACTTGAGCATGCCGTCCTTCGGAGCTTGTACTATGTCATGTACCCTAGATGTCTAAAAATTTAGGATAGGATAAATATAAGACTCTCCCGTAGTAGAGTCTGGCTCATGTTGATGAGTGACGAAAGAGCGCTCTGGTAGTAGGCGATATAACTTCGTAATTAAAGCCCGGGCATGAGTCATAATAACTATTTCCAAAAACAAGGTAGTTTTCTCAACCATCTATTTCACCTAATTGAGTTTCAGTAATAATAATAATATTTATTTCCGTTAAACCATAACATGTTGATTGGATACGTCATAAGAGTGTATACATTAAGATATCTTATAAAGTAGATACATAAACAGATACTAATGCTTAGTGTCTGACAATAATAGTAAAAAATGACATTAAATAAATAAAACAGAGGCCATATTAGTCCGTCCTGCAGATATCAAACAGGCACTTAAATTTGTCATCAAACATAAATGGCGTAAACATTGGGAAGGAAGTAGTCTCGAGTCGATACTCCTGATGTGGCGTCTCTTTCCAGTGAAGAAAGGATAAATCTCGGACACTTGGTTAACATATGCCCACATTTTGTTGCAGAGACGCTCACTGAGATGTCCACTGTGTAGGGAAGGACTGTCCTCCTCATATTAGAATCCTGTGAAGCTCTTACAGAGCTCCTAAAGAGAAGGAGATGGATTGCCTCACGACTCTTGAACAGTGTCCTAAACATCCCAGTTGCTGCAATTCTTGCGAAACACCAGGCTGTACCACCAAAAAATTGAATAGTGCCTCAGAATAGAGTCTTTCCCCCTATCGCGAATTACTGGAGACTGGAAGAGAGAGACACTACCACGAGGATGGAGGTGCGGACAGGATGCTCCCTCCATGGAGCCACCCAGGGAGATAGCCCTCGCCGCAATATATCAACCCAACGTGTACTATTGTAATAGTTAGTTTTGATGATTTAGGTCCGGGCTTTAACTACAAGGTCATAATGCCTACAGAGCGCTCTTTCGTCACTCTGGTGGACATGAGTCCGACTCTACTATGGGAGTCCTAAATTTTGTCTACCCCTAAATTTTCATTCACCTAGGGTAGGGGTCTTTAACGAGTACCTGACTTCGTACAAGGTCATCCGAAGGTCGGCATGCTTAAGTTTATTTTACCTCCCAGATAAAATAAACTAAGAGCTTCTGCTGGGTTTTGGACCCGTAATCTTGAGCTCAGTGACCAAGTACGCATACCACTGAGCTACCTGCGCCTTCAAAATATATTACAAAAATAATAATATTAATAAATACAGTAGATATAGTTTTAATTTAATTAAAATTATGATAAATAGTTGTTATAACTCTTCCGAAAGTATCTTTTTCGAGGACAATATTTCAGAATATTAAGTCCCTTCAACAGGCTACAACGTGCGAAATTTAGAAAAGTGAAAGAAAATCAAATAAAGAGAACAAATATAAAAAATTAATAAATAAAATATATATTTAAAAAAATAAATAAATAACACAAATGAAAATTCGCAGTTGCATGTTTTCCTCTTTCGCTATACTATGAACATGTCCTAAATGGTTAGGTCCTAACAGTTCGGACTATGATCCTTTATAGTCGGTGTCACTTGTTTGGTAGATCGATGGCACTTGACCGAATTCTTAACCGAATGAGGACGAATGGGTGTTTACTCGTTCGATTCCCATTCAACTTTGCTGACCCACCGGATTGACCTTTCCTGACCTGCTACTTTTCTCTTGACTAGACTCAAGACCACAAGGACATCTTGGAGTTCAACATCAGCATTGATTGAATTACTTGTCGTTCAATCGCCCTACTAACAACATCTCTGTACATTGCAGACCTACTCGATGGACTGTTACTTCCGCCAGTCGTGGGTGGATCGACGGTTGGCCTATACGGGTCACAAGGACACCCTCGCCCTGAGTATCAGCATGCTTGGCAGGATCTGGAAGCCAGATACCTATTTCTACAACGGGAAACAGAGCTACCTTCACACCATTACGTCCCCTAACAAGTTCGTCCGGCTCTACCAGGACGGAAGGGTCCTCTATTCTTCCAGGTAAGCTTGGTTTGACACTATTAATAATAGCGCTGGGGAAGAACTTTAGAGTGAGCCCGTCTTTCCTATCCTAAAGATCCTATCCTGTGGGGTGCAAAATTGCAACGACCACAATCCACCATAACAAGGTTATAGGATTAACAAGACATAGAAATATATACAATAGAAATATGTATTATACATCAATATATAAATTAGATACATTAACAGATACTGAATCTTAGAGTCGGACACACATCTCAATAATAATAACAAAAATAAAATAAAATGAAAAAATAAGTAATACAAAAGACGTAGTGAATCATCAGCAATGTACTTCCCCAACACGAATTAATCAATTAATTGTTCGCTCTTCCTCCAAAAACAATCGATCTATACGAAGTATAGGGGAAGTTATGTAATTGGTCTATAATTCGATGCGGGAGTTTTCAACGGAATTTCATGTTTCCGCCCACTAGATTCCAAATATGAAAAAAAAAATCAGTGTATCTGTAAAATCACGAAATTTTACGTGTGTGACCAAAGCCCCTAAAGGGAAGGGGGATTAGCGGGGAGGCTTAACACAAAAACACTAATAACTGCCGTTGTAATGAATTTATCGACACAAAATTTCATATTTGTATTCCAGATTCCATAACGATGGCACTTATTGATTTTCAGCAGAATCGGCAGAAGGGAAGGCGGAATCAGAGGGGAGGCTCAACTCAAAAGCCCCAATAAATGCCGATATGATAAATGTATCGACATGAAATTTCATAAGTGTATTCAAAATTCCATAAGGACAACACTTATTAATTTTCAGTGGAATAGGACAAAAAATGTTAGAAATACATTAAATTCTAAATTAATAAATATATGAAAGTTAAATATTAAAAATAAAATGAAAATATTCTTGAATTTAATTGAAGTTAATTTTAAAAGAGAATCTAAATGAATTTACTTAATATAATTAAACAAAATTTACTAAAGAATTTACTTAAGAAAAATCATTAATAATTAAAAAGAAAAATCAAATATATTTTGAGTGAAGCTCAAGGGAAAGGGAGAGCAGAGGGGAGGCTCAACTCAAAACCCTAATTACTGCCGATGTAATGAAAGTATCGACATTAAATTACAAATTTAAAGTCAAAACCCAATGTGAGGACATAACCCTTCAAATTTCAGCAATATCAGCTGAAGGAGAGGATTTCATGGGAGGGGGCTTAATTCAAAAACCCTAAGAACTGCCGATTTATCGATACAAACTTTAGTATGAGGATTTAGGAGCCCCTATGTAAGTCAACTATTGAACATTTGGGCAAACGGTCGACTGGTTTTGGTAGGGAAGCGAAACATTAATAGTTTAATTCCTTCTGGGGAAGTACATTGCCGGTGATTCCCCACTACTTTTTTTTTTCATTTCGGAAACAGCTGATCAAAAAACATTAAATACCTGTGTTATGAGTGTTAATACCTGCTGCAAATAAATAATATAAATGATAGAAGGTACATTAAAAACAAAATAAGTGGACTGTATATAGGTTATTTAAAAAAAATTATAATAAGGGAAAAAAGACTAAACTAATGGAAACAAAACATACAAACAAATTAAATCTAAAGAAATGGTAAAATATATGTGATACTAAAAATGTCTGGGGGATGTGGGCGGTCGTGAAGTGAAGACGCCACGGAGTTGTCTTGTCACAGTGCGGCTGGGCTGAGGATCCGTCTTCTGGAGCTTCTTGACCAATACCTGCAGCAAGGGCTGAGGGCACATCTCTTTAGACAGCCAGACTCGACTTGACTTGACTGACCGGTCAGGTTAACTCAACTATGGCCGCAGTGACCTCTACAGGCCACTATACAAAGTACATGCACTTTACAAATGGCGTCACCCCCTCCACATATACCCCATTGTCTTTATACAGTTTATTTCACTTTTCGGCCTTAACAATGAGTTGAGTACATTGAATTTCTGAACATTTTATAAGATTTTACATTTTGGTTCGAATGGCCCAAATATTTTCATTATCTATTTCCCAAGCCATCTGTTAACTAACTATTGGGGCGAAATAAGAAGAAGAAAAAAACGAAGGAGAGAATGAAAGAACTTTGATTAATCTTTCTCTGAAAATACAAAAAATAAAAAAAACTTATTTCTGAATGTAAATGAAACCGCTGTTCTTAATGAAAGCGTCATCTCGTCTTTAATATCTAAATGATTTTAAGACAGTTATGTGAGGATTAAACTGCTGAGTTCGGTAGATGTGTGTTATACCAACACACTTTAACGTGTTTTTTTCAGGTAGTCGTTTCTGACACACTTCAAAGTTCGTTATTTTAACAGTGTATAGTTTATAGTAACACCACGAAGTGTTTTATATACAGTGGCTCACAAAAGTTATCATACACCTCCATTATTGGAATAATTGTTTTCATTATTTCCGGCTAAAATGTAGAAAACGAACAAAGTTTGAAAAAACGTAAAGAGCATCTATCACTCTTTTAAAAGAGCAAAATGAATGTTCTACACAAACCAGAAATAGCACAAAAAAAGTTATTTGAAAAAAAAATCCTTTTTAGTACCCCACAAAAGTCTTCATACAGTTCACTACTAATTATTGTTTTGCTGATGTTTACTATCTGCTAATACTCTTTTCTTCATTAATACTATTATCAATAATTCTATTCAAGATAACTAACTCCAGGCGCTTAAAGGACAAACCCAGTAACAGTTTAGCTTTTACTGAAAGTGATGGCACCAACGAGAAAATGTATTCCTCTAGCAATTAGAGAGTTGATTATTAATCATTGGCAAAATGGAGACAGTTACCGTGTAATAAGTGATAAAGTGAATGTTCCTTTTCCCAGTGTGCAATCTATCATTCAAAAGTTTAAAAACTCAGGGCTTCTCTGTGATAAACCTAGAAGTGGTCGGCCTAAATTACTTTCTAATCGTGTAGAAAGAGTCTTAACTCGGAAAATTCTGATTAATCCACGATTAAGTGCCCCTACAATTGCTGCAGAGCTGAAGGATGAGTTGAACGTGGACGTAAGTGCTGAAACTGTTCGACGAACATTGAGAAATAAAGAGTATCATGGTCGAGTAAGTAGGAAGAAGCCATTCAACAGTCATGTGAACCGGAAAAAAAGACTTAATTTTGCCAAAACGTTTTGTGAAAAAGATAATAACTACTGGGATGATGTTATATTTGCTGATGAAAGTAAATTTTCATTATTCGATTCAAACCAAGGCAGTGTTATATGGAGAAAGCCAAACACCGAATTAGACGAGAAGAATCTCCGTGCCACTGTGAAGCAGGGCTGTGGTTCTATAATGGTATGGGGGTGTATGTCATCACATGGAGTAGGAAATCTCCATATCATTGATGGCATAATGAATCAATGGGTTTATGTAGACATTTTACGCAACAATTTAAAACAGAGTGCAGCAAAAATGGGAATTTCAAACAGTTTCAAATTTTACCAGGACAATGATCCGAAGCACAAGGCTTTTAAAGTGAGGGAATGGCTTCTGTACAATTGCCCCAAAGTGATAGACACTACTCCTCAGTCACCAGATCTCAATCCAATAGAAAATTTGTGGGAATTAGTCAATCGAAGATTGAGAAACAACAAGATAAGAAACATTGGTGAATTGAAAGACAAAATATTGTGTGAGTGGTCCAAAACACCGGAATCACTTTGTAAGAAATTAGTTTCCTCAGTCCCGAAACGTCTTACAAATGTTTTACAGAAAAAGGGTGGGCCTACGAAATATTAAATAACGAAAAACGAAGATGATTTGAAGGTGTATGAAGACTTTTGTGAGGTACTGTAACTGATTTTTTTTGTTAATAATTTTTTTAAGCGCTATTCCTTTTTTATAAATATCATTCAATTTGCTCTTTGAAGGCAGTAATAGATGCTCTTTACAGTTCTTGAAGTACTTTCTGTTATATGTCCGGCTTATTCAGAGATATTGAGATAATTTCTTTCAATATGGGAGGTGTATGATGACTTTTGTGAGCCACTGTACATAATTTAGAGTTCGCCGGTAGCCCAGTTATGTATGCGTCCTTGTCTTCTGAGCTCAAGAACGTAGGTTCGAAACCTGACCGAGGCCCTTAGTTTATTTTATCTGGGAGGTAAAATAAAATTCGGATAGTCCCGAGCCTGTACGATGTCAAGTACTCGTTAAGGACCCCTACCCTAGGTGAATAACAATTTAGGGTAGGCAAAATTTAGGATTCCCCCATTAGAGTCGGGCTCATTTCCACCAAAGTGACGAAAGAGCGCTCTGGTAGTAGGCAATATGACCTGGTAGTTAAAGTCCGGGCTTGAGTCATAAAACCTAACCTAACCTATACATAATTTACAAAATTTTGTAACACATGTTGAGAGAACACGCTTTAGAACACTGACTACGTTTTCATGGGATTCAAACTGACTTGAACCGAGATCCAGATCGAGGGTTTTCATGAGACTGGATTCAGTTCGGATTGAATCCAGATCTGAAAATGTCAAAAATCCTACCTTGGGTGTACTTGGCAGGTTATGTTGCTTTTTACTTTGCTTTTGTGCAAGTGCACAATTTTTAGACTCAGACAAATAAATGATTCAGCAATTGCGGCAAGAAGAAGGAGAAATTTGCTAACAAACTGGCACTGCGCATGCCTCGACCCCGTTCCGTTCGTGCTAAGTGTTTTCATGTATTTGGATCTCGTTACCATCCCAGAAAAAGCTAGGTCGACCTTGGATTCGATCCGGATTGACTTGAGGGGTTTTCATGTGTTTGGATCCCGGATCGAGGACTCAACCCGGGTTGAATCCACCCATGAAAACGTAGTAACTAAATACTTACACAGGATTGGAGAATAAAAATAAATATTTTGTATATACCTATATGAATTAAGTAAATTTTAATAATTATTTTGTCTATACAGAATTATTAAAGTTATATAATTCCAAATATATAATAAATTTTGATAAAATTAAACTGAAGGAATACAACCGAATATTGTATTTAGTTTTAGAGTCCCTCTCTAATCCCCTCCCCTTTGGCTCAATCCGCTGAAAATTAATAGTTGTCGTTCTTATAAGGCTTTCAATGTACATATCCAATTTCGTTTTAATACATTGACTATAACGGCAGTTATTACAGTTTCTGTGTCAAGCCGCCCCCTGAAAATCCGCCACTGAATAGTTGGCGTTCTAAGAGAGTTCTCGATACATATATACAATTTCGATACGAGTTATCGTGTTCACAGGCACACATAGATACAGAGAACTTTTTTTTTTCTTTTTTTGGAATCAGGAAAACATGAATTGTTTTGCATAATCCGCATCAAATTTTGATCGATTAAATAACTTCCCCAATACTTCGTATAGCTAGGGAAATAAGAAACATCTGATAACTTTTTCTTCTTTAGGTCATGTATAAAATGTTATTTTTGTTATAATATCTAAGTATACCTCCACCAAGGTTACTCCATTATTTCTGGTTTCTTTTGTAGAACGTCTGAAATCGATTAGGTAGAAAATGTACTTTTGAAATGCCTTAACAGACATTAGCTATTCAATTCTTAATGTTTGGTTTTATCACACCTCCATTACTGATACTCAATATTTCAACATTAGACAGTAAAAAAATAAACAAATATTGACAAACATTTCCTCAGTTAATGTGAAACTTATAAATATTTAAATATGAAGATGGCTGATGTAGTGAGAAGTGATTATTTCACAGGTTGTCAAATAAAATATAGTATGACCTCTCACAGATTTTTATTAGAAGCAGCTAGCCGGCTTTCGAGGTTTCCCTCATCATCAGGCAGTCTACAAAAGAACCATCTTTAATATAATATAAAGGCAACAAAATTTCAAAACAAATTTCAATTTAATAAGGATATCATTTATTAAGGATGGTTTCTTTTGTAGACTGCCTGATGATGAGGAAAACCTCGAAAGTCGGCTAGCTACTTCTAATAAAAATCTGTGAGAGGTCATACTATATTTTATTTGACAACCTGTGAAATAAATATATAATGTCTATTTAGTTACTATGACTCATGCCCGGGCTTTAACAGGTCATATCGCCTACTTCCAGAGCGATCTTTCATCACTCTGGTGGACATGAGCCCGACTCTACTATGGAAGTCCTAAATTTTGCTTACCTTAAATTTTTATTCATCTAGAGTAGGTGTATTTAATGAATACCTTACCTCGTACAGGCTCGGGACTTCCAAGAGGTAAAATAAACTTAAGGATGGAACGATAGAGCCTCGGACGGGTTTCGAACCCGTGATCTTGAGCTGAGTAAGCAAGCACGCATACCACTGAGCTATCGGCGCCCTCTAGAGTCTATTTATATTGATATAGTAAATAATGAGAAAATGAAAATAATATTTCAGTAAGTAATGAGAAACTTTGAAATAAAATGAAAAATATGTAAAGCTTGGAGGGCTTTTGTGTAAAGGGTTGATAATTTATTCACTGTTAATCTCTCTGTAAGCCAGTGTTGATACCAGTTTTAATTTGGGTCGACCGCAAAATATTGTCAAATAATCATCATGTTATTATAAATGTACTTATGTATATGGAGTATAGCATTAAATAAAGAAATTTACTACTTAAAAATCCATACATTAAAATATTCTCAAATAATCATCACGTTATTATAATTGTACTTATGTATATGGACTATAGTATTAAATAAAGAAATTTACTACTTAATAATACATACATTAAAATATTGTCAAATAATCATCTCGTTATTATAACTGTACTTATGTATATGGAGAATAGCATTAAATAAAGAAATTTACTACTTAATAATACATACATTATAATATTGTCAAATAATCATCACTTTATTATAACTGTACATGTATATATGTTTCTAAACAATAGGTAACTAAAATGAGGATTCAAAGGTCCCTGTGTAAGTCAAATATTGATAAAAACGGTCGATCGGTGCTAGATGGAAAGCGGAAAATTTACTGGGAAAAGTCTGGTAGCACACTAGATTGCTTTACCAACGGCCTTTTAATTCCTAAGTTGTCGTTTATGTGGGTTCCATGTTAGTCAGCCGTTCAAGCAGGCCCCAAGATAGCGGAAGAGAGACTTTACACTTATTTCTAGTTGCGGTCTACGACAAAGAAAATTTGAACAAAAAAATGTCGTCAGTGAATCACCGACTATGTACTTCACCAACACGAATTAAACAATTACTTTTTAACCTACGAAGCCAATCGACCGTTTGTGCTAAAACTTAATATTTGACTTACATAGTAGTTTGAATGATTCAGGCCCTTGGCACCCCCAGGGTTTTAACTACGAGGTCATATCGCCTACTACCAGAGTGTTCCTTCGTCACTCTGGTGGACATGAGCCCGACTCTACTCTGGGAGTCCTAAATTTTGTCAACCCTAAATTTTTATCCACCTAGGGCAAGGGTCTTTAACGTGTACCTAACATCGTACAGGCTCGAGATCATCGCTTAACGTCCCATCCGAAGGACAGCATGCTTAAGTTTCTTTTACCTCCCAGATAAAATAAACTAAGGGCCTCGGCCGGGTTTCGAACCCACGATATTGAGCTCAGAAGGCAAGCACGCATACTACTGAACTACCGGCGCCCTCATCGACAATTAATTTTTTTTTTTATTAAAACATGTACCGACAAATAATTTATGATTGGCTCTGGAGGGATAACAAAAAAGTTATTGATTAATTCGTGCTGGGGAAGAAGATAGCCGGTGATTCACAAACTACCTACTTTTTTTTTTCTTTTTTGGAATCAGGTGGTCGAAAAATATGAATTTCCGTAGAAAACTCAACATCGATTTTTTAACCAATTATATAACTTCCCCTATACTTATATAGATGATAGTTGGGAAACTAAAATAAATGATTACTGAGGGCAGAGATTTGATGCTTACCTCCAGATCTGAACATTATACAGAGCGAGCTGGGAAATGATAGTGGGGTTAGTGGAAGTGAGGCGAGTTAACTCCAAGATGTGGTCTAGTTAGAGGTGAGTTTAGCGTTGGAGTCTGTATGCGGAGCGCTAACGAGGTGTCTTTTAGGGTAACCACCCACCTTTGACTGGGGATATCTCTGGAGGGGGCGTTAAACCCTGGCTCCTCATTTCTACCTTAGTCTTATTAATTAGAGGACATGATAATAATGTCAATAAATATTTGACTTTGAATCAAATTAAGCTAATGATTCTTGTATAGTTAAATGTTTATTCTCTCTTTATTAAATCCGCTCAAGAGGAAAATTTTATCTACTTCGCCCGATAATTTTCACAAAAGAACAAGTAAATATATTTAAATTAATAACTTTATTTTTTTAAAACAAAGAACTTGATCAAGTTTTATATTGTGTAATTCCACAGAAATATCAGAGTTTAGACATAAACATGAAAAAATGATGAATGAATGTCCGTAGTAGAGTACGTAGTATAGTTAGTTATTATGACTCATGCCCGGGCTTTAACTACGAGGTCATATCGCCCACTACTAGAGCGCTCTTCCGTCGCTCTAGTGGACATGAGCCCGACTCTATGGTGGTAGTTTTATAATTTTTCCATATATTTTCATTCACCTAGGGTAGGGGTTTTTAACGATTACCTAACATCGTACAGGCATGGACCATTGCTTAATGTCCCATTCGAAGGACGGCATGATTATGTTTTTTGTTTTTTTTACCTCTAGGGTAAAATAAAATAAGGACCTCGGCCGAATCTTGATCCCCATGATGTTGGTTGAGCTCAGTAAGCCTACACCCATACCACTAAGCTACCGGCGCACAGTGGGGCAAAACGCATAATTAGCGCGAAAAAATTAAAAAGTACAGTTATTCATATTTTACAAGCATCTATATGATAGGAAAAGATTATAATTAAAGAGATACGTGTTATTGGGGTAAAAAAAAATGGTAAAAAGCACTTGCTTGTACAATAGCAGTTTAATAATAAAAATATAATAAAATCATTTTAAAAATAATACGATGAATCATCCGATGGGTTGGTTGGTATCGACTAGTTGGGTTCTCTTAGCAGCGATAACACATCCGTCGGAAAATATTTTCTTGTAGAACGATACTTTCGACCTGTTAGAGAAATTATAGGGTCAGAATATAGAAGAAGATGAATTAAATCTTGGTTCGTGTTGATTCTGGTGTCCTTACGAGTCCGGTGTTCTCAAACTTAAGTCGTGATTTTTAGCTTCTTGTACGTCTTCCCCAAGATGACCTATAGGTACAATAGCGTCCCTAAGTATGTCTCCTCCATGGATCAAAACTTTATGTATAGATGGTGGTTTACTAGGACGGCCAACCGTACCACGGGAACTCACTTTCGTTTCAAAAGGAATATCGAAGTCCTTCTGTAGCCAAACTTGGTTTTAATAATTACAATTAGACAAATGACTTGCAGAGCGCTTCCAACGCAATTCCGCTCTTTTTATGAGATTATTCAATTTTCTTGGAAGAACTTCCTCATATATTTTGTTGGATAATCGTTTTTGAAGTTCAACCGCCATTCCCCGAACCGCTACGTTTCATTAAGACTCTTGAATTTCAATCATAGTGAAAACCTGAAGAGTTCTTCACTACATTAGAACTTCCTGTAAAAGGGGAAAACAATACTGTGGCTTATCAAGGAGAGCTAAGGTTCTGCTTCTTTTACAACAATTAGAATACTAAATTACCAAGTGAAAAATGCTAAGTAGAAGGCATGCAATCGCCTGCAATTTTTTGGGCGGCATTCAGAATGTAAAATTTCCAATAAACGACTTTATGCATTGAATTTAATTAATTTATGCACTATTTTGGCTAAATAAACAATATAGTTTATTCACTTACCTTCCCATGAATCAGACATATTAGCTAGGTTAGGTTAGGTTTTATGACTCATGCCCGGGCTTTAACTACGAGGTCATATCGCCTACTACCAGAGCGCTCTATCGTCACTCTGGTGGACATGAGCCCGACTCTACTGTGGGAGTCCTAAATTTTGCCTACCCTAAATTTTTATTCACCTAGGGCAGGGGTCTTTAACGAGTACCTGACATCGTACAGGCTCGGGACCATCGCTTAACGTCCCATCCGAAGGACGGCGTGCTTAAGTTTATTTTACCTCCCAGATAAAATAAACAAAGGGCCTCGGTCGGGCTACGAACCCACAACCTTAAGCTCAGAAGTCAAGCACGCATACCACTGAGCTACCAGCGCCCTCTAACATACATATTAGCTAAGGTTTAAAAAATATATGAACTGCACTGTATCACTGTCAGAATGTAACTGATGCGAAAAGATAATGACGTGTCGTTGCTGTGTTTATATGCCGGCTTTGCTCACTTAATGTAAACAACGGAGGCTCACCTCTTGGGTTCAATTTCTACAACTAGTCTACTTCCAATACCAATTGTTCCCATCTTTCTAGTGAGAGTTTCATAATTTGAATTTTTTCGTGCTAAGTTGGTGAATTTTCTCACTGTGCAGCTGTTTATATATAAAATAAAATAACTTATAATAATAAAAATATAAACAGAAGTAATGACGATAGAAATTATAGAATACTGGTGGAGGACCTCTGCCTAAGAAATAAAACATTCGGTTTCCTATAACATAACATTTATATTTAACATTTTGATTTTAACTTTAACTTCCTTTATTGTATCTATTGACTTCAAGAAGAGGGGAAAGAAGGGCATTAAATGAAATAATCTCCTAATGAGTTATACTTTTTTCAAAAAGAGAGGAACAATGTTTAGTTATTCTAAAGTCTTCTTTCTTCCTGGTATCGTAAACATGACTAGAATTTTTGAGAGGGAAATATTAATATTTTCTCCAATGACCATTAATATTTCAAGTTTAAACCGCGCAGGTAATGGCAACATTTTAAGTTTATTACATATCTTTCTGCAGCTTGTTCTTTGATTAATATTACTTATTATTTTTAATGTTTTCTTTTGAAGTCTAAAAATATTAGAACCAGAGCTAAAAGCTCCATAATGTATTAAACTGTAATTAATTATAGAATAGAAATATCCAATGGATAGACTGACAGAAAGAGACTAATGTTTGCAGTTAAGGTATAAAAGAACGACTTCCACCACTATCTGCCTCGAGTCTTTACTGTATAGACAAATAGTACATATACAAAATGTATTTCAGATTTGCATAAAGGTGTATAGAAGTTAATATAACTGTCAATACATCCTTTCTGTTAATATTCAAATAGGGCGTGCCCGGACATCCCAAAGTCGGATAAAGGATAATCCCCAACCTCCCATCTATCTATCCTTCCTCCGTGTTCCTTTCTTTACGTAAATCCTTCTTCCTTAGGAAGAGCCTTCCCTTTCCGTCTAATATTGTATTTTAATATAAAATACATATTGTGTTCTTTCAAAGAATAATATTACATTTTTATCTAACCAGTTCCTTGAGCTGAGTTCACCTACGAAGTGTGTTGACGAGTGTCCAAGAAATGAAGTGATCAAGTCGATAAGTATTAAAGAATCACAGTTACAGGATGATAAAAGTGAATAAGTGGGATATAAAAAGGATTGAGAATCGTTATTCACGTCAGAGAATTTTGACGACTGAATGGCAACATGCCTACTGAGGAAGATGTTCCAATTTAAATCCTCCGTCCACCAAAGACACACCAGATCCCCATCGCTCCTCTGCCTTCCACAACTCGTTCCTTGTCCAAGTCTCCTCTCTCAGCAACTCCCTGTCTTGTACCTCGTACAACTCGTACCATCGTCCGTCACTCTCCTTCCATGGCATCCTTGAAGTTCTTCTTCCACCAAAGACACACCAGATCCCGTCCTTCGGACCTCTTCATCCCCTCCCATCGCTCCTCAGTCCTCCACAACTCCTTCCTTGTCCAGGCTTCCTCTCTCTACAACTCCCTGCCTCCCCACGTTCGTCACTCTCCTTCCAAGGCTTCCTTGAAGTCCTTCTTCCACCAAAGACACACCAGGTTCCGCCCTTCGGACCTCTTCATCCCCTCTCATCGCTCCTCAGTCCTCCACAACTCCTTCCTTGTCCAGGCTTCCTCTCTCTACAACTCCCTGCCTCCCCACGTTCGTCACTCTCCTTCCAAGGCTTCCTTGAAGTCCTTCTTCCACCAAAGACACACCAGGTTCCGCCCTTCGGACCTCTTCATCCTCTCCCATCGCTCCTCAGTCCTCCACAACTCCTTCCTTGTCCAGGCTTCCTCTCTCTATAACTTCCTGCCTCCCCACGTTCGTCACTCTCCTTCCAAGGCTTCCTTGAACTCCTTCCTCCACCAAAGACACACCAGGTTCCGCCCTTCGGACCTCTTCATCCCCTCCCATCGCTCCTCAGTCCTCCACAACTCCTTCCTTGTCCAGGCTTCCTCTCTCTACAACTCCCTGCCTCCCCACGTCCATCACTCTCCTCCCATGACTTCCTTGAAGTTCTTCCTCCACCAAAGACACACCAGGTTCCGCCCTTCGGACCTCTTCATCCCCTCCCATTGCTCCTCAGTCCTCCACAACTCCTTCATTGTCCAGGCTTCCTCTCTCTACAACTCCCTGCCTCCCCACGTCCGTCACTCTCCTTCCGTGCCTTCCCTCAATTCCTGTCTGTTCCAATTCCTCTTCAATGTACAATCCTCTCCCTCCGATAGCCTTTCCTTCATATTTTCCTGCTCTTCACCATCAATTATGTGTGTTGGATACACATATAAAACTCCTTGTTGATACGTTCATTTAATCGGTAGATGCCTAACTTTTTTTTTTTTTCATTTTTGGAATCATGAGTTTGGAAAACATGAAATTACCGTGCTAACTCAACATAAAATATATTAAGTATAATGTCCTGAATTTTTTGTGTATCCAGAACCTCAAGACAACATCTATTGATTATCATTCAAATCGGCCAAAGAGGGGCTCAACTCAAAAAGTCGATTAACTGCTAAAGTATTGATTATATCGACATGAAATTTAGTATGATTTAGTAGATTGGTTGGAGAGGGAGAACTAGAAATTGAGTTGATTATTCGCACTGGGGAAGTACATTGCCGGTGATTCACCGAACATATATTAAATTTATTGACATGACTTTCTGTAACAAATAGTATAATTTGGTTTGTCTATCTTTCGATAGTTGCAGGTCATTTTCCCAAACAACTTTTTACAGAGGTAAAATATCTGTTATAGGTTTGTGAAGAGGAGGCGCGCCCCATAACGCTAACAAAGCCACTCACCCATTCCCGCCAAAATTGTCCTCCAGTTACGTCATCAATTAAAATTGGAGCACCTTTATTCCCTCTAGTACACTTTGTTTTTAAATAATTCTTATGTAATTTATTCAGCAAGAGAATTAATGGAAATTCTTACATTTTTAATGAAGCAGAGAACAGCAGCTGCGTATTACTAGAGATGCAACAATTAGGGTCTGTTTAAAAATTTCACTTATCTCTGGGATTTTTTTGTTTTAACAAAATACCATTGTTAGTATATTGATTTTTCATTTGCTCTAATGAAAGCGTAGCTTGATAGTATCGTATGATTTTACATTCTTATTGTATTGTAATCGTGCAAAAATCCGAGATCGATTGACCGAGTGACCCTAGTGATTGGTATTTTGTGAGCGCTGTAAAGCAGAAACGATTGTAGCTATGAACTTGAAATTTGGAATGAAGAACTAACATGTGCTAACTTAGATCTGATTAGATTTTGACTGAAATCGGACGAAAATTGAGACCACTTTACTTCGGCCACTTGAGTACATTTTACATGATACCGCTTATATTTATGACCTAATCAAAACAGACATTTTCTAGTAAAATTTGCAGAGAAAACTCAGAGAAAGACAAACCTTAGATAAAATACGATTTTTCGCAGTTCGTCCGATTTCAGAGGTATGTGCCGAAAACCGTCCTAAACTCACCCGAAAACTGTTAGTCCTAGAGGATAGAGAAAACTAAAAGGCACTTTTTTCATGATACACTTTATTTCTGAAGGTCACTCCGTTTGCAAGATATATGCCCGAAACCGTCCTAAAATTTCGTTTTTAACCCCATTTTTTTAGACATTTACTCGAAAACGTCTAGTCCAAAGGATGACACCTATTGGTTTTTAACAAAGCTCTAATAACATAATAGGGGTATTCATAATGTGTGTTAGGTGTTAAATGTTATCGAAATAAAAATTTACAGGGACAGAAATTCATGAACACCCCTTTTGTTAATTGTTAAATGCTAACTGTTATAACTAGCGCTCCAAGTGGCAATTGAAGGAAGTTTCAATATAACCGACCAAGGAGGTTACATGTTTGTTGTCATTTATCTTGTTTTATTAGTTTTCTAAAAAAATAAGTTAAAGTTTGTTTGTGTTTTTATTATAAATAAGATGCCTAAAGTAAGTAATAAAAGTAAATTGCTTAACGAGCTCATTGAACGAGCTACTCAACTCTTTTTACTGGAAATTCAGATCAATAGGGTGATTTAAGTGATGATGAATTAGACGAAATAATGGACAATATTTTATTAGTGTACAGTTTTATCTATAATGTAGATATGTGTAAAAATATAAAAGCCAAAACTAAAAAATTGTGTGGGTTGTAGATTGCTACCTAAAGTAACCTTGCATAACCTTACCAATATCGATTTAACAAAGCGATCTAACATACCTTTTCCTCTGTTAGATCGAAGTGTGTTAAAGTCATATATTTAGCAGACTACTGTCAAAATTGTTATCGAACTAACACAGTTAACATATTTAACATAGTTAACACACACATCATGAATACCCCTAATATGTTTTATTCTAGAAAAGTGATAATATTTATACAATTAATAATTGGAAAATGAATATTGTAGATAATAGATGTCCTTCTTCCGGGATTTGAATTTAAATATAAAACTTCATTTCGATATTATTATATTATATATTATATAATAATATCGAAATGAAATTTTATATTTAAATTCAAATCCCTGAAGAAGGACACATATTATCTACAATATTAATTTTCCAATTATTAATTGTATAAATATTATCACTTTCCTAGAATTTCACTTTCATTTATTTTCTGTGAGTATTGTTATTATTATTTCATCTTTCCTCTATCCTTTTATTTAATTATATTCTATTATTTTTTAAATTATTATTATTAGTACCATTTTAGTTTATCTTTTTGATTATAACTACTCGTCTGTTATTTAAATTAATAAATTTATATTAATTTATATAAATTTAAAATTATTTGTATATATAAATATATTTCTTTCTTGAAGGGCGCCGGTAGCTCAGTGGTATGCGTGCTTGTCTTCTGAGCTCAAGATCGTGGGTTCGAAACCCGACCGAGGCCCTTAGGTTATTTTATCTGGGAGGTAAAATAAACTTAAGCACGCCGTCCTTCGAATGGAACGTTAAGCAATTGTCCCGAGCCTGTACGATGTCAGGTACTCGTTAAAGACCCCTACCCTAGGTGAATAAAAATTTAGGGCTCGCAAAATTTAGGACTCCCACAGTAGAGTCGGGCTCATGTCCACCAGAGTGACGAAAGAGCGCTCTGGTAGTAGGCGATATGACCTCGTAGTTAAAAGCCCGGGCTTGAGTCATAAAACATAACCAAACCTATTTCTTTCTTGATTTTTTTCTCCTAAAGTTTGTCTTATTATTTTCTTTCTTGTATTGTATCATTATATTCTTACTAGCAGTAATACCCGGCGTTGCCCGGGGAACTTTGACTTTTCTACTAATATCTCCTATAAGTCTTTTAAATTCTTCAACAGTACATTCATGATGTTATAATTTTCAATTATTCATACGGAATAAGGCTTATAGTCCTTCAACGTCAAACACCCCAGCTAGTAAGTTTTTAGGACCCCTGGGCATCACAGTTAGTATGCGTCTTTCAACGGCGGAAACCACAGATAGTGAATACTTAGCATCGCTGGACATCCTAGCCAGTGCGTACTTAAGAACGCTATTGACCGCAGCTAGTAAATGCCTTGCAACAGCGGACCCCACAGCGAATACATAGTTACTACTACTACATGTGAAATTCATGCCAATCCGCTTACCCTTTAACAGTACATTCATGATGTTATAATTTTCAATTATTCATACGGAATAAGGCTTATAGTCCTTCAACTATAGCAACGCTAGTAAGTTTTTAGGACCCCTGGGCACCACAGCTAGTATGCGCCTTTCAACGGCGGAAACCACAGCTAGTGAATACTTAGCTTCGCTGGACGTCCTAGCCAGTGCGAACTTAAGAACGTTTGTGACCACAGCTAATATATGCCTTGCAACGCTGGGCACCACAGCTAGGACGTAGTTAGGAACGCTGGGCACCAGAGGTAGTATATGCCTTGCAACGGCGGATCCCACAGCTAGTACGTAGTTAGAACGCTGGTCACCGCAGCTAGTAAGTGCCTTGCAACAGCGGACCCCACAGCTAGTACGTAGTTAGAACCACTGGGCATCACAGCTAGTATGTGTTTTGCCACGGCGGACCCCACAGCTAGTACGTAGTTAGAAACGCTGAGCATCACAGCTAGTATGCTTTTGTAACGACGGACCCCACAGCTAGTACGTTTTTAGGAACGCTGGGCCCTACAGGTAGTAGGTGCCTTGCAACTGCGGACCCCACAGATAGTATGTAGTTAGAACCACAGGGCATCATAGCTAGTATGAGTTTTGCAACGGCGGACCCCACAGCCATACGTACCTACGTAGTTAAATACGCTGGGCCACACTGCTAGCGCCTTACAACAGCAGACCCCACAGCTAGTACGTAATTAGGAACGCTGGGCATCACAGCTAGTAAATGTCTTGTAGGTGCCTTGCAACAGCGAACCCCACAGCCAGTACATAGTTAGGAACGCTGGGGCTGAGCACTACAGCTAGTAAGTGCCTTGCAACAGCGGACCCCACAGCTAGTACGATATTATGAACGCTGGGCATCACAGCTAGTAAATGTCTTGCAACAGTGAACCCCACAGCGAATACATAGTTACTACTACTACATGTGAAATTCATGACAATCCGATTACCCTTCAATGATTCAGCATTATTTTCATGCTTAGCCCCCCCTCCCAAATTTTTAAAATGTCACATAGTGTATTTTTTTATTTGACCATCAAGAATACTACATGTGAAATTTCGTGACAATCCAATCATCCGTTAATGACCTATCACTATCTTCAAATTTAGGCCTACCCCCATAACCCCCCTCCCGTTCACAATTTTTTGACGTCACACACCCTATTTTTCTATTTGGCCTTTATGAATACTTCATGTGAAATTTCGTGACAATCCGATCATCCGTTAATGACTTATCACTATACTTATACTTAGGCCCCCATCAACCCACCCTCCCGTTCAAAATTTTGTGACATATACACTCTATATTTCTATTTGGCTTTTAAGAATACTACATGTGAAATTCCATGACAATACGACCAACCGATAATGAGCTAGCACCATATTTATACTTAGGCCCCCCCGCCACTATCCCCCCTCCCGTACAAAATTTTGAGCCGTTTCACCGCTTATTTTTTTATTTGGTCTTCAGGAATACTACATGTGAAACTTTGTGACAATTCGACCAACCGTTAATGAGCTAGCTCTATATTTATACTTAGGCCCCCCCGCAACCCCCTCTCCCGTTCAAAACTTTGGGACGCTACACACCTTATTTTTCTATTTGGCCTTCAGGAATACTCCATGTGAAATTTCGTGACAATCCGACCAACCGTTAAAGAATTAGCTCTATATTTATACTTAGGCTCCCCCACAACCCCCCCTCCCGTTCAAAACTTTGGGACGCCACCTTTTTTTCCTATTTGGCTTTTAAAAATACTACGTGAAATTTCATGACGATTCGCCCATTAGTTAATGAGTTAGCTCTATATTTATACTTAGGCCCCCCCACAACCCCCCCTCCCGTTCAAAACTTTGGGACGCCACACTCCTTTTTTTCCTATTTGGCTTTTAAAAATACTACATGTGAAATTTCATGACGATTCGCCCATTAGTTAATGTGTTAGCACTATTTATATACTTAGGCCCCCCTTACAACCCCCCCTCCCGATCAAAACTTTGGGACGCCAAACACCTTTTTTTCCTATTTGGCTTTTAAAAATACTACATGTGAAATTTCATGACGATTCGCCCATTAGTTAGTGAGTTAGCTCTATATTTATACTTAGGCCCCCCCACAACCCCCCCTCCCGTTCAAAACTTTGGGACGCCACACACCTTTTTTTCCTGTTTGGCTTTTAAAAAGACTACTTGTGAAATTTCATGACAATTCGACCATTAGTTAATGTGTTAGCACTATTTATATACTTAGGCCCCCCTTACAACCCCCCCTCCCGATCAAAACTTTGGGACGCCACACACCTTTTTTTCCTGTTTGGCTTCTAAAAAGACTACGTGTGAAATTTCATGACAATTTGACCATTAGTTAATGAGTTAGCTCTATATTTATACTTAGGCCCCCCCACAACCCCCCCTCCCGTTCAAAACTTTGGGACGCCACACACCTTTTTTTCCTGTTTGGCTTTTAAAAAGACTACTTGTGAAATTTCATGACAATTCGACCATTAGTTAATGTGTTAGCACTATTTATATACTTAGGCCCCCCTTACAACCCCCCCTCCCGATCAAAACTTTGGGACGCCACACACCTTTTTTTCCTGTTTGGCTTCTAAAAAGACTACGTGTGAAATTTCATGACAATTTGACCATTAGTTAATGAGTTAGCACTATTTATATACTTAGGCCCCCCTTACAACCCCCCCTCCCGATCAAAATTTTGGGACGCCACATAGCCTATTATTCAATCGGGCTCAAAAGAATGCTACATGGGAAGTTTCATAAAAATCCGTCCAGCGGTTTGGGCGTGATGCTGGAACAAACATACATACAAACAAACAAACAAACCCCGTTTCAGCTTTATTAATATAGATTGTATCAAATGTATATTGTTTAAATTAAAATTTTTATTTTTTATTCAATTTTATTATATTATTATTATTTGTTGCTGAATAATCAAGCTTAATTGTTGTTAATCTTCCACAGATATGATGTAAATATATCTGCATGCATTTATTATTATTATTTTATTTATTTTTTTTTGGTTTTGTTTAACAAATCGTAAACTGTATCAAATCGTATATTGGGCTCAGTCCCGTCAATTATTATTATTATTGTACAAGGTGGATTATAGATGCAAATAGGGTCTGAACCTCTGTTTAGTCCCGTAGTGCGCCATCTCCCATCCCTATGTTACTCATGTTGTTGGTATTTTAATTAAAATATTAAGAGGATATTAAAAGTGGATTTTTTGTACAAAGCCTCCTCTTTGTTGTGGATATCAATTTAACAGATTACGCCCCAACCATTTTTTTTTTATATATTCTTTTAAATTAAAAATTATCTTTTTCTCAATAAATTTTAATTTCATGAACACAAAATTAATTTGTTTCAGATTAACTATTAAAGCTGGATGTCCAATGAACCTTGAAAATTTCCCAATGGACACCCAGAGATGTCCTCTCAAATTTGGAAGCTGTAAGAATAAATCATTTATTCTGCATGTCTGTAAAAGTATTGTTTATCTCAAAATTTATTTTTTACATATAATAGAAGAAAGTATTGCAACGATACTCCTGAATATACTCTTTGTTACCATCTTATAATTTAATCGTAGAAAACTTCTGAATGTTAGCGTTTTTTTATCTGTGAGGTGAAAAAACCTTGAGCTTTGTTAAGAGATGGTCCCGAGCCTGTGCGATATCAGGTACTCGTTACAGATCTCTACCCTAAGTGAATAAAAATTTAGGGCAGGCAAAATTTAGGACTCCCATAGTAGAGTCGGGCTCATGTTCACCACAGTGACCAAAGAGCGCTCTGGTAGTGGGCGATATGATCTTGGCCCCATGTATGTATAAAGGGGGGGGGGGGGGGGGGGGGGGGGGGCTTGAAGGGCTTAGGGTGGAGAGGCTTGTCCTTACATTTGAGCTCAAACTCCAAGTCCCTAGCTGTAATAGAGGCCGAGATCCCTACACAAGCTCTGATGAAACCTGAATATCTTGGAAACGGCATACCCGATTTCCACTAAACATGGCTAAGAACCATCTCGCAAATACCAGCTTTTGAAACAAAAAAAACGCTTTGAAATCGGTTCAGCCGTCTTGTAGCTACGATGCCACAGACAGACACACACACACACACACAAAGGCTCTAAACATAACACCCCTCTTTTTGCCTCGGGGGTTAAAAAGGTCGTATGTTGCATTTTGATAAATAATAGCCTGTAAAATGTTGTAATAAATATTTTTTTTCATCCTGATGATCTTTTGATTGATGTTTCTTTCCTGTCGTCTCAAATACTCATAGATATGCTAATTGTCAATATTTTTTTTGGTAGTTTTGACTTTGTCATCGAGTCGTCATAAAATAACGTGCCGTCTGTTGAGCTCTTGTCGTTTGAGCCTTGTGTGAGGGTACACGACCTAAAAGATGTACTTACATAGAAAAACATTTGCAAATATTTTGGAGATCCTACTGCCATTCCATTAAACCATTTGACCCACATCATTACCATATTTCCAATTATAATATTTTTTCAAATGGTTGTTCTAGTTGGATATACAGTCCGAGATGTGGTCTACCGATGGAAGGGAGGAAAGCAGGTGGATATCGCTGACGACATGAAACTCTCACAGTTCGACCTGATAGGAACTCCGTCCGCCAACCAAACCGACCATCTTAGATCAGGTTAGTGGCAATTTTTCAAAATACTTATACGAGGTAAGTGTGTAAAGTAATGAAAGTGATTTTCTGAAGCATAAATTAATTCAAAAAATTTACAATTCAATATTATCACCTTCAAAGGTACATCCTTGAGAAATAATGTATATATTATGTGGTGGGCTGGTGTATAACACCTAGGGACCTAAGCATCCAGTGCTCTTATCCCTTCCCTGGAAGCGCTGGGCTTCCCCCTTATTATATTAACTGTATGTTTATACTTATACTACCTGAACCAAGCCCTTCATGAAGTGCTCAGTCTCCCAGTTTCCTTAATGAACCTGAGAATGCTCTCATAGTCCAATCTTCTAAAATCCTCCTCTGCGATTACATCTCCACCAAAGATGCGAAATCTCTGAGCAGATGCCCAGGAAGTGTGCCGCCGTTTCGTCTTCTTCCCCACATCTATCGCAGGTAGGACTGTCCTTGACTCCCACAGTGTGTAGGTGTCTATTGAACGGACCATGTCCTGTGAGAACTCCAGTCAGTTGCCTAAGCTCGTTCCTTTTGAGGTTCAGGATACCGTCTTTCAAAAATCTGGACTCCCCTCCCAGGAATATCTTCGACTGCCTGCATGTGATCTTTTCTCTCCATGTACTTGAGAAATAATACACCGGTTCCAATGGTTTTTCCATTCTTCATAGCAGTGTTGGAAGTCTGCTTAAGAATTGTTGTTTAAACCCCTCACAGCATTCTGGATGTTGGAAATGGTTCCAAAATGTTTTCCCTTTAGCTTGGGTAACAAAAAAATAATCACAGGGAGCCAGGTTCAGAGCTACGGGGGCTGTGGAAGCGTTGGAATGTTTTTTTGGGTCAAAAATTTGAGTAGAGAGAAAGCAGTGTTGTAGCGTTTTTTAACTGGGAGGTGCGATAGTCCCCCGAGCCTGTGCGATATCATTTACTCATTACAGACCTCGTACAGAATTCTTATTCAGTATTATTCAGCAGGATGTTAGCTTGGTGTCGTCATTTCGGAGGACCTCCTTCCTGGAAAATAACACATGCAATTTTCGCAGGATCAAAATTTAAAAAAACATAACTTCCCTTATACTTCGTAAAGCTGGAAAAGTAAGATGAATATTTTCATTAAAAAATTTAACTATCATGAAGCACATATTTTATGTTTATGGCTGATTTACGCAGAACATATTGGAGTGTAATATATTACTTGGTGGTAGGCAGATGTAGTGGACTAACTTGTTAAATAAGTAATTAGATATATCAGTCCAACAGAGAAGAGGTCAAGGGACACGTTCGAGTATCCCTTGGTATTTCAATTCAGAATAGTTTAATTTATTGTACTGTTTTTAATTCAAATATTGTAAGTTATTAAACATTTGGTAATTTTTACGTATTTTTAAATTGTTATATTTTATTTTTAACTTATTTATTTATTAGTTAATGATTGACATGAACTGTAAAAGCTCGTAAATTCTAATATAATTTTGGTTTATGTATGTTCAGATTCACCACCTGAAGATGGCAAATTGCCGAAACTAGTTGTGGTAAAAATAAAAAATAATGTTGGACTGATAAATCTAATTACTTATATTGGAGTGTAGTACAATGTAAAAACACATTGTTATCAGGATAAAAGGGATATCATTTATAAAACACAGATTTTCGCGATTCAAATATATCAAAAATAGAATTTTGAGGTATAGATATTTTGAAAGATAATGGAAGTTAGTGCCAGTCCAAAATATTCAAAAAATCAAATCGAAAGTCTTAGAAAATTAAAATTCTTAAAATATTTTACCTTACTCTCGTTAAAATATACAAACATGAATTTTTACAAAATTTTAAATAATGAAATGAATGAGAGAAAAAACTATAAGGAAAATCTAATAGAAGAGAACAAGGATTGAGATTTGATGTGTCAACATATTTTATGGATTTCTTAACTGCTTTTTTTTGTCTCATATCAGCTTATTTTATGACTATTATTTTATAAGTTCTGCCTTCTCATCGTCTTATATTTTTACTTCCCCAGCTATACGAAGTATAGGGGAAGTTATGTAATCGGTCAAAAATTCGATGTGGAATTTTCAACAGAATTTCATGTTTTCCAATCTCCAACCTTCTAAGGACGATACCTATTGATTTTGAGCCAAATCGGCCGAAGGGGGAAGGTGTAATTAGGGTTGTAATGAATGTATTGACACAAAATTTCTTATGTAAATTTAAAGCTTAGGACGACACCTATTATTTTTCAGGGGAATCAACCGAAGAGAAGGGGGAGATGAGAGGGGCACAACACGAAAACCCCAATAACTGCCGATGTAATGAAGGTATCTTCATAAAATTTTCTATTTAAATTCAAAACTTCGTGAGGATGGCACCTATGAATTTTTCAGTCAATGGGAAGGGGAGAAACAGAGAAGGGGCTCATCTCAGAAGTCCTAATAACTACCGATGTAATGAATGTATCGACACGAAATTAAGTATGAGTCGGTGGTTTTAGATTAATAATAGCTGGGGAAGTACATAGTTAGTGATTCACCGACAATTTTTTTTTCTATTCGCCAGGAGCCGACAAACCGGCTGAACACTGGGTAGCCGGTCTCCAGCCACATTATTTCAATATTATATTTATATTTTATCAATTATTTTACAATTAATTACATATTATTTTATCATTTTATTATTATATTTAAATATTCATTTCAGATCTTATGTACGAATATATATTTTTTAAATAAAGCATGTATTCTTTAGTGCAATAAAAGTTTATCTATCTTCTGCATTAAAGAATATATTTTTCTTATGGTGAAGAAAAACAATGGATGTTACTGATTGTCAATTAAGCCTCCCCAATCCTCCAATCAGACCCCGCACCCGGTCACTTTCCCCAATTATTTCTTTCACGATTCTCTTAAGATGATCCCTGGAGGCAGAGGAGAACATTTTTTTTTTAAATGTTGAATGGGAGTCTTGTCATCTAAAAATCTGATTTCTTTCACAGTATTGAAACAAAAAAAAAAAAAACATTACGGGCTTTTGTATTTAATTTTAAAAGTTTCATAACGATACATTCAATACATCGGCAGTTATTGGAGTTTTTGTGTTGAGACTACACTTCCCTTTGCCGATGCCGCGGAAAATTAATAGATGCCAACCTTACGGCTTTTCGAATTTTCATACAACATTTTTTATACATTCATTATAATATTGGAATATTTGTGCTATTCTCCGCCTTGTTTTTGGCCGATTTGACTGAGAATCAAAAGTGGAGTCGTCCTTATGCGGTTCTGGAAACACATATAAAATGTCTCGTTGATACATTCTTTCTAACGAGAATCAACACGATAACAAACACATACAGACAAATGTTTTTTTTTTCATTTTTAGAATCAGGTGGTTGGAAAACATGTAATTCTGGTGAAAACGCTACATAACATTTGAGCCCAATTAAATAACTTCCCCTATACAAAATTTCAGACCAATTAAATAACTTCCCCTACACAAAATTTCAAACCAATTAAATAACTTCCCCTATACTATATATAGCAGAGGAAGTAATATCAAATTATTTCAAGTTAAGATACGATCAGAGCTTTCCTTTTTAACATTAACTTGAAAAGAATCAGTCTTTAGTTTTATATGTGATAGTAAGATGTTGTGGGACGAGATTTCTCATAAAAATTAAATACGTTGTCTTCGCACTGTTTTATTTTGACCAGAACCGGATTTCAACACAACAGCGTCATCATCAGTGGTACATCCCACCCACACAGCACAGCGGTTAAAGGACAACTGGCTTTAGTTTTTACTTCCCCAGCTATCCGAAGTATAGGGGAAGTTATGTAATCGATGCCAAGTTTTCAATGGAATTTCATCCTCTAGATTCCAATTATGAAAAAAACGTTTCTGTCTGTGTGTGTGTGTCTGTGAACAATCATCCAGAACCCTCTAACGACGACATCTATTCATTTTCAGCCAAATTTGCCATGGGGATTGTGGATTAGACGAGCTTAACTCAAAAACTATAATAACTGCCGATGTAAAGAATTTAACGACTTAAAATTTAGTTTGAGGATTTAGGAGCCCCCCATTTAAGTCAACTGTTGAATATTAGCGCAAACGGTCGACATTTTTTGGAGGGGAAGCGAAAAGTTAATTGATTAATCTCTTCCGGGGAAGTATATATGACTGACGACTTTATTCCCCTGTTTTGAAGTTAATAAAATGGCTGATTCAAAAGAGTTGGCCCTTAGGCTCTCTTAAAGTCTTGCTGAAGTGTTCCTTTGGAAAGGTACGCACTGCCAAATGTAAATTGTAAAGAAGAAAGACTTTTTCAATCTTATTGTTAGTCCAAATCTTAGTATTTAAATGGAATTTATGGAAGAAAACACAGGCATAACAAAATAAGAGAAGAGAGTATTTAAAATGTTTTATGGCTTTATGAATTTTTGGAAAGCCCCCAACGAGGTCCAGCCATGATGTCAAGATGAGAAGCTGAGCTTACCATTACGCCCCCCCCACCTTGTCTGTTGATTGTATGGGGCAGAGCGTCGTTTCGGTATCCCATATCTGAAAAAAGGATTCTGGAGCTAAAAATGTGTATAAAAAATTATCATATAAACAAGGGATCGCTATCGGTTCTTTAAATTGGTCAATCACTGGAGGTGTACTCCCCAGCTCAAATTAATCAACTGTTTTGACTAAAAACCAATAATAGACTTCCGCAGAGACTTCTGAGTCCTCACTATAAATTTCGTGTCGATATATAAGTTTCGAAGTTGAGCCTCTGATTCCACCTTTCCTTTCTGCCGATCTCATAGGACATTAATAGGGGCCTATGAGGTTTTCAGTTTAAATATAAAAATTTTCTGTTCATAATAGGTTGTCCTGAAATAAATGCAGGTTTATGGTTTTAAAAATATATAAAATAAAGTAAATGATTTAAAACAATTTTTATTAATCAAAATACTCTCACGAAATACACTGCCATCACCCCAGATTTCGTTAATGTTTTTGGCCGTTTGGGCCCCGTTCCGACCGAGTTTAAATTCGTAAAAAGAAATTAGGCGAAAATCACGCTTTGGCATCTTAGTACAAACTGGATTATGGTGGTATAGGTGAAAAAGTGGCCAGTCTGGTCCAAGCAATATTTATTTTTATTAACGTTTCGACCTCTTATGGGCCATAATCATCTAAAATGAAAAGATCGGACTTTGATATAATTTTTTAAAAAACAGCAATTATATCTTATTTGTTTTACGTCTTAATTCTAGAAGTTGTAGGCTCGGGACCATCGCTTAACGTCCCATCCGAAGGACGTCGTGCTTAAGTTTATTTTACCTCCCAAATAAAATAAACTAAAAGGCCTCGGTCGGGTTACGAACCCACGATCTTGAGCTCAGAAGGCAAGCACGCACACCACTGAGCTACCGGCGCCCCTTATTTCTAATTTATATAATCATACACACATAAATTAGAAATGGACGCGATGCGTTCCAAGTAGGAGGCACATTTCTCATAAATGTTTATAAGCAATCGTTTCTGGTGAGTGATATATATATATATATATATATATACACCACTCAAACGATTGCTTATAAACATTTATGAGAAATGTGCCTCCTACTTGGAACGCATCGCGTCCATTTCTAATTTATCTGTGTATGATTATATAAATTAGAAATAAGGGGCGCCGGTAGCGACCGAGGCCTTTTAGTTTATTTTATTTGGGAGGTAAAATAAACTTAAGCACGCCGTCCTTCGGATGGGACGTTAAGCGATGGTCCCGAGCCTGTACGATGTCAGGTACTCGTTAAAGACCCCTACCCTAGGTGAATAAAAATTTAGGGTAGGCAAAATTTAGGACTCCCACAGTAGAGTCGGGCTCATGTCTACCAGAGTGACGAAAGAGCGCTCTGGTAGTAGGCGATATGACCTCGTAGTTAAAGCCCGGGCATGAGTCATAAAACCTAACCCAAACCTAACCTAAATTAGAAATGGACGCGATGCGTTCCAAGTAAGAGGCACATTTCTCATAAATGTTTATAAGCAATCGTTTCTGGTGAGTGATATATATATATATATATATATATAAAAAATAAAATATATTATGTTACAACTTCTAGAATTAAGACGTAAAACGAATAAGATATAATTGCTGTTTCTTAAAAAATTATATCAATGTCTAATAGAAATAAAAGACGTTGTCTTCCCACTGTTTTATTTATACCAGAACCGGTTTTCGACGCAACAGCGTCATCATCAGTGGTTCATCTACCATAGAATAACAAAAATATACAAACAACAAAAAGTATAAATAATTCCTAAAGCATCAGGGTACAGAGTAAAATTATAAAATAAACTTACCCACCCACACAGCACAGCGGTTGGAAGATAACTGGCATAGCTCTAAGGGGTGGGGGAAGCCAGGTTCACTCACTCTCTCAACATGTAAAAACCATTCATTCTAATAAATACATTAAGTCTGTACATAATATAAACATTTTCCATCATACAGCCAAAGAAATTATTTGTTGTCATAAAATATATAAAAAAATAAATACATAAATAAATACATTGTTAAAAATTATTACAGTCTTGAAATCACAGTAAATATCATTATAAAAACCATATTTACAATACATCTTTCACAGGATAGCTACTTCCCTTAGTTTTGGACGGAGTCAGGGTGGCCTACAGAAATGACAACACTTTAAGGAATTGTTTTCCCAGTCTGAAGGACAGAGTACCTTTCAGGGACAAATCCGGTGTTTACAAACTGACATGTGGTGATTGTAATGCAACATATATTGGACAGACAGGAAGGAAATTACACATACGGACTAAGGAACATCTACGAAGAAGGGATTCCGAGTTCTTTATTCATTGTCAAAATGAGGGCCATACTGGTACCCATAGAGTGGCGCTGTTGCACGAGGGTACCAAGGGAAGACGTACAGATATCCTAGAAGGCTTGGAGATCCGACTTTCTTTATATGAGGATTCAAAAAGTCTTAACAAAAAAAATAGAGGTTAAGAACTCCCTTCTGCTGCCTGACCTAACTGGTGTGAGAGATTGGTCCAAAACTAAGGGAAGTAGCTATCCTGTGAAAGATGTATTGTAAATATGGTTTTTATAATGATATTTATTGTGATTTCAAGTCTGTAATAATTTTTAACAATGTATTTATTTATGTATTTATTTTTTTATATATTATGACTGTGATTTATTATTTTATATATTTATGACAACAAATAATTTCTTTGGCTGTATGATGGAAAATGTTTATATTATGTACAGACTTAATGTATTTATTAGAATGAATGGTTTTTGCATGTTGAGAGAGTGAGTGAACCTGGCTTCCCCCACCCCTTAGAGCTATGCCAGTTATCTTCCAACCGCTGTGCTGTGTGGGTTGGTAAGTTTATTTTATAATTTTACTCTGTACCCTGATGCTTTAGGAATTATTTATACTTTTTGTTGTTTGTATATTTTTGTTATTCTATGGTAGATGAACCACTGATGATGACGCTGTTGCGTCGAAAACCGGTTCTGGTATAAATAAAACAGTGGGAAGACAACGTCTTTTATTTCTATTAGAAATCTCGTCCCACAACATCTTACTATCACATATGTATATCAATGTCCGTTCTTTTCATTTTAGATGATTATGGCCCATAAGAGGTCGAAACGTAAATAAAAATAAATATTGCTTGGACCAGACTGGCCACTTTTTCACCTATAGCACCATATAGAAAAAAGATCCCAACCAAAAAATAATGAAACTGGATTATTTCCAAGCAGTGAAATGCTACAGAGGTAAACAAACATTTTTGTTTGGAAGAGGATTAATAAGTGTTTACAACCATACAAAGAAATAATCCGTCAAACGTAAACAGTTTGATATATAGAGAGGTGATTTAATGCAAACATGAAAACCTGCATTAATTTCCGGACAACCCAATACATTCATTACATTGGCAGTTATTAGAGAGTGTATGTTAAGCCCCCTCCCCCCAATCCCCCTCCCATTTGGTCGAAAGCCATTTACATAACTTCCCCTGTATTTGGTATAGCTGCAAAAGTAAACAATTAATTTGGCTGTAGTCGATTTTTTTTTTTCGTATTTATTACGTAAAAATTTCCAACTATGAAAATTCATAACAAGGAAAAATGAGCTGAGTAACAATTAACATTACTTGATACTCTTGAAGAAGCGGCTGGTCAGCAACATTGCCTCCTCAGGAGTCCACCTCAAGCAGGAGGTCACGGGGCCAATTCCACGCATCTCCATCTCTCGGAGCTTCCTGAGGACTTCCGCAGCATACCCGCCGACCGCAGTCCACTTCTTCTGCGACTCCAGCATACAGCTCACTTTATACGGATGACTTTGGCCAGTTTTATTGTATTTTTTGTTACTCTCTACCAGGATGCTTTAGTTACTTTTCCATATTTATATTTTATATATATTCATAAATGTGCCACTGATGATGACGCACTTGGGTTGACAACCGGTTCTGGGTGGAAATGAGAAGAGAACATTTTTTTATTTCTATGAGAAATTTCCCACAACCTTTCTTTCAGCCCTTATCAGAACATCTTCATCGCTAAGTGTTTATGACACTAACAGTTGTATAGCTAGTTCCTAGTTATCCAATGTAAATCTTTTATGAGTACTAAGTGTGACTCATTATACATGTTATCCATACAAGCTGTCTTTGGACCCACCCATCTCTATCAAAACTTTCAACATGAGAACTAACACAACTTGGTATCTTCCCGCAAGATAAGTTCAGTCTTGGTTCCGGATAATCGTCACAATGCCCAGCTGACAGGCTTCAGACCTCTTGTTAATCCTAAATGCTTATACGGCTGTTGATATCAGATATGAAACGCATAGAAACAGCCGCTAGTCTTGGCACAGAAGTCAGTCTGGAGAAAGTTGCCCCTTGAGGTTGGTCAATCCACGGTTGTTTACCATTCCAAAAAAGTTTTTTACTGCTTGGTTTTTGGCGCGGCACCGCTCCATTTGGCGAGTTGGAGCAGCCTTGAATGGAGGGCTTTACGAAACTAAAATAAACCATGTTACTCAAATTTTCGCTATTCCAATTCCTCCTCAATAAATCTTCTCCCTCTGATTAGCCTTTTTATTCCCTTCCTCCATACTTTCTCGCTCCTCAACTGCAATTTTTTTTTTTTTTTTTTTTCTTATTTTCATTATTCATTTTTTCATCTTCATCCTTTTATTTTATTTTTTTTTTTCATCAGTTTTTCTTAAATTAATTTTATTGCAAGCCTGGGCTCGATTTCCTCCTCCTCCATAATCTTGATTTTTATATTTTTTATTATTTATTTTACCTTCTATATATTTCTTTAGATACATTTATTTTCGCATGATTTCTTCATAATTTAATTATTTTTTTACTATTATTTTATTTATTTATTTTTGTACTTATTTCATCATTATTTATTTTATTGTATTTTCTCATTTAGTTATTATTCATTATATTCATTTTGTTCCTGTTTCTATCCACTGTAGCACTCTTTTCTCATTACTGATATTTTATTTTATTTGTATTTGTTGCTCTTTTCAGTGACTTTCATGTATTTATTCTTAGGAGACCTCGGTCCCAGGATAATATTTATTTTCATTTCATTTCTTTGAAAGATGGCAAAAATATAATTAATTTTTAATTTTTATTACAATTGTAAACGCCATCTTGAAATTTCACCCAAAAAAAACCACCTTCCTCAGAGTGGATTATTTTCTAACCCTATGGCAAGTTTAATATGTCGCTGATCCAGCCTAGTAATATTGTAACAAGCTCTGAGGGAAGATTACTTCTAAGCTACTTTATTCAGATTATACAAGAAGTATTAGACGTCAGTGCCCCCTGGTGGTCTTCGGAAAACCTATAATAAGAAGACTTCCATTCTTATCAGAGTAATATTTTGGAAGGGTTTCCATCTCTGTTAGTAAGCTACTACTATTCTCAAGGCATGCTTCTATAATAACATATTTACAATGATAAAGACAAAATTAACCGGCCGGCCACGTATAGAGAACTGCGCACGTTTGGCTACAAATAGTTTAACCAGTTTTAGTTAGTTACTTATTATGACTCATGCCCAAGCTTTAACTACGAGGTCATATCGCCTACTACCAGAGCGCTCTTTCGTCACTCTGGTGGCATGAGCCCGACTCTACTGTGGGAGTCCTAAATTTTTATTCACCTAGGGCAGGGGTCTTTAACGAGTACCTGACAATTTACAGGCTCGGGACCATCGCTTAACAGCGTGCTTATGTTTATTTTACCTCCCAGATAAAATAAACTAAGGGCCTCGGTCGGGTTTCGAACCCACTATCTTGAGCTCAGAAGCCAAGCACGTAAGCTACCGGCGCACTCGAAAATAGAGTCTCTAGGAGAGAAATATATATATATGTATACATATATGTGTATATATGTAGTTAGTATAGAGGACCAGTGGTATGCGTGCTTGCTTACTGAGCCCAAGATCGCGGGTTCGAAACCCGACAGTTTATTTTATCTGGTAGGTAAAATAAACTTAAGCACGCCGTCCTTCGGATGGAATGTGAAGCGATGGTCTCGAGCCTGTACAATGTCAGATACTTGTTAAAGATCCCTACCCCAGGTGAATAAACCTGGGTAGGCAAAATTTAGGGCTCCGAAAACTTAATTGACTAGTTCTAGATGGCGAAGTGCATTGCTGGTGAACTCAACATGAAACGTTAAGAAGACTGGCGAGATAAGGACCCCAGCCTTCCAGATTAGAACCCAGTGACACTATCTAAACTAGCTGTAACGGCAGTATATTGGATGTACCGAGATGTCACTTCCCACAGTGGGGTCCCATGTCAAACTAAAGGCGTTACCAAAGGCCCCCCCACCCTTTCATCCCTCACTCAATAGCATGCAAATAAGTTGCTGCTTTTGATACTCCAATTAGTCCATTTGAGAGGCAGACTGAAAGTATCCAACGGAAAATCCATCAGATCAGTTAACAGAGGCTAAGTTAATTAGGCAGACTCAATGTATAGAGGGCGCAGTCTGTCTAAAGCGCCTCTTTCATCCGAGGTTCCTCTTTCAATCCTACCTAATTCTCCGCTAACCTCCTTATCTTCGGTCTTCCTGGGAATATTTTCAAGTTGGAGATGACAGGTGGATTATCTTTAAAACCAAAGATAGAAATAGTTACGAAAATAACAAATTAGCCTACACATATGAAAAAATCGGTCAAATGCAAACTATACTTGCGCAGTTCCGTGCCATCAGCCCCCCACTTAAATTATTCATAGTTAAACCAGTAGTTCAGCAGTTATAAGGAAATATACAATTCAATTTTTTATAACAATTGATCGCGCTAAAATTTTTCAATGCTGGTAATTTTGGTTCAATCTACACCTAATTCTCAATTTTTTCAGATTTTACTGAGCGATGCTTTTGGTGATAACGGTGGGGGACAGCCATTTTTAAGCCATTTTCTCGAAAAATGTTTTAAAAAATTCATTAAAAAAATACGTCATATATTTTGTTGAATTCGTTAAGCTTTCATTTGACACATGAACAAACATATAGTTCATAAAAAAAAATAATTTGTCAATATAAATGATATAATATGTCAATTATATTTCCATTTGCTTTAGCTCGATGTCGCACATTTTCATAATATATGACAGGACTTCGACTATCGGTATAATAGAGGATATAAACACAGTCAGAACGAAAAAACTGAATTTTGCGAATTAGATTCATACCAATCCCAAAAAGATAGCAAATAGAACACAAATTATATAAACAAAAAATACAGTTGGCGGAATTCAATATGAGTTAGAAAGGATGTTTGGTACAGTTCAATAGTTTTAAATATCATAAACCATTTATCTTGTTAACTTAATGATTTAGTTATATTTGTTATTGAAAAAGGTAAGAAGATATTTCAGACCAAACAATGCCTAACAGTGCATCCATGAAGATTTCCTAGTTAAAAATCCACCCCCTTCCTTACCTGATATATAAGAATGGTTCGCACCGTCAACTGGTGTAATGCCGAAATCTTTAGTAGGTACATGTAGACAATATTTCAAAATGAACTTTGTTTTATTTTTTTTTCTGGAAACAAGGGGGAAATTAGTTTTCATAATGGTAAACAATTTTTGGGTTATTTCATATAGTAGTGTTTTAAACTGTTGAGAAGAAGGTACAATTTATCTTAATAGTTATTATGATTCATGCCCGGGGTTTAATTACAAGGTCATATCGCCTACTACCAAAGCGCTTTTTCGTCACTATGGTGCAGAGATGGGCATAATCGTAATCAATGATTACATGATTACAGAGAAAATAAAACTTAATCATCATTGCTATTTTATATTTGATACTATCGCACTGTGAATCTAGCTAAAATGAAACATGATTATAATCGTAATCAGAAATCACGATTGCAATCATGTAATCATACAAACATAATCAAGTAATCATGTAATCATAATCAAGTAATCATGTAATCACAATTACTGTAATCGGGGGATTTCGTGGGTATCAAATTTAAAAAAAAATGGTAATAGCACTTTGGTTACGTAATAAACTTTAAAAAAATTACTTATTAGTGTAAAAAATAAAACAATTTAAAATGAAAGGAAATGGAAGGCGATGGTTTGCGCTGTGTAATCATGTGTACATTGTGATTATGATTTCATGATTATGATTACATGATTACGATGACATGATTACTCGATTACAATCATAATCATGGCCTTGATTACGATTACAATCGTGTAATCAAGTAATCACCCAATTTTTTAAATTATAATCGTAATCATAAAGTAATCTTAATCATTGATTATGATTATGCCCATCTCTGCTATGGTGTACATGAGCCCGATGCTACTTTGGGAGTCCTACATTTTTATTCACCTAGGATAGGGGGGTCTTTAACGAATACTTGACATCGTACATGCTCGGGACCATTGCTTAACGTCCCTTAAGTTTATTTTACCTCCCAGATGAAATGAAATAAGGGTCTCGGCCGGGATTCGAACCCGCGATCTTGAGCTCAATAAACAAGCACACAAACCACTCAGCTACCGGCACACTGAGGGAACATCAAGGAGCCACCGACTTGTTCAGAAAACAAAATCATTTTATTAATAATTAATGTAAATTATTTATTTAAATTCAGAAATATTTGGCTATAGCGAAACGCATTGATTACTCGAAGCAAAAGATTCCATTTGAGATTAGACTCGGTTCAACCTTCGTCCAACTTTCCGATGAGATAATTAAAGTGAGAGGCGACAAAAGACTTCACAAGTGGTGAAAGAAAAGTTTTAAACTCATCGGTTCAAACTTAGTTCATTCAGAAAAAAAAAAAGTTGTCTCCATCTTTCATTCAGTTTTTTGTTTAAAACTTTTTTTTTTATATCAGCCCAATGATGTCCATTGACTAAATCTAAATCATTGGCGGTTTTATCTTGTACATTCTTAATCAAGTTGTACGTACCATAACGTCCATAAAGACGGATTGGAAGGGAGGGGGGGGGCTTTATTTTATATTTCAAAGTCCTTTTTGTTAATAGGATTTTTGAATTGAGCCCCCGCCCCTTCCCTTCTGTCGATATTGCTGAAATTTAACAGATGATGTCCTAAATAGGATTTTTGAATTGAGCCCCTGCCCCTTCCCTTCTGTCGATATTGCTGAAATTTAACAGATGATGTCCTAAATAGGATTTTTGAATTGAGCCCCCTCCCCTGAACCCCTCCCCCTTCCCTTCTGTCGATATTGCTGAAATTTAACAGATGATGTCTTAAATAGGATTTTTGAATTGAGCCCCCTCCCCCTTCCCTTTCTGTCGATATTGCTGAAATTTAACAGATGATGTCCTAAATAGGATTTTTGAATTGAGCCCCCTCCCCTGAACTCCTCCCCCCTCCCTTCTGTCGATATTGCTGAAATTTAACAGATGATGTCTTAAATAGGTTTTTTGAATTGAGCCCCCTCCCCTGAACTCCTCCCCCTTCCCTTCTGTCGATATTGCTGAAATTTAACAGATGATGTCTTAAATAGGATTTTTGAATTGAGCCCCCTCCCCCTTCCCTTCTGTCGATATTGCTGAAATTTAACAGATGATGTCTTAAATAGGTTTTTTGAATTGAGCCCCCTCCCCTGAACCCCTCCCCCTTCCCTTCTGTCGATATTGCTGAAATTTAACAGATTATGTTCTCATTAAGTTTTGACTTTAAATATCAAATTTTATACAATCACCATATCGGCAGTGATTAGGATTTTTGAGTTTAGCCTCCTCTCATCACCCCTTCTGCCGATTCCACTGAAAATTAATAAGTGTCGTCCTTAAAGAGTTTTGAAATTGTGTGTCAGTACATTTTACAAAAACAGTTATTACAGTTTTTGAGTTAAGCCTTTCCCCATTGGCCTTCATTCTGTTTTTGCTGAAAACTTTTTTTTTTATCAGCCCAATGATGTCCATTGATTGAATGTAATTCATTGGCGGTTTTTGTACAGTTTTGTGCACTTCCCCAGCTATAGAAAGTATAGAGGAAGTTATGCAATTGGTTAAATATTTGATGCGGAGTTTCGTACTTTCCGACTTGATGATTCCAAATTTGAAAAAAAACAATTTCTGTGTGTCTGTGAACACGATAACTCCCAATAAAATGAAAGTATCAACACGAAATTTTATATGTAAATCCAGAACCCTCTAACGACGATAGCTATTGATTTTCAGCCAAATCGACCAAAGGTAAGGGGGGATTAAGGGGAAGGCTTAACACAAAATCTGTAATAACTGCCGATGTAATGAATATATCGTCACAAGCCCCATAAGGGCATCACTTATTAATTTTCATCGGTCTAGGTGAACCAAAGGAGAACTGGAGGATCAGAGGGGGCTCAACTCAAAAACCCCAATAACTGCCGATGTAATGAATTTATCTACACAAAATTTAGTATGAGTATTTAGGATTTATGTAAGCCAACTGTTGAATATTGGCGCAAATGGTCGACTGGTTTTTGAGAGGGAGCGAAAAGTTAATTTATTAATTCGTTCTGGGGAAGTACTTTGCCGGTGATTCACCGTCTAATTTTTTTCAGTTATAGATGATGATTCTTCTCCCCCCCCCCCCCCCCCCCCCCGCCCACACTCAGTTTAAATTATTTGATAATAGCAATAGTTCTAACACAACTAAGTATAAGAAAATATATTGAAAAAAAAAAAATTGAAATGCATTAAAAAAGTTTTTCTCTCCTCCGTCAAACTTCTCATCTTTTGAAATTGAAGTACGTGTTGAAACTGAATAAGTCTCGCCTTCTTGTCTTCTATCTTTTCAGAACGTTCTGTAACTTCGCTTTCAGAATGCTCCCTCCCTCAGCAGAGTTCTAAAGAATGAATATCTCCGAAGGGATAATAACTATTTATGTATCTAATTTATAAACTATCATGACGTATCCCATTACCATGTTACCACTGTTATAGTATTTTTCCGCAGCTATACAAAGTGTAGGGTAAGTTTTCCACAGCTATACGAAGTATAGGGTAAGTTTTCCACAGCTATACAAAGTGTAGGGTAAGTTTTCCGTAGTTATACAAAGTGTAGGGTAAGTTTTCCGCAGCTATACAAAGTATAGGGTAAGTTTTCCGCAGCTATACGAAGTGTAGGGTAAGTTTTGTAACAAATTGTCATGTTTTTTCTTACTCCCTGATTTCAACAATGAAAAAAATATGTCTGTCTGTATGTGTGCGTTTCTGTGAACACGATAACTACCAATAGAATAAAGGTATCGACATCTATGTAGAAACCCATGGGATGACACCTACTGATTTTCAACCAAATAGGTTATTCTCACTATTCAAAAAGAATAATAGGTTAGGTTAGGTTTTATGACTCATGCCCGGGCTTTAACTACGAGATCATATCGCCTACTTCCAGAGCACTCTTTCGTCACTCTGGTGGACATGAGCCCGAATCTACTTTGGGAGTCCTAAATTTTGCCTACCCTATATGTTTATTCACCTAGGGCAGGGGTCTTTAACGAGTACCTGACATCGTACAGGCTCGGGACCATTGCTTAACGTCCCATCCGAAGGACGGCGTGCTTAAGTTTATTTTACCTGCCAGATGAAATAAACTAAGGGCCTCGGTCGGGTTTCGAACCCACGATCTCAAGCACGTATACCACTGAGCTACCGGCACCCTCTATACTCATATATTTTTAAATATTTATTTATTCAGTTTTTTTTTTTTATTTTACTTTGTTTAATAGTTTTGTTATTACTACTATTCATACGTGTGTTAGAAGTAGTTATAAATCTAATCTATAAGCTATCTTAATGTATCACTTTTATGACGTATCCTATTACCATGTATTGGTTTAACGGAAATAAATGTATTATTATTATTATTAGGTTAATTAAAGGAAAGGGTGGGATTAGGGGGAAGCTTAGTACATAAACTAAAAAGAAATTTAGCTGAGGCCCTTAGATTTTTTTTTATCTAGGAGGTGAAACAAAATCTTGAGCACGCAGTCCTTCAGATGGGACGTTAAGCGATGGTCCCGTCCCTGTACGATGACAGGTACTCGTTAAAGGGTGAATAAACCTTAGGTCTCCCACTGTAGTGTAGAGCTCACGTCCACCAAAGAGCGCTCTGGTAGTAGGCGAAATGACCTCATAATCAAGGCCATATTTTTTAACAAAGACTACCAATAATAAAAACATTGCTCTGATCTATTTCCTATAGAAGTATATTTGGCATATAACAATCAATTTTTCGATAGGGATAACAGTTTTCGAATAAATCAAGAAAAAGTTTAAAAGAAATAGGTTTCAAACAACATTTTAGGCCGGTTTTCGGCATATATCTCGCAAACTGGGCGGCCTTCGAAAAAATGTATTGCATATAAAACTTGCCTTTCAGGGTTTTCTATAACTTTTATTCCAAAAGATTTTTGAATGTCAGAAATATAATTGGTATTTTGTAAAAATGTACTTAACCGTTAAGTAAATTGGTCTTAATTATCTTCCGATTTCGGCCAAGTCGTGTTCAGGGGCATTCCAAACTCGATCTCGGATTTTCGCACGATTACAATACTTCCTGTTACTAAGAGTAAAAATTAAAGTTTTTTTTTTTTAAATCTTTTTCCATTGGGAAACACGCTAGAGTTCATCCCCACTTAGCTCCAAGTAACGGAAGACCTGGGATGTATTCCATTTTTGAAAATTACCTTATCTATCTTAACAACTTCTTCTTTTTCTTCTTTTTTTCAGAGAATTCACTTTGATCTTTTTTCTATCTTAAGCCCTAGTTTGAGTTACTTTTTTGTTTTTCTCTTTGAGAAGGCCTGCCGATAACATCAGGGGGGCGCCTTTCTCCTTAACTGACAGAGAAGATAAACTTGGCTGAGAAAGGAAAAGTGTGAAACGCTCTCGGTAGGTATCGTCCTTGTCGTCAAGTCACTCTCAGCTCTCCCCCACTCTCAGATATTGATATAATTAATTTTGAGGGCGCCGGTAGCTCAGTGGTATGCGTGCTTGCCTTCTGAGCTCAAAGCGTGGGTTCGAAACCCGGCCGAGGCCCTTAGTCTATTTTATCTGGGAAGTAAAATAAACTGAAGCACGCCGTCCTTCGGATGGGACGTTAAGCGATAGTCCCGAGCCCCTATGTCAGGCACTCGTTAAAGATCCCTGCCCTAGGTGAATAAAAATTTAGGGTAGGCAAAATTTAAGACTCCCACAGTAGAGTTGGGCTCATGTCCACCAGGGTGACGAAAGAGCGCTCTGGTAGTAGGCGATATGACCTCATAGTTAAAGTCATTTTTTTTTTTTTTCTTATACCTATAGTAGAAGGAAGTATTGTAATCGTAAATCCGAGATCAAGGTTTCAACGGATTTTCACGTTTCAAGGTCCTCTGAATACGTTTTGATCATTTTCGCGATGATGTCTATCTGTGGGTGTGTGTGTGTGATTGGAAAGTTGTGAGCGCTCTACCGCAAAAACCATTGTAGCTGTAATTTGGAATAGAGGTGTCACATAACTTAGACCACTCCAGGGCCTAGGTACATTTACAAGATACCGCTTATTTTAATGACTTAATCAAAAAATTGTTCAAGTAAAATTTATAGAAAAAAACTGCAATGCATATTTTATATGAGATACGATTTTTTGGTCCGGTTTTTGAGATACATGCCGAAAACCTGTTTTGAAGCACATATTTTTAGACATTTTCTTGATTTACTCGAAAACATTTAGTCCCATCAAAAAAATGTTTCTTACCAAAAATGTTCCTTGGTACATTTCCAATCACCAATAATTTTTAGATTTGTGATAGGATCAATACAACCAAAGTTATAGAATCTCAAACAATGAAAAATAAATGCTTCAAATAAATATTTCAAATAATGTTTAAGTTGTATTGCCTAGCAAGGAATTATAATATATTCTTTTTGGTAGTTTTATGAAAAATATTTATATAGTAGTAGTAAAGTCTTTATTAACATAATAGAATGTTACATACAAAACATATATACATTAATGAGATCTTTTATGAAGACAAACTCAATGGTCTAAGCCGTCTTGAGGAGTCTCGATTTACATAAATAATATTATCTTATAAACTTATATTCTTATAAACTTAATCACAACAAATTTTTCTTTCTAATCAAATAAAAAAAATTCTAAAATCTAATAAAAATAAAATAATATATATGTATATAACTTTGTTCCTATTTCTTTATTTATTTAATTTACAGTTTCTGAAATCGTAAGCCTTTTTGCAATATTTTACCAGTAGTTGCCAGTCTTTACCATTTAATAATTCCAACATTAATGAAATATCTATGGCGTTTTTAAATATTTTATTTTTTAAATCATCATATTTGGGGCAGGTAATGAGGAAGTGATGTAGATCTTCATTACAGGGGCTGTAACACATTGGGCATACAAAGTCCATATCTTCGGAGGTATATTGGTTGATAGGTGTATAGCTTAGATGCAACAGTTCACCTCTAAGTTTAATTATAAATCTAATACTTGACAATGGTAGGTCACTCTGTGAGTAACTAATAACTGAATCGTGGAACTCTAGTTCCCTACCTAGCAAGTACCGGTCTGAGTTTTTAATTTCCTCCCTGAACTGATTGCGACAATGCTCTTTTAAACTATTCCGTTTATTTGATAACTGTGTGTTCCATATCTCGATTTTATTAACAGACAGATTATCTCCCAAATTGTAGTCCGAGATATAGTTATTTATCCGTCGGAACCAGAGCACATTCCTTTTAATAACCTCTTTAGCTAGAGCCTTGGGAAGTCTTGGATTTGCCATGTTTATCACTTTGAGTATGTAATTATGATGCAGTTTATTTGTATAAATAATAGTCGGGTCTATCCCTGTTTCAGTTTGTATAAAAGAAGTTCGCGAATAACTAGGCAGCCTGGATAGTCTTTTAATAAAATATCTAAATAGTTTCTCTATTTCTACATGGAAAAATATTTATATATGATGTGGCCATTATAGGACTTTCTTATACCAACCACGTTCACAGATCACACTCTCTCTCACTCCCTCTTCTCAAAATTATTTCATACTGGCGTTACTGGGTATAAGAATGTCACTTTCAGAATTGCGCTGTACAATGAAACAAAACAGATACCGTTGACGCCAACTCATTACTTTCATATGAAACTGGATGTATATCCAGTAATGCTAGTGTTTCGGCATTAATTCTAAATTTCAACATTTCTTCCATTTTAATATTTTTATTATTATATTGTTTATTTTGGATGAGATTCGGACCTGCTAACAGACTTCTCCCCACTAATCCTACTTATCCCCTCAATATTTACCGAAGTAGGCTGTACCTAAGCCACTCAGTAGGAGCCTCCAAGACCGCACCGTACATTTCGTCGATACAAATGCTAAATATCGAATGTGAAAAACACCACTTTTCAGGAGAGTGAATAAACTGTTTCATGGTTCATTCAAAATCAGTGCTTATTGTCAAACATTTTTTACGTATGTCATTATACGTGGTGTTATGCCTTATAGATGACCCTATAAGAATTTTATCGAATTATGTATCTTAATTAGTCAAAACGCATATTCGTTAGTTCGATTATCTATAATTGATGATTATTTTTCTATAATTTACAACGCAAACTATCGACTGTGGCATTTTCGTTAGTTTGCATTGTATAATATTTAAATATTTACATTGCAAACTATTGAATATGTCACAATCGATAGTCTGCTTTAAAACAGCTCATTGTTTTTACATGAACATGACATATTCAATACTTTGCCATGCAGGGAATCTGATTTTGTTCCTATTCGAACTAGATCAAAAACGTGAATGTGGTACATTCGAGACTTTGAAACATCCCAGTTCAAAACTTTGTTCAATAACGAATGCAGAATAACGAATTTTTTATTCGTCACTTTGATTTTGGACATCATTACATATTTTGGATATTCGACCCTTTGGTAGGGTTATTCCTCCCCTTTACAACGTGAATTCAGATTCGAGAATTCGCTACAACATTCATCCGTCCTAAAGCTATCGCTTTAGACCGAAAACGAAAAATGCGTTTTTTCACATTCGATACTTTGCATTTGTATCGACGATATTATCCTCGTGCATTTTTTCATTATTCACCAATATTTTGAAGTGGTCCTCCAGAACCGCCAGAGGTTTTGTAGCCGGTTATTTGGAAATTTTGATTTTGGATACCACTACCGGTCTATACAGCTAGTATTACAGATATGTATATATATAAATATATATACTAAGAGTAAAATTCCAATTAGTTCTTGAAGAAAATCTTACGTTTTGCAGTCAATAAGCTTATTTCTACTGATACAAACATTATTTTGGCAAATATACCTATTCACATAATGTATTCAATATGAAATACTAAGTTTGGAGTCAGTATTTTGATGTAGGTAATACGAATCCTCATATAGTCCATGAAGAGCCCAGTTCCAATAAATCTCTACCTCTTGAGGTCTAACAGAATCCAGAAAGTTTTACCTTACCATACAAATAAGAAAAGGATGGAAAAGAGGCTTTCCCAGAACCTCCCCCCTCCCCTCCTTGTACTGTGAAGTTCTGTCGGATTTAATATAAGTTGGTAGGGGATGTTTGAGGCGAGACGGGGAGCAGGGTGTATAACACCCGTCTTCCTCCCTTCTATCGGACCTGACGTTGGCTAAGTAGCAGTTCGACAGATACGAAAGTAGTCATGTGTCCCGCCCCCATTCTCAAGTTATGCCAAATCATTTTTGACTTCCATCTATGCCTATTTCTCAGACTCCAACGAGATTTTAAGGGTGGTTACTATTCCGGTCTGCTGCTCTGAGTTCTTATTCTGTTTTTTTTATTTCCTTCAAGCAAGCGCCTAGTTTCAGGAATGGAAAAGGGAACTTATAAATACAGGATTATAATATCAAGTTGAATTTAATATACCTTACTTAAGTAATATTTCAATATTGGTAATTGAGGCAATCAAGGTATCTATATTTTAAACAATATTTCAGACGTTTCGACACTCTTGTCATTATCAATTATAAAAACAAATTTATTTTAATTAACAATAAACATTATAATTACAATTCCCATAACTATTATTTCACATATTATTAAAAAGACAGATCAGGACTCACCTAAATAAGACTGATAAATAAAATTACTATTCCAATCATGTATTATATAACATTAATTGTCAAAGTTTCTAATAAATTCACATTTGTCAATTTCACCTTTACATCTTTCAAATTCCAATACTATAAATAAACCACTATAACCATGATGATATATCCTACTCTAATACTATTATTATTTTATATATCGATATTTTATTCATTTTAATTATCTTTCTTTTTTTAATTTTTTATTTTAAAAAACTTCATATTTCCTAGTTATGATATATTTCATAGTTGGAAATTAAGTAATAAAGGTGAAAAAAAAAAAAAAAAACTTATTTTAACAATTTAATTTATAAACTATAAAATGAACTATTTTTGATATTTTTTTTATTTTATTTGATAACAAGTATATTTTTATTTTATATTATTTAAGATGTATGAGTACATCTTAAATAATATAAAATAAAGACATTTAAGATGTATACAGGATTAGTTCATATAATATATGAATACATACTTTTTTAATTGGTAATTTCTGCAGTATATGTTACATTATACTATATTATTGCAGCATCACTGCAGAAATTACCAATTATAAAATTTTCGGGAAGCACTGACATCATCAGTATCAGGAGACACGGCAGTGTCTCTGGTCAAGTCCGAAAAAATTGTTGAAAGACACTGCTGTCTATAATACATGTGTTCTTTAGGTTCAAAGTCGTTCTTTAGGTGTTTAAATATAATATTGACAATAATATTATTATTATGAAAGAAAGCAAAGGGGAAGTTATGTAATCGGTGAGAAATTTAATGTTGAGTTTTTAACATATTCCATGTTTTCTGACCTCTTGATTCCAAAAAAGTAAAACAATTGTTTTATCTGTTTGTGTTTCTGTGAACATGTATTCTATCTGGACACGATAACTCCTAATAGAATAAATGTATCGACACGAAATTTTATATGCGTATACAGAACTCAATAAGGCGAATGAATACCTATTGATCTTGAGTCAAATCGACCAAAGAGATTGGAGAGAACAAACAAACTCTAATAACTGTCGTTGCAATGAATGTATAGACACGAAATTTCGTAAATTAAATTAGTTTGTCAAGTAGGTACGACAACCATTGATTTTCAGCTGAATCGGCCGAAGGGAAAGGGCGAACAGACTGGACTCAACCTCAAAACCCGCAATAATTTACGTAAATTCAAAAAACCTTCAGGTCAACATATATTATTTTTTCACGAAATCGGCTGAAGAGAGGATCAGAGGAGGGTGCGACTCTAAAACCCTAATAACTGCCTATGAAATGAATGTATCGACATGAAATTTAGTAGGATTGAGAAGTCCTTATGTAAGTCTAATCAAACTGTAGTTTTTCAGCCCATATGGTTGCAAAAACTTAAGTGATTAATTCGCTTTTTGTTTGTTTACCTTTATATCATTGTATCTATGGAAATCTATGTTTCTTCCAGTGTATTTTCGTGAAGAGAGGTCCTCCCTTGACCACCTCACTGTACCGGACTGTCCGAATGACAGGGGTCCCATAGTCTACATGTCTCTGTCAGTGGCCCCACACAATCGCTATATTTCCTCCAGACATCTAATGGACTCGATACCATCTGATACTGGAACCAGTCTATCTCTCTTCCTTGCTCCTCCCTAAAACATTCTTCAGCACGAATTAATCAATTGTTTTCGTCCTCCCTCTACAGCCAATGGATCGTTTTGGATAAAAAATTAGTAGTTGACTGTGATGTAAAGATTACTAATATATTATAAAATCAATTATTATTTTTATTAGAGGGCGCCGGTAGCTCAGTGGTATGCGTGCTTGGCTTCTGAGCTCAAGAACGTGGGTTCGTATCCCGACCGAGGCCCTTAGTTTATTTTATCTGGGAGGGAAAATAAACTTAAGCACGCCGTCCTTCGGATGGGACGTTAAGCGATGGTCCCGAGCCTGTACGATGTCAGGTACTCGTTAAAGACCCCTACCCTAGGTGAATAAAAATTTAGGGTAGGCAAAATTTAGGACTCCCATAGTAGAGTCGGGCTCATGTCCACCAGAGTGACGAAAGAGCGCTCTGGTAGTAGGCGATATGACCTCGTTGTTAAAGCCCGGGCATGAGTCATAAAACCTAACCTAACCTAATTATTATTATTTGTATAGAAACAGCTGTTAGGAGTGAATAAATATACAAAGATGGACTAGTCGCATTTTGTTTTAAAACGAAATGCGAACAACCAATGAATTTCCTTTTGACGATAACAATTCTGTATCCCTACGAGATCCTCGTTAATATTAATTAAAGAAACAATAAACACAAGAAGAGAAAATATATTATTGTTTGGAGTCTGGTGACCTGTGTTAAAGAAACCTTCCTCCTGTTTTCAATTACTTCGCTTCAAGTTTCCATTCTGTCAGATTCCTCTCTTTGGTGTCTTTTTGATATTATTAAAAAATATTTGTCACCTAACTAAAGTACAAAAGATACTTTTCGTCGTTATTCCTGTCAACTTGTTTCGAGGCGGCTAACTTTTCAATTAAAAAACATTGTCCCAAGAGACCGGAACCTTCAAATGAACAAATTAAATCTGAGTTAAGAAACAGGGGATCCTTTTCATGTTTTTTTTTTGTCTGAGGTTTGAATCCACTCGAAAATTTAATAACAATTGTTGCTAATAAAAATTAAAATTTTCTGATTTTTATTTTATTTTTTTATAATTTTAGTATAAAGAAGTATTATAACCGTGTAATTCTGAGTGACTTCTTTATACTAAGAAATTAATTTGAAAGCGGGTATGAGAGGGGATATATATATATATATATATATATATATATATATATATATATATATATATATATATTATTGAAGTGTAAATTCTACAGCAAGGGAATGGAATCGGAATTATCTCAACATAAAAAATCAAACATGAAACGCTAAGAAGAGGGGAATGAGTAGCGCATGCATACAAGTCAACTACGAACAAGTTCGACAATTCCGTGCAAGATAAAAGCAAATACAGCAACTAGAAAGTCAACATAAAGGTATTTTTAGTAATTACCCTTCATTTGTATTTTTAAATCATTAAAATGTATCATCAATAACTATTGATTAAAATTGTTCTATTCAAAATTAATTCAATTTAATTTACACATGTAAACTTGAAGGTAAACGTGGAGGTATTAGGCCAGGTTCTGGTCAACCCAGGAGGACAAAACAAAACGACAAAAACAACAGCTGATCGTTGTCGACAATATCGGCAACATATTAAAGAAATACACAACATATTTAAAAAAACAAATTAAAGAAAAAGAGGGCGCCAGTAGCTCAGTGCGTGCTTGACTTCTGAGCTCAAGAACGTGGGTTCATATCCCGACCGAGGCCCTTAGTTTATTTTATCTGGAAAGTAAAATAAACTTAATAAGCACGCCGTCCTTCGGATGGGACGTTAAGCGATGGTCCCGAGCCTGTACAATGTCAGGTACTCGTTAAAGACCCCTACCCTAGGTAAATAAAAAATTTAGGATAGGCAAAATTTAGGACTCCCACAGTAGAGTCGGGCTCATGTCCACCAGAGTGACGAAAGAGCACTCTGGTAGTAGGCGATATGACCTCGTAGTTAAAGCCCGGGCATGAGTCATAAACCCTAACCCTAACCCTATTAAAGAAAATCGTGAACGTCTTATTCAAAATAATCTTTAGTAAAATTTTAATTATTACCGTTTTCTAAATTGATGTATGTAAATATGTATATATATATTCATTTGTTGAATTCGCATGGTTAATGAAGACAAAAGAAGTTTCAATTCAATCGTGCGCTTATATGGGTGAGGCACACCAGTTTTTTTTTTTTTTTTTTTTTTTTTTTTTTTTGCTGGGGGTGTTATATTATTTGTTAGAAAGACACCCTGGTAGCAAAAAATAGAAAAAATATTTTTATCTGTCTGTGTGAGAGTATATCTATGAACACGATAACTCCAGATAGAATGAATATATAAGTATATGTATGTGTGTTCAGGACCCTTTCAGAACAACATTTATTAATTTTTAGCGAAATCGGCCAAAGGGGAAAGGGTGATTAGAGGGAGGCTCAACTGGAAAACCCCAATAACTGCCAATGCAATTAATTTATCGACAAAAATTTAGTTTGCGGATGCAAGAGCCCCTATTTAAGACAACTATTGAATATTAGCACAAACGGTTTCTGAGGGGTAGCAAATGTTATTTGATTAATTCGTTCTGGGGAAGTACATAGCCGATGATTCACCGACTTTTTTTTACCTATTTTTGAAAACGTAAGGATGTTCCTCATCCAAATTATTTTACAATAATTTATTTCATGTATTTTTTTTAATTTACAACTGTAAATTATATGAGGAATTTCTTGGAGGTTGTTGTGAGCTGTATTTAATGAAAGACACAGAGTTGTTGTCCACTCACAAGTTTTATTTGTAGCATAGCCAGCTTTCGGTCCTATAAGACCATCTTCAGTGTTAACTACAATAGATAGGTAAAATTTTTTTTTAAATAAAAATATGTGCATATAAAAACAACATATATAAATTAACAAATCAAAGATTTGAAGTCACAGTTTAGTCATTAAAATATCAAGTTAAATAATTCAACAAATACAGGGTGAACCGAACGTAGATGCAAAAAAACTTATGCGTGAAACTACATTGAAAAGGGAGCACAATCCTGTTGAAAAATAATGTTTTCGTGAATATCCGCGGGAACGTTTTCAAGGAGTCGGGGTAGATAAGAAATAACGGAGGGCATTTTGAGAACAGGCTTTCTTAATAACACTTTAGATAAATCTTTAGGTTTTTTTTTAACTTGTGGGTAGATACTTTCATTGTCATTGTTTTTTTGTTTTCAGTTCGTAATTTGACTTTGTAGACACAATTTTTTCAATTAAAAACATTGTGTACTATCTACCTTGTGATCAACCTCTACCCTTACCGTACACCGATGTCTCGCAGTTTTTACACCCTACGTGATCTACATTTTTCGTATCTTAATGCGGATCAATTAGAATCTATGGAAAAAACAAAAAAGTTAGTTGAGTATGTCATTTTTGCCCCCCACCCCACCCCTCACCACTCTTAGTTGTAGGTACCTACTTACTCGTATTTCTTAAGGTGCCTAACGTATTCTTGCATTTACACTTGAATTTTTCATCGAAGGAACAAGATAATAACTATTTCGACTACACCATCAGAAAGCTGATTAAATGTACAAGTTTTCATGAGATTTGACAGCTTGCCAGAATTTTTTTAGAAGAGCAGTGATCCTCCAAATTGTTCCATACACTTATAATTTTTAGACATTTAACGTTTTGAGCTGCTATTGCGGTCCGCATTATGATACTTTTCACATTGAACGTGCGTTTTTCTTACAGAAAATTTAACGCTGATTTTGAAAAAGCTACCAAAAGTTGAGGAAAAATGAGTGAAAGTGGAAAAAATTGAGTTTTTATTATGAGAAACGTGATTTTCTCAAACAACCCTTTAAAAAATCATATCTCGAGAACGAATTGAGATAGAAAGGTGCGGTTGGCGGCGTTTTACTCCATTTTCGATGTAGTTGCACGCATAAGTTTTTTTTGCATCTACGTTCGGTTCACCCTGTATAACAAATTCTGAAAAAAAAAAATAATAATAAATAAAAATAAATAAATAAAAAAAAATGAAAAATGAAGTATCTTAGGTATACAACAAAACTTACCACTTTAAAAAGGTAGTGGTCTCCACCAGTTTCTGATTGCCACTACACATCTTGGACTGGTCCAGGGGTATCAGAGAGAGGTGGAGGGGAGAGAATGGAATCTCGAATCTGGTATTAAGATTTTGGGGATTTTGATAAAAATTTAAAAATTTGTAAATTATAAATAAATTATAGAATAGCGACAGCCAAATGTCCTATAAGAGCTGCACTCATTTCTCAATTATAACTACTGTCACTAAGGAGGTACCTAGGCCATTGTCTCTCAAGGCGTCGTTGAGGAAGTGTAATGGAATGGAGGGTATAGACTAGAACAGCGTTTCCCAATCTGTGGTACGCGAAAAATAATCAATAATGGTGGACATAAAAAATAAAAAAAAATTAAATTATAAAAATATCATGGAAACGTTTTTTCCTATAATTCATAAAAATTATTTTAATAAATAATATTATACAGTTAAGTTGTTAATATGTACAGTCGATGATCGAAAATCCGGCAATCGATATCGTTTTTTTGGAGTGCACTTTTAAATTTAGCCGTTAGCCATCAGTAACTTGAGATGTCGCCGCCACTGTTGTGATGGCGCTGCACTCTCGTTCACTTCACCGCGCGGCTTACAAGTGACAGGTTATTGTTTGTGATTATATCGTCTTTGTTTATTAAAATTCATTGATCCCCGTATTGATTTTTTTTTTTAACAACCCATGCATCAGTGGTTAAGAACCGGTACGTGCCAAAATCTCAAGCAAAACACGAACAGTGATGTATTGCCGAGTTCTACAAATGATAGGTCTGAAAATTCGTTGCAAAACGTTGAAATCGCGCAGTCTTCAGTTCTTCAAAGAGGCGTTAAGAAAAAATATTGTGATGAATGAAATATTGGCATGACGTTTAGGCGTGTTTCAATGTAATTTGTCTCATTATGTGATGTGAATACATGGTCACCCTATAAAATGTATAATGCAAATAAAATAACACACTCGCAATAACAAATTTCACGAAATACAATCATTTTTACGAAGTGGTACAATTTAGCATGATGTACTACCAAGTGGTACGCGATCCAAAAAAAGGTTGGGAAACGCTCGACTAGAGGATTACTGTGGAAACTAAGGATAGAAAATAACTTTTTATACTGTCTGGTTAGAAGCGTAGTAAGAGGCCATTGGCGATTGTTCGAAAAATTTTGGATTGAAAAATTGAAGTCCGTAAGTCCACATTCGTTTCAACACTGCGTATATAAGTCGATTTATTTTCAAAGTTAATTTAGATATTTTGTCTAGTAGTCTTATTTTTAGTAACAGTTTACGTCTCGTTTGAGGGTTCCATGTTAGTCGCTTGTCGATAAGAAGACCTAGTTTGAAGAAATGGGATTATTATTATTATCTAAAGCATAAGGTGCATATCTACTTTCTTATTAAAAAGGTTCGGTTGAAGTCCTCCACCCTCAGCTAATCTTACTTCCTCCAGGTAGACCCTGGACTTTCTGAGCTCCATCTCCACGTTAGCTAACCATCTCTTCCTGGGCCGTCCCAATTTTCTTTTTCCACTTTGCTTCCCAGTGAAAATCATCTACTTGTCTAATCCAGTAAACTTAGGAAAACACGTTAGTGACGAAAATTTTTATTTTTACACAATATTGTCCGGCGGCCTCATCTTCGGCCAACGTGAATTTATTTTCCCTGATATACGAAGTATAGGGAAAGTTATGTAATCAGTCAGAAATTCTATGTTGATACTAACCTGCTTAGTTACTATAAACTAAATATAATTAGGGCAGATAATGTTACTAACCTGCTTACAGTTACTAACTATTGAATAATAAGTATAAATTACATAGGCCTGCAAAATTCGAGTCATCAAAATTTCTTCTGTCTGTACATATTTTCGGGGTGCTGAATCTTAAACAAATCTCAGTTTTTCTTTATCACATCAGATTTTTTCACAATCCTCTCCTGTACTCTAAACCTGTTTTTTGATTCCGCTAAGTGATTAGTTTCCATAAAATTGAATAAAAATCCTTTGAAAACCAGTACTTTTATTAAATTTTTCTCATTTTTACTTTTACTTATAAATGTTTACTCAATGTAGCTTTTTCGCTAGTGTGTAACATTTCGGTTCTCTCGGTGTAGAGTCCAGCAGTAGTCGCCCGTCATGTTTTCGTTCCAGCGACCCTGGTAAAGTTTTTCCATTTCCTTTGTGTCTTGATGGAATCTTTCTCCTTGATAATTATCGGATGTGGAATTCCACTTCCGGAACCGGAAGGTTAAGTCCCTCATTTATATTACACATTGTTTAGCTGTTTCCGTGCAATTCACCAGAAAGCCCTTAAATGATACGCGTTTCTCAACAAGAACTGCTGACAAAAAAAAAAAAAATCATCTGAAATCAGCTTTAGGAATCACTTGTAAATTATTCTAAATGGAAGTAAGTAGAGATTTCCTCATTCATGAATACCTACTTCGTTTGAGGACTTTGAGATTTTCTCAGGGAGAGAAAGCTGTATCAAGAGGTTTGAGACTGAAGATGGAAGGGTTTATGTTGAGTTATACAGAAGGACTCACAACCGACGATGAAGGGTGGACCCTTGACGATGAAGTACTTGAGCCGGGACCTTCCCCTTCAGTAATTTCATATTGATGCTTTACAAGAAATTAGGAACTATGTTCAACATTTAAAATTTTATTGTAATATTTAAGAAATTAGTGTCGTGTCACAAATTCGACTAATTAACGAACATAAATATAGATTTTAAAAATTCTCTTACCGAATCATTTTTCTAAAATTTGTAGTAGTAGTTTTTTATATATAGTATAAAGAAGTATTGTAATTGTGCGAAAATTCGAAATCGAGTTATTTCAATTGAATTTTATGTTTCAAGGTCTCCTGAACTCATTTTGACCATTTTCGTGATGATGTCTGTGCGTTTGTGATTGGAACTTTTTGAGCGCTGTAACTCAAAAACTATTGTAGCAATGAACTTGAAATTTGAAATAAATATGTCACATTTGCTAAGTTATACATGATTAGATTTCTAGCGAAATCAGATAAAATTAAGACCATTTTGCTTCGGGGCCTAAGTACATTTTACAAAATACCGCTTGTATTTATGATCTAATCAAAAATCTTTACAAATAAAGGTTGTAGAGAAAACTAAAAGGCACATTTTATATTGAACAAATTTTTCGAAAGTCACCCGGTTTGCGAGATACACTCCGAAAACCTTCCTGAAATTACGTTTTGGTAACTCATCTTTTTAGACTTTTGATTGATTTACGCGAAAACGGTTACTCCTAACGAAAACCTAATCTGAAATAGAAATGTTGCTTATTAAATTTCCAATCGCTTAAATATCCTCAAATTTGATTTAGGACCAATATGACCTAAGCTATAGCGCTCCCAAGAAAGTAGAATACATTTCTGTAAAAAATATTTCAATTTATTATGACTCATGCCCGGGCTTTTAACTACGAGGTCATATAGCCTGCTGCCAGAGCACTCTATCGTCGCTGTGGTGGAGATGAGCTCGATTTAACAATGGGACTCCTAAATTTTGCCTACCCAGGTTTATTCACCTAGGATTAGGGGTCTTTAACGAGTACCTGACACTGGCTCGGGGCCAAAACTTAACATCCCATCCGAAGGATGGCGTGCTCAAGGTTTCTTCACCTAGATAAAAAACCCAGTAATATATTGTAGCATGTCTACCCTATAGATAATGCTCAGAACTGGCGAGAGGATCGCGATCGCTAGGAGCAAAGTATGGGTTGTGTGGTCTTGAATAAACGAGAATTGCATTTGGAAGAGAATGCTCGGAACCAATGATGCCTGCGAGAGAATCGCGATCGCTGGGAGCGAAAATAAAGAATAATAGAGACACAATGGAAAGGAAGCCAAGATAATTGTCTACATCCGGTGTATAAGGAATAAGCAGTAAAGGTTTTTTTTCTTACTCCAGGTTTTCACACAACTAGAGGCAGATGTTAATTGGTAATATGCGATTGGCTGGAAATAAAATGGGCGGAGTCCGACGACCAATCAAGCCTGGAGAACTGTCCCCTACCACGGTCGGATATCGGAAGCCACTCCCCGTTTTACTCATTCTTCGCTCATATCTTGGTGGATCATCACGTTTCTTTCTTTGTAAAGCCTAGTTTCAGTATGTGAAAGTACTTTCTTCGTTCATGTCTTGGGTGATCACCACGTATCTTTTCTATAAGTAATATCAGTTAGAATATGTGAAATTAACTTTCTTCGCTCATATCTTGGTGGATCACCACGTTCCTCTCTTTGTAAAGCCTAGTTTCAGTATGTGAAAGTACTTTCTTCGTTCATGTCTTGGCTGGTCACCACGTTTTTTTTATATTGTACAGTTGAGTTTAAATATGTCAATTGAGTTTTCTTCGTTCATGTCTTGGGTGATCACCACGTATCTTTTCTATAAGTAATATCAGTTTGAATATGTGAATTAGTCGTAGAGACACACTTTGATCTTGGACGGTGCAAAGTCAGTGGGGGTGTAACTTCTGGTGTGCCCTCGAAACTACGCAGATCTTCAGGGACTATGTGAATAGACGATTTCTACGGGAAGTCCAGAAAGGGTGATCACGCCGTCATTCGCCATGGATATCGTATCGAGGTACCTCGTAATTAAGTTATAATTCAGTCCTTCAGACACACGGCCAAATTATATATATTCAATTGTTGTTTTGTAAATATATTCTTATTAAAATAAATATGTTAAAGTTATAGGTTTGATTCATTTCATTCCCCCCCCACTCATGCTTCTTCTGGTTGACAACAGTAATTAATTATTGTTAATTACTGATGTCAACTAACCGTTAGGATCTTGTAACCGTTCTTCCCGTGGGAGTGCTTTCAGCTATTCAGGCATTGTTTAATTAAAGTCGCGATTTAAATAATTTTCAATTTAATAATTTTTCGATCTCAATTTTATTTATTTTATTAATTACGTGATTTGCACTTCCACAGGGAGGGAAATGGTTATAATTGGCGCCCGAACAGGGACTTGATTTGTTTATTAATTATGCCAATTAGTATAATTAATGAACCCCACTAATCGGTCCCTTATTAATTAATTAATTTTTTTAATTAAAAAAAAAAAAAAAATTTTTTTTTTTTTTTGCTTTTTAACGTAGATTCCAGCCTATTAGGCCACAATGTTATATTTTCACTTAAAGTCGGTATTTAGAATCAAAACTGAAGAAGGATGGGTGAGGGTAGGGACAATGAATGACATCATTTATTGAAATAATTTTATTTTTTTTTGTTTTTGATTTTTTTTTTATGTAGATTTAGTAGGCATTTATTTTACATATTATAACTATTGTTGTATTGTGATGCCATCTGACAGGTCACCATAGAAATTAGGTTAGCACCAGACCTCCCGTATAATTCATTTAATTGTTTTGATATATATTTCTTATCAGAATGGAAGGGAAAGGGAAGTCGGACTTAGAGCCGATACAGACACGGTCTAGGAAAACTATCCGTACGCCCCCGGAGTCCCCGGTAGAAAATCCTAAATTTGACCTAGAGGCGATGTTTAAGGCCATGCAGGAACAGATTTCGGGACTAGGACAACAGGGAAAGGCCATGCAGGAACAGATTTCGGGACTAGGACAACAGGGAAAGGCCATGCAGGAACAGATAGGACAGCAGACTTCGGAGATAAAGGAACAAATTTCGGCAATGGCAAATAATATCGAATCCATTAAACGTAATATGGGTACCGTACAATCTGAATCTAGGCAGGACAATTCAGAAGAGAGATATGATAAGCCTACTTCTAAAGTTAGGGACATGGTAGATGTCTGTTATCATGAAATTACAGGTGGGATCGTGTCAGAAACACAGCATCTAGATAAGGAGGTCGAAGAAATAAATTCGAACCAAAATATTATTAGTACCGATTGTGAGAAGAGATTCGCCGATATCTCGAAGAGAATAGATACTGTTTCGGGTCAAACTCAGATCTCAACCCCAAAACAAGATGACCGAATGACATTTACCGTACCCGAAGGACATAGGAATTGGCCTACGAACCAGACTTTTGCTCGCGAACAGCCTAGCAATGTCACCTTCCAAGATGTCTACGTGAAAAATTACGAACGTGGTGAGGTGGCGTTACGTAATAGCGTTTTGGATTTGCCCAACCATTTTGTATTTAAATTCTTACTATTCTGGGAAGGACCTTACCAGATTTTAGACAAGGAAAGTCCTCAAATTTTTATTTTAGGACATCTCGGCAGCGACGTAGCGGAAGGAGGAATCTTTTATATGACATCACAGAAGCCGTGTATTAGCGGATAAATTTACAAGCAGGCTAGAGAAGCGCTAGGGCTCTCTTTGAGATTAACGATCTTACTTCAGCCGAGTTAGGGGGGCGATTATTGCAGACGAGATCGCGGCCCTAGAGTCAGGGAAGAGATTTGTGACGTCTCTATGGGTGTCCATCCCCAGCTATCCCAGGAACAGTTAGACAAAGTCACACACACATAAAACAGACACTATTCTTTATTATTTGGGAATTATTTATTATTTTACACTAACGGCCAACACCTCATTATACAACAACACACAAAGAATCACACATACACATTTATTGGGGACACGGGATTTATTATTTAGTTATTTTTTTGTAAATAGGATAAGGCAGACGGGGACATTCTGGCACTCCCCTGGGGCTTAACATCGAGCATACCCCCCTTAGTCGAGCTCAAAGATTCCAAAGTGAATCGCCAGGTTGTAAATAGTAATTTTAGATAATAAGTTAGGGTTAGTTTTTTTTAAATTCTAGATATTAAGTTAGTTTTATTTTTTTGTTTATATTTAGTGATAGGATATTTTTTTAAATAGTGTTAGTAATTTTTTTTTTATATATTAGTACTGTTAGGATAATTAAGGTAAGATAGGTTAGTGGCTTCATTTTTAAATTGACATAATTGTAGGACGGGGCAGACGGCATATGGACTGGTCATCCATAGGAATTTCCTACGTATTTGAGTTTGATTAGTAAAGCAGATATGACTAGGCTGACAGCGAGGCGATGGCACACACATTTGTAGGTAGTCACGTATGGTAAATGTACTTTCAATTGTATTTGTCTGTTTTGTTTTGTATTTTAAATAATATTTGTATTAGTATCCGACCGTGTGTATCTATTGAAAATGTCACATTGACCCATATTTTATCTAGTGACCATGATGGGCTATGTTAACCCAATGAGAGCCTTGTAAATATATTTGTCACATATATCCAGGTATGGACCTTACTTATTATGATGCAGTGTCGACCACGGTAGGTCAAATGTCAATTTTGTTATTTTATTTAAGAAATCCTAGGGCAAGGTGCCGAAGCATACATGACTAAAGGGGGAGATATATTATAAACTGGAGGGGATACCCAGAATTGAATATTTAATTATCGTACACACGGAGAAGGGGCCACTCCATTGATGCTTGTAGAATCCATTTAAAGGGGCGGGAGTTGTTTAATTATTTTTTATGCCATGAACTGACTGTTTGAACTGAAGAAAGGGTTTCGCTACTTGATTAATGCGGATGCCGGAATTTACATATGTTTATGAAACTGAGATGGGATTTGAGTGGGCTTATTTTTCTATTTTATATTTCGTCGTCGTTCCGGCAGAAGGTAAATACCTGTCGAAGGCCTAAGGAGGCATATGGTTAGGGTCTGGTCAACCCAAATTTTTGTTGAAGCGGATTAAGGATATGGGAATTCAGTTGAAGCATTGTCGAGGCGTGGGGCCTTTTTGGATGTTTTAACTAGTCAGTGAATGTATGCTAGAAATAGAATCATCGTTATTTGCCAATGGAGAGGGTTAACTCCAAGAAGTACAGCGTAAAGTAAAATCATGCTTTGGTCACGCATGCATAGGCAAGCCATGCCGCTTCGAAAGGAAATTTAAAATCATGTTTTGGTCACGCATGATAATGAGGTCGATACCTGAGTATTTGGTTAAGTGTATATGCTCAGTGAACGAGCAAGTGTTAAGTGAAACTAATAAAATATGTGACTTCCAATGGTCATTTAGCCGACATATTTTATTTTAACGGGAACGGGGGATATTGTAGCATGTCTACCCTATAGATAATGCTCAGAACTGGCGATGTCTACGAGAGGATCGCGATCGCTAGGAGCAAAGTATGGGTTGTGTGGTCTTGAATAAACGAGAATTGCATTTGGAAGAGAATGCTCGGAACCAATGATGCCTGCGAGAGAATCGCGATCGCTGGGAGCGAAAATAAAGAATAATAGAGACACAATGGAAAGGAAGCCAAGATAATTGTCTACATCCGGTGTATAAGGAATAAGCAGTAAAGGTTTTTTTTCTTACTCCAGGTTTTCACACAACTAGAGGCAGATGTTAATTGGTAATATGCGATTGGCTGGAAATAAAATGGGCGGAGTCCGACGACCAATCAAGCCTGGAGAACTGTCCCCTACCACGGTCGGATATCGGAAGCCACTCCCCGTTTTACTCATTCTTCGCTCATATCTTGGTGGATCATCACGTTTCTTTCTTTGTAAAGCCTAGTTTCAGTATGTGAAAGTACTTTCTTCGTTCATGTCTTGGGTGATCACCACGTATCTTTTCTATAAGTAATATCAGTTAGAATATGTGAAATTAACTTTCTTCGCTCATATCTTGGTGGATCACCACGTTCCTCTCTTTGTAAAGCCTAGTTTCAGTATGTGAAAGTACTTTCTTCGTTCATGTCTTGGCTGGTCACCACGTTTTTTTTATATTGTACAGTTGAGTTTAAATATGTCAATTGAGTTTTCTTCGTTCATGTCTTGGGTGATCACCACGTATCTTTTCTATAAGTAATATCAGTTTGAATATGTGAATTAGTCGTAGAGACACACTTTGATCTTGGACGGTGCAAAGTCAGTGGGGGTGTAACTTCTGGTGTGCCCTCGAAACTACGCAGATCTTCAGGGACTATGTGAATAGACGATTTCTACGGGAAGTCCAGAAAGGGTGATCACGCCGTCATTCGCCATGGATATCGTATCGAGGTACCTCGTAATTAAGTTATAATTCAGTCCTTCAGACACACGGCCAAATTATATATATTCAATTGTTGTTTTGTAAATATATTCTTATTAAAATAAATATGTTAAAGTTATAGGTTTGATTCATTTCATTCCCCCCCCACTCATGCTTCTTCTGGTTGACAACAGTAATTAATTATTGTTAATTACTGATGTCAACTAACCGTTAGGATCTTGTAACCGTTCTTCCCGTGGGAGTGCTTTCAGCTATTCAGGCATTGTTTAATTAAAGTCGCGATTTAAATAATTTTCAATTTAATAATTTTTCGATCTCAATTTTATTTATTTTATTAATTACGTGATTTGCACTCACACGAGAGGGAGAAATGGTTATAATATATATACTTATATACATATATTTTCGTTCAATTATTTTTGGTACATTTTAAACAGGCTCTCCTTCGGAAAGAATATATATGATTTTTCTTTGAGTAATTTCAAAGAGATTAAGAAAGTGTATGTTGTTGACAGGGCGATACTCGATGCTGCTGGTGAGTTTCCACCTACAGAGACACATGGGAAACTTCCTGATCCAAGTATACGGACCCTGCGTCCTTCTGGTAGTGCTCTCCTGGGTGTCCTTCTGGCTCAACAGAGAGGCCACCGCTGACAGAGTCTCTTTAGGTAGGTCTCTTCACTGGGCTTCTTGGTTCATTTTAAGTGATGAGGCAAGTGTTGTCTCTAAGTTCACTCCTATCTCTCCTTCCCTTATCACTGTTGCCTCTTGACGTCTATAGAACCACTGGGAAGGTTACACAGATGTCAAGTTATGATAACCTCATCTGCCAATTTTAAAAGTACCAATTTTAAAAGTACCAATTATAAAAAATAAATTAAATCTTTTGAACTTTGTGCTGACTATCGCATAAACTGAAAGCTGTTCAGTTTAAGTTATATTTTTGTGAATTAGACAATATGAATGTTAAACAAGTTCTTTATTTTTGTTTATTTGATTAGATTTCCACTATATTGACACAGATCGCATTCAGAACCCGCTCGAGGCCCTTACGTTTTTTATCTGAAAGGTAAAAAAAACCTTGAGTAAGCCGTCCTTCGGATGGGAGGTTAAGCAATGGTTCCGAGCCATTTATGACTCATGCCCGGGCTTTAACTACGAGGTCATATCGCCTATTATCAGAGCGCTCTTTCGTCACTCTGGTGGACATGAGCCCGACTCTTCTGTGGGAGTCCTAAATTTTTCCTACCCCAAATTTTTATTCATTTAGGGCAGGGGTCTTTAACGAGTACCTGCCATCGTACAGGCTCGGGAACGAATATCCTCCATTATCTTATTCTAAAAGAAGTTCTTTTTATTTTATTCTTTTGTTTGTCAACTCTCCTTATATAAATACGAGTAGAAAACTGTTCTGTCAAAAGTTCCATTTTTGTTTTTAATTCTACTTTAGAACCATTAGTAAAAATAAAGAACTGTTTTAGAGTTATGTTAAGTTACAGAAAAGACCTTCCTTCTCTCTATAAGTCAGCAGAAAAAAAGGAAAGCTCAGCAACAGTTAGCGAGTGCACAAACAAGCCGCCCAATTATTTTTACGTTTCTGTCTTCGTGTAGGACTCAACAATTTTGACAGCTCATTTTAGTTGTATTCTTGTAACAAGACAAAGCTCCGAACAATTTTAAGGTGAAAAAAAAACTTGGAATAATAATACTTATCAATATTGTTTTATTCAATTGAATAAATGTCTTAAATATTGGGCAGGAACACCTGTTGACCTTCTAAAAAAAATATTTTTAAATATTTTGTAGGCATAATAATATACTCCATAATAGACATTTGAAAACAATTAATTATATAGAATAATAAGAATTAGTAAATAACATAGTAATATGAAATGTATCATTCAGAAAAAAATATAATAATAATAATAAATAAGTATTAAGAATAGTAACTAAATAATAAGATAGAAATAGCACTAAAATAAATAAATATAATCTTGCTCTTTAATAGAAAACAGAAAAAAATTTTTCAAACCATTAGAAAATTAATATAAAACAGAATTAGACCTTTGAAAAGAGAGAAATTGAAACATAGTAGTAGCCATAACACAAACAGATACGAAATAAAAATATACTTTTTAAATTTAGATAATTGATAATTTTTTATAATAAAACACAATAAATTTGCATGAATAATTACATAAAATGAACATGTCTTAGAAGCTTATCTTTTCATCAATTATGTTAATATACTTCAATATCTGTCAGAAATCATAATATCTTATAAGCAATAAATTGAATAATATTTTTCTTGATTTCTAAATCTTTTATGAAAAATAAATATATATATTTTTTTTAATTCTTAAACAAAATTCATTGTTGATCTTTTTTAACGGCTACATTAACAAAATACAATCGATTCTCAGTCGCTGTTTGGTCGATTTGTAAAATATTTGATGAGAAATGTTTGGCTGGGGATACTCAAAGAAGGACAATTAAATAAAATGTGTAAAAGGTCGTCCTTTTCGTTTAAAGTGCAGTCTGCAAACACTTTCAGGGCAAAACTGATATCTGAACACTCCAGATATTATCCTAAACTTTTTAATAAGTAAATATACATAAATAGAAAAAAAATGGATGAGGTAGAATTTTGATTTACCAATTCCTGATTGGGCTCATCAGAAAGTTTTTTATTCATGACAAGAGGCAGAAATATTTAACACAGATAATTTTATCATTTTCTGAAAATAGTACTAATTTAACGAAATTCTGCGTTATTCAGCCGCAGGCTTCTTTTATTATTTTACATAAGAATTTTTTTTTTTTTTTTTTTTTTTTTTTTTTCTTTCCTTTTTGGCCTCGGCAGACACCACACTAGCCATTCCTATTCTTAAAACTACACTATAAAAGATAATTCTGCCAAAGACGGGATACTGGAGGGGGGAGCCCAGACAGAGGGCCCAAGCAAGCGGCCCCAGCCAAGCTGGGGGACAGCCGGAGGCACCGTCGGACCACATCACCCAAAACAATATTCATAGCGCCGACCGGATATAAGAAATAATTTTTGTGTAAGGGTATTCTGAATTTATATATAATATATTTATTACAGTTATATATTTCTCCCATAAATTTTTTTTTATTTTTATAACCTAACAATTATAGATCTTTTTTACTTTTAGTGAAGACTTTCAATAGTTTCAACATAGAGATCGTCTCAGTAAGTCTGTTCTGTAACAAATGTAAAAAGTAAATATATTCTGTAAAAACGTAAAACAGCAAATAAACTGTAGATACTGATGATGGGAGTGGTTCCTGAAATGTCTGTAATTGCTTTGTTATAAAAAAAAATATATATATTTGGGAGAAATGTAGAGCTGTGATAAGTACCTATATTATATGTGAAATAATGTATTTTGAATTGTAGGTATTACAACTGTCCTTACGATGACCTTCCTAGGCCTAGAGGCACGAACTGATCTGCCCAAGGTGCCGTATCCAACAGCCCTCGACTTCTTCGTATTTCTCTCCTTCGGATTTATATTTGCTACTATTATTCAGGTGAGTAAAGTAATAATAATATTATTTTATAAATAATAATTTTATTAAAATAATCTTTAAGAGTATAAACACTCAATTTTACAGGAAGGCTAGCCAATAAACGAGCGTATTATTCTCTCTGATAGTCTTTTCAGCTTTTTTTTTTTTTTTTGCATTGGAGGGGGAAATGCTGTGACGCACATCCAGGGAAGGTAGCCCTGGATAGTGTGGGACTCGAGCCGATTCACCATACCCACTAAAACCCCCTCCTTGCCGATCCTGATTCCCTTCCGCGGAACTGACGGTCTGTCATTACTTCGCGGAAGGGAGGAAGGGTGGCTGGTAACGCCCCTTCTTCTGTTTTATTACCGCTACTGTTCTTTGTCAGCCCTCTCCTGAAGGGCCATGATGAGCGCTGCAAAATCGCAGCCTTCATCCCACGACTCCTGGGAGCGCAGCATAGCGTCCACGTAACTGGTAGCAGTCAGTGGGGCGCCCATGCTGCACTCCAGATTTTTCCTTCCCTCCTCAAATCTGGGGCATTTGAGGAGGACATGCTCCGCCGACTCCGTCTCACCAAGGCACGCGGGGCAGTCTGGTGTTGTTGCTGCCCCGATTTTGTGGAGGTACCCCCGGAACCCACCGTGTCCCATGAGTACCTGGGTGAGGTGGTAATTCACCTCCCCATGCTTCCTGGTGATCCAAGGCTCGACTCGAGGGATGAGCCGATGGGTCCACCGTCCCTTTGTGGACTTGTCCCATTCTTCCTGCCACTCCCTAATTGTCCTGGCCCTCTCTGGCACTGCTGGACCAGGGCTGGCCCCCGCGTCCTGATAGAAGACCCGGTTTCCCCTGCGGTCGAAGCGCTGCACCACCTCTTCCACCTGAACCGGGTCTTGTAGACTTTTCAGCTAAAAATTACTAATATTATTTATGTTTTTTTTTTGTTTTATTCGGAAAAATCTATTTAGGCACCAGTGTTCTTTCGTCCTGCTGTAGTTTTATTTAATTTAATTTTTTAGAAGATGCAAGAAGTTAAGTGTTTGTAAATTTCATTCTGGAGAAAATTGTGAACGATTTAATTTATCAAAGAAAATTTACATATTATATAAATATTGGCTATGATTACATGTATATAGAAGATACATAACAAATACTGAGGTATATATTATGTACTTTGAACCTGAATTCACACTTGAGTCCGAATGTTCGGTGCATAATCTGCTTTCTCAGTCGTTGCGACATGAAACTGGGAAAAAAGCCAGCAATGACAGCTAATCACAACACTCTCTGCAACTATTTTTCATTCTGCATTTTCTAGTGATTTTTTTTATGGTTATTGCCTTATTATTAAGAAGATCTGCCCCTTCCTCCAGATATTTCGGACTAAAACACATTTAACTAATATTGTTTTATTTTTTTATAATACACAATTTTTTATAAACACATATTATGTGGACTATTTATATGTTTTCTTCTCTGTTTCAGTTCGCTGTGGTTCATTATTTCACAAAATATGGTTCTGGAGAGTGCTACTTTAGTAAAGACCTAAGTTCGGATGAATCAAGTTCTGATGAAGAAATATGGACCACTAACGACCCAATATCAAATAGTGTGAGAAAATATTGAATACCAGTAATCTGTTCGTATTTTCCTGTTTACTTCCGAGACTATACGAAGTATAGGGGGAGTTATGTAATCTGTCAAAAATTCGATGCCGAGTTTTCCGACCTCTAGATGTCAAATATGAAAATAAAATGCTGTCAGTGAGTGTGACTGTGAACACGATAACTCCCGATAGAATGAATATATAGACACAAAATTTAATATTTGAATCAATAACCCCCTAACGACAATACCTATTGTTCTTCAGCCAAATCGACTATGGAAAAGGAGGGGGGGATACGGGGGGGAGGCTCAAATCAAAGACTCTAATAACTGCCGATGTAATGAATGTATCGACATGAAATATCATATTTAAGGTAAAAACCAAATGAGGACATAACCTGGCTGATTTCAGCGATATCGGCTAAAGAGAAGGGAGAGTTCAGGGGTGGGGGCTCAATTCAAAATCTGTAATAACTGCCGATGTAATGAATTTATCGACACACTATTTAGTATGAGGTTTTAGGAGCCCCTATGTAAGTCAACTGTTTAATATTACCGCAAACGGTTGACTGGTTTTGGAGGGGCAGCGTAAAGTTAATTGATTAATTCGTTCTGAGGACTTCCATTGCCGGTGATTAACCAACAACTTTTTTGCTTTATAACATTAATTCACTCCTCATATCCGTTCTAATTAGAGCAAGGGGCGGGAAGTTTTCGCTCTTGTATGCTGTTGAATAACTTATTTTTTTGAGCGCGAGCCGCATATCAAAAACAAAATTAGAACATTAGGCACTAATATAAGGTATGTATTTTTTAAATAGCGTATGTCTTATCAGTTAGTTCATAGCCAGACTATAAACCCCCCTCCTTTTTTTACATATAAATTAAAAAACTTTTTGTTAACAAATAATAATAATAAAAGAGGGCTACGGGGGCCGCCAACTCGAATATACCAGCACATAAAAAATGTATATATTAAATTATGGCGCCGGTAGCTCAGATATAGCGTGCTTGGCTACTGAGTTCAAAATCGCAGGTTCCAAACCGGCCGAGGCTCTTGGATTTTTTTTCTGGGAGATAAATAAATCTTGAGATCGCCGTCCTTCAGATGGGACGTTAAGCGATGGTCCCCAGCCAGCACGATTTCAGGTACCCGTAGAAGACCCCATAGTAGAGTCGGACTCGACGAAAGAGCACTCTGGTATTAAGCGATATGACCTCGTAGTTAAACGGTCTGATATACCTAAGTAGTGAGAGATGCCTCTCTTGGTCTACCTCCTCTTTCATCATGTTTATCTATAAACTTCTAATTTCTTAAATGAAATTTAAAAAAAATAAAGCACTTTTTTATTGAACACTTGAACCTTGTGCTGATAGATGGCGTAAGCCGAAACCGGTACACATTTATGTATATGTTTGTGGAATTAGACAATATAAGTGTTCAATAACAAAGTGCTTTATTTATCACATTTTTAATTTTATTTATTAGTATATCCATTGTATCGAGATAAAACTCAAAAAATGTATTCAGACTTTGATTAGTTATTTTGCTTAATAATTTAATATTTCCTCTAATCCGTTAATAACATTTATTAAACATTTGCAGAATGGAAGAAAGGCAAGCAGTTCGAGTGCAAGCAGGAAGTCTAACAACAAAAGTGTCACAGAAAACACTTACTTGGAGGTACAGTATTTCTTATTTTACATTAACAACTAGAAAATCATCAAATCATCGTCAGGGAAAAATGATTAGTGAAAAGTCTCAAGAACGATTTTTGAAGCAATTTCACATAAGCATATGAGGCCAACCATGTTGCCTCGTCTGAGGATTGAGTAGTTTAAAATAATATGAATGAATACTATATTACTCATGAAGAAATATAATATAATATAATCATAAATACAATTTCTAAAATATAAGGACTAAACTTATTTAAGCAGTGATTTTTTCAATCTAAAATAAAATATAACCTGGTTCTAAAAAAATAAGTCACAAAAAAATCCGATATTGATATTAATAAAAACATTAAATTAAATAAAGCAATAAATACGTTTAAAAAAAAAAATATATATATACATAAAATAATTTCCAAAACTTGCCAACTTAAGACTACATTCTTATTATATTAAAAATATCTTCAAGGCATGACAAGAATTCTGTTATAAAATTCTTCTAAGTTTTTTGATGGTTTCAGTCAGAAATAAACGCTCTAATTCACAGTTTAATGAATTTAAAAAAAGAAGCCTACATACTAAAAAAATAAACTTAAAATAACAAATCAACACGAGTTGGTTATTTGAGTTTGTTAAATTAATAACAAATAATCAATACTGAAATTTAAGGGTTAAAACTACTGAAGTAAATGTTCAATTTGGCCTCCTTCCATTCCATTTTTTTTTTTAAATATTAGTCTTACTGTTCTCCTTAGCTCTTAACTTGCCAGAATAAACAAATAAATAACGAAGCTTTTGTTCATCTGAAACTATTAGCAAATTGTGGAGATGTGTCTATTGATGAGAGACATCTATCGGAATATCTCCCAAATAGCAAGTAGTATTTATCTCTAATCATGGCAGATGGGGCTGCCGTGGGCCAGCGCATCCCTCTCCCCCACACAATACAACCTACAACTCATTGGTACTAACTAGATAATATAGCAACATGTATGTCTCCATGTTGCTTATATATTGAAAGAAAGCAGACTGATGAAACATTTTAAAAAATATTAACAAAACTACTAATAAAACCTAAGTGACAATTTCAACTGCTCCGATTGTTGTCATACTCTATAATTTATGCTAATTTATATATTTTTTTATTTATTGTACAGTTTTATTTTATTTATTCATTTACTTTTAAATTATGTTTTAAAAATGTTTTATCTGACTGCCTGATGATGAGGGCAACCTCGAAAGCCGACTAGCACATAATAATAAAATAAGTAAGAGGTCAGACTATATTTTTATTTTGCAACTTGTGAAATAATCACTGCTCACTACATCAGCCGTTTTCACATTTAAACTTTGGTGTTTAAAAAACTAATTCCAATATATTACTAAAGATCGGAAAAGTGATATTATTTACGAATTTAAATTCTTCTTGGAAACGGGCAATTCTATACTATTTGTCCAAATGTGTTTTTCTCACTTTCTCCGATTAAAAACTGCACTCTACCCTAATAATTAATTTTAATTATTTTTTTACTCTAGTCAAAATTGTGTTGTCGTTACTTTTATAGTTATTATTTATAATAGGTATATTATTACAGCATTACTTCTGCCTTCTCAAAAAATAGCAATTACAAACATTTCGGGAAGCACTCCCATCATCAGAATCTATAATACATGTGTTCTTTTGGTTAACATTCCTTCTGTCAATCAGAATCTTCTCTTTATTGAACTCGGGAGATGATAACTATGGCAGTTTTTCGCCCTAAAACAACAATCTCTCTCTCTCTTTATAGAACGTATTTAATGAGTCGACTTATATGAGAGCGGGATTCTTGAATAAAAAGGCAAACAGCAAAAAAAAATTGAGAAAAATGAAATGAGTAAATACCTAATTAATGATAAATCCTATTAAAAATGTTGATGTGGTGAAAGTTATTGGAATTATTTTATAGTAACAGAGAATGTATCCATGAACCATTATTATACAATTGGGATTAATTGTTTATTTGATGAAGATGCTTAAAAAAAAAAACAGATTGTCTTCGGTCTCCCTAGAATAAATTTATATTATTTTTGTTAACGTTCGGCATTATCAAAACTTTTGTGACAAAATAAAACTATTTTTAATTAATGTTCATTATGCTTTATAGTTAATATTAAAAACTGATCAATTTAACAGTCTTAAGTTTTAATTCAATTTTAGTAAGTTTTAAAATTCAATTTCCAAAATTTGCTTCACTTTTAGTAAAATTTGGCACACTATGGCGAATGTATAGAGCCGGCATTAGTTTACAACTAAACCTGAAGATGGTGTAATGCCGAAACTGGTAGTTTCTGTGCATAATTCTTGAACAGACAATATTTCAAAAAACTAGGTTTGTTTTATTAATTTATTATACGTTTTCATAATATGTCCGCTTCTTCAACTTGTAGAGAAGTAAGTAAGAAGTTGTAAGATAGTTCTATTCAAAAGCAGTAAAGTTTCATTTCAGCTACACGAGGCTTATTTAGGTTGGATTATTTTTAACTCTATTTTTGGTGCCATAAGCATTTAAACATGGTTTTCTCTAATTTCGTTTTCAACTCGATTGTAGCTTAATTTCTAATATTTTTCTGTTTTTTTTTTTTTGTGAATTTTATAAACAAAATGTCGATAAAGGAAAGTTAAAATAAGACTGGCCTCTTCTGAGATGGAGATCTGTATCTATTTAGAATCTAATCGACAAAACAATCGATTATATCCTCTAAAGCTCTCAATTATGAATTCAATACCTATATCAAAACATGAAATGTATACAACTGTTTGTTATATTCGCAAGGTCACTGATATAAAAGTTAACTACAAGTTAGATTAGGTTTTATGACTCATGCCCGGGCTTTAACTACGAAGTCATATCGCCTACTACCAGAGCGCGTCACTCTGAGTCCGACTCTACTGTGGGAGTCCTAAATTTTTATTCACCTAGGGTAGGGGTCTTTAACGAGTAACTGAGGGACCATCGCTTAACGTCCCATCCGAAGGACGGCGTGCTTAAGTTTATTTTACCTCCCAGATAAAATAAACTAAGAGCCTCGGTCAATTTTCGATCTTGAGCTCAGAAGACAAGCATGCATACCACTGAGCTACCGGCTCCCTCAAAGTTAACTACATATAAATGTATTTCAAATTGCACAATTATTTTACACTTATTGATTTTTTTTATAGGTAATTCCATTGTCGGCTTGTTCTATATCATCTATAAGTGGAAGAAAAGATTCCTGGACCACTTCTGGCTTACCTTCATGTCTAGGTAAGTGTGCAATGTTATTTAAACATTTTAATGTTGTTTTCCATTTATTACGGTCTTCTGAATTCCTAACTGAAATTTTGAAATAATTGAGATAACAATTTTTCAACAAAGAAAAAGTAACAATTTAAAGAATTCAAATTGATCTGAATTATATTAAATAAGCATTGAATTATATTGAATTGAATTATATAGAAGCATTGAAAAATTGCTGTTTGAAATTGCAATTATCGAGTTTAAATGTTTGTTAAATCGCTTGAAATTACATTCTTAAATTTGTAAAATTGTAAACTTCAATGCTGCCACATATTTTATTTTATCTGTATGGTCCAACTCCATCAATTCATGTTTTGTGATGTATATATTTTGTCATCCCATCCACGTCCAGATAAGCCCCTCGAAGACTGAGGCTGCGCTGGCCGAGAAACCTGCCATTATAAAAAAAGTAAAAATATTTAGTGAGTGCCGATGATGACCGGGTGACCTTTCTGCTCTCCTCTCCTTGGTCTGCCTCCACTCCTGGAGAGTGCACTGACGAAGCAAGAAAGGCAGTGCAATGGCTAAGGTCGTCTGTCAGGAGAGAGAGGCTTTATAAAATACTTTAGCATTAAAAAAGTAATAACATTATGGAATCAAGATACATAAAACAACTAATAGTACCAATGACCAATATAAATAATGAAAATAATAATAATAGATACAAGTGTAATAAAATGGAACAATAAATAATAAACAAGGGTGTAATCAAAAAATTGCATTCATGCACGAGGAAGAAAGGAAAACATAGAACTATATGCACCAAGGCCCTTAGGTTATTTATCTGGGAACTGGAAAAACCTTGAGCACGCCATCCTTCGGATGGGGCTTTAAATGATGATCCCGAGCCTATAATATACTATATATTATATAGTCAGGTACTCGTTAATGACACCTACCTTTGGTGAATAAAAATTTAACTTAGGCAAAATTTAGGATTCCCAAAGTAGACGGGCTCATGTCCACCAGTGCGGCGAAAGAGCTCTCTGGTAGTAGGCGATATGACCTCTTAGTTAAAACCCGGACATGAATCATAATAACTAACTATTTTTGTTTCAATTATTTTCTATTATTTATTTTTTTGTGGTTTTAATCATGTAGTTATTTCCTAGAGGCCTCTTTTGTTTTTTCTTTATTCTGCCTCATTTGGTTGACACTTATATTCTTTTATTATAACTATTATTTAATTATTAAATTGATTCACAAGAAATTTCCTATATTTGGTAGCATTCCTTAACGTTTAATTGTCCTACAGAACTCTTTATTGTATGACATATTCACACTTCTCTATAATAGTTTTTCCTTTGTTTTAAGGTTGTCCTACAGTAGAATCGCCAGTACCAGTGCCAACACCGACACCAAACCGAAAATCCTCCCAACACACAACATTGCGCAGGCGCAAACGAAGAACACCAAGATTCAACAGTGTCTCAAAAATAGACCGAGCTTCAAGAATAGTTTTTCCTTTATGCTTTCTAGGTATCAACCTTTTCTACTGGTATACATATTTGTACAGAAGCGAAAGGATATCAAGGTGAAAAAGATATTTAGTTTGGAAAATAATTTTAGAACTTTGTATTAAACAATAATGATAATAATTAAACAAAAAAAAAAATATATGTGATTCATATCGGATACATAGAATAATAAATTGTTATTTTGTTTTCTTTGTTGCAAAAAACTGTCATTTATCTTGAATTTTTTTTATGTAATAATGGTTCACATTCAGCTATTACACAGCATTTCTTTGAATTTTCTATATTTCAACATAAATTTTCATTATCTTTGTATTTATTTATTCGTTTTATTTCATTAGATACATAAAATGTATTTATAAAAAAGGATGCCCACACGGTTTGAAATAATATTGATTTAAGGTAAACTGATGTAATAATAAAATGAAATTAATATATAAATTAAATAAATACAGACGTAATAAAAATTGATGTTGAAATGTAGAAAATACAAAGGAATTGTGTGTAACAGCTGAATGTGAACCATTATTTCATAAAAGAAAAAGTCAAAAATAAAATAAAATATCACTAATCCATAAGTAAAAAAATAAAATATGGCTACACTGAGAAAAAAAAAAAAAATACAATAATAAATATAAAGTATATTTGAGGAGTTTGGAGCCAGAGCGGACCAACCCACAATTTTTCGGAAAATGAGTTATTACCATCCTGATGTTGGCATAGGTTCCCTTTTTTCAAAACCAGTGTGGATCACTTAGTTTCTTCACTTCAGTGATAGATATCAGCACTTTAAGTTTAGTCCACAAATATTTTGTGCATATATTTTCAAAGTCACAATGGATCATACGGCCTTCAAAAACTTTATAGAACACAAAAAGGGATCACTCATCCAATACTATTCTAAAATTTCAAATATAAATAAATATTTGGGGCCCATTTATGGAGATAAACAAAATGTACTCAATTTTCAATTGCCATTTTCTTCCTGTTCAGTTTAAACCAGTTGGTCCGCTCTGGCTCCAAACTCCTCAAATAGCATTATTTTATTTTCTTGCTTATGGATTAGTGATATTTTATTTTATTCTTTCTTTTCTTTTTGAATTTTTCTTTTATGAAATAATGGTTCAAATTCAATTCCTTTGTATTTTGAACATTTCAACATCAATTGTTATCATCTCTGTATTTATTTAATTTATGCATTCATTTAATTTTATTATTACATCAGTTTTCCTTAAATCAATTCTATTTCAAACCGTCTGGGCATCCTCCACTTTATTTTATCTAAATGTATCTCCTTTTCGTCTTTTCATTTGTTTAGATACATTTATTTTTCGTTTACTTTCCTCTTAATTAAATTGTTTTATTATTTATTTATATTTATTATTTAACGTTTTTTTGTTCACTGTAGCACTATTTTGATTATTTTATTTTATTACTTAGCATTACTGATATTTTATTTTATTATTTTTCTTTTTTTCTTTTTGACTTTTTATGTATTTACTCTTAGGGAACCTGTGGGTGGATCTCTGAATAAAAACTATTTTTAATTTTATTTTATTACAATGTTCAACGCCACAGAAACGTAACTAAATGATTATCATAGTATTTTTTACGCTAAACCCGAATCTGAAATCAGAATCTCTAGTTGTGTAGATATTATATTATTTGTAAACCTTTCAAGTTGAACAGAACGCACATTTTAGACAATAATTAATCTTTAAATGTTTCTTGACTTTAATTATGAGGTCATTTTGCCTACTACCAGAGCTCTCCGTTCATTCTTTTAAGTCATTATTCAACTAGCATATTGCCAGAGTTGTAGTTAATTAGTATAATTATCTTTTTAAGATCATGCTTGCGAGCATTTTTTCAAAGTATAGTCGAGAGCTCATTTTGCACATCACAACCTCATAATAATTTTTTTTCTCTTAAACCACAACATGGTAATAGAATAAGTCAAAAAAATGTATTTATGAATGAATAAATAAAAAATAAATGAGTATAAAAATAATAATACTAATAAATACATAGAAACAGTTTTTAATGATATTCTAAATTTTGATAAATATTTTTTTATAATATTCCAAAAGTGTCTTCTTTCACGAAGATATTTCGGATGTTCTTATTAAACAGCAAAAAGTGCCACCAGGAAAAAATTTAATGAAGAAATCCTGATTTCTTAAAATATATTATAATGGCATATATATATATTTTTTTGTTTCCTTTCATAACCTGGTACAATTTTCTCACAATCTTATTATTGTATGTATCCGATGTTTATGGAATGTTAAATATATTAAATGTACAATAATATCTTCTTACGTATACTGTAAATACAATTTTGTGATGCGAATTACATTTCCTTCTTTATAATTTTTTTTAATACGGATTTCTGAATTTTCTTAATGTACATTTTCTAAAATCACGGAGCTCGAGCTCCTAGATTAATGCGGACCAAAATTTTAATTTTGTATTTTTTCCTTCAAAATAAAAATGTTGTGTTGACTATTAATTTTCGTACAAAAATAACGTAAGAAATTATAGTACTATCTGAATGCTTAAGCCAATGTGTGTTATTTTATCTCAATTGAATGTCATATTATTTCATGAAATGTTATCCATTATTTTGCAGTGTTATACGAAGTACAGGGGAAGTTATGTAATTAGTCTGAAATTCGATGCTGAGTTTTCAACGGAATTTCATGTTTTACGACCCCCTGATTCCAAAATTGACAAAAACAAAAAAAAAAACTATGTGTAAAGACGATAACTCCCTATAGAATGAATGTATCGACATGAATTTTATATGTGTATTCAGAATCCCATAAGGACAGCACCTATTGATTTTCTGCCAAAACGGCCAAAGGGAAGTAAAAACTGCCGCTGTAACGAATGTATTGACACGAAATGTCATATGTAAATTCCAAACTTCATAAGGACAACACCTCCTAATTTTCAGCTGAACCATCCGAAGGGAAGGGGCAGATCAAAGGAGGTACAATTCAAAAACCCTAATAACTGCTGATGTAATGAATGTATCGACATGTTTAATATGAGGATTCAGAAGTCACTATGTAAATTAACCATAGATTTTTATCTCAATCAGTCGATTGGTTTTAGAGAGAGATATCAATAATTGATTTATTCGTGCTGGGGAAGTGCATTGCCGGTGATTCACCGACATATTTTTTATCATTTTTACAGATGTAAATTATATTTTAATTTTCTTTTGTGATTATTCTTATAATTTTATTTGATAAATGCCACGACTCAAGAACGCTATGAAAATGAATATGACTCTAATTTGTATTATTTTATAATTATATTTATTTCATTAGAATATTTTCATTTGTGAACTTTAATAAAATTTATTCAACCCATCAAAATAAATACTTTAAGTGTTATTGTTGCTTTATTTTGCACTATAACACGCATCATCAGTTTTATGCAACGGAAAATTACGACTAAACTTTGTTTTTATTTACTTAATATTTTATAATTTTATTTCACAATTAAGACTATCCTGGTCTTGTGTACAAATAATCACTTGTATTTCCAGCGAAGTATAAATGGTCTTGTATCTTCAATCTTTGTATTTATAATTTTCTCATGGAAAATGACAAAATAACATAATGAATAAAAGAAATGATTGAAGAATTACTTGGATTTAAGAAGGAATTAATTAAAAAAAAAGGTTGCCTTTAAAAGGGGCTGAAGGAACCTCTTGTAAGACAAGGGTTGCCGGTTGTAGTGTTTCAAGGGTTTGATACGGATAAGGCATGGTTAGCATATTGTAAGACTTGCAGGAGTTAAGTCCGTTGGATAATACTTAGCCTGTTTAGAGTATAAAGTAACCTTAGTTAGTCGCGATTTTACCATTGGATATAACAAATAACTACAATTTACAATCTCAAAAACAAAGTTTCGGAGACGTTATATATTTTGAAATGTCTTATTTAACTTCCACAGCTATTCGAAGTATAGGAAAAGTAATATTAATAAATATCGGTCAAAAATTCGATGTTTCACCAAAGTTTTTTGTTCTTCAAACCCCTGATACCAAAAATGAAAAAAAAAATACTGAGTGTGGTAAACATTTCCGGTAGAGTGACACGAAATTTTATATATATATCCAAAACCACATAAGATGAAGTTATGCAATCAGTCGAAAATTCGATGCGGAGTTATCAACAGAATTTCATGTTTTCCGACATCCTAATTTCAAAAATGAAAAAAAAAAAAAAAGTGTAATTTTGTGTGTGTCTGTGAACACGATAGAATGAATATATCGACACGAAACTTTACATGTACATAATGATTAATAGAGTCGACAGTATATTTTCAATATAGAAGGAATTAGAGTTTCTGTGTAAATGAAAAATTCAAAATTTGGTCAACGTTTCGAAAACTATTTATTTCCTTCATCACACAAACTCACAGCACCTTCACTCCACACATCCACTCAAGTCATTATAAGGCCCTGAAGAAGGAAATAAATAGTTTTCGAAACGTTGGCCAAATTTTGAATTTACACGATAGAACCTCGAATTTCTTCTTTACATGTATATTAAGAATCCTCTAAGGACGAGACCTATTGATATCCAGCCAAATCTGCCAAAGAGAAAGAGGGGATTGGGGGGGCTCAACTTAATAACCGATGAGGATTCACAAGTCCCTATTTAATTAACTATTATTAATTAGCTCACAGATAGAATCAGTTGGTTTTGCAGAGAGAACCAAAATTTAAATTGTGCTCGGGTAGTAAGTACATTGCTTATTTTTTCGGAAACAATGGCATTTTAATACACCGGCTAACCGAAATGAGTATGAGTTCTAAGCTGCATTTGGGACTGAAGGTACTTTAAGTGCTCTCCTGGTATGTGGCTCTAGTCTCCTAATGTAATAAGTACTAAATTCCATTCCTGTGAAATTTTAATAGCCTCAATAATGAAATTTAATTTTCATTTTCAATTAAAATGTCTTGTTATAATGTTCAAACAATTTTCAATGTTACAAGTTGATATAAAAAAAATCTTTTTTTTATTATTAAATATTTTTTTTTATGGTGAAGGAAGAATGTCCTTGGTTTGAGTCGAGGTGATTGGTATAACAACACTTTATTGGTATCTCCAAAATGTATTCATTTTTCATACATCGGTTGACATTTCACCCATTTGAGCATTTCCTGAACTACATTTTTATTATTTATTATATGTCAGTCTAATATCCAATATTACAATTATATTTGTGACTACATAATCTAAATTATGGCTGAAATGTAGAAATTTAACAGATATAGCCTCAAAATCAGGGAAAAAAGGCTGCAATTAAATTATTAAAAAACGGTCACATGATGGGTTCATTTTAGCCATAAATTTTATTATGGAGACTTAAATATAATCTTATAATAATTATTGTATTATTGAATATTATGACTGACATATGATTATAAGTATTTAGAAATGAATATACTTATAATGTTTTCTTATAAATTTTTTTTTCTTATAATATAAGAAAAAAAAATTATAAGCAAAAAACAGTTATAAGAAAACAGAATATTATTTTGTTATTTTATATATATATTTTTTTTTTTGTACAATGTTTTATAATCATCACTTTGTGTAAGGCACTTGGAGTCCCGCCCAAATAAATTGATTGATTGATGTTAATAAAAAAGAAATTAATATATTAGGATCCGAAGATGTCCGAATGGCTGAAAAGACAATCGATATATTAAAAAAAAAAAATTTGGAAGAGCATAAGGCCGTTGTTTTATCAACTACATTTTACTATTTGTTTTTGTATATTCTTAATTGGGGGAAATGTGATGCACTATTGTGAATAATGTAAATACCTAAAATTTATGTATTATTTCTGTAAGTAAAATGGAAATTAAAACGTTAACACTAAAACATACATAGTTTTTACTATTAATGAAACAAATTTTCCTTACCAAAAAGTCGGTTTGAATCCGACTGTTGCAAATAAGTGAACTTATAATTTCATAATTTACCTGGTTGGTGGTAATAAAAATAAAAATATACTCCATTATTATCCATATTTCTCTAAATATTGCACATTCCGTTGCGTATATGTAAAAAAAATTACCATAATTTTATTTATTTATTTTTTCACTTTTATTTTAAAATTTCCGACTGTGAACATACATCACAATAAGGAAATATGAACAGAATAAAAAGATATAAAAAAAACATCACTTGAGTCTTTTGATGAAGCGGCTAGTCAGCACCATCGCTTCCTTTGGCAGGTCACGCGGCCAACGTCGATTTATTCGCCGAGGAGGGTTCTCTCCCCGGCTAGGACCGGACCGATATTGCTTTCACCAGTGTGTTCGGATGTGGCTTCTACTTGTGCAGATTTGTATATAGCTGTTCTGTTACTCCGTGTAAGAATGATATGTTTAGGTAGTGATGTAATGTTAAGTTTGAACGTAGAATGGGCATTGTGTAATTATTATTCGTAGGATTTTATTTTGAATAGCTTGAATTCTTTCTCTCAAATTGGCAGAACTCCAGAGCTGAACGCCATACGTCCAGATAGGTTTGATAATGGTCTTGTAGACTCCCACTTTGTGGTTGAGGCGAAGTTGAGATCACTTGTCTAATAGTTTTTTTTTGTGCAGTCCAAATCGTCGTTTTATTTTCTGTTCGAGTCTGTGTAACATGTTTGTTTCAGAATAATTTTATTTAAAAAAAAAAGTGAATATGGAAAATTGTAGAAAGTTTACATTTTCGGAGTTATAGAGTAGGAAATATAGAGTCTCCGGAACCACATGGCTATCTACAGGTTGCTACCAGTATGAGTTCTAGATTTTTTTATCTGAGAGAAGGGGGTATCCGAGCTTCCATTGATAACTGTAGAAACTTATAAATAATAAATTTATTGAATTAGGTAATTATTATTATTTTTTTTTTTTTTGTCTGTAATGGAGAACAGATGGAGGTCATTGACGAGTATGCCTACCTTGGGACCGTGATAAGTAGTAGCGGCAGAGTAGACCAGGAGGTCCTCAGCAGAGTACAGAAACCAAGTAATGTGTACTACCAGATCTGCAAAACCATAGTTGACAAGCGTGAGGTCAGCAGAAAGATAAAACTCCACATCTTCAAGGCTGTCTACCTCCCAATCCTTCTCTAGGGCAGTGAGAGCTGGACGGTCCTGGAAAAGCATGCCAGCCAAGTGACCGCTGCAGAAATGAGATTCCTCTGCAGAATTGTCGGCAAGATCCGAAGAGACCGAGTGAGGAATGAAACAATCAGAGAAGAGCTAGGGATACACACTTTCAAAATTCATGGAGGTCAGGCCAACAGGAAAACGCCCAAGAGGAAGACCCAGACTGATGCATCTGGACTACATAAAGAGTATCGGACAGGAAAGGGGCAAGACCATGGCTGAGATGCGCATCCTCGCCAGGGACAGGCAGCTGTGGCAGCGGTGGGTAGAGCTCCCTCCCCGCCGAAGATAGAAAAAGAAAATTCAGAAGTCGATTGATTTTGGAGTTGTTTAATTTGTGCTGGGGAAGGTGATTCACATGAGGTTTTTTTTTTTTTCTAATTTCCAACCAAACTATGAAACCTATTATTATGAGAGAGTATGCCAAAAGCGATCTGGTGGGATTTATGCCCATGTTGCGGTGTGTTGCTCTACCTGTTGCCCCTACCTATGCTTGCATTGTGTACCCCAGACCCCTCATCACAATGCTACTACAGCTGCCACCATTGTCCCTCCCAAGGCCACACTCTCTATGAATGACTGATTTTCAAAAGGACCCATAGGTACCCTCCCCATATTCTTGGTAAGATCTCTTCTATTTTTTTTTTTTCTGCTCCTCTCTCTTTCTGGTTCTTTACAGAGCTAGTTAGTAAACAAAACGGAACAGGGTGCCTACTCAAAAGTTCAATAGTTCACAATTCCTTTAGTCACTCGCTGTATACATGCTGGCAAGCACACTTTGAGCGGAATAATCTTAGAAGAAAATTGATTTAAAATAATTAATTATTTAGTTATTATAACTCTTGCCTGGCCTTTAAATACAATTTCATATCACCTACTCATCAATGATCAAGAAATACCGTACTCAAACACTGCTAAGTATCTGGGTATGACACTGGACACAAAACTCAAATGGAAGAAACAAGTGAAAAAAAAGAAAGAAGAATTCAACAAAAAATTCAGGAAAATGTATTGGCTGTTAGGTAGAACTCGCAACTAACAATCGAAAACAAACTGCTGCTGTACAAACAAGTGTTAAGGCCGCTGTGGACCTATGGAATTCAACTCTAAGAAATCTAACCTGCAAATGATCCAGATCTTTCAAAACAAAGTACTAAGAAACATTGTGAAAGCTCCTTGGTATATAAGAACAACCATCTACACAAAGACCTCAGAGTAAAATATGTCAGTGGAATTGTGACAAAATATGCAGACAACCACGACAAGAGAATTCAGACGCATGTAAATCCGAAAATGCGCCATGTGAAGGACGAAGTTCCGCGCTCTGTAAGGCGGCTTAAAAGAATGAAGCCACAAGATTTAGTGTTGCAATAATGTAACTCTTATGTAATTCTCTAGAACCGACAATCAGTATGGGTTTCGACCAGGGAGGTCAACAACAGATGCAGTGGAAGAGGTGAAGAATCTGGTGTGTGCAGCAATAACCGGGACGCTAAGGAACCGGAAGCACTGCCTTATGGTCACGTTGGACATCAGCAATGCGTTCAACTCGGCTCGGTGGGACAAGATCTGGGAGAGCCTCTTACGGGACTTCAAGATCCCCAGGTATCTGATGAAGATCATCAGGAACTACCTAAGCGAGAGGATGCTGTTCGCGGACACCACTGACGGAACCAGGGAATTCAAGGTCACTACAGGAGTTCCACAAGGGTCAGTCCTTGGCCCCACACTGTGGAACATCCTGTACAATGGCTTGCTGAGCCTGCCAATGCCAGAAGACCTTACCTTGGTGGCGTATGCTGACGATGTAGGGATCGTCATAGTGGCTGATGATCTGGAAAACCTGAAACGCAAATTCCAGGCTGCCATGGAGCGGATACACCATTGGATGAGCTCTGTGGGCCTTTCCCTGGCCATCCACAAGACGGATGCAGTACTCTTCACCGGGAGGAAGGCCAGAACCAACATGTCACTGACCTTCCCGGGTTATACTATCGAGACCCAACCGGCAATCAGGTACCTGGGAGTAATGCTGGATCAGAGGCTCACTTTTAGGGAGCACCTCAAATACGTGGGAGCGAAGGCCGCCAGGACATCGGCGGCGATTTCGAGAATTCTGCCCAACGTCGGTGGCCCTAGGCAGAGCAGGAGAAGACTGCTGGCAGGAGTCAGCACATCCATCCTTCTGCACGGGGCCCCGACATGGGCAGATGCAACGAGGATTCCCTCATACCTGAGGCTGATCGCCCCCGCTCACAGGCGAAGCGCACTGAGAGTCGCATGCGCCTACCGAACAGTTTCTGGCGACGCTGCCTATGTAATTGCTGGGCTGCCCCCCATTGACCTCTTGGCACGGGAACGTACGCGACACTTCAAAAGGAAACAAGACCCTGTTCAGGTGAAAGAGGTGGTGCAGCGCGTCGACCACAGGGGAAACCGGGTCTTCTATCAGGACGCGGGGGCCAGCCCTGGTCCAGCAGAGCCAGAGAGGGACAGGACAATTAGGGAGTGACAGGAAGAATGGGACAAGTCCACAAAGGGACGGTGGACCCATCGGCTCATCCCTCGAGTCGAGCCTTGGCTCACCAGAAAGCATGGGGAGGTGAATTACCACCTCACCCAGGTACTCACGGGACACGGTGGGTTCCGGGGGTACCTCCACAAAATCGGGGCAGCAACAACACCAGACTGCCCCGCGTGCCTTGGTGAGACGGAGTCGGCGGAGCATGTCCTCCTCAAATGCCCCAGATTTGAGGAGGGAAGGAAAAATCTGGAGTGCAGCATGGGCGCCCCGCTGACTGCTACCAGTTACGTGGACGCTATGCTGCGCTCCCAGGAGTCGTGGGATGAAGGCTGCGATTTTGCAGCGCTCATCATGGGCGGGTTGGCCCTTCAGGAGAGGGCTGACAAGGAACAGTAGCGGTAATAAAACAGAAGAAGGGGCGTTACCAGCCACCCTTCCTCCCTTCCGCGAAGTAAGGACAGACCGTCAGTTCCGCGGAAGGGAATCAGGATCGGCAAGGAGGGGGTTTTAGTGGGTATGGTGATGGTGAAAGGTCTCGAGTCCCACACTATCCAGGGCTACCTTCCCTGGATGTGCGTCACAGCATTTCCCCCTCCAATGCAATGCAAAAAAAAAAAAAAAAAAACTCTGAAAGAAAAAAATAGTCAATTAAACCTGGGGACAGGCCAATGGGCCTCACCCCACAAAACACGATCATAATATTAAAGAAGACCAACTTGTTTGGCCCGCTCAGTTGTTGCAAGGGAGCTGTTTTTAGTGGAGTTAGAGTCCCACACTACCTCGGAGCTATGGAGCCCGAAATGTTGCCTAACCAGGTTTATTCACCTAGGGGTCTTTAACGAGTATCTGACATCGAGCTCGGGACCATCGCTTAACGCCCCATTCGAAGGACGGTATCCTCAAGGTTTTCACCTCCCAAACCTAAGGGGCTCGGCCGGGTTTTGAGCCCGCTCAATAGACTGCATTTAAGATATTGTTACAAACTGAATCATTTATACTCGCCAGTAGTAGGTCATTTCATGTTGATCTAGAATGACCCGGGATAAGTTCCATTTTGTAACCTTAATAAGATGGTTTCCTTCAGATCCTCTCTGTTCCAATTCCTCTTCGATATACAATCCTCTCCCTCCATTTACCTTTCATTCCCTTTCCTTTCTATTCATCAATTTTTATTATCTTTATTTTACTTATTTATTCATTTTACTTTAATTATTTTTTACATCAGTTTCCTTAAATTAATATTATTTCAAATCGTCTGAGCATACCTTCCCTCTCTTATATTTAAATGTATCTCCTTTTTTTTTTTTTTTTTTTTTTTTTTTATAGATACATTTATTTTTTGTTTAATTTCCTCTGAATTAAGTTGTTTAAAAATTTAATGTTTTTTTTATTTGTTTATTCATATTTATTATTGTATGATTTTTTTTTCCATTGTAGCACTATTTTAATTTTTTTATTTTCTTACTTTGTAAAGCATACTGCTATTTTATTTTACTGTTTCTTTTTTTTTTTTATGTATTTATTCTTAAGAGTTCTCGGTCCCAGAATAAAAATTTATGTTCAATTCATAGTATTAGAACTTACTTATTTCTCCTTTCGTAATCAATTTCTTTATTTATATTAAGTTTTGATTCAAATCTGTTTAATTTTATTCAAATGACGTGTTTTATGTTTAAAATTAATTTTTTTATGTTATTTTAATGTTGTTATTCAAGGGCCGTTCACAAACTACGTCACGCAATTTTGAGGTGTTTTTAACCCCCTCCCTCCCCCTTGTCACAATTGGTCACATTTAATTGAACCCCCCCTAAACGTGACGTCATTTTTTGTTCGAAGACCACTTCGAAATTGTTTACAACAGTTGGAGTCTTTGCACTTCACAATTTGTAATAAGTAATGACTGCTGCGAACATGTTTTTTTTGCCATTAATTAAATTAATTTTTAGAAAATTGTCTACGCCCTTATTTTAAAGTGTAATAATAAACGTGACGTCATTTTTTTTATTTAGTCCCCCCCTCCCCACCGTCACAATCATCACATAAGTTATAACCCCCCCCCTACCCTCCCCCTAGGCGTGTGACGTATTTGTGAACAGCCCCTTCACCTAAAAGAATATTTTTTAGTTTAAGTATTGTGAAGAATAAAAAAGGGGGCCTTCACCACTTGTGAAGAATATGAAAAGGGCCTTCACCACTTGTGAAGATTAAAAAATACTGTATTTGTAAATAATATAATTTAAGAGAATGTTAGGTGAATAATAAGAATGACTGTCTTTACTTTAATTTAAGGTATGGTGCTTCACTCACCAAACCGGGATCTTAACTTAATGGTACTTGTTAATTCTAGGGGGTTTCAATAATAACACCAATTAGGCTGTTGAATAACTTCTTAGAGAATGTATTTTAAATGTCAGAACTCATGACAGATAATAAGATATGACAAGAACAGTTTAACACTTGGAAACACAAACAATAGGAATTCGACTTACGTCCAGAAGTAGAGAGAGAGCAGTCCACACGTCTGACCAGGTTCCAGAATCTGACCACAACGCATCTCCTCATCGGTATTTAACCTTTGAGGAGCGGAAGTGTTTACCTTGGTCAAGATCAAATATCCTGTTTACGGGTCAACACTCTCGATGTCACAATCGCGGTTCCTTGGCCGAGCCAATCTCAATAAACGGGGAACAAAGATTTGTTTTTCCTGAACTCTTTCGAGTTTTCTGACAAAGTCCCCTTCACCGCCTTCTCACAGTATTCACTTGTAGACGTTCCAGGCAGTTAGAATTCAATTATTTCTGACCAATGGTAATGCATGGAATCTTCTAGATTTTGGTAAATCTTATATATACCGGAGACTGGTTCAGGAGGTTGGGCTACTTCCCCTGCCCTCTCTATTCATACTGCACAACTTCATGTATGCAATGGAAGAAACAAGCAACACACAAAGGAATAGTGATGTCCACGCTAGATCTAACATACAATTACAGCGATGGAGACAATAACTTCCGAATAGGTCGAGAATTTAAACGCATTTTGACTGGATTTTCATGAGAATTTAATTTGAATATTATGTACGAAAAAAATTCCCTGATTTCAATGAAAATTCCCTGACTTTTCCCGGTTGTCCAGAAAGTGGCCACCCTGTTCTAGTAAGTTGAATATACGCCTTATGGTCCATTTTTAATTTCTTTCGAGCACCATAAGAACTTATTCATTGTTAACCTGGATTTCCGGACTGGGTTAGAATATTGGGTAACGGCAAAGCGGATATCCTTGCAAGAAAAAAAAAAAAAATCAGCAACTCACCGCATGTGTTCCGGGTATAAGGTTACTTACCTGGCGTGTGTTGAACAATTGTTTCACAGCCAAAATGCAAAACAATGACTAGGAGAGATTTAACTTTTAAGGGGCAAGTATTTAAAATGCATGTATCTAATACAGATTGGTAGGATACATAAATATTTACGTCGCCACTTTCAGGCCATCGCTCATAAAGCAGCTTCAATTCTCTTCATCCCAAAAAAATAGTTTAGCCCCTTGACTGAACTCTGGGTAATCAGCCTCACTCATCAGCTTCCGAGGGTTCAGTCCCAGATACGATCTTGTCCGGCGTATCAACTCCACCCCAGGCCCGTAGTGCAGCGGGCATTCGAGAACTACGCCTCAAACCCGCCGCATGAGCAATTCAGGCGGTCCTCCTTCTTGAAAAAGACCCGATAGTGTCTGGAACTTCCAATGGTCCGGTTTTACCGAAATAGACTCAAGTCTTGGAAAGTAAGAGCAAGTCGTTCGGCCGTCTGATGATCGTGACCATCGCTGCTGCCATTTCTCTACTATCCAGTCTTGGACTATGTCCTTGCAACGCTCTGGTCTGGACTGTCCGTGTTGTTCCACCTCCAGGGCTAGTCGCAAGGGCTCGTCGGTATCTCCTCTAGGTGAATATTGCGTCTGCAGTAGTACGAGGCGACGGCACCGTCCAAGACTGTCAATGGGCGGGACTCCCGCTAGTACCAGCAGCTAGTACCAGTAGTTATCCGTACTTTTTTTTTTATTGGGTGCCCCTGACCCCCTGAGGGGGGGGGTCGGTCAAATCACCCTAGTTTCGTTGGGGAATAGGTAAACTTCTCCTTTCTCCGTTTATTTACAATTCATACATGTTGCTATGGACGGCTGTGGACCGGCTCGATGGCTACGGTCCATAGTCGTCCTTGGTTTCCTGACGCCTCTTTGCGCCGAGTGAGCTCGAGATTCTTCGGTGGGTTCTGTTCTCCCTACTTCCCGGAGCTATCCGTACTGTACTGAGCTGCCAGGAGGAGCTTGGAAAGCTACGCCCATCTGTCGACGTAGTTCATCTATATAAATAAAGCTGAAACGGGGTTTGTTTGTATGTTTGTTCCAGCATCACGCCCAAACGGCTGGACGGATCTTCATGAAACTTCACATGTAGCATTCTTTTGAGCCCGATTGAATAATAGGCTATGTGGCGTCCCAAAATTTTGAACGGTAGGGGGGGTCGTAAGGGGGGCCTAAGTATATAAATAGTCCTACCTCATTAACGGTTGGTCGGATTGTCACGAAATTTCACATGTAGTATTCTTAAAGGCCAATATGAAAAATATTGTGTGTGGCGTCCCAAAATTTTAAATGGAAGGGGGGGTTGTGGGCGTAGGCCTAAATATAAATATAGTGATAGATCTTTAACGGATGATCAGATTGTCATGAAATTTCACATGTAGTATTCTTAAAGGCCAAATTGAAAAATATTGTGTGTGGCGTCCCAAAATTTTAAATGGGAGGGGGGGTTGAGGGGGGGGGGCTAAGTATAAATATAGAGCTAGCTCATTAACGGTTGATCGTATTGTCACGAAATTTCCCATGTAGTATTCCTGAAGGCCAAATAGAAAAATAAGGTGTGTGGCGTCCCAAAGTTTTGAACGGGTGGGGGGTTTGGGGAGGGGGGGGGGCTAAATATAAATATAGAGCTAGCTCATTAACGGTTGATCGTATTGTCACGAAATTTCCCATGTAGTATTCCTGAAGGGGGGTTGAGGGGGGGGGGGGGGGGGGGGGGGGGCTAAGTATAAATATAGAGCTAGCTCATTAACGGTTGATCGTATTGCCACGAAATTTCCCATGTAGTATTCCTGAAGGCCAAATAAAAAAATAAGGTGTGTGGCGTCCCAAAGTTTTGAACAGGAGGGGGGGTTGTGGGGGGGGCCTAAGTATAAATATAGAGCTAGCTCATTAACGGGTGGTCGCATTGTCACGAAGTTTCACATGTAGAAAAAAAAAAAGGTGTGTGGCGACCCAAAGTTTTGAACGGGAGGGGGGGGGGGGGGGGGGCTAAGTATAAATATAGTGGTAGCTCATTAACGGGTGGTCGTATTGTCATGGAATTTCACATGTAGTATTCTTAAAAGCCAATATAGGGTGTAGAAGTCACAAAATTTTGAACGGGAGGATGGATTGATGGGGGCCTAAGTATAAGTATAGTGATAAGTCATTAACGGATGATCGGATTGTCACGAAATTTCACATGTAGTATTCATAAAGGCCAAATAGAAAAATAGGGTGTTTGACATCAAAAAATTGTGAACGGGAGGGGGGTTATGGGGGTAGGCCTAAATTTGAAGATAGTGATAGGTCATTAACGGATGATTGGATTGTCATGGAATTTCACATGTAGTATTCTTGATGGCCAAATAGAAAAATACACTATGTGACATCTTAAAAATTTGGAGGGGGGGGGGGGGGGGGCTAAGCATAAAAATAATGCTGAATGATTAAAGGGCAATCGGATTGTCATGAATTTCACATGTAGTAGTAGTAACTATGTATTCGCTGTGGGGTTCACTGTTGCAAGACATTTACTAGCTGTGATGCCCAGCGTTCCTAACTATGTAGTATCTATGGGGTCCGCTGTTCCAAAACACTTACTAGCTGTGTTGCCCAGCGTTCCGAACTTCGTACTAGCTGTGGGGTCCGCTGTTGCAAGGCACATACTAGATGTGGTTCCCAGGGTTCCTAACTTCGTACTAGCTGTGGGGTCCGCTGTTGCAAGGCACATACTAGATGTGGTGCTCAGCGTTCCTAACTTCATACTAGCTGTGGGGTCCGCTGTTGCAAGGCACTTACTAGCTGTGTTGCCCAGCGTTCCTAACTTCGTACTAGCTGTGGTGTCCGCTGTTGCAAGGCACATACTAGATGTGGTGCCCAGGGTTCCTAACTTCGTACTAGCTGTGGGGTCCGCTGTTACAAAACACTTACTAGCTGTGTTGCCCAGCGTTCCTAACTTCGTACTAGCTGTGGTGTCAGCTGTTGCAAGGCACAAACTAGATGTGGTGCTCAGCGTTCCTAACTTCATACTAGCTGTGGGGTCCGCTGTTGCAAGGCACAAACTAGATGTGGTGCCCAGGGTTCCTAACTTCGTACTAGCTGTGGTGTCCGCTGTTGCAAGGCACATACTAGATGTGGTGCTCAGCGTTCCTAACTTCGTACTAGCTGTGGGGTCCGCTGTTGCAAGGCACATACTAGATGTGGTGCCCAGGGTTCCTAACTTCGTACTACCTGTGAGGTCCGCTGTTGCAAGGCACATACTAGATGTTGTGCCCAGGGTTCCTTAACTTCGTACTACCTGTGAGGTCCGCTGTTGCAAGGCTCATACTCGCTGTGTTGCCCAGCGTTCCGAACTTCGTACTAGCTGTGGGGTCCGCTGTTGCAAGGCACATACTAGATGTGGTGCTCAGCGTTCCTAACTTCATAATAGCTGTGGTGTCCGCTGTTGAGAGGCACATACTAGATGTGGTGCTCAGCGTTCCTAACTTCGTACTAGCTGTGGTGTCCGCTGTTGCAAGGCACATACTAGATGTGGTGCCCAGGGTTCCTAACTTCGTACTAGCTGTGGTGTCCGCTGTTGCAAGGCACATACTAGATGTGGTGCTCAGCGTTCCGAACTTCGTACTAGCTGTGGGGTCCGCTGTTGCAAGGCACAAACTAGATGTGGTGCCCAGGGTTCCTAACTTCGTACTAGCTGTGGTGTCCGCTGTTGCAAGGCACATACTAGATGTGGTGCTCAGCGTTCCGAACTTCGTACTAGCTGTGGGGTCCGCTGTTGCAAGGCACAAACTAGATGTGGTGCTCAGCGTTCCGAACTTCGTACTACCTGTGGGGTCCGCTGTTGCAAGGCACAAACTAGATGTGGTGCTCAGCGTTCCGAACTTCGTACTAGCTGTGGGGTCCGCTGTTGCAAGGCACATACTAGATGTGGTGCCCAGGGTTCCTAACTTCGTACTAGCTGTGGTGTCCGCTGTTGCAAATTAATACAGCTATGTTGGTAGATAGGCAGCATCCAGAAACGAAGATGGTCAACCAAAGAAGGATTCAGATGTATCGGGAAAGTCCCATCCGAAGGACGACGTGCTCAAAGTTATTTTTATCTTCCCGATTAAAACATCTGACCTAAGTGACTTGGCTAGATTTCTAAATGGCGATCCTGAGCTCGGTAAACTCCATTCTTCAAATTTCTCGCTTTTAAACGGTGTTTAGTATTAATATTTGTTAAAACTGATATACAGATTCAGATATATCGGGGAAGTCCCATCCGAAGGACGACGTGCTCAAATTTTTTTTTAACCTAAGTGAAATTTCAGCTACCCAGGTTTAGATACGTAACATACGACTCATTATCGAGTACCTGACATACGAAAAAGCCCTCGATCATAGCTTAGAGTCCAAACCGAAGGACGACGTGCTCAAGTTATTTTTAACGTAAATGAAATTTCAACTACCCAGGTTTAGATACTAACATACGACTCATTATCGAGTACCCGACATACGAAAAGGCCCTCGATCATAGCTTAAAGTCCAAACCGAAGGACGACGTGCTCAAATTTATTTTTATCTTCCCGATTAAAACATCTGACCTAAGTGACTTGGCTAGATTTCGAAATGGCGATCCTGAGCTCGGTAAACTCCATTCTTCAAATTTCTCGCTTTTAAACGGTTTTTAGTTTTAATATTTGTTAAAACTGATGAACAACCGGGATATCTGAATCCTACACAAAAATTGAAATAAAAATGTTTTTCGAAAAACGTCGGGCTAAATACCATTCTTCAAACTTCCTGCTTTTTAACGGTTTATAGATTTAATATTTGTTAAAACTGATAGACAGATTTAGATATATCGGGAAAGTCCTATCCGAAGGACGACGTGCTCAAGGTTTTTTGAACCTAAGTGAAATTTTAGCTACCTAGGTTTAGTTACATAACATAGGACTCATTATCGAGCACCTGACATACAAAAAGGCCCTCGATCATAGCCTAAAGTTTAATCCGAAGGACGACGTGCTCAAATTTATTTTTATCTTCCCGAATAAAATATCTGACCTAAGTGCCTTGGCTAGATTTCTAAGTGGCGATCCTGAGCTCGATAGACTCCATATGTATGATAAAATAAGTTACCGTTTGGTTTCTACTAACATTATCAAGGAAGAAATGTGGAATATAAGTGGGCTTTGGAGATGGTAGTAGGAAGTTGGCAGGAGTGTTGGGTGATGTCACGTACCCTATGTTGAGCGGAACGTTTAAGTCTATATTAATAAAGCTGAAACGGGGTTTGTGGGTTTGTGTGTTTGTATGTTTGTTCCAGCATCACGCCCATACGGCTGGACGGATTTTTATGAAACTTCACATGTAGCATTCTTTTGAGCCCGATTGAATAATAGGCTATGTCGCGTCCCAAAATTTTGGTCGGGAGGGGGGGTAGTAAGGGGGGCCTAAGTATATAAATAGTGCTAACTCATTAACTAATGGTCGAATTGTCATGAAATTTCACATGTAGTATTTTTAAAAGCCAAAAAGGAAAAAAAGGTGTGTGGCGTCCCAAAGTTTTGAACGGGAGGGGGGTTGTGGGGTAGGCGTAAATTTGAAGATAGTGATAGATCATTTACGGATGATCGGATTGTCATGGAATTTTTTATGTAGTATTCTTGATGGCCAAATAGAAAAATACACTATGTGACATCTTCAAAAATTTAACAGGGGGGGGGGGGGGGGGGAGCAAAGCATAAAAAAATGCTGATTGATTAAAGGGTAATCGGATTGTCATGAATTTCACATGTAGTAGTAACTATGTATTCGCTGTGGGGTCCGCTGTTGCAAGGAACATACTAGCCGTGGTGCCCAGCGTTCCTAACTACGTACTAAATGTGGTGTTCGTCGTCGCAAGGCACATACTAGCTGTGGTGCCCAGCGTTCCTAACTACGTACTAGATGTGGGGTCCGCCGTCAGCGTTCCTAACTTCTTACTAGCTGTGGTGCCCAGCGATGCCAAGTATTCACTAGCTGGGGTTTCCGCCGTTGAAAGGCGCATACTAGCTGTGGTGCCTAGGGGTCTTAAAAACTTACTAGCGTTACTATAGTTGAAGGACTATAAGCCTTATTCATTATGAATAATCGAAAATTATAACATCATGAATGTGGTGTCGAAGGATTGAATAGACTTACAGGAGATATTGAGAGAAAATTCAAAGTTCCCCGGGCAACGCCGGGTATTACTGCTAGTAAAAAATAAATGTAAAATGGGGGCGCTCGAAGTTAAACTTTATTTAACTGACTACTAATAGAGTGGGTGGGCCACAATAAGTGGTGAGGGCTCATTCTGTTCCTAGCTGTGGTCATCCTCTGAACCAACTCTATTTAGTTAGGCCAACATATACCTGAAAAATTGTTTTTCTCAAAATTTCAGATGATTGACAGGAAGTAATTAACATAAACTGAAATGAATTTCGAAAAGCGGAGCCTGAGAACATCCTCTTTTATGGGAACTTTAATAACAGCCGACTTTACGAGGAGGGTAAAAGGGGAAGCTATCAAAGGCCAGACCAAAATGTCAGGGTAACGTTTCCAAAAAAAATTGGGTGAGCATTTAGGTTTTTTTTTCACGTTTATTTTATAACTTATCGGATGTCAACACGTTTTTATTGTATTGAGGGGAAAAAAAACGTAGCGTAGCCAGGATTTCTCCTAGAATGGGGAGGGGGAGAAATTCATGAACATTTTATTGCCTATTCATTACAGCCAAATGTGTCAAATGCTCAAAATTAAATTCATTCGGATTCATTTTATTTTCGTTTTCGTCGCTTCAACTACTCCAGTTAATAGCGACAATCCTTTCGACCAAATTTATTGGATTAGCAGCATTATTACTTTCTTATACCTATATATAAGGGTATTGTAATCGTGCGAAAATCAGAGATCGAGTTTTCAACGGACTCATAACGTAAAATTACTGCATCAGACTACCGAAAAGTAGTTACTGATCAGCGTTCAAGAAATAAACGTCGCTGGTTGTAGAGAAAAATGACATACCATCTTAAAACATCAAGAAACCTATTTTTTTAGACGTTTGCTTGGTTTATGTGAAAACTGTTAATCCTATCGAAAAATTTATTCTCACCAAAAATGTTTCTTATTAAATTCGCAACAATTCAATCATCTCAAATTTGAGGTAAGACCAATACAAACAAAATTATAGAACACCAAAGAATGTACAATTTTCCGAAGGAAATATTTCCAATGTTCAAATTGTAGCGCATAGCAATGAATTTTAAAATATCTTTTTATCATCGGTAATTTGTAATTTAAAAGGAAAAAAAAATTAAGAAAAAATAGAATATATGTGATATGGCAGTAACAGGACAACTCCCTCTTCTCAAAATATTTTCATACTAGCATTACTGGCTATATGAAAGTCACGGCAGAACAAAACTTTCATATACTCAGTAATGCCAGTATGAAATGAATTTGAGAGGAAGAGTGATCTGAACGAAAATTGTTGGTAATGAGAAAGTCCTGTTACGGCCACATAACTTTCTTCGTTTTGTTTTCGGTCCGATCAATATTTAGACTAAAGGGAAAGAATGTTAAAACCTGGAAAGTGAAGCCAGAGCCTGCAACAGAAATGTATATTTATTAGTAAGTACATAATCGGATTGTTGACCAACGGTACCCTTTGTTGTGTGATCTGATCATATTTCTCTGTAATGTTTACAGTTGTTATCACATTACCTAAAGATAACACATCTATCTGATAATGGTATAACTCCAAAAATTTCGAATTTTGGGTTAAGGTAGTAAGCAATGGCGGATCTAAAATTAGGCCCTGTGAGGCTTTTCCTTTGAAGGATACCTCCCCCCAGAAATGTCTGGATGAGTTTAGATGGAGTTCATAGCATATGAAGACTTGGAGAATTGTTCTGTTGGAATACTGAAGGAAAATACACTTCAATGCAGTTATAAATTTATCAATTATTACAGTTATTGTCGTTATAAAAACAAGAAAAAGGAATATAATAAATACAGAATCATCTTATAAAATTACTCAAACAAAAATTAAACATGAATAAAATATCTGTGTTTATCTTCTAGGTATAACATCTTCTCTGGGATGTCTGTCGTAATGTTTTTCCGGCATTTCATTCAGAGGTGTCTAACTTGGTTTGACAAAATTTTGGGAGACAATTCCACGTCTCTTTTTCCGGTCACAATATATCAAAAACAATATTAATCAAAAAAACAAGCTTCAGAAAAATATTTGTTTTAGAACTTAAAAACTTGCTTTTTCCTGCGGTATTTATATTTGAAACATTAATGGTCATTAGGTAAAATAAAAAAAATATTTTTCCTCCCAACAATACTAGTCAGGTTAGATTTTATGACTCATACCCGGGCATTAACTATGGGATCCATATCGCCTACTACCAGAGCGCTATTTCGTCTCTCTGATGAGCCCGACTCTACTATGGGAGTCCTAAATTTGTATCCGTCTAGGGTAGAGGTCTTTAACGAGTACCTAAAATCGTACAGGCTCGGGACCATCATAGCTTATTGTCCCATCCTTAGGACGCGTTGTATAAATTTGTTTTACTTCCCAGATAAAATAAAATAAAGGCCTCGACCGTGTTTTGAACCCGCGATCTTGAGCTTAGTAAGCAAGCAAGCATACCACTGAGCTACCGGCGCTCTCCAGAAACTACTTAGTATGAGGATTCAGAAGTCTCTGAACAGGGCACCTACTGATGTTCAATTTTCAAACCAGAGGATCGAAAAAATTCCGGTGAAAACTGAACATCAAATTTCTTACCGATTACATAACTTTCTCTATACTTTCGTATAGCTGAGGTATATACATATAGTAACCCTCAATTCATTGTAAACACTGTATGGATTATGAGACATGTCATTTACTTTTACCTTCTTTTTTCACTAAAACCATAATATTGCTACACAAGTATAAGGGTCATGTAATATAGTGTTTTATCGTTTGAAAGCTTATTAAATGCACAAGTTTTCTAAATAAAAATTAAGATATACAATACGGACATTTTTTTGAAAAAATGTGAGCTACAGTTTCCCAAAGGAGCTAAATTTTGATTCACCTAAGGTAGTGATAATCAACGAATACCGGACATAGTAGAGGCTCGGGACCATCGCTTAACATCCCTTCCTAAGAAGGGCATGCTCAGTTATTTTCACCTTCTAGATAAAAGACCTAAGGGTCTCGGCCGGGTTTCGAACCCGCGATCTTGAGATCAGCAAGCCCCCTCACTTTTCATCGTTATCTAATTTATATGGTATCTTGATGTACACATTTTTATAAGGTCCTATCATCATATTATGGTCTAACGGATATAAATATTATTATTACAGTAGAAAGACCGGACAGAGCTAGGGTGGAGGCGATGTAGAGTGTCTGGCTTCTGTAGTACAATGGAGTTTCTCATTCTAAAAGAAATAATAAATGAAATTTGATCTCTACAAAATGTATTATGGCTGGAGTGGAGCCCTTAATTGTTCTACCTGGAGGGGTAGTCCCGGGTCTTATCTGGGAAGGACGGCAATCTTGTGGAACAAGATAAGGATGTGTTGAAAGGATCCAAAAACATCTGTCTACAGATAACCATCACACACAATCTGAAACCTTACCTTAGATCGTTTGTTGGAGCGTTATCTGTTCAATACGAAACTGTTAGTAGCTAGTGAGGACCAAGTCCATGGAACACAGGGACATCCAAAAATAAATGACAAAAGAAAAGTACATATGTGTCATTGAATGAAAAACTCATAAATGCATGTAACACAAACATAAACCGATAACGGTTTACTTTTTTTTCTGGAACAACTAGACTCGACTTGAAAGGAGTAAGCAAATATTTTTGCAAATTATCCAGAAAGAAGAAGAAGAATTTATTATAACAGTCGCATTTACAGAGGTACCATTATACAATAAGGTTCCTTAACCATTACCCTTATATACTAAATATAAATCAAAAATAATCAATTAAATTAAAAACAATGCTACTGCTTAAGAGTAAATTTTAAGAAACTTTTGAAGAAAAAAGAAAAAAAAATACAAAGTAACTGAAATGAATAGAAAATAAATTAATAAACATTCAAACACAGGGATTATAAATTAATAAACATTCATAAACAGGTATTATAATTTAAAATTGTGAACGGATATTTTTGTTTCCCTCCCTATTTTCTTTACCAAAACACGTTTTGATTTGTGTCACAGTCAAGTAAAAAGTTTTGAATTAATTATGTAGTTCCAGTAGGAGCTCAACATTTAGGTCTTCATGGATTTGGAGGATGGAGGTGTCCCTCGAGTAGCTACCAAGCAAATGTTTTTAGAAAAGAAGAGAACTAAAAAACTTTTTATATAAAATACGATTTTTTGAGGAGGTCGCCCGGTTTGCGAGGTACATGCCAAAAACCAACCTAAATTGTCGTTTTCCACCAACCTGAAATGTTCGAAACCACATTTTTGTCAATGTCGTTCCTCATTAAATTGCCAATCGCCTACGTGTCCTCAGATTTGAGATAGGACCAATACGAACCAAATTATAGCGCCTCAACCAATCTATAATTAATTTCCGTTTAAAATATTTAAAAAAGTAACGTTTAAATTGTAACTCATAGAAACTTATTTTAAAATATTCATTTTCTAGTAGTGGTTTAGACCTTTTGAATAGTATTTGAGGGAAAATTAAATTTTGTTGGCCTCTTTAGGCCTACTATATTTTTTAAATTTAAATTACAAAAATGTTAAATTAATTTTCCCTCAAATTTTTAAATATATTCTCATCATTGGTAGTTTTTTGTTAAAAAGAATTAAGAAAAAATAAAGAAGAAAATGTATGAGACGTGGCCGTCACTCATTATACCAACAATTTTGCAGATAATGAAATTATAGATTATTTTTTGTCATTTGTACAAAGAATTAATCGTTATCCATTTTCTATTTGATGGTTTGGCTTTGAGATAATGTTGCATTATATTTGATATATATTATTGCTGTTGTTTCCTTAATTATTTATTTTTACTTCCTCAACTATAAGAATTTATGTAATAGCTCTGAAATTCGATGTTGATTTTTCACCGGAATTTCATGTTTTCCGACCCCCAAAAATTAAAAAAAAAACAGTCTGTGCGTGTTTGTGATATGATAACTCCCGTTAGAATGGATGTAACGCTGAAATCTTATCGAATAGGATGAGAAGTGGAATTATAGGAGAGAGGATAGAATCATAAACCCCAATAACTGACGACGTAATGAATGTATCGACATGAAATTTGATACGTGTATTCAGAACTCCATAAGGACGACACCTATTGATCTTCATCCAAATCGGCAAAAGGCAAGAGGGGATTAGGGAGAAGGCTCAACACAAAAACGCACAGACCGCAAAAATGGATTCGGATCTGGATTTTTATTATTGTTTTGGAGAAAGGCGAAAATTTAATTGATTAATTCCTGCCAAATAGTAATGAGTCAAGAATGTTTTATTAAGAAAATGAAGAGGGTAATTATAATAGCCGTTGTAATAAATAAATCGGCACAAAATATCATATGTAAATTTAAATCCCCGTTAGTCACTTTTGAACTTTGTGGTGACGATGGCGTAAACCGAAACTAGTACACGTTTTATGTATATATTTTTGTGGAATTAGACTATAAATAAAACTTAAAACAAGTTCTTTTTTTTCATTTTATTTATTTTACAATCTGTACAAAAACATTAACAATAAGCAGAAAATTCACAAAAACACTATTCGCGGAGGAATAGCTAACCCCGGGATAGGGCCTCTCTCCTGGAGGCTGGAAGAGAGGCACACTACCAGGAGGACGGAGGTGCGGTGGACAGGAAGCTACCCACTCTGCCAGTTGGAGCCACCCAGAGAGATAGCCTTAGCCACATTATGTCACCCTATCTACTATAATAATAGTTGTGCTGGCGCTAAAGGCCTCTGCAGTCGATGCGCCTAATAAATCGATGAAAAATAAAAAAAATAAGCAGAAGTGATGACAATAAGAATACATGATAAAATAATAAGTACTACAAAATATTTATAACATAATAAGAAGGAAAAAGAAATGAATAATCACGAAATAATAGCAAATATATACAAAAATACGTAGAATATGTACTAAATCAATGGTATTAGATGAATAAACAGAAACCATAAATTAAAAGAGATAAACCAAATAAAATTAAAAAATAAGTAAATAAATAAAAATAAAAATATAAGTTACTCGACGAGGACAGCACCAGATGGACTCCCGCCCACTGCCATATAGCACTCTCCAACTAGTGGAGAGGGGAGGAGGCGGCGGGAGACCAGCGCTGACCCTCCCACCACACTGCCCAACCATCCACTGTCCAATTATTAAGTAGGAAAACGAAGAGGAGGGAAGAATAAATAATATTATTAGTTTAAGTGCTTAAACTCTATTGTAACGAGTTGTAACTTTAATACAACAAAAGCTCATTGAGGGATCATCTCTTTCAGATAAGTGGAGCACATGAACTGAAGGACAGGGAGGCCGTCCTTGTGGTCTAACATAAAGATGAGACGTTAGGAGAGTGGTTAGCGACCATTGTGTAGGCGGTGTTGGTGTCTGGGTGCCGGGTGTTGCAGGCAGGTGGACCTCGCTCACCACATGTAAGGACAGATGCCTTCGTGGTCCACCTTCCCTCATCAGGCCACCCACCCTTCGTGGTTCACCTTCCCTCATCAGGCCACCCGCCCTTCGTGCTCCACCTTCCCTCATCAGGCCACCCACCCTTCGTGGTTCACCTTCCCTCATCAGGCCACCCACCCTTCGTGGTTCACCTTCCCTCATCAGGCCACCCGCCCTTCGTGGTCCACCTTCCCTCATCAGGCCACCCACCCTTCGTGGTCCACTTTCCCTCAACAGGCCACCCACCCTCTAGTCAAACCTAGAAAATTTTAGTCTATCAAATAATGGTCAATGACATTGACCAGATCAACAAATTCTTAAATAAAAAGTAAGATATGACGTCTCCCCACAGTATTATTTGTGACCAGAACCAATTTTCAAAGCAACTGCGTCATCGTCAGTGGTAAATCTATGAATACATGTAAAATATAAATATGGGAAAGGTTTGCCTAGTTACTCTCTCATTTTTATATGTTATGTGTATTCATAGATGTGCCACTGATGACGTAGTTGCTTTCAAAATTGGTTTAATCGCTAATAATACCGTGATAAGACGAACACTCAAATTTTGAACATCGGACCCCCACAGAATTAAACTGTAAAACTACACAGACCGAGGTGCATCGTGTTGTCTGCTTATCATCCCAGAACAACTTTCCAGATCCTAATAATAATATTTATTTCCGTAAACCATAACATGGTAAATGGATACATCATACAATCAAAATAGAATTTAAATTATATACATCATCCGATATTGAATCTTAGAATATAAACACAAATGAGATGAATAATTATTATTTTTTTTAAATAATAGAAGATTAATAATGAATATAATATATTCATTATTAATCTTCTATTATATTATAATTATACTAGCATACTTCCCCAACGATGGCTTAAGCGTCAATGGCCTAGAGATCTCCTTACCAGCAGCAGTGACAGTGATTAGTTACAAATGAGAGGAAATCAGTGACTAGGGAGTGTCACCACTGGGTGATTTCTCCCCTCTTGACATTGCCATTATCTCTCTATAAGCACATTTGCTTGTTGTATTTATTTTTATACAGTTGTAAATATCTGTTTGTAAATTAAAAAAAAAAAAATTATATACACCATCCGATATTGAATCTTAGAATATAAACACATATGAGATGAATAATAATTATCTCTAAAAAAATAATAGAAAATTAATAATGAATACACAATTCCAAATATTAATACATAATAAGTTTTTTTTATGTACATTTTTAAGAATTATAAATATTTTATTCTTCAGGTCACAAAGATCAAAATACACTTGAGAGTAAGATGTTGGACAAGATTTCTCATAAAAATAAAAGTAGTTTTAATAAATTTTAAATCCATTTTTTTTTTGTTCATTTGCTTGATTTATGCACAAACAGTTAGTCCTATCGAAAAATTGGTTCCCAACAAAAATTTTCCTAATAAAATTTCCAATCGCTAATGTATTCTCAAGTTTGACGTAGGATCAATACGACCAACGTTGTAGAGATCCAAAGCATATAAAACACATTTCTATAGGAAATATTTCTAAGTATTGTTTAGATTGTAACGCGTAACAATGAACTTTAATACATGGTTTTATTATTGGTAGTTTTTTTTTTTTTTTTTTTTTTTTTAATTAAAAAGGATAACAGGACTTTCTTATACCAAACATGTTTTTACAGAACACCTTCCCTCCCCTCTCTCAAAACTAGTTCATCCTGGCTTTATTGGGTATAAGAAAATCGCTTTCTATACAATGGAACAAACCGTTGACACTAACATGTTACTTTCATATACCCAATTAACGCCAGTTTGAAGTGATAGTGAAAGGAAGGGGGAGTGATCTGTAAAAATGTGTTTGGTATAAGGCGTTATGGACACATCACTCTATCGTTGTGCTAAAAGTATCGCATCTCTGAAGCTCATGTTTCATGCCAATAAAAAAGCAACCGTACTCATATTTTAAAAATCAAATGTGAATCATTAGTACACAATTTTGAAATCCTTCCCTGTTTTGAATTCTAAAATTATTCATTATATTTTTTATATTTCATATAAAACGCTCGGTCTTCTCCTATGTTTTCGTAGTTAAAACAATCTTATTTGCTGCAGCACATACAAATAACAGTTCTTGAAGCCACTTTTGTATATGATTAAGTCTACAATAGACAAGTTTTGTCTCAATACTTTTTTTACTTAAGACCATTTGAAAGTATAAAGTATTTATAAGACTTAGTTAATGAATGTCGGAGACACATCTGTAAATCCTCTTTAGGTACAGGTATATTTCACATATTTCCTTTTACAAATTAAAATGAATATTTATTGAAAAAAATTAAAATAGTCATTACAGCACTTTCTTATACCAACTGCAATACAGATCGCTCTCTAATTCATTACATTTGGCATAACTTACTGGTCGATATAAGAAAATCACTCACAATTATGCTTTACAGGGAAACAAAGCTGTTGTGCCAACGCGCCTTATATATGAGAGTATTGAGTGATTTGTAGCGTGGTTGGTGTAAGAAAAATCTGTAATGGGCACATCACATAAATTTTTTTCATCATTTTCATACAAAACAAAAATTTCAATAAAAAAATTTAATAATTCGATTCTACGCAATACAATTGAATTACTTTGAAATATTTACTATGGAAAATTATTTTACATTCTTTGAGGCGCTGTAACTTTCGTCGTATTCGTCCTATCTTAAACCAAAAGACACATTAGATATTGAAAATAAGAAATATTTATGGTAAGGTGCAATTTTTCCATAGGACTAACCGTTTTCAGAAAAATCAAGGAAACGTCTAAAAAAATAAGTTTCAAAACCACATTTCAGGACTATTTTCGGCATATATTCGAAAATTATTGGCATAAGTTTATATTTTTCTGGGTTTGAACGAATGGAGAGCTGCTTATAACTTTGATGTATACACTCTGTTGTTTACAATACTTGTTTTGACGATTTGGAAAAACAATTTTAGATAGTGTGTCACCTTTTGGGAATGCCAGATTGGCAGTTTTAGTATTGGTTTACTAACTTCTAAATTTTACTTCCTCAGCTACACGAAGTATAGGAGAAGTTATGTAATCCGTCAAAAATAAACCGCATCCAAAACTTCCACTTCAAAAGTCCTCCGTCGAATTGTAAATGCTCCCTTCTCTGTCACCAATATTACTCCATGAAGACCTTATCATCCCAACCGTCCAGGAACTAATCCTATCCCGATTCTTAATCTTCTACGATAAACTTTCATCCCATCCTAATCTTTTCCATAAGTATATTCTATCCTCTCAATCTCATTCTGACAATCCTCCACGTCAGCTGAATAGGAGATGGCCTCGAGATCAAAATGAAATTTGAACATTTTAGAATTTTCTAGCGAGTGTTGGCGCTGGCTGACCTCCCATCTTGTTGTGACATACAATTATTCATGTAAATAGTTAACCTATTTGTTTATTATACCTATTTGTATATAGATTGCAAATAAATAAAGAAAAAAATAACAATATTATCTTCAAAGACGAAAAGAGTATTAACTGCTGATGATTTTCATTTGATAATTTAGACATCGTTTTGAAATTTAAAATAGTTGTTTTAGACGCATTCAACAATAACTCATTGATTAATAGTCATTTGGATAACGTTTCAAGAGCTTTAGAAATGGATTCAATCAATGAGGTTGGATTTTTAGTCGTCAAAAGAATATTAAATATAAATAACATCTGCACAGGCCCGATGTAACGCGTTTTATATAACTAAATCGTTAATGTATGAGAGGTCGGAAAACATGAAATTCCGTTGAAAACTACGCACCGAATTTCTGAAGGATTACATCTCCCTTAGACTACGAAGTAAAAGGGTATAATATCATATTATATTACTACATAAAATATCGCATAATACATTAAATACAGTATATAATAAAATATCACATAATACATCAATTACAGTATGTAATAGAATATCAGATAATACATTAAACACAGTATATAATAACATTATTGTAGAGTTGAGAAGATTCAAACCTCGTCAGATGGCCGGGACTAGTGCAATTTGAATAACAAAATCCAATACAAATATTGCGCCAATTCCGGCCGACTGAACTCGGCCACTACATTAAGGGCGGCAGGTGCTCAAGGTGAGATGAGAGTCTGTCCTGGGGTTGTGTATACTCCAGACCTGAAATAGGCCGGGACAAGTGCAATATTGGACCAACAATTTTGCAACCGATCCCGTCCTATCTCAAGAAAGGCTTCTTGCAAGACGTCTGTCGAACAACGTTGAAACCGCGCCCTCGTACTCTGAAAAGAAACAAGAAAAACATTAATTATTTAATTTAGTTTTATAAATAAATTATTTATTGCCACTAAAACACAATCAAAACTGTTTTACTTCCCCAGTTATATTATAATAAAATATAGGTTCGCAGGAGCATAAAAAATATACACCCAACTTACAAATACATATTCAATAACCCCTTTCAGAGTCTCAGATACATTAAAATCAAATCTTAGATCATATAAAGTGACCAGAAGATGAGTCTGTTCATTATTGTATTTGTTCCCAACGTTTAGGTAATTTTTAGAGGATTTTATATCCTTGATTTGAGACCAAACAGTATAATGTTCACTAGATGTAGGTACAGTTTGAAACGAACAAATTGGCCATCGGCCTCCGCAACAATTATTTTGACGTTTCGTCATTATGGGCTACATGTATTTAAAAAATTTTTAGCAATCGTTCTTCTACAGAATCAGAAAAAAGGCGAGTGGGGTCCAGATGGACCCCACCTGGTGATAGAAGTCCTAGAATTTCACTTTTTGGTGCGGTTAGCTACGACGGTGAAATCGGCTGGAAAGGTTATGGCCACAGTTTTTTGGGATGCACGCGTAATTATTTACATCGATTACTTGGAAAAAGGAAATACAATAACTGGAGAGTATTATGCGTCGTTATTGCACCGGTTGAATGAAGAAATCAAAATTAAACGTCATTTGAAAAAGATAAAAGTCCTCTTTCATCAAGACAATGCACGGGTGCACACCTGTGCAGTTTCAATGGCTAAATTCGTGGAATTAAAGTTCGAATTGTTACAACATCCACCGTATTCGCCAGATTTGGCCCCCAGTGTCCTTCTTATTTGGAAACTTGAAAAAATGGCTCGGCGGACAACGGTTCGGGACGAACGAGATCATCGCCCAAACAGATGCCTATTTTGAGGACCTTCCGAAATCTTACTTTTTGGACGGGTTAAAAAAGTTGGAAAAACGCTTAGAAAAGTGTTTAGAGCTAAAAGGAGATTATGTTGAAAAATATAAAAAAATCTACCCAAAATACTTACGACCCTCCTCGTATTAGGTCTATTACTATGGAACAATTTTAATTTATTTCTATATTGCGAGGTACAAAACGTTCTCAAATTTTTTAGCGTTAACATTTTGCTGAAAATCTGAGGGTGTTGGCGACAAGTTACCCCCCATCCGGATGTTTTTAGTTAATAAGACCATATTGCGCAAGTGCATAAGGAGTAAAGTACGAAAAAAAAAAATATATCAACTCTGGGTTGTGTTCAACACAAAAGGGAAACGTTTCCAAGAATGTTAGCCAAACAAATTGGAACAAGTTTTCTTTTATCCATAATAATCAGTTGATCAAATTACATCCCCGAATGCAGCTAATACTGTCAGAAGGTCGTCCTCTTCCCTCCTCTCTCGTCTCAACTACGGTGTAATACGAGGCTGCACAAAATGCACAATTTTCAGGGCTTATTGATTGGCGCTAAAATATTGCCAAAGAGGTCATCATTTAAAAGTGGATCATATTCCCTGGTAACACAAAAGAATTACTGTTCTGCAGCATTCCGCACAAAACTTGCGCGATACAATTTTTTGGAAAATCCAAATTTGAGGAGGCTAGCGTCAAGTTGGCCCCCATATTTAATTATTCAAAAACACTGAAGTGCGAAGCAGCACAAACTTGGCCCCCATATTTAATTATTCAAAAACACTGAAGTGCGAAGCAGCACAAACGAAATCATCAGCACAAACCGAGCACAATCGATTCCATTTGAAATAATTTCAGAAAGCTAAAGTGGGGGGGGGGGGGGGGGGGGGGGGGGCTAACTTGACGCACCAATACAACAGTAGGGATTAGTATACGAATGATAATGGGAGAATGTGAACAACGATCTTAGTGAACTGTTGACGTTCACCAAATTGGGATGAATCACATCTATTTCAGGTCAATGATGTTCAGTTCACCAGTCACCGACATGAACATCCATCTACACAGTTCATATATGAACAGTGGAACCTCGGTTATCCGACTATATATTGGGTATATTTGTAGTTTTGAATAACCAGCAGCATGAATAATTCAACTTCTAAATCTTCTTCTGAATTTTCATACTAAATGTTGTCTCCATTAATTCATTATATCGGCGATTATTAAGGATTTTCAGTCCAGCCATCCTCTTCTGATACCCCTCGCCATCGGTCGATTTCACTGAAAATAGAAAGTATGGTATTAAAATATAAAAATAAAAAAAATAAATATCAATTAAATTGGCAAATATATTAGTTTTTGTGTAAAGCCAACCCCCACACCCTGTTTTCCTTTGACCAATTTGATTAAAAATCAATAGTTGTTGGGCCTTAGGGGTTCTAAATACACATAAAAAAGTCGGTGAATCACCGGCTATGTTCTTCCCCAGCACGAATCAATCAACTGGACGTTTCTGCTCTTTCAAAGCCAAAGACCCCCTTCTCCTTCAGCTGATACCGCAGAAAAAGTGTCGTCCTTTTAGGGTTTTGAATTTACATATGAAAAAATTTCTTGTCAATACATTCATTACAACGGCTGTTATTAGAGTTTTTTTTTGTCAAGCCTCACCCTTTTTCATTTTTAGATCAAGAGGAGGGAAAACATGAAAGTTGAAAACTCCGCATCGAATTTCTGACCTATTACATAACTTCCCCAATACTTTGTAAAGCTGAAAGTAAAATTTCGTGTCGATACATTCATTCTATCGGGAGTTCGGAGATACACACACATTTTACTTCGCCATCAAGTATAGGGCGTTATGTAATCGTTCAAAAATGTGATTGGATTAAAAAAATGTATGATACCCCATAAAAATGGTAACAATTAATTTTCCGGGAAATCATCCGAAGGGAAGGGGGGCCATAGATGAGGGACACGACGTAAATACAATAGACTCTCGCTTATCCGGCGTTCTGTTAGCCGGCGAGCTCCCTTATCCGGCGCTCGCAAAATAATATCAAATTTGTTAAACTAAAATTAACATTCAATTATTAGATTATCAATTATATGAGCCACGTGTATTTAGGAGCACATAATAATTCCGTAACTCACGAATCTTTTATGTATTTTAATTGTACATACATATGTATGTACATTGTATTTATAATGAAGGGAACGCTAATACAATATTTTATTACTTCACTTAATTAAACGCAGATTTCAAAATATCTTTTTAATGCTTGGATAAATGTATGTACATATGTACGTACATATAATAAATCAATGTTCAGTATGTACATATTTGTCAATTTAATAAATGTTATCAACAAAATACATAGGTACGTGTTTTATTTCTTAGCTAAAAACACTTTTTTTATACTTTATCTATATATATTTTCTCATTAATTAATGATTTCCGTTATCCGGAGTTTTCTGTTATCCGGCGTCACGTAGGTCCCGCCAACGCCGGATAAGGGAAAGTCCACTGTACTCAAATAATTGTCGTATGGACACAAAATTTAGTGTGAGTATTCAGAAGCCGTATGTAAGTCAAATATTGATTTATATAAGCCAAACAAACAGTGACTGGAGGCAGAACTAAACCGTAGTTTCATTAATAATGTTCTGATATATATTATATTCCAAATAATATAGATTATATTCCAAATAATATATATTATATTCCAAATATTCAATGTTTGTTAAGATGTTGTGATAAAAACTTGATTGCTACCACATTTCCTGTAGAAATTTGATCTCTTTTGTTTATTTAAATTTTGATTTCTACAGTAGTTTGCCGAAAATTGCCCTAAAAAAATATAATCAATAATTTAAGACGTGCAATTTTTAAGAAAGTACACGTATACAACGAAAAAAATTCAATTTAACAAACTTTACACTTGGATTCACAAAGAGATACCAATTTTTAAATAATTTTAAATAATATTAATTTCTAATCCAAAGGTTTTTTAAATGATACTACTGGGACAACAGGGAAGATGAATAGAATAGAATTTGAAGAGGACAAATAATTGGGTTATTATCTATATTTACATATTTAAATTTTAAAAAAACTTAACATTTGAACAAACAAAACAAAAATTTACAATGGCACAAAAACATTAAATTAATACTTAAAAAACTATTTCTTTTTTTTTTTTTATTTGGGCATATTGAAAAATATATATTATTAATTGTACCTTCTTGACGCCTCTACCACAGAAACCAGACCCCGTCAACTCTTCACACTTTAATTCCACCCCAGTCAACTTTCATCTAATTGTTCAACTTCATTTTTATTTAAAACATATCAAAACCACATGCACCGTTTTAGAGCTAGCTCACGACTCCATTACATTTAACACTATATCACAGCTGTTTTTTTATATGTTTTCTTGTTTTGTTTCTCAAACACCTTGATATATATCTAATATATATATGATATTAGATTATAATAAAAAAAATTACCTCTTTTCATTAAAATATTCATTAAAAAAATGTTCCGTAGTGTACATCACAATGTAATCTTGTGGTAGATATGACAGATGTTTGTCGATATAAGGAACTCACTCAGATAACGGGCAGGGGATGGCTGATGGTGGTCTCAATGGAGGCCATTATTATATATACAGGATTTTAATACCAACTAGCGGCTCACCCGGCGTTGCCCGGCAGTAATTCTTATACAGTACTTTCCCTTATCCGGCGTTCTGTTAACCGGCGCGCTCCCTTATCAGGCGCTCGCAAAATAATATCAAATTTGTTAAACTAAAATTAACATTCAATTATTAGATTATCAATTATATGAGCCACATGTATTTACGAGCACATAATAATTCCGTAACTCACAAATCTTTTATGTATTTTTATTGTACATACATATGTACATTGTATTTATAATGAAGGGAACGCTAATATAATATTTTATTACTTCACTAATATCCTATAAATAAATTATAATAATGTTGAAAATCAAACATTTATAAAAAATGTTTCCTAGAATAGAAAAACGTAAGGTACCGTCCCGCCCGTGGCACAACAATATCGTCTTATCGGGAAATGAACACTTAACTAGTAAAGTCAAAGCTTAATTTTTTCCCACAGAAACCCTTCAAAATATATTTTCAATGCTTGGATAAATATATGTACATATGTACGTACATATAATAAATCAATAAATTTGTACATATTTGTCAATTTAATAAATGTTTTCAACAGAATACATACGTGTTTTATTACTTAGCTCACCTAAAGACATTTCTTTATGCTTTAATTGATACCTATATTTTTTCTCATTAATTGATAATTTCCGTTATCCGGCGTTTTCTGTTATCCGGTGTCACGTCGGACCCGGCAACGCCGGATAATTGAGAGTCTACTGTATTATACTATTCTACCTGAAGTGACTACTTGCAAAAAAAATATATATAAAACATCTCCCCAGGACAAATGATCAATTAAGTCTTCACTCTCTTCCCAGAAACAATACATTCATTACAAAGGCAGTTATAAGAGTTTTTGTGTTAAGCCCCACTTCTACTACCTCCCCTTCTTCTTTGGCTGAAAATCAATAGGTGTCGTCCTTTTGGGGTCCTGGATACAGAATTAATTGTATTGAAAATTCAAACTCACACATATAGAGGACTTTGTTTTTCATCTTTGGAATGAAGAAGTAGGAAAATGAAATTCCGATAAAAACAATATCGGATTACTAACAGACTACAAAACTTCTCTTATACATTGATTACATGGGGAAGTAAAAGTGATATGTATTGTCCATATGGGCTTTCGAACGTGAAACGTCTCTCATTTCGGTCAGTATGATGTATAAAAAAAATAGACACATTAAAATGATTAAATTATAAACATTAAAAAATTAATTATATTTATTTTTATATAAAAAGCAAAATTTTAAAACAAATGAGTAAAAAAAAAAAAGGCATCAGCTGTTTTTTTTTAGTGTGGAGAGTCGAGGCCTGAGGTTCAATGGCGACGGTCTGAGTGAAGATGGACAGTGGTGTTTAGGCTTAAGATGCAATGAACTAAATAGGAGTAAATTGGCGGTGAAATTGTTCCAAAAAGAAGGTACTTTTATTTGTTTATATGTACAGGATATATGCCCAGAAATATATAACACAATCTTAAAAAAATGGCGAAAATATAAAACAAAAAAGATTGAATTAGTTTTTAAGAGTTTTCTTTTAATTTTTGTTTGTTTCCATGTTTAGTTTAATTTTAATAATGTAAATTTGAGAAAATAAACCCCATATTTGTTCTCAAAAATTCTATTCTATTCATTTTCTCTGTTGCCCCAGTAAGATTATTTGAAAACCTTTGGATTAGATATAATATTATTTAAAATTATTTAAAAAATGGCACTTCTTTAGAAATCCAAGTGAAAAGTTTGTAGATTGCATTTTCTTTAATACGTGCACTTTCTTAAAAATTGCACGTCTCGAACTTTTGATACTTTTTTAGGGCCCTTTTCGAAAAACTACTGTAGAAATCAAAATTTAGTAAAAGAAAAGAGACAAAATTTCTACAGAACATGTGGTAATTTATTGTTTTGTTTTAATTATTATTTCATTTGTTTAATTTTATTAATGATTTATCTAATTATTATTTGTTTAGTTTTACATAACACTTAAACATTTTTTACCACAGTAAGGGGTCGCTTGCTAAAACCGCATGTAACTTAAACATATAACACTAATATGAGTAGCTTATATCTTTGCAACAGTACTACCCGCGTGTCATACTTTGGTATCGTTGTGTAGAGAAAATAAGTAATTATTCGCGCCACGCATGACGCAAACGGAGCTAAATTTAGCCATGCGCGCGGCGTTCACAGAGGCGTAGCTCGGACATACATTTGTCGATCCAAACTGAAATGGTCGCGTTTGAGAGATCTCACTCTGCCGTAGTAGGTATAATCCATCAAACTCAAACCGGTGCTCTTCAGGAGTTGTAAGGCCTACTTGAGTGTATTTTGACGGTTGGTCGGCTACGGCACCCCCGCGTTCGACACGATGTGTATTTGGTTACGTTATATCTGTACCCTAGTGCCCATACTCCCCCTGCAGCACGCACAAGACGTTTCACGTACCCCACTGCGACCGCGTCCCCGATACACCCTGTGTTTTTTAGATTTAAAATTTCGTTTTGAAACATTCATTCGGCAGTCATTATAGTTTTTGCGTTAAGCTTCCCCCTAATCCTCCCCTCCCCTTTGGTCGATTTGACTGAAAATTAATAAGTGTCGTTCATATGAGCTTCTGGATAAACATAAAAAATCTTGTGTAGATACATTTATTCTACCGGGAGTTCATCAAAAAATCATGTTTACAGACACACACTATTTTTCTTAATTTTGAATCAGAGGTCGAAAAACATGATTTCCGGTGAAAATTCAACTTCGAATTCCGGACCGATTATATAACTTCCCCAATACGTCGCGTAGAGCTGGAGAAGTAAAAATACGTACTGTCTTAAAACTGGTGAGGCCTATGATTACTTTCATAACCTGTAATGCCAGTTTGAAATGATCTGTAAAAACGTGGTTGGTAAAAGAGTCCTATTATGGCCATATATTCATATTTTTTTTTTCAAAAGTGACGTAAGGAGGGAAGTTGGGATGAGTCAAACATTTAGGAGACCGGAAACTATTAGTTTAGTCAGTCAGTACACAAAGAAGATAGAACAACAACTCGATTATTTGTTGATTGGTGACCTATGACTAGCGGTGATCGATCTAATAAGAACGAGTATTGTTCGACTATATCGATATCTCGACTTAGTAGCTCAAGACATTTCCTATCAGTTACTTTTTTCAATGGGACATTCATAATACTGTAAACAGCTGATAAAATATGTTGGAATAGGGCGCCTCAAGACTCGAGAATGCAAATATAAGAAATACTGCACTTGAAGGGGAAAATAATTTTTAAAAAAAAACATTCAGACAAGAGAATATGTAAAAATTCATCGGTAAATCAGGATCAATTTACTTCCCCACAACGAATGAATCAATTATTTTTTGCTCATACTCCAAAATCTGTCAACGGTTTGGGCTAATAATCAATATTTGACTTCGAGGGCTCCGGGAGCTCCTGATTGGGCGAAAAAACCATGTGTAACAGCAACATGTGTCATAATAACCAACTAAACAAATAATATAGGTAAGTACCTACCTAATTGGATACAATAGTTGGGCCGGAAATTGTTCACAAAACTGACTCCATCCCCTGCTTAATTATAGATAATTATTATGGAAGTCTATGGGATTATCTTTAGATGAACTGGAACGAAATAGTAAGTACTTTAGTAATTCATAAGTTGTTTATGCCGCTAGAGGGCGCCGGGGATAGCGTGCTAGACTACTAAGCTCAAGATCGCGGGTTCGAAAATCGGCCGAGGCCCTTCAGTTTTTTTATTTGGGAGGTAAAAGCTTTGAGCACGCAATCCTTCGGATGACGCTAACTGAAAGTCCCTAGCCTGTGCGATGTAACTAAACCTGGGTAGGCACAGTAGAGTCGGGTTTCATGTCGACCAGTGCGGTGAAAGAACGTTCCTCTCAGGTCGCTAGGCCGGTAGCTCAGCGGCTAGCCGAATGAGCTCAAGATCGCGAAGTAAAAACGTTGAGCACGCCCTCCTTCGAATGACTAAGACGTTAAGCGATGCGTCCCTAGCCTGTGAGATTTCAGGTTTTCGTTAAAGACAAAATTAGAGACTCGAGAGTAGAGATAAAAAGGATAAGAGGACTGTATGCTCAGGTCCCTAGGTATATATGGTAGGGGATAAATAATATATTATATCAAATATATACTTATGTATCATAGCATAGTTAAGTAATGTCTTCATTGCTGTAGGTGGTCTCAAAATTTCCCAGGTCTGTAGAGCCTAAGTTATAATTATATCCCTAACAATAAGAATAATTACTGTCCGTCTGTCTTTACGCACTGAGAGGCAAGGGAGAAAAGGATTCGGAAAAGAGAACAATGCCTTCAATCTCAGGGATTTTTTTAAGGTCCAAAATAATATTTTTTTGAATTCATATTAATAAGAACTGACAACTGTGAGTGTCCAAATAAAATATATATGTGATATTGCACTACAGGACTTTCTTATACCAACCACGCTTACAGGTCACTCTCTTTCCCCCCTCCTCCACATATATTTTTTTTTTTCTATATTTATCATTTTTTATGAAAACTACCATAAATACGTTGCTACGCGAAACAATTTACAAGAAATTTTTTAAATATTTCCTAAGGATTTATAGGAAGTTAAGCGATAGTCGCGAGCTACTCGTTAAAGACCTAGGTGAATAAAAAATTTAGGGTAGGCAAAATTTAGGACTACCACAGTAGAGTCGGGCTCATGTCCACCAGAGTGACGAAAGAGCGCTCTGGTAGTAGACGATATGACCTCGTAGCTATGCGCGCCACAATTTGAAATATAATTTCATAGAACGGGTGAAATCAAATAATTTATTCTATCGAATAAAATTATTGAAAAATATTCGGATTAAATAGTTAAATTACATTAATATTCGAAAATTTTTGACAGGTACATTTATCAAACTGGAATTTTGACAATGAATTTGAATTCAGCTATCTCCAAAACCTATAAAATCAGATCACGGATGGAATTTTTGAAAAAATTGTTATTAGTTGAAACAAATTAGTTTTTTGACAACTGTAACTGTCAAAACTTGATTTTGACAACAAATTTGAAATCAGCTACCTCTAAAACCTAAAAAATCACATCACGGATGGATTTTTTGAGAAAATTGTTTATTAGTTAAAATTAATGACAGTTTTTTGACATCAAATTTGAATTCAGCGACCCCCAAAACGTAAAATTATGAAATTTCAGAAAAATTCATTTGAGGCATCAAAAGTTACGCTCTAAAGTCTCTCGAAGCGCAAAATCCCCATTTAAACTTTTAACACCTTACAGGCACGGGTTAATATGGTCAAAAAAATCTGAAAAAATACAGGGGTCATTTTTTTAACATTCTAAACAAAATTCCGGGTGGATGCCGGAGAAATTTAAACTTTTTCAAAATAAGGGCCACCCTAATATACTTATATAATTTCAATTTACAGACACACGAAAGGAAACACAGACTGTGTGGAGGAGAGCCAGAGACGGCCCCAGAATGAGAGAGACCTAACGTAGTTAGTTACACTAATCAATATAAAGAAGTCCTGACTCATTAGGTTTTTATCTCTGTCAAGGCTAGGCTAGACACAGTCATAATCAGCCCAACTTCTGTCTCACGCTACATATCACATCACATGTGATAAATATACCTACCTACATACCTCTTGGCAAAGAAGAATCTCTCATTTAACGTTAAATGGTAAGAAAGTATCAAATGAAAGTCAGAAGTTCGGAAAATGAAAGTGAAAATCTGTAAAATTGTTTAGCAAACAGAGACCCAGATAGCTTTTCCTGGTAAAGTACAGTAGTACCTCGATTAACCGACACGGTATGATTCTGAAAAAGCAACACAAGAAAGGGTAAAGAGTGGCTCTTTCAAAAGAAGCCGACAGATCTTCAATGCACGTAACGCCTGAAGCCTGCAGCAGCATTCTTTCTTGTGCAGATATAAACCTTTTTTTCTCTACTCTCAAGATCTACCTACAATTTACTTCTTCAGCTTTACAAAGTAGAGGGGAAGTCATGTAATCAGTCAGAATTATGTGTTTTAAGCAAAATTTAATGTTTTCTGATCATCTGTTTTAAAATGAGAAGAAAAAAATCCTATCTGTCAGTGAACACGATTACTCCCGACAGAATTCTTCTATCGACACGAAATTGAACATATGTATCCAAAACTTCATAAAGACGACAGCTATTAATTTTCAGCCAAATCGGGTAAAGAAATGGGGAGGGGAGACCAGAGGGGAGGGGATGAACTCCGCGTAATAACCCTTTCATTTGGGCAGTGTTCTCAATCATATTATTATTTAAAATATTTGTTTACCTTTCTTACATCTTCAGTACAAAAAAGTATTGTAATCGTGCAAAAATTTTAAAATAGGTTAGGTTAGGTTTAATGACTCATGCCCGAGCTTTAACTACGAGGTCATATCACCTACTACCAGAGCGCTCTTTCGTCACTCTGGTGGACATGAGCCCGACTCTACTATGGGAGTCCTAAATTTTGCCTACCCTAAATTTTTATTCACCTAGGGTAGTGGTCTTTAACGAGTACCTGATATCGTACAGGCTCGGGACCATCGCTTAACGTCCCATCCGAAGGACGGCGTGCTTAAGTTTGTTTTACCTCCCAGATAAAATAAACTAAGGGCCTCGATCGGGTTACGAACCCACGTTCTTGAGCTCAGAAGTCAAGGACGCATACCACTGAGCTACCAGCAATTTTTAAATATATATTAAATATAAATATGTGATGTCAAAACAGCCCCTTCTCATATTCATAACATACTGGCATTACTGGGGGGGGGGGGGGAGGGGGGGGGGGAGGGGGGGGGGGGGGGGGAATCGTCACTCAGAATTACACTGTACAATGAAACTGAAGAAATTACGTAACTGGTTAGAAATGTTGTTTTCATAGGAATTTCATATTTTCAGACCCGTACGGACTCGAAATGTTTTGTATATAAAAGAGGGCGCCGGTAGCTGAGTGATATGCGTGCTTGCCTTTTGAGCTCAAGATCGTGGGTTCAAAACCCGACCGAGGCCCTTAGTTTATTTTATCTAGGAGGTAAAATAAACTTAAGCACGCTGTCCTTCGGATGGGACGTTAAGCGATGGTCCCGAGCTTGTACGATGTCAGGTACTCATTAAAGACCCCTGCCCTAGGTGAATAAAAAATTAGGGTAGGCAAAATTTAGGACTCCCATAGTAGAGTCGGGCTCATGTCCACCAGAGTCACGAAAGAGCGCTGTGGCAGTAGGCGATATGACCTCGTAGTTAAAGCCCGGACATGAGTCATAAAACCTAACATATACAGAATCCTGTAAGGACGGCAAGTTATTTTCAGCCAAAGGGCACAGGGAAGGGCTTAACTCAAAAACATATAATAACTGCCTATGTAATGGCGTTTCGAGACACAAATTTTATTATGTGGATCCAGGAGCGAATAAGGAAGGAAAACACTTGTTAATCGAAGTCGGCCGAAGGGGACTAAACTCGAATAACTCGGATGTATTGAATGTAATTGCATAATTCCGAATGACAATTCAGAAGGTATCTATTTATATTCAACCAATCAATAGATTGTTTTCAGAGGGAGAGCAAAAACTTAGTTGACTAATTCCAGCTGGGGAAGTACATTGCATAATATGTATAACATACATTGTACATTGCATAATATGTATAACATACATTGTACATTGCATAATATGTATAACATTGCAATAACATATTATGTTCAACTGTATACATTTCCTATCCCATTACATCATTTAAAACTTCAAATTTGTGAATATATATTGAACAATGGAAATGAATACCGCATAGATAGGTGGACGATAACGGAAACCGAATTTTGTCATTTTCTTGGTACAAAATCATAACAGAAAATTATCCATGTAATGAACAGGATGTAGTGTGGTTGAGAAGCAAAGAAGAACGGTCTGTAGGCAAACAAACGTTGGAGAGCCCCTACGAGAAGAAGAGAGGGTAACCCAATACTGGAGAGGTAAGTGGATATGGGGGAGTGCGAGCGAATATGACAGCGGAAACAGGCGGTCCTTCTTGTGGCATCTGGAGGGAAGCCCTACCTTGGACCAGTGAAGAAACAGAGGATATGAGGCGTCCCTGCTAGCTGTTGTCGGAAGCCAAACACCATCACCATGGTCCTCAGAGACTATTGAATACTCCATGTGAATCTTGAACAATATGTCCATATGTTGCAAGTATTGAAAATCAAACAACCTGATTAGTAAGACAATCTCTTCCTATAAGCAAATACATATTCATTTGGTTAGTACATATATATTTTAAATAGCAATCTCAATTATATAAGTAATGTCGGTTTCTCATTATTGCCTGTTGATTGAAATTGAAGCCAACTGCCTTTGGATGACGATTTGTTTACCAACAATATTTAAACTGGTATTAATAACTAATTAACTTATATTGTTTTGACTGAGGGATATCTACCTTTAGGTTTTCAGTTTACATTTTACCATGGAAGTCTCCAGCGCATCCAATCCCTTCAATCCAAAATCCTTCGTACAATAGCCAATGCTCCTTATTACGTCTCCAACAAAACTCTTCACAGTGACCTTAACGTACCTATTATCACTCAAGTCGGTAAATCCAAATATAAAAAATTATTTTCCCTTCTTAGTTCCCACAATAATCCTCTAGTCCGTGCCCTCCATTCTGCCATACTTCCCCAACGACGGCTTAAGCATCAATGGCCTAGAGACCTCCTTAGCAGCAGCAGTGACAGTGATTAGCTATAAACGAGAGAACAGTGACTAGGGAGTGTCACCACTGGGTGATTTCTCCCCTCATGACATTGCCATTATCTCTTTATTAGCACTTTGTATACAGTTGTAAAAAAACTATTTGTAAAAAATAAATAAAAAATAAAAAAATAAAATAAAAAAGGTAGTGACTGGTGAACATATTCGGCATATTTTGTTATGGTATATATTTAACAAAGGCGAAAAAACGGCTCCCACGCACCGCAAAATTGAGAAAGTTTATGGCGAGGATCAAATAAGTGAGAGGTAGGTGAAACGATGGTTTGAAAAATTTCGTGGACATTTCGACCTTGTAGACGAGCCTCACACAGGCCCTGTTTAATTAGACGAGGATCTTTTGAGAGCTACAGTTGAAGAAATTCTGTAACAGTTAAGACCTGCCAACAAACTTGAATCAACCAATTCCACTATCCATTGGCATCTCCATCAGATCGGAAAAATTTCCAAATTAGGAAAATGGGTGCCACATGAGCTTAGCGAGGCAAATTATAGAGGACATATTTCCATTTGCTCTTCAATTTCACGTTGGGTACTCATTACATTTGCATTTATTGGGTATTTTGGTCAAGCCCCCCTCGAATCCTCCCTTTCCTTCTGCCAATTCCGCTGGAAAAGTGTCATTCTTATAGAATTTCGAATTCACATATGAAATTTTATGTTGATACATCCATTATAACGGCAGTCATTGTTTGAGTTAAGCCTCCATCCTAATCCCCTCTCCCTTTGACCGATTTCGCTGAAATATTATAGGTGTTGTTCTTACGGGGTTTTGGTAACACATATCGAATTCCTGTCGATACATTCATTCTATCGGGAGTATTCGGGTTCACGAACACACAAACAGACTATTTTTCAAAATTGGAAACTGAGGTCGGAAAAAATAAAATTCTGGTAAAAAATCCACATCGAATTTTTGACATAACTTCCCGTATGGAGAAGTAAAAACCGTTAACTTATCAAGAAATACGTCACTTTAAACTTATTGATACAGGCAGTTTATCTAAGAAAGCGAGCCACACACAAATTTGTGCTTTGCTAAAGAACTAAATTAACGGTTTTTTCCTCACATCTTTAGTTTCCTTTGAAACGTAGCCGCCTCTTCAATTTATGTTATTTCATTGTCGGACTTGAAGTTGCTTTTATTTTTTTACAACGCTGTCCCTTCTTTCCAATTCGCCTTCTTCATTTATCTTCTGAAGAAAAAAAATAATAATAAAAATAAACTCCTGTAAATATACGCCTGAAAAAAGTCTATTGTTGGGTAACATATAATTAAATTTATTTTTTATTTTTGAAGAATTTTGAAAAAATAAAATTCAAAAATAAAATATAATATCAAGTTTTGGTCATCCTTGGTTTTTTTACCCTCCATTTTTACTTCCCCAGATATATTATTTAAATTTAAAAAATAATCTACTTTATTTATCTACTGTATTTATTATTATTAATTTTGTATTCATATTTTCAAGTATTTATTTATTTATTCCATTTTAGTTTTTAGTAGTGTTGTTATTTCTAATCCATGTGTGCTATCGAAATGTACATTGCTATTACCATGTTATGGTTCAACAATAATACTATTATTATACGAAGTATACAAAATCTCGATTTTTTAAGGGGATTTAATGTTTTCCGGCCTCTAGATTCCAAATGTGATGTCTATGAACACGAAATGTTATGTATGAGACTAAGACCACATGACAACTACCGAGTTACAGTCAAAATGGCCAAAGGTTGGGGAGAATCGCAACTTAAAACTCTTAATAACTGCCGATGTAATGAATGTATCACCACTAAAATTTGTATGACTATTTAAGAGCCCCTATGTAAGTCAACTGTTCAGTATTAGCGCAAACGGTCGACTGGTTTTGGAAGAGCAAAAATTTAATTATTAATTCGTTCTCAATTCTTTCTCTTCAGTTACAAACATTTAAAAAAAAAAAAAATCTGTGTCTGGGAACACAATAACTTAAAGTGAATGTATCGATACAAAATGCAGTATGAATATTTAGGAGCTCCTACATAAGTCGACTGTTAATTACCTCGTTCTGGGGAAGTACATTGCCAGTGATTCAATTTACTTTTTAAAAGTAATTCATACAAGATTTGATCTGAAAGAATAAAGTCGATCCTTTTTTGTTTAGGGAACCAGTCATAGCTTGGTTTTCCCCTCGCGTTAGTTATTATGATTCATGCTCGGGCTTTAACTACAAGGTCATATCGCCTACTACCACAGCGCTCTTTTTCACTCTGGATATGAGCCCGTCTCTACTGTGGGAGTCCTAAATTTTGCCTACTAAATTTTTATTCACCTAGGGCAGGGATCTTTAACGAGTACCTGAAATCGTACAGGCTTAGGACCATCGCTTAACGTCCCGAAGGACGGAGTGCTTAAGTTTATTTTTTCTCCCAGATGAAATAAACTAAGGGTCTCGGTCGGGTTTCGAACCCGATCTTGAGCTCAGAAGACAATCACGCATACCATCGAGCTACTGGCGCCCTCTCTCCTCGTGTTTATATATACATGGAAGACCCATTTAATAAAATCACGAAAATAAGAAGCTAAAAATGGTATTATTTCAATTTCTAAGTTAATACAAAACAGTCTTTTCACAAAAAAGCTAGATTTACAATGATTAGACAAGGACACAGTGACAAATGTACAAAACCTATCGACAGAGGAGTTTAATTTTCCAGCTATATTGTCGTAAAAAAAGATACATAATACGTTATACGTATATACACTACCAACTGGGTCAGCTATCTGAACAACGTCACCGCAGAACCAGACTACCTCATGACATCTTGTTGTCTCAAGTCTACCATCACAAGAACACTTATCACGATTAATAATAATAATCTTAATGAAATAAAGTAGTAAAAACAAATATGTAATAAAATTAAAATAAATAAATATATAATGAATTGATAATAATCGTGATAAGTGTTTTTGTGATACTATACTTCCATAGTATTGGACAGTTCACAACAAGATGTTCTGAGGTAGTCTGGGTTCAGTTAATCATCCTTGATAATTAAAAAAACAAAAAAAAAAACAATTTAGGTATGCAGAGTACTCAAGTGTGTATTGATAGTTGATAACATTTAATATTTTACGCTAAATTGTCGACAGTACCTTTTCAATGTAGAAGGAATTCGATGTTCTGTCGTGTAAATAAAAACTCAATATTTTGCCAACGTTTCGAAAACTATTTATTTCCTTCTTCAGGGCCTTATAATGAAACTTGAATGGATGTATATGGTGATTGTGTTAGTAAAGACAAACTCTCAATATCTTCACCACACACATCCACTCAAGTCATTATAAGACCCTGAAGAAAGACAAGTTTCCGGAACGTTGGCCAAATATTGAGTTTTTATTTACATGACAGAATCTCAAATTCCTTCTATACTTATTTTGTTTGTTCATTTATGCTATGTGTAACTAACTTTCTGTAAATTGATCTAGAGAAATAAGTGGATAAAAAAAAAATTATAATTAAAACATTGCATCCACTGTATTTATTATTATCAATTTTGTACTAATTTATTTTCTAGTAATTATTTCATGTGTATTTGAAATCAAAATTTAATTACTATCTGTTTATGTATCTAATTTATAAGCTATCTTAATGTATACATTCTTATGACGTATACATGTTAGGGTTTCAACGGAAATGAACATTGTTATTGTTATACAATTAACAGGCTTATTGAGAATGTTATTAGTTATTGTGACGCATGAGCTTGCGTTGATAGCTAGAAGGGGTCTGACGAGTACCTGACGCACAGGGACCATCGCTTAACATCCCATCCGAAAGACGGCATGCTCAACCTTTTTTTTACCACCCAGAAAAAAAAAAACGAAGGGCTTCGGCCGGGTTTCGAACTCCCGGATATTGAGCTCAGTAAACAAGCAAACTACCCCTGAGCAGCCGACGCCTTCTATTGAGCAATGTGAAATACCATGAATACTGACAGTAGGAAATCAACTTGTGAAAAATTTTTATTTTCACTCCAACGCAATATATTCTGTGAAATTTGTAAAAAAAAATAAGCAAGAATAAATAGTTAATTATTCATCTTGTTAAAAAAAAAAAACAGGGACTGTTAACATGTATCTTACGATCAGTATGCAAAGAAGACGAGAGTGGACAATACACTCATAGCGCATACACAATACACATAACAGTTTGAACGGTGGAACATTGGACACTGAAATTATATTGAGATTAAGAAATAAACGAATGAAGGCATGAAAGAAAATGTCAACTATGGAAACGCCAATTTTGAAAAACAGGGTTTCTTACTTTTGATGCTATTTGAAGCTAAAAGTTTATAATGAGAAGGAATTCAATGACAAAAAGGACTCTGTACACTACTTTCATATAAAAAAATCACCGGTAATGCGACTCACCCGCAAGATATTCTAATTTTGCTTTCCCCCAAAAACCAATCAACACTTTGGGCTAAAAAATCAATATCTGACTCGTTCTGAATCCTCATACTAAAATTTGTGTTGATACATTCATTACATCTGCCGATTAGGCGGAATAATTGATACGTGTCGTCCTTAAGGGTTTTTGAATTTAAATATAAAATTTTATGTCAACATTACATTGGGATTTTTGAGTTAAGCCGCCTCTGAGCTCCTCTTTCCCTTCGGCCGATTTCACTGAAAATCATTAAATGACGTCCCTTATGGGATTCTGATTACACATGAAATTGCGTTTTAATGCATAAATTTTAGATTTAATCAGGAGTTACGATAACATGGATACACAGAGATTTTTGGAATCAGACGCAAACTCGGAACGATAAAATATACTTATCTATCCTACTTAAAAGGGCTTATACTGAGTTGTCATTCCAATAAAGGGGGGTAAACAATGTTATATTTATATAGTAGTGAAACTTATGGCTGTATGTCTGGTTCTTATCCAATAATCTTGATAGGCCAAAATATTTATAATATGAAGATAAGAGTACACACGGAATTCTGTAACCTATTTGGAAATTATACAAAATTCAAAAATAGTCTACTATAATACTCCCGGTTATCGGGGCGGCTCAACCGGAATATTTCAAAATCCATAAGATAGATGTAGAGAAAAAAGCTCACGCAAATAAAGAAAACCCTCCGCAAAAACTCTCAAAAGTTAAAATATATAAATAATTTTTTTGAAAGTGGGTAAATCACCGACAGTGTGCTTCCCCAGAACGAATTAATCAATTAAACTTTCATGGCTCCAAAACCAATCGACTGTTTGGGATATATATGGTAGTTATATACTGGTTTAATTCGTTCTGGGGAAGCACATTGATTCACCCGGTTGATTCTTAGAATGTTCAATGTGGGGGAACTCAACGAAAAGTTGGGCGGCTCAACTCTTCCATTCTTCATCCGCATTTCTGAATTTAATTGAAACTAGCTGTTTACACTGTTCACTTCGTTCAGTCGACCAGTGTAAACCCACCTTAAGGTTAAACTAATGAATGAATATTTCTCAATCCTGGATTCTAAGAATCCTTAATGTGTCCTCATTAAGCTAATCTAAAGAAAAATGTCCTTGCTTACTTTAGTCTTTAGGTTAACCGTGATTTTACTTTATCCGTGGTATCTGCCCTATCATTTCCAGGATTTATCTGCAGCCGTATATTTAACCTTCCGCCGAAACGTGTTCAAATTTTTCCTTTTCGGAAAAAGGGAGGCGATTTGTTGACCTGTTCAACCCCTTCTATTCTACATTTGTTCTTCCCTTGACTATAAGTTGGGGGTGGGTTTATCCTAGTTTCTTTCCTAGAGCGTAATTGAACTTCAAAGTGGATAAGTCCCATTTGTTAGAAATAATCAAACACACGAGTATTGGCTTTATACAATATACATAAGTATCTTTTATCTTTGATTTTGATACATTTCAATGTATATTAATTCTTCACCATGTTATATTTATTAGTTAAAATACAATATAATAATAAAATACATCGAAGAGGAAACAGAATCCTAACGTGCGACAATTGGTATTCAAGCACACCATTAGTGGATTACCTCCTAACTAAAAAAAATAACGTACATTTTGAATTACTAAGTTTTATTTTTTTCATAATATGTCAGATAATAGAAAGTAATACATATCCTGAATAGGTTCTTGTAAAAAAAAAATGAGTAAAATGATAAATTATTAAATGTTTGAAGAAATCAAACGCGCGATTAAAAAACGGGGCGCGAGTGGAGGAAGGTTAAGAGGTTATGACAGGAAGGACGGCTGTACGGGGAATCTATCGACTCTACTAGTGGCCTCTTATTTGATAGTTCCAAGAGCGTAATTTTACAAAACAAAAAAAAAACTGATATTTTATCAAACATTTGAACAGAGAGCATTCGCATTGTTAGGCAGGAAATTCAGGGAAAAAATATAGTATTAAGATTTCACATTATTGACAATAATTCAAGATATAAATTGAACATGACTGTTGAATTTTTAAAATTTAACAATTACATCTGACGCAATTAATTATTTTCTTACAACCAGAAGATATAATTAAATGTTCAACAGAAAAAATGGTTCTCCACCAAAACTAATTTATGGTTTGGGCTAAAAATCAACAATTGACTTAGATAAGGGCTTCTGATTTCTCATACTAAAGATGCGTCCATACATTTATTACATGGGCAATGATTTTTGAATCGAGAACTGATTCCGTGGAAAATTAATATGTTTTTACTGAGTTTTAAACTCATACCGAGGCCCTTAGTTTATTTTATCTGGGAGGTAAAATAAACTTAAGCCCGCCGTCCTTCGGATGGGACGTTAAGCGATGGTCCCGAGCCTGTACGATGTCAGGTACTCGTTAAAGACCCCTGCCCTAGGTGAATAAAAATTTAGGGTAGGCAAAATTTAGGACTCCCACAGTAGAGTCGGGCTCATGTCCACCAGAGTGACGAAAGAGCGCTCTGGTAGTAGGCGATATGACCTCGTAGTTAAAGCCCGGGCGTGAGTCATAAAAACCTAACCTAACCCTAAACTCATATATGAAAGTGTGTGTCGATACAAAACGTGCTGTAGACAATTTTGCTTCCATTAAAACCAGGAGAGCCATGATTTTTTTACAATTTACATTTATTTAATAAATGACATTTGTGATAAATGTTTCTAGTTTTAGGTTAGGTTTTGACTCATACCCGGGCTTTAAATACGAGGTCATATCGCCTACTACCAGAACGCTCTTTCGTCACTCCGATGGACATGAGCCCGACTCTAATGTGGGAGTTCTAAATTTTGCCTAACCTAAATTTGTATTCACCTAGGATAGGGGTCTTTAACGAGTACCTGACATCGTATAGGCTCAGGACCATCGCTTAACTTCCCATCCGAAGGACGGCGTGCTCAAGTTTAATTTACCTCCCAGATAAAATAAACTAAGGGCCTCGGCCGGGTTTCGAACCCACGATCTTGAGCTTAGAAGACAAAAAACACGCATACCACAGAACTACCGGTGCCCTCTAGTTTCTAGTTTTATTTGAACAAAGTTGACTTGTGTTCTTTGAAAACTACTAAACTTGTGTACTAAAGTTGTGTGCTTAAAAAAAATGTATTATGTTTTTTATTTTTACCTATATCAAAGTTTATTATACAGAGTAAATTTTATATGTACATATATGTAAATTTTATTACCTATCATTATTATGTATATAGGTAGGTAATAATTATGTTTAATAGTTCATAATATTTGCAAATAAAATATTGTTTTCGTTACACATATTATTAATTTTATTTATTTGGAAAATAAGAATCATTAACTCAAAATGGTGTAAAGGAGAAAAACATAAAAACATTCGGGTATTTTAATTGTGGAGGGGGGCGGAGGTATCGTTATTTACACATGAGTAGCCAATACTCGTTTCACGGCTCTCATCGTGTTTACAGTTTCTTTTAAATTCTGAAAACATATTCCGGTGAAAGATCGAATTTCTGACAGATAAGATAACTTCTGTACTTATGTATTGTATATGTACACCTGGGATGTAATAATCAATTCGACAATCGGGTTAAACTTTAGTACGCCACTATACAATATTTATATAATTAATAATTGTGACTAAATTGTATGTTATTTATTTAATGCTCTTAAAAAGGATTTTTTATTTAAAACCTATCTAATGTGATAAATACAACGAATATATCAGGATGAACCACTAGAACGACTGACGAGAGGGTTTACAGCAGTATGACACATGTTGATTAAATTATATAAAAAAATTAGTGTCGTCCTTAAATAAAAAAAAAATTCCGACAATCATAAATAATTTAGTTCTTAAGTATAGAGAAGAAATTTGTTTAGGAATTGAGAAATATATATTTGGAGTACAAGTAGAATACTTAAGTGCCTCCTTGAATATTGTAAACATAGAGTCCATGTGTGCCTACTTGACAGAGGATTATGTAGACTAATCCTAGATCTTCGGCAGAGACTCAAGAATGGATTCAAATCTCTGATAACATGCTATCAACAGTTTAAAACCCAATCACCAATCAAAATTATATTATTTTCCTAAAAACTTCAGGATGTATCATGAATATTGAATATTTTTTTGAAAATTAATAATACGTAAGATGGATTACTTGCGGCTTATTGTCAAAACGACTTTGGTCTTTCTGATGAATTGTTACATGTAATACAGGATATATCAAATTAAAATATTCATATGTATGAGTGCTTCATACCGAAGTGTGGATATAAAAGATTTAGAATTTGCAATGCAACTGTTGCAAAAGTGCGAAATTCAGACTTCGAATGTTTTGACAGAAAGCCGTATAAGAGTGTTTAAAAATTGTATACCTGTCCAGAATGTAATTCCTTCTTCTGACTACTCGTGAAATACTAGTAAACTTGTAAAAAAAATCAGAAAACCAAACAGATAAGAGCACCATAACCTCAACGAAAGACAGCAGGGGTCAAACTGATGCAGGGAGGATGGGGCGGTAGTTGGAAGGAGAGGAGTGGCTGAGAGTGGGGGGCCGAGGTCTGGAGGGGGGCCCAGGTAGAGGAGCCAGCAGGGCCTTCCAAGAAAGGTACCTGAAGGCCCCCAGGCCCGGGCCCCCACCAACAATTAAAATTAAACCATCTAGCACACAAAACCAGGTACCCAGAGGGGGAGGGGAAGGGGGGGGTTGCTCTTTTGGGAAGAAGTCCTTTGTGAAGAGGACTCTGAGAAGAGAAGCCATCTGCCTCGTCGGAGAGCATCTGCACATCACTGACAACTTACCTCCGGACTTCAACAACTATCAACCGACAGCCCTTTATCCGAACGTCTATCAACCGAAATGTTAAAAAAAAAAAAATTGTAATACAACTGAAGGAAGATATCGAAGACAGCACAGGAGTCGGCCTGTCGAAGATGCATCATACATTGAGCGAATGGATACATATACAATTCGCTATCTCATATACATCAAGCAAAAGAACAGTTAACGGAAAGTATCCGCTAGGTTCGCTATTCGTGGTATTGTTTAATAAATTGTATCCAACGATCCCCAGTATTTTCTTTTTTCACGAGCTTTACGAAGTATAGAGAAAGTTATGTAATCGGGCAGGTTTTCTGACCCCCTAACTACGAAAACGAAAAAAAAAAACTGTATTTATGTGTGTCCGTGAACGCGGTAACTCCTAATGAAATCTGTGGCACGACACGAAAAGAGAGCGCCGTTAGCTTATACCACTAAGCTACCATGATAGCTTACTGACCTCAAGATCACGGGTTCAAAACCCCGGCCAAGGCCCTTAGGTTTTTTATCTGAAAGGTGAAAAAAAACTTGAGCATGCCGTCCTTCGAAAGGGCGTTAAGCAATGGCCCCAATATACGATATCAGATACTAGTCAAAGAGCACTAAACCCTAGGTAAATAAAAAATTTAGGGTAGAGTTAGAAGCCTGGGCATGAGTCACAATAACTAAATAACGGCATCTATTGTTTTTCAGCCAAATCGTCCAAAGGTAGGGGGGGGAGGGCTCAACATAAAACCTCTAATAGCTGGCGATGTAATGAATGTATCGACACAAAACTAGTATAAATTTTATAAAGAAAAACTTATATGTTCTTTTTAAAATATTGTCTATTTCACAAAATATATGAGAGTACTTTCGGTATTGCTACCAACTTCAGCAGAAGATTTTCTTTATAATTTTCATTAAATGTTTCACAATAACTCTGCAAAACATGTTAAGTACCATCAAAACTAGTACAGTAGAACCTCTTTAAGTCGAACCTCGATAAGTCGAAAACCTCCAAAACTCGAAAAAAAGTTTTGTTCCTTTCTCTCCAAGCCCCAAAACCTCCATTACTCGAAATCTCAACCCTCTATTAGTCGAAATAATCAGTGAGTCCCTACAAGCCATTTTGGTTCATATTTTCCCTCTATAACTCGAAAAAATAAATTGGACCTCTGTATCTCGAACATAGCAATGTTTTATTTTACAACCTTTACAACTCGATTATTTGAAACTTATTACCTCTATAGCTCGAAGAAAAATAAGTTACCGACCATGTACACCATTGTTTCTTAGAAAACAATTTAGGAGTATACAATAAACAGGATTACCAATTATCTAAAGCAAAAAAAATTACTGAATTTTTTTAATACCTACATATACTACGTATTTTTTATTTTAAGGATGTTTTGAAATAACGTTGATTTATAATAAATATAAATACGTTTGTTACCTACCTCTGTAACGTGAATTTTTATTTATTTCACCTCTCTAACTCAAAATTAGTTAGAACGAATCTTAACCTCTACAAGTCGAATCAAAATCCTCCATAAGTCGAAAACTCTATAACTCGAATTTTTTGGCGTCTCCCTTGATGTTCGACTTATAGAGGTTCTACTGTATGTTGATTCAGAAGTACCTATCTAAGTCAAGTTGACTTTTAGCTCAAACGGTCGATTGGATTGGGCGAGCGAAAACGTACTTACGTCAGTAATCGTGCTAGAGAAATACATTGTTGGTGATTTGCCGACATTTTCCCAATTCGTATTTCTGACCGGTTACATAACTTCTATACCTCATACAACTGAAAAAGTAAAATGAAGCTCACTGAAATATAATGATAGTATTTTGCCAATAATGCAGACAACTTAGTCCTAGCTGCTTGCCTGACATTCTTTTGGTACCTCCAATTTTCCTGTTAGGGTCGTCAAGTACCAGTTGTACCTGTCAGGTATGAAATTGGAAGCCTTCATGACCGATAACAGCTGAAGAATGTTCAACATCCCTCTATTGGATAGTAAATACACATTCCTTTGTACAACACTACTAAAAAATGTGCGAATTAATTATGTTTTTAAAAATGTGCGAATTAATTAACTATGTTTTTCCTGTCCCTCTGGAATCAATTTACAGATTTGATTGAAAATCAACAGGTGTCTTACTCTATGGACTCTACTATAGAAATTCTAAATTTTTCCTACCATAAATTTTTATTCACGTTGGTGTGATGTATAAAATTACACACATTGTAATTATTAATAATATATTATAAAATTATTTATAGGTTAGGTTTGCTCATGCCCGGGCTTTAAATACGAGGTCATATCGCCTACTACCAGAGCGCTCTTTCGTCAATCTGGTGGACATGAGCCCGACTCTATTGTGGAAGTCCTAAATTTTGCCTGCCCTAAATTTGTATCCACCTAGGGTAGGGGTCTTTAACGAGTACCTGACATCGTACAGACTCGGGACCATGGCTTAACGTCCTAGATAAAATAAACTAAGAGCCTCGGTCGGGTTTCGAACCCTCGACCTTGAGCTCAGAAGGCAAGCATTCATACCATTGAGCTACCGGCGCCCTCTAAATTGCATGTTGATATATTCATTATTGAGTTTTTTTTTAATTTAAATAATCCCTCCCTTTCCCTTTGCCCAAATCTGATGAATATTTATATGTGTCGTTACTATAGGGTTTTAGTTTTACATACAAAAATTCGTGTTGATACATTCATTACTTCGAAATTTATTGTATACAAATAGTCCCATTTGTGTTAAGCCCCTCCTCCCATTAATTTTCTCCCCTTCCCTTTGGTCAATTTGACTGAAAATATATAGTTGTCGGCCCTATGGGGTTTCGGATTTACTTATAAAATTTCGTGTCGGTACGTTCAATACTTGATCAGTTATTTCGGTTATTAGTTGTGGCCGATTACATAACTTTCCCAATAAATTATATATTATTATAGGTGGGGAGATAAAATTAAAGTATTATTATTATAAAACTTGTTATAATAATATTATTACATTTTCATTGTGATCGCTGTTTATTTGATATATAAATAATATATCCCACATTAGAACCAGGACCAGACTTGATAAATAACCTATTGTAGTGGCCACTTGTCTCACCTACTGAACAACTGGCGAGCAACCTTGTGTCTCGGCGCACAAAAAACGCTAATACGCCCTCAACTCACCTATAGCTCGGAAACATGGACCACAACTAAAGGCGAGGACCGGGATCTCCAAATATTCGAAAGAAAAGTCCTCCATCGAGTTTTTGGCCCCGTTTGCGACGAGATGTACAACGAGCCAGACATTGCTACTGTGGTAAAACTGGGCAGACTTAGATGGGCATGAAGATATGATCCCGAAGAAACTTCTATCTGAACCCTTATATGAACGTCGAAGAGTGGGAAGACCGAGTCTGCGGTGGTCTGACTGCGTGGCAAAAAGACGCCAGGAGCATCGGATAACTGGATGACAGCAGCACTAAACAGGGACACATGGCGATTGATGTTGGAGGAAGTCAAGACTCGTCAGTGGGTTGTAGAGCTACATTGATTGATTGATTTGTTTTTCATGGTTCTACAAAAATCCTACTTTGAGTTTTGCAGCTTCTTATCCATCATCCAACATAATGTGACTCGTGAACATAAGAAGTGATCCATCAGAAGATGTGTCCCTTCGTAACGGTTCTTGGATACCTCTCTCCAACACTTACAGGTAAAGTTATAGCGACAGACTTAAGTTGGGAGACTCCAAACTATATGAGGTGGGATGTGCCACTGATAATGACGCAGTAGTGTTTAAAACAGGTTACGGTTGGGAATAAAACAATAGGAAGACAACTTATATTAGTTAGTTATAGATCGTACAAGCTCGAGACCTAACAAGGTTTTTTTCATCTCCCAGATAAAAAACCTAAGGGGGTATCGAACCCGCGATCTTGAGCTCAGTAGACTAGCATGCTACCTCTGAACTACTGGCGTTTTTTATTTCTATGAACTATCACTCGAACCATTTGGCCAGGACAACTGCGTGAGGCGCAAATACAAGAACTATACATTAGTAATGAACCATAATCACACGATCTGTCTGCGTAACAAATGCACTGCCTTCTGTATCTTGCTTGGTATCCAAATCTAGGTAACATGCGATTGTACTACTGATTAAGGCCACCTAGATTTGGTGACCAAATGTTAGGGTACACTTTTCACTAAACTACACTGGCGAAGTATCATTGGAGACTTCAATGCCGAACACTATTTCGTCGAAAACCTGTCTACATATTCACAGTGTAACCTGACTTGGATAGCACGTAATTGGATAAAAAAAAAAAAAGAGTCTAAGCAGGTTCTGTTGTGTCTTGGAAGTATGAAAGGATGCGGGTGAAAACTAATATAGTGCATCTGAAGTGTTATGCAGGAGAAGAAAAAAACGATGGGGGCTTAAGAAAAAAAATTTATTGCTGAATCACCGACAAAGTACTTCCCCAATGCATTTGATCCAATGCATTTTCCAGAATTGAAAACAAAAAATCTGGGCAGCCAGGAAATGGAATCTACGATTATAGCACTTTTCTGACTGTCGTCCCCTTTCGCCGACTTCGTGTATACTTCCCCAACATCAATAGTTGATCAAATACTAGCCAATTAGATTGTCGCTCTCCCTCCAAAGCGAATCGGCCATTTGGGCTTAACACCAATATTTGACTTTCAAAGGGGCTTCTGAGTCCTCATACTAAATGTTATGTCGATACATTCAATACGTCGGCAGTTAATCGGATTTTTGAGTTGAGCCCCGTTGATCCCGACATCCTCTTCGGCTGATTCTGCTGAAAATTGTCTTCTTTATGGGGCTTTGAATTTACATTTGAAATTTCGTGTCAATATATTCATTCTATCAGAGTTATCATGTTAACAGACATACAGATTTTTTTTTTTTTTTTTTTTTTTTTTTTTCATTTTCGGAATCAGGAAGTCGGAAATCATGAAAATCCCTAGAAAACTTAATATCGAATTTCTGACCTTTATATTTCGTAGCTGGGGAAATGAAAACCTCATTATAACGCTCCTCTAGGGAACAGAAGAGAAGCACGTTATAACCAGGAAAGCAACATAACCGGGAAAATACAATAATCCAATTGTTTCATTTTATAAATTCTCAACAATACAATTAATATAATTTTTTTTTTCTTTCTTTTATTTGGCCTCACCTTGCATATTGGCCGGAAAATTAAAAATTAATTTAATTAATTTCCTTTACCCGGCCGATAAGAGCCAAGAAGAACCAATGAGGGACCCAGAGAGCCAGCCGAAAAGGACAGGGGACTTTGCATTGAGTTATTTGATTTATATGTATATATATTTTTTAAATTGAAGAAGAAGAAGAGATTATTATAACAGTCGCATAAGAGTAAATTTTAAGAAACTCCTGAAGAAAAAAGAAAAAAAATACAAAGTAACTGATATGAATAGAAAATAAATTAATAAACATTCAAAAACACAGATTATAATTAAAAATGAACGGATATTTTTGTGTTTCCCTCCCTGAGTTTTCCCTATTTTCTTTACCAAATCGTTTTGATGTGTGCCACACTTAAATAAAAAGTTTTTACTGAATTTATTATGTAGTCCAGTAGGGGCTCAACATTTAGGTTTTCATGGATTTGGAGGATGGAGGTGTCCCTCGAGTAGCTACCAACCAATCTAAGGTATTTGTTTTGGGCTATTTGAAGTTGGTATTGCTTGCAAGACCGGCCCATACTGGGCATGCATACGTTATCACTGGCAGCAACAGAAGCTTGTATATGAGGAGTCAAATGAACGGAAATTTTTGTGTTTCCCTCCCTGAGTTTTCCTTATTTTCAGTCAAAAATATCCGTTAGATTAAGGGCTGCCTTTCTGTATATGAGGAGTCTATTGGTTAGATTAAGGGCTGCCTTTCTGTATATGAGGAGTCTATTGGTTAGATTAAGGGCTGCCTTTCTGTATATGAGGAGTCTATTGGTTAGATTAAGGGCTGCCTTTCTGTATATGAGGAGTCTATTGGTTAGATTAAGGGCTGCCTTTCTGTATATGAGGAGTCTATTGGTTAAATTCAAATATTGTTATTATAATAATTAGAAAAGGAAGAAAAAAGGTTATGTTATTGTTATTGTTACGTTTAAATTCTTATATTGTTGGTCTTTATGTAGTCATAGAGGACTCTTATAGAAGTTCCAACCTTTTATGTGGAAACATGAATAGTCGGGTGATGTCTGTGGGAAGCGAAAGTCTCTGGTTCACTGTCTGTCTGTATAGAAGATGTCTGTCTTTGGGAGCAGCCTAGGACATGGTTGGGGTCTGCGAGGGAGGCTTCGTCGCAGCCATACCATCCACTCTCTATAAGTGTTATTTTATAGAGGTCGATAGGAACAGGATTTTTTTTTTTTTTTTTGTCTCTTATTCATAAAGATACAACTGTTGGTAGGGTGCAACAACCAGCATCTATGATGGTACTTATAGATATGTTGGCGTGAATGGCATGTGAGAGGAAGGCCACCCAGTGGAAGGTCCTCGGGACGAAAATTTATCTTAATTATTATGACAAAAACAAAAAAAAAATAAAATAAAAATAATAATAAATAAAATAAAATAAATACCTAAATCAAAAGGAATTTAAAGACAATTTTGATGGATGGATAAGAGAGATGATAAAAGTAAGGGAAAATAATGTAAAAAAAAAATAATAAAATAAAAAAATATTATTAACGAATATGATTCAAGGTGGCAATAAGTCACGGTTCCATCTTCTCTTGAACCTTCGGGGGGGGGGGGGGGGGGGGGAGGGGGGGGGGGGGTGTTCTGGTAAGTGTTGTGAAGATAAAGTACGTAATTCTGGGTTTGTATCTGTGTAAACGTTTCTAAAAAATCGTATGTAAGTAGTTTGTATTGTTTTGGGTACTGTATGTATCATAAGATCGTTATGAAGTGTTCTGTTGTTTATGTATGGGGGGCACTGTGTTAGAGGGTTTTTGACTGAAACGCCTGAATTCGTTTGATGTTGTATGTTTTTGCTGAACAGTATATATCTGACATCCGTATGTCTATAATGGTCTAAGTAAGTGTAACAGTTTCGTTATTGTGTCACGTCTAATTTTCATCGTCTATTTAGAAGTCCACGGAGTATTTTGAGTCGACGGTTCAGCGTGAGTCGTGTGTGAGGGTTCCATGTATGTCTTCGATCGAATTTCAGTCCTAGGTATCGTACAGTATTAGTTTGAGGGAGGAGCTTGTCGTAGATGAAAACGGCGGGGTGGGGTGGGGGGGGGGGGGGGGGGGTCTTCTAGGGCAGGGGTCTTTAACGAGTACCTGACATCGTACAGGCTCGGGACCATCGCTTAACGTCCCATCCGAAGGACGGCATGCTTAAGTTTATTTTACCTCCCAAATAAAATAAACTAAGGGCCTCGGTCGGGTTTCGAACCTACTACCTTGAGCTCTGAAGACAAGCACGCATACCACTGAGCTACCGGCGCCCTCTAAATAATTAAGATGTTTTTAAATGATCATCAAAGTTTTTACTTTCCGGCCTATTCGAATTATAGGTAAATAATTCGATGCAGTGTTTTCAACGGAATTTCATTTTTTCCGACCTCCAGATTCCAAATTTGAAAAAAAAAATATTTCTGTCTTTATGTCAGTGAACACGGTAACTCCCGATTTATTGAATGTATCGACACGAAATTTTATATGTAAATCTAAAACTCTCTAACGACGACACCAATTTTTTTTTAGCCAAATCGACCGAAGGGAAAGGGGTATTAGGACGGCTTAACATAAAAACTCTAATAACAAAATTGCATATGTGAAATCAAAACCCCATAAGGACGACACTTATTAATTTTCAGCGGAATCGGCAAAAGGGAAGAGGAATTAGAGTGGGGGCTTGACCCATAAACCTCAATAACTTCCGAGGTAATGAATGTATCGATATAAAATTTAGTATGAGGATTTAGGAGCCTCTATTAAGTCAACTGTTGAATATTAGGGCAAACAGTCGACTGTTTTTTTTCACTTTTGGAATCAAGGAGTCGGAAAACATGAAACTCCGGTGAAAAATCAACATCGAATTTCTGACCAATTACGTAACTTCCCCTATACTTTGTATAACTGGAGAAGTAAAATAAAAACATAAATAAAACACTTACTATGTTGGTTAATCCTTCAGAAGTACATCGTTCATTTCTTTTTGGCAATAAAATAATCGGCACTTTATTTAGGGCACACAAGAAGTACACACTTATCTAGAAGAAGAGCATTGGAAAATGGTAAGAAGAGAAAACTAATTAGTTATCACGTAGTAAAGGGAGGATAGGGACTGAAGCTGGGAGAGCAGAAGGGTGGAACGTGGGAACGAGGGGGGCACTTGGCTGGAACCCTCCCTAAAGGGAATGTCATTGGGGTAGGGCCGAAGGGAGGATGGATCATGCGAACTGTAACACCAGCATATCCGGCAACGCCCTATATTGTGTTGTGTAGCAAGTTCCATTCATTGTCAACCCAGCAACCCGCAACATCCTCAACTCTCATACTGTCAGGCCCCCATCAGCCTTAACGCTAAAGGATACGACAGTCAGACAAGTCTCAAAATCGTAGAATCCATTTTGTTGTATTTCCTCAGCTATACGAAATATTAGTAATATACATATATAAATATGAGATCACAAATACCTAGATCACAACACTGTTTTATAGAAAAACGCCAGTTGTGAGTTAGGATGATTTTTGATTTGTGTCAATATTATGTCATATTACATTAGATTTAATAGTATTTTACTATTATAATATGTATTTACTAATAAAGTATACAATTTACAAACAACAAAAATTAATATTGATACAAATAACAATTATTGAGTATAGTCTGTTATCTTCGTCGGACGTTTTTTGCTGCTCCAGTATTTTAATTGTATTTTCTTATGTATTTTATTCATACCTTGGGATACTGTGGGATCAACTTGCCGTGCAAGGTAATCAGAACAAACAAAAGAACGAATTTCTTAGAATCTTGATGTCGACAGTCGAGGAAAATACGTGCTAGACTATAAAGCAACAAAATAACAAACAAAATAACTTACACAGCTGCAGTTCTCGGTGTGATGCTACATAGAGTGTATCATTGTATGGACAACAAGGTAAACCAACCAGATTCAAGTAATTTCGATGTTTTAGGGAGTTTGTCGTTAAATGGAGTGGCGTTAAATGGAGTGGCGTTAAATGGAGTGGCGTTAAATGGAGTTTACACTGTATACATAAAATAATCGGTTAAAATTCGATGCGGAGTTTTCAATGGAATTTAATGTTTGCCTAAAAAAAAAATTCTATGTGTCTATGAACACGATATCTCCCGAAAAATCAATGTATCAATACGAAACTTTATATGTGTATCCAACCAAAACCCTCTATGGACGACACACTGATTTTCAACCAGTTTGGCCATAAGGAAGGGGGTTATTATTATTAGGGGAGGTTTAACACAAAAATTTTAACAAGTGTCTGTGAACTAGATATCTTTCGATAAAATTAATGTATTGACATGGAATTTCATATGTATTCAAAGCTCTATAACGACATCTACAGTACACTCTCCCTTATCCGGCGTTCTGTTAACCGGCGCGCTCCCTTATCCGGCGCTCGCAAAATAATATCAAATTTGTTAAACTACTAAATTAAAATTCAATTTTTAGATTATCAATTATATGAGCCACGTATATTTACGAGCACATAATAATTCCGTAACTCACGAATCTTTTATGTATTTTTATTGTACATACATAATATGTACATTGTATTTATTATGAAGGGAACGCTAATACAATATTTTATTACTTCACTAATATCCTATAAATAAATTATAATAAATACATAGTTGAAAATCAAACATTTATAAAAAATGTTTCCTAGAATAGAAAAAAAGGTACCGTCCCGTCCGTGGCACAACAATATCATCTTATCGGGAAATGAACACTTAACTAGTAAAGTATGTACATATTTGTCAATTTAATAAATGTTATCAAAATACATACGTGTTTTATTCTTTAGCTCACCTAAAAACACTTTTTTTAATGCTTTAATTGATATATTTTTCTCATTAATTGATGATTTCCGTTATCCGGCGTCATGTCGGCCCCGGCAACGCCGGAAAAGGGAGAGTACTGTAATAATTTTGAGCGGAACCAACCGAAGGGGAGAGGGGGATCAGAGGGAGGCTCCAAAAATCTCATAAACTGCCGATGTCATTAACTTATCGACATGAAATTTTACATTCAAATTCATAATCCCATAAGGATGGCACCCAATCTAAAAACTAGTCGATGGGAAGACAGGGATCACAGAAGGAGGATTGGAAATACACAAACAAGAATTAAATTATTTGTTCATTCCTCTCAATTTTTGAGCACAAACACTCCCAGCATGCTGGACAAGGTTCGCCAAAGCAGGATAAATCCACATTGTGGATTCCACAATTTTCGTTTTTTCTATACTTTCGTGAGAGGCAGCTAGTTGCTAGTTGCCGATTTCCGGTTGCTCTGGGGTGAAAGATAGCAGGTTGCTAGTTGCCGGTTGCCGATGGTTGGGTGTGAAAGCCGCTTAAGGGATTCCGGATTTTCCATTTTACAATATAACAAATTGCAGCTCCATCGTCTGAAAACTTGGTTACACTTCCGAATATAACGACCTTCTGACGTTTGTGTGTATTACCTAGTATAAACCAAAGTGCCATTTCAATTCCCCTCACTCTAAAAAAAAAATAAGGAAATACTTTCACCAGAGACAGCTTGGTACGGATGACTTTTTTGAAACAAGAAGTTTAAGTGAGTTCGTGACGTTTGCATGATTTTCGGGATAAACCGACACCATTAGGTGATCGGTAATGACCTCTATTGTAAGGGAGAAAAAAAAAAGAATAAAATAAATAACAACAAGAAAATGATGAAGAAGAGTGAGAGAAGTGGATGAAGACAATTAGAGAGAGATGGGAGTATAGAGCAGATGGAAGACGATGCAGGTGTAGAGGCAGCTGTCAGAGCGGGCAACATCCGGTCAGAGCAAACGAAGAGAGGACCGGGCTAGCTACCATCCGTACTCTATAGTCTCAATGCTAAGGATCGAAAGACCAATTGAAACTAAGTCGAATGTAAGTTGAACAAGAAAATCTGTACAGTCAAGAAGAGGATGTGGGTGTAGGGGCAGTTGCAGGAGGCAGCTGTCAGAGTGGGCAACATCCGGTCAGAGCAAACGAAGAGAGGACCGGGCTAGCTACCATCCGTACTCTATAGTCTCAATGCTAAGGATCGAAAGACCAATTGAAACTAAGTCGAATGTAAGTTGAACAAGAAAATCTGTAGTCAAGAAGAGGATGCGGGTGTAAGGGCAGTTGCAGGAGGCAGCTGTCAGAGCAGGAGCAAGCATCATTCGGTCGGGGCAAACCTGGAGATAGGACTTGCCCGGGCTAGCTACCATCCGTACTCTATAGACTCAATGCTAAGGATCGAAAGACCAATTGAAACTACCTAAGTCGAATGTAAGTTGAACAAGAAAATCTGTACAGTCAAGAAGAGGATGCGGGTGTAGGGGCAGCTGTCAGAGCGGGAGCAAGCATCATTCGGTCGGGGCAAACCTGGAGATAAGACTTGCTCGGGCTAGCTACCATCCGTACTCTATAGTCTCAATGCTAAGGATCGAAAGACCAATTGAAACCAAGTCGAATGTAAGTTGAACGAGAAAATCTGTAAAGACAAGATGACGGCAGCTGTCAGAGCGGGCAATATCTGTTCAGAGCAATCATAAAAATTACTTCCCCAGCAAGAATCCCCTTCTTCCCTTCGGCCAATTTTGGGGAAACTTAATGGCGTTCTTAGCGGGTTTAACTTAGTTATACAATTTCGAGTTTATCGGCAGATGTAGGTATAGGTTTTTGTGTTGAGTCCCTCTGAACCATTCCCTTTCCTTCACCCGATTTGGCTGATAATCAATAGGTATTGTCCTTAAAGGGTTCTGGATACACATATAAAATGTCACATCGATTGATTGATTCTATCGGGTGTTATTATGTTTATAGATACAGACACAGGCAGACAAAAGGGTTTTTTTCATTCTATTTTTCAGGAATCAAGGGGTCGAAAAACATGCTAAGACAACTAACTTCTGTGGAAAATAAGCTTGAATATATAAATTCAGTAGTAAGAGAGTTCTCTTAACCACAAACCCCTTGGCTGTGCCAGTCGAGCTCTACAATACAGTTGACTGGCCCCATAACATCTTATTTTAATGTTTTTCCATAAAGAAATATCATAACACTCTTTGTAAAAGGGTAGAAGAATGAGGGCTTTAAAGCAGCCAACTCAGGCATTTAATTCTCATCATAACAACTGTCTTCGTGTGGGTGTTTGTGTTTGTGTGATTTTATGGTTGTTTAACAACCGTGCCATAACAGTTTCTAACACTCAATGGCTGGGTGATGACCGCATAAGAGCCAGGAAACCTCTGTAAATAGTGTGGATCAAATTTAGAGAAGAAAAGACAGGAATACAGAGGTCTATGGCTAGGCTAATCGTGAGTAGGCCTGCAATCAGGTCACTGGAGAATACAATAGACCAGTGAGGTCACTAGCGAAAATGAAAAGTGCCGGCTATTATACTCGTCTGTGACTTGGCTATAGGCTATTCGCTAATGGTTTAATCAAAGTCTACTTATTATATTCGCCAATGGTTTAACAAAAGTCAATTTATTATATTGGCTAGTGACCTGACTACAGTCTCGTTGTATTCCCCAGTGACCTGATTACCGGCTATTATACTCGCCTGTGACCTGACAATAGGCTGTTCATTATATTTGCCATTGACCTGACAATAAACTATCATATTCACCAATGGTTTAACAAAAAGCTATTTATTATATTCGCTAGTGACCTGACTAAAGTCTCGTTATATTCTCCAGTGACCTGATTACTGGCTATTATATTCCAGTGTTGAATATAACGAGACTGTAGCGAATATAATAAATAGCATTTAATTAAACCATTGGAGAATATGATAGCTAGGTGAATATAATGAATAACATATAGCCAGGTCGCAGGTCAAAAACAACGGTTATTTAACTGTAATAACAAACTTTTAATTAACTCTTAATTAATAATATAGAACGCCAAGTCTTAAAAAAATATATAACTAATAATAAAGAATACAATAACGCATATATCCTGTATCCTGGGGAAGTGAGAGCTTAAATAAATAAATTTCGTAGTGCGGAAATCTCTTAACCCTTGGCTATGCACCTAGAGTCCTAAAATATATGACTGCCTTTGTCGCCCCATGAATATTTGAGTCAGGCGCGAGTGGCGCAGCTGTTTTTTTATTTTTTATTTTATAAAGCTTTTTACAATTAGTGATTTTTATTGAAAAAAATAAAATCATATTAGAAATTAACAATTTAAATTAGGAAAACCCCTTCCCTCAGACTAACACAGTAAAATATTTGGGACTTACTCTGGATAGACGACTGACATGAAACCCTCATACAAGCCTCATACGTAGTACACCAAACAAACGATTTAAAATGCTTTATTCTCTTCTGCACAGACATTCAAAATTACCCTTAACACAAAAGCGTAACTGCTACACATTTCTACTAAAACCACTCTGGATGTATGGCTCACAAATCTACGGTTCGGCTAAAATATCAAACCTGAAACATATCTAGTTTTTGCAGTCAAAGACACTCAGACTCATTACACAATGGCCACCATACGTAAGTAACAGAACACTTCACAATGACCTCATGATAAACACAGTACACGACACAATTCAGGACCTTTACAGACGTTTCCATAGCAAATTGCATTCACACCCAAATCCATACATCCACTCACTTTCTTCACCACACTTGCCACACAATCCTCCCAGGAGATTGAAGAGGAGGTGGAACCGTGACTTACTATAATCCCAAATTGCATCCACCTACTTCTTGAAACAAAATCATAATATCCCCATAATATTCATTGATAATAATCATAATATTTATTCTTTTTAATTTCGGCCTGAGGAGCTACCGCTGGGTGGCCTTCCTCTCTCACGCCAATCAAGACATCCTCTTTCAATCAAGTCCTCTTGGTAGCTGGTTGTTGCGACCGAATTAATCAATTAACTTTTCTCTCATCCTCCAAAACCAGTCGACCGTGTCCGCAAATTTTGTGTCGATAAACTCATTTACATTGGCAGTCATAAGAGTTATGAAAATGAGCCCCCATCCCTCCGGCCTATATCGCTTTTTGACAGGTTTTGACTTCAAACATGGAATTTCATGTCGATACATTCATTCATCGGCAGTTTTGGGGGTTTTTGAGTTGAGCCCTCCTCTGATCCCCCCCTTCCCTTCTGTCGATTCCGCTAAAAATTAATGAGTGTTGCCGTTACGGAATTCTAAATTCACATATAAAATTTCGAAACATTCATTCTACCGAAATATATCGTGCTACACAAGACAGACGTCGAAAAACCTCAAATTCCGTTGAAAACTTCGCATCGAATTTTTGAACGATTACATAATTTTCCCTATACTTGATAAAGCTAAGATAGTAAAAAAATTAATGCGATTATGTTTTTGATGTTTTAATGTTTTTAAGTAAAAAAATATTATAATACTCTAAAATAAAAGGCCTAGTGTGGCCCGCTGGTATGAAAAGGTTCTCGGACTCCTGTTCAACACGAAAAACAATTGTATCCATACTGAGGGAACACATGGATAAGGCTGAATTATCTCATATTTGAGCAGGCTTAGTGCTGGACAATGTGATAAGGACTATCTAACGAAAACAATACCTCTTGTTTACAAGGCCCATGGAGAGAAGGAAGTGACCATGAGATTGGATACGTCACTTCCTGTCTGGAGCCCGCCCAAAAACAGCTGACCCACACCAGCTCCCGCCTAAGCTCCACAAGAAATTGACATATACAGTGAAACTTCTCTATAGCGGACATGGGTGGGGACGAAATTAGTGTTCGTTATATAGGGGTGTCCGTTGGGGCATGTTAGAGAAATCCTCAAATAAAAAAAAATATTTAATGTTAACGTAGTCACATAGACATTATGTTTTGTACACACATTTAAACCAGAAAAATTAAAAATTTAAAAAACCCCCCAACACAAAAAAAATTGTTTTTGATCATTCATTTTTTTTACTGAAACCTTGGTGGGGAGGGCTTTTTTTTTGGGGGGGGGGGGGGGGGGGGGCTTGAAGGGCTTAGGGGGAGGCTTTGAGGGAGGAGCTTGGCCTTTTAAACATTTGAGCTCAAACTCTCTAGCTGTAATAGAAGCCGAGATCCCTATGCAGGCTCTGATGAAACCTAAGGATCTTAGAAGCCTGCCAGATTTCCACCAAACATAGCTAAGAAAAATCTCGCAAAAATCAGCTTTTGAAACAAAAAAAACAGCTAAGAAATCGGTTCAGCCATCTTGGAGCTACTTAGATGCCACAGACAGACACACAGAGGCTTCAAACTTATAGCTCCTTTTGCGTCGGGGGTTAAAAATACATAAGAATAAAACAATATAAGAATAAAAACAAAATGTGTAATACCTACATATTTTTGTATAGGTACCACAAAAAAATTCAAAAACCCGAAAAGATTAAAATGAATATACTGTGTATAAAACGAGTTATGAAAAATGAGGATATTTTTTATGGGGTTAATTTTTTGAGCACGCAGTTCTTCGGATGTAACGTTAAGGGATGGTCCCGAGTCAGATACTTGTTGAAGACCCCGTATCCTAGATAATAAAACGTAGTATGTAAAATTTAGGACCCCCAGTGTAAAGTCAGGCTCAGGTCCACCAGAGCGCTCTAGAAGTAGGTGATATGACGTAGTTAAATCCCGGGCATGAGTCACAATAACTAACTAAATACGAGATTTGATGATGGATTTACGTAGTTTAGAAAGCGATATGACTGTCTGAAACACAAATATGTACAAACTGTCACAATTTTAGGAAGGGTTTGTTTTCTGTGGAGGGATTTTAGGTTAGGTTTTCTGTGGAGGGATTTTCCAGGGGTAGGAAATTAAATTTGAAAACTAAACCCTTTATCATTTTCCCGGAATTTGTGAGAAGTGTAGTGTCAATTAATTTCCCGGAACTAATTTGAAGGAAAGTGAACTTTTGAATATTTTTTTAAATGAACTTAAGGAGAATGGGGACACTCAGAAAAGTGCCATAATTGTAGAATCGATTTCCTGTGTACCCAAATTTTTCGTTTTTAATTCCGAAAAATGCAATAGAGCTTTTATGCGTGCTTGCCTTCTGAGCTCTCAAGATCGTGGGTTTGAAACCCGACCGAGGCCCTTAGTTTATTTTATTTGGGAGGTAAAATAAACTCAAGTACGCTGTCCTTCGGATGGGAGGTTAAGCGATGGTCCCGAGCCTCTATGATGTCAGGTACTCGTTAAAGGCCCCTGCCCCAGGTGAATAATGAATAAAATTTCGGTTAGGCAAAATTTAGGACAGAATAAAAAATAAATAAATACAAATAAGAAAATAAAATTAAAAACTAAAAAAAAAAGTAGGCAAAATTTAGGACTTTACAGTAGAGTCGGGCTCAGGTCCACCAGAGTGACGAAAGAGCGCTCTGGCATGACCTCATAGTTAAAGCCCGGGCATGAGTCATAATAACTAACTATATTTTTTTTCATATTTTTATATAGGTAGATGAGAAATTAACAAAAGTAAGAGCTTACCTCAAGAAATATGCGATCCTGTGAAACTCAGCACATCAGTAAATTGCAGTATTTGCCACAAAACCGTAAGAAATCTTGAAAGAACTTTCGGAAATTTGAAAGAACTAACTTCGAAGTCGATTTACACAGTCAGAACAAGTGCGAGAGAAAAATAAGAGTACCTCGAAGGCAGCAGATGACATACGAAATGAGGGTCCCCACAACATGGTGTTGTTCAAATTTTATTTGGTTGGTACAATGAACAAAAGAAAAAAATGGAGCACGAAGAAGGGTGTAAGGTAAGAGGGTTGTTCTTGTATTAAGAACCGGTCTTAGGCCCTTTCTTCAGAGGTACAAAGGGACAAGGAGGATCTGTTGCTCAACCTCTGCGCAGCTGCCCCTTCTCACTCACTGCTCACTGCGCATAAATCTCAACGGATCATTGTGCCCCCGTCGGAAGTAACCCTTCCTCAGGTTCATCTGATATGTAGGCACCCCCAAAATAACATTGACAGACATATACATGGAAAAATGTTACTATTTAATTAACATAAAATATATACGTACTTTATTACTTCAACATTCTTAATTTGACTTGGTACCCTCGGCGAACGACCCTCGATAACTGTCAACAAAATGTAAGTAACGACACTAACATTATACACCTGTAATCAGAATCTCATAAAGACGACATCTATTTTCCAGACAAATCGGTGAAAGGGGAGAGGGGATCATGGGGCCCAACTCAAAATCCCAATAACTGCTGATGTAATGAATGTATCGACATGAAATTTTATATTTAAGTTCAAAACCCCATAAGAATGAACTTATTTATTTTCCGCGACTTAGGTCGATGAAAAGGGGAGCATCAGAAACTCAAATACTCTAAATAACTACCGATGTAATGAATATACTTACTTAGTGTAGCTCTCCAACCCGCTGACGAGTCTTGGCTTCCTCCAACATCAATCGCCATATGTCCCTGTTTTGTGCTGCTGTCATCCAGTTACGGATCAGGATGCTCCTGGCGTCTTTTGCCATGCAGTAAGACCACCGCAGCCTCGGTCTTCCCACTCTTCGACGGCCATATAAGGGCTTCTTCGGGATCATATCCCGTAATGAATATATCGACATGAAATTTTATATTTAAATTCAAAACCCCATACGAATGACACATATTAATTTTTAGCGACTTCGGTCGAAGAGAAAGGGTGGATCAGAAAAGGGCTGGGCTCAATTACTCTAATAACTCCATATATCGACACAAAATTTAGTATGAGGCCATATAGAGTAAGTCAAATATAGAGTTCTAGCCCAAATGGTTTGACTTGGGAGGGAGAGCGAAAACATAATTGCTGGAATTTACATTCTTAATTTGACTTGGTACCCTCGGCGAACGACCAGTGTTCCCAACCCACGATAAATCTCAATAGAATGAATATATCGACACAAACTTTATATCAATTCACAAAGTTTATATCAATGCACAAACTATATTTTATACAAAACGGTCAAAGGAAAGGGGTTGGTAAGGAGGAGCTGAACACAAAATAGCCCAATAACTGCCGAAATAATGCGTGTACCTACACGATTTTTTGAAAATAAATAAGAATGATACTTATCAATTTTCAGCCAAAGAGGAGTGGGGGATCAGAGGAGGGGAAAACTTAGTTCATTAATTCCTGCTAAGAAATCACATTTTATTCACTCTTCGATGAATAAATATATCGACACGAACTTTATACGTGTATCTAGAACCCTATAAGAATGATATCGATTTACAGCCAAATCGAAGTGAAGAGAGGGATGGATTACGAGGAGAGAGGGAGACTTGACATTAAAACAGCGGATTTAACGGAGTATAATGTAATCGTAAGGGTGACACATATTAATTTTTCGCGAATTCGCTATGACTCAACTCTAAAACCTTAATAACTGATAATATAATAAAAATATAAAGAAAAACGCTAAAGATGGTAGCAATACCGAAAGTACTCTCATATATAGTTGATATATTTGGTCAAATAGACAATATTTTTTAAAAAAACATTCGTTTTCCTTTATATTTTTATTGTTTCGTGTAAAAATTAGCAAAATGGAACACTTATGGAATTCACTTCGGTGTCCGTCCGTCTGTCATAGGCGATTTTCTCTGAAACTATTCGACGTAAAAATTTAAAATGTAGTACAGAGATAGAGTGTGGTGACCCAATTATAGACGTGAAATATAAAAAGTTGAATTTTGATTCTGAGGGTTAATTTCAAGGGCATTGTGTAGGGTGTGAAATGAAAGCTTATTGAAGCACGGGCTCAACAATATATATGATGTATTTTTTTTAAAACATTTTTCGGCAAAAACGCTTAAAAATTGCCGTCCCCCACCCTTATCACCACAAGGATCGCTAAAAAAAATCTGAAAAAATCATGAACATTGAGAATTAGGTGTAGATTGAGGCAAAATTATCAGGATTAAAAAATTCAAGCGCGATCAATTGTTATAATCAATTTAATTGTTTATTTCCTTATAACTGCTGAACTATTGGTTTAACTATTAATAATTTAAGTGGGGGCTGATGGCACGGAACACTAATTGTGCAGATATAATTTGATATGACTCATGCCCGGGCTTTAACAACTAGGTCATATCGCCTACTACCAGAGCGCTCTTTATTATTATTCATAAATACATTTATTATTATTCATGATACATTTTTACGATTTATCATATTACCATGTTACGGTTTACCGGAAATAAATATTATTATTATTATTAAATAATATATTATAATAATATACATAAGTGAATGAAAGAAAATAAATTGAAAATGTTGAGACTAATATGGCTTCAAATATTATATTATAGATAATACCTGCAATAAATTGAATATAAATGTCCCATAATATGACATAATAATAATAATAATAATAACAATCTTAAATAGGTATCTGATATATTATATCAGAAACCGATTTACGATTGTTATTATTATTATTCGTAAAGTATATTGATACATTTTTACGATTTATCCTATTACCATGTTACGGTTTAAGGGAAATTATTATTATTATTATTATTATTATACATATTTCAACTTAGAAGCACCCCTAAACCCTCAAATTTAGTCCCTACTACGACAATTTCCTGCTTTCAGCGTGTACCGTAATATAAAGAACAGGAGCAACATTACCGTTGTTCTAATTAGCCAGGAGCCTTCTGTCAGCTGCAGTTTCTTAGCATAACAAAGACCATTCTCTCCAACTGCATTGTCTTATATGCAGTTAGACCGCACTATGCACCCTGCTGCACCACAATACCTGCTGTGTGCTTAATTGCAGGGTGGAGTGCTTAACGTTATAGAGGGGTTGCAAACAAAGTACCTGGCAGCAAAAAAATATGAATAAGAAATAATAATAATAATTATTATAAATTTTTTTAAGGCACTAATAAGTACATTAAAATTATAATTCGTAGGCATGCTTTAGGGTGCATAATATTACTATTATGACCCTAAATTACAGTTAGGCACGACTGAAATTACAATTAGTTAGATATATATACACAAATTAAATAGTTTTTAATACCTACAGTATAAAGAAGTACTATAATCGTGCGAAAATCGAGATCAGATTTTCGATGGATTTTCACGTTTCCTTGAATACGTTTTTGTCTGTGTATGCGATCGGAAAGTTGTGAGCGCTCTAAAGCAGAAACGTTTCTAGTTATGAACTTGAATTTTGGAATAAAGAAGTCACACGTGCTAATAGATCTGTACAGATTTTGGTCGAAATTGGATAAAAATGTAGACCGCTTTACTTCAGGGCCTAAGTACATTTTACAAGATACCGCTAATAATTATGAACTAATCAAAAAATATTTTCAACTAATGTTTATATTGTATCGCATATCAACAAAATATAAAATATATTTTTATTATTAGTACTTTTTTATTAGGTTCTATGACTCATGCCCGGGCTTTAACTACGAGGTCATATCGCCTACTACCAGAGCGCTCTTTCGTCACTCTGGTGGACATGAGCCCGACTCTACTGTGGAGTCCTAAATTTTGACTACCCCTAAATTTTTATTCACCTAGGGTAGGGGTATTTAACGAGTACAGGCGTACAGGCTCGGGACCATCGGTTAATCCGAAGGACGGCGTGCTTAAGTTTATTTTACCTCATAGATAAAATCAACTATAGGCCTCGGTCTGGTTTCGAACCCACGATCTTGAGCTCAGAAGACAAGCACGCATACCACTGAGCTACCGGTGCCCTCTAACTTTTTTATCAAAATTAGTTTAAAAAAATGTAGCCATTGTGATGTAGCCATTACAGGACTTTCTTATACTAACAAAATTGTATAAATCACTTTCCCTCCTCCCTCTCAAATTCATTTCATACTGTCATTACTGAGTATAAGAATGTCATTCTCAAAATACATCGGTAGTTATCGTTTTTTGAGTTGAGCCCCACATCCTTTGATACCTTCCCTTCTGCCGCTTTTGGCTGTCGATACATCGGCCAATTTCGTGTCGATACATTCATTCTATTATGGTGGGTTATCGTGTTCACAAATACACAGATACAATATGAAAACAATCAATATAGAATTTTTCGTCTTTATACAGCGCTGTGGTAAAGTGATAACTGCGGCTCAACTTACAAATCCCCGTCATTCTCAAAGATGAAGAAATAACCAATGAAGAAGTAATAATCTTAAGAATAAGATTTCCATTTTGGATCAATAATAACCTTTAAGAGGTTGACTGAGGGACTTCTCAATGTGAAATTGTGCCTAATGAATTACCGGTTATACCGGCTGAGCTGACCATTATAATGCATGTGTCCGACTTAAACTTAAGTATCTACCTACTATTTTTGATAGGGAGAAAAGAATGAAAAAAATAACGACCGAAAATAAAACAGGTTATTTGAAGGCTTGATGGGTTGTGAGTTGCGAAAACAACCCCCTTCCTTGAAAAGGGGTGAGACTCCGTTTCGCAACGTTACCTCGCTATTATCTGTGAGAGCAGGCAACAGAAAAAATAAACTACTTTTTTTTTTTTTTTTTTTTTTTTTTTTACCGGAATATAAAGACTAAAGGACATTGAGAAAGTTTCGAAACATAGCTAAGGTAAGCTTGTGAGTCGTCTGTTCATATGTTAATTGACTTTGGTACGTTTGTGATCGAAAGGGTGTTTCAATGTAGTCCATTTTAACAGTGTAACAACTTGTCTTATGTGGTACTTATCGAACTGTGGCGGAATTGTATATAACCAAATTAAAAAATTAAAATCTTAGTGTTCCTATTATTCAGGGAATAAAATAGGTATCATTTTGAAATCTAAGACTTAGATATGTTGTGTGAATCTTAAGCAGGCCCTCCACTATGAATCCGCTTGATCAAAATCTAGGAACCCGTTTGACGCTTGAGTCAAGCCTTGACGGTGATTGATGGAAAGTTTGAATGACTCAAGCGGTTGGGCGAAGCGCTTGATAGTCTAGAGCAATTTCGTTCATGCATTGCGTCAGTTACCTGCTCGACACCAACAATGGAGGGTCGTCCGCTCGCTTCCGAAGGTTCGGACGTCGTATATAATAATGCCGATCGAGAATTTATTAGCCTCCTCATTGATTTATATCGTGATCGTCCGGAGTTGTGGAAAGTTAAAAGTAAGGACTATTTCAATAAAAATAAAAGAAGTGCCTCACTAAAAAAAATAATGAGGGCGTTAAAACTGTTGAAACCCGATTACACGGTTAAAAAACTAAAACAAAAAATCAATGTATTAAGAATAAATTTTAATAAGAACCACCCAAATCCTGATTGGAAACCATGGTATATACACTACACCGATTCACTACAGTCCAGGAGGAGCAGTTCACTAGTCGAAAATTCCGCTACAAATGAGTGTTGATGAAAGATTGATGGGATGCTTGATGCGCCCCAAGGCTGCTTGAAGCGCGTGTCAATCAGCTGGAAGCGCTGTTTTGATCAAGCGGATTGATAGTGTAGAGCCTGCTTTAATAAAAAAACATATTTTGGTTTTATATTCATAATTAATTTAATATTAATTAAAGCTTAATAAATTATCTATTTGGTATCAATATCATGGAAAGTTATGTAATCTGCCGAAATTAGATTTTGACTTTTAAAAGGAATTTCGTGTATTCAGACCTGATGTTTCTGTTGGTATATCTCTCCGTCGAGACTTACAGCTCTGTTATTTTTGGTTCTATCTCAATCTAAAAATTGCAATATTCATAAAAAACATTTTTTGTAAGATCCAATTTATCTATTAATTATTTTCGCGCAAATCAATCTAGCGCCTCAATAAATTGATCGGAATTGTTATTTTTGACGATTTTCGGGATATATCTCGCAAACTAGGAGGCGGTGTTGAATATAAATATAAAGAAGAACATATTATTATATTCAATAACAATGAAGTTTCAAAGCGCTGGTTATAATATAACTATAATTATATTATAATAGAAAATATTGAAGATCACAATATTGAGCGTATGGGGCGTTGAGCGGTGATCCCGAGCCTGTACAATGTCAGGCTGAATTCCGGACTCCCAGAGTAGAGCCGGAGTCATTTCCACTAAGGGCTCATGTCCACCACGATGTCCAATACTCGTTAAAGAGCCCTATCCTAGATGAGTAAAAATTTAGGGTAGGCAAAATTTAGGACTACCATAGTAGAGTTGAGCTCATGTCCACCAGAGCGACAAAAGAGCGATCTGGTAGTAGGCGATATGACCTCATAGTTAAAGCCCAAGCATGAGTCATAATAACTAAATAACAGTGTAGGATCTACAGTTTTTAGGGCCATGACAAAAGAGAACGACAGTCAGAAATCTCCAATAATCACAGGTTTTATTTCCTGGCTATCCAGATTTTTTTGTTTTTAATTCGGAAAAAGCATTGGATCCAGAATCGATTTCGGAAGTGGAAAGTCATTGATAATTTTGTAGAAAAAATGTTTATGTGGTCAAAAAAGTCATCGGTGAATCACCGACAATGTACTTCCCCGGAACGAATTAATCAATTAACTTTTCGCTCCCCTCCAAAACCAGTCGACCGTTTACGCTAATATTCAATAGTTGATTTAGATAGAAGCTCCTAAATCCTCATACTAAAATTCATTACATCGGCAGTTATTAGTTTTTGTGCTAAGCCTCTAATCTTCCCATCCTCTGGTCGATTTGGCTGAAAATCTATAGGTGTCGTCGTTAGAGGGTTCTGGATTCACATATAAAACGTTGTGACGACACAATAATTCTATTGGGGGTTATCGTGGTCACAGACAGAGGCAACCAGATAGACAGCATTTTTTTTTTTCATATTTAGAATCTAGAGATCGGAAAATATGAAATTTTGTTGAAAACTCCGCTGCGAATTTTTGTTCGATAAAAATAAACTTCCCTTATACTTAGTAAAGTGGGGAGTAAAAAGTTTAAATCAAGACTCGCTGGTCTCATTGTAGATAGGTTTGCCCCAAAGAGAATGACATCTTGTATGTTCAGCTATGTTCAATAGAATCGTCGACATCGTTTACAGACGATTAAACAATGGGAAAGGTTGAAATCCTGAAACCAGGCTGTGCGGACCCGCCAGGTATCGATAAATTCATTACATCGCCAGTTATAAGTTTTTGTGTTAAGCCTTCCCCCTTCGTTTTGGTTGATTTGGCTAAAAATCAATAGGTATCGATTCATTCATTACAAGGACACCTATTAGATCTTTTGTTGTAATCCTTCCCATCTCTTTGGTCGATTTGACTGAAAATCAATAGGTGTCCTCCTTGTGGGGTTCCTGATACATTATAAAATTTCGTGTTGATACATTCCATTCATTGGGAGTTATCATGTTCACAGACACACACATCCACAGACGCACACGCACACGCACACTTTTGTTCTGTCCACCTCTTCCTTTTTCCATTCGTTCATCTGTTCTTTAGCCTTCACACACCCCCTGTCATGAAATGACCCGTTCTTTTGTTCCGTCTCAAATATCACCCAGGTGGGTGGGTAGCCTATATTTATTCATAATGCCTCCCAGTGCCACCGGTGTTATATCAATAAGAACACTCATGCGATCTCATCTAGACGGCCGCGGCCCCATCTACTTATAAAACAATTTGATAATGGGCACAACCTAGGGGCTCTCAATTTTGTTAATGAGCACAACCTAGGGGCTCTCAATTTTGTTAATGAGCACAACCTAGGGGCTCTCAATTTTGTTAATGAGCACAACCTAGGGGCTCTCAATTTTGTTAATGAGCACAACCTAGGGGCTCTCAACTTTGTTAATGAGCACAACCTAGGGGCTCTCAATTTTGTTAATGAGCACAACCTAGGGGCTCTCAATTCCTCAGAATTACTACCCAGGTATACAAACTATAAGGGATGTTATGTAATCGATCAGAAATTCCACGTCCGGAAATTAAACAAAAAAAGTCGACGATAAATCACCTGCTATGTACTTCCCCAGCACGAATTGAACAATTACAATTTTGCTCTCCCTTCAAAGCCAATCGACTGTTTGGGCTAAAACTCAATTGAACTTAAATGAAATAAAACATAAGTTTATTAGTGGTATTGTCTAATTTCACATAATATATATACATGGGAGTACTTTCGGTATTTCTACCATCCTCAGCCAAAAGCATAAGAGATGATTCTCTGGCCCCCGGCGCTCCATCGTACTACAGCCAGCCAGCGCCCCAATTTATCCCGAGCTCTCTCGGCGCGCTGAGCAGCGCCTTCAATTAAATTAAGGTGGGCTAGGGGTCTTGCTCCTAGCCGACCGCAGCAACAGACTTTATCAATAAATAAACTTGTTAGGCCCTCTTCCCCGACGATTCGGCGAACGGGTATCGTAGCCTCCGCCGGAGATCGGCAACCCAAAACAAAAAAAAAAGTTGGCCGGGCATGCGATGGCGCTCTCCCAGCCCACATACAGCAGGACGCTCTTGCCCCGTGACTACCAACCTTTCTCATGAACCTGTTATTTGGGGGGCCGTTCGTATTGAATTACCGATATGAAACGGGAGAAGGAACGAAAAAAATGAACAGAAAATCGAAAAAAAATATACAGGCAAGGCCTTCGACATTTGATCAATTCAATATCGTTTTTTAAAGTGTCAGGTTAGTTTTAAGGTTTTTCACCTGAATCACATTAGCTACCTAATCATATTTCTCTAACAAGGTTCTCTCATAAAAGGAAGGAATTAAAACAGACAATATGGGTATCGCTGGACTTCCTCCATACATAATTAACAAAGTTTATATTATAACATATAAGAATGTTATGTGGCTTGAAGAATGACATGAGCCTGATTCTACTATGAGAGTCCTAAATTTTGCCTTCCCTAAATTTTTATTCAACTAGGAAGGGGGCATTTGAAAGTTTCTTTCGCTTTTTAAAAAGTAGCTTTTGAACTTCTTATTTTGGTTTCATATTATTGGAATGCAACTACATGTATGAGGGTTCGCAGGTTCATAGATCAGTACTAAGGCATTTCAAATTATCATGTTTCTGAAACTAAACATTTGGGAAAAAATGCAAATTCTATAACAGGCAGGATTGTGCAACGAGTATTGGCCGCCAGTGTGCAAACAACGATAACGCCGCCCCCCTCCACAAATAAAGTACCCGAATGTTGTTATGTTTTTCCTCTTTACATTTTGAATATATTAATGATTTTTATTTTCCAAATAAATACTTGAGCAGGGAAATTAATAATATGTATAACGACAACAATATTTCATTTTCAAACATTACATTATGAACTATTAAACATAATTATTACCAGTGTACATAATAATGATAGGTAATAAAATTTACTTTATATAATAAACTTTGATATAGGTAATGTTAAAAAACATAATAATAACTTTTTTTTAAGAACACAACTTTTAGTTTAGTAAAGTAGTTATTAAGGAACACAAGTCAATTTTATTTTTGAAATAAAACTAGAAACATTTGTCACAAATAGTCATTTATTAAATAAAAGTAAATTGTAATCAAAGCCTGGCTCTTCTGGCCTTAATGGAAGGAAAATTTTCTATAGCACGTTCTGTAGAATAGAATTCAAGAGATCACTTTCGATGGATAATAACGAAAGGCCCGTCAGTCTCTCTACAAAAGCAGGGTGCCTTTTGATTAAACACATTTCCCTTTTTTCCCCATCCCTTCAAATGAATTTATCTTGTTTTTCCCCTTGGCTTTGGTTTCTTTTTTTTTCTCTTGTCTATATTTGGCTTTGTCAACGATAAATTTAAAATAAGGAAAATAAATATTAGGGCGGGCTAGCGGCCGACCCTATTATGAGCTTAAATTTGGCCGCCCCTTCGCCATAGGGTCTGCACGGCTCTGATAACAGGTTATATACATTTTAAGCCCTCAATTTTGTATATATAAAGAGGGTGAAAACTTCTAAAGAAAATGATAACTCAAAAATATTTTTTTTTTAGTTGTCCCACTTCTGAACTACTGCATCAATGTCTAAACTTCTCTTTGGATCCGCTCCTGCAAAGCAAAAGTATTGAGGAATATAATTTCAGAGTATGACTTGTAGTTGAGAGGATATCGTGTTATTACGGTATTGAAGGGCTGAGTTTGAGGAGGAGGTGACAGTCAATATAACTATAAAGTGCACCTCTCACTGGTTATGTCCACATAAATCAGAGAATTGGGGTCCCCTCAATATAAGTTGCATCTGCAGAGAGGTTCTACTCTGACAGTTTTAGAACCTTGTACCTCTGTCCGTCCTCAACAAGTGACTAACACTCTATAATATGTTGACCATTTCGAATAACTAAACATTGTTCCTGTCTTTTTGAAAAAAACTATAACTCATAAAGCAATTGATATAATAAGAAAATATTAAATTAAATTCAAAATGTTTATGTTGAAGGAAATCATTCCCAACATCGCCTGAGATGATGTTAGCCATCTTCGCTAATGACAGCAATTTTAGCTACCAATAAATCACATCCAAGCCTCTGCAGGAGCACTTACACCTTCTAGAGGGTTGGTTGAGTCTGTGGAAGGTAAAAATAAAATAAAACCGCTTCATGTTACATTCTGTATGACTGAATATAATGTCTCTCTGAAACACGATACTTAGGACTCTTGACAAACAACTGACTTGGAACAAACTCGCTACGAACTCAAAAAAAAAAAAATAACTTTAAACTTTATTTATTTTGAATATTTACAATCGGTATGAGGACCATAAGTGAATTTCATAATACAATTGTGAAAAAATATATACATATGAAAAGTAAAAAAATAAATAATAACCTAATAATAATAAAAAAAAAAAAAAAAAAAAAACATTAAAAAATAAATAACCGGCACTCCCTAAATATTTTTGTTAGATTATAATAGCATCTCTTGGCCAGCGCCTCCTCAGTCTTCGGGGAGGATTATCTGGATAAGAATGGGATGACAAGAGTGGAATTTGGAAAAGCAGGACTTGATGAGGTCAATAACAAAAGGAATTTCTAAGTCATTATGGAGGGTAAGATTGGAAACATAGAAGGGAGCATCGACAATTGTTCTCAGGACTTTGGATTGAAAAGACTTGATACGCTTGATATTAAATGGCTTAGCACAACCCCATAATTCGAGACCGTATGTCCATGTAGGTCTTATTATTGTCTTGTTAATGGTCAGTTTGTTTTTCAATAGAAAGTGAAGATTGTCGGCTGAGCAGCCGGTAGAGCAGACCAAACCGTCTGTTCAGCTCCTGTCGTTTTAGTCGTGTTTGGGGGTTCCATGTCAGTCGTCGGTCTAGATAGAACCCAAGGTAGCGAACTTGATTAGAGACAGGAATCGGAATACTTTTGAATGTAATCGGAGAACGGGAGTGAAGGTAACATGGCTACAATTCTCTTCGTTGATTTTCACTCGCCACTGCCGACACCAATCCACTACATATTTGGAGATTTTAGGAACCTGTGGTAGGATTTTGACTGGAGGCAAGGATGGTTGTATCGTCGGCAAAGGTTGCTAGGAGAGTATTAGGACTGGTAGGAATATCAGCAGTGTAAAGATTGAGGCTACACAGACAACAGAAAATGAAACGACGATTTGGAATGCTCAAAAGACTCCTAGACAAGCAATTTCAACTGAGTGCCTAAAAGACTATCAGATCTATCTCAACGTACGGTGTTCAACTCTGGGGTTCTGCAAAATCCATTCACACCAAAAGAATTCACGCCGCTCAAAATAAAATTCTTTGAACAATCAAACAATGTCAACGTTTCAAACATGACATTACACTGCGATCTCAACATTGTTACAGTATCATGACAACTATACACATTCCCATCATTTTACGGGGCTCCCCTTGGCCACGTTCTTAGTTAGAGGATCTCGATATTTGTCAGGAGAACTGTGATGTCTGTTCCGAGTCCGGTCCACGTGGATCCTTGAGGAAGACCAGGACACAACACTCAAGTCGCCATACTTAGACACACTTATGGAGACACTCTCTAACATTGTAATCATCCAGCCACTTGGGTTGTATCACCACCACCGGGAAAGTAATAAGTGGAGAAGAACACTGGGTCCCTGATGGGAGAGATGGGTGCCAGGGCATAAGGGGCTTGAGAGCAACGAAAGGGCTGATCAACTGGCCAGGTCAGGAGCTGACAGAGGACCTATAGATAGATAAACTTTTATTGTACAAAAGATTATAACCTTTATGGCAATAAGTGTTTTTTTTTCTATGAGAATAGTTATTTTTTACAAAATAAATATTCTCATAGTTACTTCGGTACCTATAAAAAATAAAATAAAAGAAAAAATATCTATATAAAGAATTGTACATAATAAGCAATATAGCAACTAAATATATACCAATAATATTGAAATAGTAAAAATGGACATGCTCTTTAATATAAATAGTGCAAACAACCAGGATAAAAGAAACAATGAATAAATAAAAATAAAAAAAAATATATATATATATCCATCTTAAACAAATTAAATTATATTATTCTTTATTTTCAAGCCAACAGTAAAAAATAAAAATAAATTGTTAATTTTTCTAACTAAATTATTTAAAATATGCACAAATGGTTCTGAGTCGTATTCTGGTCTATTGGTGAGATAATTGTGGAGAAATGTTTGCCTGAGGATGATCAAGGAGGGGCAATGGAACAAAAAGTGTATGAGGTCGTCCTTTCGTTTAAGGCACAGAGCCTGCAGCCACTTTCAGGACAAAACTCATATCTAAACTCTCCAAGTAATATCCTAAAATTTCTATTGCTATTGTGCAGACGTATTTGGGCTAGTAGTCGGAGTTTTTCAATATGGCAGTTTAATGAAAGATAGCTTTCTTGTGACCCTAAAGCACTGACCAATCGGTAGAGGGAGTTGTATTTAGAATTTAATATTGTATTTATATCCAGACAGACCAGATGAATCCTCATGGCTGCTACCAAATCACCACGGAGGGGCAACAGAGGACCTATAGGACCGGAACCCTTCTGCGGCATCTCTAAGAGCACCGCAAGGGTGGCAATAAAACGTTGGCTCCACTTCTGGAGAGCAAAGCAAAGAGATTCAAAACTCTTTTTAGCGGATCCCTCTGAGAAAAGGAGCCGAGAGCTCCTAAATATGAGCAGAATGGATCTAAGAGCTATGACAGGGCTCATTATAGGAGACTAGAAGTCCTCTGTGCAGGAAATGTGGCGAGAAAAATGAGACTCCGGTTCATATTCTAAGCCAGTGCGGGGCACAAGAAAGCAGAAGATTTTACTGCTTCGGGTCTGCCATAACGGAACCGAAGCAGGTAATGGAAGGAACCTGCAGAAGAATCCTAGAATGTACTAAAAATAAAATGGGTGATACAATCAGCCCTCGGAAAAAAAAAAAATTAATCGGTCAGAAATTCTATGTTGAGTTTTCTTATTTTCCTATCCCCGATTCCAAGGGATTTAGGAGCTCCTATGTGAGTTAACTGTATTAACGCAAAAGGGTGCGAAAGTTAATTGATTAATTTGTTCTGGGGAAGTACACTGCTGGTGAATCACATACGACTTTTTTAAATTGTTGTACAAAGAAGGAACAGTGGATGCAATTATCAAAATGAGCAGTGTTCCCACCGACTATGTAAATAGGTATATTCTGTCCAAAGCTGTTCCTACAAAAGACCTCTCCCTCTTTGAAAAACAAAATTTTCACAACTGGTTCTCAGTTCTTGAAGGGGGCTAAAAAGGTTTTTTTTTTCTATGACAAAAGACTTCACACGGCCTTGAGAGGTCGACACCTCTCCCACGGAGAACTACCCTCAGCTCAAATTCACAGCCAACACTTCCGGTGCAAAAAAAATATTCGCGAAAGGTTATGTGGATGACGGTTACAGGTAGGGTTGCCACCCGTACTTTATTATAAAATAGTGTACGTTATGTCGGGTAATTGTACTCTATACTTTATGAGAATAATGAAATACGCGAAAATAATTTATTTCGCATGATTTGATTTCTCTGGGATTCATTTTACATATATGTAATGGAATTATGGATAATCTTAAAAATGGATTAGAGCAGAGACAGGCAAAAACATTAAACTGTTGTCTTCACCTGAACTGACTAGCAAAATTCACACAAACTTTTTATTATTTATTGACAAAGCCTTAGAGTACGTAAATAAATGGTTTAATTTTAATGACACAAAATAGTTATTTACACTTAGCAATATAAATTTAAAAAGCAATGTCGAATTTGATCATTTTGTTAAGATAATTGGAAATTTAAATCTGCAAAAACTTAATATAAACATGGATGATCTTTATGGAGAAATTTCTTTATTAAACAAATTATATACTCAAATAGCTCAGAAGGTTTTGCGGAATTGTCTACTGCACAAAAATGGCAGCAAGTATTTAATAAGACGATAAATTACTTATTTAGTTTAACTTAAATATAGGCTGTAAAGATGCTGTGGAGCTGTTTAGCAGTCATAATTATTTGTTAAAAGTTGCTAAAAGTAATGAAAAATATTTTTTTAAGCAAAATAATGAAGTAAAATAAATCGAACTTTATTTTGACACAATGTACTTTTTCTTCTACCTTTAATAACCAACGTACTTTATTTGCACAGAAAAAAAGGTGGCAATCTTGGTTACAGGACATGTAACAGTCCATACTTCTTTACCTGAAAACTGCACGTAAGGAAACCATTTTTTTACCATTATCTGTATTTTGTTGAATGTAAACTTTTTTGTTGGGAATCGATAATTATCTTGCGGGCACTTTGGAAATGCATTATAATCCTATTAAAATTATATATCCCCATATTAGATTTGGACCCACTACATACATTTTTTGGAGTGAAAATTTAAAACAGAATGAATTATTATTGTTTTTATTATTATTCATACATATAGGCCCTTAGTTTATTTTATCTGGGAGGTAAAATAAACTTAAGCACGCCGTCCTTCGGATGGGACGTTAAGCGATGGTCCCGAGCCTGTACGATGTCAGGTACTCGTTAAAGACCCCTACCCTAGATGAATAAAAATTTAGGGTAGGAAAAATTTAGGACTCCCACAGTAGAGTCGGGCTCATGTCCAACAGAGTGACGAAAGAGCGCTCTGGTAGTAGGCGATATGACCTCGTAGTTAAAGCCTGGGCATGAGTCATAAAACCTAACCTAACCTCGAATAATATTTAATTTATTTAACTAGTGAGATATTTGTTTCTCAACTCTTTCACTTAGCTTTTGCAAGTCGATCTCAATGCGTGTATTTGCACAGCGAAATTGATGTTGCAGATTTTCATCCGTTAAGTTCGAGAGTGATTTATGTTTGGGAAATTTAATTTTCGAAAAAAAAAAAGATTCGCAGGTGTAAGTTGTCCAAAAGTGCTCACAACTTTTTGTGCCAAATTTCTCAAATTGGAAAATTTTTCTTTTGTGACATTAGTGTTATAAAAATCTATTTTTATATACTTGTTGCAAAGCACTACACTAAAAACAAAAATATTAGAAACTGCTATTGTGATCATTTTTTCTTATTGTGTCCTGCAGTTGAAAATTGTAAAAAAAAAAGTATTTTCTATTTAGTAGCCGTTACGTTTGAATATTCCGATCTGGGCTTAGTTCAGCAGTTTGCCCTTACCTGTACTAGGTAAACCTTGAAAGGTATGTAGAGGCTGCAACGAGAGGTCTCCAATTCCAGGTACTCCTTGCACCCTTATAATCCTCAGGTAGTTACTCCCCTCTAAGACCCTATTCCTGAGAAAGATTCAAAGACCACTTAAAGTAAAACCTGAAAATTTACTTAAGTCCGAGAAGGATTTACAATTTAAGACTTGAACTATGTCTCTTCAAAGTGGACCGAAAATTGAAAAGGGTTCTAGGTAACGAAACCCAATAAAACCTTAAGAGAATTTACAACCTTTTCCTCTTTTGAGTTGGTATGTTTAAAGTTGTTAATATTTCATTACAATAATAAAATTTTAACAATATTTTAAGTAGGTATATATGATTGTTTATTTACTCCCGGTTCTTTCATAATACCTCGAAAATTATAATGATTGATAGAGACTACAATATCTTTTCATTTTGAGGGAAATCGAAGTTTTGTTGTGTAAATAAATTCAGTATTTGGCCAATGTTTTGAAACTATTTATTTCCTTTTTCAGGGCCTAACAGAATATAACAAACAAATTAGTTGGTTTTGCATTATGGACACTAAACAACCAAGAAAAACATAAAAATTGAAAGAGCGAGAGAAAATAATAATAGAAAAAAATATATAATAAATACATAAAAAGTTTATATAATAAATACATTTTTAAAACATACATATTTTTCAAAAATATTGTGACAAAAAGTCAATCGATCGTTTGGGCTATAACTCAATACATATATGACAGTGATCAATAGAGTCGAGAGTATCTTTTCAATGTAGAATGAAGAAAATGTAGGAATTCGAGGTTTTGTCGTGTAAAAGAAAATTCAAAATTTGTCAAACGTTTCGAGAACTATTTATTTTTTTCTTCAGGGCCTACAGAATATAAACAAACAAATTAGACATTATGGACAATGATATAAACATATACTTTATAATAATTTGAAAAAGAGATGGAAACAATTTTTTTAACATAAATGAAAGAGAGAAAATAAATTTATTTTTATTATTTAATTATTTATTACTATTATTTTTCTCCCTTTCATTTATGTTAAAAAAATTGTTTCCATCTCTTTTTCAAATTATTATAAAGTATCTGTTTATATCAACGTCCATAATGTCTAATTTGTTTGTTTATATTCTATAGGTCCTGAAGAAGAAAATAAATAGTTTTCGAAACGTTGGACAAATTTTGAATTTTTTTTTACACGACAGAACCTCGAATTCCTTCTATATATAGAAGGAATGTTGAATTCTATGTAAATCATATATATATATATATATATATATAATTTACATAGTGGCTTCTGAATTTCATGTCGATTCATTAATTCATTACATCGGCAGTTTATGGGTGATCAAGTCGAGCCCCTCATCTCATGGAAAATTAGTAGGTGCCATCCTTATGAGGTTTTGAATTTAAATATAAATTTCCATGTCGATAAATTCATTACATCGGCAGTTATTGGGATTTTTGTATTGTGCCCCCCTACAGTCCCCCCTCCCCTTCTGCTGATTCCACTGCAAATTAATAGGTGTCGTCGTTGAATATACATCTGAAATTTCGTGTTAACTCCTTCATTACAACAGCAGTTATTAGAGTTTCTCTGGTAAGCCTCCCCCCTGAAGCCAACCTTCCCTTTGTCTCATTTAGCTGAAAATCAATAGGTGTCGTCCTTGGAGGGTTCTGGCTACACGTATAAAATGTAGTTTTTTGAGCTCAGTAAGCAAGCACGCATACCACTGAGCTACCACTCCTTGCGCAAAGGTAAAAATCTAGAGTAACAATCTGTCCAGTGATGTGTTCCCGAAGTGGTATTATCTTCCTCTATTTCTTACAGTTGGGAAAGTTTTGTATTGAAACCTAAAAAAAATGTGTCCGTGAGCTTGTACGGAAAGACTCTCCCATTCGGCGCAGTGCAAATCCGGTGCACTGGATTCGAGTGCAGTGCACTCAGTGAGCCGGTGCACTGTAGACGGACCTGATATCAAAGAGACCCAGGGGGTTTACAGGATGTACAACAATAGAAGGGTGTGTGCCGGAAGCCTCACCCTACACAAATTGCTTTTCCGGTCTCCGCTTTTCTTCACATCTTTACAATTCCAGTCCACCTAAACTCTCTTCTTCTTCACGCATAACACATCTTCAACGATTAAGTAGGCATATCCACGCACTACAGTTGATATCTCATCGCTTTCCTTTAAAAAGAAATTCCCATCTACATGATGTACACAATGATGGCTTGAAGACATTGCCAGTTACGCTTCGAACTGCCGCAATTCCATGCTAGTACATAGTTATTATGACTCATGCCCGGGCTTTAACTACAAAGTCATATCGCGTTCTATCTGAGCGCTCTTTCGTCACTCTGGTGGACATGAGCTCGACTCTATTATGAGAGTCCTAAAAAAAAAAAATTATATATGTTGCAAACCCCAATCGGGGACAATCGGCCAAAAGAATGAGAACGGTTAGGAGGAGGGATTCAACTCAAAAACTGCCGATACGAAGAATTAATCGTCAACATTTATTATCAAGTTTCATTATGATAAACAATAGCGATGGTCCCGAGCCTGTACGATGTCAGGTACTCGTTAAAGACCCCTGCCCTAGGTAATTAAACATTTAGGGGTAGGCAAAATTTAGGACTCCCACAGTAGAGTCGAGCTCATGTCCACTAGAGCGACGAAAGAGCGCTCTGGTAGTAGGCGATATGACCTCATAGTTAAAGCCCGGGCATGAGTCATAAAACCTAACCTATAAAATATGGGAGTACTTTCGGTATTGCCACCATCTTCAGCCACGACAAATACTGATTATTTGTTATTATTGTTATATATTATTGTTTGGTATACTGACTGAGTACCTATTTGTTAACTCATGGCTGAAGATGTTAGCCATACCGAAAGTACTCGCATATTTCATATATAATTTTTGAAATAGACAATATTTTAAAAAACATAAGTTTTTTTTTAATTTTTTATGTTTCATTATGTTTAACCCAAATACATATATTGGTTTTATAGGGGGCCGAAAACTTGATTAATTCGTGCTGAATTAAATATTATTATTATAATGAAAGTACTACGGTTTTATTATAGGTAATTAAAGACGTAAGAATTGGAATTGGAGGAGTCACTCTGACCACTGAACGACTGAGACCCCCAGCTGGTCTATAAGGTTGCGTGACCCTCCTGACAGTTGGTTGGTTGAAGTCCAATAAAACAAAGACTCAGATGAGATAAGACGATATGTCCACAATAGCCACAAAGTACAGACACAGATCGTGTTTCTCAGCTCAGCCTCGCAACGCACAACAAATGCTGCTTCGTACTTACATCTGACGTAAATAATACAAAACGATATCTTCTTACTAAATACCCACTTCAGTCTCACTGATTAAACAAAGGGGCTCCTAAATCCTCATACTAAATTTTGTGTCAATAAATTCATTACATCGGCATTTATTCGGGGATATGAGTTGAGGCCCACATCTGATCCCCCTTTTCTTCTGTTGATTGCGCTGAAAAATAATAGGTGTCGCCGTTATTGAGTTTTGAATTCACATTTTAAATGTCGCGTCGATACATTCTTTTCACCGGTAATTATCATGTTCACAAACATAGACAGAATTTTTTTTTTTCATATTTGGAATTTATGAAAAATCAACTTAAATTCCTGAAATATTTTTTAATTTTTTTCAAATTAAATTAATTGTGCTAGTTTTGAACTGAATTGTACCAATAATTATTCGTTTTGTGCTGCTTGGCAATACAACAATGAAATATGGGGACCAACTTGACGCCAGCCCCCCTCAAAATTGGATTTTCAGTAAAGTTTTAACGTCAATGAATTGTGCAACTTTTTTGCTGAATTCTATGACGCTCCTTTTCTAGTTAGTTATTGTGACTCATGCCCGGACTTTACCATCGAGGTCATCTCGCCCACTTCCAGAGCAATCTTTTGTCGCTCTGGTCGACATGAGCCCGACTCAACTATGGGAGTCCTAAATTATGTCTACCCTAAATTTATATTCACCTAGGATAGTGGTCTTTAACGAGTAGCTCGCGACTATCGCTTAACTTCCCATACGAAGGACGGCGTGCTCAAGGTTTTTTCACTTCTCAGATAAAAAGCCTGAGAGGCCTCGGCCGAGCTCCTGTTCTAATGTTGTTTGTCAGAGACACGCTCCGAGAAATATTTTGAAAACATACTCCATGGGTCGGAAATCAGAAGAGTATATCATTTTTCTATTTGGGATTTCTTCTTTGAAAAATAGGCCACTACAAACAAAAGTTACACTCGTATTATTCGCAAAAATTTTAATTTTAAATTTGAACGGCCTCAATTGCGGATTCAGAATTAAACCAAGGAGATGTGGAATCATGCATGGGAACCTGATCAGAAAGCAATCAGGTCAGAAACTGATCTATTTCCTTACATTACCTACGTGAAGTGAGCACCTTGAGCACGCCGTACTTCGGATGGGACAATAAGCGATGATCCCAAACCAGTACGATGTCAGGTACTCGTGAAGACCCCTATCCTGGGTGAATAAAAATTTAGGGTAGGCATAATTTAGGGCTCCCACAGTAGAGTCGGGCTCCCCCGAAGTAACGAAAGAGCATTCTGGTAGTAGGCGGTATGACCTTCGTAGTAAAAGCCCGGGCATGAGTCACAATACGTAAGTGAGCAAGGGCAGATTTATGGTATAAGGGCCACGCCCCTCTAACAATATTCAGGTAGATACTACAATAGCAGTAGGGAACGCAAAATTATCGATATACGGATTATCGTTTGGTTTTCAGGTACCTTTAGTATCAGAAAGTACCTATTGTAATCGTTCAAAAATTCAGAATCGAGTTTTCAACGGATATTCACGTTTTAAGGACCACTGGAATATGTTTTGACCATTTTCATGATGTCCCCCCTAATTGGCTCCTTTCCTTAGCTCGATATGACTCAAAATCAATTGATGTCCTTATGGGACACACAAGTAAAATTTTGTGTCGATATATTCATCCTATCGGGAGTTAGACGAACAATTCCTGCCTTCCTTTAATAACTGCCGTTGTAATGAATGTATCGAAACGAAATTTCATAAGTACATTCAAAATCTCATAAGATAAACACCTTTTAATTTTCATCAAAATCGGCAGAAGGGAAGTGGAGGGTCAGAGGGGGGCTAAACACAAAAACTCCAATAACTTGACGATGTAATGTAATGAATGTATCGATACAGGATTTAATATAAGGATTCATTTGTAAGTCAACTATAGATGTTTAGCCCATAGGATCGATTAGTTTTGGAGGGAGAGCAAACACTTGATTGATTACGTCGCACAGTGGGCCCAATGATCTTAAAACCTGGTCAAAATACGAAAAATTCAAATCCAGATATCGAGTATGAATTAACACAGGTTTCTTTTTATGCACCTGAACTAACAGGAATCCGATATTTCCTGCCGCAAGCCTTGTTTATTTACGGGTTCAATGTCGAACCAAGATTGGACCAGGAACCAAGTGCCTTTTATCTTTGTCGGTTTATTTTCACTTAGGTCCTTCAAATTTCAATTGTATTGTATACCATTGATATATGTAATCAGGGTTGCCACCTTTTTTTTGTGCAAATAAAGTACATTGATTATTAAAGGTAGAAAAAAAAAAGTACGTTGTGTCAAAGTAAAGTTCAATTTATTTTACTTCATTATTTTGCTTAAAAACATTTTTCATTACTTTTAGCAACTTTTAACAAATAATTATGACTGCTAAACAGCTTCACAGCATCTTTACAGTCTCTATTTAAGTAAAACTAAATAAGTAATTAATTTTTTATCAGATTCAGAGACGGTTTGTTTCTTTCGTCTCGCCATTTGCTATTTATCACAGAAAAAACTCTCTCTGCGAACGCTGACGTGGCGGGAATCTATAGTAAAAATGAAATTAATTTATACAAATTTGAAAAACTATCATCAGTCTTATTAAATACTTGCTGCCATTTTTGTGCAGTAGACAATTCCGCAAAACCTTCAGAGCTATATATTTGGTTATATAGTTTGTTTAATAAAGAAATTTCTCTATAAAGATCATCCATATTTATATTAAGTTTTTGCAGATTTAAATTTTCAACTATGTTATCAAAATGATCAAATTGGACCTTGCTTTTCAATTAACGATCCTATTCGGCAACAATCGATATCGTCACCTACCCCAGTAAATCTGTCGTTCTGTTTTACGCAAAAATTCGTACGACCAACCTTTTTTTGTATGTTATATGTAAAATGATTCCCAGAGAAATTTAAATCATGCGAAATATAGTATTTTCGCGTACTTTATTGTTCTCATAAAGTATAGAGTACAATTACCCGAAATAACTTACAGTACTTTTTAATAAAGTACGGGCGGCAACCCTACCTGTGACCTCTAGTAGTTACTTACACTACTGTGGACGCCTCACTTAGGGAGTAAGATAAGTGTAATAAAATATAACAACTTTTCTCATTTTCTTTTTAGACAAAAAACCTCTTTTCTTTTGACTCCTACGTGTTCCAATGCCCTTTATTTCACTATTAGAGAAAGTACTTTTCATAGTACCGTATTTTTCATGTAAAAAAAAAAGTTGCACAGACTTGCATCTTTTGCGAAAATCGTATTTCACGTTCACAGTTTCCCGTTCCAATTACCATCGACTTCTCATCACCCAACGGGAAATATGTGAAAGGATTTTAGGATCAAATTCTTCTACTTTGGGAGGCAAATGTAACAAGTTTAAGGAATATGTTTTCAATGGTATTGGTTCACCGAAAGATAAAACAAGGCAGCTCGATGTGCTGCGTTTTTTTGTCAGTTTAAGTCGAGGTGGTCTCCAAGTTATCGGATGAAATCCCTGTTTCTAATGAGGAATAAAAGATGGCTAGACGCTACACTATATTTTAGTTTTCACAGATCATCGGGAAAAGCTACTGTCCGCAGTCAGTTGCCTTTCTCGTCATGTTCTGAGCGATCGACACGAAGGAAAACAGAAGCTTTAAGACACTCTCATGCACCTGAAGAATTAGCGTACGCTGCGCAAATGAGTTTCATCAGGCAGTGTAAGGCGCATTAAACTCCAAAAAAAATGTAAAAAAATTCCGCCGGAAGTTCTCGAAATGCTAGAGGATTAACCAAATATTTCACCTCAAGCTGAAAGTGTGTCTGCCACTAGTTTGGACAATGAAAATTAAAGTTTTTTTTAAAATTTGATATAATAATAATACAATTAAAATAGTGTTATCCACTCAGTTTGAATAGTTTTTTTTTCTTTCCTTAACTAACCATATTCCATTATAGGAACAAAAACAGGTATAATTTATGGTTTCCAGATTTACTTTGTGAAGCTCCATTCTAGGAATAGATAATTAAAATGCACAATTTCTTTGTCAAACTTCACTATATATTCTCAAATACTCAACTAGTTTCGCCGTGTTAAGGCGTTATCAAGAGTCACTTACAAACTGACAGAATTGGTTGACAGGGTAGAGGGTACAGTTAAGGAGGGGGTTTTTAGGGGGTTTTAAGATTAGATACAGGGAACACACAAGAAATACAAACTCCAACACTTCCTCATTTCACCAACATCTCACAGAAACAGGACATACCATAGACACACAACACAAACCAAATATAATACATATCTGCCAAAAAGGTCCACTTTTGAATTTACTGGAAGCGGTAGAAATAAATAAACTGAACAAAAATAACGATATTATAATGCTAAATGAACAAATAGAACTGAACCATTCCCCCCTTCTTAATTTAAATATCAAGTAGCTAAGAGTCTGATGATTGTGGAAATGTTTTGCCAACTGACATTCAGAGAATACTATAATTTTCATTTGATGTTTTAATTTGTCTTTAAATTCTTTGTATTTGTTTTTATTCACTTTAATATTTATTATATTTTACATTTATATAATTCATGAGTCATACCTATATAAATACCAACACTTTACTGTTAGATTCGCTTTATTAGATTTTATATATATATCATTTTCTTTCTTCTTTTTATTTTATATTTATTATTATCTCGTAAATATCTGTTTATTGGAATGTATAGAGTAACAAAAACAAGGGATTCCCCGTCATTACCTAAAAACCCCCTCCTTAACTGTACCCTCTACCCTGTCAACCAATTCTGTCAGTTTGTAAGTGACTCTTGATAATGCCTTAACACGGCGAAACTAGTTGAGTATTTGAGAATATATAGCGAAGTTTGTCAAAGAAATTGTGCATTTTAATTATCTATTCCTAAAAACAGGTATATTTGGCCATAAGATTCAAAAAATTCAACGAAATTCGGAAATAACTGCTTAAGTTGTGTTTGTAGAATTTTTTAAATATTTGTTTCGGATTCAGCACCTCACAAATATTAGAATTTTGGCCAGGAATTTTCATTTTGGCCCCACCGTGCGTCGTGTTGGGGATGTACTTAGCTGCTATTTCACCCACTACTTTTTTCAGTTAAAGTTGTACAAAGAGAGAGGGACGGATTCCAGTACCTATTTACCTTGGATTACTCTAGAAGGGATGTACACAATGGCAGGAGAGGTGTCCCTCGGCATTGTGAAGGGCTGAGTTTCTAGGAAGGGACTAACATCTGCCGGGTTCGGAGGGACCCAGCCCACGGAAAACAGGGACAATTTAAAGAGAAACGAAAGGAGACGGTAGTTTTGTGTCATTCTGAGATAAGAGATGGCACCATTTTCTCAAGTAAACTTTGCCTCTCTCAGAAGTCCTCAGTCAATCACCGAAAATGTACTTCCCCAAAAGGAAATAATCAATTGAGGAGGGAAAGTTTCAAACGTGTTAAACGCCAAAATTGAAAAAAAATTGTATATTTTGCTTAGAAATGTGGCAAATGTCAATTGCTTAGCAGACGGGCTAAGTGCCATCACCTGTTAATCACTTGTAACAACGTTCGTAGTGTTATGTACCAGATGATTGTAACCATCGATCGTGTTATGTAGCCACAGTTTCAGTCTTGATGAAAGGAAAAACACTCAGAGATTTTGAAGTTGGTATTGTTAAGTCGCGAGTTGAGTGTGGGTGAATTCGGGAACACGCCGAGACAATCGATAGGAGTCGGCGGGACTCTTGAACTACATGAGTGAGTAAGCAGTTGGGCACCACGCGGGGTGGACTGAGTTGGTTGAGTTGGCTGTTACCACGCGGGTATAAAGTGAGTCGTCTCTTAACAACGAGAGGGACCAGTTGGTCACCACGCGGGGTGGACTGAGAGTCTGGGTCGAGCCAGCACGCGGTGTGCGGAATGGATTCGTCCTTATTACCACGCGGGTATAAGGTGAGTCGTTAGTTACCATGCGGAAGTGAGTTGTTTATTACCACGCGGGTATAAAGTGAGTCGTCTGTTACCAAGCACAGTAAGTGAGTGACTTGTGTAGTTCCCACGCGGTATGGGACTTATTATTGAACAACTGACTTTGTGTTCGTTACCACGCGGTTTTGTAATAAGGGTGTTGACCAAATAAATATATCTGTTGCTCTACTCTAAGTTCTCATTAACCTGTACCCAAACCCAACAGGTATTATTAAAGGCCTACAACCTCAAAATAATATTAGCCAACCTAAAAAGAGAGACTTGCTGTCAATGGCAGAATTTTTGCCAAAACAAGAATATCAAGACTTTTATAATAATATCTGTAAATAATATTGAAATAATTTTAATGTAGTAATATGTTTAAAAGTTATTAGGTAATATGGTTAGTGATTGTCTGTGTAAAATATCAATAAATGTCGATCGTCTTCCGATAATTGATTTCAGTCGTCCAAATCTTCTTTTGAGGTCTGTGCGTTTGAGTTTGATGTGAATTGTCCAAGTTATACGTCTGTCTAAATGAAGTCCTAGATATCGGACAGTGTCGGATGGAGGAATGGGTTAAAAAATATTCGAGAAATATATTACATTTAATTTTAAAAGCACAGAAGCCACAGCGTGCTGCTCATGTAAAGTCAACTTAAGTATTACAGTCAGTGGTTACCTCAGGGGGAGCTTCTAGAGGTCCGAGTCTCTCAAATTAATAACAAAACGTCTGCAACGCTAACCATGGAAACTGCGGGCTGCATCCTCGGGAGTTTATACCCCCACCCTCGTAGCCTAACTTTGCCCCCCCCCCCCCCCCCTGGTCAAAATCATGGCTACGCCCCCATATTTTTTTCATATTTAGAATTTAGGAAAACATGAAATTCCGATAAAAACTCAACTTCAGATAGGTACCAAATTTTGTATCGATAAATTCATTATTATCGGCTAGTTATTAGGATTTTTGAGTTGAGCCCCCTCCCTGGAACCCCCTTTTCTTTCAGTCGATTTTGGTGAATATTATCAAGTATTGTCCTCATGTGGTTTTGACTTTAAATATAAAATTTCATGTCTATACATTCATTACATGGACGGTTTGCGGTTTTTGAGTTCAGCCCCCCCCCCCCCCCCCCCCCTTCTGATCATAGAGAAAAAAATATATATTTTATATGTAGAATTTTGTGTTGATACTTTCATTCTAAAGGGAGTTATCGTGTTCACAGAAACAGATAATTTTTTTTTCATTTTTGGAATCAACTGGTCGGAAAACATGAAATTCCTTTGAAAACTCCGCATTGAATTTTTGACCGATTACATAACTGCATTTATACTTCCTATAGTTGGGAAAGTGAAAGAAGAAACTAAATGTAAATTCTCAAAAGCACATGATATAGAAAAAATTTTCTATTCAAACTCATAAGCAGAAACGGGAGCCATGTGTTCCTGCTCCAATAATGAGTAATAGTTTATCCTATTGCAAAATCTGTTAAGAAAAAAAAAAAAAAAAAAAAGCAAAGAGAAACTTCTAATAAAGGAATTGCAAACGGGAAGGGAGAAGAAATGGGACAGCTGTTGAAGACACCTGGAGGAGGATAGAGAGACCACCTGCCTGGGAGACAAGACCACGTGCCTCCCATGTACGGCAGCCATTGTAGAGCTGCAGCACCTTCAGGAGGAACAGCCAATATACCTCTTCTCGTTATGAGCAGAGACCGCATTTTTAGGTACTACTAAGTCCCCGATTAGGTTTTTGTAACAGGTGAAATAGGTTTTTTCTTGAAAAGGTCTTTTAGGTTATTTTGGGTTACGAAAAAGCCTGAATAGGTTACAATATAAAATTTGAAACTTTAATAGGTTTAAAAAAATTAAATAGAAATAAAACATTTTTAAAGAACATGATATTAAGGCATATTGAAAAAGAAAAACAAAAAAAGTACACAGAATTAAAATAAAAGGAACTAGTAAAATAATTGAATCCTTCTTTTGATTGCAGCGATTTCGTCTTCTGCATTTTTCTGTGTAGCTTCAACTCGACAGCAAGAGAAACTGAGGGCATTAGCCATCCAACATCCGCTTTTCATCAAAATACGAATCAAAACATTTGTAATCCTTCCTCAAATCACATTTTTCTTATGATTAGTTATTTTTAGGTGATCTCATCCCAATTACGTTCTTCGAAATTTAACTGAACGATTCCAGAAGACATGAATCGAATAAGTAATCAATGTCTTGGAGAAGCCGGGCCTTCAGACGACGTTAAGGCAGAGGTTCCCCATGCCAAAGGTAGCGGCTCCAGAAACACTTAGCAGCCCAGTCCTGAATCTTGTCGCTACCTCCAACATGAAGTCTCGAACGTCGGGAACACCCAGCTCCCTGCGTATCTGAGAATTCTGTACCATCCAAGGCACGTTTACGGCAAGGCGGAAAACTTTGTTTTCAAACCTGACCAGTTTTTTTAATGTTGGTCTGGTTTGTGCCGAGTCAAACAGGACAGGACAGTGATAAGTGGCCGTATGAGTGCGGTGTAGAGTAGTGTGACATTTCATGACGTTGTGTAGTGTTCTTGTTTAGAATTAAGGAGAGTCTGGTGTAGGCATATGTGTTGACCCCAGATCAGGAGCACTCCTAGATACCTCAGGGGATGTTTTCGTGGTTGATGTTCAGCTGTGTCAGTGTATCGTGGTTTATGCGCCGGAGTGCGAAAACCTTGGACTCGGTCTTTTTCGCGTTTAGCCTCAGCTTCCATCTGTTAAACCAATTTGCCAAGACAGCCAGGGCATCCTGAAGAGTGCGCATGGCCCTATGAAGATACACAGTCTTGAGCTATGAGCAGCGTGTCATTGGCATTGGTTGCCAGTGGCAGACCTGGAGGACAAAATTCCTCTAATGTTTAACGCCATTAAAATGTAAAGCATGACATTATTGAGCTGATTTTTGTTATTAATGTTGAAAATTTTGAATTATCGAGTTTTCAGAGGCTTGTGATGTACGAAAAGTTCACAAATTATACATATTAAAATACTATAAAACTAATTATTTTTGTTTTTATAATGAAGGTTGTGTTAATAAACCCAATATCTTGTTCTTGATTATATTCTATTCATTTTCCCTGTCAACCAAATAAAAAATATCTTTGGATTAAATAAATGAATATTTTTGTAAATTTAGAAAAACTTTGCTGGCATCTCTGAATTATATTTTAAAATAAATCCAAATTGTTTTTTATATAAGTGCATTTTCTGCAAAATTGCACGTCATAAAGTTTATATTTTTTTAATTAGGACCCTTTTCGGAAACTACTGTAGAAATAAAAATTTAATATAAGACCAGCCAATTTCTACAAGAAAATGATAATATTATTAGGTATTTAATATTTTTTTTATTAATTTTTTTTTTTTTAATAATCACAGACTAAAATATTTCTGCCATTGATTTTTTAAGGAAGAATTAATATGATGAAAAATGTTAATTTTTTGTTATTTTGCAATTTAAAATTACTGTTTTTATAAGTAAAATTATATATATGTACTAAAATAAGAGGACGCCGGTAGCTCAGTGGTATGCGTGCTCGTCTTCTGAGCTCAAGATCGTGGGTTCGAAACCCGACCGAGACCCTTAGTTTATTTTATCTGGGAGGTAAAATAAGCTTAAGCACGCCGTTTATCGGATGGGACGTTAAGCGATGGTCCCGATCCTGTACGATGCCAGGTACTCGTTAAAGACCCCTAACCTAGGTGACGAAAGAGCGCTCTGGTAGTAGGCGATATGACTTCGTAGTTAAAGCCTAGGCATGAGTCATAAAACCTAACCCAAAGTAATTAAATATAAATGTATTTCTTAGAAATGTGATCCAAAGGACAAGTGCATTTAAATTGGAATATTTTCTTATATTTAATACAAATATAAAAATAATATTCTTATTATAGGCTCCGTTCGCCCTATATATTTAATAATTTTATTGAGATAATATTTCAAGTAGCACAAATGTATTTTACCTGATTTGCAGGAATTTTTCTAACCTTCAGAAATTCCCCTCTTAAAATGCAGATTTGCTGACTATATATACTATAAATTTCCCGTTGATACGTTTATCCTATCGGGAGTTATAGTGAAGTTTCTGACCGATTATACAACTTCTATACTTCGTATATAAATGATAGTCGATTACTTCCTTCTTGATTTTAGAAATGACTTTCAATGGAGTGATAAGTTAGTTCCAATATTACTCTTTTGTCTCAATAAACAGTTTTTTCAATAGTGATTTATCAGTTTACATTTTCAAAGTAAATTTTGAATATAAAATACGGGTTTTTTGATGATTTTCTGTTAATTTAGTTGAATCCAATACTGAGGATGGGAGTTCTGTCACCCCAAACGTAACTTCATCTTGAATTATGCAAATAAATTGGGATATAACAGCTTAACACAAACTAATAATAATAACTACTGTTGTAATGAATGTATTGACAAAATTTCATATGTAAATACAAAACCCCATGACACATCTTAATTTTTAGCTGAAGCGGCCGAAAGGGAAGTGCTGGGCTCAAAATTTAGTAATTCAGGAGTCCCTCCCTACGTGTTAAGACCTACAGATTTTTATCGAAACGGTCAAAGTGTTTTGGAAGGAGCAAAAAACTTAATTAGTGCTTTTTTCCACCTCTATATTTGGTTAGTAATAGTATTCTTTATTTTTTCTTTCATACTAATTTCTATTACCAGACTGAATATATTTTATCGCCATGTGAAAAATTGCCGCTGCGTTGTCGTCCTCGCCATTGGTGTGCCTTGTGTTCACTTGGTTCCAAGCTCTGAGGGTTTTGAGAATTTACGAAACGAAATTTCGTGTAGAATTGAGTAGGAATTAATTGTGTAGTTCTCTAATTTTTTTTTCTCGCCTAACATTGGAAAGGCGAGGGGTAAAATATAAAAGAAACTAATTTTTTGAAATTTCTGTCAGCATAGGCCAAGTTTGAGGGACAAGAGTAATATAATAATTTTAGGCCCGGCGGACCTAAGCACATAAATCAAAAAATTGATTTTTTTTTCAACTCAGTCGTACTAAAACATATAAGTCAGTTTTCATCCAATACCACCAAAACAGAAAATGTTCTATTTCAACTTCGATAATGTACTAAAGTACATAAGTTGACTTACGTGAAAAGAACATAACCAAATTGATATTTTTGACTTAAGTGCTTCAGTCTGCCGACCCGAGAATTATACTCTTGCCCCTCAAACTTTGCCTAAGCTGACAGAAATGTCAAAAAATTAGTTTCTCAAAATTCCCCACAAGGAAAGAATTTACTGAAATGACGATTTTTTTTTGACATTTCTATCGATCTTCACCAGTCACTTCTCAGCCAAAAGAGGGGGAGGGGGCATCTACACAAGAACTCTAGTAACTGCTCACGTAATGAATCTATCGACATGAAACCTTAATACTTGGATCCAGGACCCTGTAAGAACCAGGGTACTCAAATATCAGCCATTTGAGTTGCCTGTGGGTATGATACCCGTAGGCAACTTTTCTCCTCACACTGAGGATACTGTGCAGCGACTAGGATCTCTTCAGTCTCCATCTAGCCGTGGCGAGAAGCTGAGTTGTTCACCATGTCAAGTGAAGATTCTTCAAGTGATGAAGATGTCGTTGTGTCTTATTATTATAGAAAAAAGAAAATCCGAAGATTATGGCGCCATCCTTACATCGAAAAGAATGTTAACTGTTTGTTGGTGCTAAAGAGCTGGAAAATTCGGATTCCAAGTTCGTAGCATTCTACCGAATGACGAAAGAATCATTCCTACACTTGATTGGCATTGTTTCTCCATCCATAAGACAGAGGAACACACAAATGCGGGAATGTGTGAGTGCAGAAGAGTGTATTCACTAGCCATTGCGAGGCGACGCAGGAGACTCAAGGGACGGGCGACCTTCCTAGCAGGTCGCTTGAAACTGGTAGGATACGCGTCTCCTGTGAGTGGCGTCGTTTGTGTCTCCCCACCACTCAACATAGGAAGTGACTTCTAAGATACTTGAGTATCGGTCGCGTCGCTTCGGAATTGCCTAATGTGAGGTTGGCCTAAGACAAATTGTTTTTAACCAAGTCGATAGATTGATTTCATAGGGAGAGGAAACATAGTTTATCAATTCGCGCAGGGAAACTACAAACCAGCAGAATACATAAATACTCCTGAAAAGAGATTATTAGAAATAAAAAGATTACTAGAAAAAAAATTGAACACGGGTTATGGATTTTATTAGTTAAAATAACAACACTGTATTTAAAATAACCCACATATAAATGAATTTTACATCCTGCACGCCATTTTTAATTCCAAAAATTAATCATATAATAGTTATGTGTCTATATAATACGCATAATACAAAATAGTTCATTTTTATATATTTTTTTTCAATCATTATTTAACCTAAATCAAATACATTAAGATTTCATAAATATCGCATTATAATATTAACTGTGAAAAATATGTACCTCCATCTCTTTTTTATTTATTTTTTATTATATTTTGTAAAGTATAACCTCAATTTTGAAAAAAAAAAAAAATTTAATCGAAGTTATACCGAAATCCAGCCCTCCCTATTACTTCATAAGTATCTAAGGGTCATTCAATATGTTTATCAAATAATAGATTGCCAATAGGTCTCAAATTCTTAAAATATTCGGTTTTCTTAAAAAAAAAAAAAATGTTATTTGTGAAAAACAATAACATTTCAAACCACAAAATATCATATCTGGTCGAAAGAAAAAAATATGTTATACCCCCAAAAAGTAACGCATTTAAAATAAAATTGGGGATCTGACGGCAATCTAATTTCTAGATTACACATTGAATGAACCATAAATTAATTTACACTATTTTTATTTTTTTTTATATATTTTCATGATACACTAAGATGGCATCGCAGTTTTTTTTTCTTAATTTATGAATTTATTTATTAATCAAAAAATAAATCAGTTCAAAAAAAAAAAATTATCAAAACAAGATAAAAAAAACGAACTCATAAAAAGAAAAAAGTTTTAAGATATTCAGTTTGCAGTCTGACACAATATTTAGCAACATTTAATGCAGTTCGGATATTCTAAATTATTTACTTTGAAATTAGTTCATTTATTTTTAGTGATAAAGTGAATCGGGAGGCCAGGCCAAGATGAACCAGGATACTGCTGTCTCTCCCCCCTGGCTCCGGGATACAAAAATTGTCAGTAAATAAAAAAAAAGTAAAAATGCACTTAGAAACATCGCACGACAGAAAGCCCGCCAAGATAAATCACATCTACTGAATCTATTCAATTTTGTTTCATTTTATTTATTTTTTTTTATAAAAAGGAATGACTGTAGAACTATTGTGGCCTTATGATAACCACCTATATATAAAAAAAAAAAAAAAAATCAAATTTTCCTTATAATTCTAATCAGACCGGACAGATTAAGGCACCTGTTCGAATAGAGATGAAGATACACGAGTGGTCTAGTCTCCTCCGTTTTTTTCTTCTTCTTTTTTTTTTTTTTAATTTAATATTTAAATATACATTTTGCATGATACATAAATCTTTGTATCAAAATATATATTATACAGAGAGGATGTAAAAAGAAAATGTAACAAAGAGAATTATTAGTCATCAGAAAGAGAGAAAAAAAAAAAAAAGAAAAAAAAATCTTTTATGAGTATTTCGTATTGGTGTCTCGCAGTTTTAGACACAGTCACAAACCCACAACTCCAATAAATGGAAGTTTTTCAAGTCCTTCAATATCATTATTAACAAATATAAATGATTCCGATCACCGTATATACTGAAAATTTGCCATGTTATATTTGTTTTTAGTATTTTTTCGTTTTTTTTTGTATTTTTTTTTGTTTGTTTTTTGTACTTTTTTTTGTCTCTATTGGTTGCTCATGATTCCTGCTTGTGCTCTTTCTTGTTTGTTTTATTATTTGCTGTTGTTTTTCAACTTATTTATTTAGTCAAGTCAATTCTTCCCCTTGGTTTAAGGTTATCTTGGTATGATGAAGGCTGGGTTTTGATGTCGACGAGGTTTTTTTTTTGTTTTTTTTACATTACAGAAGTCCTGAACCACTTGGATTTTTCATTTAGTGCCAAACCTATAAACAAATTAAAAACAAAATTAATAATTTTAATATTAATATAGTATTTCTTAAAAATAAATTAAGTGTTTCTGTTTCAGAATCAATATGAAAGAAATTTTTCGCTTAATCAGTAATAACTAGGGCTGTGATTTGTATGCAATAAAAACAGCGAAATATGCAAATATACTTGGCAAAATATGTAATTAAAAACTAAAAATATGCGAAAGGCTGCGGAAAAAAGTTCCTGTAGAATAAAATAAACTACAGAAGAAGAAATAGAAAATCTTTCTAGACATGAAATTTATTAAATAAAAAATATATAAGCAAAAAAATATGGTGATATAAAAAATTATTTGAACAGAGAAAAACTTAATGGTCTAAAAAACTATTACAATTACACACAATAACTTTTTTAAATTTTGAAACAAAGGATCGCCTGTCTGGCCCCAAAATTTATTTGTATCGGCTGAATGAGCGCTCCACATCAATTGAAGTAACTGGCGCATAATTGAAAACCCCAAATATCCATTGGGCTCTGAAACTGAACTGATCGACTTAGAAAATAATAACAAAGAAGTGGGGAAATGGGGGATAAAAAAACAGTTCCGAGAATAAATTATTGAAGTAAAAAGTCAGAATAAAAAGTTCGCAATATGAACACAATGAATTCAAGAGAAACATTGGAGATCCTGGAATGGACTCATCTCAATAAAAGGAGCTTACACATGGGAAAAAGTGGGATTAATTTTAATTAATCGTCAGTTAACAAAAAAATTAAAATAGGTATATACATACATACACACCTAATATATATATAGTCAATTCTAAAATAAGTGTAAAGTTAGGTATATATATATATATATATATATATATATATATATATACCTAACTTTACACTAAACTTGAGATTCCGAAAATATGAATAAACATATGCGGATAAGGTTCACAGATATGCAAAAATATGTATTGTACATGCAAAATGAAAGTAAATAAAACAAACTTATTTTTGAAATATTGTCTATTCCACTAAAGATATATATAACTACCGGTTTCGGCCTTACACTATCGTCAGGTCTAGTTATGAACTGTCTAGTACCGGTAGTTATGTATATCTTAAGTGGAATAGACAATATTTCAAAAATAAGTTTGTTTTATTTATTTATTACACAAGTTTCCACAATATGTCCGCGTTCCTCAACTTAGAAAATGAAAGTAGCTTAAATTGATTATATATGGGCCAAAACGTAAAGATAATGTTCAAACAGGATGCTGAAGTTAATAGAAAATAAACTAATAATTTTAAATTATTATATTAATAGTAAAAATTGTGTTTGTGTCGAGTTAGTTATTATGACTCATGCCCGGGATCTAACTTCGAGGTCATATCGCCTACTACCAGAGCCCTCTTTCATCACTCTGGTGGACGTGAGCCCAACTCTACTATGGGAGTCCTAAATGTTGTCTATCTAGGTTTATTCACCTAGGATAGGAGTCGTCATTTAATGTCCTGTGCTAAAGATTTTTTCTCCTCTGAGCTACTGGCGCCCTCTATTTAGGATTACTGAGTTAGAACAGTTATTTGTAATTATTCTGGTAATAAAAATAAAATAAACATTGACTCACCTTTAAAATTTACATTAAATTTTTTTTTTTCAGTCCTCCTCTTCATCAGATTCGGATTCTGAAAATGAAAGAAAAACATCCTTAATTAACTAAACAGATCTCTGAAGTAACTGAACTGGCAAAACTGAAACAGATCATTTCACTACATTTTCAACTAAGATAAAAAAAAAATGTACCTTCTTCAGCATTTTGTAACCATTCGACAAACTTTTTCATTTGTTCTAGGAACATCATTTTGCCCTTAACGGAGTGCCCATCGCGATACCACTTGAGAATTACCTCTTCGGAAATTACTTCCTCTGAAACAGCAACAAAATTTCCATTAATATTAGTAAAACAAAAAAAAAAAACTAATTTATTAAATTTCCTCTCATTCCAAAAACCAACCGACTGACTAGACTGAAAAATAATAGGTCTTATTCAGTGACTTCTGAACTCTCATATCTTGTCGACCGGATTCACTGCACTGGTTTCACTTCCCCAGCTAAACGAAGTATAGAGCAAGTTATGTAAACAGCCAGAAATTCGATGTAGAGTTTTCGAAAGAATTTCAATGTTTGATTCCCTTGATTCCAAAAACGAAATATATATATATTCGTGTCTATGAACCTAATTCCGGATAGAATGAATGTACCCACACGAAGTTTTATGGGTATCCAGAATCCTTCAAGGATGAAACCTATTGATTTTCACCCAAAAGAAGAGAGTTTTAGGGGGGAAATTAATACAAAAACTTTAATAATTGCCGTTGAAATGAATGCATCAACACTAAATTTTATAAGTAAATTCAAAACCCCATAAGGGCGACACCTACTGATTTTCAGCCAAATCGGTCGAAGGGGAGTCGATACAAAAACTTTAATATATGTAAATTCAAAATCCAGTAATCAATTGAGTTTAAGTTGATTTTGATGGAAATAAACTTTGTGTCGTTCTTATTGAGTCTTGGATCCACATATTAAATTTCGTGTCGATAAACAACAATAGTTTCTCAAGCAGTTAGGGCTTTAGTTTCAACCCGTTCCCCCCCACTTGGTCAATTTAACTGAAACACAATAGATGCCGCCTTTATGGGATTCTCTGGGAGTTATCGTATCAACAAAGACAAACATAAAAAAATGTTTAATGTTTATTTTTAAAATCATGTCTGACGTCCTGTTTTCCTGAAATTAGTTCAAGTCTTGACTAGTTAGTTATGATTCATGCCCGGGCTTTAACTATGAGGTCATATCGCCTACTACCAGAGCGCTCTTTCGTCACTCTGGTGTACATGAGCACGACTCTACTGTGGGAGTCCTACATTTTTATTCACCTAGGGCAGGGTACCTGACATCGTATAGGCAGCGAAGACATCGCTTAAAGTCCCATCAGAAGGTAGTTAATTTTACCTCCCAGATAAAATGAATTAAGGAATTCGGCCGGGTTTCGAAGGTCGAGCAAAACGCAACCAGTATTGTAACTGGTGTTTATCTTCTGTTACAATCTTATCCAAAATAAGTGAGATGACCTACTTTTGTAAAATAGAAGTATGATCTTCTGGAATATTTTCATGAAGTTCATGTTGTCGTAGCAGTATTCTTGTATCTTGAGAAGGAGAGCCATTTCAGACTTGGTGGTGTCTGTGAAGGAGGCGAAGAGCTGAGTGTATTTTTGGAGATGTTTCAAGGCTTGGTCCGCCACCAGCTCCTCCTTCTTGTTCCACTCCGCCAAACACATCACTGTACTCCAGATCTACAACAAATCCAGAACATCTTAGATGAGACTAATCCAAGCATCAAACTGTTGTAATACTCAAAATTTGCAACATAATAATAATAATTTGTTAATTCTTTAAATAAATAATAAGATGTGAATTCATTAAGAACACATGTGTAGTTGTTTAATAAAAAAAATGTCAACCCTTTACATGAGTATGGTAACAATATGCGAAAATGTCAACAATTAGTGAGACCTCATACATAAGTTAGTTATTGTGACTCATGCCCGGGCTTTAACTACCTTTCGCCTAATTCCAGACCACTCTCTCGTCGCTCTAGTGGACATGATCCCGACTCTACTGACGAACTCCTAAATTTCGCCTATCTAGGTTTAGTTACGTGAGGGTCTTTAATGGGTACCTGACATCGTACAGGCTCAGGACCATCGCTTAACGTCCCATACGATGAACGGCGTGCTCCAGGTTTTCTTTACCTCCCATATAATTTTTTTTTTTTTGAACACTCCATAATGCAATATGTTTAAATATATAATTCATTAGACGAAGCAATTCGGCACTTTAGCCTACGTATTGTACTCAATTTGTTAGTGCAGTTCTTTCAGAGGTGGCGTTTTTTTATAACAAAATTTTCAATACACTTCAATAAGAAACACAAAATCGACTTGTAGCGGTAACCACCAAAGAAATTCACACAACTGCACGTGTTTTTCACCTTCTAAGCCAGGTTAGAATGCACTATGTGCTTTGTAGGGCTCTATTCTAACGTACAGGTTACTGGAGAAAACCAAGGACAACACAAAAAAAATTAGGACAATTAAAGTTAGGAAGGCAGCTTTATTTGGGGCATAGTGAACTTGTAAATTGTTCTATTTTATCTTGTCCAAAATATCCCGGTAATTGTTCGAAATTGGGGCTCCTGGTATCCAGCCGTCCTCGATTTTTTTTTAGGTAGGGATATAAAATTGAGATTCGATGCCATTAAACAAAAAAAATATATATATTAACAATTTTAAACATTGACATAACATATCAACAAAAAATATTTTTTTTCGAACCATTTTCCCAGTGGTTTAATACCAACAAATATAAATAGGTCCTAAATAACCATTAAATACAATGAAATAACTATAAATGTAAACAAAGGCTTCTTATCTATAATAATATCCAACTTAGAACCTGGACTGTTTCACTAAGTCCGATGGGAGAGTCAAAATTGTATTTCTTCGGATACATCAACTGGATTTTTTAAATTCTTACTGTGGTTTACAGTTTTATGCTCTAATCCTATATTATTCGAAGAAATAAAATGTTGACCCTCCCGTCGGTCCTTTTAGTGAAACAGTCTAGGATCTCCTGATATACAGAAACCCCGTGGGGGAGGAGTAATTATAAAAAAAATATCTAGTTGAGATATTATATAGTTTATATTGAGAAAACATTTTTTTTATGTACTAGATATTTTTTTTATACTCATCTTCATTTTTTACTTAGTTTTATTAGATATAACTTGAAAAATATATTTTTCTAATTCTAAGACGGCTGGGCACCAGGAGCCTCAATTCCGAACAATTACCAAAAAAATCCCTAAGGCACACATTGATAACAAAGTTTACACTAAATTAAAGTTAGGAAGGCAGCTTTATTTGTGGCAGATGCAAAAAGAACTTGAAAATAGTTCTATTTTATCTTTATTTATTTATTTTTTCTAAAAAATCTCTCTAAGGAACACATTCATAACAAAGTTTACACTAAATTAAAGTTAGGAAGGCAGCTTTATTTGTGGCAGATGCAAAAAGAACTTGAAAATAGTTCTATTTTATCTTTATTTATTTATTTTTTCTAAAAAATCTCTCTAAGGAACACATTCATAACAAAGTTTACACTAAATTAAAGTTAGGAAGGCAGCTTTATTTGTGGCAGATGCAAAAAGAACTTGAAAATAGTTCTATTTTATCTTTATTTATTTATTTTTTCTAAAAAATCTCTCTAAGGAACACATTCATAACAAAGTTTACACTAAATTAAAGTTAGGAAGGCAGCTTTATTTGTGGCAGATGCAAAAAGAACTTGAAAATAGTTCTATTTTATCTTTATTTATTTATTTTTTCTAAAAAATCTCTCTAAGGCACACATTGATAGCAAAGTTTACACTAAATTAATGTTAGGAAGGCAGCTTTATTTGTGGCAGACGCAAAAAGAACATGAAAATAGTTCTATTCTATCTTTATTTATTTATTTTTTCTAAAAAATCCCCCCTAAGACACACATTGATAACAAAGTTTACACTAAACTTACCAAAGTAATGATTTCCTGTTCTGAAATAAGATGTTTTGCAGCGGCTTCTCTGATATCTGTAACTATTTCCTTTATGGGATGACCTTCCAGTAGTTTTTCCTTGAGCTCTTTTTGCAAGTCTCGTTTTGCTTCTTGACTTGCCTAATAAAGAAATAAATAAATAAAGAAAATACTAACAGAACCATACTGTAAATAATACAAGGTGGTGGGACTCTCAGACATCCAAGGAAGAAAGATAAATCATATCATATCACTTTCGAGGTTGTATCATCATAGATAACATCAATTAGTTGTGTATTCAACTATCTGACTTCAGTGCCATGGCTGTTTGGTAAAATTAATTTGTCAACAATTGAGTGATTGTGATAAATGTCCATACTAGTTTATACACTAGGGTGTCCGCTAATTTTAAAGAGTTCGTTTTTTTGAGGTCCTTGCTCAATATCGTGTGTAGTTTGGGGGGAAAAAATTGTGTGAATTTTTCAATTGAATTAAAAGGTTCTTGTAAGAGGTTAAAGTTTAACATGCGGTTTAAATGGGGATTTGAAGTTGTTTTAATATTTTCAGCGTAGTTCCCGGTATTTAAATAGAAAAAAATCTGAAAATATGTGCATTTGGGTTTTGAAGGTTGCTGATTTCGAATAAAAAAAAAAACCTATATAAAAAGACGTAAATTATCACTTTAATGAAATGATAATCAAATATATCAATTTAAAGGTTTTTAAGGTCTCTAAACTCAAATTCTATGTCAAGTTCAACATTCGACAATTACAGCTGTGTGACAAATTACAGATGTAAAAAACCAATTATCATTAATTGAGTAGGTGAATTCCAAAACCAGCGATTTCTCATCTTGAGTGCCAAAAGTAGCTATTAGAAAACTTAAATAAAAAATAGCAAATTTTCTAGCCACAATATATTTGGCAACGTTTGCACGATGAGAGATAAAGTTATTACCCATCCATGAAAAAATAAATAAATAGGAACTTCAACTTAAAACGGTTAATTTTTTATCAGTTTTTGGTGATTATCCCAAAAGTTGTTTACGGACAAATGGCTGGTTTTGGAAATCACCTACTCAATTATTATTAATAACTAATTAATCGATACTAATTTATTGATTTATCAATTAAATCATAAATCAATTAATTAGTTCATCTTTTCATAAAAGTGATAATTTACGTCTTTTTATATAGGTTTTTTGACAACTACAACATAAGAAAATGCATTTTTGACATGAAATTCGAAATCAGCAACCTTCAAAAACCAAATGCACATACTTTCAGATTTTTTCTATTTAAATACCGGGAACTACGCTGAAAAGATTAAAACAACTTCAAATCCCCATTTAAACTTTAACCTCTTACAGGAACCTTTTAATTCAATAGAAAAATTCACACAATTTTTTTTCCCCAAACTACACACGATTTTGAGCAAGGACCTCAAAAAACGAACTTTTTAAAATTAGCGGATACCCAATAGGGTATACAATAGTACACTCATTGGTCTGTAAATAACTGTCACAAAGTTTCGAAGTCAACAAGTCATCAGAGCCAACAAGCAGAACTTAATAAGTCTCTATTTTCTTAACCCAGCCAGCCATCGATATAACTATGAGGCAGTCTCTAGGCAACTCCTTCCTTTGTCTTCCCACAGTCATATATGACATACATTGCTTCTGTATTTACGATGGCTGATCGGTAAAATTCGTATTTAAACAACCGAGTGATTGTCCTTACTGGTTTGTAAAATGTACACTCATTGGTCTGTAAATCATTGTCACCAAGTTTCGAAATCAACTAAGTCATCAGAAGCAACAAGGAGAAGAAAGACACCCTACACTCCCATGTTAGCCAGATAGGTGACCTCAGCAAGAGAGAAATCAATACTTTAGGGTTGTGTAAGATTTTGAATTTATAATATATATTTTCCAGGACGCAGGTAGCTCAGTGGTATGCGTGCCTGCTTACTGGGCTCAAGATCGCGGATTCGAAACCCGAATGTTACCTTCACCACAACAAATTTTCATCAATATAGGAACTGAAAACCAATTAAATTTCAATTTGCTAGCAGATAATGCGCTATAACATTTAAAAATGCGAAAAATTGTTAACGTATACAAATGGTTACCTGAGCCAAATGAAGTTTCACTAATTCAGAAACACCTTTTTCTTCAAAAGCAGCCTTCAAATGTTCTTCAGTACGTTTATTTGGTGGGAAGAAATCCATCAGCCTGGAATCAGTGTCAAAAATAATTGAATATTATTTAAAACAATTAAATACAACACGTTGAGAGGCGAAATGTTCAATTTCAATTTTATCACTCATATTTGTCGACACGTGAAAAGAATACACATACGAACACATATATGTACACATAATACAATGTATATATATATTCCTGATATAATAAATAATTGAATATCCATAGCTATTTCTCAGACATCCAAGGAGGAAAGATCATGTAATTTCACTTTCGAGAGTGGATCATCATAGAAACATGAGTTATAAATAATTCAAATAGTCTAAATGGAAATATAACGGCAATTAGTTCTACTAAATAGCAAAGTGTGCAGTGGAAAAATATCGCTCACTTTGTAGTTTATTTTTTCTCATAAAAAGAGGAATACATACATATGTATAAATATATATATTTTTTAAATTTACAAATAGGTATTTGAGGTGGTTATTGGACTTATTCGTCCACACACTTCATAACACAACGTGTGTGTGTGAGAGAGAGAGAGAGAGAAGTGGCTCACCTTCCTTCAAGACCTCCACGTTTAAGACCCGAAGTGAGGCTAGCCATCCCTTTTTCTTGTTTCCATGTCGAGACCACCTCCAGAAGAAACTCCAAAGAGAGTCCATCTTTCACAAGGTGCTCCTATAACATAACAAAAACGTCATTGATGAGTCACGGGCAAGAGTGCTTCCCCAGCAAAAGGATTTTGAATAAGTCCCCTTCTACCACCCCGACATTGGCTGATTTTTAGTAAAAATTTCAGACAGATATTATTCATTCTATGGGATTCTTCAGTATCGAGTTCACAGACGCACACCATTTTCTTTTTTTACACTATATGCATAATAATATAATAAAGTAAATGAATATAATAAAAATACATATTTTTTTAAATTATATCATAAAAAATAGTTCAAAAATAAAGTTTCTTCTCATCCAGAATACATCCCGTCGGAATTTCTACAAAATAATCATATTTAAGGATGTTTTTATTTCAACTATTATGTAAAAAAAAGTGTGTACTCACATTGATAAGTACTTGGAGTACAGTGGGCGGTACGGACGTGTTGGAGATCCAGAGCGCAGTCATTCTGGCCAGCTTGATCCGTTCCTCTTCGGAAAAACCCTTCAGAAATACCAACACCTTTTTCATCTCCTCCTCGAACATCTTCTCCAGGTATTTGTAACGTCGCATGAGTTTCGTAAACACCTGAACATAAAAACAACAAGATTTTTAGAAAAAAAACAAAACAAAGAGATTGTTTCTTAGGCTCTTGTGGGATTCTTCATTCCAGAGTTGTCATATCATTTCAACAATATTTTCTTGAATTTTTTCGTGATTTCCCCCGGTTTTAATATGCTACAAAACTTAAGGAAAACTTCGTAATACTGTCAAAAAAGAATAAAACACTTTAAAAAAAAATAAATCAATAATTTTCATTATAAATACATATTTATATGTATGACTACTCCTGTAGCCTTCTTCAACATATTATTTTATTCGTTTTCTTACTTAGTTATTATGACTGATGCCCGGGCTTTAACTACAAAGTCATATCGCCTACTACCAGAGAGCTCTTTCGTCACTCAGGTGGACATGAGCCTCGACTCTACAATCGGAGTCCTACATTTTTATTCACCTAGGGTAGAGGTCTTTAACAAGTACCTGACATCGTACAGGCATTATCGCTTAATCTGAAGGACGGCATGCTCAAGTTTATTTTACCTCCCAGATAAAATAAACTAAGGGCCTCGGCCGGGGTTTTGAACCCGGGATCTTGAGCTCAATAAGCAAGCACGCATACCACTGAGCTACAGGCGGCGGTCTCTGTTCGTTTTCTTATACTATTAGATAAATTTTGCATTTACATATTTCTTTTTTTATGTGTCTGTTATTTTTACTGTTGTAGCAAATATTAAAAAAAAATATATATTTTATTAAATTTCACTAGCTATTAACTATCTATTTAGATTTTATTCCATTCCTTGCTCTAAGATATTTCTATTTAAAAGTATATATATTTTCCGTCACATTAACGTTTCAGCTTTATTTTCTTTCGTTTTGTTTTTAACTTGAAGTTAATATTACTCTGTTTTATTTGTATGGTAAAGGAAATCTTAAATGAGACCTAATAAAGGACTGGTCTCTCTTCTGAGGTGGGATCTGTACCTATTTAAAATGATAACGACAAAATAATGATTATATCCGCTCTAGCTTCTAATTATGAATGCACTATTTTGGATCATGAAATACGTACAACTATTTGTTATATTAGCGAGCTCACTCTACTAGTATACAAAAACATAAATATATTGCTTATATGCGTTTTAAGACCTAAATGCACATTACACTGTAATAGATGGCACCAAAATATCAATTTTGGTAAAATTTACTTTCAAGCATTTCATATTTAACCGACGATTAGTAAATAATAATTTTAAAAAAATTAGATATACTTACGTAAGTTATTTTTCAAGCTCTATCCTAATTCATTAGTGACACTAAAATATATTTTCTAATTCAACTAACAAAAAGTCTATCAACATTTTAAAGAAAACACTAATTAACAAAAGAAGAACAATTAAAAGCCAAAAATAACAAAAAATAAGTTAAATTCGCTGTAAAAGACTTAAAGCCAAGTCAGGCGTAAGAAAAAAAACCTAATGCAGTATTGAATGGTACAACAAGACACTCTGGATCGATCGAAACAGGGGCTTCAATTACTTACTCAGTTCACAGCTTTCAGGAAAGAAACAAATACTGCATTTTATTGGATTGTTAAATTTGAAATAAATACATAAAAAATGAAAAAATATATGCCCAACAAAGTTAAAGAAAAAAATTAAATAGTGTTACAGTGAAAAAACAAACAAAAAAACAGTACAATAATAAATATGAATAAATTAATAAAAAAACATACATAAATAATTAAACAACTTAATTAAGAGGAAAGTTAACGAAAATAAATGTCCCTATACAAATAAAAAGACGAAAAGGAAACAAATTAAAATACAGAGTGGAGAGGATGCCCAGACGGTTTGAAATAATATTAATTTAAGAAAATAATATATATATTATATAATAATAACATAAATACAGAGGTAATAACAATTGATGTTGAATAGCTGGAAAATGCAAAGGAAGGGGAATGAAATGCTAACCAAAGGGAGAATTGTTCATCGAAGAGGAATTGGGATTTGAAGGAAGCCACGGAAGGAGAATGATGGATAGGGGATGCAGGGAGTTCCAGAAAGCAGGAGGGTTGGACAAGGAACGAGTTGTGGAAGGCACAGGAGCGATGGGAGGGGATGAAGAGGTCCGAAGGGCGGGGTCTGGTTCATCTTTAGTAGACGGAGGACTTAATTGGAACAGAGGATTTGAAGAAAGCCACGGAAGGAGAGTGAAGGATAGGGGACGCAGGGAGTTCCAGAAAGAGGAGGGTTGGAAGGAGGTGAGTTGTGGAAGGCAGAGGAGCGATGGGAGGGGATGAAGAGGTGCGAAGGGCGGGGTCTGGTTTACCTTTAGTAGACGGAGGACTTAATTGGAACATTTGGTAAAGGTAATATGGCTCTTTGGATTAAAGCATTTGGAAGAGGAAGAAACCTGGAAGATAGTCCAGGCGTTAAGGATACATTCTATAAGATAAATAAAAAAGCCTAATATTATTTATTTTTAGTAATCTACGTAAGAACTTACCTGTTCATAGTTTCGGAGGGAAGCAATGTCGCAAGGTGCCTCGAAAATACATGAATGGGTCTTGCATATTTTTTCTCCCTCTTGAGCAATTTGCCCACCGGGGACTAGAAAACAGAACAAGAAATTTTAATATTAATTTTTTTTTTTTTCCATATCTGGTATCTAGAGGAAAACATTAAAATTCATTGGAAACTCCGCATCGAATTTTTGACAGATTACATAATTTCCCCTATACTTTGTAAAAATGGGGAAAAGCCTCCTTCACTATAAATGGATGGACAGGAGAACATAGCCTTTTTGCACGGACCACTTTCCGTGGTTGACCTCGACCACTAAGAAACGTCGTTCTGGGCAGGCCATAAGGTAATATTCGAGGCGAATAAGGAGGTTAACTTGTGAAGTTCACCGTGTCAAGGATCCACGTTACAGGTTATGTAGACCATCAAGGTCGAACAGGTGACAAGACCTCCAAGTACCAACTAGTAACTTCCTTCCATTCAACATCTACAAAGAGTTTGTCACTTAACCCATTTCTGAAACGATGAGTAAATGTAACATTATTTATACTATTTGTTTTTAGTAATAAAAATATGTAATATATGTGTATTTTTTGTCTTTGTTTCGTGTTGATGTTTTTCTCCCAATTAAAAAATATTGTACTTTCAAAACATCCTTTAAGAAACTACTGTTTTTTCATTTACTCTACATTCAAATATTCCGGGATAAAAATTGAACATTTTTTAAAAATGTCAAATGATAATTATAACTGTTATAATGAAATAACTACGGTAAAAAATGAAAACAAGAAAAAAAAGTCTTAGGTGAATCACCGGCTATGTACTTCCACAGCACTAATTAATCAATTAGGTTTTCGCTCTCCTTCAAAAGCCAATCGATTGTTTAGGATAAAACTCATTATTCAACTTACTTAGTAATCCTCTTATTAAATGTTGTGTCGATACATTCATTACATCGCCACTTATTAGGGAATTTGAGTCGTCCCCCCTCTCTTCCCATCAACCGTTTTCGCGGAAAATAATAGATGCAATCCATATGGGTTTTTAAATTTAAATTTCAAGTCGATATATTCATTATATCGGCAGTTAGTAAGATTTATGAGTCTTTTTTATGAGTGGTAAGGAGGAAGGGGACAAAATAAATGTGTCTAAATTTCCCTAGGTAATTATATCATCCTTATTTTAGGGCGCCAAAGTAGCAGATCGGAAAACATTGAAATTCCTGTGATAACTCTGACCAAATACATAAACTTTCCCTGTAAATATATATACTTTACACATCTAGGGAAGTAAAAATATTTAAAAAATGATTACTACTATGTTTGAGCATTTATGGGTTAAAATATAAGCCCTTGAAAAGTTGGATAGAAAAAATAAATAAATAAAAGAAATACACCTTGACATATTTTTACAAGGTTAATTTTGTAATTTTTTTTCTTTCTTTCTCTCAAATAGCAAAAGCCCAGACAAATATTAATATCGAAGCAACAGGGGAGAGCGCCAGTAGTTCAGAGGTACCGTGCTAGCCTACTGAGCTCAAGATCGCAGGTTCGGAACTCGGTCGAAGGATGTTTAAAAAAAAAATGAGCATGCCTTCCTTCGGATGGAACGTTTATCGATGGTCCCGAGTCTTCTAAAGACCCCCCCACCCTAGGTAACAACCACAGTAAAAGTCGGGTTCATGTAGATAGGTGATATGATATGACCTCGTGGTTAACGAAAAAAAGTAGGGCATGAGTCACATTAACTTACATTACTCTAAGTAACAGACTAAAAAGTAACAATACGTTTCACATTGCACATGCAACAACCCTCCCTTATCAACAACAAATTGTAGTGCATTTTCGTAAATATAGTTAACAAAATATTCTTAAAATAGTGTTATCCTTCAATTTTTCTCATAGATTTTATTTATACTAAGATCCAGGGAATAGAAAATAAATAGGATTGTATATATATATTTATTTTTGTATTTCAATTATTCATACAGCTTATCGATTTCCTAAACATGAAACAAAATTTCGTAATGGAGACTGCCCTATTTTCACCCCACAACCGGCCGGCGCCTCACGCGGACCTAAAACTGGAGCATAGCGAATCACATTTTCCATTCATAAACACGACCGACCTACATATTAACATTTAGTTATTCACATTCAGCAACATATGACTCGAATGTTTTTTTATTTTTCTATAAGGCCCCTTGGAAATTAAGTTTCAAATTTCTGAAAAATGTTGAGAAAAAATATGTTTAACGGTATTCTAGATCTAAAAAATTTCGAAAGTAATACATTATAACAACTTTCATTCAATCAATTTGTCTAGCAATCTACTGACCATTTAATGTAGAGGCAAACTAAGTTAAAAGAGAAAAATTTACTCCCGGGCAACGCCGGGTCAACTAGCTAATCATTATATATAAATAATATCTACATATTATTACTACATATATACATCTATATAAATAAATTTTATAAAAATAAAACAATTTTTTTTTACAACCACAATGTATTCACATAACCTCAAAGAATTCCATGAGACGAGTTCAAAAATATATCTTTTTTTTTTTTTTAGGATGTGGGGACTACGGATTATTTTTATTTATTTGGTCTGATTATATTAGATTTATTGGGGCTATTTGCCATTCATTATACACAACATCCATGGCCCCAGGAAAGGACTTGAACCCGCAACAGTAGTGAGCCCTTCCGACAAAAGGCCTAAGTTCTCCCCCATGTATCTTAACCTCATTTTTCAGACTGTTATTTAACACGCTTCCGGCCATTTTTGACACAAACCAACTTTCTAGTTGGATTCTTCGTACTTTAAAACGAAATCGGTCGAAGGGAAGGGTGGCACGATACAAATACCCCAATGATGTAATGAATTTATCGACACAAAATTTATTATAAGGCTTTAGAAGCCCCTATGTAAGACAACTATTCATTATTAGCGCAAACAGTCGACTGGTTTTGGAGGGGGAGTGAAAAGTTAATCGATAAGTTCTGGGGAAACACGTCGCCGGTGATTCACCTATTTTTTTTTCTATCACAAATGATCTAAATGGCTTCACTATAAACTACATAATGAACATTCATATGTATCTGTCACATCATCAATTTTCCTATTTATTTTTTTGCTTTTTAAAAACAGCAATTTCATACGTTTCGGGAAATACTCTCATCTCAGTTCTATAAGACGACAGCCTTGACTTGATGTTTGAATATAAAGGTCGAATCAATAAATAAGTTCTGTAAAAATAACATTATAATTGATAGAAGAAAGCTAGCAACATAAAGAACACATCAATAGATAGTGATGGTGGGAGTACTTCCCAAAAAGTCTGTAATTGCTAGTTTTTAAAAAGCAAAATCATAAAGGGGGAAGTGATGCTGTGAAATACGAGGGGTGATAAAAAAATGCCAGCACTTTTTATGATTGCGCGCCAACGGAGCGTCGACGAGCGATATGGTTGGCAGCATTAGTTGTTGTGACTTCCTGTGCTCAGCTGTTTTTGTAGATACTCTACAACCTACTTTGTTGTGAAGTAACATACGTTTTTGTGAAACAAGTTTGTCGTGTTTGGCTATTTTGTGATATTTTGTCAAATGAATCAAAAAGAAGAGCAACGCGTTTGTATCAGGTTTTGTGTGAAGTTGGATAAAACTCTTACAGAAACTTTTCATATGTTGCAAGAGGCTTTTGGGGATGAATGTCTGAGTCGACCCAAATCGTCGACTAACCATCCGTGAAATGGCAGTGGAATGCAACATTTCATTTGGCTCATGTCAAGAAATTTTAACTGAATAACTGCTGATGCGCCAATGCTGCACCATGACAACGCGTCTGTTCATTATGCGTTGCTCATTCACAATTGCAACAAAAAAACGCCATGGCCGCCATCCCCCAGCACCCGTACTCCCAGATCTAGCCTCTGCGGAATCTTTCCTGTTTCCGAAACTCAAGGGAGCCTTAATAAAGCAGAGATTTCACTCAACTGACGAAATTAAAGAAAAATTGCTGGAGGAGCTGAACAGCATTCCAGAAGTTGAGTTCTCAGGGTCCTTCCAGCAGTGGGAAAAATATATAGCTTCCCAAGGGGAGTACTTTGAAGAAGACAGACTTTTTAATCACCCCTCGTATATAAATTCAGAATCTCCTTACACGACCCAAAAGTTATTTTGAAATTTGTATTGGAGTTCATAATAGTATATTATCACGATTATTTGTATACATTTCAATACAGATAACTATGTTCACTTGACCTTGGAAAAATTAAAACGTAATTTTAAAAAATGAACACTTAATAATACTAATACGATTATTATTAGATAAAATTGCAGAGCAGCCAATATTTAACTACAGAGTGGAAAGGAAGTGTTTATTATGTTTCAAACTTTTTGATAACCATTTATTGTATTAAGGCAAAAGAAAATGACAAAAAAAAAAAGTATATGACGTGTGTATACAAGTATATATATATATCTTCCACAACTTTCTTCTTCTCCCAGGTTATTTTTTGGTCTTTACAGTCTAGTACATAAGAGTCTCGCCATAGCACCTCTAGTCAAGTTTGGAACAGGCCATATAAATCGTATTCGGGTTTCTATATAAGTAGTTAATTGATTAAAACTTACTGAGAAGTCCCCCGGCGATAAGTATATCAAAGAGAGCCTCGCCATAGCGCCTGTAGTCAAGTTTGGAACCGGCCGTGTCGAGGTACTTAGAGACAGCCTCTAGGTCTGGGCCAGCCTTATCCAAGCCCAACAGGATCGAGTCTCTGAACCCAGTTGGGTCGTACTTTTCCTTTTCATCTTAGAAAATAACACAAATAAGAAATGAAAATTAAAAAAAAAAAAATAATAATAATATATGAGAGGGCATTGAAAATTCTAGGAAATAAACAATAGATCTATTATTATAAATGGCAATGGGGGATTCTTGTTTTATTGCATCTAGGACTTTTAATAGTTTTCTATCGTCAAAATGAAGTAATGCAGGTGTTGAATTATCAGACAAAAAATGTATTCATTAGACATGATCATGAATGAACGTAACTTTCTCTATTTTGTTTCTTTTAATTGATTTATTTAAGCATTCAATACCAGAATCTCTTCATTCAAACGCTACCAATGGATGTCTTCGATGCAAGTACAAATGAAACGAAAAACCACGTTATTCCTCACCATTGGGGGTTGAGAAACAGCGCAGGTGAATAGAGCGGGAGACGATAGCCTCGGACTGAACGAGTTACAACTACCTATATTAAATTTGAAATATAGTTGCATGTAAATCATCAGATTTTCATTATATTATTATACTTCACAATTAGCACTCTTTATGGATAATATTCGATAATATAAATATTCGAACGGGGAAAATCAAGAAGAGGGAGGCGAAAAGGTGTCATATAATGGGAACGGAGATATTAGAGAGAAAAATAAATTTTTGATTCTCTTTTCCAAGACTGCCCTATGGTATGAGAAATTATGAGGTTAAAATTTATACCCCCAAATTTTTCTATTCCGAACTTTGGTCATACCAAAAATTTAGTTTACTTGGCATCGCGTTTTTCCGTCAATTTAGAATGGGGCAAGTCATCTAAACTATGGTCGTATGAGGTTACGGTTACCGAACTACGAAACCTAAAAAGTTATTTTTCAAACATATCTCAATGTTTTAGTTGTGTACAAACTAATAATTTGTAAAGGAATGGCGTCACTACAACACACAATTTCAAGGCCATGAAAATAACCTCCCAAAAATAAAATTGACATAGGCATCAACAAAAAACTTTGTTTCATAAAAAAAAAATTGTGTTAAGAATGAAGTGGCAAACTATAGTATATAGAGCAAACTATAGTATATAGTTGTATGCATTTTTATTTTATGATTTGCGACTCAAGGTTTAGTAAAGCGCCACAAGAGTTGACTGGAATCAGAGAAAGAACTCAGTACGTTGGTTGTATAAAAAGGACTAACTCAAGAAGCATCCAGTAGTAATCAGATTTCTCTGCACACTTCAGTAGAGAAACTTCCTGAACAGACTTGACAACCACCCGGCTTCCACCGATAGCCACCCTACACTTCCATCTGCTCATGCTAGGAACCTTCATGGGAAATTCAAATTGTAATGGAGAATATGAAGAAAACTGGATACATTGTTTCGTCGGTCTAAACGTGATACCTCATATGCACAAAAAGCCAACTTTACAGGAGACAAAAACTGATTAAAAAAAAAATTCTTTATAGGAAACCTCAACTTTTTCGACATTTGTATCAAGTGAGATGTATATGCATTCCATGAATTGTTTTTAAGCTAGTTTGCAAATCCAAGTATTAACGTATTTGACGGAGATACGAGGTTTCACCAGAATTTCGTTCCCACTTCTTTTGCAAGGTACAGTTCTTCAAACCGTATTTCATGTTCTTTTCGTTTTATGTCGTATACGAGGCCCCATTAGATCAATAATTTTTTTTTTGTTGTAAAAAAAAAAAAAGATTTTCGAAAAAATGTCGCTTACGAGGTTTTACGTTAAGGCTGACGGTTTGTAGTTGTATTAAACAGATAGCCACGAAGTGGGGACTTTTCTATCACCAATGAGTAAAATTCGAACTATATTTGTATCTAATTCAAATTAATTTTTGAAATAGCTGTAGCTATTTGATAACATTAAATGTATTTTAAAAAAAATAGAAATTGCTAACTGAAATATACAACAGTATTCCAACAGAAATCTAATTCAAATTAATTTTTGAAATAGAAATTATAACATTAAATGTATTTAAAAAAAATAGAAATTGTTTACTGAAATATAAAACAGTATTCCAACAGAAATCTAATTCAAATTAATTTTTGAAATAGAAATTATAACATTAAATGTATTTTAAAAAAAATAATAGAAATTGCTAACTGAAATATACAACAGTATTCCAACAGAAATTAGTCCGAAAGAGCATATGGACCTGAACCTTGAAGAGCACATTGAATAAACTTGCTGAAAATCTTAACATCCAATTTCACAGACATTAATAAAGCTAAAATATTTTCAATGTTAATAGAAAATAGAAACTGACTTCACAGCAAGAATGTACATAAATAAGCGATATTATTTCAATAAGCCAAAACTGAAACGAAAATTCATTTACTGTTGTTAATAACCTTCCCAATTAAGACTGGTACTGGTACGAATCTTACTTTCTCCATTACTTTTTAATACAACTCTTCGGGGTACTTAAGAGATATTATAAATTACGGGAGCTCATTATTTTTGTTAAAACTTTTTTTTTTTATAGAAATAATAAACTTACAGCTTTTTTAACCATTACATAACCTTTTCCAATGACTCAAACAATGAGTCAGAGGGTAAATTAAAATAACTCATTGAAAAAAATATAACTACGTAGTTAATGGAAAATTAATAACAATAAACATAATGTGTATATATAGCACAAGGTCATAATCCAACTATAGGCCTTCACGATGATAATGCTAAATACACAACAAAATATCAAACAAAAGATTGACAAGAAGCTTCTTTTTATTAAGTTTTAAAATTTAAAAATAAAAAAATTGTGCAGTATGCACACAATATTGATAACGTAAGAGAGCAACGGCATAAACAAAACTAAATAGTAATGCGTTGAACTACCAACAAAATAAACAGGTTCAAGTACGCCTAATAAAAATATAGAGAATGGCGTAGTGTGAAGGAGAAAAATCTGTTCACTAAAGTGAAAATAATAGCATTACACCAAGTGAAAGTTGGACAAAGAAAGTATACCTAATAACTTGTTAGTACAAATAATGGATAATTTGAAATGAAAAGACATCCTCGAAAGCTATAAATATAAAGAGAAGATATAAACAATAAAAACGTGGGCAATTACATGAAAGATGAACATGGTGTTAGACAAGAAAATATGAAAACCATTCTCAACCAAACATGAAATTGTAATAAAAATGCTTTAATTTAAGTTAAAACAATGATTTATAAACGCTAATCACAGTAAAATAAAATTGAATTAAAACTAACCTCTTTTTCTGGTCTTGATGCGTTGACCTGAGAGCACTGGCTTTTCTGTTTTTTGACTCATACAATAACTGGCTGTAGGGAGAAAAAAAAAAAAAACAGTTAAACTAAAGGTTAATGACTTCATGACAAGGCACAACTAATTTTAAAGAAAAAAAAATAGGCAATTCGCTGTTCAACAAAATATATAAATAGAAAAACCAACTGAAAAACAATGCTGCAAGAGAAACATTTTTTTTTCTTGAATTTACCAACAAAACGTGACTCGAAAAACTACTGTTTCAAAGGACATGGAAGTTGAATAGTTTTCGTGACCAGATCTTGTCATCAGAAAAGACACTTTGAAATATGAATAACATAATAGGTGAAATAAACAGTAAATTGAAAAGAATTTATACATTTGAAAACAATAAAAGTTAAATAACTTACGAAGAAACCTGTTAGCTTGCAGGACGAAATTCTTTTAATGGAGCTTGGATGTTATGGAGGTTGTTAAAGGAGGGGGGATTGAGCAACGTGTGACGGAAAATCCGGTTCTAAGGTCAATGCACTATTTTAAACTATTGAAAATTCAATTGTAATAATTTCTAACTAAATATACTATATTTTCATAATGATACAAAATTATCGAATGTTAAAAATAAAATAAAATAGCTCCAATAGCAACGCGGCACCGCATGCTTAATTTTTTCAAAAAATCATATTAACAAAATTTTGAAACGACTAGAAGAAAACCTAAATTAAATACATAAAAATGAATAATATAAAAAGTCAAAGATTATTTCTTACACAAAATATATTAGAAAGCTTTATTAAGCAGGCACTGCTTTTAGTCATTTCAGACATGTGCTGCTCCTTGCGGAATTGTTATGGAAGTTAGAAAACTGCTGTAATTGAATTCGATTGAAGTATTAAACACAGAATTTAGTTGAAAATACAATACTTATAATACATAATTGTATTGAACTGTCTATACGACTAGAATATATATTCAGGGAGCATCTTAATCCAAATAAAAGAATAGTAATTGGATATTATAATTCACAGGGTAAAGAACATGAACGTTCATAAGAAAATACAACCAAGAATAATAAATGTATTCTTCATTTAATCTCTCTCTTCCATACCATCCACCTATATAGGATCTACGTCATTGTGTCAATCTCATGAGATGTGATTCGGCTGTTTGGCAAAATAACATTTTGCTACCCATCAACTCTGGTAACAGGCGATGCCCCCGTAGAGCAAGCCCGGACGTCACACAAACAATTCTCCGCTATGTAAATAAATATGGATTAATTGGATTCACTGTATACTAATCATAAAATTGCAATCTAATATCCCCCTACCGGGCACGCTCCGTCCATGAGAACTTTTCTTCTTCTTCTTCTTCCGGCGGCGCTACGATCCTGAAAGAACCCCCGGGCCTCCGTCACAATCCTCCTCCATTCGTCTCGATCTAAAACCTTCTCCCTCCATCCTCTGATGCCCAACGTTCAGTTGAGAACTTTCAGGGGATAAAAAAAAAAAAAAAAAAATCGTACCAAGTCACATTTTCTTAGGTTTTTCGTCTGGGAAGTGAAAAACCTTGAGCACGCCGTCCTTTGGATGGGACGTTAAGCGATGGTCCCAAGTCAGTGCGATATCAGGTACCTACTCGTTAAAGATCCCCTACCCCAGGGAGATTCACCTGGGTAGGAAACATTTAGGACTGCCACAGAAGAGTCAGGCTCATATCCAGCAGTGAGACAAAGAACGTTCTGGTAGTAGATGATATGACCTCATAGTTAAAGCCCAATAACTAACTATATCTTAAAAGCTATTCGTGAATAATTTTATTTATTTATTTACATATTTACAACGACGAATTGTCATTAGAAGTGCGATGTTGAGGCATGACATGGGAGTGGCTGTACTGCTGAGGTACGTGAAGGGAAGGAGTTCAGACTAGACTTGGAGCAGGTCCCTCTGCCATACCCGCTTGAGGCGTAGGGGCGGATTTGTGGGTAATTGGTGGATAATTCTTGTATAAGTGGATTGGCGTCATGATGAAGTTAGTCGTGAAAATGTTGGTAGCGTGTCCTGATAACAGTGGGTATACATGGAATGTTATGGTCATTTATGTAATGTGACTGTAGTGACTGAAGACGTATTTTGTGGCTGATCCCCCTATTTCGATACCATAAATCCAGATGGGTTTTAGTATCGTGTTGTATATGTGAAGTTTGTTTTCAAGAAATAATGCCGATCGTCGTCCGATGATTGATTTCAATCGTCCAAATCGCCTTTTGAGGTATATGCGTTTCACGTTTCAGTCTAATGCGGTTTGTCTTACAATTAGTTAAACGTCTGTCTAAATGAAGTCCTAGATATCGAGCAGTGTTGGATGCAGGAATGGGCTGGTTGTTAATGTAAACTGGTGGACATTTTCATTCATCTATTCATTTTTATTCACCATTTGTTGGCCCAATCTGTTAGTTTGTGTAAATGTGATCATAAGTGTGAATTTGCTTGTGTTGGCTCTGAGTGTGTTGTTGCGTCGTTTCGTATGTAAGCGAGTAGTGTGTTCTTTTGTGGCATATGTGATGAGTAGAGAGAGAAGAGTAGGGGACTGAGAGAGGTGTCTTGGGGAACTCCAGCTTTGATCTATAGGCCATATCGCCTACTACCAGAGAGCTCTTTCGTCACTCTGGTGAACATGAGCCCGACCCTTCTCTGGGAGTCCTAAATTTTTATTCACCTAGGGGGTCTTTAACGAGTGCCTGACATCGAACAGGCTCGGGACCATCGCTTAACGTCCCATCCGAAGGACGGCGTGCTTAAGTTTCTTTTACCTTCCAGATAAAATAAAAGGACCTCAGCCGGTTTTCCAACCCACGAACTTGAGCTCAGAAGGCAAGCACGCATACCACTGAGCTACCGGCCCCCTCTTTAATCTCTTTGATCTATATGTATATATAATATCTAGATTAGGTCAATGTTGACGGTACTTACTAATACAAAGAACCAGTCAATTAGCATCAGCTGTCCTACTTAACATATTATCATCCTAATTTGCATACTTGGTAGTATCCATTGTAACTCCAGGCCGCTGATGACTAGCGCTCTAAACTTCAGTCTAAAAGAACAACTCTCAAATAGGAGATCATAACAGGAGATCATATGTATGTTCATTTAGGATTATTGATTTTTATAGCACGTTTACTATTATTATCATTTTTATTTTCCTGATTCAATAGGTAAGGTTTTGTTCTGGGCAGAAAGGAAGATTTTCCAGCAGTTTTCTCTTCGGATTTCACGTGAGTTTTATATTATATATCCATTTAAATTTGAAGTTGTAAAGAATGTATATATAAAATTAATTTTTGGTCTGTCTGCCTGTATTTACCGCATGGCCCTCACACTGTTTGATATATACATTTACAAAATATTTAGGGAATGTCCAGAATAAATCTGATATGAAAATAGACTACTTAGCCGAATTTTTGAAGGGGAGACCAAAATAATTGTTACGAAAATATTCAGTAGCACGTAATTTCAAACATCTTGAAGCACTGTTCAAAAATATTGAATTCTTGATTTAAAAAGTTGTTATTATTACAGGGGGTGGGGATTTTAACAAGTTGAATTCACTGAAACACCGTGAACACCATTCGTGCCTCACAGAACTTTTAGGAAGTGTTAACAGTGAACAGGGAAAAGCTTCTTAGATTATTTTTTTATGATGCATTGAGAATATTAGCATTTTTTTTTTTACTAATTTATGAGGGACATAGCCGTTGAAATGTATTGTGGTTAGTGTGGGTATGTAGTTTGGTGGCTATCCTGAGAGTGTTTTGGAGTTTAGCGGATATGGTGACCGGCCATTAACGTTAGACAATGTTATGTTGTTGATGCATTCCACGATCCTAGCTATGTACGGGAAGGGGTGTTTGGTGGCTATCCTGAGAGTGTTTTGGAGTTTAGCGGATATGGTGACCGGCCATTAACGTTAGACAATGTTATGTTGTTGATGCATTCCACGATCCTAGCTATGTACGGGATGGGGTGTTTGGTGGCTATCCTGAGGGTGTTTTGGAGTTTAGCGGATATATGTGACCGGTTATTGCTAATTAATACCTAATTTGCAGGTTTATTTACTCATCAGTACATATGTACTCAGCTCAAAATCGCTGATTCGAAACCTGGCCGAGACCCTTAGATTTTTAGCTGTGAGGTAAAAAAACCTTGAGCACTCCGTCCTTCGAATGCGACGTTAAACGATGGTCCCGAGCCTGTACAATGTCAGATAATCATTAAAGACCCGTACCCTAGGTGAAACCTGTAGGTATATACAAAATTTAGGATTTACAGTGTAGTCGGGCTCATGTCCACCAGAGCAACGAAAAAGCGCTGTGGTAGTAGGCGATATGAGCCCGGGCATAAGTCATATTAACTATATTATAATATAATATAGTACATATTATGTCTCTGTTAAAAAATTTACAACTGAAAAATGTTTTTTTTGTTTCTAGTGTACCTACATTGACGTTTCATCGCTTTTGGTTGACAAGATATCTTATCATTTTGAGATATTTGCGGTTTGAAAATCGAAGTATTTATATTTTTTTGTGGTAAGTATAATTTTTTTTATTTTTCAAAAAATTCATTCTATCGAGAGTTATCATGTTCACAGACAGACAGTATTTTTTTTTTTTTTTGAAATCTGAAGGTTGGAAAACTTGAAATTCCATTGAAAACTCCGCATCGAATTTCTCGCCGATTACTTAATTTCCTCTATCCCTCGTACAGCTAAGAAATTAAAAAAAAAAAGGCAAATCCCTGCATTTTCCCAGCGCTAATTAAACAAGTTTTTGATCTCTGTCAAAAAAAAAAAAAAGGGAGTTATCGTGGTCACAGTCGCACAGAGATATAGGTTTTCTTTTTTTTTCATTAAAGAGTCGGAAAACTTAAAACTTTCGGTGAAAACTCCTCATAGATTTTCTGACCGATAAACCTCTAAACTTCGCATATCTGGGAAAGCAAAAAACGAGAACAAATAATTCCAGTTCATCAGAACAAGCACCAAATATAACGTCTTATTCCGTGTAGAAATTGGGAGATTTCGCCAATATTATCACAGCGCGTAGAATTGTAGTCAATATCAATGTTTTGAGAAATCTCAATTTTATCAAACAATGCAGATACTACCTTGTCATTTCATGATTCATAATATTTTAAATGAAAAACTGTATTATTTTTTGTCTAAATAGATCATAAATGTTCAAAAATAATTAGAGTGACGGATTTTTAATGGAATAAAAAAAGTGAAATATGAACTCATTTTTTTAAGAAAATTGTAAACAATAAGATCACAAAACCAAAATCAAAAAATACTACAACCAAACTTACCCAATGCCCACACTTAAAATATTTGAGTAGGTCAACTTCGGATTTCTCTAATTGTATTTTTATTTGTTGTCGCTTCAACTGTTTTGATTAATAGCGATGGGCTATCTACAGGTGCCATCCTGTTCCAAACAATCATCAGTGGTCGAAAAAAATATTAAAAAAAAAACTCTTATACTTTTGCCAATGGGACTCTGACGCTAAGATTGTTAAGCAGAAGAACTCCAACTCTTATCCACCTCACCGAGGTTGCCAACGTCTGTTCAAAATATATTTTATGAAAGTAGAGTTTAAAGTACCGTTGAACACATAGACTTCATCGCGAAAATGGTCAAAATGTATTCAGGGGGCCTTGAAATGTGAAAGTCAATTGAAATCTCGATCTCGAATTTTCGCACGATGTACCTATAAAAATAATGCACACATTAATATGATTAAATTATAAACATAAAAAAATTAATTATATTTATTTTTATATAAAAAGCAAATTTTTTTAAAAACAAATTATTAAAAAAACAAAACACGGCCATCAGCTGTTTTTTAGTGTGTGTAGAGACGGGTCGAGGCCTGGGGTTGGAATGAAGACGGGTTGAGTATGTGTAAAGTGGTGTTTAGGCTTAAAATGTAATGAACTAAATAGAAGTGAATTGACGGTGAAATTGATCCGCAAAGAAGGTACTGTTGTTTGTTTATATGTACAGGATATATGCTCAGATATATATAATTTAAATTTAAAAAAAAAATGGCCAAAATATAAAAATAAAAAAAGATTGAATTATTGTTAAGAATTTAGTTTTTAAGATTTTTCTTTTGATTTTTGTTTGTTTCAGTGTTTAGTTTTTATAATTTAGATGATTTAAGAAAATAAACCTAATATTTGTTATCGTAAATTTTATTCTATTAATTTTCCCAAAACCTTTGGATTAGATTTAAATATATTTGAAAAATTTAGAAAAACATGGCATCTCTTAAGAAATCCAAATGAAAAGTTTGTTAATTGAAATTTTTTCAAATATACCTGCACTTTCTTGAAAATTGCACGTCTTGAACTTTTGATGTTGTTTTAGGGCCCTTTTTGAAAAACTACTGTAAAAATCAAAATTTAGTAATAGAAAAGAGATAAAATTTCTACAGGAAATGTGGTAATCTTATTGTTTATTTTTTATCCTTTCGTTTTAATTATTATTTCATTATTTATTCAATTATTATTTATTTATCATTTATTTAAGATTAACAATTATAAAGCTATTTTTTTTTTACCACAACGATTACAATACTTCTTTACAATATTATAGCTATAAGAAAGTAGATATTCTTCCTCATATACTCTCAAAACTATTCCGATTACTAAGACGATTCACTAAGACACACATTTCAACTTTCATGTGGCTACGATTTTCTGACTGGAAGATAGAGGATGCCCACAAACAAACAACCAAAATAAGTTTTTTTTTCTCTCTCTTTCTCTCTCTCTCTTTGTTCTAATAAACTTTTAAGAGTGAGAAATTATTTGCATTTTAGAATTATATGCATTTTAAGATAACAAAATATTAGGTCAATTAGGCCATAAAATTGCTTTATATCTGGACCATCTTTTGCTTTATATAAGAACGCTCCTGGACCACTCATGTAATGGGAGCATATTTCAAATCTGTTATTTCCGTTGGGTTTGATTAACCTTCCGAAATTTTGTTGACGTCATTCCCACTCTGTTTGCCCGTCATCAGCTATTAATTATATCCGGATTTTTTGTCCAATTCGCCTTTGGATCTTTTTCATTATATTATATTTTTTGTCCTTGGGCTTCTTTTAAGACAGCTTCGTTCATAACTGGTATGTAATACTGTCAACTAGTTTTTTATATAATAATATTATCATATTATTATTTCATTATTATTATTATATGTGCCATAAAAAGGGGGGGAAAAAACGATTCGCGGAGATGTACACTGTTTTCAAAAACAAATGATTCCTCATTTATTTATTTTTTTTTTTAATAGACAAATCACTCATTGGCTAAAGTAAAAAATAAATAAAAATGGTATAGTAAATGAAATATTTGAAAAAGTATGTAATAATGGGTAAAATATGTAGAAAGATATATAATTTGGCGGACAATGTGTAAATATGTAAATCAAAAATTGTTTAAATCGATTCAGAATGCCTTAAAAATTAAGGTCGATGGTATTTGAACATGTTGAAAAATGTAAATATAGAGAGTTGCCCAAATTTAATGAAACAATCCTGTTGCATACATGAAGAAACACTACTTTTCACTATTTTTACTAACTCAGTCATACAAAGAATATGGGAAGTTATGTAATCGGTTAAAAATTCGATGCAGAGTTTTCAACGGAATTTCATGTTTTCCGACGTCTAGATTCCAAATATGAAAAAATAAAAAAAATCTGTTTGTCTATGCGTCTGTGAACACGATAACTCCCGATAAAATTAATGTATCAACATGAAATTTCATATATGAATTAAAAATCCCGTAAGGACGACACTTTTTAATTTTCAGCGGAATCGGTAGAAGAGAAGTGGGCTCGAGTCAAATACCTTAATAACAGCCGATGTAAAGAATTTATCGATTCAAACTTTGAGGGTTTAGGAGCCCCTATGTAAGTCAATTGTTGAATATTAGCGCAAACGGTTTTGGAGGGGGAGCGAAAAGTTAATTGATTAATTCTCGGTAAGTTCTGCTACCCATGAATTTCTTTTCAAATTGTACTAACTAAATTTTTTCGAAAAGAGAAATGATACATAAATGATATTGATAGGATAAATATTTCTGTGGAGTTAGTTAGTTATTATGACTCATGCCCGGGCTTTAACTAGATGGTCATATTGTCTACCACCAGAGCGCTCCAGGTTTGGGGACGTAGCGGCAGGAAGAGATTCAATCATAGATTTAAAGTCAGGATAAAAAGTCTGTCAAGTGCAAACTATACCTACTTGCACGATAAGTGTTCCGTGCCATCAGCCTCCCACAAATTAAACGTGTAAGGACAAAAGTTACATCGTGAGAAATATTTTTTGTAGATAAACTTTTTCTCTAAAACCAATGGTTCAGCAGTTACAAGGAAATAAACAATTAAATTGTTTATAACAATTGATCGCGCTAGAATTGTTCAATCTTGATAATTTTGGCTCAATCTACACCTAATTTTCAAAGTTCTTGATTTTTTCCAGATTTTTCTGAGCGATCCTTTTGGTGATAAGGGTGGGGGACAGCAATTTTTAAGCTTTTTTCCCGAAAAAATACATCATACCTGTATATTGTTGAATTTGTGCTTCAATAAGCTTTCATTTGACACCCTACTCGATGGCTTTAAAAATAGTTCGTTTTTCCATTCCCAATTCACCTGCTCATGTCCACCTGATGGACGAAAGTGGGCTCTGGTAGTAGGCGATATGACCTCGTAGTTAAAGCCCGGGCATAAGTCATAAAACCTAAAAACAAGTATTATATCGTTTTATATTTAGTATAAAGCATTTGGCTGAAGTGTCAACTACTTTTTTTTAAATAATTTTTTAAATGGAAAGTTTTGTACCGAATAAAGTGCGTTTGCGGGAAGTGATGTTGCATTATTTTCTATCTAAAAAAACTGCAGCACAAACATACCGTTTGCTATTGGAAGCCCTTAATGAACCCCCCATAATGAACATGCTCCTTCTCAAAACACCTGCGAAAAGTGGTTTAAGAGATTCAGAAACAATGGATTTAATGTCAAGGACAAGAAACGTCCAGGGCAGCCAAAACAATTTGAAGATTCGGAACTTGAAGCGACAGTTTACGTCAGACATTTGAAGTATTGGCAGAAATATTAAATGTTAAACGATCAACAATTGATATGCGTTTACATGCGTTAAAAGAGAGGGACATTTGTGAATTGTTGCTGCAAAGACAATAGCTCTGTATTTGGGGAGGACTAGAAGGGCCTAATATATTATGAGCTACTGCAACCATCTCCAGGATTATGTCATCTATAAAATTGGCCCTCCTGACTACTTTTCTTATTTTTCTGCTAATTAAATTTCAATATTTGTTTATAATTAATATGGTTATCGTTGTAAAGAACGAAACGACCTTGATCATAAGAACGTGTAGCTCTTTTGGCAAGCATGTCAACTATTTCGTTGTTTTTTTATTCCAGATTGACCTCTGATTCAAGCAAATATAGTGACTTTACGAACGGATCTAAGTCGAAGCAGACTCTCCGAGATTGAAACAACTATATTAAACAAACAAGAACTGAAACTTGCATTTTCAAGCGCTCAAGCTATCAATAAGGATCAAGCCTCTAGAATAACTTACTGATTGTAATAAAGCAGGCCCTACACTATCAATCCACTTGATCAAAACAGCGCGTCAACCGATGGTGTCAAGTGTGATTGATAATCTAGGAACCCGTTTGACGCTTGAGTCAAGCCTTGACGGTGATTGATGGAAAGTTTGAATGACTCAAGCGGCTGGGCGGAGCGCTTGATAGTCTAGAACAATTTCAATCAAGCATTGCGTCAGTCACCTGCTCGATACCAACGATGGAGCGTCGTCCGTTCGCTTCCGAAGGTTCGAACGTCGTAGATAATAATGTCGATAGAGAATTTATTAGCCTCCTCATTGATTTATATCGTGATTGTCCGGAATTGTGGAAAGTTAAAAGTAAGGACTATTTTAATAAAAATAAAAGAAGTGCGTCACTACAAAAAATAATGAGGGCCTTAAAACTGTTGAAATCTGATTACACGGTTAAAAAATTAAAACAAAAAATCAATGTTAAGAACAAATTTTAATAGGGAGTTAAAAATAAATGAGGCAAAAAACGTTTCGGGGGCGTCAACTGACGACATACAAGTTTCAAGATGAGAAACCCCAAATCCTGATTCGAAACCATGGTATCTACACAACACCGATTCACTACAGTCCAGGAGGAGCAGTTCACTAGTCGAAAACTCCGCTACAAATGAGTGTTGATGAAAAGATTGATGGGATGCTTGATGCGCCCCATGGCTGCTTGAAACGTGTGTCAATCAGCTGGACGCGCTGTTTTGATCAAGCGGATTGATAGTGTAGGGCCTGCTTAAGGAGGGCTTCCGCCAAGGCAGTTAACTTAACTGTATATACCGAAGCAGAATCTGGAAGTTTGATCGATATATCTTCATTAGAGAAAGAATCAAAGAGAGCCGCCCCAACTCCACCTGTCATCTTAGATCCAGACGTCTTTGTGATCCGTATTGTGGGGTCGGTTCCAATAAGATCTTAGATGCTTCGATATAAATCTGTTCCCTATTTATAATAATATATAAAAATTGATGTTTGTGTATGGTGAAGGGTGAGCTATTAGCCCATTATTAGGTTCGGTCTGTTGACAGAGTTGTAAAATCAGTTTTAAACAGGCGTGCAGCACAGATTTCAGGAGAGGGGCAACCTGCACAGACCCCGGGAGTTGGGTAACCTTGGAAGGCGGTCCCCTTACTTCAGTCACTGTGTTGCCCCCAGCGGCTGCTCGTCTGCCTCTTCTCAGTCATACCAGCCATGATACTCCAGTCGGGAGCCCTAATCAAACAGGCAAGTCACATTTTAGTTTATTTATTTACAAAGTTGTCAAAATAAAGTGTATATAAATTTTATTAATATTAGAAGACCAAAGACTATTTTACTTCCCAGCTGTACAAAGTATAGGGGAAGTTATGTAATCGTAATAAATTCGATGCAGACTTTTCAACGGAATTTTATGTTTTCCGACCTCTAGATTCCAAATATGAAAACAAAATCTGTCTGTCTGATGTGTGTTTGTGAAGACAATAACTGCCGATAGAATGAACGTATCGATACGAAATTTTAAATGTGTGAACGACAACCCATAAGGACAACACCTATCGATTTTCATCCAAATCGGCCAAAGGGCAGGGCGGGAATAGGGGAGAGGCTTAACTCAAAAACTCTAATAACTGCCGTTATAATGAGTGTACCGACAAAAAATTTCATATGTGAATTCGAAACCCCATATGGATGACATCAATTTTCTGCGGAATCAGCCGAAGGAAAGGGGGGGATCAGAGGGGGGCTCAACTCGAAAACTCTAATAACCATCGATGTAATGAATGTATCGACATGAAATTTCACATCTAAAGTCAAAACCCAACGAGGACATAACCTGTCAAATTTGAGCAATGTCGTCTTAAGGGAAGGAGAGTTTACGGGTGGGGGCTGAATTCTAAAACCTTAATAACTGCCGATGTGATGAATTTATCTGCACAAATTGTAGTTTTGAAGGGGGAGCGGAAAGTTAATGGTTTAATGCGTTCTGGGGAAGTACATTGCCGGTGATTCACCGACGACTTTTTTTTTGTGTGAGGGAGGTATCGGGTATGTGTTTTTAATATTTGTGCCATCTTAAAGTGCCAAAATGTAAAAACACACATTCACCTTCAGACTAAACTTGAGAGGAAGCCTTTATCTGAAGAATATCTTTCAGTAGCAAGGGCATCCCACGGAGGATAAAAGCTGCCTCAATTGTCATTATAAATATCCGGAAGTTGATACTTTAAGTTACGTTAATTCTCCGTTGGTCTCTTTCGATGGCTGCAAACCTTGACTTGGACATTTTTTTTTACAAAACTGTTGCCTTGTTACTCGCTAATATGTTCAATGTTGATGTTTGCTTTTTCTCCCCCGTTTTCGGCGTTCGATATTGAGGATGATATTTTTGATCAATTAGATCTCCCGAACTATAGCAAAAAAACGAAAATAAGAAATGGGTGTTTTCACACCAAAGTTTGCCAAAAGTTAGATCGTAAAAACAAAGAAAACACACTTCTTCACTTTTTACTTAATGATATTTCCATGAGGTTAATCCGTTGATAATTCTTGGAGATATTCGATGCCGAAATCATAATGAATAGTAAAAACAAAAAGTATTAAAATAAATATTGATAGGAAAAAATGTTGATTTAGTTGTCTAAGATACTAAATGTTGGAATATCGCACTGTATCCAACATACCGTTCAAAACTTTGATTTAATATTTTTAAAGTCTAGTTTCAGAATTGCCGGTAGCTCAAAGCGTGCTACCCTATTGAGTTCAAGATCCCGAGTTCGAAACCCTGGCATCTGGGAGATGAAAAAACGTCGAACAAGCCGTCCTTCGGATGGGGCGTTAAGCTATGGTCCCGTACGATGTCAGGTACTCGTTAAAGAACCCTCTACCTTAGTTGAATAAACCTGGGAAAAATTTCGGACTCCCAGAGTAGAGTCGGGCTCATGTTCACCAGAGCGACGAAGGGGCTCTCTGGTAGTAGGCAATATGATCTTGGAGTTAATGCCCGGGCATGAGTCATAATAACTAATTAGTTTCAGGATTCGTCAAAAACAGGCAGTGGTGCCATTTGAAATAAAAAAGTTAACAAATGTAGATAGTAAATTTAGATTCTTTGGCAAAAATTAAGAATGTGACATGCTGTATTGTGTGACCTAAATTAACAAAATTTTGAGTGCAGCCACTAGGCTCCATTTACACATTTTATAACATTGACTACTACCTGCGACACCCGATATTGTGTTGCGGGATTTAGTTAATGTGGTATCCAGACCTACTTCTCTAAGACTCGGGTTGTCTATTGTTAGGGTGTCAGCTTACTAATATGCAAGTAGATCCTAAAAGCTCTTCAGTGGTTTATTGGCTCAAGTTACTATCCTGAGAGGGCAATCAAGGATCAAATGGCCGAGCGCGCGATGTGGGCAATGTGGTTAGCGGGATTCCTTTACCAGTGTGAATAAAGTTACAGATAAAGATATACTGTTACACCATATTTCAAAATCTTTAATTTCACTTATATTTGATCGATTTTAGCAAAAAAAAAGTTATTGTGATTGTTTAGTTGAAGATTTTCTTTCAGCTTCCATGGCTCTTCTACCATCTACAAATCGTTCCTTGTCCAAGGCTCCTTTCCCTGCAACTCCATGCCTCCCCTATCTGTCTCTGTCCTTCCGTGGCTTCCTGCCGGTCCTCCTTCACAAAGTCACAGATCCCTACCCATCGCTCCTCTGCCTTCCAAAATTCCTCGCCCGTTGCTGTTTCTCTCTCTGGAACAACCTGTCTTCTCTATCCGTCACTGTCCTTCCGTGACTTCCTTCCCAAAGACACAGATCCCGTCCTTCGGACCTCTTCATCCCTTCCCATTGCTCCTCTGCCTTCCATAAGTCGTTGCCCGTTGCCTTCTCTGTCTGGAACTGCCTGCCTCCCCCACCTTTCACTCTCCTTCAGATCCTCATTGTTACTATTCCTCTTCCATAAACAATCCATTTGATTAGTCTTTCGTTCCTCTTCCTCTGTATTTTCCTGCTCTCCAACACCAATAGTTATTACCTCTGTATTTATTTTATTTTATTATTACATCAGTTTTTCTTAAATTATTATAATTTCATTCCTTCTGGGCATCCTCTCCCTTCTCTTACATTTTTTATTTATCTTCTTTTCTTCTTTGTGATCTAATAAATGCATTTATTTGCCTCTTACGTTGTTTTTTCAATTATTTATTTATATTTATCATTGTGTTTTTCTCCACAGCATCACTAATTTAATTGTTTTATTTTCTTATTTAGGGCTTACTGATATTTTATTTTATTATTTCTTTTATTTTTGACTTTCTCTATATTTATTATTATTATTTTTTATTTAGAGACCTTGTCATGTCATCTCTTTCAATACTTTTATATATACTTATATAAAATACTTTCAATACTTTTATATATACTTATATAGTTATACTTTTTTTTTAATGCAAAAAACTACTTTATCCCTATATTAAAAAAAAAAAAAAAAAAAAAAAGCATCTTGACAATTTTTTTTATATAATTCCATAAGTTGTTAAATTTATTTGAAACGTGACAATTCAAAATGAATTTTTGAGTATAACACTTGAATTACAAACATAACCTTATGAAGGTTGCCATGAATATTATTCTAAATATAATATATTTTCGTAATGTTAAAAGTATAATACTTTTATTTTTGGTACATCACGTCCTGCAATTTTGTAATTTATGTTAATCAATCTAATGTTATGTGAGGGAGCGATCTCTTGCCGTGACGGTCACTCTATTCAATTTTCATTGTCCTACTAGTTTTGTGAGATGTATGTTCAGTATATTGGTTTCATCCTGCTGCTTTATTGTTACAAATGTTAATACAAATATATATATATATAAAGAGTATTAGGGCCTCCCTCAGTTATTTTATATTTTTCTTCCCCAGCTATACGAAGTATAGGGGAAGTTATGTAATTGGCGAGAAATTCGTTGCGGTATTAACACAGCAGCAGCATGAAAAATAAATAAAAAAAAAGAATATATAAATATATTAATAAATAGATTCAACTCGAAATCCCCCGAAACAGCATCGCAATATAGGCTATCCTCCTTCCTCCAAATTAATGGAGGAGGACACGGCAACGCGGGTAGCTCAGTGGTATGTGTGCTTGTCTTCTGAGCTCAAGAACGTGAGTTCGAAACCCGACCGAGGCCCTTAGGTTATTTTATCTGGGAGGTAAAATAAACTTAAGCACGCCGTCCTTCGGATGGGACGTTAAGCGATGGTGGTCCCGAGCCTGTACGATGGCAGGTACTCGTTAAAGACCCCTCCCTACCCTAGGTGAATGAAAATTTAGGACTCCCACAGTAGAGTCGGGCTCATGTCCACCAGAGTGACAAAAGAGAGCTCTGGTAGTAGACGATATGACCTCGTAGTTAAGCCCGGGCAAGATAAAACCTAATAAAACCCATCCTAACCTATATATATATATATATATATATATATATATATATTTAATTATCTAACAGAAATTTCATAACAATGTTTTTAATAGATTATTTTTCCATAGAACCAACCGATTTAGCATAGATCAAGCAAACTCCTGAAAAATTTATATGAAATATGACATGCAACGGATAGACTGTGAACCGCACGACCGATCTGCCTGAAATTTTGATAGATAGGTCACCATAGTCATATCACCAGAATGAGGCATATTTACAAAGTTTCTGCCCCTCCTATCTTATTAGAAGTAACTGAAAAAGTGTTCGGTAGATTTGATGTCACGAAACCGAATTAATATAGTGCATTTGGATAGAAAGACTATTGTGTCTATTGTTGCGATTTGGTATTGTGTTGAATCCTTACCAGACAGTACAATATAACCGAACTTTCAAGGTCTTGAACCCAATTTCTCGTCGCTCACAAAAAATATCTATATTAACGTTTTTATTATTGTGTAGGTCAGTTCTAGTAATATATTCCTCAACTAAGTGTGAAATGCATCCTCATAGTACTAATTTTTGTAGCCTTCAGTTTAATTTTAACTTCTCCAGCATGTCAAGTACTTGTTCTTAGGTGAATAAACCTTGGTAGGCAAAATGCTAGGTCTCCTACAAAAGAGATAGTCTACCCACCAGAGCGACAAAAGAGCGCTCGAGAAGATAGATCTCGTAGTTAAACCCTGGGTCACCCACTAACATGTTCTTCTTCTAAGGAGCAGTTTTCTATGTTCGTCCTAGTCAGTATCAGTTTGAAACTAATATCGAAAATACCAGATACAATTAATTGTTCGGTATCATTTCAGAGTATCTAACCAGTTATTTGCGATTATTACATTGATATCAGGAGACACGGCAGTGTCTCTGGCTAAGTCCGAAAAAAATGTCGAAAGACACTGCAGTGTTACTTTTCTTGTGACACCAAATGCCACTTTTTGCATCGAAAAAAGTATATTATTCATTAACAAAATGTTGTTTTTTCCGACATAGCCATCTGGAGAACTCAGTGCTGAACAAAATAAAAAAAAAAAAAGTAGCCAAAAAGAATCATTTCTGACCAAGTTTCGAAGGGTCAAAATTGGCAAAAATTAACTTTTTTTTCTTTTTCCTTTTTCAGTGTCCGGATGACGTCATCAATGTTAATATATGAATTTCTTAAAATGTGTAATAAATATCATGTGATCTATATATGCAAAGATAAAGATAAAAAAAAATATAGGTATATAATAAAAAATAACCTAAGATTATAATGATAACGAAAAAAAGACAGCAACGATAAAATCGTACTTGGCCGTGCTTTTCAGTTTTACTGAATTTTTTATTAATAAACAATTCAAAAGTCAATTAGAAAGGATTATGTTTGAAAAAACCCTCTTTTCGGAAAGAGATTTTTTCACATTATTCAAAAAAAAAAAAAAACTATCTTATAAAAATCGTGATTTGTTTATAAAAGCTTTTATTATCTTGGTTAAATTCCTGCACCAATCTCAAGTTTTTCGTCTGTTGCTTTGATTAATATTTTTATTATTATCATTATTTTATTAGCTACTTACTGTTTTGATATTCATTTATCTTCTTATTTATTTATTCTTAAAAAAACATTCATTAAGTACATTAGCCGTTGTTGGGTTTTTTGAGTTGAGCCTCCCTCTGATCCCCTCGTTCTGTTAACCTTATCCATCCCTAGTTATCATTCGGCTTTCTACTGGTTGCCACTTCACTCTAAACATCTATTGAGTATTCTATGCGGCAAGGCCAGTATCCAGATGTATACGATATGGATCAGAGTTTTTTTTTGCAGAGATATTGTGAAACAATAAAAAATTAAGAAAAACTTATTTAAAAAAAAAATTAATAATAGATAATATTTTCAAATAAAACTTATTTTTTCTTTATTTTTTCTATAAATAAGATATGTTTCACCACATTCACGATACGTCTATCTAATTTATTTATCTGCCACCTGTAGAGCTGCATATCTTTGACTTCAGAGTATCAAATATCATGTGGTAGGTACCCTCCGGAAATTTCAAAATGCCTCCTGCATTTTATCTTGAGATAGGTAGTTGATCTTATTGGATTGGAATCTAACTTTAATTGTTTTACTGTCACTTCACTCTCATATTTCAAGGATGTTTGAAAGAAAAGGAGCAATATAAATATTTATTGAATTTTTTAAGGAACTTTATTATTTGTATACTATTTCGGATAACAATTAATAACATTTTTTTGTGTACTAAAGATGTAAATTAACTAATCTTACGTCTTATGACAGAACTTCTTGACTATTTTTGTTACATTTTTTTGTCACATATATAAGAAGGGCTCTTGCAAAGCCCAAACCAAGTAACGTAGAATCCAGAAGAGGCGATCCCCTAAACCAACTAAGAAATTGTATATTTAATTAAGTTGTAATTTAATTGAGGGCGCCGCACAGTGGGCCAGATCCCGAATCTAGCGGGTCAAAAGTCTTGTGAATAAGTTACTGATAAATTATCATTTTCAATCATTCAGAAGGGCGTAAAAAGGCAGAAAAATAACGAATAACACTATGGTTTGTCAATTACTATTTTAATTATTATAATTAGAGCGACCAAACATTCGCTCAAACCAAAATCACTAACGGAATTGTTGTCTTCACTGCTAGTTTCTAGCCGAAATCGTTGTTGAAATTAAGAGTAACTGTCTTACTTTTCACTTATACCAGTTTTTTTGGTAGGCAGTGGTCTGAGGGAGCCAATAAAAGGATCAGACAAAATGAGCAGGTTGTTTAAAATGTCAGTTAGTAGAAAATCGATCCATTTTTCTAGAAAAGTGTTCCCTGAACCTTTTTATCTCCTTATGTTCTGCTTTCTTGAACGTCTTCGGCCAGCTTCCCGATAGATATTAGAAAAGAGCACTCCCATATATTAGTATTTTATAAACACTGACAGGCATGGTGTACCAATCATACAGCAAGACGTACCTACGAGCAGTTTCAGCAGCGAAAGTTTCAAAGGCTTCCAATAAATATCATACCCTGATGACAAAGCCTGTAGGAGTATGCTAAACCTTTAGGTTTAATTCGTCATCCACGCCAGTAATTTCAGCTGTTAAGGAAGGATTTTGGAAAAACCTTCGAGCTGCACTGCCATCATTTGTATTGCCACCTCCTTGCTTTGGCGTATCAATAGCTGCCGAGTCCACATTTTTTCTTCGTATAGTCAAAAAAGGATGTAATTTGTTCGAGAGTATTTCCAATAGGACGATTGCTGGCTCTCAAGACATCGTACAACTCCCTTCTGCATATAGACATTTTCACACCTGCAGTTACAAATACGATAACATTAGTGAAAAAAAAAAAACGGGGCAAAACGGGTCGTTAAAATTTAGTGCCATCCTATTATCTACAAGTCAACAAACAAGAATAATGAACGTTTACGAGGTACTGAGAGGTACGAAAAAAGTTACACCTTTATGAACTTGAATGAACTTTTTTTTTCAAACGTGCACTATTCTTGTGGCCCTTCCAACACTTTGTGACTGACTTAAGACAAAACAAAAATTGCTAAGACTTACCTTTTTGAATGCCTTCCATGGAGGAATAGTGAAGAAAAGATCAGTAATGTTCGGAAGCGACACGGACAGGTAAGTGATGGAGTCAAACTACCTCGCCTCCAAGATAATGCGGCTGTTTGCATGGTTTGTTTATTTCGTCGCTGCGTTGTATTGACTTTGTCCTCTCTAATTCCCTTTGTTTATTTCTCTCTCACATACTACTTGTTGAACCAGGTTGTTTTCTTCCCGAAATCTCTCACTTCATTTTCGGACTTTTGTCCAGCTAGATTTGGGATCTGGCCCACTGTGCGCCGGTAGCTCAGTGGTATGAGTGCTTGTCTTCTGAGCTCAAAGTCGTGGGTTCGAAACCCGACCGAGGCCCTTAGTTTAGATAATATGGGAGGTAAAAGAAACTTAAGCGCGGCGTCCTTCGGATGAGACGTTAAGCGTTGATCCCGAGCCTGTACGATGTCAGGTAGTAGGCGATATGACCTCGTAGTTAAAGCCCGGGCATGATTCATAAAACCTAACCTATAATTTAATTTCTTAAAATGACTTTGCTATGTGCACCTTTTAGCCTCTTTGACGATACTGTATGTTTTCTACTCTTCGGGCAAAACTTCTATCGCCACCCCCAAATTTCCCTCTGGAACCGCGGCTCCTATGTATATGTAGTGCGTAACTCGGAAGAAAATTTCAGAAAATATATATGATGTGGCCATTACAGGACTTTCTTATACAACCCTTACAGATCAATCTCTCCCCCTCACACTTCTCAAAATCATTTCATACTGGCATTACTGTTTTTTTCATATTATCATTGTTTGATACTCTATAACTTTTGTCGTATTAATTCCATCTCAAGTCTGAGGACTTATAGCGATTGAATATTTTATAAGGAACATTTTTGGTGAGAATCAATTTTTCGATAAGACTAACAGTTTTTAGGTAAATCAAGGAAACGTCTAAAAATATGTGTTTCAAAACTACATTTTAAGACGGTTTTCGGCAGTTCAATGTAGTCGCTGAAGCTTTTATTTACTTCTAATGTATTTTATTATTACCCGCTGGCTCTAGAACGGTGCTGCCTTCCCTAAACTTGCCTTGGGTGAAAGTTGGCCAAGTCCAGTCGAACATTGAGAATCAGTGTAAAATCACAAATGTTACACCTAACTCTTTGGAAATCTTAACTAGTGGAAAATATTTTTTTCGAAAGTTCAGTTAAAAATGACTGAAATACATTGGAAGCCACAGTTTTACTTCCACAGATATCTGGGTATTCTAGTAAATTGTGAGTAAAATGTATATATTGACATGAAATTTTCTAGAATATCCAGAACCCCATAAGGACGCCATTTATTGATTTACAGCCAAATCGGTTGAAGGGAAAGGGAGATATGTAGGGGCTTGGCACAGAAACCTTAATAACTATCGTTGTAATGAATGTATCGAAGCAAAATTTTATGTCTAAATCCAAAAACCTCAGAAGGATCTATCAACTTTCAGGAAATGGGGATTAGGTGGTGGGACTTGACACAGATATCGCAATGAGTGCAGGTGTAATGAAAGAATTTAAATTATTTTACGTGTTCTTGCATATGATGATTAAGATGAACTATACAACAAATAAATGGAACTGAATGGATTGTTACTTCTTATTTTAAAATGCATAGACGACGTCACTAGCAAGAGATAAACACTAATCTTGTATCGCTCATTTTTGTCAGTAAGCTGTAATCAGGTATGTTTCATTTTTTTCATCAAGATGGGATCAGTGTTCTCATCTATTACCGCCTGGCAACAAGGCTGAGCTGCCGATTACATAACTTTTCTTATACTACGTATATCTGATGAAGTAAAATGCTATAATTCGAACTTGAATTGACTGTCGGTGGAATGCAGCAAATAATTGCTAACCTAAGAATGAATCATTGTAAATTCTATAGTCGGTTCTAATAACATCTTTCTCTCAGCCATCTATACAAACCCATTAGCAGTCCACTGATCGACATATTCAGAACGGTTGATTTGCAGCAACTATGAGGGTTATTCTCCTTCTTACATTGACTACACATTCTAATCTCTATCTATCTTATTTATTTATATATTTACAACGGCATAACATTTGCCATTAGCAATTGCGATAAATCGTGCAGTGTCAAGTGCGTGGATGTACTGCTGAGGTACGTGACTGAAGAGGAGCACAGGCTAGTCCTGGAGCAGGTCCCTCTGTCATATCCGCTTGAGGCGTCGTGGTGGATATGTGGGGAGGGTGTTTGTAGATAAATAACACAGGGTGTTTGTAGATAAATAATAAGTTTGATACAGTGGGGGGGGGTGTTTGTAGATAAATAACACAGGGTGTTTGTAGATAAATAATAAGTTTGATACAGAAGGTACAAATGGGATGCTGAGGGAATTATATAATGTGAGGTTGGAAACGTAAAATGGCGCATTGGCAATGTGGCGTAGTATAATGGGTTGTATTGACAGAAGACGTTGTATGTTTGATTTTTTGGTTGATACCCATATCTCGATGTATCTCTATATATAAATATATTTATTTACAGTCACTAATTACCGGGCAGGTAAATCTTCTTGTGACGAAATAAATACTGCAGTAACTCCATATTCACTCCAAGACTATACACAACAATTATAGTACTAACAGTTTGTGATCTAACCAGGCGCGTATACAGTCTAACTTTTCGGAGAGCGTCATTCGGAAAAAAAGTAAACACAAACTATCACTACATTATATATATATATTCCATTGACCATTTGTGACGTCAAATCGCGTTTTTCACTTTAAGAGAGTGCGTTGCTTGAACTATAAGAGTTATATCGAAACAAAGTATAAAATAAATTTAGGTTTTTAAGAGTTCTACATTAAATTCGCCGATAACATAACATAACCAGGAATTTATTTAGAGCTGTTGTTTGCGAGATATTATTAACAAACATCTTCTTGACTACAAATTCTTTAATGTTTATTTTAAAAATTCGAATTTTGCAATAAAAAAAATATTATTAATAAGTTCTGGGACTCCCTGTATAAGAGCTTACAGTCTTTGTCTAACGAAGGTGATAGAGAGAGATGCACAATATCAACTAGAAATGAAGTCAAATCAATTTCCTATAACTCATATAAAATAATTATTTTAGCAATGTTCAAAATTTATATTAAAAATAGTATGTAAATCTTCATTCCTACGTCAAACAGCTAATTATCATAATATAACATTTTTATTCAAATGATTTTGTAGTTGATAATTTATTAATAGATAGTGATTTGAAAGCAGCCAGTTTTCATTGACTATTTTAAATAACTAAGTTTCAAATTTCCTCATAATATATAGTGTATCTCTTTAATTCTTGGGGAGGGACCCAAGGACCCCCCCCCCCCCCCCCCCCCCCCCCTTGTATAAGCGCCTTGATCTAGCCGTTTTCTTGAGTAATAAATTGTTATAATTGTAAAATGTACTTAAACACAGTTTTGAAGAAAACTAAAATATAAATAAATAAAGTCAATTAACCGATATTATAGCAAAATAACAAATCATTTCCTGTAGGAAGGTTATAAATAGCTGATCCGGCTCAGAAAAGGTTATCTTTCAATAACGAGGTGAAGAACAATTGGAGGGCGCCGGTAGCTCAGAATTAGTGTGCTTGTCTACTACCTAATTCGCGGGTTCGAAACCAGGTCGAGGTCATTATAATTATATCTGGGAGGCACAAAAATTTTGAGCATGCCGACCTTCGGATGGGACATTAATTGGTGGTCCCGAGCCTGTACTATGTCAAGTACTCGTTAAAGAGGTGTGAATAAACCTAATTAGGCAAAATTTAGAATCGGGCTGATGTCCTTCAGAGCAACGAAATAGCGACTTCGTAGTTAAAGCCCGGGCATGAGTCACAATATAGTAACTAAACGACAATAAGCAATGATAAAGATAAATCGATTGTACTTGAAACAATACTAAACGTGGAGCGGTGAGGGAGATCCCGACTATACCTATACCTTCCCCTCCTCTTCGTGGTGCGAGGAGCCCTTAAGGAGGATGTTCTTTACTACAATTGACTGTTATTTTGTCTGTTTTCAGTTGGTGGTGGCTAGCTGTGCCTCCCTGGGCTATCTGACGATAGGTCTGGTCCGTGGCTTCTCATCTCCGGCCATACCCTCCATGACAGCCATGTCTCCCGACCTAGTTCCCGACCATGACACGGTCTCATGGATATGTAGGTATATCACTTTATCAATCTTCACAAATTAATCATTAAATTATAATTCGGGGCTTCCGCCCCAGCTCGCTTCGCTCGCCAGCTTCCTCTTGACAACTCCGGTGCTCTCTAATAATAGAGAGTATCGTAAAAGATTTCGCGTTCTTGGATTTTCTATGACTTCAACAAAGTTCTTATTTCAGAAAGCGACCTTCTCAGGAGTTACGAGGGCAATATTTTTTTGTTATGCATATTGTTTTGATAGAACACTCAGAGTTCGCAAAACTCTGAAAAATGAGGCCATTTGATGAAAATTACGTGCACTTTAGATCTCAACATGAAGATCCTTAATCAAATCTGACGATATTTATTCAATTGTACATTTATAAACTAGGTGTGCAATGCATTCTGCTATTTGCAAAAACTGAGCTGAGTCAGGCATATCTGTATAAAAAACTCAGTTAATGTTTTAATAATTATCAGTAACTTCTCACCTTGTATGTTCTTTATGAATATATTAATACTTTAAATATATTTCAATTGAATTCAATTGATTTTTTCTAGCCTTTTTGTAGACAACAACTGTTTTTGCACAAAATTCTTTTTACTATGTGTTCTTTGTAAGTTGAAGAATATTTTTATCGAAAAAAAGTCGAAGTTTGTACATTAGAACACTGAAAAAAACGACTCAAAAAAAGTGCTGTCCAATGGTAAACCGAAAAGGGCTTCGCCCGGATTCTTACATTTGAAACCGAATAATTCTATTTTGCGCGAGATTTTGTCTCTCAACTGATTTCAATGAGGATTTAGTTTTTCGGTGATTATTCCGCCGTGGTATGTTCGATTTCAGATTTTTTAGTAGTAAACCATCGTCACCGTGTCCACTACCATCGTGGTAAATTTCAGTGTGATCGGTAAAGGGGTTTAGGAGTACGAGTACAACGAAATACATGAGTCGCCTAAGAAAGAGCTTCGTAAACTCTGCTCAACAACATTTTTTAGGATTCAGAGTTTTATCATTATTTTAGCATCCTTTCTTCGGGCTCATCTTCGGTTAATATTAAAGGAAGAATATATGGAAACTCTTAAACAAATGAAGTTCTTTGCAAACTATTGCTTAGAGATAAAACTGGCGGTGTTAGCTCAACTCAGAGCGTTGGGACCTTCTGTTCAACTAGAACTATTTTGAACATCTGTGCAAAAATTTTCTTTGTTGGATTTATCTATTAACTAAGCTAGGTTTTTTTGATTATTTATCTTTATGATATGCTCTCTTTGTAATTCCAACCCCTCATTTAGTGTAAATTCCTGTTTAAACTGTTATTTTTTGGTGTGAGTATAGCAGCAGTGCCTCCGCTAGGTGCTCTGGTGGGCTCACTGGTAGCTGGGCCCTTGCTCCAGTACCTCGGTAGGAAGGGCACTCTACTCGTAGCCTCCCCTGCCTTCGCACTCTCCTGGGCAGCTGTCGCCTTCTCACCAGCCTCCAGCTATCTTATCGCCTCCAGGGCTGCTACAGGATTCTGTGTCGGCATCATCCTTCCATCTGCACAGGTCTATGTAAGTATAATCTATGGCCTATGAAACTACCAAAAAAAAAGTGCATAGTCTATTTAAGACCCTGTAGACTAGCTGCAGGCGCCAATGGTAGTCTACTTGGGCTCGCCACACTTCTAGGTTTAGACCCTAGCGAGTGCGAAACCCATGAGTTGTTTTTTTACATTGAGAATTGTTATTGGATATTCTCCATCTGTGGTTATTTTAAGAACTGTTTTCTTTTGCTCCTGCAAATCAAGAGGAGGGTCAAAGAATGAATTGTTATAATAATAGCAGAATGATATAAATGTCTGGATATTGAATGACAACTATGTATTAGTGAGAAGAATGTGAAGATATACTTCGGTTTGTCTCATACTATCATGCAATAGGCGAGTAGATTAATTATAAATCAAATTGTTTAGGGACTACAATTTCAATTGCCCTGCCACATGTGGTTCTGTGACGTCTTATCATAAATCTCATATTTATAGAAAACATTAAAGGGGGGGGGGGGGGGGGGGGGGGGGGGACGAATCATGAGAGCCAGTTTTATCGTGAGACAATCAACGTGCTATTGTGGCTGCCTATTATATATATAAAAAAAATATAAAGAGAAATTAATGTTTTTTTTTAAATATTGTCTATTTCACAAGTTATATAAATTATATGGGAGTACTTTCGGTATTACTACCATCTTCAGCCTCGACTTAACAAATACAGTATTTGTTAAGTCGAGGCTGATGGTAGCAATACCGAAAGTACCCCCATATAATTTATATAACTTGTAAAATAGACGATATTTTTAAAAAACATTCATTTTTCTTTATATTTTTTATTTAGTGTTTCACAATATCTCTGCGAAAAAATGTTTGAAATATATGAAATGATAATATATGTTTTTAAAGAAAAAGGATAAGAGTAATTAGGACCGGAGGAATGTCTGGCAAAACAGAAAATTACTCCAGTTTGGCCCTCATTCTTTCCCTCTCTTCATCATGATTTAATATTATTCTATTCTATATTTCCTTATCTGAATATATTAATTTTATCTATGTGCCTATACAGTTCATCAGTTTTACTTTATTAGTAGCAAAAATAAAATATGTTCAATCATTGATCTTTGAAAAGTTGAATTGCTTCAGTAAAAAAGGAAACTGAACACTAAAGACTTATCCAAATGATTCTAATGCATTGTCGTAGGCAGTTAGGTCATTATTATCAGTGAACTTATTAACCTGCTTGGCCTCTGGTGTTATATATATAACAAGAAGGACTATAATGAAGATTGATGGTGTGTTTCAGGTGAGCGAGTGCTGCCACCCGGCGGTGCGGGGCCGGCTCGGCACTCTGCCCGCCCTCTTCATGGCAGGTGGCATCCTGGTCGCCTATCTCCTTGGCTACTGTCTCCCCTGGTACCGACTCGCACTCGCCTCAGCCCTTTTCCCCTCCTTGCTCTTCCTCCTGCTCACCCCGCTCCCGGAATCACCAGCCTGGCTCCGGTCCCGTGGCAGAGACAAGGATGCCGACAACGCTCTGGAATGGCTTCAACTCCAACCGAAGGCAGTCAAAGTGGAGCTGTACACAGTGACAGAGCCGTCCAAAGCTCTCGCTGCACCACAGACGAAGGAGAACAACATCCGACGTTCAAAAGCAATTCTGCATGGTCCATACACTCCATCCGTTCTTTTCAGTCGTCCGGTCCTCATTCCTTTCGGACTAGTCATCGCTATTCTTATATTCCAACAAATTTCTGGGATTGACTCCATTGTCTTCTACACCGTTAGCATATTCCAAGTGAGTGGCAGCACCTTGGGAGAATATGAAGCAACAATCTTAGTCGGCATTGTTCAACTACTTGCAACTTTCAGCTCAATTTTCCTAATAGACAAATTCGGCCGTCGACCTCTTCTCCTTGCTTCAGGTATTATAATGGGTCTTTCAATGCTCGCTTTAGGTTCATATTTCTACCTTTATGAAAGAGGAAGAGCAGAAGGACTAGGATGGCTACCACTTGTCAGCCAAATGACCTTCATCTCAGGCTACTCCATCGGATATTGCAATGTACCCTTTATCCTAATGGGTGAATTACTCCCTTCTGCGCAGAGAAGTCTTCTCAGTTCAGTGTCCGGAGCTGCCAACCTAGGCTCTATGTTTTTGGTTATTAAGACATACCATAATGTTGTAAAGATCTTGGGCAATGAGGGTGCATTCTGGGGCTATGCGGTTCTCTCTTTCGTTGGTTGCATTTTCGTCTACTTCCTACTGCCAGAAACAAAAGGCAAAACAATGGAAGAAATTGAGGCAATATTTGATTCAGGAGGTAAAGAAACAAAGAAAAAAGTTGAACCTAACTAAACCAGTATCGATATCGGTAGAAAGTTCAGCTATAAATATATTTTTTTAAATATTGTTTCAAAACAACAAATCTAATACCTGTTTTTGTTTCGATTTAGTTCGTAAACATTGTAAATATGTATATAATAAATTATTCTTGTATTTATAATTTGTTTTTGTTCTCATCCTTATATTCTTTTCAATTTTGGAAGATCAATGTTTGCAAGCATATAAATAAGTTAGTTAACCTCTTAGGTAAGTTGATGTTTTTCAATATATTTAGTTCTGTGAATAGAGAAACATTCTATGAATAATTATGAACACAATGAAGAACAATTATGAACAGATTGAACACAATTATCATAAACTACCAAAAAAAAGTCTTTGGTGAATCACTGGCTATGTACTTCCCAAGCAAGAATTAATCGATTACGTTTTCGCTCTCCCTCCAAAGTCAATCGACCGTTAGGACTAAAACTCAATATTTGAATACATATTGTCTTTTGAATCCTCATACTAAATTTTGTATCGATATATTTATTACATTACAACATTTTCTTTGGACCCCCCTCCCCCCTTTTTTATTTTTCAATAAATGGGAGAGATTGGTCTGAATTTTATATAATATATATATATTATATTATTCGTCATCACCACTAACTAATCGTATCTCAAACACTTGAATAATGAATATACAATAATCAAGAACACTATACACAGTGGATAAAACGTTGTTAGTGGGGGATGTTGCAAATATGTATTTGACACCACAACCTACAGCCGACGACAGCTCTTAACACTCTTTCCATATCATTTAAAGATAATATAAAATTATTAGGTCTCCATATTGATACGAAACTAACATGGCCTAAACATACTGTTGTTATCGGTAAGAAACTGAGTTCCGTTTGCTTCTTACTTCCTAATCATGAAAAGATCATGCCAATGGAAACATTAACTACTCTATATTACAGTTATTTTTATTCCATAATCAATTATGGTTTAATACATTAGGGAGCATGTAGCTCGAGTATTAATATTCTTTTGACTTCAGAAGAAAGCACTAAGAATAATAAACAATATTAATCAAAGAACAAGCAACAGAGAAATAATTAAAAATCTTAAAATCCTGCCTTTGCCTCTGCTGTTTATCTTTGAAACATTGATGGATATTAAGAAAAATATAAATATTTTCCCTCTCAATACTAAACACGATTACGATACCAGGAAGAGAGAAGACTTTCGAATAACTAAACATTGCTCCTCTCTTTTTGAAAAAAACTAATAAAGAAATTAATTATTTTTTAAAATGTTCTTCCCACATTTTTGAAGTCAATAGATACAATGAAAAAAATTAAACTTAATCTAAAAATGTTTATGTTAGAGGAAACCCTTTATTCGAAAACGGCTCCCGGACAAAAGTTCTTGAATTTTTGCAATTTTAATGGGTTAGTGACAAAGGAAAAGGACATGAAGTTATTATTTGTGGCATTGATAAAGGAAATTAAAAATTAACAGGAAAAGTAACATTTTTGAAATATGGGAAAAGTTAAACAAAAAACAGAGAAGTTAACAATTCAGTAGCCCAATTCAGGTGTTTACAGGCGAATCTCAACCTCTGGACACTGTGTTCTCTGGTGAGCGAGAATGAGATGTCAATCTGTACTCATTGAGTCTTCTTCTGAGTATATGTTCAGAAAGTCTGACGTTTCTGGAGGTTACTAAGAGGTGATTCAAATAAAGGCCGGTAGACTACCTATCCCGAAGCGCATGTGATTGCAAAAAGCGGTCATCCCTCTCGGCAGTTGTTTACAATTGATATACATATAATAAAATAACATAACATTAAAAAAAAAAAAAAAACAGTGTTACATGTTAAAAGTATTAAAAAATTATTAACTGAGAGGACAAAGTATGTAATAATACAATATGATAGTATGTGATTAGGAGCAATTGTTAATACATCCTTACAGTAGCTTAGGTACAAAAAAAATTCAGAGTATCATTTTTTATGGTTCTCGAATTAATATTTAAAAAATCAATTTTACAGTTTACGCTAAGTGAATTTCCTTCTCTCATTAATCTGGGTAGAGGACTGTAAGAGCAGATAGACTCATGCAATAAGTTATCGATTTACAAATCATTTTATCAATGGTCGATTGTTGAGAGGCTTCAAACTGCTAGGTTATGATTGAAATTTTGAACTCTGACATATTTCTGTTTTTGGACTACTTGTGATATAATAATACTATACAGTACTTCAGTATTATTCTTTTTAAAAATGGTAAAACAATCTCTACAACTATCTGTAAAATGATATGAAGTTCTACAGTGTATTAACAGAAAATGTAATTTATTTTTTCAAGGATATTTCGGCGTTCTCAGACGAATCTTTCGATCCTAAAGAATGGATAAATAAAACATTCAGGTCAGCCGAAGCACAAGACAACAGAGAGGTAGATGTAAATTTTAAAATTATTTCACAAATCATTCCATATGACAATAGCGCAGTCCCTGAGATGCCGGTTGTTTTGTTTAATTAAAAATTAATCAAGAAAAAAAGGGCTGTCGTTGCTATTGAGTATTATAGTTGACTTGACTTTGGAGTCAGAAAAGAGCAGTTGTCTACATGGCTCGTCCTGTACTATTTGCGATTACACAAAATCGTTAAAACAAACAACTTTAGCAGTAAACAGACTTTAATTGAATTATTTGAGTGCTTGACTTAAAGTGACATGTATGAAGAGATTTACATGTTTTCGAATAAATATATTGTATATTCAATGAATATTTAGGATATACTATACTGTCATTTTGTTCTACATTTTAATTTTTAGGCATTTCTCTCTTCATTGGTTGCTAAACTTCAGTTGTATGTGCAGCAAGTAAATGGAGCTGTTGAAGAGACTAGTGAGCATGTAAATAACTATTATTTTCAATGTGTAAATATGAACGTAATTTTTATAGTTAGTTTTTATAGTATTTAATTACTAATTAATGAATAATTGCTTATTCATTAGGTTATTCAAAGTCTTCCGAGAGTGATGCACGATTCAGACATGATTTTAAAAGAGGCTGTGATGCTCAAAGATAAAATGCAATCAGTTAAAGAAGAGATTATGAAGGCAAGTTTAAAATTAACTTTTTTAGGTAGCAAGTATTAATTCATTGCTTCTTTTGTTGAATTTTAAATTACAATTGATTTTAATTTCTTTATTTTGTACATATATTTTGTAGATTGAAATAGATACCGCGGCTTCAATGGCAACATTAGAAAAATTGGATAAAATGAAAACAGAATTGCAAACAGCCAAAAAAGCTCTTCACGAAGCCGACAACTGGACTGTATTAGCAACTGATATTGAAGAGGTTCGTTTAATGTTGCATAATAGTTTAGTTGGTTTGGTTAATTTTTAATTTGGTATTATTCCGAATCCTCCAACTCAAATCGCGCCCAATTTCTTTTTAGTAATTCGCATAACCAACAGCAACATGAAAACATTAATATTAAGTCGGGGAAGAGGAGAAAAATATATAGTTCATAAAAAAATGTATTTATCTATATAAACGATATCATTTGTCAATTAGATATTTTTTTTTATGTCAGGAGAATTTGGATTGTTTCACTAAAAGGACCGATGGGAGGGTCAACATTTTATTTCTCCGGATACAGGATTTAGGAATTCTTAGTGTGGTTTACAGTTTTATGCTTTAATCCTAGATTATTTCATTCAATATTAAGTAAATTATGAAGAATAGTTGACATATTATATCGTTTATATTGAGAGGTACATTTTATATATATTTTTAATGTTGCTCTTGGTTAAGCGAATTAAAAAAAAATTGGGCGCGATTTGGGGTAGAGGCCCGATTCGGAAGTATTACCTTTAATTTTGTTCAATTTAAAATATGTTAACTTAATTACAGAAAAACTGTCATTGTAAGAATCTATTTTAGTTATAGAAAAGGGCAGTAACCTGTTGAGTGCTGGTCATTTCTGCCCCAATTGAGAGTGTACTCTTACTCTTACGCTACTACTTCTGTAGAAGGAACCAAAATTAGACTTGATAGGTTGGGTCGCGAATCAGTGTTACTCGAATATACTATGAATTATGAAACAAGACTCTGCAACTGCTCTTAGAACACACTCATAGAAAAAAGAATAAAAAAAAAAGCAAATGTGTGAGTGACGCGGTACTAACGAGAATTGATGTGTAAAAATCGGCTTTAGTTTCAAAAAATTGCTCTTGTGCATTGATTTTGATTAAAATTTGTTTTATAATGATACAATAAGAAAAATAGTATGAGGAATTAAACTTTCAAATTTATTGTTCTTCAATTTCTTTTATACATGAAATTATAGGTTTGTGATAGCTAAAATAAGATATATACAACTGTGATTGCAGTGTCTCTAAATACCGCGAGAATACATCGTCGATGGTAGTTTTCGAATTTGTTGTTGAAATGCTTCGATTCGTATTTATTTGTAGATTAAGTTTCTCATTTAAAAATGAAATAAGCTGTTTGGTATCTCCTGAAATGGGTAAAAACGTTATATTATTTGTTGTGACAATATGACAACAAATATATTATTATTATTTTATATTAATAACAATATTATATGATAGGTATATAACAATAAAATATTGAAATATTATATATTATATTTTTTTAGATTGACACTGCTATATTATTTTCTTTTACCACAAATTGAGGTCACAGAGAGGCACTCAGCAAACAGTCTTAGCGTATAACTAAACCTGACGATGTTGTAATGATAAAAACATTTTTGTGTAATAGACAATATTTAAAAAAAAAAAAAAAAATTTTTGTTTTATTTATTATAATGTTTCCACAATATGCCCGCGTTTCTGATCTTAGAAGTTGTCAATAAAGTCAGTATGTAAAACTCTTGATTTACTTAGAATACATAAAGTGTATTTAATGGCGCTAAGCCTCCTGCTATATTGTTTCACCATTTCTGCACTTTCTGTTTAATTTTTATTTAATTTCGACTTTTATTATTATATTTAAAAGTCTTTGAAGTCTCTTCGTTTAAAATCATTAAATAGTCTGTAGACGTTTGGACACGCGTTGGGTGGGTTTTTGTTTCGTACATATTTTTAATTTTTTTTTTTTTTACATGTATATTTCTTATAGGTTTTTGAATCTCATAAAATCGACGCCATAGCTGAGAAGGTGATAAGCATGCAACAGTCACTGCCTGTCTTGGCTAACTCCGGTGACTTTGAAGAGAGAAAAATTCAACTGGAAGGATTCAAAAATAGACTTGAAGCCATGGCCAGTCCTCATCTAGTCAACGCATTCACAAACAAAAATATTGGTAAGTACAAGAATCTTATGAAAACTTTCTCCTTTCTCTAAAAGATGAGCTCTGGTATCCGGTGTCTCTCGAGTCTATTCAATAACCCTTGGGCAATTTGTATTTTTTAACAAGCGAAAATTGACTTAAGCCAAACCATTTTGCGGTGAGCAGGTTTAACACTTGACAGAAATGTCGTAAGAAATACTTTGATATTGGGCGAACTTTGACGTGACTAAATCCATTTTGTTGAAATTCTAAGTTATACAACACGCTAAAAATATTTTATATTATCGAAGTATTAGAGAGGTGAATTAACGTTGGCCAGCTCTTATCAGACCTGTTAATTTAATCGATTTAGATAACGGAAAACATTATTCCTTATTAAATTGAATTCAGACTATATTATTTTGCACCTTACCATAATCGTGTAAAATTGTATCAACCTTGTTTCTGCATGCACGAAAAGAGAATTACAAATCTCTAGGGAACCACCAAAAAATTTGATATTAAAGGAATAATGGAAGAACGCATACCAGCTAACGGCGCCCCAAACCGGTTGTTTATGTGTGAACTTTTGTGGAATAGACAATATTTCGAAAAGATGTTTGTGTAATTCATTTATTATAATTTTTCAGAATATAAGCGCTTTTATCAACATAGAAGTTAAAATTATAGGGTTTATTCTGTAGGTTTTTATTTTAACTAGTATTATATTTGAATGCAATAAGCTGGTCTTTTTGCTTCTGAATGCAGTAATATATTAAATAAAACTCAGGGGAAAAAAAATTAAATTCAAAATTTGAATAAAACCCGACACAAAAAATAAATCTTTAAAAAAAGGGGGGGAGGGGGCAAGGAGGGCTTGGCCTTAAAACATTTGAGCTCAAACTCCAAGTCTCTAGCTGTAATAGAAGCCGAGATCCCTACACAGACTCTGATGAAACCTGAAGATTTTGAAAACGGTATACCCGATTTCCAGCAAACGTGGCTAAGAACTAATACCAGATTTTGAAACAAAGCAGCTTTAAAATCGGTTCAGCCGTCTTGGAGCTACGATGCTACAGACAGATAGACAAACATACACACAGACAAAGGATTCAAACTTATAACATCCCTCCTTTTGCATGGAGGGTTAAAAATATCAATAATGCATAATTAATAATTACCGAAATATAAAACAATTTTCTTTTTTCAATTTATTTGAATGTATAGCTTGTATACATTGACAGGGCTTGGATACTTTTAGCTTTGTATATTTTGAAAGATCTAATATGATTTCTGGACCTTATCCTGTTCTGAAGGTTTATTTATTTTGTAGATGAATCAGTGAAATATATGAAGATGTTCCGAGGTATGGACCGTTTGCCACAACTTCTCAAGTACTACTCGAGATGTGAAAAGAACACCTTGTGTATGCTCTGGATGAACGGGGTGGAGGCTGAGCCAGGACGGGGTATCCAAGACTGGCTCAGCGAATTCTACAGGGAGCTTCTCAAGTATCACCAGGAACAGGTGAGTAACTTTTTTGAAAGAACACTTTGTGTCTGCTCTGGATGAACGGGGGGGAGGCTGAGCCAGGATGGGTTATTTTGTTTTTTTAAATTTTTGATTTTATGGTTTTTTCATTCCATTTTTAGTATTTTTTTCAATGAAGTTACGCATGCTTATTGCTGTTTTAATAGAAATTGTAGTTTATATTTTGCTAATCATTTGTGTTTTGTACAATCAAAAGAAGTTATAAACAATTCTTCATAAAAGTCATTTCTTTTATAATTAAGTATTCCTAATATGAATACCTATTTACTCAAACTAATCTGGACTATATAATATATACATATATATATTTCATCTGTATGTGAATGATAAAACTCTTATTTTCACAGACCAAATGGTGCCACACAGTGTTCGGGAAAAGTGAGATGATGAGTTCTATCCTGGGTGAAGCCCTGGGCTCCCTCGTGCCTGAGATAGTGAAGGCGATAGACACGGGGGTCAAACAGCAAGAGGAGCAGCTCTCTCTTCTGTTGGGGCTGAGGAGGACATCCGATAGATTCCTGCAGGACCTCAGGGCGGCCGTCCAACATCAAGGTAAAGTCAGCAGGGATAAGCACCAGTCATATCTGCTTGCAGCTTGCCATCTCATTGGACCATTGACAAGGCTAGATTATCCTCTTCAACTATCTGAGCAGCTTCACGACCACGTTGCTGATTCTGTCGGTGGATGGTACTCTTGGAAAGAACTGCCTCTACATGCATCATTCTTGACTTTCTGGTGATAGTCTTAATCTGATTCAGCACAGCTGAAAGTGTAGAAGATGAAACACATTTTGTGCTCAAGTTGGACAAGTTAACTGGTTTAGCTTCTGTCACTGCAACGATTCTTCTTCAGAGCTAAAATTGACATTTCTTCAGAATACTTCCAATGTTATGTATTATTTATATATATTTTTGATGTGTAAACATCTTAGCTCTCCGTAGAGGCTATGTTAGAGCGTAAGTCTCGTTGATGTGTATGCGAAAGTGTGGGTGTCGGCGCAGCGCACACTAAACTACACACTTCTTTATCTGTGATGTCAGCTGTATTTGATCATATTTACCGTTGATTTTTGATGATTTTTCGATAAGAAACTTTTAGGTTGAGATGCTTCGATAGCTTAAATTTGTCACAACAAATAAAATTTGTGGTAAAAGAAAACTTTCTTGTATATTACTTGTAATATAGCAGTGTAAATCTAAAAAAATATAATATTATGATATTATATAATAGGTTAGGTTTTATGACTCATGCCCGGGCTTTAACTACTAGGTCATATCGCCTACTATCTGAGCGCTCTTTCGTCACTGGTGGACATGAGCCCGACTCTGTGTGGGAGTCCTAAATTTTGCCTACCCTAAATTTTTATTCACCTAGGATAGGGGTCTTTAACGAGTACCTGACATCGTACAGGCTCGGGACCATCGCTTAACGTCCCATCCGAAGGACGGCATGCTTAAGTTTATTTTACCTCCCAGATAAAATAAATTAAGGGCCTCGATCTGGTTTCGAACCCACGATCTTGAGCTCAGAAGACAAGCACGCATACCACTGAGCTACCGGCGCCCTCTATAATATAATATTATTAATATTTAATAATAATATAACGTTTTTACCCATTTCAGGAGATACCAAACATATTATTTCATTTTTAAATAACAAACTTTATCTACAAATGAATATGAATCGAAGCATTTCATCAACAAATTCGAAAACTACCATCGACGCTGTATTCTCGCGGTATTTAGAGACACTACAATCACAGTTGTATATATCTTATTTTAGCTATCACAAACCTATAATTTTATGTATAAAAGAAATTGAAGAACAATAAATTTGAAAGTTTAATTCCTCGTACTACTTTTCTTATTGTAACATTATAAAACAAATTTTAATCAGAATACAGAATATTTCTGAAACTAAAGCAGATGTTTACGTGAGTACCGCGTCACTCACACATTACTTTTTTTTTCAATCGGCTTACCAATCTCTCCCCATCGCGGCGGAACCAACATTTGAAATTTCTCAAAATAACAGTCAGGGACCTATAAATATTAATCAAATAAACTAAATTTTTACTGGTGATATTACTGTATCGTAAAGAAACTTTTTTTGATTTTTAAAAATCCTAGTTTTGTTTTGAGGGGAACACTCTACATCCTTTCTTTCATCTTTTAAAATGTTGTTTTGTTTCTGTGTTTCTCCAGGGGATGGAGGCTCTCCAGAGAAGTGGGGTGAGGTGGTCCGTTCTGTGTATTCCATCTACAGACCCTGGGTCTCGAGCTACGGAAGGCTAGAGGAGAGAGCACTCCCTGTGGCCACTCTGACAGACTCCAGCCTCGCCAGGTCTCGACAGGCCCTAGTCACCGCCATTCGGGAGTCCCTCAATCGATGTGAGGTCTTCACCGGCTCTCTTGGCCTTCCAGGTCTCATATCCGCCGTTCAGGTCAGCTGTCTACTACCTAACCTCTTTATTGTTTCTTTAGAGAACTGGATGCTGATAGAATTTGCCTTACTTATATTATTAGAGATGATAAATTTTTGTACCATCATTGACAACCAATATTTTCAAAACTCTCGAAAATATAGCTAGAACTTTCTCATTCTCACATATTTAATAAAGTGAATAATTTCTGTATCTTTTTATATATATTGTTACAGTTTTGCATTTTAAAACACTTGGAGCAATATGAAAATCTATTGAGAGAAATCGAAATAGAGAAGCAAAATAAAGATGAATGGGCTATTTTTCAGACCTGTCTCAATCTGCTACAGAACACTAGTAAGTATTTATATTGTGATTGTGTGAAAAATGTGACTTCATCCTTCTATATCGCTAAACGTTTGCAAGAACAGAAGTAATATTTTTTTTGTAGTTGACAAGAACATTAATATAATTTTGATAAGTTATTTCATTGAGACGCTTCATTTCATTAATATTTTCAGATGAATTACAAAATACTATAGATGAATTGGATAGAGAATTGATTCAGGCAATTATTAAATCATTACGGAAAGAAAAAGAGAATGAAGTCAATATGGGAAGTATTCTACTCACGAGTCAAGCTGCAGAGCAGTACAACTCCTTCGTCACCTCCTTCAATGAAGGTAACTATCCTACACAAACAAAACAAAAAAAAGTTGTCGGTGAATCACCGGCTATGTACTTCCCCAGCAAGAATTAATCAATTATTTTTTTGCACTCCTTCCAAAGTCAATCGACTGTTTGAGCTAAAATTCCGATATATTCATTCTATCATGTTCACAGACACATAGACAAACAGAATTTATTTTTGGAAATCAGGAGGTCGGAAAACAAGAAATTCTGTTGAAAACTTCGCATCGAATTTTTGACCGATTACATAACTTCTCCTATACTTCGTGTAGCTGGGAAAGTAATCATAGATCCGTTGAGATCTCTCAATGAAAAACTTGGTTTCTCAGCAGGTTATTCCACTATGTAACCATTGAACACTATTATTGCAGGGGATAAGAGAACGGTTCTGGAGAAGGTAGAGACGAAGGTGAACAAGTTGAGAGAGCGACTAACTGGTGTGACCCTGGACGTGATGTTCTGTCCAGTCCGGGCACAGCTAGCCCGGGCTTCTTGGGGCTCACAGACCGGCCTCTCCCACCAGCTCCCTCACTACAGCTATGCTCCTCTAGAGTACATCACACAGGTATCCAAGTAATGTTACATTGTCTGGTAGAGGTGTTGCCTTGCTTCTCCTCAGCCTTGGTTCAAAAGACCATTTTCATTTCTCCATCTTCTGTCTAGCATTGTTAACATGAACACATGAAACAAACTTCTTGAAATATTGTCTATTCCACAAAAAGTTTATACAAATACTACCGGTTTCGGCATTACACCGTAATTATTTTTATTATTTTTTTATTTATTACTACATTGAAGCCTATTAAGGCTTATTGTAGAGAGTTGGGGTACAATTTGAATGCAATAATAATAAAGTAAGAATTTCACAACTTAATAAATTTCTAAATATTTAAATATTATAATAAATGCGCATATTTACTTACAAACAGCCAAGAGAAATGCAAAACAAAAAAAAAATATATACTTTTATATACATACATACACATATACATGTTATAATGACTTTAAAAAAAACCAAAGTAATAAACATTAAGTCAAACCACTTTGTACTTAACTGTAAATAACAAGTATTTAACCAAAACTTAATATGAAAATATTACACCGTAATTAAATAAAAGTCAGTTTGCTGAGAGCGAACCATTCTTATATATCAGGTTAGGAAATTGTTGGAATTTCAAATAGGAAATTAGGAAATCCCCGCAGCAGTTAAGAATATGATTTGAAATATTCTCTTCCCTTATTCAATAACAGTGTTAGTGCTAAAATTGAGGTAAAATTATTACAAAATTGAACTAATTAATATGTGATATGCGTACAAACATCATTGCTCGCATATTACATAAATTAGGTTAGTTAGTTAGCCATTGTGACCAGCGCCCGGACTTTAACTACGAGGTCATATCGCCTACTACCAGAGTGCTCTTTCATCACTCTGGTTGACATGATACTCTACTGAGGAAGTCCTAAATTTTGCTTACACTAAATTGTTATTCATCTTGGGTCTTTTACTAGGATCTGACATCGTACATGCACGAGACCATCGCTTAACTTCCCATCTGAAGTTTATCTTATCAGAATTTGATAATTTTATCTGTCATTTTAGTTTGACTACTGTTGTGAATGAGGGGAAAAATATTTCAGACCAAATTCCTAACTTTACAGCTATGGGGATTTTCTACTTGAAATGCCAAGTCTCTCCTTACTTTATATATAAGAATGGTTTGCACACAGCAAACAGACTTAGTTTACAACTAAACTTTTTTTTTTTTTTTTTTATTTATTATGCCGTAAGACTAATTGTAGTCCTATAAAGCCGGAGCGAGTATGTAGTAGTCTATTGATCCTATAATTCTATTTTTGATTTGGTAATAAATTTAATGAGTCTGTTAATGTTTTCTATGGTATTAATGTTAGCTATTGTTTGAAGAAATGTGTTTTCGTTGGATAGTAGTGTCTCATGTTGTCTCTGGTTGTCGTATTTTTTGCAGTTAGTGAAAACGTGGATTACGTCCTCAGTCTCATTGCAGTGTTCACAGTTGGGGGATGGTTTTATTTTGATTAGATGTAAGTATTTGTTTGTTCTGGCATGTCCGGTCCTCAGTCGTGTCAAGTATATGATTTGTTTAGTCGTCAGTGTCTTACTGTGTGGGTGGAACCATGGCTTTGTCGTTATTGTCTTCTGTACTCTGTAGTGGTATTGTCCTTTGGTTTGGGATATGTCAGTATAGTTGGTTTGCCATTCCGTGAGTGTCTGGTGTTGTAGGATGGAAAGGGTGTCTTCTAAGGTCAAGTCGATTCTGAGTGTCACTGTGTCCTTTGCCGTTCCTCGCTTGGCTAGGTGGTCAGCTCTGTCGTTGTCAGTCAAATTGATGTGTCCAGGAATCCATTGAATGTAATAGTTCTTATCTGACTGGTAAATGGATGTAGCTATTGTGGAGAGTATGTAGTTGCTGCGAGTTTTGAGGTGAAAGTTGCGTAGTAGTTGGCAGGCGGATTTAGAGTCGGTCAATATAACTATCTCTTCTGAAAATGTAATACTTTTAGAGTAGTCTATGGCCTTTTGGATAGCAATCAGTTCAGAGGTACAGATGTTATGATGTGGTGAGATTTTTTCTGTTAGGTTAGTGTCTGTTTGGAGATCGAAGATACCTATCCCCGTCCCCTCTGGTGTTTTTGAAGCATCTGTGAAGAGTTTGTGACATTTATCGTAAAGAGTGTTAATCATTTCTATTGTGTCGGCTTTTAGGATTATGGGGTCTAAGTTGTTTTTGGATGTTTTGATTGTCCTAATGTCTGGATTGGATTTTATGATAAGGTTTGATAGTGGGATGGGCGCAATAAATGAGAACGGTTTGTCGGTCCGATGTAGTGTCTGTAATGTTGGCCTGAGTTCTGCTAGTGTATTTTGAATGTACTTGTTCAAGTGGATTTTTTGTCTATTTATTAAATCGTTGAAAGGGTGTGATTTGTCGGCGTGTATTTTTGTAAGTTTTCTTTTTAACTGTAATTTACGTCTGAGTGGAAGTGGAAGTTCTCCGGCTTCCACCAGAACGAATGAAAATTTTATATAGGTGGATCATGTTGGTGGGATGTGCCCCCCAACTCAAACCTCCTGCTATACATTTACGGAGATTTATTGGTTTTTGTGATTTTGCTATTGTATGGGATATATGTTTCTTGAAGGACAGTTTTGTATCTAACCAAAGACCAAGGAATTTGTGTTCCTTAGCAACGGGTATGGTGATATGACTATATTGTAATTTGTTGTTGTTGTGGTTGATGTTTCTCTTCTTTGTGAAAGGTACGAGTGTCGATTTGTCAATGTTGATCCTGAGTTTCAAGTCGTCCAGTCTGTTGGAGAGAGTACTGAGTCCCCCCTCTAGTTTGGTGATGGCCTGGTCTACTGTGGGTTGTGTTGTGAAGATCACTATGTCATCGGCGTATTGCAGTAGACTGATGCCCTCATCTAGCTCTTCGTGTAGCTCTCTAGTATACATGTTAAAGAGGATTGGTGACCAAACATCTCCCTGTAACAGTCCTTTGTATGAGTCCATCTCTACGTCCCCTTCATCTGTCTTTATATATAGTGTTTTCTTAAATAAATATTTATGTAGCCATACCGTTATCTCCTGTGGGATTTTTGATTTATCGAGGACGTTTATTAGTTTGGTAATATTTACATTGTCATATGCTTTGTCTATGTCTATGAATAGGGCCATAAGTATTTGTTTTTTAGAAAATGCTATCTCGATTGAAGATGTGAGTATCATAAGGGCATCAGTTGTGGATCGGCCGCTACGGAAACCCAGACACTGTGGACTGAGAAGATTGTGATATTCCACAAACCATTCGAATCTTTTCTTCATAATTATATTAAAAACTTTTGCTGGACAGGATAAGAGAGCTATGGGCCTGTATGAAGTGATTTCCTGTGGGTCTTTGTTTGGTTTTAGTACACTGGTCCGTCACCCTCCAACTCATCCTATAGCCCAAGTCTCCTGTACATAGGCTTAAGTCTACTGATGATCTGTTCTGGTTGGGGTGTGTAAGTCTAGTCGGTGTCTTCTCATTTAGTAGAACTAGTCCTGATGCTAATATTTCTTCAGATATGAGTCGGCCCCGCGGGTTTTGTACCTCACTCCCCCACAGTCCGCTTTTTCCGTTTAGGTCACCGCATAGTATTGAAAATGGCAAGTTATCTATTGTAGAAAAGAGTTTTTGAATCTGAGCTTTAGAAGTTTTGGGCCCGGGGGATATGTATGAGTTCATAATATTAAGTGGAGGTACAGTGTTAGTTGTCCGAATCCCTATTAGTTCTACGTTGGCTATATTATTTAATGTTATTTTTTCCCATTTTATTGATTTGTGAATGAGGAAAGCTACCCCTCCATACCCGTCTCTTCTGCTTATCTGATAAAAGGAGTAGATTTTGGAATTATGTTCTACTTTTGTGTTAAGCCATGTTTCTTGTAATGCAGCAATATGTACTTGGTTTACGTTCAGCAAATTGGTTAAAATTGCCCATTTATTGTTTATACTTCTAATGTTATGTTGTATGATTTTAATGTTTGTTTGTTGTGCACTGTTCATTGTGAGCAAGTGTTATTATTATAATTACTAAATTGTTGTTAAGATTGTAGAGCATGAATACTGTAAATATTATAATGAAGAGTATCCATCCTTTATAGGAAGAATTTCTAATGAAAAGGAGGATTATATTTGTATATTTAGGATCAATGTTATTATGCGAGTTGGTATGGTTGTTATGTCCACTGTAAACGTATTCAGTTTGTTTCGCTGTCATTGTCAGCGTCTATTTTGGATGAATTTGTAATGTCAGTCTTATCTGTTTTGAGGTGTTCCTCGGTGCCAATTGTTTTGTAGTCTAATGTTGATAGTTCTTCTATTTGTATGTTGTCTACAATGTGTTTGTTTTGAGTCACAATCTCATGGAGGGTCCTCCCAACTATGGTAAGCAGGTCTCTCTCAGACTTAGTCTGACCCTGATTTATTCTGTTCAGTAGTGTCGTGAGGGCGGCTATCAGTCGCTGTTCAATAGATGTCCTCTGTGGGTTGTTGATATATACTGGCTTGTTGGTAGGCTCTGTGTCCTCGCTAACTGTCTTGCTAGGTCGAGGAGGGGTTGAGGGTGGGGATGAGGCGGGCCTCTTCTGCCCTACGTACTTCGTTACTGTACGACTATATGAGGGTTGTCTCAGAGGGGGCTTACTATTGAGATGGGAGCGTGATGTTTCTTGGAGGTCTGGAAAATCAGATAAAATTGAAAATTTATTATAGTAAGGTTTTGTCTTGAGTGTCATCCGGTCTGCTTCCTAGTATGTGATACCTTTCAGAGCCATGGTCTCCTTTATGGTCTTTTGTCTGGCGTACTCCTCGCATGCTGTCCTGTCCGTGGTCCTATGGGAGGTACCGCAGTAGTGGCATTTTGGGGGGTTAGGGCATTCGTCGAGCTGGTGTTTGGGATCCTGCTCCCCGCAGTTGGCGCACTGCGCCTTGCTTCTACAGTATTGCCGGGTATGATTGTACCGTAAACAGTTAAAACACTGTATCACTCTATATACATATGGTTGAACCTTGCGAGGGGCTAAATATAAAGATACTTCCTCCGGCAAAGTCTGCGAATAAAACGAACTTTTTACAGACAGAGTAGCTTCAAGACTTGGCGTACCTTCCTTATATTTTGTCCTTCTCTTTATCCTTGACACCTCAAAAACTCTAGATTTTGACGAAATATTTGCCTTTATCTCGTCTTCATCTATTTCGGTTGGAATATTTCTGATAACGCCCACTTTTATGATATTTTGAGTTGGAATGTAGGCTTTGCAATTTATTATTTTGAGTAAGGGATGAGAAAGGAATGAATTTGCTAAATCGAATTTTGAAAATGTTACTTTTACTTTTTTCCTATTTATTCTTTTAATTTCTGTGAATTTAATATTGTATTGCAATAGGGATTTGCCTATTTTGATTTCATTTATATCAGATTCTGATTCTATGATTGTAATGTATGGTCCATGATAATAAGGCAAATATTTCAAATTTCTGTTAATACCGGTATCCATGTTTTCATTGTTAGACATTTTATTTTCTTTACCTTGTTGTCCAGTGTCTTGTGTGTCTGGGGGTTTGGGATCCCCCATTTTTAAAAGAAACTGATATTAATAATCAAAGTGTATACCACCTGGGCAGTTGATAAATATAAATAATAATACACCGCTAATCCGTAAAAACAAACAAAACAAAAACAGAAAAATGAAACTAATAACAGATAAATACTCGTCACGATGTTAATATCACTGTTAATAAGGTTTGTGACACTTTCTTCACTCACATAACTATAAGAAAACTTGAAGAGCTATGAAAAATATAGAGAATTGAGATAAGGTTAATTTAATTGTTCACTTCACTAGCGCGTCAGCTGTACATATCCAACTAAACTTGATGTCGTTATGCCGAAACCGATAGCATTTGTAAACTTTTTTTTTTTATAGAAAATAAATTTCAAAAAGAAGTTTGATTTATTTATTTATTTTTCCACAATATGTTTACATTTCTCAACTTAACATGAACTTTGTTTCAGATAGGGGAATACCTAATGACTCTACCCCAGCATCTGGAGCCCTTCCTGAAGGAAGACTCTGGGAGTGCTACGGATCAGCTCCTGGCCAGAGTCTGTCGACAGACCAGCACCTCTCTGGCGGATCTCATCCTTAGTGCCAAAGACGTATCTCCCAACACTGCCATGCAGATAGCTGTCGATATAGGTATCCTATTGTATACTTAGTGCGACGAATGACAGGAGGCGATATGACTTAATAGAGGACGCCCGGGCATGAGGAGTTACAAAAATGGAACAAACAAAGTGGGTGAATGCTTTTTTAATATAAAGAGCAGTGAAATTTGTTTTTTCATAGAAGGCGAATTTTTATTGTAAAACTGTGTATTGGTATATAACACCATATCTTATTTTACCGTTTTTAAACTTATCAGAAATTAAAGGAAAAAAGGTGGATCATTATATGCCTGGGATTGGTTTTTCCTTATTTTGTCGTTGTTTTGACATTCCCGGACTTTCACTACTAGGTCGTATCGCCTGCTTCCAGAGGGCTTCTTTCGACGCTCTGGTGGATATGAGCCCGGTTCTACAGTGGGAGTTCTAAATGATGCCTACCAAGGTTTAGTTACCTAAAGTAGAGGACTTTAACGAGTATCTGACATCGCACAAGGTCGCTCCAATCGCTTAACGTCCCATCTGAAGTACATCTGATGTTTTACCGTTTCTTCCTAGTCCACCGTTGATAACAGATTTCTATATATGATGTATATATATACAGATATGTTGTTGAGATCCTCTTGTTCGGCAGGCTACCTAGGTAACGTACTGGAGGATCTGGGCCAGACCCTCCCTGAGCCGCTGTCCCAGATAGCCACACTCCTCAAACTTCCCGCTGACTCCTACCAGGCCGGCAGTGCTGGCTGCTCCGCCCGCCTCGTTGCCGCCATTAGAGAAATCAGAAATATCACCTCTTCGTAACTCCAATCACTGTTTTTATATTCACTATTATCTTTATTGTGCACCTGTTATTTTGAAATCTATATTTTATATGCATGTTTTCTTTTATTATATATATATTTTTTGTAGCGTTCCTATATCTGATTTGTATGTCTAGCTGTGATGTTGGTAGCTACTTATATTTTTTTATTTATATAAACCAGGTATGGGCAAATAAGTGCGGGCCAGATCGGAAATTTCAAATTTTATACGGGCTAAACTAAATAGAAAATAACAGATAGTTTTTGCCGGATTAAAAAAATATAGTTAGTTATTGTGACTCCTATGAGAGTCCTAAATTTTGGCTATCCTAAATTTTGCCTATCCTAAATTTTTATACAAGTTTAACGATCAAAATGCATATATTTCATGGTTGATTTACGCAGAATAAAATTTTGAAGGAGAATCGAAGAGATGTCTTCATTGTTTCAAATAAGTACCTTTCAAGAAACTATTGATAAAATCAAACCAAAAGTTTTAGGAAATTTCGAAATTCTATTTTTGTATATGGAATGAAAATATATAGCCATGAATTATTACAAAATTTCGAATAACGAAATGACAGAGAGAAAAAGAATGTTTTCACTATAACCAGCTTAAAAGAGAGATTGGAACTTTTTTTTTAAACGCATCTACTACTATGGCCATTAGTGTTGTGATAGAGATTTTATTCGAGAATTAATATATATTATTTTATGAATGCTTAAACGCTGGTAGAGCCCACAATTAATTTTAAGACTGTGCACTTTTAACATTGCTTCTCGGACAGAACCTTTATGGTAATCGTATACAGATAATGGCTGGTTCTTTATTCTCTTTAAAGTTAACTATTCGAAGAAAGAAAAATGTGTAGGTTTTCTCGTTTTCTAATCCTTCCGAAGGCCTTATTGCTGTAGTTTGCTCATCCCTGATATATTGATTCCTTTTCTCTGCATATAGTATAATTCTTAGAAATGTATAAGAAAAAGAGAAAAAAAAAGACCCTGTAAATAAATAAGGAATTAAATTAAGAACATTGTAGTATGTATTTTTTTAGATATTGAGAGTTCATGTTAATAAATGTTTATTTTATGTTTTAATTTTACTATTTTTTCCCTATCTCAAGATATGATAATGGGTTCCTTGTCAGGTCCACGTGATTGCATCTTGTTGATGGCGATTGTTTAGTAGTTATCATCTAGGAGGCCTTAGTGGTTGTGTGGTTAGAGTGGCTGGCTATCACACAGAGGGGTTGTGGGATTCGAGTGTCGAACCAGATACTTGTCCTGTTAATGAATTCCTTTCTAAGTACGACTCATTGACAGAATATCAATATTTCTTTTTATCATTGTACTCTTTTCTTTTTCTACTTATGTCTTTTTTAATGACCCACTTGGTCTTATTATTATTTTTTTTTCATCGTAGTATAAATATGAACCGCCCAATTTAAAATAATTCATTTCTAACAACATTGGCAATGTTTATCAAATTTTTTATTTATAATATTATTTTTCTACTAGTTTTGAAAACTGTTGAAAGTTTCGTACATATGAAATTTAACAATGATGATGTCAATTTGTTAAAACGAATGATCTCTTACAGTCTAAGCACTTATGACTGCATCCAATTTCTTCACGATGGAACTGAATTTCCTGTTGAATATTATGAAGTGTTGTACAGTTCGAATATTCCTATTGTGAACAATGAGACACAGGCGCACTGTAAAGCATACATTGTACTAACTAAAGATGTCGGAAGTTTAGAAATAATTATTCAAAAAGTTAAAACTTGGTATTCAAATAGAATTGTATGTTTTATCTATAATGATGACCCTTACTTAATAGATTTCCTTCAGGTAAGTTTGTGATGTGCTTTACAATATTATTTCAAATAAGATTACTTGAACGTCTGGATAGGAAACAAAAAGTAATTGAAAATATAAAAAAAAGTATGTTTTTTAAAAATATTGTCTATTTCACAAAATATATGGGAGTACTATCGGTAGTACTACTACCATCTTTAGCTACGACTTAGCAAATATCGTATCAGTATTTGTTAAGTCGTGGCTGAAGATGATAGCAATACCAAAAGTACTCCCATATTATATATTATTTGTGAAATAGACAATATTTTTTAGAAACGTACGTTTTTCTTTATATTTTTTATTAGGTGTTTCACAATATCTATGCAAAAAAAAAAAAAAGTTAAGTGTAAAATTACTTATTTGTAAACAAATAAATACATTCTTTTAAAAACTTTTTGAAAACTAATTCAGAACATTTTATAAAAACTGTAGGGCCGTATGATTTTTAGGGTCTGGTAATACTTTACGTAGCTGTCGTCATCTAGTTGTAGGTTATACTTGTATTATAAATACAACGTATTGTACGGAACCCTCGCCATTTGATCCTTAGTATAATGCAAACTGCCCTGTTATTGTAAAATCGACATTAGAACAGGATGGCAACCTGTAGATATAGCCCATTCTTTCTGCCCACCTTGGAGAACGTACGTACCCCAAAATCCAAAAGAGAAAACATTCTGGAATATTGTCCTTTTTCTTTAACCAGTAAAAATAATAATATTTTTTTTTCCCACTCTATAGAATAATGTGAGATTCTTTGGAAATGCAGAAGTAATGGTCAGCAATGAAGTAACAACCTACAAGTTAGATGCCATTGAACGGCTCTTTTATCCTGTTGATCTCAGCAAGGAAGATTTACCGTGGAAAAAGGATGTAATTTTGTGAATTGTTTATGGTTCAGATTAGTCAATGTTTAATATTTAATGTGTTTTTTAATGATATATAATTTTAAATATATGAAAAGAAATACTTTATTTTACAGGAAATAATAACCAATTTTCAAGGAAGAAACATAACAGTAGCCACATTTAATATGTCAATTTTTCTGAATTATGGCCCTCTGGACGAAAATGGAAAACCAGGTCTTTTTTTTTCTTCATTTTTTCTGCTCTTTGTCTTCAGCATTGTCTTTTTTTTTTTTATCCAAATAATTTTTTTTTATTTAAAATTATATTATCTCGGCTATTGATTATATAAGATTTTACGTTAGATCAGTGTGAATTGTTAAAAAATTGGTATTTTAACTACGCTATCATCGCCTCCTAGTATCTCTAGAGACTGGTCCGATATATAGAATGGTATTTCGCCTTAAAATCGATGTTACTGTCAAATTCCCATCGTACACTGTAGTACTCTTCTAAAGTCTGCCTCCCATCCCCTTAATACTGAAGGTTGTCAGCTTACCTAAAATAATGGTGTCTTATATCCTAGGATATAAATTATAATCCTTTGTTTTTATTCATTTTTAATCGTTAAGGATTAAATATTTTAGATTATCTGGGTTCTATTGTTTATACTACTTAAATTCATAAATGTTTAATTTTTATGGAGCTTTAAGCGAACAACAATTTTAAAATATAGAAAATATTGGTCCAAATTTGTTATATCTCTCCACCTCATTTTCTGTCCTCACTATATGTTAACTTTTTCCGGCATTTTTTCCAGAGGTGTCTTCTTTTTTCCTTTTTTGACAATATTTCGGGACACTTTCACGTCCCTTCTTCTGTTCACTATGAACGATAGTGTATAACTATAATGTCGTTCATAATGACCAGAAGAAGGGACGTGAAAGTGTCCCGAAATATTGTGAAAAAAAGAAAAAAAGAAGACACCTCTGGAAAAAACCCGGAAAAAGTCAATATTTCAACATCCCAGAGAAGTTTAAGAAACATATTTGTAGCTAAACCTGAGTGTGGCTACACTGTACAGCCAACTCAGAGGAGAGTGTAATATAGATATACTGATATTATACAATTTATTTAACATAATAGAAAAAAAAAGGAGAAAATGTATCATATATTTATCACATTCCAACAATTCTCCCATTTATTTTTTGGCTTTTACAACCTCATAAGTATTCCCAATTTAACAATTTTCTCGTATCAATCATATTTTTCTTATTGCAGACATATTTCTTGAATCGATGAATGTTGAAACTCCAAGTCAAGACATAGTAATGAGTGGAGCCAGGATTTCATGCAATAAATAGCCCAAATCGTCCAAAAATGTACAACAAAAAATAAAATCCTGCTATTAACTGTCTTTCGGCGAATACAAATTTGGATCTAATTTGTAAATTAAATAACTCTTATTTCAGCATAAAATTGGTTAGGGTTTAAAAAGAAGTCTATAAAATAAAAAGCCTAAAAAGGAATTTATTTATACAATTTATAAAAATATTTACACAAAACACAAGTTTTTTTTATCTCCATGTTTTAATTACAAAAGTATATACATATGTACGAATTTTTGATTAAAAAAGTACTAGAGAATGTAAAATACAAAACAGTTCACCACATTACTCGAGGCCGAGAATTTGACTTAAATTAAATTTATATATATTTTTTACTTAAGCTTTTGATGCGTTAAAATTGAGCGCTAAACATTTCAAAAATCTTGTCTGAAAAACTGGCCGCCTGTCGCTAAGTACGTGTTTTAGCTGGGAAAACAATCTCTCGACGCTGACGCTTGTGATGGATGGGGCATTTTTTGTAGCTGCTCATAATGTCAGGTTGTAGATCCAATCCAATATCTTCACCATTTATGGCCATATAGTAGTACTTTTTGAGTTGGTCATATCCGGGATTTTTTCTCAAAACTGTTGTAAATTTGTCGATTAACAAAAGCATACAATTTCATGCTACAAATATATTTTTTAATTACGAAAAAATGTACAATTTTGTACAGTAAGAACCTAAAACGTGCAATTTTGCCAAAAAAGTAAAAAACATGGAATTTCATGCAAAATAAAATGTATGTATATTAATCAGGATGCCTTAATTCGTAAAAATAAATTGTTATAACGATTTCAAGCAAGCCAAAAAAAAAATGCAATTGCACTGGAATTCGGGCTCAAGTGATGAGTCTTGACTTGAGAGTTTCAACATAGAGGACGACTAAATAAATATCTTCTACAATAAGAAAAATATGATTGATATGAGAAAAATTGTTAACATTAGGAACAACAAATAAATTATAGACACTGATGATGGGAGTACACCCCGAAACGTCTGTAATTGCTAGGATATAAAAGCCCCAAAAAATAACTGGGAGATTGTTGAGCTGTGATAAATGTATTATACATTATATAAATTCAGAATCTCCTTACAGAACCCAAAAGGGAGAATGTATAATAGCCTATTGTAATAATGTTCCTAACTTTGGAACAAATTTTAAAATTATAGATTCGTACTTTGCTTAAGGTTGCTCTAAGTTTTATTTTTCAATTTATCATTAAGAATAAAATGATCCTCCCGTATTTACAATATATACTTCAGGAGGACCTGTACTGCTTCACTAAAATGATCTTCGGGAGCGTCAATATTTTATTCTTTCGAATACATTAACAGATCACATCTCATCATGTATCCGAAAGAATAAAAAATTGGGAAATAAATTGTAAAAACTAATTTAATTAGAGTTTATTTTCTTTTAACACAGTGTATTTTTTTAATATATAAAGTGAAGAATATTCGTTACTGTCTGTCCTGTTTCTTTTTTATAAAGTTTCAAATATTTTTTTAAAAGCTAGTAATTTTTTAAGTATGATTCTAATAATAAAAAAAAATTAAGTTTTTCCGATTGTATTATAGATACACTGATGATGGCCAGAACATAAGGCTGAAATATTAAAGAGAATCGAGGTTTTGTCGTGTAAATAAAAAACTCAGTATTTGGCCTTTTCAGAACGATTTATTTCCTTACAAGGCCCTGAAGAAGGAAATAAATATTTTCCGAAATTTGAACAACACAAGCTCGATTTCCTTAAATACTGAAAAAATAGTGTCGACTCTATTAATCATTATGAGGGTGAAACGTTCATAAAATAGAAATTGAAACAGACGGCCAAATGTTGTATTTTATGATATAAATTGTTTTACATTATTTTTTAAGAAGCTTGATAACTTGTACAGTATGGTTGGATGGAGTGGAGACCCTGGCATTCGCTTTGATAGCGGAGCAGATCAACATCTCTTGGAGTGTGTTGTGTATTGACGATGTGAACCGATGGGGTGGCAGACTACCCAACGGTACCTGGACTGGAGGACTATTCAAGAGGATGACCGAGGGCCGGGCCGAGGTGAACCACACCCTTTATTGTCACTTACTTGCATCTAACACACATTAAAGGAATTCATATAAGCAGTGCCGGATTAAGACTATTCGATGCCCTAAGCATTCTGAGCTTATGGTGCCCCCGCCTCACTACATGATCTGAGAGATACAATAATCTTTTATTATCTGCGGTTTATGAGAATATACATGAGCAAAGAATATGTTTAACGACAACAATATTTTATTTTCAAACATTATATTATGAACTATTAAACATAATTATTACCCATGTACATAATAATGATAGGTAATAAAATTTACTTTAAATAATATATTACACAAGTCAATCTTTTTTCGTGTATGTCATAACAAAAAAAAGTTATGCAATAAGAAGATTATAACTAATACTTCTAAGGGTAAGTCCGCGGTACATTTTCTTAAATTTTCACGAAAACTATTAATTGCGAATCTCCAAGAGTTTGTACAATGAGTACTAATATTTTCCCCTATGGTTATTATTCAAATGAAGCAAGATATTGGCTTTCCTCGATTCCTGAAAAAGTTCGTTTAATGAACACATCCATGAAAATATTAAAAGGTAATTTCGACAGACCTTATAGGAGGATTTCTGTGGAGGAACTCTTCCAAGAAAATATGAAATAATGTTTTAGAATATAAACATCATTTTTATACCATGGTTATTTTATTATTTTCGAACAATGAGAAACAAATAGAGGGTTTTTTTTTTTTTTTTTTTTTAACGGTGCTCTTGAGGTGGGACTTGGGGAGATTTGGCTGACCCCTGAGAAGTTCCAGTCCACCTCCATGGCCACCCCGTACTGCGAGGTCTCCATCCGTCATCTGATCTGGAGACCCAAGCCATTGACGACCCAGTGGGACTCGCTCTTGAGGCCCTTCCCCCGGCCCATCTGGGGCCTCCTGGCCGCATTCACACTCCTCAACACAATCCTCCTCACCCTCATCACACGGTGTCACTACTCCATTGATAAGACCTTCTTATATAAAGGTAACGTGAACTTACATTGGGCTCTCCTGATTCCTCCTTGCTAATAGAAATAATCTTGTTTCCAGAAATCAGTTAAAAGATGAATTAATGTTGTATGTACTGTTGAAATGTTCAGCGTATGCAAACCCCTGGTATAGCTGGTACATGACGCTGGGAATCCTGCTGCAATCAGGAGTGCCTCGCTCCCATGGTAAGCAAGGACCTCTTCGACATCTTCTCAACGGCTGGGTCATCACCTGTCTTCTAGTGACCACCTGCTTCTCCAGTTCGCTGGTCTCCCATCTCACGACCCCGGACTTGGAGCAGCGCCCTGAGACCATCCCTGAGCTCGTCAGACAGGACTACTACTGGGGCCTTCTCTACGACCCCAACCAGACTCTCATATTGGATCTCAGTGTCAGTTTGTCCTTCCTTATTAGTTGCTTATTAATTAAATGTCTGATCTAAAATGACTGATGGGGTTCAGAGGTGGAATAGTTTGGGACAGTATATACATATACTTCAAGACTTGTTCAAGGGAAGTTAAGTGTGATGTGTCACGAACTATTAAGTGTCAAGAACTACTTGTATTTGAGCCCTTACCCTCCAACAGGTCCCTTAATAACACAATACTCACAACAGTTTGGGACAAGAACTAGATACGAGTATATGTATGTATATATATACAGGGCCGTGCAACGAATATTAGCCTTCCGTGTGCAAATAACGCCGCCCCCTCCACAATTAAAGTATCCGATTGTTTTTATGTTTTTTCATTCTACATTTTGAATAAGTTAATGATTTTTCAAATAAATACATGAGAAAGGAAATTAATAATATGTTTAACGACAACAGTATTTTAGTTTCAAACATTATATTATGAACTATTAACACAAATGTACAATGATAGGTAATAAAATTTACTTTACATATAAAATTTACTTTAAATAATAAACTTTGATATAGGTAATATTAAAAAACATAATAATAGATTTTTTTTAAGAACATAACTTTTAGTTTAGTAAAGTAGTTTTTAAGGAACAAAAGTCAATATTTTTAAAAATATAACTAGAAACATTTATCACAGATAGTCATTTATTAAACAAAAGTAAATTGTAATCAAAGCATGGACCTTCTGTCCTTAATGGAAGCAAATTTTCTACAGCACGTTTTTTGTCAATAGAATTCAAGAGAATCACTTTCGAAGGATAATAACGTCAGTCTCTCTACAAGAGCAGGGTGCCTTTTGATTACCCATATTTCTCTTTTTCCCCATCCCTTCAAATGAATTTATCTTGTTTTTCCCCTTGGTTTCGGTTTCTTTTTGTTCTCTTGTCTATATTTGGCTTTGTCAACGATAGATTTAAAATAAGGAAAGTAAAATTAGGGCAGCCTAGCGGCCTTTTATGGGTTTAATTTTGGCCGTCCGTGTGCCTCGCACGCCTTCGCCATAGGGTCTGCCCGACTCTGAATATATGTATACTCGTACTTCAAGACTTGTTCAAGGGGAGTTAAGTGTGAACTAATTGTAATTGAGCCCTTGCCCTCCAACAGGTCCCTTAATAACAGGAAAGGGTTGCTCCAACCTCCATAAATTGTGTCTCCTTTCTTAACAAATTTAATTATTATTTTTTTCTTTAATCCTGTGTTATCCCAATTAAGACCGGAAGGACAAGCTTTCTAAAAGTTACTGTCCCGCTCTAAAATCGACTACTAATATTACTGTAGTTTTTTCATAATTTAAATTTGATTGTTAACATTTGAAATCGGTACAATTAATTTTTTGTTACGGGATTTTGCAGTATTGTGGCCTCTAACAATACCTGCTTCTCAAAACGCGAAAACCTCTCAACCCTAGAATGACACCCCTAATATTTCACGAATGGGAACGTGAGGTGTTTATTAGTGTTTATCTCAGCCAAATTTTTTCTTTAAAACACATTTAAAGTAAAGATCATATGAATGTAGAAGGAAATCGAGGTTCTGTCGTGTAAAAGAAAATGCAAAATTTGGCAAACGTTTCGAAAACTATTTATTTTCTTCTTCAGGGCCTTATAATGACTTGAGTGGATGTGTGTGGTGAAGGTGTGAGTTTGTGGACCTTTATTGTGGTTAAACGCCCCACTATGCTTGTCTTTTCACCATTAAAATTCTCCATTTAATGCCATCATGCATCCACATTTTTCCATATTTTCCTATACATCGAGCAAATATAGGGTAGTAACAAAACTTTAACTATAATGCTTTTTCACAATTAACTTAAAGAGGCATTCTGGGCACTGTTTTACAACCCTCTTTGGTACCTATGTTTACTTTATGAAGGATCTTTGAAATGTATCCTATTCTTTGACTGCCAGTCGATTATTTAACTGTTCACTTGTTTTCTAGTTGTACTATTAAACACTAAAAACAGTTTGACTTACTAAGAATCTAGGTTTTACTGCAATTGTCCACTTATGAATAATTAAAAGGTTCAAATTATAAGGTTAATTGCTTCAGTTACTAATCAAAAATGTTTTCAGAATCCATGGCATCAGAAATGGTCGGCACGTTTTAGTGTATACAAAACGATAGAGGAGCACATTGCACAGCTGGACCAAGACAAGTTTATCATATGGGGTAAGATAAACAATGTTCTAACTACTTTCAGTTAACGTTTACCTTCAAAACTCATTATTGCACTTAAAGTTATCCATAAATTTGAAAAAACCACAAAAAGTAACTTATGACCGGTTTTTAAATTGAATTGCGTTTTGTCCTTTGTTAATTATGTCCCGAAGCAAGTAATTAAGATTGCTGTCAGAATAATTTATTCTAATTCTAGAATAAGTTTATGCTTTTTTTTCTTGTCTTAGAAGTGGCTGGAAAAGTAAGTTATGTAAGTACAACAAAACGTTTTTATTTATCCTCGCTTTTTATTTCCAATTCGATATAGAATAGAATTCTTAAAGAGTAATAATTACACCGCCAATAGCTAAGGTAGCGTCCTTGTCTACTGATCTCTCGATCGCGGGTTCGAAACCCGGCCGAGAGGTTTTATATGAGTGACGAAATGGGGTCCCAAGCTTGTTCGATGTCAGGTACTCGTTAAAGACCGGTACCCTTCGTGAATAAACCTAGGCTGGCAAAATTTAGTACTCTCACAGTAGAGTCCAGGCTTATGTCCACCAGAGCGACAAAAGAGCACTCCGGTAGTAGGCGATATGACTTCGTAAAACCAGGTTTACACTATGTATAGTTTTTGATGCGCGAATTGTGTTCGATACTTGACAATTTGCCGTAAATATTTTAGTTGAGAGGCTACAACGGCAGTGTTTCAGCCAATATTCAGATATGAATACTGAAGATTGAAAGTGATTAAACAATTTTTTAAGGCGGTGATTCCATAAATTGTTCTTGTGGTGAATAGTGCTCGTGGTATTTACCGATAAATTCACGCGTCCTTTTTTCAGCCCGTTGCATAATAAAATGCTAGGTCTTCAACAAATAAAAGGTCATATTCCGTTTTCTAACATTCCAATTCGCCGTGGTTTGCTATTATTTGCATTAATTAATTATTCTCTTATTTCAATCGCACAATTTCCCTAGCCGCAAACTTAACCGTAGTTCGCTTCACTCCCGTTCTTCCCTAACAATTGTCTATCAATGATGCTTAATATTCCCATTGCTTTGCTTCTGTTAAGTATTCTTCACAAAAAGAGGAAACTTGAACGCACTTTGGGTTTTTTCAAATTTATGAATAATTTCATTTGCAGGAAAGAGTTTTGAAGATAAAGTCTTCTTTCTCAACGAACCCTACCTGCCCCGAGAAAAACTCGTTGGCCGGGAAGTAAGCCGTGAAACTGTTGTCAGATTTTCTTTATGTTTTGCTTTATCACCTGGATCTCAACTGCTACCATCCGTTAACAGGTATTCTTTAGACGAGAAATCTTTTAGTATTAACTGTTACAAGCGAAGATAATTTTCATCTAGCCAAAACGATAAAGAACGATAGATAAATCATTTTTTCAACATTGTCCAGTTACGTTCCATGTAATTCTTAATACTATTTGATATTTAATAATAAAACAGTGCCGGGATAAAACCATTGGGACTCCTTACTCATAAACACTCTCATGAGAATATTCTGGAAAAAAATTTAAAATTGTTATGTAATTTAAGAATGGCGCCTTAAGGGGACCATGGTGGCCGTGCGGGCTAGGGCTTTGGTCGCATTGTCTCACCATGGTTTGCGTGTTCGAATCCCGTCCGGGGGTGAGTTTTATTTCGTAGATAGAACTTCCTCACGGGACCATGGATGTCGTAAATAACTATATATATATATTTTTTTTAAATCCTTTATTTAAAACAGAAAACATGGTGTTCCATAGAGTATAAATTCACATCTTTATCACCTCGTGCGACTTTCAACTTATTAGTAATTAATTTAATAAAACTAATATTAAATTATTTGCTAGATATTTGAGTTTGCTCCATCAGTCAGGGATCATAAAGAGTATCTTCAGTGGAGTGCTGCTGCGGACTGGAGAGCCGTACATGAAGGATGTCCTCGTGAAGACCAAATCAGGCCGTTTGGAGGCCGAGGCACTGACGATGGCCAACCTTAGCGGTGTCTTCTACTTCTTAGTCGTTGGATGGACCATCGCCTGTCTCGCTTTCCTTTCTGAAATCGCTCTATATCGTTGTCAACAGAAAAATATTATGTACTATTGAAATTTATCTTTTAATAAAAATATATTTCTATCATTGCACACTGGTAGGGTAGCGCTAATATCGAAGTAATAGAACTCCTCGGTGGTATGGTAAGGCACGTTTTTGTAATTTTGTGAAATGGCTAAATTTGTAATTTACTGCTTTCTATCAACTTCGCGGTTCTCAATAAAGAAAAACCTATACTCAATGTAAAATACCACATACAATTTATATTATATGTAATAATAATAATAATAGCCTTTTTATTTGCTTCCCTGAGGTTCAAAATAATAATAGTAATAAATATACATCTATACAAATTGGAAACTAGGCCCATCTTTGGACATAGGCCTCTCCAATTTTATTCCATACACTCCTGTCCCAGGCCGACCTGTGCCAGAGACTCCCTGCTAACCTGTCCAGATCGTCCCGCCACCGCACCAGTCGTTTTCCTCTTCTTCTCTTCAGGTAAATCGGGTACCACTCTGTCGTCCTCTTGGCCCATCTTCCTTCTTCCATCCTCATGTCCTGCCCATTTCCACTTTTGTTGCAGCACCACATCCTTCACGTCCCTTACTCCTGTCTTTCTTCTTATTTCGGAGTTTCGTATTCTATCCTTCTTCTTAATTCCCAGCATGCTTCTCTCTATTGCTCTTTGAGTGACCTCAAGCGCCTCAGCACATATTGGGAGAGAGCCCAGGTTTGGGAACGGTTAAACAGGGAGTGATGCAGCAGTCGTACACCTTTCTTTACATGTCTATGGCCGTTTTGCTTTTGAAGATATATTTGTAGGACCAATATTTCTTCCATCCTAATGCAATTCGCCGATTTACTTCCTTTTATTTCCGAAGATTTCCACTTCTGGAAATACAGCGCAACTCCAACTAAGGAAGAAATATTTCCAGACTTTCTGGAGGAAGAAATAATGTCAATAATAAAAGCACTGAAAACAGATGAGAATAAAATCAACTCTTTTAGAAAACCAACCACCTGAGCCAGCCGGATTCCGAAAAGTCTACTCCACCATATTATATGTATAATACATTTTTGATTTTTTTTTATAAATTCTTTTTTTGCTGCTAACTCCATTCAGATATATTAAAGTCAGCTCAATTGAGGCAGGCCGATAATAAAAATGGAAACTACTTAACAAATGATTCAAGTTCACAGCATGTCGACTCTTTACAGTTAGCGTTCCCGCCCATTAGGCAGCCAGGCTGCCGCAGCCAATCCGACATGTGATAGCTTATAAGAACCCACGCACTAGGCAGCCAAGAAGTTCTGGCTCCGGCGGCCACTACATCCTGCACAGGCAGCCACGTGGCTGCCCGCAGCCAACATAACATTGTGAACTATGAGGCTGCCTCAGTACCCGCTCACTTGTTGCAGCAACCACATCTATTTCAAAGCCCATGGCTGCTGACAACTGGCTGCGGCGGCCTGGCTGCCTAGTGGGCGGGGACCCTAAGTCTTTCTAAAGAAAGGGATTTTATACTAAACCTGCAACACATATAAACAGAAAGTCGTCGGTGAATCACCGGCAATGTACTTCGCCACAACGAATTTATCAATTAAATTTCACTCCTCTCCAAAACCAGTCGATTAAAATTCAATAGTTAACTTACATAGGGGCTTCTGAATACTCATATTCAATTTTTTGTCGATAAATTCACTACATCGGCAGTTATTAGGGTTTTTGAGTTGAGCCCCTCCCATTTTTTTAAGCCGATTTTGCTGAAAATTAACAGGTATTATCCTTACGGGAATTTGAATTTAAGTATAAAATGTCATGTCGACATTCACTACATCGGTAATTATTAGGGTTTCTGTCACCCCTCCCTCCTCTGATTTTCCCCTACCTTTCTGCTGATCGCGGAAAATTACTAGATGCCGTCCTCATGGAATCATACATTCACGAAATTTCATGTCGATACATTCATTAATTAGCAGTTATTGGGATTTTTGAGTTGAGCCCCTCTCTGATCCTCCGTTCCCTTCGGCTGATTCCGCTGAAAAGGAATAGGTGTCGTCCTTATTGGGCATTGAATTTCATGTTATATATTCATTACAACGGCAGTTATCTAAGTTTTGGTGTTAAGCCTCCCCCTAATTTCCCCTTGCCTTTGACCGATTTGGCTGAAAATCAATAGATGTCGTCCTCATGGGTTAATAGTTACACATACAACATTTCATGTCTATCGGCAGTTATCCTTCACACTTTTTTCTTTTTTTTAAATTTTTGTAGTTTGTAGGAAAACAGCCGATGAAAACTCAACTTCGAATTTCTGATGGATCAAATAACTTCTTAATAATAAATTATTATTTATTGTGTTATCAGTGTCTTTGACTGGAAAATCTGAATAAGTTTTATTCTAGATATTTTTGCCGAACCCTAAATTTGTGAGCCTTAGGCTAGAATGGTTTGATAAGGACTGTGTAGCAGTTTCAGTTTTTGTTTTGGGTAGTTTTGAGTGTATGTTCTGTAGAGAACAAAGCATTTTCAGCCGTCCGTGAGGTGTGTATCCAGTCTTCTGCTAGTGTAAATCCTCACGTAATAGAATATCCATAAAAAAAAAACTTTTCTGTTTTAAATAAATATATTTATCAACATTTGAAAATTTTGCTATAAGTGAAATATGACTAATATATATAAATGTACAAATTTTATCAAATATTGAAATACCAATTTTCTGGAAAAATATGATTACATTGATTTTGTTTTTCAATAAATTAAATTATTAATCATAATAATACTATTCATATACAAATTCACTTTAATATCAAAAATAATTATATGGCGGGACAAATAGTTTAATGAAAAAAAAAAAAAAAACAGTTTCAATTGTGATGAATACAAATTTCAACAAAATAAATACATCAATAAAACAATAAAACAGACATTTGTCTCACGACTTCACTCTAAAGGGCCTTATTATACTAAAACACACAAAATCTGTATAAAAACAGATCATACCACGACACACATCTTTATAAATAAAACTGTAAGATGATCTGACTCAACATGGAACTTCTTTTTAATTCATTTGATTTATATCCGTTATTATTTAAGTTTACAAAAAAATACCAAATAAATGTTTTTAGGTACCGAAACAATTACTATTGATCCTACACTACATGAAAAGGTTACAGAAACAATGTGAAACAATGTTATACAATTGTTCACTCAATTTAGAAACAGAATATATCTCGGGTGTTTGGGCAAAAGGGCTTAAGTCAGCACATCTGAATTTTAGGAGGGGAATTTCTGAAGGTTTGAAAAATTCCGGCAAATCAGGTAAAAGACATTTACGTTACTTGAAATATTATTTCAATAAAAGTATTAAATATATGAACAAAGTAAAATATTCCAACAATCAGTTACATTTGGTAAAAATATTTAAATGCACTTGGCCTTTGGATCACAAGACTTATTCTGACTTAAGCCCTTTTGCCCAAACACCAGATAAATATAGTTTTTGAGGCAATGAGGGAGTGGCGGACACACACCTGATCACTCTAACCTCCTCATTCTCGCCTTGCCCTCCAAACCACGCTATACATGTACCCTGTTCGTTCTCAATGTGTACTGTTTCCCTTTGTTATATTTACATGTAATATTCAATTAATTTTGGATTAAAATATTTAATATTCAATTAATTTTAAAATATTTAATATTCAATTAATTTTTAATTAAAATATTTAATATTCAATTAATTTTGAATTAAAATATTTATTATTCAATTAATTTTGAATTAAAATATTTAATATTCAATTGATTTTGAATTAAAATATTTAATATTCAATTAATTTTGAATTAAAATATTTAATATGCAATTAATATTAACATATTTTCATGCGACCGATATCCTCAATACAGCTAAGTTGTTATTAATTTTTTTTAACATTAATTCATCCCTCGTTTAAAAATTTACATAATACTTATCCGAACTCCTGAATCGTAAAGTCTTGGTAAGAAGATATTACGAAGTAAGAACATCATAATAATAGTTGTGATAATTAAAAAAAAAATGTGTTTAGGTATTTTGCATATCTATCCGATAAGTCAACATTTATAAATTTCATTCATGCTTACAATAAATGAAGTAATAAATAATAATGATTAAATCAGTTCTTAGTATCAAAAATAAATTGCGAATATTAATAGTTACAAAACAGTATGGTAAGTCAGGGATGGATAGAATAAGCAATCCAATATTCTATATATTATTTGGGCGTGTGTCTGTAAGTTTAACGTAATGAGTTTTTTTGTATGGTGTAATGTAGCGCTTTTTCATGCCGTGAGTTTCCGTTCAACTTCACCAAAGAATGTCTTTCATGCAACACAAATGCATCAATAGTAAAACAAAGCAACTACGATTTTTGCAGATAATCTTTATAAATACAATTGAGGGGGTTAGAAGCAAAGGGATATAAGTGACAAATCGGCTGAAATTGAGATATGTGTGTTAACATCTTCCTTGACACCTACCCTGACTACTGGCTAAAGATCAGAACGATTGTTAGTACCAGTAATGCTATCTAGTGGAAAATACCTGGGTAATACCTGAATTCACGATGTTACTATAAATTTGAAGGTAATTATCTCGTAATGACATTTTTGTCACTAACATCCCTTTGCTTCTAGCCCCCTCAATTATGAGAGGGTGACTTCGGAAGCTATTCGGCTTTTATCCGTTTCCTTTAAACAAAGACCATACATTTGATTTTTAGCTTTCATGTCTTGTGCTTTGTTTGTGTGTCGGTCTGTCTGTTTGTCCCATCATCACGGAAAAATGGTTCAACATAATTCAATCAAACATATACCATAACTATATACACACACCATACTGAATCTATTCAGGAATAGGTTTAAGAATACATAGGATTTCAAAATCACTGAATTGAGAGGGTTTTACTTAGGAGACCAAAACAATTATTTCATGTTTTCCTAGTTATTAGAAATCCTAAGTGAAAAAAAAAAATCTTTATGAAAGACGTTTTCATTTTAAACATTTTTTGTTTTACACATTTTTTCGCCAAACTTAGATATAACAAAAACGAATAACATTTTCGAGGTCCGATGAAGGCGAGAGGTAGAGATTTGCCCCCCCCCCCCCCCCCCCCCCCCCCCCCCCCCGAACTTCTGGAGCGGAGTGGTAGGGAGAAAAATCAAGCTGTTTACTCTTTTTCCGTATATCGCATTTAATCAGCTTCAGACAAAGTAATAATAACACAAAGTTCCTCCGGGGCTACCAACGAGTAATTAACTGAATTAAAACTATTATATATCTTCAGTACAAGTCAGATATTAAAGCTTTAGTGGCGTTTTCTTTGCCATACCTGACTTTCAAGATCTAGTAAAAATCCAGACCACTGGAGTCCCGCTGAGTTGATATCCGGGGATAACATTATTAGCAAGATTTCAGAAAACGAAAAATTATTCTGTTCTCAAGATGAGAAATACATAGAGTAACATTGTAGATGGATGGCAGGTTAGACAACAAAAACCTGTGGTTCGAGTGTATTGACGAGTACGGCAACAAGGACGGTCCTGGAGAAGGACCTGAGGAGCAGCCGTACAGTTGGCTAATCAAACTTCTTCTTGAGTCGCTGTCTGAGGAGGATGGGGACGAGAGAGAGGAGTGCGAACACTGCCAGAAGGAGGATGGAGGAGAGACTCAAGGAGGTGGTGTCTCGGGACATCTCATGGAGAGTGCCGCCTGCCTGGATCGCCAGAAAAGAGGGCGGCGCAACTCCTGAAACACACCACCAACATTTCACTCATTGCATTTATATAAATGCTTAAAGGCACAAACTATGGAAAAAATGATAAGGAAAAAGTACAGATTCACGCCTGTCAAAAGCTCATGGAGGCATGAATTCGTGCCTATTAAAATAAATGTTTATTAGAAAGTCATTAAACGTAGAATATATCCAACAAAAGTGTTTTTTGGGTTACGTGACGCAATGGTAAAAAGGGAAAGCTTGTGGAAAGTTCACCGTGAACTTTGAAATCCCTCCCTCATTTTGTCAAAGTTCTATAACTTTGAAACCAGACTAGAAACTTATAAAGATAAAACTTGGAATATAGGTAGGAAATATGTGGCCGCAGACATAGCTTCAATATTTCTGAAAAAAACAAATGGCGGATTTTTGAGGTAGATAATTAAGCGCCCGAAAAAAACCAAAAAAACATATACATATAAACATTTTGAGAGGAGTATCGTTGAAAAGGTGTTATTATGAGGACTTCAAAAATTATACACTTATAAAAAAGGTATAAATGAGTTTGAATGAGTGTCCACACCTTTATTTCCGAAAGTACTCCTGAGAAATTTCTGAAAAAAATTTAAATATAGAGAACATTGGGACGGTTTCCCAAAAATTAGTTTCTTTATTGTACCACAAATACAGAACACGGGAAAATTTGGAAAGATACAGAACCGTTTTCTCCCGAGGCTCAACTCGCATTTGACAGGTTTTTCTTCTCCAACTATACGAAGTGTAGGGGAAGTTATATAATCGGTCAAAAATTCGATACGGAGTTTTCAACGGAATACCATGTTTTCCGATGTCAATCCAGAACCCTTTAACGACGACACCAATTGAATTTCAGTCAAATCGACCAACGAAAAGTGAGGATTAGGGGGAGGCTCAACACAAAAACTGTAATAACTGCCGATAGAATGAATGCATCGACTCGAAATTTTATATGTGTGACGTAAACTCCTTAGGGACAACAGTTATCAAGTTTCACCCAAATTGGCCAAAAGGAGGGGGGAAGTAGGGGAGAGGCTTAACTTAAAAACTGCCGTTGTAATGAATGTATTGAAACAAAGTTTCATATTTGAATTTAAAATCCCCTAACGACGTTCCTTATTAATTTTCAGCGGAATCAGCAGAAGAAAAGTTGGGATCAGAGGGGGGTCAACTCAAACACTGCAATAACTCCCAATGTAATGAATGTAACCACATAAAATTTCATATTTGAAATCGAAACCCAATGAAGACACAACCTATCAAATTTCAGCGATATCGGCAGAAGGAAAGGGGGGTTCAGGGGAGGGGGCTCAATTCGAAACCCCTAATAACTGTAGATGTAATGAATTTATTGACACAATATAACGTGAGGATAGGAGCGCCTATATAAGTCCACTATTGAAGTTTAGTCGAGTCGTTTTGGAGGGGGAGCGAAAAGTTAATTAATTCGTTCTGGGGAAGTACATAGCCGGTGATTCACCAACTTCATAGAGCTTAGTAAACAGGACTTCTTACACAACTGATTAAATATATTTCTAAGTATAACATTAACAAGGAGAATAATATAATATAGCCCCCAAAAAAGTGGTTTAATGTGTGTTTTTTAAAAAAAAGTGTATAATCTGTGAGGGCACCGATTAAAGACTCTACATTCCAAATTTGGACGACATCGAACGAGTGGTTTGCGCACAGGGGAGAGTGAAAGCATTTAATTTTTTTTAATTCTGAGAGTGGCGATTGGGGCGATTTGAGCGGGCTAGTAGAGGGGAGCGCTCGCCACCCCGCCTCCCTCCTCACGTCACTCTCCCACTTCACTCACCCCAGACAGTGCTACAGACTCTGAATATGAGAATCCAGGATCGTCGTCCAAAAAGAGGAAATTAAGTTCAGAAATTACAAATGCTGCATCATGTTCGGAGGAACAACATTTTCATATTAATACCCAATCTACTGATAATGAATCAGGGTGAGTGTACACCTGCTTAGCGTTGCTGGCGTCGTAAACAGCGTCTCTTTTTGTTTCTCAATTCTCATTCGCTCGCGTTCAAAAACCTACATTTCTTATTTCTCTTACCATAGGCCTATTGTCTCTACTTTGGAATCAAGTAGTGATTTCTGATCTTCCGACAACGAAAATAATGTTGATTTAACAAATGAATTTTGCACCCAAAATGTTGAGTTAATTGAGAAATCCCATACTACATAAAAATAATATTTATGGATCAAAAAACAAAAAAAATTAAAAAATCTCGAAAAAGTTTCACTTCTGGCGTGTGTTCCAAGCACACACTATTTTTTTTTATATATAAGATATTTGTAGAATAGTTACCAAGGAATGTGCCGATCCAGAAGGGGATGATTGGTACATTGATGACAGGAGCAGATATATTGATGAACCAGTTGGGCAGGAACGGAGTCACCCGGAGGAACAACATATAGTTAAAGATATCATCCTTGTGTTTCTCTACCTGATAAACAGAATAGAATAAAACAGATTAAATAGTTTTATTATAATTGAAGCAGTCATTGTTGAAAGGGGATATGTAACAAAAATAAAAATTTTGGGAAGCTCAATAAAACTTCCTAAAGAATTGCGTCACATACCTCCTTTCAACAGTGACTCAGATATTCTCAGCTCCACCACAACCAAAGAGCGCACTGCACATGTCTCATTTCAACACAGAAGATGTGTTCAGTCCTCAAGATTATGAAAATATAAAAAAGTCGTTTTGACATTTGATGTCACATATCCCCTTTTAACAATGACCGCTTCAATTAATTGACAGGTTTCCCATTGATATATTTTGATGAAACGAAATTTAAATCGTTAGTTATTATGACTCATAATAACTAACTTTTCAAAGTCACTCACTCGCCCAAATCCTCAACTGCTAATCATACTCATTACTAGACCATCGATATCTGTAGGAACGAAATTTAAAAATAACTGGAAGAGAAAGTACATTTAAATACCGCCAAAACGTTTTTTTAATACAAGTTAAAGTGAGTTATAAACAACTCCAGGATTGTTTCGATAGAGAGAAGATTAAAAACATTTGTACAGAAGTTATGCCCTCTCAGGTAAATGTATGTCGCTGATTCTCAAAAAAACTCGAAATTTATGTCTTTGATGATTCTTGTCAAACGGAATTGTAAGTTATCGTTAAGTTAATTTTTTTTACGAAACTACATCACTAGGCGTACCAAATTATGAAACAAATTTATCTCTTTTATCATAAATAAAAAATATATGTTTAAGTATCTACCCTAAAAATCATTGCCTCATTGTGTCCCAACCGACAAATTCGATTAGATTGAAGCATCTAATTCGAAAAGTTTCTTAAAAACTATCTGCTATCTTATTATTTATTCATATATAATAGTACTGGCTGAATATAAATGTGTATATAGTTCAAAAACGGCAAACGGAAAAATCACAATATATATTTTTAAATTTGTCCTTAAAAAAGGAGTCATTGCCTCACAGTTGTGTAACAGGAGAATTGGAGCATAATTTTGAATTATATTGTACGCAGCCTAATTGTTTTCAGAAGTTGGCAATATTGATTTTAAAAAAATATTGCAGACCGGAGTGTGAGTGATGAGATTTTCTTCATATTTACATTTTCGGCTGTCATTTCCTCACACCGTGTTGTAAAAAGGTAAGCGCTTATTTATATACTTTTTATGATATATTTGTTTGTGTTTCTAGCAGTAATAATGTATCGTAAAATCGCCTGAAAAAGTTTACTATTATGTTTTATACTTTTGCGCAATAATGTTTCATTTCGACATTCCCTCACCTACAAATTGTATATTTTATTTGAGAATCAGCCATGTACCTATTATTTTGGTCCGATCCAATGATAAATGAACTTGAAATTTGGAATGAAATCGGACAAATATTGAGATCATTTCAATCCGAGGTCTAAGTACATTTGAAAAGATACCGCTTATGTTTATGTCTTAATCAAAAATATTTTCAAGTAATAGCTGTAGAGAAAATTGAGATACATATTCTATGTGAAATACAGTTTTTGTAGGTCGTCCGGTTTTTGAGATATATGCCAAAAACCGTCCTGAAATGTAGTTTTGAAACACATATTTTTTGACGTTTCCTTAATTTATACGAAAACGGTGAGTCCTATCAAAAAATTGGTTCTTACCAAAAATGTTCCTTATTAAATTCCAATCGCTATTAAGTCCTCAGATTTGAGATTGGATCAATAGGACAGAAGTTAGAGCGCCTTGAAAGGATGAAAAATATCTTATATATAGCTCTCTCCCCCTCCCCCTTCTCAAAATTATTTCATACTGGCATTACTGGGTCAGAATTATTCTGAGTGTGACTTTTTTATACACAATAATTATTACGCTGTACAATGAAACAAAAAAAATACCACTGACGCCAACTCATTACTTTCATATACCCAGTAATGTCAGTATGAAATGATTTTGAGGAGAGGGGTAGAGAGTGATCTGTAAGCGTGTCAATATATAATACAATATATATTTATCTTTTCCATTATATCGACACAGATTGCAAACATTTATTCGGATATTCTAGTGTCATTTTTTTTTTCTCGAATTAGTCTCAGATTATACATCTACAATTTAAACAGAAAACTCCTGTTTCAATTTTCTTAAAATTGAACTTACAAAGAAAAATTAATGCAACTACAACCAATTTTCATATTGATATAGAAACCTTAACCATGGTTGCAACACAAAATTTTTATAAATATAAGAATATAATTTATCAATAGGAGCCTTATTGGATCAACTTACCATTGCTGTATACTTTTCAGCTTTTTCTGGAAAATACTTGTGAATTAACTTTCGTCCAATAAAATAAGACACAAGATAGCACAAGGAGGCACCAGTGGCCGAACAGAAGCAGACGAGGAATAGCGCCAATGGGAAGGGAAACAGAAACCCAGAGAGGATACTGAGAGAGATGGATCCTGGAATGGCGAAGGTCTGAAGACTGAGTGGCAGGCAGTTAAGGAAACTTCACCTGAGTCAATAACATGCCTCCTACATTCTCATTTAGAATACAGAACAAATATATCCATTATTTGAATAAATGTGTACACAGATAAAGTAGTTAGGCTTATTAAAGTTAATAACTGTCGTTTTATTACCTATGAAGGCCTTGAAAGGATCTAAAATATCTTTATAAACCTCTCTCTCCTCCTCAATATATATTTTTTTTATTATTATATAATCAAATTAAAATTCAATGTTTATTGAACCTGTTTCGACCTCTAAATTGGCAAACCCCTTAATAACCTATAATTAAATGAATAAAAAACTTCCTTTTTTACTTTTTTATACATATAGTATAAGGAAATATTGTAATCGTAGTAGTATTCGAGATCGAGTTTTGAACGAATTTACAAGTTCCAATGTCGCCTGGATACGTTTTGATAATTTTCGCGATGATGTCTTTCTGTGCGTGTGTGAATGTGATTGGAAAGTTGTGAACGCTCTACCACAATATGATTGTAGCTAAAAACTTGATTTTGAAACGATTTTTTCGAATCTCAGTAATCTTAAAATTAAAAAGTTTAATGCTAAACCTGAAAATTATGTAAAATTTAATTCAGTTCTATTAAAAAAAAAAAAAAAAATGCTAAAGTTTTCAAACAAATATTCAATTAACTTTTCAGGATCGCGTGTTCGAAACTCGTCCTAGGCCCTTAGGTTTTTTATATGCGAGGTTAAGCGATGTTCCCGAGCCTGAACTATGCCAGGTACTCGTTGAAGACCCTTACACAAGGTAACTAAACATGGGTAGACACAATTTAGGACTCCCACTGCAGAGCTCATGTCCACTAGAGCAGAGCGACAAACGAGCGCTCTGGTAGTAGGCGATATGACCTCGTAGTTATAGCCCTAGCATGAGTCACAAAACTAACGGTAGTGTACCGGTTTCGGATTACACCATTTTCAGCACAAAGTTGAAAAATAACATTTAAGTTTGCTAGGTTGAGGGTCTGAGGCTATACTCCTACTGAACGGAAAATTCTAATGTGAAAATATAAATTAACAAGTTCTTTGCTATTATCAGTCTATCCACTATATAGATAGCCAAAATTTACGCTCAAAAACGAGTACAAGAAATGTGAAACATTTATTTTAGCGGGTTCTCCCTAATCTTATGTCTTATTATAGTGGTGGTAAACCTTGGCACTTCACTTGGCAATTTATATCACTATGTAATAATAGAAATGGATTCCATTGGTGCAAATAGAACCCTGTATGAAGCACATAAATTAAAAAAGGATACAATATATAAGTAACGAATATTGCGAGCAGCACTTCAAAGAAATATTTGTCCTTATATCTGTCTAGAACTCTTCCTAGATTTTTAGCATCTTCAATATCGTAAGGCACTTTGACATATTTCTTCTCATCTCTGGTGGCACATGAAACAAGACAAAAAAAAAATATATATATATACTGTTACATTCATATCCGTTAGGGGATTTATCAAAATGATTGTTATACTTACTCTTCCAGATTAGGAAAACTGAAATAAATGTATGCAAGTGCAGAAAGCGAAATTATGAAAATCAAAGAAACACCAAGAACTGCCGTTCTTGTGGTGACTTGCTTATTTGCAGGCATGATCATTAAGTGTTTAAAAACTTAAAAATAAGTAAAAAAAAAAAAACAATTTCACTTTTCTCTTAGTCCAATCACATTTGTACGTCTCAAATACATTTTTTACTGAAAAAAATCATATTAAAACTATATATATATGAAGAATTGTCCATGTGAGTACTTTTCATCAATCCATAGATGTGTGTGATTAAATAAACAAACTGACTTGCAAATTAAGTAAACCGCCCCATGGGAAATATAAAAACATGATCCATTGACAACAAGTGATAAGAAGGTCGTCAAAAGAATCGATTTCAGTCCGTAACCTCTCCATCTTTTATAAAAATGAACCATTCTATAAATGGGATGAACTATTATAAATTGCCTTTCTAACAAATCCTAAGATTTATTTACAAAAACCAATTATTGTTTATTAATATACTATTCCAAAAAGATTTATTTTTGAGTTGTAATAATGGGTATTGTATAGTTTTAGAGGGGAGATTTTACATTTAGAAGCAATTTTTTAAAATAATATTATGTCGTCATTTGTAATTTATAATTGAACTAAATATAAATCATAGATTTAATCTTGTACTTCCCCCCCCCCCCCTCTCGTTCCGCATTGAACATAATTTCTAGTATACTTTTTATATAATACGAAATAAGAAATTTTTAGGGGAATGAAAAATGTTGTGTCTAATTGGTATGAAAGTACAAGAATTTTAATTTGATTTATCTCTCGATTAAGAATGAGAATAAAGTTTCAATCAATCGATTGTTTGTTCAAAAACAAACAGTTTCGAATGGCTCGGAGTATAGGAGGATAGAAGAGATTGAGTGAAACGTGCGGTAGCAGTGGAAACCTATCGATATTCAAGATTGATCGATTATATTATATATCGAGCGTTTATTACCAATTTATCGATAGTTCCTTTTTATCTCATTTCATCAATTAAACAAAAATACAGGATTGTTTCAAAAATAACTAAGCAAATATTCAATTAATACTACTCCTTAGAATTAAGAAACACATACAAATAAAGAAATTCAAATTAAACAAGTAAATTCAATGAAAAAATAAAAAAATTATTCCTTTACCTTTACAGTACAGTGGTTAACTTCCCCAACTTTCTTTCCATGTCCTGATTGAAAAATGACAAAACGCATGAGTTTATAAACATAATATAATATTTATTATCCCTTTAACTTAACCTTTTTAAATATTATTTCAGTTAATAATGACTATCGACAACTGATGGTGAAGAAAATATCGATGGTTTCCAATCGGCCCAATTCTAGTTCTCCGACCCTATTATGATACGCCCAGATGTATTGTAATTATCTCAGTTACTCCCATTCGTACACTTCATTACATTGTTCTTCATCATGTGACGTTATCAATTGAGGCCCCCTTGAGTGGGGGGGATTGATATCTTAAAATTTTTAGTTCAGTTGTATTTGTCATGTCGTTACAACCTCTTCAGAAAAAGGGTAATTCTTTTTTATTTTTATTTTTATTTGATTAGCTATATACTTTATTTATTAAAACAAGATTAGTTTACTACTTCTCTTTGACATGATTTTTTTTTTAAACATACATATGGATCATTCAAACTGATGTCAACTACCTAGAAATAAGTGTTTTGCTTACCATTGTCTTTGGGTGGAGTACGTTTTGTGACATTGGAAATTCCTATTTTATTTTCTCAGGAATTACAGTAATGCATATTTTCAAGAATGTGCATCATGCCTTAATAATATTGTTATATTGTGTCATTGACTGTCAGGCGCGTTGTTAAAAAGTGGAACACGATGAAGCAGCATCGCGCAGTCGATCGGATGTGTTTCGTTGTCAGAATGACAATCTGTCCATTTTGTTCAACCCTTCAAATGAAATCTTCTCATTCTCTTCGTGTTATACTTGTTGACTTATGGATCCATTTATATGATTTCACATCGATATATTAATTCTACAGAGAGTTACGGCGCACAGTGGGCTGTAAATGGTTTAAAAGCGCGCATGGTAAGAAAAGTCGACTTTCAACAATAATGACTTGTTACAGCTTTAATTTCATGCTCAGGACCTAAATCAGGGGGAAAAGTTGAACTATATAGGTACCTTGTAAGACGCAATGAGAAGTGCTATTCAAAAATTGAAAAAAATTACATTAAAAAAATTCATTCATTTAGAATACATTTGAATAATAAACAATCTTTGGAGTTGTACTTTTTTTGGCCGCCAGTTGCCAACAAAACGATTCGTGGGCTCGAAAGTGTACCTCTCAAAGTAAATTTTGAGATGTATTTGAGCTGCTACTAAGAGAGATATGATGATTTTGAACCGATAATTTTTTTTCTGTTTATAGCCCTCATTTTTTAATTGAGATCACATAACTTCTAAAAAAATCGATAAAAATTCTGCAATTCATTGATTGTAGGGTTTTTTTGGGTCGCTGATTCGAAATTTGAGGTAAAAACTCACTTTTGACACGTTACTGCTGCCAGATTTGCTGTCGTACTGTTGAAATTGATTAAAAACCCGCATAATTTTTAATTTTTTGTTATTTACATCAATAAATTTATAAATATCTCTATATATATAAATTTATCATAAAATCATATCCGGTTGAACGTTAAGAGTAGTTTTTTTCGTAATTTTTGCGTATAATTGTGTTCTACTTGATCAAATAAAAAGAATCTTGCAATATTTTGCAATATATATATATATATATATATATATATATGGTTATAAAATATGTATGTATTGAATTTTTATTTATCAACTGTGGCTCCATCTATAAATGAGCAAAACTTATTTTGGACCTCAAATTCGAATTCAGCGACCTGAAAAACCTATATTTGTATATAAAATACCTTAATCTCACTGATTTTCCAAATTTTTCGACAGTGGCGCCCCTTACAAGATTCAAACATCATTTTTGATCTCAAATTTGAAATCAGAGATCCAAAAAACATTATTACACCTGCTTCTGTATACTCTGTTTAGGAACCTACAAATACAACATTACATGCGCGCTTTTTACCCCGTTTTAAAATTCATTTAAATTCTCTTCTATTTCCATACAATGCCGTGTAGACTAGTAAGACTATTTTTTCATGATGAAATTTCTTGAACATACCTCCCTTTGGATGAATCGTTAAGCGATGGTCCCGAGCTTGTACGATGTCAGGTACTCGTTAAAGAGCCTTAGGCCAGTCGTCCATTGGGACCGGAAAGTTGCGAAAAGTAGCGAAATCAGTTCGTCAGAATTCGGCCGAAAATGCACGAACGATCCAAACATGTACAAGTTGAGGGACCGCGTCCACTAGACCCGTATCGTTCGTCAGTTTTCGGCCGAACAGGTGCGAAGTGCGAAGCGATCCCATTCTGCTGGGATTTTACGGACGAACAGGTCCGAATACATCCTCACATTGTACACCAAATAATTCTTCTGATGATTCCTCCGGGGGTCAGTACAACGCATCATCCTATTTTCGCGAATTAGATCCTTATGGAATCTTCAATAAAAAATTACTTACATTTTTTGTACTACGTTTGTCTAGTTATTCGTTTGTATCGTTATTATGTACCTTAGTTTAGTTTGAAAGTATAAAAAAATACAGTTTGTGTAAAAAAAAGTACAGTGATTTTTTCTTTCTTTCCACTTACCTTAATGTAACAGCCAGCCGTTCTTGTGGGGAAATCGCCACACGAAAATTACTGAATTTTTCGAGTCTTGAGTAGATGTTGTCAAGAATGTATTGAAAAGTGTCCTTTTTCATTCGAAAATAGGAGAAGTGGTGATTATCATCGATTTGAAGGTCACGCCACAAATGAGAAAATTCGCCAAACTCTTCTCTTTTTTCGAAAATAGGATTCACCCACATTTCCCGTCTACGTCTATATCGCCTTCGTCGATAAATCAAAGGTGATAATTCCAACGCTAAAAAATCGTCGTAGAATCATCGGAAAAACCGTTCCGAAGAGCCATCCCGTCTACACATTCGGACGTACTGAGTGGATCAATGGACGGTCGGCATTCGCACGAACGGCTTCGCCCGATTTCGTTGCTTCGCAGTTCGCAATTTTCCGGTCCCGGTGGACGACTAGGCTTACCCTAGGTGAATAAAAATTTAGCACTCCCATAATGTCCACCAGAGCTACGAACGAGCCCTCTGGTAGTAGGCGATATGACCACGTAGTTAAGCCCGGGTAGGAGTCAAAATAAATACTTAATAAAGTTAACGATAATTAGTAACATCCTTTCATCCCTAAGACAGTCTCCCTCCTTGAACTCTTGTACGGAGCCAGCATCTAGAATGTCTAATTGTGTATCTCTAATTGAGTCTTCATCGTCTCCCCTTCCTTCTTCGTGTCTCAGCCTTCTGTATCCTTCGAACGTGACCTGCTCTTTATCTCCTTGTCCTTGCCATGAATCTTCCGTCGGAACTTTCTCTAGAATATCTCGTTGAACTTTCTCATCCGCTCGGTCCATTATTCAGTCTCCGCCCCGTAAGTCCCTAGTTATACATAGTTAGAAAATTATTATTTGAAGTATTTTCTAAGTTGTGAGTTTTAATGTAATTTTTAGTATTAACTAATTTATTTATAAGGTGACTAAATTTTGCGATGTTAAGGCCGACAAGAAAAATATTATTATAGATATTATAAATATTCATGAGATTATTTTCATTTGGATCGTCATTGCATTCACAGTGCATTAATTCCTTGCATTAACATAATTTATTATGTTACTGAATCAAAAACAGAAAGGTAAGACGTATTAGTGGCGTTACCCTGGGAAACTAGACACCCCACGGTCCCATCTGCAATTTAACCACAAATATAATGTAGATGTTGATTAGCGACTGTGGATTCTAATTGTAGGAATATTGAGGGTCAGTCAAAGATGGAAGAAAACACTATTCAAACGCCAACGTTTCGATATGTTTTATATCATCATCAGGGCTATGAATAAGCAGGGTTGGAGAGAAGGCATGTACACTGGATGGAGTCTTACATTGCAATCATGACGATGTTATTTTATGCAAATTAAATATATAAATATTTCAGACACTAATGATGGGAGTAATGCGTGAAACGTTTGTAATCACAATTGTTTGAAAAAGCAAATAATAAATTGGAGAATTGGTGCTGTGTATTGTATATTATATTTACATTTAAAATAAAGTCTATATTCAATACAATATAATTTCTTAATTTTCTTAACCGTTCTTGGCGTTTTTAACAATTTTCAAGGGAGTTTTGGCTCATGAAACTTAACAATATTGTAATATCGTTGCAAGTACAGAAAATGTTTTTTCATTTTGTTGCAACCGAGTTGCATACGTTGCTTACTTCTGATAGTTAATTATTGACTTTTCTTTATCTTATTTGATTTTCGTCATATGTCTGTTTAAATATTATAATAACTCATAATAATCATAATTTATTTCATACTTATAATATGTACTTATCAATTTCATAAACTGACAGGGGCTGATGTCTTGATATCTTATCGAAAGTTTCCACTTTCGTTATCTAACTCAGAATGTCCTTGTAAATTTCCAGTCCTGTTTAAAATATTATAATTAAAATTTACTGAATAAATATTAAATTTCTAACTTGAATATTTTTGCTCAACAGAATATAGACATGGAGACTCATGAAATAGATCAAACGAACGAGGAGGCAACAGGCTGTTTTATTTTTGTCCATGGAGTAGGTTCGTATATTAAGTTTTCCTTTTTTTGAAATTGTTGATATATATATATATTAAATAATTGTTTGAATCTTTTTGTTATTAAGATAGAAATGGAGAAAACCAAAAGGAGGAATTTATCAAATTGCTTGGACCCAAGTCAGCTTTCCCGCACATTAAAGTAATCTTTCCTTCCGCACCTGTCCGCCATTTTGAGCCTTTAGATAAAGTAAGTTGTGGAAAGTTTCATTTAATTATAAAACTCAATTTACAAAATCATTTTTTTCATTCAATGGATATTTTTTACTTCCTTAGCTTTCTGACAATTTCTGTCTCTCTGTGTGTGTCTGTGAACCCGATAACTCCCGATAGAAAGAATGTATCCACATTAAATGTTTTATGTGTATCCAGAACCTTGGAGGACGACAGCTATTGATTTTCAGCCCAATCGACCAAAAGGGGGGAGGCTTAACACAAAAACGCAAATAACTGCTGTTGTAATGAATGTATTGACATGAAATTCCATGTTCATTCAAATCCCAATAAGGACGACACCTATAACTTTTCAGCGGAATCAGTCGAAGGGAACGGAGGATCAGAGAGGGGCCCAACTCAAAAATCCTAATAACTGCCGATTTATTGTGTGTATTATCGACATGAAATTTATTATGAGAATTCCGAAGCCACTATGTAAGTCAAATATTAACTTTTAGCTTAGTCGGTCGATTGGCTTTGGAGGGAGAGCGAAAACGTAATTGATTAATACATAGTCGGTGATTCACCTACCACTTTTTTTTTTTTACTTCTTTTATATTGTGCATCACGAAATCCAAGCTGGTAGTTCGTGAACGTGCAACGATAGTGACGCGCAATGAAGATTGGAAATAGGTGCATGCGCGTAGGAGAGGGAGTGGAAGCAGCCGTTAGTATGGCGTTAGCTGCCGAGTGAACTATTTAGTCACGTTACGTGCAACGTCACGAAATAAAAATTGAATAAAGTCGGAATTACATTCTGTAAAATTTTCACTATGGTTTTTTTTACTTATGTCAGCTATCACAAAAGCTATTGTTTCAGTTGTAGAGAATTCTCCTATAAGCGCTACAACTGCTAATGAACGAAATGAAGTAATAATAACGAAAATATGTAAATATAATACATAAAACATAAATTGATAATATTAAATTAATTCTTCAGCACTTGCTTTGCGGTCTGTTTCTCAAATGAAATGGGTCATGTGATATACATAAAATACAAGAAAATATTGTATCTGTTATCTTATAATCCAGACCTCAAGACGGTCAAATTGCTATATAAATTAATTTCTTAGTTAAACCTTTCGGGACGCACGGCATACACATAGGGATTGAAAATGGGTTCAGTTAATCATTGGAGAGGATAAATGCGCGCCAGATATGGGGATACATTTGGGCGGGCCGTCTCATAGTACCACACGATCGATTATTACAAATGTACAAGAGTATGTTCGAATATTCAAGTTAAAAGGCGTCCGTGAATCACTGGATATGTGCTTCCCCAGCACGAATTAATTATGCTTTCGCTCTCTCCAGAGCCAATCGATTGATTAGGTTAAAACTAGAATATTTGAATTACATTGGGGCTTCTGAATTCTCATACTAAATTTTGTGTATATTCATTACTTCGGCAGTTATTAAGGTATTTGAGTAGAACCCCCCCTTCTCTGATCCCTCACATCCCTTCGGCAATTCCGCTGAAAATCAATAAGGGACGTCCTTATGGGCTTTTAATATACGAGTACATTTCAAATTTCATGTCGATACATTCATTACAATGACAGTTATTGGAGCTGTGTTAAGCCTCCTTCCTTGAGCGTGTTCACAGACAGATATTTTTTATCTGTTGAAAACAGCATTGAATTTGTGTCCGATTTCATAACTTCCCTTATACTTCGTATAGCTGAAGAGGAACTTGTTTCGGGCTATTCTAGATCAACAATGAATACATTAAATCACCAAAAATAAATGATTCAGTTCTTAACAGTATTTTATTTCCTGATTATGATTTTAATTCTTCAAATTACTAGCTATCATTGAAAATACTATAATCCGATGTTTTCTCCAACAGACGACGAACTCTTGGTTCAACGTGACCATGGTGAACAACTACCCAGTCTGTTCGCTACCAATGATAGACGAATCGGCAGAATTCATTGAAGGACTGGTACATCAGCAAACCTCAAGAGGGATCCCACTCAGTCGAATCGTTGTTGGTACCTATCACAATTATTTTGTAAAGATAATGATCTTTTTTAATTTGAAATGGTATTAACCAACGATATTGATAAAAATTAACTCCAAGAATATCAGTGAAGCTTATGTATCATTATATTAATCTGTACTGAAATAGTGCACTCACTTCATTCTGTCAAGAAGGTATTACCTTTTTTTTTTTCAAGTGTGCATAAACATGACACGTCCGTCATTGTAGAGGGAGCTCGGGATCAGTGTAGTTCTTAAATGTAGTTCAGTAATTCAATATTGGAGCTGTAACTGAAGTTCTTACGGTTTCGAAAATCTGGATAAGTGTAAACAGTCGGCATCCATTTTACTGCTCCTTGAACATATTTACTTGCGTGATTACTGACTTAACTAGCATTAATTCTATACTCAATAAATCTAATAACAATAACGGAAACAGGCCGAGGCCCTTAGATTTTTCATCTGATGGTTGAAAAAACTTTGAGCATGCCGTCCTTTGATATGATGTTAAGAGACGAGTGTGTCTGGTATTCGTTAAAAATTACCCTAATTAAACCTGGGTAGTCACAAATGTAAAGCTCTAACAGTAGGGACGCGCTCATGTCTACCAGATCAGCCAAAAGCCCTCTGGGAGTAAGCGATATGATCTCGTAGTCAAGCCCGGGCATGAGTCACAAAAAACATTTTTTGCATGTTAAACTACTTCAAGCGAAAAAAAATAGGCAATAAGTATCACATCCTAAGTGTATGCAATCTCAGGAGGTAAACCCTGCCTGACATCTTTTGTCGGGTTGGAAGATTAAGTAAGATACTTTATATCGATGTGTGTTCTTGAAATAGTATTATTTTTTCACATTTTCTATTATATTTTAGCTTAACATGAACAGTACCTATCTTTTATTTTACTTCAATTATTTCATCGTGTTTTATTTTAGCTTTCTTTCTGTTTTGATACTCCTAATAAATATTTCAATAATTATTATTATAATTGTCATCATTCCAAAGATTTAGTATCTATAATTGACTCCTAAGTCAGTTTTATTGTTTTAAAAACTTATATGAGAAATTGAAACTAGCAAAAAAAATTATTAGAAATATAAATTGTATTACTTAATATTGTTAGTAACGTGTTGAAAAAAATAAACAATAAAATATTAAATATGTAGTCGGTGAATGACCAGGCTTGTACTTCCTCAGCATCCTCTCTTTCGGCTGATTCCGCTGAAAATTAATATGTGGCAAACGTTTATTTTATTTTTTCCAATAAATTTTACTTATTTAGTTGGCAATGAAGATTAAGTAATTTAGTCGCATGGAGCCGAGAAAGCTGACAAAAAATTATTTTTTTGTTGACCGGTTATTTATTTTAGGGCGATCCTAGTCTTGAGTTATAAAAAAAACAATACAGGTACGGAAAAATTTAAAAAATATAAATTTAGTCGTTTGTTTATTGGTGCCCAACACTGATTTTTAGTCGCAAAAGTTCACAAGCGCATTACTTTAAATAATATTAATTTTATTCTAGGTGGTATCTCCCAGGGCGGGATGCTGGCCCTGCATTACGTCTACAGGTTCAACAGAAAGTTAGCAGGCTGTGTCGCTGCATCGTCTTGTCTTCCCAGCGACCATTGTGTTCATGATGTATGTGGTATATATTACGATATTAGCGAGTTATTGCAAACAGTGTAGTTTTAAGCCTGTTTAGTTAAGTTAGTAAGTTAGTTTAGTTAAGTTTAAACTGTTAGCGAACAAAGAAAAAGCGTTTGTTTTTAAAATATTGTCTATTTCACAAAATATATACAATATTTTCTAGTACTTTCGGTGTTGCTCCCATCCTCAGCCACGACTTAAAATTACTATAAAAAAAAAAAGGCCCATATATTGTATATATTTTGTGAAACAGGCAATATTTTTGAAATATCGTTTTTTTTCTTAATTTTTATTAAGTATTTCAGAATATCTCTACACAAAATGTTACGTATCTTTACAACATTATTGATAAACAAGATTGATAGAGTCCACAGTATCTTTTCACTGTTGACGGAATTTGAGGTTCATGTTAATAAAAAACTCAGTATTTGGAGATGGTAAGTGTTTGTCTTATGAGGATTTGAATTTGGGTATGAAATTTCATGTCGATACATTCATTACATCGGTAATTATTAGAGTTCTTGTGTTATGCGCCCTCCTTCCCTTTGGCTGATTTGACTGAAAATATGTGTATGGGATTCTGGATATATATATAAAATTTCGTGTCGATATACGCATTCTATTGGGAGTTATGTTTTTTTTTTTTTTTTTTTAATTATCGTTAATTGTTCTTCTCCAATTAAATTGTTTTGTTAAAAAAATTGAAAATGAGTTAATCATTATCTATCAGTAAATGGGATGATAAAGATGGATATAAAATTTATTATTATTATTATATTTATTAATTTATGAAATAATAAATTGCAATAAAGATAAAGGATAAGTAAATAAAAAGAAAAATAAATAAATAAAAATGTTCATAAAACGGTTAAGGATACGCACAAAGTAATATTTATGTACAATAATTAAAATATATACAAAATGTGATAAGAAAAAATAAAATGAAATTAAATAAATTCAGCTCAAATCCACAGTAACACCAACGAAATTGAAAAGCCACGGTGGCTCGGGTAATCGTCCATATCAACTCGTTCTGCCAGCCTCTGACCAGCAGTGGTGGCAGATCGAGAGGGACAGGACCTGAATGTGATTGAATACATGAGGGGAGAAACTGCCCGTTACCAGAACTCCCCAAATAATAGCAACTTTAACAGTTCTCTTGGTGAGCACCGCCTCAGTCCTTCGGAAGGGATTGTTGGGATGGGAATGGACTGACAGAAATTGGACAAAAATATTTTCATGAAATGGAAGTTAAGGGAAAGGGACTTGATGAGGTGAGATTAGAAACAGAAGGGTGCATCTGGATAGTGAACAAGTGTCAACAGCGATGGTCGCGCTCATCCGATGGCCGAATGACATTTGCGTACATTCCCGACGTCCAGGGACATCCCAGGTACTATCAAGTCACGGCGACTTCAACTCCAAACTCTTCTTCTTCAAGAGGAAGGATAGCCCGAACTGTTCGTGTGGCGGCATTGAGACTGCAGAACATGTGGTCCTCGATTGTCCGCTGTACGACAGGTCTAGGGTGGAGTTGATCCGCGCGACAGGATCATATCTGGGATTGACCCTGCCGAAGTTGATGACGGAGTCGAACTATTCGTTCGGCCGGTTTGTCACCTCCTGGCGGGAACAAAAAAAGGCCTTTTGACCCGGCGCCGGGGGCGATTGACGGGCCAGGCCCGAGTTCTACCCCCGGCGACCGCGATGTAGTAGCAGCCCCCACTCCACGATCTTGGCGCCATCTGGCTACCGCAACACAAGGGGGTCTGGGAGCGCCAGTCTGTCCCGTAGGGACTAGAGGCTGTCGCCCTCTGACACCCATAGCAACAACTCTTGTAAAATTATAAAATTGAAATAAAACCCAATATGTACTTCCTCATTCCCCGACGAATAAACGGGCCGGGTGATTTACCGGAGCAACCAATGAAAAAAAAAAAAGATAATAAAATAGGAATAATTGTACTTAGCAGGATTGGAAGGAGTGGATACGCTTGATGTTAGATGGCTTAACATGTAAATTAACAATCTTAGTTCAACCGATCCAAGTTCTTTAGTCATTGTATAGTTTCTATTTTCTTTTCCATGTCGTTCTTTCACAATTTCGTCGGTGTCTCTCCTGATTCAACCTTTTTATTTTATTTTTTTTTGTTTAATAATGAAATTCTTTCCGACAGGCTATCCGTTTTGCCTCGAAGACCTTACCACCTCTTCTGATGACCCACGGCGAGAAGGATGAAGTGATCAAGGAATCTTGGGCGAAGGGAGACTTTGAGAAGCTGAAGAAGCTCGGAGTCCAAGGAGATTACCATGTGTTCCCTGGGGCACCGCACGACTTCATAGCGGAGGAGCTAGAGCTCATCTACACCTGGGTGGCCGCTCTTATACCGGAGAAGTGACTTCAAAGGAAACAGCCACTACGTCCACTCTTCATCGTCTGCAATAAGAAGTTTATAGGTTCCAGAGCGGACCAATTGTTGTCAATATAAAGATTATTTATTTTTATGTATGTTAACATCCTATAAAGATGTATTAAAAGTATTATGGAATATTATATATTGCATTTTTTTAATTAACCTAATTTGTTGGGAAGAATGTCAGTTTGCAAATTATTTTACTTTAGATCAATTATTTTTCCGGCAATTCAATTAGAATTTGTTAATTATTCAGCGACGACAGAGCTCTAGTAAATAGTAGGTGATATGACGTAGTTAAAGCCTGGGCATAAGTCACAACTAACTAACCTATTATTCACTTTTTCTGCGATTTTACAGATTTTATTTCTGCTTTTATTGTTTCGTAAAATAACTATCTTACGAAATTGTTAATAAATAAGTGAGTCAATTTTTTTTATTTCGTGAGTAACAAACAAGTTAGGTAATTGTGACTCATGCCCGGGCTTTAGCTTCGAGTTCATATCGCCTACTACCAGAGCGCTCTATCGTCACTCTAGATGAGCCTGACTCTACAGTGGGAGTCCTAAATTTTGCCTACCCAGGTTTAGTTACCAAGAGAGTGTTCTTTTACGAGTATCTGACGTATAGGCTCGGGATCATCGGAAAACGTACCATTCGATGGACAGCTTGCACAAGTTTTAATTATCCCGCCGATAAAAAACCTATGGGCCGGGTTTCGAACCCGCGATCTTGAGCTATTTATATAAATAGAAAAAGTATGGTCTTTCCAGTAATTGCGGTTTCCATGCGAGCACTTGAAGTATATTCTCCATACAAAACAAAATAGATCGAGGAATTTACAACTTTCTTGAAAATATATATGTAATATCATTAATACATACAAGTATGCAAAGCCGGAGATTAATGTACATTTACTGGAAACACATGTTAACTTACGATATGCATTTATACCCTAAATTTATATTCACCTAGGGTAGGGGTCTTTAACGAGTACCTGGCATCGTACAGGCTCGAGACCATCGCTCATCCCATCCGAAGGACGACATGCTCAAGGTTTCGGTGGAAACAACAATGGAACATTAGTACTTGTTACTATAGTAACACTTAACAATTCATTTCACTTCTGTACACCTGCTAGATACAATTTTAATTAGTTGCTTATTCATTACCATAGTAACAGATAAACAATTCATATGGTGATTCATTACTTCCATGTAGGTTATTCCAAATATTAGTATGTGAATTTTTATTACTGTGGAATAGTTTAAGAATTCCCTTTTAGTATAAATATTTGTAGTTGTATGTTTTGTAAATACAGTAAATATGAGTGTAAAAAAAGGAGTAGGTTCTCGCAGAGAGTTGTCTGACGTGAATCACATTCTTCGTAAAGTCCAGGACCCTGTGGTCAATGAACTGTTACAAATCCATCGAAAATATGAATCCATTCGAGTTCAAAAATTGGAAGATTACTACCGACGAATAACCAGTCTTCATATGGACCTTCTCAAATACAAAAATGACCTGAGTAATGATTTTGTCCGACCAGATTTGACCAAATTCAGTCAAAAAGTGACCGAGTCTAAAGAGAGTGTTATTAAACTTCAGTTTGAATTGAACAATGATCTGAGGAAACTGTCTGAAGAGCAAGTCAATTTGGAAGATACCCTCAACGATATGACTATACTCAGTGCAGTTTGCTAGACAAAATTGACGATCAATCAGCCATTCAATATTATATGTTCAGTTCACGAAAAGTGTTTCCACAAACTCATTACTATTATTATGTTTTTATTTATTTTAAATTAAAATTCACTTATAAATATATTTTTTGCAATAGTTTTTGAACCCATAACAATAAATAAATAAATAATGGTACATTCCAGAATTTACATGCCACTTATTTTTTTACTTTTTAAAATGTAATTTTCCTACGTGAGATTTATACGAAATAATACTATGTCGAATCTCTTGTCGGTACTTTTAGTGAGGCAGTACAGGTTCTCTTGATAAGATTTGTATATGTGAAGACCCATTTCACAAAACCGACGGGAGACAACACTTCATTCTTGAGGATATAAAAGGAATTGAGGTATATGCAAAGGATGTAGTTTTCTCTTTCCATTAAAAAAAAATATATTAATACATTCTCTGTATAAGAGTCCATGTACCTTTTTCTTAGCTTTTTTAACGTTTTGTACACATAAATAAAATAAACTTATTTTTTGAAATTTGTCTATTCCACAAAAAAAAAGTGTATACAAAAAATACTAATTTTGGCATTACACCATCGTCAGGTTTAGTTATAAATATACTAAAAAAAGTACGAGTATAATACTTCTAATTAAAACTTAAATTTTAGTATATTTATGACTAATCCTCACGATAGTATAATGCCGAAACCAGTAGTTTTCAATATTTAAAAATAAAATGTTTTTTTTTCAGTTATTTTACAAGATTTTACAATATGTTCGCGTTTCTCAACTTTGAGGTTTTGTATATTATATATATTTGTACAAAGTTACTAACCTGCAAAACGAACTAAGAGGCTCTTCAATTTTTTATCTGGGAGGTGAAAAACCTTGAGCAGGCTGTTCATCGGATGGGACATTAAACGATGGTCCTGAGCTTGTGTAATGTCAGATACTCTCGTTAAAGACCCCTTATCCTAGGTGAATAAACCCATGTTGGCAAAATTTAGGACTCCCACAGTAGAGTCGGGCTAATGTCCACAAGAGCGGCGAATTAACGCTCTGGTAGTAGGCGATATGACCTCGTAGTTAAAGCCCGGTCATGAGTCACAATAGCCAATTATTGATCTTTAAAGTGTAATCAAGCATTTCCGACGTTTAATGTTGCTTGTTTTGAGAAAAAGGCATATCAAAGTATGTTGAATATAAAAAAGAAGTGAAAATAACGTTGAAACGGTAAAAAAAATGAATAGCGGTTAATTTCTGGAGAAGTATCAAAATAGGTCAGCTCTTAAAAAAATATAAGAACAAAGGAAAAAAGTGCATATTAACCTAAGCTTAATGTTACGTAAGTCTCGTGATGTGTGTATATTCTAAAGATACAATGCTTTTCTTTCGGATAAAATTTATCCGATAAAATTTATTTTAATGTTAATTTAACATTTAATGTTAAAATCAATACTCAATGGACATGAGTACCAGACGAGAAAAAAAAGTTGATCAATAGAATTCAGATAACATCTATAAGAAATTTGATTCTTTCGAATATACATTATTAAACTTATGAAAAATAGTGTTTTATGTTCACTGCACTGTTTTCCTTATATTATTATTTTCAAAATAATTTGAAAGATCAGATCGACATTATTTATTTATTCTTTTGGGATGAAAAACTATTTGTATTAATATATATTTATTTATTTCCTGTACTACCATCTTACATTGAAAGGGCAGGCTCTCAATAGGTTGCAGCCTTTTCCTACCTTTAAAATTGACTGCTGCACCGACAGGTTCCTTAATTTACCTTCAATTTGTTCAATTGAACCGAAATATCCAGGAACTTACACAATACTGCGGGAGGGTATTTCATTAGTTTGGTCAAAACCTTATTACGGGGCATGACTCCATAGGAGTTCAAAATGGCTTCCAAATGTATGTTTATTTTGCCATTGAAAATTCTAACCTCCAAGAACACCTGATACCCTATCAATTCTGGTACAAGAAGTGGAGAGAGAACGTGAACAAGAAGTCAGTTCACATCGTTTTTACTCTCATACACACCTCGTTACATCTCTTTGAAGTCCGTTATCTAGGCCTCATACTTGAAAAACGACTAACTTGGAAGCTTCACATGAGACCGAAAAGACAAGAAATAAACGGACGTATAAAGTTACTAAGACTGTTAGACAAAAGATCCAAATTAACTTTGAAAACATAAATGGACTTACGGACTTGAACTCTGCGGTTCTGCCAAGGTTCCACAGTTCCACAACGACGGCTTAAGCATCAATGGCCTAGAGATCTCCTTAGTAGCAACAGTGACAGTGATTAGTTACAAATGAGAGTAACTCAGTGACTAGGGAGTGTCACCACTGGGTGATTTCTTCCCTCATGATATTTTGACAATACCATATATTACACTTTAATTACATTTGTTTGTTATTTATACAGTTGTAAATAAATATCTATTTGTAAATGAAAAAAAAAAAAAAAAGATAAAAGAAAATTTTAACATGGGACGGACATACGATATATGCCAGTAGTACTAACTAGCGAATTTTTCTGGCATTTGAAGCACTACTGGCATAATATATATATTATAAGTCCCATGTTAGAATTTTTTTTTCTTATATATGTATATGCTACCCAATATCCGAAATTATTATGATAGTGAACTGATGGTTCAAAAAATGGGTTTTGGGTTTCACTAGTTAGGTTTCTTTATGGCCTCTCGTCTAAACTTCAGGCAGAGAAGTTGCTAAACTGAAGAACTAACGAATTTTCCTGGCATTGTATATACTCGTACGTCCCATGTTGAATTTTTATTTTCATTTACAAATATGTATACTTACGTATATATAAACATATAGAGGTTAATTTGGTATCACAATTTAATTTTATAGTAATTTTTCATAAATAAAATTTCCCCAATACTGAAATAAAATTCGTCGTTTTCAGGGTTTTCATATTATTAAATAACTTACAACAACAAAATTAGAAAGGTATACCTAAATAAGTAAATAACTATTTATTAATATTATTTACTATACAACTAATCGAGGATACATAGTTGAACAAATAGATAAATACTTGAGCATTAGAATAAAATATATAAATAATAAATAACTAAATAACAATAAAGAATATTAACAAATACATAACAAAATATACAATTCTTGATTTGATATAATTTAAAATCTACAAGTAACTAACGATTTCACCAGTCAAATAATAAATAACTAGAACAAGACCTAATAAAAACAAAAATGGAATGTACAAATGTAATGAACAGTTGTTCTTTTAACATGAAAAATTATACTTTTTTTTCAGGGAATAATTCCTCAAGCACCACATCAAAGAGAGTGTAGAAAAGCTGAAAAATTAATAAATAACAATATTAAAAATATTAACGGAATTAAGAATCATCAAGTATTTTATTATTTTTAATTTGACTCATAGCCCGGGCTTTAACTATGAGGTCATATCGCCTACTACCAGAGCGCTCTTTCGTCGCTCTGGTAGACATGAGCCCGACTCTACTGTGGGAGTTCTAAATTTTCCCTATCTAGGTTTAAATACCTAGGTTAGGGATCTTTAGAGAATATCTGACATCGTACAGGCTCGGGACCATCTCTTAACGTCCCATCCGAAGGACGGCGTCATCAACTATTACTTTCCCAGCTGTACGATATATAGGGGAAGTTATATAATCGGGTAGAAATTTGATGAATTTAAGGATTAACAATATAAAATGTATGCCCATACATGACGTAGAGAGTTCTTGGACACAAATTAAATATATAATCTATTATTGTCCAAAAAAAGTGGGATTCAAAACCGTAAAGAGAAATGTAACTACTGGATTTCTATAAGGATAATGTAGGTTCTGCCCTTAATTAATATTATTATTAGAAATATAATGTATTTATAATAATATTAATAAATAGAAATAGAAAGTATATATAATAATATCAATTAATTAGAATTAGAGAATTAAAAGAGAAATAATACAAAACATTATACCTGCTTATTGAGGATAGGATTTTGAAGAGACGCAAAAATTGTTTCATAAAACGGCCGAGAAAATCCTCTTAATGTTTTGATTTTGGTTTGAACAGACAATGACACTTCTTCAGGGTTGGTTCTTGTCTGCTTTTCGTACACGACCCCTGTTTGGAACACAAATAGTAAAGTTACTTCGTTGTATCCTTGCTACTTCCTCTGCTATAAAAAGTATAGGGGAAGTTAGGTAATCGGTCAGAAATTCAAAGTTGTGTTTTCAACGGAATTTCATGTTTTTTCGGCCTCCTGATTAAAAAAAAAAGAAAACAAAATCTGTTTAAAACAATAGAATGAATGTATTGACACGAAATTTTATATGTATATCCAGAACCCCCTAAGGATGACACATATTCAGCCAAATCGGCCAAAGGGAAGGGGGAGATCAGGGGGAAGGCTTAACACAAACAAACTAATCACTGCCATTGTAATGAATGTATTGACGCGAAATTTCAAATGTAAATTCAAAACCCTATAGGGACACCTATTATTTTTCAGCGGAATCAGATTTTTTTTAAATTTATATAATGGCGACTTGAGAAGGGGAAATCCGTGTACAAAAGTAGGTCTCTAATGTATAAGTTATTTTGTAAGATTTAAATAAAAAATTGTAAGATTTTATTTCAATAACTAAGTTATTTTTAAAGTCAAGGAAATAATGACGAATTATCTATTTCTATATCTAACAAATATCAATTCAATTTAAATCTTTTACGGATAGCTAAAAAAAATATATGTCTTTCAAAACGACATTTCAGGACGGTTTTTGGCATGTATCTCGAAAACCAGAAGACCTGCAAAAAAGTTTATTTCATATAAAATGTGTCTTTTATTTTTTCTACAACTTTTACTTGAATAATTATTCATTAAGTCATAAATATAGGCAGTATCTTGTAAAGTGTACTTAGGTCCTGGAGTAAAGTGGACTCAATTTTCGTATGATTTTGGCCAAAATATAATCAGATCTAAGTTATTACATGTGGCTTTTTGATTCCAAATTTATAGCTACAATCGTTTTTGAGTTGTAATGTGCTCACAACTTTCCATCACATACACACACGCACAGAAATTACGCGAAAATGGTCAAAACGCATTCTGAAGAGCTTGAAATGTAAAAATTCGTTGAAAACTCGACCTTGGATTTTCTCACGACTATAATACTTCCTTGAACTATAGGTATAAGAAAGTAAAAATTAATAATATAATCTTAGATGATAATAAAATGGACGTACATTGTAATAAATTGATGAGGTAAGCCACTCTCTTTGGGATGAGAATGGCCCGGAGCTTGGCATCGATATAATAGTTGCAATATGTGTCGATGGGTTTCTTCAGCAGACTGTGCATCGATAGAGCAATCCTCATCAGAAACCTGGGCAGCCTCAAAAGTCTTGCTCCTACAACAGACAATGGAAATAAGTAAAGAACGATAACTTCCATACCTTATTTTAGCCCATAATAAGAATGAGATCTCCAATATTTTCTATTATTTATAATAAGCGCTTTGAAACTTAGAGTATTCATTGTTAATGAATAATGTATTTCTACTGGGTGCCTGGTCTATAATGATCTGATTGAGGGACTCGATAACAAACTCCAGCGTATTCTGAACTCACGTCAGATTTGTTTTCGATGTCCCTAGAGCTTATACTTGCCCTGGTATTACATTTACACACTTTATTGAAATTATATATGTAATATCATTAATACATACAAGTATCTGGAGTAGGAGACTTTAAGGAGTACCTGACATCGTACAGGCTCGGAACCATCGCTTAACGTTTCATCCGAAAGACAGCGAGCTCAAGATATTTTAATCAACATGAGAATGTTATTATTGTAAATGTAATTGTCACTGACTCAATTGTTTAGGGGTTATCTCTTTAAACGATAAAAATTATTATTAATAAGTAAAAACAACGCGTGTCTTGGTGGCTTCTTAAGTGAATGTATCAGAAGTGAAAATATCACAAAGCGGGGAAGATAAAGATAGTTGGGTAACATAGAAAGGATGGAGAAGACCAGGAATGACGATGGGCGAGAAGAGAAGGATAAAACGGAATGGTTGCAGTTCATCGAGAAGGCCAAGTAACGTAGCGCCGAAGGAAGAAGAGGATGAATAAAATTAGCAAAAACAATTAATCTTACCCAAATATATTATAAGATCGGCAGGTCCAGAAAGTGACACGACGTGGAGAGGATGAGGTCCAGGTCGGACTTGAGAGGTGGAGGGAGGGAACTTGGAGAGAGGGAGGCTCAAGAGGTCCCCGAACACAGAGGAGGTGAGACTGCGTCTGGTTCTCACAGGCACCTCACACGAGTACTCCTTCCATTCCAATCTGTGTACAGACAACAAATCACCGATTAGATCCGGCCTTTAAACAAAACATTAACACTAAAGAAACAAAATAAAAAGAAAGTATTGCGATAAAACTTTACATTATTTTTTAGACAGGTTCAAAAACATTTGCCGATTCAGGGTGTCCAGGCGCGTTCCGTTTTGAAATTCCTTTGTTTTTCCAAGTTTTCCTGTCCTAATTCTGCATTTTTCTAGACAACTTTCGACTTTAATTTTCTGGATTTTTTTCTTATTCCAAAATATATTGCGAAACCCAGGTTTTGTCAATATGTTGCTATATGTTTATATAGATGCGGATACGGAACCTCACCATACGAGGCGGTTGCATGGAAAAATCTCAATCTGGATGAGTGGATATCCGTGAAATGTGCTACTAATTTCATTATGTTCGAACAATGAACATAGCCTTAATTTGATATTATTATAATTAATTTAATTTCATATATCTTTAATTAAAGTCTAGAGCAAGGACTCTGTTTTTTTTTTCAAAGAAAAACATATCTAACTAGTCTAGTTTACAATCCGTCCCTTGTCCCGTCCCTACGGAGTTTTTCCGTCATTTCCTCCTCTACAGACTTCACTAAGTCTTAAAAATATTAAAATTACAATTTCAAATTGAAATCTTACTAATAAAAGAAAAATTGAAATAGCATCAGTGGTGATTAAAATACAAATATACCTATATGTATTTATGAAATAAATAGAAAATTACAATAATAAATATATGAATATAAATACACAGTTTTGAGAAAGTACGTACATATACAGAGAGACTGGAGGATTGGCGATAAAAGAAGTGAATATTTGAGACAGATCTGATCGTTCATACAATTTGTCACAAAAAATATATATTGTATGCCTGTATTTATATCAAAATGATTGTTTTGATATGTGTTCTTTTACCCTGTTTATATGTCTTCCAGTTTGACTAACATTTATGTTAGTTTATAAACTAAATTGCAAGAATTGCATTCCAGCTGTTTTTTTATTTTATTTTAATTTTATTTTTATTTTTGTCATTATTTCTTTTTTTTTCTATGTACGAGTATAAGTAAATGTAATCTTTGATCTGTAATATGGCCACCTGTAATTGAGCGAATAGCCTGTTAGTGGGGAAAATTTGTAATAAATAAATAAAAAATCAATTGCCGCAACTTGCGCTTAAAAATTATCTCAATTTTCAGCGCATCACCATGAAGCTATTCCAGAATTGAGCAAAAATTGATCTTAAAGCCCTTCGTCCAAATCGTGATATTAATTCTTGGAGTTGGTATTATGGTGATGTGATGTCAAAAAATGTATCAGAGATAAAATACACAGCAATCATAATGAGCATATTATGTTAATAATAAACATAGCGATTAAGTTCAATGAAACACAACATAATATAATAATATAAAAAACAAGATTTCCAAAAATATTTATGGTTATATAAGAAAACAAATATATTAAACAAAGAGTTTTTGACACTAATCTTCCAAGTCAGGTTATTTGAGGATGAAATGGTATTTTTGAAGTGTCTATGTTTCATACCCAAAAAATAGCAGTAAAAAAATCCATTTTATTTCGAAATATTTTTTGTTGAAGTGTCCACTTCATGTTCGGAAAGAAATCGAGCTATGATTTTAAATAGCGAGTGAGCTAGAGTGGTTACTGTGGAGAAGACCGGTGTTGCGGGTTCCAATCTCACTGGACATACCCGACCCGCCTGGCCTAGTCATTTCCCCGTCCATCCTTACTTGGTCTTAGGTTTAACATCGGTGGATGCGATAAAGGCTCCAATGAATGGCTCGATGTTCTGGCCCCGCTCTTTCCTGAGCGACAACGGGGCCCGGATCCTGAGGAGGCGGCCGATGGCTGTATCTGGGAGGGTGAACTCGGGGGCGGACAGGAACCAGTGGAGCAACTCCGAGCCTCGCAGGGATGGGTTGGACAGGAGTTTCTGCACGTAGGCCTCGTACACCTGAAAATCATAGGATTATATTGAGTGATTCTGTTAGCATGATGTAGGGAGAGGTCTTCAACCTCTGGGCCTTGAAGGGTCTTCAAGGAAAGAGAAAGGAACTCTTTTGATATTGTCTCCTTGTAAATTATTTGTTTTAATTGGAGTCATTATTTGTGAGATGACAACTCCTTCATGCTAAAAACTAAATTTTAGTTCAAATGAAACTAATGATGGCGTAAACTCGAATATTTTGTGTTGAATAAACACAAAGGGGATGAGATAGCAGTACGACTCACGCTGATCGAGTTTTCAATGCCCCCTCTGAAGAGACCTCTAAAACGAATTAATTGCAACAAACCAAAAGCGGTATAATTTAAACATAATATAAAATTCTTAGGGCTCCATATTGATACGAAATTAACATGGGCGGAACGGAACATACGGCTGTTGTCGGTAAGGAACTGAGTTCCGTTTGCTTTTTACTTCGTAATCTTAGAAAAATCGTGCCAAAAGAAACATTAATTTTATTATATTACGCATATTTCCATTCTATAATCAATTACGGTTTAATATATTGGAGAGAGCATATATATTAAAATTTTTAGACTAAAAAGAAAGCACTAAGAATAATAAATAATATTACTCATAGAGATAATATATAATATTACTCAAAGAATAATAAATAATATTACTCCTGAGCCCTTCTTCCTTTGCAAGGAGGTATCTCCATTGTTGAATTTTCCAAACCAGCGACGCGCTGTGCGCTGGTCAAGGACGCCTTCCCCCTCAGTTTCAACAATTTCACGAGCTGCTGAAGCAGCTGTAATTTTGTTTTTCCAATAATGTTTTAAAATAACGAGAACTTCATAAGAAACCGTCATATTTATTTTTGAACAGAAATAATTGAACTAAGGCTTTATTGGGCCAGTGGAATGTTCACAAACAAGGTTAGATAGTGCTCTACAAGAGCGTAATAATTATTGGTAAAGATTAAATAGGATTAACGTATTTACGCTCCTGGGAAATTCGTTATTATTATTATCACAGACACATATACGAGTATAGACATACTTTCTTTTTTCATTTTGGGAATCAGGAGGTCGAAAAACATGAAATAATATACATTCTTATGACGTACCCCCATTGCCATGTTATGGTTCAACAGAAATAAATTTATTATTATTAACATGTATACTTTGTGGTGGCCAGCTCACAAAATTAAAAAAAAAAAAATCTTTAAAGAAGCATTTTCAGGTCAAAAGTTTATATTAACATTTTTTCCTTGGGCCAACAAATAGAGAATAAAAATTAATAGAGACAAATCTCTGCAAACCACATTCACCCTCAGACACAACACTTGTCCACCAGTTTACATTAACAACCAGCCCATTCATGCATCCGACACTGTCCGATATCTAGGACTTCATTTAGACAGACGTTTAACTTGGACAACTCATATCAGACTGAAACGCACAGACCTCAAAAGACAATTTGGACGATTGAAATCAATCATCGGACGACGATCGACATTATCCCTTGAAAACAAACTTCACATATACAACACTATACTAAAACCCATCTGGACTTACGGCATCGAGACATGGGGATCAGCCAAAAAATCAAACATACAACGTCTTCAGTCAATACAATCCATTATACTACGCCACATTGCCAATGCCCCATTTTACGTTTCCAACCTCACATTACATAATGACCTCAACATCCCATTTGTACCTTCTGTTATCAGAACACGATATCAAACGTTTTACGACAAACTCCATCATCATGCCAATCCACTTATACAAGAATTATCTACAAACACTCGCCACACAAATCCACCATGACGCCTCAAACGGATATGGCAGAGGGACCTGCTCCAGGACTAGCCTGGACTCCTCTTCGGTCACGTACCTCAGCAGTACGTACAGCCACGCACCTGACACTGCACTATTTATCGCAATTGCTAATGGCAAATGTTATGCCGTTGTAAATATATAAATAAAATAACATTTTTTCTTATTTCCGATCCACCAAACTCCTATTCAATTGGACTAAACCATCGTGTATAAGATGACTTACGGCAGGTTCTGTTGGAGGACTAGGAGCTAGAAGACCACAGGGCGGCAACTGACTTTCAGGGAAGTCTCCATGAAACTCTGTCAGTTTGGATTCCAAAGAATAGAAGTCCGCCAGCCGTCTCTCCACATACCACTCGTTAATTGGCAGACCTTAACATATTTACAAACTTGTTTAAAAAAAAAATATATATATATATATATATATATTTTGTCATTTTTCAGAGCCTAAGACATGCGGTCACACTTGAGGTCATTATGAAGGGAAAGTTGGAAACATAGTCTGGAGCATCAACGATGGTTCTTAGGACTTTGGATTGAAATGACTGGATGCGCTTCATGTTGGATGGGTTAACACAGCCCCATAGTACTAGTCCATATAGGTCTTATAAGATAGCTTCTCGACGGATAATTTGGATTGTCTCTTTAGCAATCGGTAAAGTAGTCCAAATCGTCTGTTAACTTCTTATTGTTCCAGTCTTGTATGAGGGTTCCAGGTCATCTTTGATCGAGGTAGAACCCAAGATAGCGGAATTGCTTTGAATATTAAAAAATACTTTTAGGAATTCCAATAAGCTTATCCTCTTGCTACAACGTTACCGTTGACTTATGATTTTTATCCAAAACGAATTAGATGGATTTTCAACATAACTATAGACATCATTTGGGTATTTATAGTACAACCATTCTCTATTTGCACATTGTGATTGTGAAGGTGTTAAGACAATATTGAATATTTCCATTACAGACTTTTCACTGTTAATATCTCAATGGATTACCTGCCTGATGTAGGTTTAGATGCTACAAACTCACACCTACTGTCTACAACACGTATAGACAGATGTACAAGAGGTACATGCTGGAGGTGTAACATATAGTATAGGATAATACCGCAGTAAACGAGAAAACAGACACACAACCCCTAAACAATCGTTATTGTAACATAATCAACAAGAAAAGAAGTGGTGTTTATCAACGAAATTTGTACTATGATGTATTATTATTAATTATTTATATAAAATTAAATTTAAAAAAAAATAATTACTGGTTTGTCGTGTTTTCTTTCCATTTATTCATTTTGAGATATATATATATATTTTTTTTTCGTACAATGTAATGTTACTTGAATTGGTTACATTCCACGCAACACCCCCTTCACCATACCGGTAAATTCAGGTAGCCCTCGACCGTTATGTACACGGTAGCATAACTCTATACTGAACACAAAATGTCAACACCTTCACCACACACATCCACTCAAGTCATAATAAGGTAATTTTTAATCATTATATATATATATATATATAGTTATGTATAGGTTATATTATTATTACTTTATTATTAATTTTTTTATTAGTTTTTATTATGTTTTTGTTTAATCTCTTTTTAAGATTATTATGAAGTTGGTCTAGTTATCTGATTGACCATAATGGAAAAAAAACTAATTTGTTTGTTATATTTTGTAGGCACTGAAGAAGGAAGTAAATAGTTTCCGAAAAGTTGTTTACACGACAGAACTTCGAATTAATTCTATATAGACAGATGAACATGTAGAGCATACCTTGTGTAGAGGAGATCCTCTGAATAGCTATCACATAGACAGGCCCCAGTTTTCCAGATGTTGGATCCATCTTGTAGAAGACATCTTTGATCTTCACCTTCCAGCAGCTTAGATCTCGTTCTTCCTCCTCGTCCTCCATCAGAGTAAGGTCTTCTGCCTGTATAAACCACAATGAAAAAGTCAACTGAAAATGTGTGACAACTGCTTGAAATTGAAAAAAAGTTGAATCATCGACTAGAATTAATCAATCAAGTTTTCGCTCTCCCTCCGAAGCCAATCGACCGTTTGGGCTAAAGCTAAACATTTGACTTACATAGTGGCTTCTGAATCCTCATATTAAATTTTGTGTCGATAGATTCATTACATCGGCAGTTATTATAGTTGTCGTCCTTATAGGGCTTTGAATTCATACATGCACCTTCAATGTATTCCATATGCAATACATACATTACAACAGGAGTTATTAGATTTTTGGTGATAAGCCTCCCCCCTTTCCTTTTGTCTATTTGGCTGAAAATCAATAAGTGTCGTCCTTAGAGGGTTCTGGATACACATATAAAAATTTCGGATCGATACATTCTTCTTCGTATTCACAGACACACACACACAGACAAAATTTTTTTTTTTTATTCTTGGAATCAGGAGACCGGATAAAAAGAAATTTCGTAGAAAACTGCGCATAGAATTTTTGACCGATTACATAACTTACCCTATACTTCGTATATCTTGGGAAGTAACAATATAAAAACTATATAGATTGCTCTTTAAGCAAACCCGATGTAAGGGTTGTCAAATTCTAAAGTCACTAGACCTAAAGTCAAATATTTATTTTAAAACTAGCAGGTTATCCGGGCGTTGCCCGCTTAGTAACGTTGTAGCTGTTATAGCGCTCAAGACAAGATAGCGGCAGTAAATGTGACAAATCTGCTTGTATATGTATAGTTAGTTATTATGATTCATGCCCGGGCTTTAACTACGAGGTCATATCGCTCTTCGCCACTCTGCTGGACATGAGTCCGACTCTACTATGGGATTCCAAAGTTTTGCCGACCCTACATTTTTATTCATCTAAGGTCTTTTGTCCTACATTTTTATTCATCTAAGGTCTTTGGTCCTACATTTTTATTCATCTAAGGGGTCTTTCTTTTTAACTAGTACCTGACATCGTACAGGCTCGGGAGCACCGCTTAGCGTCCCATCGAAAGGACAGCGTGTTTCAGTTGCCCCCCAGACAAAATAAACTAAGGGCCTCAGCCGGGTTACGAACCCACGAACTTGAGCTCAGTAAGAAAGCACGCATACCATTGAGCTACCGGCGCCCCTGTATATTTATATATGTATACATATATATTTTTTAATCAAAAGCACTTTTAAAAACAAATCACTCCGATCAGTGTACCATGTCTTCGGTATTTATAAATATTAATATTACAATAACCATAACTTCCTCAATACTTTGTGTACTGGGGAAGTAAAATAAAGTGTGATCAAGTCAGTGGTCCCGATATATACGGGGAGGGGGGTCTTATATTATATATATATATATATATATCATGTTTTTTCCATTGAATTTATCTTACATATTCAGGATCGCTCTCGATCTGAAGTGAATCAGTGTCAAGAAGAGTGCCATCCAGGACTGTCTGATGTTTGAGGGCTCCCTTGATCTTATGCAGCTTACTGCTGAGTCGGGACCCCCGTCTCTCCAAACTCCTGCTGAGGAAACACAAAAAAATAAATAAAAATGTATCACTTTGTGCATATATGATGTACTTTGTGCCCCTTTCGTAGTAGACGAACTAGGCACCTTGTAGAGAATTTAATTCAAGCACAAAAATTCCTATAAAATAAGTCCGTAAAAGCATCCTTAAAAAAACTAGTCAGAGACTTTTTTTTTTTCAATTCATCAAATTAAACAGTTTTAAATTTCCGAAAGAATGAGCACTTTGAACATATTGTAGAGAATGGCTAGGAGCTGTACAACATTTTTCAAAATGTGAGTCGACATAAACATAATTTGAAAGGTTTTAAGAAAACAAACAAGTTTTTTAAATAAATAAATAAATAAATAAAATAAACTTCTTTTTGAAATATTGCCTGTTCTACAAAAATTGTATACGCACTCTTGCAGTCTAGTCTGTTTGCTGAGTGCGAACCATTCTTATACATCAGGTAAGAAAGAGGGTTGACATTTCAGATAAGAATTTGCTTGGTCTGAAATATTTTTTCCTTGTCAAAGACAGATGTAAGACTAAAATCAAACTAATTTATACATGTTAAGCATGAAATGATGTATGTACATTTAACAAATTGATAACGTAACGTAAAATTGGAGGCTTTTTATATCTTTAAAATAATTAAATGAATAACAATAAAGACATAAATTAAAATTGTTTCGAAAAAAATAAATAAAAAATTAAAATTACTAAATAGTGAGTGATAACATTTTTGTGGAATAGACAATATCTCAAAAATACGTTTTTTATTATAAATTTCCACAATCTGTCCGCATTTATCTATTGTATATATATATACAACTGTTATTAATTACATTTTTTCAATGTCCTACCCTTTCGAAATTGCGGCGTTATGAAAGAAAATGTCTCAAAATCTTTACTATCTCACCGAATGGACAAATAAAACAATGAATCTCATGACCACTTTTAGCAGAGAGAGGCAAGGAGCGTCTAAACGTGGTTTCAAGAATATATTGGCTATCATTTTTTTGAGAATTATTTGGCGGACCATTATTTATAGGAACTTTCTTATCCATTATTAAATTTATTATATGGTCCCAAAGTTCCGAGCGGAGCCACTCTGAACAAAAATCCATATCAAATCAACCATTGTTTGAACCTTTACCGCTCAGATTTTCATGATTTTCTGAGCATAAATTGAACTCTTTGGGAATACAAAAAGTTATTTTTGTAATTTTTTGAACAATTGTTTCCGCTTAATATGATACGTCCATCGTTACGAAAAAAGTTGCCAGCTCTTTGAGAGAGATTTCCATATTTAGTAGCTCATATTTCTAAAACAATTGGTCAAAAAAAATTGAACATTTTTACTTTTTGTGTTTTTAATAGGTAAAACTTATAAAAGCAACAACAGATCAAAGAGATCAAGGTTCGGACATTGATCTGAAGAAGAAGAAGGATGTTATGTTAGGCGCTCAACTACTCAGGTTATAAGCGCCAGAGAACTTGGTGGGAAAGTTCCGCAGAAGATTCATACTATGAAGGAACCAGATTAACGTGTACAGTGTTACAAATCATTGATCTGGTTGATTTGACTTGGAATGATATATCACAAATATTTATAATGAGAAGATAAATTTACCTATTTTTCGCTGGAGAACCGGGCAGAGATGGTGAGCTGCGTGAAATGAAAATGGCTTATAATTCATAATTTATAGAAATTAGAAATATATACATGAATAAGAATAAAAATTAAACTAGTATACTTACTATCTGTGTTAACCGGCGTTACCTGTGAAATTCGCTAATTTTTTTGCCATTTCGACGTTTTAATCAAAATTATATCAGATAATCTAATTGAAAACGTCTCGAAATAGTATGAGACAATATGACATTCCCCAGAAACAGTGAGAATACAACTGACACATATTTTTTGATGAAAATTATGTTTTTCAGAATCGTGTTGTCAATACCATCAAAATGTTTCACAAAATATTTTTCTCGTTGCATAGTCTACAGGCTAGGTTAGATCATTCTTCGAAATTTCGTGAATATACATTCAGTCGTTTTCGAGAAAACAAAAGGGAAAACTATTAACTAACCTCGATCCTGAAATATTGTAACTGCACGGCGTTCTAGGTCCGCATAACCATGTGTAAAACTACAAAACAAAAAAAAAAAAACATTAAAATGTCACTTTTACTGTTGAACTGAGACATGATATAAGTGAAAAATGTTGCACCAATATTCACAAGGCATATAAAGAGAAAACACATCAGGTCATCCAATAAGTAATGCCGGGTTTTCGAAATTATTAACTTGCCAGCATATAGGGAAGTTATTGTAATGGGTCCGAAAATAGAAATCAACATTTTCAACATATTTTTATGTTTCAAGATCACTACAGTATTTTAAAACTATTTTTGAAAAGAAGTGAGTGTGTGTACGTACGTGCGTGGTCAATTTTTCCTGTACGATATATTGCGAATGAAAAATGATATCGACTCCGCTTTGGTGCCAATCGAAGCGTATCAACGTAAATATGATCTGAAAGAAATTTTATCAAATTTGTTCCACCCGTTTTTTTTGTTTAAGCGCAAAGACTGCAAAAAAAGTGGATTTTATGATTTCATGAAAAATATTTATCCGATCTAATTTGTTCTGGTGGCAATCGATACACATGTACCATCCTTTTGAACCAGATTGACAAATAGGCTATATGGCGTCTGAAAATTTTGAACAGGAGGGGGTGTTGTGGGGGGCCATATGCATAAATATACTGCTAGCTCATTAACGGATGCTCGAATCGTGATGAAATTTCCCATGTAATATTTTTAAAAGCCAATTTAAATATAGACTATCTGGCGTCACAAAATTCTTAAGGGGAGGGGGGGTTGTGAGGAGAGCTAAACATAAAAACAGGTCTTGCTCATCAACTGACCATCGGATTTGAGTGACATTTAACATGTAGTATTCTTAAAAGCCAAATTGAAAAATAGGGTGTGTGACGTCTCAAAATTCTTAAAGGAGGGCTAAGCATAAAAATTGTTCTAGCCCATTAACGAATGGTCGGATCGTGATGAAATTTCACATCTATGATTGTTATTATTATTTTGATATTGATATCATGCTGGGAAGTTTGCAGTGTAGACATCAAGGGCCGCACTTAGTTACAAATGCCACTTTTGTAGAGTCCTAACATACGGCCCAGAAATATCCTCTGATTTAGGGTGCAGAGAGGCGAAACACACACATCCGAGAACCTACTAGTTTTTATTTACATTATTGGGTCAATATTATTATTTACGTTATTAGGTCAATGCCTCTCTAGATAATGATTTGTGTATAAACAGTGTTTGAGAGTGCTTAACAGCTTACTATTTTATCCTGCTATGGTGATGAAAAGAAACGTCTTAACTCCGGAGGCTAGAAGAGGCCTCTATCCGCGGAAGGTGTTATTGTTCGTCACACAATTACGAAAGAGGATAAATGCGAACAACTGGACCGTTTGAAGCAGCTAGTCGTGGAATAACTAATGTCTTCCTGGTCAGTAGGCATGGAGTTTCATTCCGCCAAAACGAGGCCCCTACAAGATCTACACTACTAGCATTGAGAAAGTACAAGTGAACCATCTCTAATTGGCCAGCGGATGGATTCATCGGAAGAAGTAAAAAGGGCAATCGTTTTATTTTTCGGATTAAAATACTTTAAAAGAAACGCTGAACATTTAGAAGTAAAATAGAAAAATTTAGAAAATGTGAGAAAATACATCAATGATTAGAAATTAAGTTTTTTATTAATTTTTATCCCACAATACAAAAATCTAAATTACTTATGGGATGACCTGATAAAAACAAAACTACTAAAAGTATTAAGAAATATAAAATAATATTAAATAAAGAGTACTTCATCGCTGGTGTGGAAGAGAGGACAGTAGGTTGTATCCAGGAGACTGTAGGCGTGCTCGTAGGCTTGAAACAGCGGCCTGGAAGTTCGCAACTTTGAGACGTCCTTCGAAAGTACTGCAGAACAAGAAAATTAACAGAAACGGCAAAAAATGAGGTGGAATGGCAATCGACAAGAAATTATTAGTAAGTTTTATGCCTGTTTAAATTAAAACCTTTATAATATTCTCATTAAAATTAAAAAAAAAAAATGCATATGATTTGCAAATGAAAATAGACACCCGGATCTTTTTTCTTCTTCGTTTCCGTACCCATGTGGATAATCAAAGTTCCAAGGTTATGGATTAATTCCCAACAGAAATATACTCAGAAATTCCTATCATCTCATACTCAAGTGCCTCTTAGTCCGTCTGCACACGGAGCTACACAAAAATAACTAAACTGGTTTGGTGTGGTGATTCAAATTAGTAAACGTTTACTGACTCATTAGTGACGCGGTTCCGCAGACGAAGCTACTCTCTAGAGATCGATATCACTAGTTTCTTCTGTGCAACCATGGAAGCCGGACCCTCATCATTGTATATCGTGGATAGTGATTCCAGTGATGAAGCCATTATAGTGTATTATCATCGATACAGAAGAAATAAAATGGGAAGAAGAATCTGGGTTCATCCTTATATTGAAAGAAATTTCGACCACCGATTATTTGTTACAGCTAAAGAACTTCAACTTGATGACGCTAAATTAGGCTTCTATCGTCTGCATAAAGACAGCTATTTAGAACTGGTGCAACTACTTTCCCTGTCCCACGAAGGGAAAATACAAATATGAGAGAGTGCACGATGTTGAGGAATAGGTATTAATAACTCTCAGAATACCCGGGACGCTTTTTCACTTCCGCACGAACTGAGTCACTTGGTGACTGAACAGCTGAGTCACCAGAAACAGGTTACACACGCATTACCAATCGGTGTGTAACCAGTAGCGCCGTCTGCGGTGTACCGCTCTATTATAAATGAAGTGACTCAAAGTAAACTGGTTAGTAATTTCCGTCATTGATCAGTTTCTCGTTGTTGTAGCTCCGTGTGCACACGGCCTTGTTGGACATAAAGGAGCACCAATTTTACCATGTTTTACCCAAAATTTATTTCCGAAGAAAAAAAATGACATCATATTACCTTTCCTCATTTGAGCTACAAGATCTGGGGCAAAGCCGATGGAATCAGGGGAGTGAGGACTGAAGTACAGAGAGAAGAGGTCCCAGGCGTCCTTGTAGAGAGCATCTAGCTGTTCCGAGGAGAGCTCCGGAATCAACATCCGCTTGTTGAATTCTTCTACAATAACACAAACAACCTTATTTACCTCACAATATAATATTAGAAATGTTTTGTATAGACAACACAGAGCTAGTTTGCTTGCCTATTGAGCTGAAGATCGTGTGTTAGATGCTCGGCCGAGGCCATTAGGTTTTTTTGATAATTTCCTCCACATAAGTTATTATTTTCTAATTATTACCTTTGTGATTCATTATCAGTAGATTGGGTATTAATATGAAAATGTTGTTCCTCCGAACATAATCCAACAATTGTAATTTATGAACTTAATTTCCTCTTTTTGGACGACGGTCCTGGATTCTCATATTCAGAGTCTGTAGCACTGTCTGCCATGATTTTAGGATTCACCAAAAAATCAACAAAATGTGGACTCGAAGTTCACATTAATAATTTGTTCACTTTAAACGTATTATACTTAGAGATAAAAATGCCAATATATAATAATAATGAGATGTAGATATATAGTATAGTCACCGTTCGCGTAACGCAGCCACGCTCGCTTACTCCTTCAGTTACACTATTTCAATGGGGAGAGAGAAAGAGAGAGAATGAGAGAGGAAGTGTGTGCGCGCACTAGACTTCAAGTTTCGAGCCGGCGTGTGCGCGCGCACGTTCTTCCTCTCTCTTTCAAACTCTCATCCTCTCTCGGTCACTATTTCCGTTCGCCTCAGCGCATCACATAATTTCGTAACTCATATATTTAGTCCCCAAGTTGCCCAGGGCGCCTAAAGAAGTTTCACTTCAAAAATAAGTTAGATAAGCATAACGTACCAACATCAAGACAAAACTGCAAAATATGGACTGCACCCTGATCTTTGAGAAACTGCATAAATGCATAGAGAAGTGATTGATCCTTCAACACCGTACACAAATCCGGATGAAGTGCCTTAACAAAGAAAAATGTATTTTATCAATTAGAAATTAAAAGTAACGTACTTATTTTATATTAATAATAGTAAGTAGAACAAATGGAAATATACATACATGTGAATTAGTCTCGAGATGATTGTCCTTTTTGACAAAAGCCTCCAAGAAGGGCACATACTCCTGGGAGGCCTGGGGGTAGTCGGACAGTTGTTTGTCACCCATCAGTATGAGAAGGAGACTGTTCATTGTGACAGGATCGGAAGTTCGGGAGAGTGGCAACAGGAGCCAACCTGCCAAGATCTCAACCACCAGAGAACAAAACATACTGAAAATCACAGTATTTAAAAATTTCGTTAATTTAACAAGTTTAGATTCGCATATTGTTACAAGAAAGTTGATTTTACTGAGTTGTATAATGTGTCAGTGTTTAACCCTATTTCTGATAAATGTCCTGTTTATAAATGGTCATCCAGTTTGACCTACATAAACTAAATTGGAAGAATCATATTCTAAACTAAATTTCGTTTTAAAATGAAATTTTAATAATAAAAGAAAAATTGAAACAGTATCAGTGTTGATACAAATATATATATATATACATATGTATGAATAGGCTTAGATTCCATCGCCCCCACACAACCCTGAATTCGTTTCGCCCCCCAATAATCTTCTGAAACTTTGTACAAATAATTTTAAAAAAAAAAAATTAAAAAAAAAAACAATTGAAAAGGAAAAAATAATTGAGACCAAAGGGAAAGACTCAAATCTCCAGTATGGTATAATAAATAATTATAAAACAATTTATTATTATCACTAGTGAGGGCCGTCCTTCGGTTGGGACGTTAAGCGATGGTCCCGAGCCTGTACGATGTCAGGTACTTGTTAAAGACCTTGCCTTAGGTGAATAAAAATTTAGGGTAGGCAAAATTTAGGACCCCCACAGTAGAGTCGGGCTCATGTCCATCAGAGTGACGAAAGAGCGCTCTGGTAGTAGGCGATATGACCTCGTATTTAAAGTATGGGCATGAGTCATAAAACCTAATCTAAACCTAATCACTAGTTGTACAATATATTATTAAATTCTTCTTATGGTTGTTTAATTATTATTATGTAGTTTATTTTCATTTAAAACGGTTAGATTTTTTTAGTTGGCAGAAAGGGTGTGATCATAGAGGGTGGGGAGGGGTGGGGAGTTCGTGCGTTTGAGCCCCTCAACAAAAATGATCTTTCTACACCTATGTATGTTGCGATGGTCCAAAATTAGGGGTACGAAATTAATTATAAATATAAAAAATAAATAAAACAATAAATTAAATTAGTTTTTAATTGAATTGAGAAGGCTTCGGCATAAGGAGAGGGGAGAGAGCATGCCTAGCTCCACGGGGGTGTGCACCACCGTCTGTTCCCGAGTGTCCTTGTCAGTCTGTCTCAGAAATTGTTTTATCCCCGTATTGTCAAGAAGTATGTCCCTGTTCATCCGTATCTCCAGCATGAGTCAAGGAGACATCGAAGCAAAGAAAAACAAGAAGTAGTGAAGGTAGAACGTCCATGTTCAGGAGGATTTGAAAAAAGAAAATGACAGCCCAAACCAGACATATAATAATATTATATGTCTGGTTTGGGCTGTCCTCTTCTCAACATATAATAATTTATAATTAATATTATATTATTATATTTAATATAATAATTTGGCAAGGTCAGATAAAAATGTACACTGATTTTAATATTTACAAAATGTTTCAATTAATTACCAATTTTTAAAAGTACCCAAATTTACAACCTTTACAATGGCGCCCCACGTTGGGCGTCTCATTAAAAGATAAAGAAATAATAAATATTATTTAAACTATAGAGCATGAAATGTTTAAGAATACTACCTGGATTTGAGGCTTCCCTCTTCGACCAAATAGGGGAGCAGTTCTCTGACCCGGAGTCTGAGATAGTCCATCTCCGCTTGGGCACTGAACAGAGCAGGATGGAAAGATGTCAATACATCCATCTTGGATTGGGAACATCTTTCGAAATTTTTTATAGCTGCCGGCACCAACTTAGTTGTTATTAGGGAAGCAATATCCACCTGTAAAAATGAAAATGAGAACAATATGAAAAAAATATTCAATTTATTTAATGAAAACGTTGTATATACATTGGTAATCAACTTGTCAAAAATAACAATATTTTAGAACATGGAAACCTCGAATTGTATACAATTCCTTTGTATATATAAAGAAGTACTATAACAGTGAAAAATATTTAGATGGAGTTTTCCACGGAATTACAAGTTTTAAGGTCCCTGATGATTGATGTGTGTATGTGACTGGAAACTCGTGAGTGATCTAATTTGAAATTTCAGATGAAGATATCACAAGTTCTAGCTTAGAAAATTTACATAATTTTACTTCAACGGCTAAGTACTCTTATGTTATTGATGTAAATAAAACCCCTTTAGGTAGATAAAGAATGTTGAAATGCACATTTATATATAATACAATTTTTCGAATGCAGTTAACCAAGATGACAAACATTTATAATGAATTAGGTACTAATATTTTATATTTATGGCGTGATATGGATAATTTATAAATGAACTTCTTTATTCACAGCTTTTGTAAAATCCGCCTTTTTACAAGGCTTAGCTTTATGTGACATTGTACTGATATTTTAAGAAAGAGTCCATTATATTACACTGCATAAGTTATTTTGAGATCAGCATGGGTTAGGTTAGGTTTTATGACTCATGCCCGGGCTTTAACTACGAGGTCATATCGCCTACTACCAGAGCGCTCTATCGTCACTCTGGTGGACATGAGCCCGACTCTACTGTGGGAGTCCTAAATTTTGCCTACCCTAAGTTTTTATCCACCTAGGGCAGGGGTCTTTAACGAGTACCTGACATCGTACAGGCTCGGGACCATCGCTTAACGTCCCATCCGAAGGACGGCGTGCTTACATTTATTTTACCTCCCAGATAAAATAAACTAAGGGCCTCGGTCGGGCTACGAACCCACAACCTTGAGCTCAGAAGTCAAGCACGCATACCACTGAGCTACCGGCGCCCTCTAAAGAGATCAGCATGCTGTGGAGGTGATTGAGAACAACCTCTCACTCAAAGCAACATAATTTTTGAAAGAATGAGTGAATTTTATCATATAGTTAGAATGGGTCTTATTAGTGTTCCAAAAAAAAAAAGTTACATATTTTGAAAATGCAAAAGAAGAAAATGTAGACTATTTGTCAGAGGACAATACCATTTTACAATAAGGCTGATTGTAAAAATATAGATTTTGTAACAAAAAACAAAGTTGCGAAATTTCAATGTTTAAAGCTTTACAAATACCTTCAATGCTCTTGACAGCACAACACCTGCAGCATGCTGAATGCTATGTCTAATTTCCTTCGGGAAGCCAATGTCAGGAGATACATTTGAGTACCAGCTTCCAATGTACTCATCCAGTGTTTTTTCTAAGAGCTTAAAAAAAATATAAGAATAAATATTGAAAATATTTCAACGATAACACAGCCCTCCAACAAAAATAAATAATAGAAATTATGAACAAAGAGAAGAAACTCACATTTTCTAGTGCTTCATCTATTTCTATAGGTATAGTAAGACCAGACCATGGTTTTTGTTTATGGACTACTTTTTCACGATCGCAGTTCAAATCTCCACAAACATTACAATTCACTTGTATTGGGGAATTTGGTTTTCCCGTTTTATCGCCTCGAGAAAAAAAGGATGAGATTCTTTTAATTTCAGGATCATACCTGGAGAAATATCACTCATGAAAATTAAAGGTAACTATTCATATTAGAGGGCAGTTCATTTAATGACAATTACCTTAAAACTGCATGAAAAGCCAAGATTCCAAAGACGTACGAGAATAGAGCAGATAGACCATTCAAAGTCCTGAAGTACAATAAATATTTTAAATCCGTCATATTTTAAATCATTAATACTTATAATAAAAAGTCAAACTTACCCAAAAAATACTGATATCAAGATTAAAAAAACTAAGAGAAGAATAATTAAAGATTGAACAAATCTGTCACTTTTAATAATATAATACAGTTTATGGGAGTCATATTTTTCCATATCTCGGAACAAAACCAATAAATAACATCAAAGATTATGAACGCTTCATTAAATGTTTGGAATACACAAAAACAAAATATAAATAAAAATTTAAAATGTCAATAATGTATAACAAGCATTAAAACCTTCCAGAATATAGCCTGACAGTGTTGCCAATGAACAACCTTGAAGTGATAGCAAACTATGTAAAAAATGTTTTCCATTAAAAGAATAATAATAATAATAATAATAGATTGGTATTACAGAAATTAATAGAGGGAGCTAGTTAGTGTCGGAAATTTGATTATTTAAACTTTGATTTCTCACAACTAACGACTACTGTTAATGTTGGTAGAAAATTGGTTATATAAGACACTAGATGATTCACTCGTCGTTGCCCGGGTGCATATTTGCGTTATATTACTTTATAATGTACTGATTACATCAAAAAGCTTCTTCTTCGCCCCACTGCAATCATTAAATGTTTTTGGGCTCTCCCAAAATTTTTAGATGCCACAGAGCCTATGTCCAAAGTTGGCCATTCCCTGAAATATCCAGCAAGTTTCGTGTATATACGATCAGTCGTTTTTGAGTTATTAGCTGACAGACTGACGCAGTTAGGATTGTAAATCTAGATTTTTTCCGCTATTTTTTTTTCCAGAGATTTCTTCTTTTTTGACAATATTTCGGAAGACTTTCACGTCCCTTCTTGTGGTCACTATGAACGATTTGGTTCATAGTGTTCAGAAAAAAAGACGTAAATTTTTTTAACATTATTTATACTCAAAAGCTATATATAATCATTAAAGAGGGCACCGGTAGCTCAGTGGTATGCGTGCTTGCTTACTGAGCTCAAGATGGCCGTGATCCAAAATCCGGCCGTGGCGCTTAGTTTATTTTATCTGGGAGGTAAAATAAACTTAAGTACACCGTCCTTCGGATGGGACGATAAGCAATGGTCCCGAGCCTGTACGATGTCAGGGCTTGAGTCATAACAAATAACTAACTATAACTATTAATGATATTTGAATGATGGTAGTTTAACTCATGCTCATTATCATCCGAATATTATTTATATTTGTTATTACCTCAATTTGGGGATGTTTAAAAATAGTGAAATAACGTTCCACAACAATAAATTTCATAAAATAAAATAAAAAATAAAGTGAATGCCTACTTTTTCGTTTTCGTTCTCATGTGCGGTGGTCCCTTTCTTTGGGGTCATATTTGATATTTGTTTATAGTTGGGATTTTCGTTTATTTTCAATTAATGTATTTTATATTATACTATAAGACTCTCAAACGTTCTAGTTCCTTTCAGGAGTTCTCGTCGCCGGATTCATTTAACAGCCTGTGGGATTCTGTTGCAAATTGATTCTACTCGAATATCTTGTAATAATTCGGATTATGAAGGAAGAAGGAAATAAATACGTTAATAAAACACTGCTGGGGTCTTCAAATATTTCAAATAAGTTGATTAATATTCAGCCGATATTATATAAATTAATCCAGTGATCCGTCGATGTCGGTTCAGTATTTGGTGTTGTGTCACTAATGTATCCCCAGACACTGATTTTGTCTATAATGTATACATATCGCTCACCGGCGGCAATAGTGGCACATCTCAAAAATAGCAAAAGACGTACTAATTCTTGTACCAAAACTTGAATTTAATGCTCTTTCTTGCAACAATACTGGCACAAAGGTAGTTCCCATATTTTCCGCGGGGTGGCGAATGTGTCGGTAAGGCATTACACAAATTTCGTTTAAAAGCTGCAGCAAAACCGGCACATTTCCAATGTGTCCTCTGACTTTGGTAAGAGACGTTACTTTGTGTGTGCGCAATAGTGGCCCTTCTGAATTGTGTCGGTATAACATCAGTGAATAGCATCAATTTATTTCTGCAATAGTGACACATTTTGAGTTATGCCAATATAGACTTTCGTTTTTGTTTGTTTTTCTTATATGTGTCACTATAAACGGTGGGTTCTGTTTATTTTTCTTACTTGTGCCAGTATAGATTTTGTATTTCGGTTTTTTTTCTTAGTTGTGCCAGTTTCGACTGTGTTTTGTTATTTATTTGTTTTTGTTGTGGCATAAAGACAGTGTGTTTATTTTCAATATGGATTACAATAGCCGGGGTCAGAAGATGTTATCAATTATAGGAGTTAGATAATGTATTTTACATCAAGGTATTTTTAGCATTATTCTTGTAATATTCATTTCACAAAATCCATTTTATCAAAATAGGTTGCAAAAGGTTGGTAATGAAGAACCAAAATGGAAAGTGTCTAGTCTAAACCTCATTGACAATAATGAGGTTTCAACTTTCGAGTCTAAATGCTGAGCGAACTTGTCACAAGTTTAGCAAAAATTCTATGGGAGAAGACTTCAAGCTCAGTGATGCTACCATAATCAGAGAAGAGAAGGAGCACATAGACTGTTTTTTCTATAAAACTTCTTTCAAGGATGTTGATTTCAAGATAGTCAAAATAAACGAAAGACGCACAAGGACACCACTTTCTCCTTTACCTGCTTTCCAATTAAAGAGAGCTTACAATAACACAATATAATACGAAGACCTTATGTATGTATTTATTACGAACCAATGCAATTTAAAAAAGTCACAGCTATTTTTATGATAGTTTAAGTTGTGAAGTAAAAGGACAATAATTTAAACATTGGTTAGAATAAGTTGTCATTGAAAGAGCTAACCATAACAAGTAGCTACTGTAATCTTTATTTGAAGCCTAAAACATGTACTGTTGTGTATTATTTTTTACTATAGTATTTTTCTAAATAAAGCAAAACTATACGAACCGTCTGTTTTTATTTGGAACATATGAAACAAACTATTTCCATCTCATCCAAATGGCACAACTTACGTTTTTATTAAAAACTACTCAAATTAGTTTAATCAATAGTGGCACATCTATTAAATTTCGCCATTTTGAAAAGAAAATTGTAGAACTTAATATAATCGATTAATAAGGACTACGAAAACAAACCAGTAATCATAACAAAACTTAAAATTTTTGTTGATATTATTGTTATTTATATCAATGTAAATTACTGCGACTAGTAATCTTCATTTCCTCCAAGATACCTATTTTTGAGTTGTGCCACTATTTCCGCCGGTGAGCGATATATATAATATATATATGTATAATATATATACGTATAACATTATGGACAAAACATTATGTATAACATTATGGACATATATATATATAATATTATAGGTACATAATATATATATACTCTATTTCACTCGTGGGTAAATGGGCAATCAACCCGTGAAAATCTGATCGAATTCGCTTCAGAAATAACTGGTATGTCACAAATAATAATCAAGCAATGATACAAACATCAATAATCGTCAGACCCAGGCTCTGCCTATTATTGTATATACTCGACTAGCTGTAGTACCCGGCGTTGCTCGGCGGCGTCGCAAAGCCCACATTTCACAGGTAAAATTGTTAAATGAGAATGTTTTGAGAGTTCAACAGATTTTTGTTCAGCTGCTTATCGTTTAGTTGATTATGGTTCAGCTGATTATTGTGTCGCACGATTTTTATTTGAACGGGACTTATAAGGAAGCTACACGAGAAATTTCATGGTAAAATCCGACTAACCGTTGAAGTATTAGCAGTCATTTTATGTCTTTATCATAGGCGTAGATGCAATAGGGGCCATCGCCCCCAAAACTCTGAGGTCGGGGGGCAAGAGTACAGTTTCGCCTCCACAATAATCTTCTTAAAATTTAAACAAAAAATTAAAAAATAATAATTGAAAAGAAAAAATAATTGAGAACAAAGGGAAGGACTAAAATCTTCGATATGGTATGATAAATAATTATAAAACAATTTATTATTATAATAGTCGGTCGTAGGAAAAAAACGTATGAGCAACACGTGTGGATGTGGGCAAAAATTAGCCCTCACCATTTTGTACTTATCCACACTAGTTGTACAATATACTATTAAATTCTACTTAATGTTGTTCAATTATTGTTATGTAGATTATTTTTATTTAAAACGGCTAGATTTTTTTATTTGGTAGGTTCGGGACCATCGCTTAACGTCCCATCCCAAGGACGGTGTGCTTAAGTTTATTTTACCTCCCAGATAAAACAAACTAAGGGCCTCGGTCGCATACCATTGAGCTACCGGCGCCCTCTTATTGTTTATAAATTTATTATTTATAGGTTAGGTTAGGTTTTATGACTCATGCCCGGGCTTTAACTACGAGGTCATATCGCCTACTACCAGAGCGCTCTTTCGTCACTCTGGTGGACATGAGCCCGACTCTACTGTGGGAGTCCTAAATTTTTATTCATCTAGGGTAGGGGTCTTTATCGAGTACCTGATATCGTACAGGCTCGGGACCATCGCTTAACGTCCCATCCGAAGGACGGCGTGCTTAAGTTTATTTTACCTCCCAGATAAAATAAACTAAGGGTCTCGGTCGGGCTACGAACCCACGACCTTGAGCTCAGAAGTCAGGCACGCATACCACTGAGCTACCGGCGCCCTCTTTATTATTTATATATACACAATTTTCTTTATCACACCAGCTGTTTTTGGAGCAGATGGTAAAAAACATACAGAGTCGGATATAAACTACTATTCATTTCCTTCATTCTTCCATTTTCATCTTCAAATGGTTGAGGAAGTGGTCCTTTATACATCTTATCCTCTTTCTGAGACTTTTCTTGAAAAGAGAGTTCTTTCTTTGTTGACAATTTGTTATAGATCTGGAACATTTCATTTCACTCAATGAATGAAGTAGTAACAATCTCATGGCTCTCAACATTTTCCTTGGTTCAAAATAATAATAACTAATCCCTGATATAGATTTTTATTATGATAGACGGCTATTGAGGGGAAAAGAGCTATTGTGGATTATCTCAAAGGGAGCGAGACCCGGGAGATTATTAGGAGATTATATCTATCAATTTATGAAACACTTATAAAAGACTTTTGTTAAAAAAATATTTTTTTTTTCTTCTTTACTTTTTTATTTATTTATTATTTTTTTTCATGAAGTTTGTCAATTTTATCATGAGACAACCAACGATTAAAGGTTTACCAATCCAGGATTAACTTTTTGAAAATAATAACTTTAAAGATATGTATTTTTTTTTGTTTATTAGCTCCCCAATTTTCATACCACACTAACTATTAATTTATAATAACTGTGAGTTATTAAAATTAAATTAATTCTCAAAGGGACTCTTTTGACGATAAATGAAACAAGTATATCATGTAATGGCGTCCAAACTAGAAAATTAGGACGTCCTAATTTGCTAGGATCCATTTGAGTAATTCTTTGCTCTAAAATACATTTATTTAATAACCAGAATTATGTCTTAAGTAGTCGCGTAGGTATAGTCAAAATTTGATCTTTGTGAAAAGCGGCTATTTGAAAACATCTTTCAAACTTTTTTTTAATTTTGGGACTCATATGTGTATTAGGTACATCATGGTAAATTGTTATGGTTTTTTTATTGTAATATATTCGCGAATATGTAAATAAAACGTGCGAATTATAGATTCGATATGCAAAGCGAAAAATATATTCTAGTGTGTTGAAGTGGTAAGTTGAAAATGAAAGGGAGGGAACCTCTCCAGAAATGCAGTGTCAAACTACTTTTCGTTAGCTGCAGGTAGCAAAATAATTTTAAGTAAGTAATTAAATAATATGAGAACAAGTATACATAATTTTATGTACCTACTTAATTAAATATTTTTTTTTTTTTTTTGTTTGTCTTTTATTTATAAAGAAGCAACTGTTGCTGCGGTGCAACAACCAGCATCTATGTTGGTAGGTATAGATATTTTGGCGTGAATGGCATGTGAGAGGAAGGCCACCCAGTGGTAGGTCCTCGGGACGAAAATTTATATTAATTATAAGAACAAGGGAAGAAATAAAATTAAAAAAAAAAAAATAAATAAATTAAAAAATAAATAAATAAATAAATAAAAAGGAGTTGAAGGACAACGTTGATGGAATGGGTAAGAGAGATGATAAAAGTAAAGGAAAATAATGTAAAAAAAAATAAAAATATTAAGAACGAATAGGAATTAAGGTGGCAGTAAGTCGCGGTTCCACCTCCTCTTCAACCTTCTTGGGGGGTTTTGTGGTAAGTGTTGTGAAGATAAAGTACGTATTTCTGGGTTTGTATGTGTGTAAAGTTTTCTCTTTATGTAAGTAGTTTGTATTGTGTCGGGTACTGTGTGTATCATACGATCGTTATGAAGTGTTCTGTTGTTTATGTATGGGGGGCACTGTGTTATCAGTCTGAGGGTTTTTGACTGAAATGCCTGAATTCGTTTGATGTTGGATGTTTTTGCTGAACCGTAGATCTGTGATCCGTATGTCCATAATGGTCTAAGTAAGTAAGTATAACAGTTCCGTTTTTGTGTCATGTCTAATTTTGATCGTCTATTTAAAAGTCCGTAGAGTATTTTGAGTCGACGGTTCAGCGTGTTTCGTGTGAGACGTGTGTGAGGATTCCATGTCAGTCTTCGATCCAATGTCAGTCCTAGGTATCGTACAGTATTAGTTTGAGGGAGGGGCTTGTCGTAGATGAAAACGGGGGGGCATGTTTCTCGTCGAAGTGTAAATGTGATGTGCTGTGATTTTTCTGTATTAAGTTTTATTTTCCATGTGTTGCACCAGTTTTCAATTTGTGTGAGATGGTGTTGTAGTGTAAATGAGACGTGTATGTGAAGTTGAGCAGCAGCTAAGATGGCGGAGTCATCGGCGTATGCAGCTGTCATTGTGTGGATGGAGGTGGGCATATCAGATGTGTATATTGTATATAATAAAGGAGCTAAGACAGAACCCTGCGGTACACCCGCCAATATGGGTCTTATTGAGGAGACAGCAGAGCCCTGACGGACGGCGAAGTATCTGTTTGTTAGATATGAATGAATGATTAAGTAATATGTGTGAGGAAGCAACGGTCTCAATTTATAAAGAAGTCTCGCGTGCCAAACTCGGTCAAAAGCCTGACTTACATCAAGGAACGCCTCCGTTGCGTAGAACTTTCTTTCTAGGGCAGACGCCACGTAATCCACAACCCTGTGTAACTGGTGTATTGTGGAGTGTTCTGAGCGGAAGCCAAACTGATGATGAGGAAGTGTTTGCTGACTGGAAAGAATAGTTATGAGCCTTTTGTATAGTATTAAATATAACTGTAAAAATTAGATTCTTATTATATTTGTAATCACGATACTCTGATAATTTTTTATTTGTGATACATTTACTTAAATAAATAACAGTGTGATATTTATTTAATAAATTTATCACAAATAAAAAATTATCAGAATATCGTGATTACAAATATAACAAGTAGGCTCTCGGATGTGTGTTTCGCCTCTTTGCACCCTAAATCAGAGGAAATTACTGGGCCGTATATTAAGACTACAAAGGTGGCATTTGTAACTAAGTGCGGCCCTTGAGGTCCACACGGGAAACTTCCCAGCATGATATGAATATCAAAATAATAATAATAACACAAAAGTAGGCATTTTATTCAGTACAGATTTATTTATTAATTTAATTGAATTTAATATATACATAGATTTTTAATTGATATGCAAATGCACATATGTCACATAGCCTATTTTTTTAAATTTTGCTTTTAAAACTACTACCTACATGTAAAATTTCATGACACTCCGATAATCCGTTAATGAGGATAAATTATTTTTATGCTCAACCTCAACTCACAGTCCCCCCTCCCGATAAGATTTTTGAGACGTCACACACCCTTTTTTCAATTTGGATTTTAAGAATACTACATGTTTAATTTCATTACAATCCGATTATCCGTTAATGGGTTACCATGATTTTTATGCTTAGCCCCTCTCATAACCCACCCTTCCGTTCAAAATTTTCAGACGTCATATATCCCATTTTTCAATCTGGTTCTAAAGGATGCTACATTGCCACCAGAAGAAATTAGATCGGATAAATCCATTTCAAGAATTCCTAAAATTCACTTTTTTAGCAGCTTTTCTTTTCAAACAAAAAAACGGGTGTACCGAATTTGATAAAATTTCTATCAGATCATGTTTACGTTGATACGCTTCGATTGGCATCAAAGCGGAGTACATATCATTTTTCATTCGCGAGATATAGTGCAGGAAAAATAGACCACTCACGTACGTACACTCACACATACTTCTTTCCAAGAATAGTGTAAAAATACTGTAATGACCTTGAAACATAAAAATATAATGACAATTTTGATTTCGATTTTCGGACCCATTACAATAACTTCCCTATATGCTGGGAAATTCATAAGAATCTAATTTTTACAGTTATATTTAATTAAGTACATACAATTATGTATACTTGTCCTTATATTATTTAATTACTTACTTAAAATTATTTTTCTACCTGCAGCTAACGAAAAGAAGTCCCTTTGACACTGTTTTTCCACTCCAACTTATCTTTCCCCCCCCCCCCCCCCCCCCCAGAAAAAAATCTCTCTGGAACCGCGCATGGTTCATATTCATGTCATTTCAGAGATGGGTAAATAAATTGAGAGCTCCCCCATGACTGAAGTTGAGTAAGTTGAAGTTAAATCAAGTGAAGAAAGATAAGGAAGGTTGGTTTGGATATGGCGGCCATGAGTGAAGAACCTGGGACAAAGACGGCTCTTCCCCAGATCGCATATATTATTGTGTTTGTCGGCATCCCCCGGCAATGATAAATGGAGGACAACTTTATTTCTTCTTTCCACCATATAACAGAAATGTATTCGGACGGGGGGGGGGGATCTCTATTGAATAGGACTACGTTTAAAAGGGCTCTTCAGTACAGAGTGCATCTTGATACTTAATGGGGGGGAGCTTGCTTTCTTTGCAGAGCTGAGTATTTTTCAAAAAAAAAAAAAAAGAGAAAAAAATAAAAATGGCGTTTATCGAGAGAGCGGCACTTTCACATTGTGCATTGTAGGAGGGTTAGGTTGTACATTGTGTGTACAATTGAAGTTGTATTATCCAACTGTAGGGTAATTTTTACCCCTCGAACTATACAAAGTATAGGCGAAGTTATAAAAAAAAATCAAATATCTCCCTGTTTGCGCCATCAAATAATTTTCTTTTTATTTAAATATAGTGTATTGTTTTGTTTTTATATTTTGTAAACTTGAGATGAGTATTTTTATTTATAAAAAAAAGGCCCCACCCCTGGAAGCCTTCTCTATAAACATAGGAGAGGATTACCTATGATAAGCCCAGAGAGGGCAGTATTCCATCTACTCCTGACCAGAGATGGGCATAATCATAATCAATGATTAAGATTACGATTATGATTACGATTATAATAAAAAAAGGGTGATTACTTGATTACACGATTGTAATCGTAATCACGGACATGATTATGATTGTAATCGAGTAATCATGTAATCGTAATCATGTAATCATAATCATGAAATCATAATCACAATGTACACATGATTACACAGCGCAAACCATCGCCTTCAATTTCCTTTCATTTTGAATTGTTTTATTTTTTACACTAATAAGTAATTTTTTTTAAGTTTATTACGTAACCAAAGTGCTATTACCATTTTTTTTTAAATTTGATACCCAAAAAATCCCCCGATTACAATAATTGTGATTACATGATTACTTGATTATGATTTTATGATTACATGATTGCAATCGTAATCAAGATTTCTGATTACGATTATAATCATGTTTCATTTTAGCTAGATTCACAGTGAGATAGTATCAAGTATAAAATAGCAATGATGATTAAGTTTTATTTTCTCTGTAATCATCTAATCATGTTTCATTTTAGCTAGATTCACAGTGCGATAGTATCAAGTATAAAATAGCAATGATGATTAAGTTTTATTTTCTCTGTAATCATGTAATCATGTTTCATTTTAGCTAGATTCACAGTGAGATATTATCAAGTATAAAATAGCAATGATGATTAAGTTTTATTTTCTCTGTAATCATGTAATCATGTTTCATTTTAGCTAGATTCACAGTGCGATATTATCAAGTATAAAATAGCAATGATGATTAAGTTTTATTTTCTCTGTAATCATGTAATCATGTTTCATTTTAGCTAGATTCACAGTGCGATATTATCAAGTATAAAATAGCAATGATGATTAAGTTTTATTTTCTCTGTAATCATGTAATCATGTTTCATTTTAGCTAGATTCACAGTGCGATATTATCAAGTATAAAATAGCAATGATGATTAAGTTTTATTTTCTCATATCATGTAATCATTGATTACGATTATGCCCACCTCTACTCCTGACCATTGATGTGTGCACCCTAGACTGCACACACGCATCTACTTTCGTCCAGTAAGGTCCATGCACCTCTTCGCCTCCACTACCACGACTGTGGCCTGTCTCTACATCGAGACCCTCAGAACATTTGATGAGAATTTTGGACGAAGCTGTGTGCTCACGGGGGCCCCCCACCGGTATTTATTCTAGTTTACTATTGGCCAATAATTACTAGAACACTTGTGCAGTATAATTTTTATTTTATGTCATTTTTTCATGAACATTCTAAGATTATTTATGTTATTTTCTTTATGTTTCTTACATACAAATATATATTGTTTATTTCCATTTAATTTGTTTTTCTTCCGTTATTATTTTTGAATTATGGGACCGGACATTTAAGCTCCTCCCTTTAGAATCTTACAACCTCCAAAACATAGCAAGTCAGCCTAGACAACTTTCATCTTCACTTTCTTCTCTTCCCCTTTTCGGGTCCCCTTAACCCTTATAACCCATCCTTAACCACCACTGACCACCCTTCAGCCACAAATCGATATTATATCATAAATCGATTATCTCCCCTTCACTTCCTTCGCCCGTCTCTTTGTTCCTCCCTCTGTCGCCCCCGTTTCTTTTTCCCTTCTTCTGTTTTTGTTGTGGAAGGAGGGGAGAGCAATGATATCAGAAACCCCTTGTTTTTCTGGTGTGAATAATCGATAAATGATACTTGAGACTTACTGATAATTTTAATAATTTCTTTCCCTGGAAACTCCCTCGACACGAAAAGACCCTTCTTAAAGATATGATTCAGTTTGCATTTGTCTTTCGGGCAGTCATATTGCCTCCGAACCCAAGTCCATCAATAGCTCATAATACATTCATTTTAATTTTTTCAGATGTTTCTATTTTTTTATATACCTAAATACATATTTTTTAGTTTGTACAGTTAGTTTTTATGACCCATGCCCGGGCTCTAACTATGAGGTCATATCACCTACTACCCGAGCGCTCTTTCAGTCACTCTGGTGGACATGAGCCCGACTCTACTATGAGAGTCCTAAATTTTGCTTACCAACGCTAAATTATTATTCACCTAGGGTCTTTAACGTGTACCTGCCATCGTACAGGCTCGGGACCATCGCTTAACGTCCCATCCGAAGGACAGCGAGCTTAAGTTTATTTTACCTCCCAGATAAAATAAACTAAGGGCCTCACTCGAGTCGGTACATATTTAGTTTTGTGGATACGTAAAAAATAAAGAAAAATATTTATTTTTATAATGTTGTCTATTACGGACTCTAATTTCGTGCCGACTGATGGCCCTTATAGAAACATTTCACTGTATAAGGATGTGTATAAGTAATAAAAAAAAGTCATCGGTGAATCACCGGCAATTTACTTCCCCAGAGCGAATTCATCAATTAACTTTTCGCTCCCCTCTAAAACCAGTCGACCTTTTGCGCTAATATTCAATAGTTGGCTTACATAGGGGCTCCTAATTTCTCATACTAAATTTATTGTTGATAAATTCATTACATTAGTAGTTATTAGTTTTTGAATTGAACCCTCTTCCCTACGGCCGAAATCACTGAAATTTGACAGGTTATGTCCTCATTGGGTTTTTACTTCAAACATGAAATTTCATGTCGATGCATTCATTACATCGGCAGTTAATGGAAGTTGAGCCCCTCTGATCCCCCCTTCCCTTCTGTCGATTCCGCTAAAAATTAATAAATGTCGTCCTTTTGGGGTTGTGAATTTAAATATGAAATTTTGTTTCGATACATTTATTCTATCGGGAGTTATTGTATTGACAGACACACATAGAAAGACAGAAATTTCGTTGGGAGGTCGAATAATATGAAATTCGGTTGAAAACTTCGAATCGAATTTTTGACCGATTACATAACTTTATACTTCGTATAGCTGGGGGAGTAGAATAATGATATCATGGAAATATTAAACAAAAATTAGATTCGACATACTTTACAGGAGTATATCTATGGAGAAAGTCTGGGAAGTAAATATAAATGAAAGCTAAGTATGAAATAATGTTTTTTTATATGAAAGACGATAGTATTATAGAGTTGCCTCTAACGTTGGACAGTGAGGAATTCTCTTTCTGTAATTCTAACATAGAATGTCGACTATATTTCAAATACCTCGAGTCAAACAACACTAACAAAGTACAAGTTTCATGAAAGGGAGGGAGGTTTCCTAACTCACACAACTCCTGACCTCAACCTTTATAAATAAAACTAAGCGGGTGGCTCACTGCACGCTGAGTATTTTTAAAAACTATTTTGTTTTTATCCGTTTCAAGTTGGAGAAGATCATACAAATAGTTTTACTTCCCCAGGCATACGAAGTAAAGGGGAAGCTACGAGTATATGTAATAAACTATATACAGTAAAATCCGGTTATAACGATATTCAAGGGACCAAGAAAGTTACATCGTTATATCCGGAACCAAACTGTTAAACCTACATACAAATGTATGGGCGTATTAGTGAAAAAAAAGGTGTTTTACTTTTTAAAATTTACTTACATTTGTAACTGTATACATAAATTATGTATACACATGAGAACATATGTATTAATTTTCCACAAAAAAAAAAAGTTAACTTTTTAGTTAGTTTGCTTGGTTTTTTTCAAGTATAAATTTTTGCTTACATGGTTATGTAGTTCCGAAGTCACGATCTCTACGGAGGCAAAGGAAAGACTAATCTGAAACTAGGAATATACGCACTAGAAGGGAAGAAGGGAGTTCGAAGAAAATTCAACAAGGAGGAAATGGAATGTTTGGAAATGGAATGTTTGGAAATGGAATGACTCATTGCGCTCGGAAAGAGTAAACAAGAACCGTCTTTAAAACCTTTTTCTATAATGTTCGTATTTTTCATACGTTCAAAACTCATACTGTTTTACTCAATTATGTATGTATGTGAGTATGTACATACATATTATATCGTTATAACCGGAATGAAATAACAACTTTTTCTTATGTTTTAGCTTGTTTTATACGGAATATCGTTATACCTAACATCGTTATATCCGGATTTATTTCTTCACTTTTAAATAGCAAACCTAGATACGGGTTTTACATCATTATATCCGGAAAATCGTTTATCAGGAATCGTTATAAAAGGATTTTACTGTATATGGTTCAAAAGTTCTGTCTTTTTTCCTATAAAGGAATGTTTATTTTGACTGTAGCGTCTTTGTTATGATTCTAATTCCAATGCGACCTTTGCTAATGTAAACAACATTGTTTACTATCTGTGAAAACAATATAATATTTTAATCCAGTCACTGCTAGACGTTCAAACCAATTTATTAAAATGGTTTGCATTGAAATTCAAATTTGGTCGATATTACTTTATGAGTTTAAACTGGGCTTAAAAGCTACTGTGGCCGCTCGAGAAATATGCTCCGAGTTTGGTGAGAAGGGTGTCTCTGAGCGTAATGCTCAATTTTGGTTTTTCAAATTTATTCAAGGCGACGAAATGCTCGAAGACAAGGCTCGTCATGGAAGACCTCAAGTTGCCGAAGAACAGCAAGTTCGGGAATTAATAGAATCGGTTCCACGTCAAACATGTTCGGAAATAGGTAACAGACTAGATATTTCAGAAGAAACAGCCTGGAGATACCTACATCAAATGGGAAAAATAAAAAAAATTGAAAAATGGGGCCCTCACAAGTTATCGGATGCCAATAAGATGATTCGATTAACAACATCTTCATCTCTAGCTTCTCGATAAAAAAAATTATCCATTTTTAGACAGAATAATCACTTGTGATGAAAAATGGGTATCATACAATAATTTTAGGCGGTGTTATCAATGGCTCTCAGCTGATGAAGAACCAATAAAATTTCCGAAACCTGATCTTCACCCGTGGCTATTCATTCCAAAATCAAAAACATCATTCATTGCTATTTCCCTGGATTTAGATTAGAACATGCCTCATTTTCATGTGAATCACTGAAAATTGAAACGTCATGAATGTACTGTCGAAGAAATCACATGGGAAATAGTCAAGAACCCGGGCAACGCCGGGTAAAGCCACTAGTAATAAATGAAAAATTTAATTTAAGCACTTTTAGGTTACTGAAGCTTTTTTTATCAGCCTGCATATAGTTAGCCCATTCATCACTGGGACTGGCTACATTACCGGTGTTATTTACAAACATCCATGGATCCGGGAGAGAAGTTTTAGTTATCTATGAAATAAAACTCTCCCGGACGGGACTCGAACCCGCGCCCATCGCGGGTCCATGCAACCAAAGATCTGTGCCATTCGTCTCTATGGGAAAGCCATTATAATCTGTCACTGCTTCTCTCTATAGAGCAGATAGCAAAGGAAGAAGCAACGAACGACTTTCAAACGGCGCTTTTCGTGATCTATGAACCAGCTCTTTAGCTTTTCTATTGGAGTTTTCATTAGAAGGGAAAATATAGTCACTGGTGATTTTGTTGGCCATATACGAGAAAACTGCAGTTTACTGTCTGTAGTGGCTGTACACTGGTGCCTATTGTTGAGAGTACTAAATGCAGTGGAATTGCACTAAAGCGGAGGGCGGGTCCATGCTAACGGGAGAGGGCCGTCCAATGCGACATATCTCAAGTTTACGGGGCCTCCTCTTTATTGTTATTGGCAAGTTGAAGAGAGAGAGGAGCGCTTTAAATGGAGGAAATAAATCTGAAAAGAGGCAATATCTCAAGGTAATTGGAGATAAGTTCCGTCTTTGGCCATCTTTACAGGGGAGCTGGTGGAACACAAAGGAGGCTATCAGAGCCCTTCATAACGGAGTCAGTTGGATTTACACAACTATCTTGGCCTTAGTAACATACGTTAGTATCTAGTTCTCCTAGTAGTCATTGTAGCAGAACATTCCGCTCTTGTCATCCCCTTTATTTTTATTATTATTTATTTTAGTGAACTTTTTTTTTTTTTTTATGTGTAAACATCTTAGATCTCGGTAGGGGCTATGTCAGACTACGGTCTGATGTCTCATTGATGTGCATGCGTAAGTGTGTGTGTCGGACGGTTGCGCGCGCAACGCACACACACATCTACACTCTTCTTTGTCTGTGATGTCAGCTGTTTTTGATCATATTTACCGTTGTAGTGAATTTAACAAAATTGTCAATATTACGAATTAAAAAATGATCTTTCGGTAAGAAACTTTTAGGTTAAGATGCTTCGGTAGCTTAAAGTAGTCACAATAAATAAAACTGGTGGTAAAACAAAATATAATAATATTTCAATATATTATTATATGATATTATATAATATTGTTATTAATAGGGGTTAGGTTAGGTTTTATGACTCATGCCCGGGCTTTTAACTACGAGGTCATATCGCCTACTACCAGAGCGCTCTTTCGTCACTCTGGTGGACATGAGCCCGACTCTACTGTGGGAGTCCTAAATTTTGCCTACCCTAAATTTTTATTCATCTAGGGTAGGGGTCTTTAACGAGTACCTGACATCGTACAGGCTCGGGACCTTCGCTTAACGTCCCATCCGAAGGACGGCGTGCTTAAGTTTATTTTACCTCCCAGATAAAATAAACTAAGGGCCTCGGTCGGGCTACGAACCCACGACCTTGAGCTCAGAAGTCAAGCACGCATACCACTGAGCTACCGGCGCCCTTGTTATTAATATATAATAATAATAATAATAACTGCTGAAAATATCGGTAAATAAATAATATTGTTGTTGTCATATTGTCACAAAAATTAATATAATGTTTTTACCCATTTCAGGAGATACCGAACAGCTTATTTCATTTTTAAATGACAAACTTAATCTACAAATGAATAAGAATCAAAGCAATTCAACTACAAATTAGAAAACTACCATCGACGCTGTATTCTCGTTGTATTTAGAGACATACTCGTACAATCGCAGTTGTAAATATATTATTTTAGCTATCACAAACCTATAATTTCATGTATAAAAGAAATTGAAGAATAATAAATTTGAAAGTTTAATTCCTCATACTACTTTTCTTATTGTATCATTTACAACAAATTTTAATTAAAATCAGTGCACGACAGCAAGGTTTTGTAACTAAAGCAGATGTTTACACATCAATTCTCGTAAGTATCGCGTCACTCACATATTTTTAGTTTTAAAGGGGGATGCGCCTTGCTATAAAGCAACATCACCCTGCCTGGAAGACTAGCTTGGAACCAAGGGGTTTACTACTGAAGGACTGGGACCGGCCATCTTAGTTTCTGCTTCTGCTCCCGGAGTTGACGAATCGGCTGAACATCGGGTAGTCGGTTTACTGTCACCAGCTGTCGCAGGTCAATACAATGAATTTAAATACAATAAAAAAAGATAAATAAAAAATATAATTTATATTTTTAAACTTACAAACTACATTTATTAAATTTTTTTTAAATTCTTAAAATTAATTTTATAAAGATAATATACTTCCCAGATAAAATAAAACCTTAGAGTCTCCACTTATTTTTGACTCTCCAGTTATACGAAGTATAGAGGAAGTAAGTTATTTAATCGATCAGATATACAATGTTCATTTTTCACCGGAATTTCATTTATTTTCATCCCCCTAATTTCAAAAATTGAAAAAGTCCCTCTGACTTTGAAACATAACTCCCAATAAATTGATGTATCGACACAAAATTTTATATGTGTATCCAGAAACCTATATGGACGACAGCTATTGATTTTCAGCTAAATTGGCCAAAGAGGAGGTGCGAATTAGTGTGGGGGCTTACAAAAAATATAATAACAGCCACTTAAATGAATGTATCAACACGAAATTTTTTATTTGTGACCGAAACCCCATAAGGACTACACCTATCGATTTTCAGCCAAGACGGTTAATGGGGGAGGGGGTTAGGTAGTATGTAAACATAGTATTCAAAAGTCCCATCAAGTTTCAAGTCCTTTGGTTTTTCTATTTGCTTATAGCCGAACTGAATATATATTGTACAAAATAAAAGCCTCTATGTAAGTCAACTATTGACTACTATAAGTATTAGGTCACAAACTATTGTAAATACTTACTTTACTACCCCAGTTATATAGGGGAAGTTATGTAATCGGATAGAAATTCGAGTTCAACGTTTTGCCTGAAAACACGATAACTAACTAAAATCAATGTATCGATATTAAATTATATCAAAATCGATTGAAAGGAAAAGGTAGATCAGGGAAGGGGGAATCAACTGAAATACCCTAATTATTTTGTGATAATAAAAAATATATATACTTTTTTTTTAGCTCTCAACGATACTAGAAGTGCTAAGTGAGTGTTTCAGAATTGAGGATAAACAGTGTGGATGAGGCCCAGAGTGTGAAGAGTATAAATCCTGATTAGGGGATGTTGTGCTGCCGAAGAGGTGAAATATGAGTTTTGGAGTTGTGGAGTCACATTAGTCTGTATGAGAACAGCGCGGCGCGGCGCGGCTAATTTGACTCCAGCCCATTCCTAACTTGATTATATTTATCAAGTTTTCGGACTATTGATTCGTCCATTATCCACCAATTGGACCTATGTGAGTAGGACTATTTGGTCCACCTAGGGGATAGGACCACAACAAAACATCAACTCTATGTGACAGGGGCCTTCCCCAATTACCAATGTGTCTATCTTTGTATCTCTCTGTTTGTCTTGGTTAACTGTAATTGGTACAATCGTGGGTTCATCTGTCAAATCGTTATTAAAAATGTCATCGCTAATGTATTATGGATGAGTTTAGGATAGGTTTTATGACTCATGCCCGGGCTTTAACTACGAGATCATATCGCCTACTACCAGAGCGCTCTTTCGTTACTCTGGTGGACATAAGCCCGACTCTACTGTGGGAGTCCTAAATTTTTATTCACCTAGGGCAGGGGTCTTTAACGAGTACCTGACATCCTACAGGCTCGGGACCATTGCTTAACGTCCCATCCGAAGGACGGTGTGCTTAAGTTTATTTTACTTCCCAGATTAAATAAACTAAGGGCCTCGGTCGGGTTACGAACCCACGTTCTTGAGCTCAGAAGGCAAGCACGCATACCACTGACCTACCGGCGCCCTCTACCCAGGATGATTTAATCAATTAAATTATGATACCTAACATTCCCTGCAGAGTTATTGTGAAATAATAAAAAATTGTTATGTGACCATTACAGAACTTTCTTATACCAACAACGCTAACAGATCACTTTCTCTCCCCCTTCTAAAAATTATTACATACTGGCATTACTGGGTATAAGAATGTTTATTCTCAAGATAAAGATGTACAAAGAGACAAAATGAAATGATTTTGAGAAGAGGAGGGAGAGAGGGGATTATTTTTCTTAATTTTTCAGAAAAACCAACAAAACATAAACCATGTTTTTCAGTTCGTTTCTATGATGAGGATGTTGTGCTGATAAAAAAACCTAATGGCCTCGGCCGGGTTTCGAATCCGCAATCTTGAGCTTAGTGGACAAGCTCGCTACCTACCATTTTACGACTTAACAACTTATTCCCTGTGACCATAGATATTATATGTCTTCCTGTCATTTCTTTACTCGAAACTAGCAGTAATACCCGGCGTTGCCCGGGGAACTTTGACTTTTCTCCTAATATCTCTCGTTCGAATCCATTTCAATTCTTCAATAGTACATTCATGATGTTATAATTTTCAATTATTCATACGGAATAACGCTTATAGTCCTTCAACGGCAGACATCCCAGCTAGTAAGTTTTTAGGACCCCTGGGCACCATAGCTAGTACGCGTCATTCAACGGCGGAAACCACAGCTAGTGAATACTTAGCATCAGTGGACGTCCTAGCCAGTGCGTACTTGAGAACGCTTGTGACCACCAGGTTGATTAAAAAATAGACCTTAACCTTCCGATAGATAAAACTTATCTATTCAAAAAGATTCCTCATTAATCATTGCAGTGGTTTTTGAGTTACAAAGATTGCGTGGGTGGATGCTGGGATGGACCAGATATTGAGGTACTAATACGCCTATAACCTTCCACAGACGATGACGAACAAATTTTTAAAAAAATTAATCAAATCCATCAAGCCGTTCGTGAGTTATAGCGGTACAACGCACAGACATTTTCAGCTTTATATATATGATTTGGTTAAAATTCATGGTCGTGTATTTTCATGTGAGTACTATAAAACCTTTTTGTCAACAAAACTAGAATATTGAAATTTCTTTAAACTTTTGATTTGATTTTTTGAATGATACTAATTTAAAAAATATTTTCAAGACTCCTCTTCTATTATAATTATCATTAAAAATATCTCCATTATATTTCCATTTAATTTTGAAATCACACTTTATCACAGAGTAATTCTGAGAGTGAATTTCTTATACCCAGTAAGGCCAGTTTGGGAGGGAAGAGGGAGAGAGAGACTGATCTGAATGAAAGTGATTGGTAAGAAAGTCATGTTATGGCAATATAACAAATTTTTTATTTATATTTTATTTATTTATTTTTTTTTAAACTATCGATAATAAAACTATATTTTAAAATTTGTTGTTATGCGTTACTACTTAAACGTAGCCTTTAGCTATTTTCCACATAAATTTAATGTACGTTCTTTGGTTTACAGGGCTCATCATGCTTTGGATGAACTTTGGAGAATACAGCAAGTAAAATAATTGGTACTTTGCTGATACTTGATTGAATTAAATGCAACGACTCCACATGGACCATTGACACTTACCTTAGTCGGCAAGAGAATAGAGAAATGAGAATGAGCGACTGGACAACTTGAGGAAATGGGGGACCATAGTTTATGGTAGGACAGGAGGGAGGGTTGGAGGGACAGGAGGTTCCGTCCTCCGGAGGACGGCCAGGAAATAAAAGGAAATGAAAGTCAACATTGGTTATATATAGCAAAGAGGAAATGGAGGAGGCCCTCCTCATGCACTCTCCCCTTTCCATCCCCACTTTTAATTACAGGCCTCACGAAAAACGTACGTTATTAGCGAGGGGGCCGCAGTTAAAAGAAAAATGTAATTGAGTTCCACTATATGTTTCCAACAACTGTCTCCTAAAGTTTTTTTTTTTTTGTTCATTAAGAAGACAGAAATGGTCTTCAGGGATGTGGATACTACGGCCCCTGAAACCAGATCCGATCGGCCAAAGGGTTCAAAAACGTGCGGAACAGCAGGTTTTTTGACGTGAAAACGTCTATTCGCTCGTTAAGCACAGTGATAGCCGGTCAAACTTACTTGTGTTCCGAAATACCGTCAGATGTCAATCGATAATAACTACGAGACTAATAATGCGATAACAATGGTTGAGGTCACAATGGATAGATCATGTCTGTACGTGTTTGTTTTGCCTGTGACGTTATCGGGCTAGTGTGGGCGCCGGCGGATGATTGTTGCGAATTAGCGTTGTGTAAAATTAGAAATTAGTGTAGCATGATAACGCGTTTAGACATGACGTCGATTCGGGTGTCATTGTAAAGAGCTTGAGGAGCACTACTAGGACTCAAAGTGAAACAACAAAAATATTCGCCGAATTATATGTAAAAATCTATATTAAATTGAAAATTGCAAAAAAATTGAAGATGTCGTCTCATATGAATCGTAAATATGCGCGTGCGCGGAATTAAAGAACGCAAATCAGAAGAAAGCTCGCATCAAAAGGAATTTAAAAAACCTAAAAAGGCTAGTGCCGAGCAAATGCAAGAGCTATGACAGCATCGAAAAGAAAATTAAAAATGATTTCATCCCGACGTTTTCACGGAAAATCTACGGCGTGGACCTTGATTAAGCCTTATTTATTTTTTTCCTTCAAATAGTTCATTTTAAAGAGAATAAAATTTCGTCGGTGAATTACAGGCAATGTACTTCCCCAGAACGAATTAATACAAAATGTTTTGCTCTCTCTCCAAAATTAACCGTTTGGACTAAAAATGAATATTTGATTTACTTAGGGGCTTCTGAATCCTCATACTAAATTGTACATTTTCAACCAGCCCAAATTCAATTTCTTTATTAGCCCTTAGGAAATAAATCTTTTCGCCAAGGGAATCAGCCTGATATATACATTCTTGGGCATGAAACGGAAGAAAAACATAAAAAAATTATACAATAATAAAATAAAATACAAGGAAATAAATCCAAGGAATAACTCATAACAAACACATAAATATAATTATTCTAATAACATTGTATTTTATCTAACGTTCTCTAATTTTTAATGTAGAACATGATACTATTGGGCTTTTTATTGGCAGTTAATATTTATAAAATACATCCTCGTATATCTGTAAGTCTAAATTCGTAACTTTTCATGGCAACACTTTTTTACTTTTGCATTAATCGTGTAAATCCAGTTTTTGGAATGATTAAATTATGTTTGCATCATAATTAATCATATATCTTCTAAATCTATAGGAGTGAATGAAAATGAATACTGTTAATCCTTTCTTGAATTTTTCCTTAGTTACCAAATCATTCCCCATCACTTACCTAATTATTGACCACACTTACCTAATTTTTATACACACTTACCTAATTATTAATATTTTGAAACACTCGTGAATGATGCCTCTCTACAGTTGAGCAAGTTGATTTAACCGAAAACACCCTCTTCACTTGGAATAGTTGAATAAATGGTTAAATGCAGTTATCTCGTGATCGATTCCTCAAAGAATACATTAAGTTGATTTAACCGAGTGCATACACAATTTTACGAGATACCAAGAAACCCACATCTTTATAATTCCGAATGTCCCCGGCTTGCGAGATGATCACAGTACACTTAACTCATTTTGGCCATTTTACGACTCAACAACTTATTCCCTGCAACCATAGAAATTATATGTCTTCCTGTCATTTCTTTATTTGGTTAAAATTCATGGTCGTGTATTTTCATGTGCGTACTATAAAACCTTTTTGTCAACAAAACTAAAATATTTTTTCTTAAAAATTTTGATATGATTTTTTGAATGATACTAATTTAAAAAATATTTTTAAGACACCTTTTCGATTATAATTATCATTAAAAATATCTCAAAATTCCATGTAATTTTGAAATCACACTTTATCACAGAGTAATTCTGAGAGTGAATTTCTTATAGCCAGTAAGGCCAGTTTGGGAGGGAAGAGGGAGAGAGAGACTGATCTGCATGAAAGTGATTGGTAAGAAAGTCATGTTGTGGCAACATAAATTTTTTATTTATATTTTATCGTTTTATAGTTAAAAAAAAACTATCGATAATAAAACTATATTTTAAAATTTGTTGCTAGCGTTACAACTTAAACGTAGCCTTTACCTATTTTCCACATAAATTTAATGTACCTACGTTCTTTGGAACGCTATAGCTGTTTCATTTGCTCTTATTAAAATCTGAGGGCGTATTGACGCATGAAAACTGAATAATGAACATTTTTGGTAAGTGTCAATTTTCCGATAGGATTTCGCGTAAATCAAGGAAACGTCTAAACAAAATTTTTTCGAGATGTAATTTTAGACGTTTTTAGTCATATAGCTAGTAAACCAGGCGGTATCATGTAAAATGTATTTAGGCCTTGATGTAAAGTGTTCTTAATTTTTATCTGATTTCGCCAAAATTTAAGTTAGCAAATGTGACATCTTCGTATCGATTTTCAAGTTCATTGCTACAATCATTTTTGTATTAGAGCTCTCACAAAATCATCGCAAAATTTGTCGTTATTCAGGGGAATTTAAAATGTGAAATTCCGTTGAAAACTCGTTCTATGATTCTCGCAGGGTTACAATACTTCGTTTTAGTAAAGGTATAAGAAAGAAAAAATGTTCAGAATCGACAAATAGGAGAAAAAAAATCAAATAAGAAAAATAAATCAAAAGAAAAGGAAAGTGCCAATATTAAATCCAAGGAAGGGTTGGGAAGAGGGAGGGGGAAAGGGCTGGAAAATTATGCGCCATGTGTTGAACGTCACAGAATTTAATTTGTATAATTTTGTTATGGCGGATTCAGGAAGCGGCCCTCGGATTAGAGAGAATTAGTTCTGGAGAGGGTAGAACTCAAATTGGGTTTAAGCTTCTTTTCTGTTCTTTTATTCCAAATGTTAAATTGATTTTATCTACCTGTATCTTCCTTGGACCACTGAAATATATTTTTAAAACTACTTAAATTTTTCATAGAAATGAAAGGCGTTGGCTTCCCAGTGTTTTATTTTTGATCAGAATCGGGTTTCAGCGCACTTCCCACACCGTACAGTGTAGCGGCTAAAGGAATGTGCCTCTGTTGATGTCACTCTCGCGTTGAAAACCGATTCTGGTCAAAAATAAAACATTGGGAAAACAACGTCTTTCAAAGAACTTCCCACTGTTTTACTTCCAACCAGAACCGGCTTTCAAGGCAACTGTGTCTACAGTAACACATCCTACCCAGAGATGGGCATAATCATAATCAATGATTAAGATTACGATTATGATTACGATTATGATTACGATTATAATAAAAAAAATTGGGTGATTACTTGATTACACGATTGTAATCGTAATCACGGCCATGATTATGATTGTAATCGAGTAATCATGTAATCGTAATCATGTAATCATAATCATGAGATCATAATCACAATGTACACATGATTACACAGCGCAAACCATCGCCTTCGATTTCCTTTCATTTTAAATTGTTTTATTTTTTACACTAATAAGTAATTTTTTTTAAGTTTATTACGTAACCTAAGTGCTATTACCATTTTTTTTAAATTTGAAATCCACGAAATCCCCCGATTACAGTAATTGTGATTACATGATTATGATTACATGATTACTTGATTATGATTTTATGATTACATGATTGCAATCGTAATCACGATTTCTGATTACGATTATAATCATGTAATCATGTTTCATTTTAGCTAGATTCACAGTGCGATAGTATCAAGTATAAAATAGCAATGATGATTAAGTTTTATTTTCTCTGTAATCATGTAATCATTGATTACGATTATGCCCATCTCTGATCCTACCTTTCTCATTGTTCAAAAATAATAGAATAACCATGATATTTATATTGTATATATTTATTTTTGTATTTATCAATTGTTGATATCATCTTTTGTTATTTAACCATAGAAATGATCAATTGTTGGGTTGTGTAAGATTTTGAATGTATAATAATATACTTGGCAGTTATATAATTTTCGCATTTATTTCTTAATTTATGATTTAACGGAAATATATATAATTATTCAAGTTCGGTGTAATGTAAACAATACACACATTGTAATATTAAAATACTCCAAAATTAATTATATTTTTTAAAGAAGAGCATCGCCGAAGTTTTGAAGTTTTTTTATAACGGCTGAAATATTAATTTTTTCAAATCAAAAACCCCAGTTGAGACATTAATGGATTGAAAAGTAATAAATGTGAAGGGACTCATATATTCGCTTTTATTAAAAACTAGCAGTAATACCCGGCGTTGCCCGGGGAACTTTGACTTTTCTACTATTATCTCCTATAAGTCTTTTAAATTCTACAACAGTACATTCATGATGTTATAATTTTCAATTATTCATACGGAATAAGGCTTATAGTTCTTCAACGTCAAACACCCCAGCTAGTAAGTTTTTAGGACCCCTGGGCATCACAGCTAGTATGCGTCTTTCAACGGCGGAAACCACAGATAGTGAATACTTAGCATCGCTGGACATCCTAGCCAGTGCGTACTTAAGAACGCTATTGACCGCAGCTAGTAAATGCCTTGCAACAGCGGACCCCACAGCGAATACATAGTTACTACTACTACATGTGAAATTCATGCCAATCCGCTTACCCTTTAACAGTACATTCATGATGTTATAATTTTCAATTATTCATACGGAATAAGGCTTATAGTCCTTCAACGTCAAACACCCCAGCTAGTAAGTTTTTAGGACCCCTGGGCATCACAGCTAGTATGCGTCTTTCAACGGCGGAAACCACAGATAGTGAATACTTAGCATCGCTGGACATCCTAGCCAGTGCGTACTTAAGAACGCTATTGACCGCAGCTAGTATGTGCCTCGCAAGAGCGGACCCCACAGCTAGTACGAAGTTAGGAACGCTGGGCATCACAGGTAGTAAGTGCCTTGCAACAGCGGACCCCACAGCTAGTACGTAGTTAGACCCACTGGGCATCACAGCTAGTATGTGTTTTGCAACGGCGGACCCCACAGCTAGTACGTAGTTAGAAACGCTGAGCATCACAGCTAGTATGCTTTTGCAACGACGGACCCCACAGCTAGTACGTTTTTAGGAACGCTGGGCCCTACAGGTAGTAGGTGCCTTGCAACTGCGGACCCCACAGCTAGTACCTACGTAGTTAAATACGCTGGGCCACACTGCTAGCGCCTTGCAACAGCAGACCCCACAGCTAGTACGTAATTAGGAACGCTGGGCATCACAGCTAGTAAATGTCTTGTAGGTGCCTTGCAACAGCGAACCCCACAGCCAGTACATAGTTAGGAGCGCTGGGGCTGAGCACTACAGTTAGTAAGTGCCTTGCAACAGCGGACCCCACAGCTAGTACGATATTAGGAACGCTGGGCATCACAGCTAGTAAATGTCTTGCAACAGTGAACCCCACAGCGAATACATAGATACTACTACTACTTGTGAAATTCATGACAATCCGATTACCCTTCAATGATTCAGCATTATTTTTATGCTTAGCCCCCCCTCCCAAATTTTTAAAATGTCACATAGTGTATTTTTTTATTTGACCATCAAGAATACTACATGTGAAATTTCGTGACAATCCGATCATCCGTTAATGACCTATCACTATCTTCAAATTTAGGCCTACCCCCATAACCCCCCTCCCGTTCACAATTTTTTGACGTCACACACCCTATTTTTCTATTTGGCCTTTATGAATACTTCATGTGAAATTTCGTGACAATCCGATCATCCGTTAATGACTTATCACTATACTTATACTTAGGCCCCCATCAACCCACCCTTCCGTTCAAAACTTTGGGACGCCACACACCTTATTTTTCTATTTGGCCTTCAGGAATACTCCACGTGAAATTCCATGACAATACGACCAACCGTTATTGAGCTAGCACCATATTTATACTTAGGTCCCCCCGCCACTACCCCCCCTCCCGTACAAAATTTTGAGCCGTTACACCGCCTATTTTTTTATTTGGTCTTCAGGAATACTACATGTGAAACTTTGTGACAATTCGATCAACCGTTAATGAGCTAGCTCTATATTTATACTTAGGCCCCCCCACAACCCCCCCTCCCGTTCAAAACTTTGGGACGCCACACACCTTATTTTTCTATTTGGCCTTCAGGAATACTCCATGTGAAATTTCGTGACAATCCGACCAACCGTTAAAGAATTAGCTCTATATTTATACTTAAGCCCCCCCACAACCCCCCCTCCCGTTCAAAACTTTGGGACGCCACACACCTTATTTTCCTATTTGGCTTTTAAAAATACTACGTGAAATTTCATGACGATTCGCCCATTAGTTAATGAGTTAGCTCTATATTTATACTTAGGCCCCCCCAAAACCCCCCCTCCCGTTCAAAACTTTGGGACGCCACACACCTTTTTTTCCTGTTTGGCTTTTAAAAAGACTACGTGTGAAATTTCATGACAATTCGACCATTAGTTAATGTGTTAGCACTATTTATATACTTAGGCCCCCCTTACAACCCCCCCTCCCGATCAAAACTTTGGGACGCCACACACCTTATTTTTCTATTTGGCCTTCAGGAATACTCCATGTGAAATTTCGTGACAATCCGACCAACCGTTAAAGAATTAGCTCTATATTTATACTTAGGCCCCCCCACTACCCCCCCTCCCGTTCCAAAACTTTGGGACGCCACACACCTTTTTTTCCTGTTTGGCTTTTAAAAATACTACATGTGAAATTTCATGACAATTCGCCCAATAGTTAATGAGCTAGCTCTATATTTATACTTAGGCCCCCCTACAACCCCCCCTCCCGTTCAAAACTTTGGGACGCCACACACTTTTTTTTCCTATTTGGCTTTTAAAAATACTACATGTGAAATTTCATGACGATTCGCCCAATAGTTAATGAGCTAGCTCTATATTTATACTTAGGCCCCCCTACAACCCCCCCTCCCGTTCAAAACTTTGGGACGCCACACACCTTTTTTTCCTATTTGGCTTTTAAAAATACTACATGTGAAATTTCATGACGATTCGCCCATTAGTTAATGAGTTAGCTCTATATTTATACTTAGCCCCCCCCCCCACAACCCCCCCTCCCGTTCAAAACTTTGGGACGCCACACACCTTTTTTTCCTATTTGGCTTTTAAAAATACTACATGTGAAATTTCATGACAATTTGACCATTAGTTGATGAGTTAGCACTATTTATATACTTAGGCCCCCCTTCCAACCCCCCCTCCCGATCAAAATTCTGGGACGCCACATAGCCTATTATTCAATCGGGCTCAAAAGAATGCTACTTCGGGAAGTTTCATAAAAATCCGTCCAGCGGTTTGGGCGTGATGCTGGAACAAACATACATACATACATACATACAAACAAACCCCGTTTCAGCTTTATTAATATAGATGAAAGGAGAACAATTCCGAGCATCAGCTGTTTGAATAGAGAGAGACAGCCTAAGGAGAGTTGTGTTAACGGTCGATTACATTGAGCGAGTTTACATTCTACTAGCCAGTGAATTTACTATTTGCTAGTAAACTCGCCCAGTGTAATCATATTCACTAGTTACTAGCAGATTGTAAACAATCTACCGAGAAAAGTTGAAAGCCGGGCTACTTTGCTCGCTACTCGCTGACGTGTGGGCTTGTTAGCAAGTAAACTAACCGTGTGTCATCATAGTTGGTAGTGAGATAGCTGCGAGTATCTCATTTGTCTACAAAATGTCGACGGAATTAGTTCGCGCGGGAGTCGTTATTTTAGCTCATGTTATCAAAAAGGAGTTAAAAAGGAAAGCAAAACGGCACAGAAAAGTGTGGGTAAAATCCTGGATAGAAAGACGTAAGAAACATGGTGCATCTAGCAATTTACTAAAAGAGTTGAAGGACGAAGATCCGTTGGCTTATCGAATTATTCTAAGATAAACAAACGTTGTAAAATTTCAATTTTTAGTTTTGCGTCGCAATAGTCTTTGTCTTTTATATTCCATAACACAGGGTACTGCCGATAGAAGTTAAGAAATTCCACAATATGATTTACGTTCCACATTATTTTTTCGCTAGAACACCCAGAAAAAGTTTAAAATTGGATTAGATTAGAACAAGAAAAACAAAACAACAGGTGGTTTCAACTCGCTAGCTAGTTGGCTACTGAGCGAGTGGAAAGTTTTGTGTGTCATCATCACTATCGCACACGCCGATTCGCCCGCTTGTAAACTCGCTGGCTAGTAGATTGTAAACTCGCTCAATGTAATCAAGTCTTTAGGGCCAGGAAGTCTAGTGAGAGAATCGAGACAGTCAACTAGTGTCAACAGTCGACATACAGAGTGATTCATAAGTAAAGTGTACATAAATATATATAAAAGAGGACGCCGGTAGCTCAGTGGTATGCGTGCTTGCCTTCTGAGCTCAAGAACGCTGGTTCGAACCCGACTGAGGCCCTTAGTTTATTTTATCTATGAGGTAAAATAAACTTAAGCACACCGTCCTTCGGATGGGACGTTAAGCGATGGTCCCGAGCCTGTACGATGTCAGGTACTCGTTAAAGATTTAGGGTAGGCAAAATTTAGGACTCCCACAGTTCCGGCTAATGTCCACCAGAATGACAAAGAGCGCTCTGGTAGAAGGCGATATGACCTCGTAGTTAAAGCCCGGGCATGAGTCATAAAACCAAAGCTAACATATATATATATAAATTAGAAGGAATGGTGAAATAAGGAAACTTTTAAGGACAATTGGAAATGGACGGAAAAAAAGTAGGTACCGTTTTTTTAAATTAAATTATACATATGCTCATTTTTGATGACCGCACAGAAAAAAGACTGATGTAGTTTTAGTAATTAGTTAGTAGTATAATTTTTTTAAATCATTTTCAAAATTAGTTTTTAAATTTATAATGTAGGTTAAGATCAAATAAATCAATATTAGTTCTCTATTCTATACTGTTCATTTTCTCTGTGAACCAAGTAAGATATTTAATACCTGTGGATTTGATTAAACAATTTTTGCAAAATTAAGAAAATTTGATGGCATCCCATTATTATCTTTAGAAGAAATCCAAATGAAATATTTATTTATTGACTTTTTTAAAAATATGTGCCCTTTCTTCAAAATTGCACGTCTTGAGCTTTCGATATTTTATTAGGGGCCTTTTCGGAAACTACTGTAGAAAGAAAAAAGTAGAAGCAACTTTCTAAAGAAAATGTGATAATTTAATTATTATTATTTAGTATTTCCATTAATTTAATTATTATTTATTTTTTAAATTATCACATCTGACAGGTATAAATAAAGAAATGCAATTGCAAAGGTTTCGATTTCGGCTCTGATTTTTGATGGCATCTTTTGTCATTTAACCATAGAAATTATTATTTGTTGCATTGTGTAAGATCTTGAATGTAATAATATACTTGGCAATATATTATTTTCGAATTTATTTTTTAAGTTATGATTTAACGGAAATAAATATTATTATTAATACCTGAGGGTAGAGGAAGACTTGAAATCACTGCGAGCTAGGCATGTGGAGAGAAGCGGACCGCAGGGATCTCCAGGGACCCTCACCAACGGAGTACAAGTATATATTTCTTCTAATGTCATTTGCACTTAAACTTTTACACTAATATAAAGGATTAATAATTATATTACCGAGATTCAACTTTAATAAGTCTCGAATGAATGTTAAACCTTACAGGAAAAGGTAAATTTCTTTCCCCTCAACATTTTCCTGGTGAAGAATAACTTTTCAGATAACTGACTTAAAAGTTGTTTAAGTTTCGACACTGATGAGAAAGAATCGTTTACTCTTCCTTGTTTTTTGATTGAAAATGTTTGAATAATGAAATGATTTAATTTTTAATTTGGCCCCCGGCTTCTTAATCCATCTCCTGTGATCAACTAAGCATTTCCATAAATATTTAAACTCCAAAGTATACAATGCGATAACATTAACGTTTTTTTCCTTCCTTTAAATTGTTTGTTTAAAAATGTTATTACATTAGTATTATTTAACCTTCTTCAATTCGTAATGGCAAGTTTTTGTTTTTTACCTTATTTTCAGTGAAAATGAAGGCTTGTGTATGTCCCTTGTTCAAATTATCTTATGGTTTCTATCTTTCAACACATAATTGTGGGTTGAGTTGGCGCTACTGGGCTATAAAGTGAGTTTTGATTTTTTTAACTTGATTGACGTTGACTTTTGTTATATTTCTATGAGATAATTAACGAACGCACGTATTCATTTAATACAGGCCCAAAGAGCTACTGTCGTTGACCTACTACGGTTCAGAAGAGCCCTGTAGAGAAACCTGAATCACAGTATCTACAGCTCCTGATCTATGGGTGTGACCTGGACCCTGATCTTACGTCTGGAGAAGCCTTTACAGACATTTGAAAATAGGGTTGAGAAAAATAGCAGGTTCAGTCAGAAACCTAGGAATGGAATATCAGAACAGACAGGGGGTTGAGGGACATTTTATGGCGATATCCGACCGAAGTGGCAGACATAAGGAGAGGATCAGATCACAGATATCCCTCAGGTGCAAGGGGCTAGATCACGAGGTAGACCACGGCTGAAATGGATTGACCTGTTGAAGAAGAATGCCGCGAAACAGCATGTGGTGAACTAGCACGGCAAAACACATTGGAGGAGGCTGCTGCGCGGCTAAGCATCTTCAGGGCCGTCCCCGACGGAGTAAGAATAAGTACAGAAATTTAATATTCATGACATCATGCAACTAAGAACAACATTTTGAAACTTCGCGGATTCGAGTCCCTTAAGTTTTTTATCCTAAATTTTGTCAACTCAGGTTTAATTAAGGCGGGGGTCTTTAAAACATACTTCACTGAACTTGCACGGTCTCATCCGAAGTATAACGTGCTCAAGGTATTTTGACCTTCCAAATATAAAAACCTAGAGGTTCGTTCCTGTGGGGATCGAACACGCAACCGGCTCCCCCTTAAAGTGGTTGTCAATTTATTTATGTTATTATATTACAAAAGGACGGAAGTGTGAAGTGTGTGAGGAGGATCTGTCGGTGCGGCACATCCTGGAGGAGTGTCCACTCTATCAGGAGGAGCTGGCCAGGAGAGGCAGAGCTTTACCAGCAGCCCTGGGCAACCACCGAGAGGCACTCCAGAGAACTATATACTTTTTTAGTGATAAAAAACTAATGGACGAGCTATAATTCAAGGAAAAATGTTAAAGTAAACAATAATACTTAAAAAAATATATATATATATGTATATATGTGTATATATATGTATATGGATGTATGTCTGTATATGTGTATATATGTGTGTGTATGTGCATATGTATGAATATGCATCTGTCTCCATCCCAAACTATTTAGATGCTTATGACCTAGATATTGAGCATATATAACCCTAATCCTAATCCTTACATAAATAAATGGACAACTGTATCACTAGGCAACATTTTTGGCGATTTTTCTTCCTCTAATATAGACCGTAGTTTGCGAATCCACCTTTTTTTGTAGAATTTATCAGTTTGGCATTCAACATTTTGATTGTTTTCATTATTCAATTGTTTCCATTCTTTTGTTCATATAAAACCCTTCCAAATCTGGTGTAGCCAACCTTACACTAATTTAGAGTGGACTGGATTGCACCGGGTTTATTACTTCAATTCACTCACTATATTTCGATATTGTTTTGACAAACAAAAGCTGAAAAGTTATTAAATCAAGTGTAATTACAACTGCATCGATAAGTAATTTGTATTCGGAATTATTGTAAGCAAAGCAAAGTTTTATACGACATGCTAAAAAATCTTGTTTGTAGAAGTTAGTGCCAGAGTACTTAATTTTTTGCCGTTTTCAATATATAATCTAAAAAAGAAAAAGTAATAAATATTTGATTCATTAAATTAATGGTATTGCCAAATAAAATGGTATTACCAGATTCTTTCTTACTTCTGAGTCTATTTATGATTTAATAAATAATCCACAGTACAGTTAATAACTCTTTATTCGGGGGCCATGGTAGCCGTGCGGACTAATGTTAATTTGAGGGCGCCAGTCGCTCAGTAATATGGTTGCTTGCTCATTGAGCTCAAGGTGGCTGGTTTTGAACCCGGCCGAGGCCCTTAGTTAATTTTATCTGGAAAGTAAAAAAAAATTAAGCACGCCATCCTTTGGATGGGACGTTAAGTGATGGTCCCGAGCCTGTATGATGTAAGGTACCTACTCGTTAAAGACCCCTACCCTATGTGAATAAAAATTTAGGGTAGGCAAAATTTAGGATTCCCATAATAGAGTCAGGCTAATGTACACGAGAGTGACGAAAGAGCTCTATGGTAGTAGGCGACATGGCCTTATAGTTAAAGCCAGGGCTTGATTCATAGTAACTAACAACTTAATCCATAAAACAGCTGACTCATTGACATTCCAATCTTTCAAATCTCATTATATAAGATTTCTATAAGAGTAGGCGCTTGTAAGAGATAGCGTGTTTGCTTACTGAGCTCAAGATCGCAGGTTCGAAACACGGCCGAGGCCCTTAGGTTTTTTATTAGGAAGGTGAAGAAACCTTGAGCACGCTGCCCTTCGCATTGGACGTTAAGCGATGGTCCTTTGCCTTTTACGGTGTTAGGTACTCTTTAAATACTCTACCCTAGGTGAATAAAAATATACTATGAAAAAATAATCAAATTTTGGGAGACTAGGTCGTTAATGTGTTGTATCAACCATTTTTACTATTAAAATAACTTAAAAACAGCAAGAAACTACTTATAAACACAAAACGAAAGAAACAGGTTATTTGAATACAAATAAATAGATGGTCAAATGAATCTATCGACAATGATGAAGGAAGTTCGAATATTACTACGGAATATTATTACCAATTACAGAACAGAATTGCCTCGGATCAAATATGAATAGATGAATTGACCAGTGGCGGATCCAAGGGGGGACAATTGGGGCCATGGCCCCCCCAAACCCCCAAAAAAGTATTTTTTTTTTTAAATTTTTTTTATATATAATTTTTATTTTTAGTTTAAAATGACTTCAGAATATTTTTTCCAATATATATTCCAGCATTGGACCACGTCCGCAGATTTTAAAGAACGTTTACCTGAAGAAACATTAGAATGTTTTGGTCTTTCTGTATTTGTTCCTAAGAACATGAATGATTATACGCAGGATGTTGTTACAGCTATTTCGTTGAATCAAACTTACAAATCTTTTCTCAACGTTCCGGAAGGCACCGAAACTTTAAGGATACGCCATGAATATGAAGCCTGGGCACAAAAATGGAACAAGGAAAAAATTCGAGGAAACTTACTTCCAGCAACAGCAATCGAAACATTGAACTTGTGCAATCAGGATCAATTTCCGCTGATTTGGAAAATGCTCCAGCTTCTTTTAACTTTACCAGTGAGCAACGCCACATCGGAACGTTCTTTTTCGACTCTTCGAAGATTAAAAACATGGTTGAGAACTAAGATGACTGAAGACCGACTCACTGGCTTAGCACTTTTGAATGTACGTCGTGACTCACCTGTTAATATCGACAATATAATCGAAAGATTCGCCAAACAAAAAGCGAGACGACTCAATTTTATCATTTAAACAGAAATCACAACATGATTTCTGTTGTAAATTGATGTTTGTAAATTGTAAATTATAAAAGTAAATTGTAAATAAATAATTGTTCATTTTACAATTAAATTTGAAAGAGTTTTCTCATTTATTTATAAAGCTAGAAAAAAACAAAATTGTTGGGATATTTGAGATTAAGTAGCCCCCTCCAAAAATTGTTTCTAGATCCGCCACTGGAATTGACATGCTCATAAAAATAAATTATTCAATTAACAGTATTAAAGTTTTGTGTGTTCTTTAAAATTTGGTGATTATACATTTCAGTCAAACCGTCGCTTCTGTTAATATAACAGAGAGATTTGGGCTCTTCCTTACCCTGCTACTGAAGCGCTGATCCATTAATTTTAATTGCCCTCTGAGCTATATCTGTAGCTCTTGCTATTGCTGTAGCTCTGATCAAACGACTGCTCAGCTCTCTGTCAGCCCCCTTTCTTCCAATTAGCTCTATCCCCTCCTCCCCCCTCCCCAATCCTCTCCTCACTGATCAACACTATCTCTCTGTCATCTTTGATTGGGTCTTTTCTGTTAGGTCCTCTACACTGTTGGTCAATATCTACTACACAGAAAATACACACTAATTAACAAATGTTTATTAATTATCTACGTAGAAACCATTTATTTGAGGGTGCGGCTAGCTCAGAGGTGCTCATGATCGCGAAACCCGGTTGAGGTCCTTAAGTTTTTTTATTTGGGAGTTGAAAAAACATTGTGCACGCAGCCCTTTGGATTAAGGGACGTTAAGCGTTGGTCTCGAGGCTGTACGTTGTGAAGTACTCGTTAAAGATCTATCTGAATAAAAATTTAGGGTAGGCAACATTTAAGACTCCCAAAGTAGAGTCGGGCTCATGTTCTCCAGAGGGTCGAAAGAGCGCTCTGGTAGTAGGCGATATGAGTTGAAGGCCTTAATATAAAACACTTGCAAGCCCGGAGTAGATTGTAAACTCGCTCAATGTAATCAAGTCTTTAGGGCCAGGAAGTCTAGTGAGAGAGGTGAATCGAGACAGTCAACTAGTGTCAACAGTCGACATACAGAGTGATTCATAAGTATAGTGTACATAGATATATATAAAAGAGGACGCCGGTAGCTCAGTGGTATGCGTGCTTGCCTTCTGAGCTCAAGCCCGGCCATCAACTACGAGGTCATATCGCCTACAACCAGAGCGCTCTTTCGTCACTCTGGTGGACATGAGCCCGACTCTACTGTGGGAGTCTTAAATTTTGCCTCCCCTAAATATTATGAAACACAATATAAAAGCAATCAAAATTCTAAATTAAACGAAAGTTATAAAATAAGACATTTTAGTTTATAACTAAACCTGACGATGGTATAATGCAGAAACCGGTAGTTTTTGCAAACTTTTTTTGTTGAATAGACAATATTAAAAAAATATGTTTGTTTCACTCCTTAAAGACCCTTATCCTAGGTGAATAAAACTAGGTAGGCAAAATTTAGGACTTTCACAGTAGCGTCGGGCTCATGTTCTCCAGAGGGTCGAAAGAGCGCTCTGGTAGTAGGCGATATTACTTCATAGTTAAAGGCCGGGCATGAGTATGGCATAATAACTAAAATATAAAACACAGGATTATTTCTTTATTTCCGTTAGCTTCTTACTTCGAAATCTTAAAAAGATCGTGCCAAAGGAAACGTCAACTACTCTATATTACGCCTATTTCCATTCCATAATCAGTTACGGTTTAATACATTGGGGCGCATGTAGCTCGAGTATTAATATTTTCAGAATTCAGAAAAAAGTATTAAGAATTATAAACAATATTACTCAAAGGACAAGCTGCAGAGAAATATTTAAACAACTTAAAATCCTGCCTTTGCCATCGCTGTTTATATTTGAAACATTAATGGTTATTAAGAAAAATAGAAATATTTTCCCTCTCAACAATACTAGTCATGATTACGATACCAGGAAGAAAGAAGACTTTCGAATAACTAAACATTGCTCTTCTCTTTTTGAAAAAAAAATATAACTCATAAAGGAATTAATTTATTTAATGCCCTTCCCCACTTCTTGAAGTCAATAGATACAATAAAAACATTTAAATTTCAATTAAAAATGTTCATGTTAGAGGAAACCCTTTACACGGAAACGGAATTTTATCCTCACTGTTCGAATAGAATAAAATAACCACAATAAAAAGAAAAAAACATTATTTGATACAAAGCTTTCATTTTTTATTTATTTATTTATAATTTTTTATTTATTTAGACTTTTTTATACATTCATTTATAATTGATTAATATATATTTACATTGTTTTCTTTCTTTTCCATATCTCGCACATTGGGACCTGATGGTGGGACGTAAGAACGTCCCGAAACATCGTTGGGATAAAGACACTTCCGAAGAGTTTTTTTGAAAAATAGTTATCTTAATTTTTATTAAATTTAAAAAAGTGACTACTTATTAATTATAATTAAATGTATAAATTCTTTAGACGTATCCTATTATCATGTATTGGTTTAACGGAAATATTATTATTATTATTATTATTATTATTATGATAGAAAAAGAAAGTTACCAATGCTTGAACACCACCCTAAATGGCTGCCTTCATAAAGAATTAGACTAGGTACCTATATATATTTTTTTCTGACTGTGAGAATAGGGGTTGCAATAATCTCATTAGATTAATAATAAGTTAAACGTTTTGTTTAGTTTAAGTCTGAACAAGATTTTCCAGGATATTCAAAGATTTACAATTTTGAACCAAAAAAGATAATCCATGATTATAAAACAATCCTTTTTCACTTTTAATTATAAGTGCTCTTCAGGTAAGTATATTTCAAAAAAAAAAATAAAAAAGGTAAATCAAACCGTGCTCGTTAAGGGAACAAAGTGCTTAATGGCCCTAGTTTAAAATTCTGTCAGTTTTAATTAAGGACCGTCCCTCTTGTAAAATTTTTCCTGTTCTGTCCCTGACTGAGGGCGAGCTAATTCTATTGGCTCTAATCACCCTGACAAAAGGGATGTTTTTTTTTTTTGTTTCTTGTTGGTCTTCATTCTCCTTCTTCGGCGTCAAAAGAATCATTAGTTTTAAATTATGTCTGAGTAACTAAAATCAGAGATAAAATGTCTATTGCAATTGTGTGAAAATTCCAAGATAGATATTTCAGGTCCCATCTAAACGTTTTGACAATTTTCGCGATGATGTCTGTGTAAGGAGGTGTGTATGTGATTGGAACGTTATCAGGGTTATTTACCAAACATCCATAGTCCCGGAAGAGAAGTTTTATCTATGAAATAAAACGACTTCGAACCCGCGTCCATACAATCAAAGCCTTACGCCCTAGCCCACATGGTCCTACGAGGTCATTTCGCCTACTACCAGAGCGTTTTTTCGTCCCTTTGGTGAATAAGAGCCCGACTCTACTATGGGATTCCTAAATTTCGCTTACTGTAAATTTTTTTCACATAGGGAAAGGGTCTTTAACGAGTACCTGTCATCGTACAGGCTCTGGACCATCGCTTAACGTCCCATCCGAAGGACGGCGTGCTTAAGTTTATTTTACCTCCCAGATAAAATAAACTAAGGGCCACGGCCGGGTTACGAACCAGCTATCTTTAGCTCAGTAAGCTAGGTAGTACATCTAGCCCGACACTACTGTGAAAGTCCTAAATTTCCACCTCCAAAATAATAAACCTAAGGGCCTCGGCTGGGTTTGGAACCCGCGATGTTGAGTTCATGTGAGCTACCGGCGCCCTTTATATCCTCTGTATATACTATATCAACATGAGGTCTCTTATATTTATAATGTTTACCGCAATATTCGATAATACGCTGCCCTGGCCTCCCCTGGGACATTCCTTCTGCCACCGGTCGATTTCTGCCAAAATATTCATGTGGTGGCTTATTGATACTGGCTACTGTAGTGTACTGTTGGATTGTCTCTCTCTCTTCGTTTTGATTAGTGTCCGAAATGCAATTAGAGTTTGGGGCTAGGTGGGATAATGGTTGACTGAGTGAGTACTCAAAACAGAAATTGACTTATACCCAGACACATTTACGAGAGTATGAGCTGTAAAATATCCATGCAATCCTCGATGTTATGTGATAGGACCTTTCATGGCATTGGTCTAATCACCAATAAATCTCTTCTCCAATCCTAACTTAATAATTGTTTTTATTCTGTTTCATCAATCATATATTCAAGCAAGTACATCGGGTTCCTTGAGATGTACTAGCGTTTGAGAATCTGGCAGTGATTGGGGTCAATCTCCATTGTTATATACTAGAGTGAGTGGTGCCAAACTCCATTGATACATACTAGAGTGAGTGGGACCAAACTCCATAGTTACAAACTAGAGTGAGTGGGCCCAAACTCCATTGTTACATACTAGAGTGAATGGTGCCAAACTCCATTGTTACAAACTAGAGTGAGTGGTGCCAAACTCCATTGTTACAAACTAGAGTGAGTGTGGCCAAACTCCATAGTTACAAACTAAAGTGAGTGGGCCCAAACTCCATTGTTACATACTAGAGTGAGTGGTGCCAAACTCCATTGTTGCAAACTAGAGTGAGTGGGACCAATCTTCATTGTTACATACTAGAGTGATTGGTGCCAAACTCCATTGTTACAAACTAGAGTGAGTGGGACCAATCTTCATTGTTATATACTAGAGTGATTGGAGCCAAACTCCATTGTTACATAATAGAGTTGGGTAGTGAGTGGGGTAATCTGTCTTAAATGAATAAAACAAACTTATTTTTTGAAATATTGTCTATTCCACTAAAGATATATATACATATAACTACCGGTTTCGGCTTTATACCATCGTCAGGTCTAGTTATGAACTAAGTCAGTTTGCAGAGAGCGACCCTTCAAATACATCTCAGGTCAAAGGGTGCTATTAAAACTTGGGAGTCCCCCGGCTGTACCGTTAGCTAACTCATGAAATATTTCTTAACAAAACCTAGTTCTAAATTTACATAAAACAATATTACTAGACTAATACGGGGAAAATAACAAATAAATAAGAACTAATACAAGTAAATAATAAAAAATAGAAATAAAATTAATAACAATGTTAAGATTTAGATAACTTGAAACATATATGTGGAACCAAATATTAATAACAGATAATACAAACAAATATGTGGAAACAGAACTGGTTTAGGGTGTTAACAAAGGGGAATAGTTGAAATAAATTTGGTCATTCATGCAAATGTTCCTTTTGGTAGCTTTATTTATTTCTAGTTGCTCTAAGCTATTAAGTAGCCTGCTTTTTGAGCAATAATGGAGATATTTGATGCCTGTAGATGGGTCGAAAGTGTAGCTATTGTCAATTATGTGGGTCGCGAATGTAGAACGGTTTCCTCGGTTCTTTATTTAGAACTTACTCTTTATAAAGAACCGAGGAAACCGTTAATAGCACCCTTTGACCTGAGGTGTATTTGAAGGGTCGCTCTCTGCAAACTGACTTAGTTCATAACTAGACCTGACGATGGTATAAAGCCGAAACCGGTAGTTATATGTATATATATCTTTAGTGGAATAGACAATATTTCAAAAAATAAGTTTGTTTTATTCATTTATTACAAGTTTCGACAATATGTCCGCGTTCCTCAACTTAGAAGTTGGTAATCTGTCTTCATTTTGATTACTGTAACAAATTTTTTACGTTAAATTAACTATTGCCTTTAATTATTTTTTTGATTGGAATTGTTTATTACATGCTACCTTATTAGGATTAGTTCTTAACTTCATTATTACATACCAGAGTTGGGCAATAATAAATTATATTGCAAAATATTACAATTTTTATTACGTTTATAATGACTAAAATATAATTTATTACAAAACTAATCAATTTCTAGTAATCAGCATTAATTTTGATTACAATAATCAAATATATGTTATTCGGTCCCTATTCTGTTTACATGTTAAAGACCCCTAGGTGAATAAAAATTTAGGGTAGGCATAGTTTAGGGATCCCACAGTAGAGTCGGGCTCATGTCCACCAGAGTGACGAAATAGCGGTCTGGTAGTAGGCAATATGACCTCGTAGTTACAGCCCGGGCATAAGTCAGAATGACAAACTATAAGGATAAAAAGGTTTAAAAAAAAAAAAATCATATATAGTACATGAAAAATAAGTAAATAAACCAATAGAAATAAAATAAATGAGTGAATAAATAATATAAAATAATGATATTAGTGATGAATATATTAAACAAAAGGTTATTTCGAATATTTAGGAGGATATCTGTGGAGGAACTCTGCCAAGAAAATAAAAAATAAAGCGGAATATGAAATAATGTTTTTGTATATAAAACATGAATTTTATATCGTGGATATTTTATTCTTTTTGAACAACGAGAAAACCTCTCATATAAACATTTTTAGTTTATTGTATCTATTGCTTCATCTTATAGATACACATTATCTTATAGATTAGTACTTATTTGAGAAAACCTAGAAAATAAACTGTTCAACAAATATTTGATGTGGCTATTACAGGACTTTCTTATACCAACCACCCTTACAGAACACTCACTCTCTTTCTCTCCCCATCCCCCTTATCATAACCATTTTATACTCATAATAACTAACTAGTTGGGGTTGTAAAAAGTTAAATAAATTAAGCAGATACTGAATCTACACTACAACAAGGAAATAGGATGTGGCTCTTCAAAATGGTTCTGTTTCATTGAATTTGTATTTCATATTTATTTTGTCAGGATGCTCTTATAGAAAGATTGAAGAGGTACAAGAAGAACGACTACCATATTGATACATCAACCATCGATCTTCAGAGTCTAGCCTTCTCGGGAGCCAACTTCCCGTCTCTTCCTTGCTTTTCCCTTTGTTTACGAAGGGACTTAGGGGCGCACGTGTTTTTTTCCTTGTTGATAACACTCCAGATATAAGTTTACAGAGATGCCAGACGGGAGCGAAATCCCTGGGGAAAAAAATAGAGAGAAAAAAAAAAAAAATGAGGCGTATTTTATTTTGTTAAGACGAGGAGGAAGCCATACGTACTTTCCTTAGTCGCGGTTGGAACAGCGTTGAAACATTCGGTAAGAATTTATACAACCAACGATCTTGCATTTTTTGTTTCCTTTAGTACATTTTACAATATACCGCTTATACTTATAACTAGGGGCGTACCCAGCATTAACAAATATAAAAATAAAATTCCCCCCGAAATAAAATTCTGGGCACGCCTCTGGAATGAGTGTATCGACACAAATTTCATATGTGCTATATACACTCGTCCACAAAAAAACTGGGACACTCACATTTTACAGCAATAAAAAATATTTATTTTACTAATACATTTTTTTCTTAGTATTACAATAAGACAATATAGTTATGATATAAATTTCGTCAAAAAAAAAATACAAATTATATGTAATAGAAATAAAGAAATAATAATGATAATAATAAATGTAAAATACTGGTTTTTCAACTTTGTAAAAAAAAAGTTCTTCTTTTAATTGCAATTTAGTAGCGAGTATTTCCTCCTCGCGCCCTCTTAAGAGCCATAACTCGCTGGGGCATGGAAGAAATCAGATTTTGGATGGTCCTTTGTGGAATAGCATCCCATTCTTGTTGTAACGCAATGGGAAGCTGTTGCACAGTATTCGGAGGCTGCAGGCGGTTCTTGACACGCCTCTTTAGTATGTCCCATGGATGTTCTATTGGGTTCATGTCTGGAGAACGCGCAGGCCAATCAATAACATTAATACCTACATCCTCCAAGTACTGGTTTACGACTATAGCAACCTGGCTATAGAGGCCTGGCGTTGTCATGCATTAATGTGAAATCAATGCCAATAAATGGTGCAAACGGTATGACTGCCTCTTTAAGAACCTCTCCTAGCAGCGGTCATAGTTCCATTTTCAATAATCGTTAACTCCGTGCGGGCGTCCAAACTCATCCCACCCCACACTATAATTGACTGTCTATAAAAAGGAGCAGTTCCCGTCATGGTACATTGACAGAAGCGCTCATCCTGTCTTCTCCTCATATAAATCAGGTCATCTGAACTATACAGAACTACACAAAACGAGACATCTGTGAACAGTACAGCTCCCCATTGCTCTACAGTCCAATGGATGTGTCTATTAGCAAATGTAGTCCTGCTTACACGATGCTCCCTGGTAAGCTGTGGCCCTGTAGCCGGTCTTCTTCCATGTAAATGTAGTTCTACGAACCGTCTTCTAACAGTCTCAGCAGATACAGCGGCTCCCCGGGTAACTAACAGTGCAGCTCGAACTTCTGAAGCTGTCAGGAACCGGTTTCGAAGAACTGACAGCGTAATAAAACGGTCATCACGCTCGCTGGTAGCCCTTGTACGGCCACTTCCGGGCCTGCGTCCATATTGCCCAGTCTCCCTGTACCGTACAACTGCTCGAATACATAGTTAATTTTTTTAGGGTCATTATAAAATTAATTCGTCATCTAGCTTTTGATTGTGCAAGCTTGTTTTTAAAACTGTTTCAGGGTCTAGATGAATGTCTCTGGGTATTGATATCAGAGCTAATCCATTCAATCGGTCTTGCTATTTCTGATATAGCTTTTCATACGTCTAAGAGTTGAGTAAGACCATTCACTTGTTGCTACAGAAACTGCAAGTGTAACTCCAATTTTCAAAAACCTGTGAATTGATGGGAAAATGTTCTTGTCACATTGTTTTAAGCTTGAAATAAAATATTTTCGAACTGCTTTGTCTGCCCAAGGTCAAGCTTCACCAGGATCCGCACGACCTCTTGTAGGGAAATGTTTTATGTCAATAAATTATTTTATGCAAGTAAAAATAGTTTTATTATTTACAAAAAGGACATTTTTTTTTTAAATTTTGGGGGATTGATCCCCCATATCTCCCCCTTTAGGTACGCCCGGCTTATAACTTAATCAAAAACCTCTTGAAATAACAGTTGGAGAGAAAACTAAAGACACATTTTATGTGCATAACAATTTGTCGAAGGCCTCTCGGTTTGCGAGATACATGCCGAAAACCGTGTCAACATTACGTCTTTAACTCATTTTTGTTTTACGTTTACTCAATTTATGTGAAAATTATTACTCATATCGAAAAATTGATCCCTACAAAAAATGTTCCTTATTAAATTTCGAATTTCAAAATTTTCTCATGGGTATAAAAAATTATTTTCCACCTTTAGTATCCACATTAATCCCCAGTCCGTGCTCTCCCTTCTGCCACACTTCCCGAACGACGCCTTAAGGCGAAAGGGGACGACAGTCAGAAAAGTGTGCTTAACCATATAATCCATTTCCTGACTACCCACATTTTTTTTTTAATTCTACAAAACCATTAGATCTAAAAACAATTTATGGGATGCAGAAAGTCATTAATATTGTGAAAAATGTTTTTATGCGGTCAGATGGCAAAAAAAAAGTATAAAAAAAGTTTTCATACGCACATTTCACAACAATATTAATGACTTACCGCATTCCATAAATTGATTCTTGATCCAATGTATTTTTCAGAATTAAAAACAAAAGGCTGGTTAACCAGAAAGTGGGTACTACGATTATAGTACTTTTCTGACTCGCCTTAGTCGCCAATGGCCTGGAGACCTTCAAAGATGAGGCAGTGATAGTGATTAGCCATAAATGAGTGCAACAATGACTTATTTATACCCACTACGTTTTTACCGATCAAGATAGATCATTTGTGCAATATGAATAATAATTAAGAATTGAATGAGGGGAGAGGGTTTAACGTGTAACCCACCGGATTCCGTGTCATATGAACGATAATTAGGAAATGATATAGAATTTTCATTGAATAACCTTCTAGCTGGTTATCCATGTCTGGTTAGATAACTTTTTTTTTTGTCGTATATGGTCGATATTGGTGTCTCATGAATAATAATTAAGAAGTGAGAAGGGGGTTTTATATTAAGGAGACAATGTTAAGCTTAATATTCAAATCAGCCTGGAGTTTACTATAAGGGTACATAGGATTACAGTAATCTTAGGCGCACCAACCTGGGGTAATAGGAGTGAGCAAAGGGTGAATGTAGTGGGATTTTATAGAGTTAGACATAACAACCACCTCAGCCTGGAGATAATAATAGGGACATCCAACAATAGAGTAACCAGGGGTGATGGGGTGAGAAAAGGTAATTGTAGTGGCATTTTATAGCGTTAGGCATAACAACCACCCCAGCCTGGAGACAATAATAGGGACATCCAACAATAGAGTAACCAGGGGTGATAGGTGTGAGAAAAGGGTGATTGTAGTGGCATTTTATAGCGTTAGGCATAACAACCACCTCAGCCTGGTATAATAATAGGGATAGCCAACAATGAAGTAACCTGGGGTGATGGGGTGAGAAAAGGTAATTGTAGTGGCATTTTACAGCTAGGAGTGGCAGGAAGCGCCAATTTTCATCGATACACTTAACCATCTACCTCAGTCTGTACGTTACTATAATGGCATCCAAAATTAATCAAGGGCCTCCAATCAGGAATGCTGGGGTCTATAGAACGCATTGTTAGCGTCATTGTAAATCTTTGGGCATAACATCTACATCAGCCCGGAGCTAACTGTAGAGGTAACCATCGTTACGGTAATCAGGAGGGCGGCCCTACCGCATCAGTATGTGTACTTTTCAGCTTGACTGTACATACTACATATGTCTGTGTTCCACTAACTCTGTAACTATGTTGCCATGCATTTCCGTTCTCATACCTCTCTTTTTTTGTTGTTCAGTGTCAATCTGTTTGAGTTGTCGTGAGTTCTGCATGAGTGTGAAGATGCTGAACAATGTATGCACACACTTTTCGGTATGTTCTCAATTTAATATAACGGTATCTATTTTCAATACGATTTCAGACCAAACAGCAGTAATTTGGAGGATCCACCTTAAATTTGTGTCACCATCGTCTTAAAATTAACATTGTCTTTCAAATAAAGCAGTTCCCAAGGTATTAAGTATTTTTGTTGCGGTTATGTGCAGCCCCTTCATTCCTCAATTTATTGAAAATCGACAAAATTGTTTGTTGAACTAATTTCTGTATCAAAGGAATAGTTATTTTGACTCATGCCGATGCTTTAACTATGAGGTCATATCGCCTACTACGAGAGCACTCTTTCGTCTCTCTAGTTGACATGAGCTCGTCTCGACAGTGGGAGTCCTAAACATTGCCTACCTAAGGGTAAGGGGTCTTTAACGAGTACCTGTACACCGTACAGGCTCGGGACCATCGCTTAACTTCCCATCTGAAGGACTGCGTGCTCAAGGTTTTTTCACCTCCCAATGAAAAACCTAAGGACCTAGGCTCTTCAGGGTTTATAGTTAACTACTGTAAAATTTAATTAAACAAACCATTTTACGATATCTACTCAGTGACAAAGGCTCCGGTAACTCAGATATGCCGTGCTAGTCTACTGAACTCAAGATCGCGAGTTCGAAACCCTGCCGAGCTCCTGTAGGTTTTTTATCTTGGTGTAGACAGGAGTCTTTGGCCTATGCCGACGACATTGACATAGTGGGCCGCTCTGAAAAGGCAGTCAGTGACGCGTTTAGGGCTTTAATGGGCCCTGCAGAAAGAATGGGTCTTGAGGTGAACGCAGCTAAAACCAAATACATGGTCACTGGAGAAGTGCCTACCCAAGGTGAGACCCTTGAAATAGGTCCCCACGAATTTGAGAAGGTCGCAGAGTTTACCTACTTGGGCTCCATAATTACACAAGACAATGCTAACGAAACTGAGATAAGGAAGAGAATCTTTGCCGCAAACAAGTGCTACTATGGTCTCAGCAAGCACTTCAGAAGCAACCACATATCCAGGCAGACTAAAGTCGTTCTATATAAGACCCTTATCCGCTCAGTTCTTCTGTATGGCTCAGAAACCTGGACAACTTCGAAAATGAGCGAACAAAGCCTATTGGTGTTTGAAAGGAAGGTTCTGCGCAGAATATTTGGAGGAGTGCAAGTAGGCCATGCATGGGGCAGACGCAACAACCAGGAGCTCTACAAGCTATATAGAGAACCAGATGTCCTGAAAGTCATGAAGATTGGGCGGTTAAGATGGGCGGGACATGTCGCCAGGATGGAAGCTGAGGCAATGCCGAAGAAGCTGCTAATGGAGCCCATTCATGGAGTAAGACGGCGAGGGAGACCTAAGCTGAGATGGGCAGATGGTGTGGTAGGGGATGCCCGAAACATATTCCGCATCAGGAACTGGATGACAGCAGCACAGGATCGAGGCAATTGGCGGCCGTTGGTGGAGGAGGCCAGGACTCGTCACCGGGTTGTAGCGCCATGATAGATAGGTAGATAGACAGGAGTCTTAGGTAACTAAACCTGGATAGGAAAAAATTAGGACTCCCACAGTAGATTCGGGTTCATGTCTACTAGAGCGACGAAAGAAACTGTGGTAGCAGACGATCTCGGAGTTGAAGCCCGGGCATAAGTTACAATAACAAATTGGTTAACAGTTGTGCAAACACGTTACGAGAAAGCACACATTGACCGTGTATTTACCAACTTTTTTTTTTACAAATGTTTCTACGAAAGAGAATCATGTTATGAAAATAGGCTGGAGACCTTTGTTGGGGAACCATTTGCAAGAGAATTCCACTATTAGTTTTCATAACTTGAATGTTTGCTCAAACTTGAAGGGGGGGGCCTTGTGTTGAATTTCGAGTTGTGTCTAGTATCAATAGAAGCGGGAGCACAAAGGCCGCCCCACCAAACTCAATCCAATACAAGTTAGTTGTATCGTTCAACTTGGAATTTCAGTATAATGATCATCAACGCAGTGTGTACAATGAAAATATACTGGTCGATCTCCAACTTATGATATGAACGAGGCAAGACCGGCCGTAGTTACCAACCAGAGTTTCTGCGCCCCCACCAAACTTGAGCTTCCTCCTCCTTCATGGCCGGGGGCGGCGAATTTCGAAAAGGGCAAAAACGCCCTTTAACCATTGTAATCGTACAAAAATCCGAAATCGCGTTTTCAAGCGCTTACTACCAGAACGCTCTTTCGTTACTTCGGTGGACATGAGCCCGACTCTACTGTGGGAGTCCTAAATTTTTTGTCTACCTAGAGTTGAAGTCTTTAAAGAGTACCTGACATCCGAAGGACGACGAACTCAAGTTTTATTCAAATAAAAACACCTAAGGACCTCAGCGTGTATGGCTTTATGAAAATATCCAAGGCGGGTTGGTGAGCGGTTGAACGGCCAACTAACAGAGATATACTGTCGGAGCAGAACAGAGAAGCTCGAGTTAATCCCAGCTTCCAGCTCCTGTCGTTTATATTTGTTAGCAGATTGTGTGTAAAGTTGGAAGCCGCCCTTTTAAAAGCTCCACATACATGTCGCCTCACCACCAAACCTAATTAAATACATTCTATATTTATTTTCTACTTTCCAGCGATAAATTCATTTGGCCAGAAAATACAAAATGGTTTTTGATCAAAATTTACTCATTTAAAGGAAATTTGGTACCTGCAAAGGGTCTATCCACATTAAACATCCTAAGACTGTACAAATTGTAAAACAAGCCGGCGGTATTTATTTTTTTCGTACACTTTTTTAAATTTCATCATGCTTACAGTATACGCTTATTGAGCTCAAGACGGCGGGTTCGAGAACCGGCCGAGGCCCTTAGCTTATTTTATGAAGGGGTCACCATGTGCTAACTTAGTTCTGATTAGTTGAGACCATTTTACTCCGGAGACTAAGTACATTTCAAAAGATACCTCCTATATTTATAAACTATTCAAAAATATTTTCAGATAATAGTTGTAAGGAAAATTAAAACACGTATTTTATGTGAAATACAATTTTTTTTAGATCGTCCGTTTTTTGAGATATATGCCGAAAACCTTCCTGAAATGTAGTTTTGAAACAGATATTTTATGACGTTTCCTTGATTTACCCGAAAACGGATAGTCCTATCGAAAAATTAATTTTTACCAAAAATGTTCCTTATTAAATTCCCAATGAGATTTGAGGTATGTTTCTTAAGGAATTCTCTAATGGAATCTAAGTAATCTATAAGGAATCTAAGTAATGACTAATTCGTAACGTATAGTAACTAACTTTAAAGTAGGTTTATAGAGTATAGGGTTTTATTAATGGTAATTTATATGAACAATTTAAAAAAATCAAATGCATATGATGTGACCCTTGTAGGACTTTCTTATACCAACCCTCCCCCTTAAGTCACTCCCAGAATTACGCTCTAAAAAGAAACAAAAAAATACCCCTGATGTCAACTTATTACTTTAATATACCAGTAAAGACAGTATAAAATGAGAAGGGGGAGAGAGAGTGATCTGTAAGCGTGGTTGGTATAAGAAAGTCCTTTTGGCCACATCACATATTTGTTGAATTATTTTTTTTTTTAGGTTTTCTCCTAGTCTATAAGATAATGTGTATCTATAAGATGAAGCAATAGATACAATAAACTAAAAATGTTTATATGAGAGGTTTTCTCGTTGTTTAAAAAGATTAAAATATCCACGATATAAAATTCATGTTTTATATACAAAAACATTATTTCATATTTCGCTTTATTTTTTATTTTCTTGGCAGAGTTCCTCCACAGATATCCTCCTAAATATTCGAAATAACCTTTTGTTTAATATATTCATCACTAATATCATTATTTTATATTATTTATTCACTCATTTATTTTATTTCTATTGGTTTATTTACTTATTTTTCATGTACTAGGTATATATGAATATTTTTTTAAACTTTTTATCCTTATATTTTGTCATTCTGACTCATGCCCGGGCTTTAACTACGAGGTTATATTGCCTACTACCAGACCGCTATTTCGTCACTCTGGTGGACATGAGTCCGACTCTATTGTGGGATCCCTAAACTATGCCTCCCTAGGTTTATTCACCTAGGTTAGGGGTCTTTAACGAGTATTTGACTGGTTTTTTCACCTTTCAGATAAAAACCTAAAGCCACCCATTCAAGACCGCGTGAATGTGGAAACTAGACACGATTGGCGTGACGCGGAGACTTCAACCTTCCCGAACTCCATTGAGCCGCTCCATGAATGCCGAAATCCGGCGTGGAGTAGGTACGTGGTGAGGTGAGAGATGAAGACAGCTCACCACTGTATGTAGCCTACATTTTCGAGGCTCTTTGGCGTCCACATTGATAGGTGAGAATTGACCGAATGAATTTGGTTCGCAATCGGAAATTTCGGAGATGTGATTTGTAATTGCTTTTGAACGTTTCTGCTCTCTGCTCTTTTTAAAACATACGCGGCCTTAAGTATTTTTGTCGCAGTTATTTGCAGCCACTTCATTTCTCAGTTTATTAAAAATCGACAAAATCGTTCGTTGAACAAATTTATGTATTGAGAACTACTCGTAGTTAGTTATTCTGACTCGTTCTCGGGATTTAACTACGAAGTCATATCGCCTACTATCAGATCTCTCCTTCATCGCGTTGGTTACAGCGACGAAAGAGCGCGCTAATGAACAAGTGGTTGACATGATCCGGACTTTTCTATGGGAGTCCTAAATTTTGCCAGTTTAATTACCTGGACGTGCTCACGGTTTTTTCACCTCCCAGAGGGCTTTGATTGGGTTTCGAACCCGCGATATTAAGCTCAGTAGACAACCAAGCTACATCTTAGCTACTTGCCCGTGATATAATATTATATAAATAATCAAAATAAAAATTAGAAATTAAGATTTTAGAATGGAGCCTTCCTTCTGATCCTGAGAATTTGTTGTTAGAAGTGGAGAAATTTGAGAAGATTGTAGTGGCACAAGTGTGTGTTGAAATATCTGCTGAGTGAAGGATGTGGTCTTAAGAGGAGTATTTGTGAAGTATCTGCTTGAATTGCAAAGTAATAGAATTCCAAACTTTGTAAAACTGAAGAAGGGGATGTAAGAATGTCTATTATACATGCCTAAACCTTGTCAAAAGGCAGCTTATACTCTGTTCAAATTTCAAGGCCAGCATCTTGTTTTAATTATAAGGAGCTTGTTTCAAACCCATTTTCTACAGTTTGTAATTTGTCTAAATAGACATTTGTCTGTCACTCTTTTGTTAATTAGTTATTGTAACTACGAGCTCATATCACCTACTACCCGAGCGTTTTGACATGAAAACGTCTATTCGCTCGTTAAGCACAGTGATAGCCGGTCAAACTTTCTTGTGTTACTAAATACCGTCAGATTTCAAACGATAATAACTACGAGACTAATAATGCGATAACAACGGTTGAGGTCACAATGGATAGAGCATGTTTGTACGTGTTTGTTGTGCAGTGTTTGTATTGCTTGTGACGTTATCGGGCTAGTGTGGGCGCCGGCGGATGATTGTTGTAATTAGCGTTGTGTAAAGTTAGAAATTAGTGTAGCGTGATAACGCATTTAGATAGGACGTTGATTCGGGTGTCATTGTAAAGAGTTTGAGAAGCACTACTAGGATTCAAAGTGAAACAACAAAAATATTCGGAATTCAATTGAAAATTGCAAAAAAATTAAAGATGTCGTCTCATATGAATTGTAAATATGCGCGGAATCATAAAAAACGCAAATCAGAGGAAAGCTCGCACCAAAAGGAATTTAAAAAACCTAAAAAGTCTAGTGTCGAGCAAATGCAAGAGCCCGACTATACTGTGAGAGTCCTGAATTGCCTACCCTAAATTTATATTCATTTATGGTAGGGGTCTTTACAGTGTTTCCACCTATGAAATGCGAATTTCTCTCATCGAATCGTAAATTTTCCCCTTTTCCCCTCCACCATATCGAAAAATTCCCTCTCATTTTCCCATAAATAGATTCAACCAAAAGTTAGAAACATTATTTATTTATTACAGGTATAAGATCAAAATGTACTTTAAACATGATTTCGTATGAAATCGTAAAGGAAGAAAAGTAAAACCATTGACTTCATACGTCATACTTCTTAAAACTTTAATGAACAAATTATTATATTATGAAAAGTGTATTTATACAAAAAGAACAAACATTTTGAAATATTAATACAGTATGTATTTGTATATGTTACTTAAAAACGAGCGGCGAGCGGTTTCCGAATGCCAATGCCAGTGCCAGCATGAATCGTGTACGTTGTATCGATATTCGCAATCTATCGATAGTTCGATCATTACAAACTTCGTTATGTTTATCTTGAAGTGTAATCCAAGTCATTTCTAAGTGGTAACATTGTAATTTTATGACAAAAAAACTATCATTTTCCTTTTTTTCTTTTCCCTCAAGGAGGTCGATTCCCCCGAAAAAGGGAAATTTCCCTCAAAATGAAAACACTGGTTCTTTAACGAATACCTGACATCGTACAGGCTCGGGAACATTGTCTAACGTCCCATCCGAAGGACGACGTGCTAAAGGTTTTTTTTCATAACCCGCCATCTTGAGCGCAGTAAGCAAGCACGCATACCACTGAGCTACTATGTATATATTTCTTAAACGAATTTTTCTGTAACACTATGGATCAAGATGCACTTCTCTGGTACAATATCACTTCTTTTGTGACCGATTTTATATTTTTATAAAAGAACAGTAGCGAAAAAAAAAAAAAGTAAATAAAGAAATGTTTTCCTTTGAGTTCGTAGTAAGAAAGTTGTTTACTCTAGACGAGCCATGTGGAATCTCATTGTAACTTTACCCCTAAATCTTCACTTACGTCTTTTGACAGACCTTCCTCTTCTCACAGAAGTATTATCCTGATTTACATCCTCACAAGGTTATACATTTTGGTAGTATAACTCATTTTCCATTATACTTATTTTGTAAAAATAAAATTAAAAAAAAATATATATATTTTACTATTATTTATTTATATTGTATGTGATGGTATAATGACTATTAAGCACTTCTCCAATAACGAAGTCTTAGAAAACATGTAACATGTAAATAAACATTGGCGAACCTCACGACTGGTTATCTATCTGATGTACCAGTTGTTGAACCAGGCAAGATTTCGACATCCACTGCCTTTTTTCGATTTAGTGATTTGGCAATATATAACCAATAATTACAGGTTAGGGGTTAGGTTAGGTTTTATGACTCATGCCCGGGCTTTAACTGCGAGGTCATATCGCCTACTACCAGAGTGCTCTTTCGTCACTCTGGTGGACATGAGCCCGACTCTACTGTGGGAGTCCTAAATTTTGCCTACCCTAAATTTTTATTCATCTAGGGTAGGGGTCTTTAACGAGTACCTGACATTGTACAGGCTCGGGACCATCGCTTAACGTCCCATCCGAAGGACGGCGTGCTTAAGTTTATTTTACCTCCCAGATAAAATAAACTAAGGGCCTCGGTCGGGTTACGAACCCACATACTTGAACTCAGAAGTCAAGCACGCATACCACTGAGCTACCGGCGCCCTCCAATAATTACATATATACAAATTATAATTTGTGAGTTGGTGAAATTGGCTGGTTTGTTGGTCTGGACAATTTTAAATATATATATGTACTATTACATATATATATATATATATATATATATATATATATATATATATTTATAATTTTATATTTTTTTAAATATAATTAATAGGTAGTAAGAATTTAGTTTTTGTTTTTATTTTTCATGTGTTTTTGCAAGTAAATTATTTATATTTTATTTCAGTTTGACATGCCCAGTTATGTATATATATATATAGTATATATATATAACTGGGCATGTCAAACTGAAATAAAATATAAATAATTTACTTGCAAAAACACATGAAAAATAAAAACAAAAACTAAATTCTTACTACCTATTAATTATATAAAAAAAAATATAAATATATAAATAATAATTGAATTAATAAAACTAATAACAAATAATGAAATAAAATAAAATAACCACATTTCCTGTAGAAATTATATCTCTGATCTTTTACTAAATTTTGATTAAACATGGGGGACTACAAACATGGGGGGAAATCAAGATTAGAATCACAATTAAACAAAATTAGTGTGTTGATAAACATTACTGAACTTTGAAATAGACATTGTAACATGCTAAAAATTGAACCTGACTTACTAAGGATAAATTAATCAACATTTTGACTCTTTATTATGTTCCACCTATTTGTATATTTCCATGATTATTAATGTTTATGTTTAGTAATGTATTCATATTTAATTTTAATTTGTATTAGTGTACGTTCATGTTTATGGTTAACAATATATCTATATTTAATGTTGATTAATTTATCCATAGTAAGTCAGGTTCAATTTTTAGCTTGTTACAATGTCTATTTTAACGTTCAGTAATGTTTATCAACACACTAATTTTGTTTAATTGTGATTCTAATCTTGATTCCCCCCATGTTTGTAGGCCCTGTTGATGATATAAAATATATCGAAACTTTGGCGTTTGAATAGTGTTTTCTTCCATCTATGACTGACTCTCAATATTCCTACAATATAATCAAACGTTTCTTTTATTTCATTTATTATCATTTTCAATCCTTATTTTTTTCTTCTTACCTTTTGTTAAGGTTTAAAAAACTTAAAAATACGTTAAAATGATTCTTATTAAATTGAATTGTTTTGCAAAAGTATAAAAAATAAATAGCTATAAAATTTTCAACATTTTGTTTCACTATAGTTTTTCTTAGTATATAAAACGGTCGATTACGTATTAGAGGGAGAGTGAACACTTAATTGACCCATTCATACTGAGGTAGTACATTGCTATTGATACTACTTTTCGTTCTGGTTACTGAAACTAATCTGCACTTATTACCAGTTTTCTTGATAACGATGTGAGTTCTAAAGTCACAGTTCACTATAGTTCTAATTTTTTTTTTATTTTCTCTTTCCCTTTAGTTTTTGAAAGACCGTTAAGAAGGCTACTTTGAAAGGGGGAATTGAAGACCTATTTAGAACTAATTGTTTGGACGTTATTAACTCTTCTTAACTTTGTCGACCTCATTTAGTAGAAATACAAAAACAAATTATAAATCTTCATAAACTTTGACCAGCAGTAAAGTGGTTGTGAGGGAGGCATTGTTTAAAGTTGAAAAGCATTTAAGTATGTAGTAGTGAAAACTTACTCGTAAAACAGGGACACGGCTTTAAAAAAAAAAAAAAAACACTGACAATGTATTTTCCCAGAACAAATTAATCAATTAACTTTTAGCTTTCCTTTAAATCAGTCAACAGTTTGCGCTAATAATAAATACAATAGAGCGTCGGAAATCCGGACGTCAAAAATCCGGAGCGTCGCAAATCCGGATCGGCTCGGCTGTGAGAGCAGGTGGGATGTGGGAGGTGTGTGGTTATAGAGGCAACCTGAGGGGACGGCGACACAACTCGTACTTCTTAAATGACTGAGAGACATGGCTGCAAAGAAACGTACGTCAACTCTTGTACAAAAAAAACAATTAAGGACTTTTTTACCCAGTAAGTTTCCATTATTAACTGTAGATTTTTTTTTTTTTTTTTTCTAAAAAGTATTGTAGAGTTACTAATCTAAATTACGAAATGTACCTGTTCTTATTCAATATACTTTATTCAAATATGTATTTTTCGAACCCTTCAGCCTCTATTTTGCAATACAGTAGACTCCCGAGCGTCATGTATCCTCTAGTCGATACATATACAGTTATTGAAAGCACATTTGAAAATCCGGATGGGTCCCGGTCCCGATCGATCCGGATTAACGACGCTCCACTATAGTTGACTAACATATGGGCTCCTACATCTTCAACAACACACCAATTTTCTGTTGATAAATTCATTACATCGGCAGTTTTTGGAGTTTTTTGTTTAACCCCCACCAATTCATATGGGGTTTTGAATCGATGTCAACTACTCGTTAAGGACCCCTACCTTATGTGAATAAAAACTTAGGGAAACAAAATTTAAGACTCTCTGTCCACCAGAGTGACTAAAGAGCGCTCTGGCTTATAGATATATAAACATTGTTACGAGGAACGTCATCGATAAAAAGGTATTTTGGTATAACGAAATGCAATCTGTTTGTAATAACTGTAATGTTAATATAACTGAGTTTTTGGATGGCAGAATAAAAGGAAATGATATTGTAAATAAAGTAAAAAATGAATTTATTAATGACTATAAATAAAAATCAATAAATAGTACCAAGCATAATTTATATAAACAGTTATTTAAAGATAATAAAGTTATTTTCTCAGAGATGGATACCAATTCGATAAGCTGGGTGCTGAAGGTACGAGGTGAACTTCTTTATTTAAATAAGTATTCTTACACTAAGGAAATCATACTTTGCTCATGTGTAATAACAAGCAAGATGAAGATGTGTTTCACTTTATTGCCGTATGCCCCATCTTAAAAGAATTTTGTTTTATTTATTTTAGTAAAGCAGAGTTAAGCTATGCTAAATGAACAAAATTACAAAAGTTTAATTAACTATTGCAAAGCCGCCTGGAATTATAGATTTGAGCTAGTTTCAGAATTTAATTATTATTAATAATATATAAACAGGAATTTTTTTTTTTTTTGTTATTTTTTTAAAAGGATTATTCAAGTTAATTTTGTAAATTACTGCATTTGTATTTGAATAAAAATAAAAATAAAATTTTTTTGTCACTTTTATATATGTGTATTATTGAGTAGAAATAGAAGAGATAACCCCTCAGACGGTCAATTTGACCATGAGTATCGTCTGTCAATATTATTATTATTGTACATTTGTAAAAAGGAAAAGAAATAAAGACGTTTATTATTATTATTGTATAAACCATATTCGTCTTCAGAATCCTTTTTACACAATATCCTGATCATATTTCTCCTTATTCTTTTCATTATTAGAAGCTGAAAAGTAATATCAACTCAAGGATTGCATTGAATGAAAGAAGGTGTTAAAATGTTGATATATTTTTGTTAATGTGTTGGCTTTTATTGTTTTGAAAGTCATATATTGTCCGAAGGGCAGTAATAGTGGGGAGGCCCCAACTCTGGAAGGAGAAGGCCCAGCACACCAGAGGTGAAACAATGCTCATGATTTGTAACACAATTACCCTGGAATTGAAATTCCGAGAGTAATTCCGGCGGGTCCGGAGGAAGGGGATGGCAAATGGGATTCGAGTTGGGAGGGGGGCGCACATTTCCATACGGTACCCCCCCCCCCCCCCCCCCCCTACGGCTATTAGATTTCATTTACATATTTATACAGGAGAGGGGCTTGGATGGAACGCTAGCCCAGCCCTGGCCTTGCCTTCAACACTCTGTCACCACTATTGGCGGATTAGATTCAGACCAACCTCAACTCTTTGCATGTATATTGAGAAAAGGAGTAGAAAAAAAAAAAAGGTTCGGTGAATCACTGGCGATGTACTTCCCCAGCACGAATTAATCGACTAAGTTTTCGCTCTTCCTCTAAAACCAATCGACTATTTAAATAAATCTATTGTTGACTTCTAAATCTCATGCTAAATTTTGTGTCGATCGTGATGATTGAAAAAATATAAATGTTAAATAAATATATAATAAAAATATAAATACACTAAATAAAATGAAACTATATTATAGTTTTCGTATGAAATAATTATTATTTCTTTTTTAAATTTATAATTTTATTTTCATTATATATTTATTATTATCTTATATATTTCTTTCATTTACTTCTTCGCAATTATAAATATTTTTTCTAACAATAATTTTAGAATTGTTTTCAATGTTACAATAATTGCTACAGTAATTTTCTGTAAACAATTATTGTTTACAAAACATAAATAAAATAGAAATTTAACTATGTAGGGCATTCGACTGTGAGTGATGACTGCAGATAAAATTAAATATTTATTTATTTTGTTTATTTATTATTATTATTTTTTTGTCTGTCCATTTATGCAAAAAACTATTTGCAATTTTTGTTGATTTGAATAAATAAATGGTCAAAAAAACATGAAATAATATTAGAAAATAGATACACATTTTCAGGCTAGGTAATACGCAGAGAAGACGAGGATGGCCAGCCGAACCTTCTAATTACTTGACACACTGTAATTTTCTGATCAGGTAGTAGTGGGAAGGTTTCTATAGTATTGTAACGATCGGATGAAAATTTTTGTATTCTTATACTAAGTATATAGGCAGAATCCGATATGTACGTAACAAACTCGTTTTCATGGCGATAGTTTTATGTGATAATAACTGACATGACAGCAACTATCACAACACTGTTCTCACACTATCTAATTTGAGGCTGAGTTGAGAGTACTCTCGTGGCAGACACAAGAACTATCACACCTACTGTCATGTGGACAGTGGCGCCGGAACAGGGGGGGCAGTGGGGTCCGCTGCCCCCCCAAAATTTTGATTGGGAGGGCAACCGATGCTTTTTGCCCCCCCAAAAATCTGAATGATACTTATGTCTCCAGATTTATTTCGACAATGGATCGTCATGGGACTACATATTATCATTTTAGTATTATTTTATATTCTAAATCATTGAATGAAAATCATTCAGTATTATGGAAGAATTTAAACTTTTCACTGCTTTCAAATTTCTATCTCATATATTCATACATATATGTAAGTCAATCGTAATACTTGAATTTCGCGGGCGATATGATTCAGTAAAAAAAGTTAGGTGTCGCGACGGACTACGGTTCATCAGACACGTGCACGAAAAGGGACCTCACGAAACTGCAGCTCATAACCTAAACATTCTACAGCTGTCAATAGAGTTAATGCTCGTGTTTACTCTGTTATGTGTGCAATGAGTTGAAAAATAGTTTATAATGGCTCAAAAAAGATTGCTTGATTTTTTCGGAGCGACTTTCTCTAAGAGAGTTCGTGAACCAGAAGAAATTGATGATGATAGCAGCAACGCGAAAAAAGGTACAGTAAATTTAGTGATTAATTATAATACGTAAAGTAATAAAACGTAAAGTAATAAAACTAAAACTTCTACTCGCTTATGCATTTTTTTGAACCTTTACAATTTGAAAGAATCGACGAAATATATTCTCAGTAAAATATCCTTGATATTCGAACGCAATCGCGGTATTTTTTCAAATAATAATTGAGCATTAATTCCGTTGATACTTTATGAAATATCTGATACATAATCGTATATTAAATAACTATATATATCATATAGTTATAATATATCATGCCACTGTGGAAAATGTTTTGCCCCCCCCCCCCCCCAAAAAAAAAAAAATTTTGTTCCGGCGCCACTGCATGTGGATAAAGATATATAACAGTGTGATAGTGATAGCTCATTCTTATCTGTATATTTGGCGCCGTTTCGTTGATGTTTTGTGTACCTATCTAATTTCTAACTTTTTGTTTTCTAAAAAGTAAATCTTGTATTCATTTGTTGTTAAATCTAAAAAATAACAAAACTAATAAATAATAAATAACATATTTAAAACAAAAATGGTCCGGTTTGATGTGATACGCTTCTTAGAGGAATATGAGAGATTCCCATGTTTATTGCAAAAAAAACCAATTCGTTTCTTCTTTGGATCCATCTTTTTATTTTTTTCTTCTCCTACATTTGATTTTAATAATTTGACCAATGACAGCAACTACCACCTAACTCCATGTCGGCATCGGCCATGTTGGATGTCGCTACTACTCAACTACTGTCACAGTCATCTCCTAGCGTGTAGACGGTGCACTATCATGACAGTAGTATCAAGGTGTCAAAAGTATCAGTCCAGCTCTCGTCCTGTATACATCCAACTTGGTGCGCTCCGTCTGAAGTATTTATTTCCATTTTTTATCTAATTATTTCTCCCAGTGCTCAGTTTATTTACTTCTGGTGATTTAATTCTTGTGTGAAATCCCTTTATTTTTTATTTTCATTATCTCCCTCGCCTACGTATTTCTTATCTCTTATTTTTATTATTATTTTTTTTTTCTCTTGTCCCCTCTTAATTTTTTTTTTTTTCTCTCCTCAAAATGGGCAAATGTGCAAAGTGTAGTTTGACCGTACCCCGCGACTCCTCTGGCATTGAATGCCATGTGTGCTCGAGAATTTTTCACGGGTCTTGTGCTGGTCTAAAGGACTCAGATTTGCAGTACCTGAAGTCACAAAAAAAGTCGTGGAGCTGCCCCCAATGTTTGGCGTCCAAAAGGGCTGTGCCAACCGACGAGCGACCTGCTACCCCCCAGAATGCACGGTCCGAGGATTCCCTTCTCAAGGAGCTGATGGTCAGAGTGACCCAGATTCAGGATGAGCAGAGGGACCTCATTAGGACGGTGACCGCCAATGGGGAGGCCATCGCCGAGGTTGAGAGAAGACTTGGGTCCATAGAGGGACAGTTTGCCGCGCTGGACGAAAAATATGAGGCGCTGGAGCGGACCAACCTGGCGCTGGGCTCAAAGGTGACCGACCTCGAGACCAGGCTCAATAAGGTGGATCAAGACAGCCGAAGGAACATCCTGGAGATCAGGGGGATCCCGGTGAAGCCAGGTGAGTCACCAGTGAGCTTAGTGGTCAGCGTTGGACACGGACTCGGGCTCAAATTGGCGCCCGAAGACGTAGACTACTCGTTTAGACAACGGGTCCGACCAACGACGGAAGACCCTCCTCAGCCTCCTGCCGTCATAGTGCGGTTCGTGAGACAGTCCGTCCGGGACGAGATGCTACGCCTGAAGAAAATCAAGCGGGACTTTGGTACGCGGCATCTTGGCTGGACGGACAACACCAACCATACAATTTATATTAATGAATCTCTGACCCTTTATAACAAGAAACTGTACGCCGAGGCTAGGAAACTTAAAAGGGAATGTAGGGTGAAGTTTGTTTGGGTGAATGGAGGCAAAGTCCTCGTGAGGAAGGATGTAGGACTTCCAGTTGTTTTGATCTCTAAGCCTCCCGACTTGTATCAGTTTATTTAGTTATTATTTTCATGTTAACCTCTCTCACTCCTGCTCCACAACTGACCCCCACCACCTCGCCCCTCCCTTCATCCCCCCTCCCTCACTTCCCCGCCGCCTTATCCCCCCTCCACTCCTCATTGCCCTGGTCCACTCCTTTACGTTCTCTTACTTACTTATGTTCTCATACGGTTCTACGAAAGCTGCCTCCATTCACCCACGCTACGATATCACTCTATCCTGTACAATTTTTCCTGGCCTCCGTCCTTCATTCTGTTTCTGTTTATTTTATATGTTATGTATTATTATTATATTTGTAGTTTTATTTTATTTTATACACTTGTACATGGAGGGTGATGCCTGGTCTTGGCCATTTTTTAATATTTATATAATTTATCTTATGTTTTATCTTCTCCTAATTCCTCTCCACCACCTCACTTCCTCTCTCCCTCCTCACTCTACTTTCCCTGTGTTCTTCTTCATCCTCTCCCATGATGTATAGTACACTCCAGTGCTGTCATGTTAACGCCCAGTCCCTCCCAGCCCATCACGACGAGTTCTCAGATTTCCTTCTTTCCAATAGCTTCCATATCGTCGCTATCTCCGAGAGCTGGCTCAAGCCCTGGATCCCCTCCTCAGCCGTCTCTCTTCCTGACCACCTCCTCTTCAGAAATGACCGCCTAGACAGACCTGGCGGTGGGGTTGCTGTTTTCGTACATCACAGCCTCAAGTGCCGTCGTCTAGGTGCGTCCTCCTCTCCCTCTCCTTTGTCCCAAGTTGAATTCCTCTTCCTAGAAGTGCAAACAGGCTCCACTAAACTCCTTTATGGAGTAGTTTACAGACCTCCCAAAGTCCCTTTCGACATCACCTTCGAGTCAGCTGTCCTCCGCCTCATCCCCCTCTACAGTAACATCCTCATCTCCGGGGACTTCAACTCCGATCTCCTATCCCCATTCTCTCCCGACTCCAAGTACCTCCTAGACCTCAGCTATTCCTTAAACCTCTTCATAGTTCCCTATGCCCCGACTCATCACACCCCCACCTCCCATTCCTGGCTGGATCTCTACCTGGTGGACTCCCAACAGAAGCTTTGCTCCTACTCTCAACAGCCAGTTCCCTTCCTTTCCGCTCATGACCTCATCCAAATTTCCTACGATATAGCATCTCCTCATCTTACTCCTAGCACCATTTATTTCCGAAACCTCAAGTCCCTTACCTTCGAGACGCTCCAAGAGGATCTTGACGCAGTGAACTGGCAGGATATCTTCGATCTGCTTTCAATCGACGACAAGGTGGCCACCTTCAACAGGCTCTTGCTAGAGCTGCTCGACAAGCACGCCCCGTTGAAGGCATTTCTCCTCAAACGCCCCCCCGCCCCATTGATCACCCCAGAGATCAGGAGAGTAATGAAGGAGCGGGACTCGGTCAGAAGGAGGTTTTACAGATCCAGGTTGGACGCTGACTACTCCTCCTTCAAAGTTCTTCGAAACCGTGCTCAGTCGATGATCAGGACGGCCAAATCGCAGCACTTTTTGAGCCTGATCGCGGAGGCACCTAACGCCAAGTCAAGATGGGTAGCTCTTCGGAAGCTCTCGTTAGGTTCTCCCAAAAACCCTCCTTCTCCCTCTACTTTCTCTCCCGATACTCTAAATTCCTTTTTTGTCACCCGTCCTAACTTCCCACTTGTTTCTCCAGCTCCAATAGTAAATCCACAATCCTTCGATCCAAATAAACTTTTCTTCTCTTATATTTATCCCGACACCCTCCTCCAGATAATCCTAAAAAGTCGCTCTAATGCCCTTGGCCCTGATGGCATCCCCCTCCTCTTCCTTAAAGCTTGCCTACCAGTCATATTCCCCATCCTTCTTCATATCTATAATTTCTCCCTTCAAAACTCCGTCTTCCCTTCCGCCTGGAAAGAAGCCTTTGTACTCCCTCTCAACAAAGTCCCTAATCCTGAAGCTCCGAAAGATTTTCGCCCAATCTCTCTCCTGTGCTCCTCATCCAAACCTTTAGAACGCATAGTTCACTCCCAACTTTCAGAATTCCTTCTTGCCAAAAGTCTCCTGGACCCTTTCCAATCTGGTTTTCGACCCGGGTATGGTACTCAAACTGCCTTACTGAAACTAACAGAAGACTTCAGACACGCCATCGACAACAGACAACTGACCCTCCTAGTACTGTTCGACTTTTCCAAAGCCTTTGACTCCGTGGACCATTCCATCCTCCTCTCCAAGCTAGCCAGTCTCCCTCTATCCAATAGCGTCCTCCTCTGGCTCCAGTCCTATCTTGAAGACCGTTCTCAGTCCGTCAAGTTCCCCAACTCTCCACCCTCGTCCTCACTTCCTCTCCACTCAGGTGTCCCACAAGGCTCATCCCTTTCTCCGCTTCTTTTCTCTCTCTTCCTTTTGGACCTTCCTAAACACATCAGATACTGTAAATACCATCTCTACGCTGATGACCTGCAAATTTATCTATCCTTTCACCCCTCCAACTTTCCCCTTGCTTTTTCTCAGGTATCAGATGATATCAATTCGATATCATCCTGGGCCAAACAGAACCAACTCCTTCTTAATCCCGACAAGACTCAAGCAATTTTATTAGGCAACAAGAAACTCCTCAGTAACTTACTCGACCCCCCTCACTTAAAGCTGGACGACACCGATATTAACTACTCGACGAGAGTCAAAAACCTGGGTATCATCCTAGACCAATCCCTTTCCTGGAAAGATCACGTATCCTACATTTCCCGTAAATCCTTTCAATCCCTAGCACAATTTAAACGCTCCCGTCACTCTCTACCACAAAGTTCCCGACAACTCCTCGTATCCTCCCTCATCTTTCCCCATTTCGATTACGGGTGCCTGGTCTATTATGATCTGAGCAAGGGACTCGATAACAAACTCCAACGAACCCTAAACGCTCACATCAGGTTTGTTTTCGATGTCCCTAGAGATGCTCACATCTCGCCCTGGTACTCCGAGTTGAAATGGCTCAAACCCTCTTACCGCCGTGATTACCTCCTAGGTTCCTTCCTCTTCCATATGTTAAAATCCAAAGAACCCTACTACCTTTACCAAATGTTCCAATTCAAGTCCTCTGTCCACCAAAGACACACCAGATCCCGTCCTTCGGACCTCTTCATCCCCTCCCATCGTTCCTCTGCCTTCCACAACTCTTTCCTTGTCCAAGCCTCCTCCCTCTGGAACTCCCTGCCTCCCCTCATCCGTCACTCTCCTTCCATGGCCTCCTTCAAATCCTCCCTATTCCAATTCCTCCTCAATAAACAATCTTCTCCCTCTGATTAGCCTCTTATTCCCCTTCTTCCATACTTTCCCTCTCCTTAACATATTTTATTTTTTTTTTTCATTGTCTTTGCTTATTTATTTTATTTATCTTTTCATCTTCATCCTCTTATTTTAATTTTTTATTTATTTTTTTCATAAGTTTTTCTTAAATTAATTTTATAGGAAGCCTGGGCTAGATTCCCTCCTCCACAAGCTTGTTTTTTATATACATACCTACTGTTTTTTCTCTTTATTTTATTTTATCCTCTACATATTTATTTAGACATATTTATCCTATCTTGATGTCTTCTTAATGAATCTGTAATTTAACTCATTTTTTACTATTATTTTTTAAGTTTACTTATTTATTATTTATTTTTAATTTTATCATAATTATTTATTTTATTTTTATTCAATGATTTTTTTTACTTAGTTTTATTTATTTTGCTCTTGGTTCTATCCACTGTAGCACCTTTATCCCATCACTGATATTTCATTTTATTTGTTACTCTGTCCAGTGTCTGTCATGTATTTATTCTTAGGGGACCTCGGTCCCAGAATAAAATTTATTTTCATTTCATTTTCATTTCATTTCAAGGTGAATTTCAGGATAGTACTCTCGTGAAAGTACTATCACCGCGAAAGCGAGCCTTAACTCACTAATTGTACAGGTATGTATTTCATAACCTAACAAAGATAATGTATTTGTACCATATGATGTATATCTATATCACACAACAAAAATAATGAAAACTAGAGAAGCCAGTGGTTGAGACTTTGTATTAACTCATATTTGTTATCAGATAGGACTTTGATTACATTTTTCTCTTTGTACTTTTTGATTTTGATTTTTTTTCCTCATTTTTTTTACCACCGCTTGAAAATATGGCCGAGTACCTTTTTACTGGATAACTTTTTATAACAAAAAGTTGGTAGGTTATAACAAAAATTGGGACTGCAAAGAGACAAGAACTCAAACAATGCCGGGGGCCTCACAATTAATTTCTGCCAGTTTCTATATAATAGATAACGCAATATTGCTTCCATTTTGTCCTCTTTGTAAAGGCTCAGCTGTTCAAATTTAGTTATTCCGAGAATAACATCCGCTGGTTGTTGGAACAAATTGGAACTGATGGATTCAGTTTTCCAACACATTTTGTTTTTTATTATTTGTAATCTTTGTGCATTGATGTATTCTTTTTTACACTCCAGAGAATTTCTTTTGAAGTAATTTTATCTTTTCCATAATATATGAAAGTTACAATATAAGTTTTAGATAAAAGTAAACGATCTCATGGTGTTTTGTGAGTTGTGTTCGTGTTTTCATCAAGATCGCGGATACGAAGCCCTGCCAAAGCCTTTAGGTTTTTTTACTTAGGAAGTTGACCTTGAGCATGTCGTCCTTCGGATGGGACGTTAAGCAATGGCGCCAAGTTTGTGCGATGTCAAGTATTCGTTAAAGACCCCTACTCTAGTTGAATAAACCTAGGTAGGCAACATTTAGAACTCCCACATCCAGGACGAAAAAGCACTCTGGTAGTTGAAGCCCGGGCATGAGTCACAGTAACTGATTAGTGACCATTTAGTAAGATACAATGTAAATAGTTTTAAATAATTAATAATTATTTTCCTTGTTTGTTTGTTCCAATTTTCTAATATTTAGTTGTGAATTGACTCCAACTATAAGTTATGTAATCGGTCAAAAACCATTGTTGAATTTTCACCAGAATTTTCCGACTCCCTGATTCCAAAAATGGTATTTTCTGTCTGTCTGTGAACACGATATCTCCCGATAGAATGAATGTATTGATACAAAATTTGATATGTATACTCAGAAAAACAACAACTTTAATAACTGCGATGTAATGAAACTATCAACATGAAATTTCATTTGTAATTTCAAAACCCCAATATAATTATTATTATTAGGTATAATATTATATAATTATTATTCATTGGAATCGACCAAAGGAAAGCGGGGGATCGACTCAAAAACCCTAGTAACTGCCGATCTAATGAACGTAACGACACAAGATGCGTATGAGGATTATAACTTAATTGATTAATTTGAGATGGAGAAGTACTCTGTCGGTGATTCAACGATGACGCTTTTAATTATAATATTCCTTTTGTATTAAGGTGAATATTGTTCGTAGTTTTGGGGTCCATGGTGGCCGTGCGGGCTAGAGCTTAGGGCTTTGGTTGCATGGTCTCACCTTGGTTTGCGGGCTCGAATCCCATCCTGGAGTGAGATTTATTTCGTAGATAGAACTCCCTTCCGGGGTCATAGATGTCGTAAATAACTAGGTAACACCATTAGAAGAGTCATGGCTAATATGCATCGTACATAAAACCAAAAAAACAGTTGTGTCTTTTCTCTTCTTGAAAGTCTTTTTCTTCTTGTGCTCTTTTATTCTTTTTTTTTTTAAATTTTCTCCGGGTTTGGCCAATATATGACTATGTGCACCAACCTTTGTTTTTTCCACCAACTATTGTGCACTGATTGGAGCAGTAATTTTTATGGATCAAATTGCTAACTAAATCACCACGCTATCCATTTTTTAGTGCTAACTGTTTTATGTTATTTAATTCAGTGCTGTAATCTTGTGTGTCTTGGGGAACTATAAATAGTCTGTTTAGTAAAAAATGAAAATCCGCTAATTTGTGTGAATAATGATGACATGAACTTCTTGTTGTATGTATTATTAATTACGGATAAATAATTCAAATAATGGGGGGGGGGGGGGGCACACGTGTAGAATGGGGGGGGGGGGGGCACACGTGTAGAATGGGGGGGGGGGGGGGGCACACGTGTAGAATGGGGGGGGGGCACACGTGTAGAATTGGGGGGGGGGGGGGGGGGGCTCACAAATAACGATAAAAGAAATCGTTGTTCTTTATATAATAAAAAATAAATGTTTATCAAAATGGCAGCACTGAGGATTCAGGAAGGGTGGGGGAAAAAGTGGGAGTGTGGTGATGGAGCGAGAGAGAAGAGAGGTTGTTGGAATTTGGTGGTTGGAGAGAGAGAGAGTGCAAGTGGACGGTTGTTTTTTATGGGAGAGTGCAAGTGAACGGATGATAGAGAGTTGACTGGAGTAGTGAAGATTCTTTGTGGAGTTGGAAGTCTGGAGTTCTGGAAGTGGGCAGATTGATGGAAGAATCGATGAGCCTATGATGTACTGAGAAGAGCAGCGGAAAAGGATTGAAGGACTGAGTCAGTAAAATGTGAGTGAAAGATCGCCTGAGGGGCATTGTCCAGGAATGGATCGTAGAAAGATGGCAACAGCGTTGGGCGCAATCGACAGATGGCCGTACAACCTTCACCTATTTCCCAGACGTCCAGACGCGCCTTGACTCTCCATGGGTACAACCAGACCATTGGACGTCACAGATGCTATCAGGTCACGGCGACTTCAGCGCCAAGCTCTTCTTCTTTAAGAAGAAGAACAGCCCAGCCTGCTCGTGTGGCGGCGTCGAGACTGCGGAACACGTAGTTCTCGAATGCCCGCTATACGACGTGCCCAGGGCGGCGCTGATTCGCCAGACAGGATCGTACCTGGGACTGGACCTGCCGGGACTGATGACAGAGGCTGGCTACCTGGCTTTTGGTCGGTTCGTCTCCTCCTGGCGGAGAATCAAGAAAGCCTACTAACCCGGTGCCGGGGGCCCCACCGACCACCGACAGGCGTGCGGCGGCTGCCCCCGGCTCCGGGACACAGGCAGAACAGAACCCCCGATAAGATCCCGAGATCACTCGGCGTAAGAAGCCGGGAGAACATAGGGTGATGTGACCGACCCCCCTAAGGGGTCAGGAGCACCCGAAAAAAAAAAAAAAAAAAAAAAAAAAAAAAAAAAAAAAAAAAAAAAAAAAAAAAAAAAAAAAAAAAAAAAAAAAAAAAAAAAAAAAAAAAAAAAAAAAAAGAGTGAAAGAAGTGTAATTTTGTATAATTATCATCATCTGCCGACGGATGTATGCTCAGAGTAAAAATAAAACGAAAACAATGCATTTCCTGTAAATTATAAGTATGTTGTAAATTGCAAACATTGCCATCAGAAAGGAGAATATCCCATATGTAACGTTATGTTTTATGTTTCGTTTTGATTATAAGAAAGATTAAAAAAAAAAAAAAAAAAGTAAAGTAAAAATAAAATGTGGTTTCCATGGTTACATGTAGTTCTTTTATTTATACAAAAAAATAAAAAAAAAAGAATATCCTCTTATTCCATCAACCTAAATTTTTTATTAAAAGAATTCACACCCGATGTGGTGCATTTGGTAAATAGAAAGGAATAATTTACATTAAAGTAACGAAGAATTATTACAATGGCGCAACAACGTGGAGCTAATTTTAAAAAAAGAATATAATTATATTTTACCATATGCAAGAGTTATTACAAAATAGTCTGTTTAGTAAAAAATGAAAATCCGCTAATTTGTGTGAATAATGATGACATGAACTGTTTTTGTATGTATTATTTGTATGTATTATTAATTACGGATAAATAATACAAATAATTGGAGAAAGAACTACTCATAGCGAAATTACGAACTCAGTGAAGAGAATTACTCACTAGTGTACTGATTATTTATTAAGTCAGAAGTAAGGGCGATATAAAAAATTTCAAAGTTAGGTAACCTTGGCTGGGAGGGAAGAGAAGGATTCAGCGAGATGGATCTTTCGTTTTTGTCACAGTCGATTATGCTACGCTATCCCATGGAGAGTGATGAATGATATTCCCACGTCAGCATCTACTTCCCTATGCAGCTTGGGTCGATACGAGCTCCAAATATAAAGAAGGGCATATCTTGTAATATAGGGGTACGGAAGTAGCCATCTCCTAAGCTTGGCCAGGATAGACCATTGGTGGGCACCATGCAGCTTTCTGGGTCGCCAAGTGCGGCCTTGCTTATAAAGATATAACTAAATATCCTGTCACTTTTTATAACAAACCTCTTGCAGTTGCGAATCGGGTACGCTACCTTGGGTTATTTATTGACAGATACCTGACCTAATTTAAAAAACAAGAACTTAATCGACGATACAAACTCTTATTACGACTTTTAGACAACAGATCGAAACTTACATTAAATAATAAAAGACTCATTTACAACCAATTACTGAAGCCAATGTGGGCGTATGGAGCTGAACTCTGGGGCTCAACTAAACCTTCGAATTCTTATAGAATCCAAACCCTACGATCCCCTTTGAGGGCGCCGGTAGCTCAGTGGTATGCTTGCTTGTCTTCTGAGCTCAAGATCGTGGGGTTCGAAACCCGACCGAGGCTCTTAGTTTATTTTATCTGGGAGGTAAAATAAACTTAAGCACGCCGTCTTTCGGATGGGGCGTTAAGCGATGGTCCCGAGCCTGAACGATGTCAGTTACTCGTTAATGACTCCTATCCTAGGTGAATAAAAATTTAGGGTAGGCAAAATTTAGGACTCCCATAGTAGAGTCGGGCTCATGTCCACCAGAGTGAGGAAAGAGCGCTCTGGTGGTAGGCGATATGACCTCGTAGTTAAAGCCCGGGCATGAGTCATAAAACCGAAACCTAAACCCCTACAATCCCGTATCCTTCGTAAAATCACAAACTCTCCATTCTACTTCTATAATGATATCCTTCACAATGACCTGCAGATTCCCTTTGTAAGGGATGTAATTAAATCCCGCTACAGAAAATTCCATTCGACCCTTTCCTTTCACCCTAATCCTTTAGTCCGCAGACTTGCCACAAGAACCCTTCCTAATGTTCATGTTCGGAGGCTGAGGCGGCAATGGCCTCGAGATCTCTATCAATATCCAAAACATTTATTTATTCATGTTACACATTTGCTTGTTATATATTGTATATACAGTAGACTCTCCCTTATCCGGCGCTCGCAAAATAATATCAAATTTGTTAAACTAAAATTAACATTCAATTATTAGATTATCAATTATATGAGACACGTGTATTTACGAGCACATAATAATTCCGTAACTCACGAATCTTTTATGTATTTTTATTGTACATACATACATATGTACATTGTATTTATAATGAAGGGAACGCTAATACAATATTTTATTACTTCACTAATATCCTATAAATAAATGATAATAAATACATAGTTGAATATCAAACATTTATAAAAATAATGAAGATGAAACAATTGATCATATGTCACACACAGAAGGTAAGGAGGCCTTACAGAAAGCACTTCATTATATTGAACGACAACCATCCTCCATTTTTTCAGTCGTCTTAACACTAAACAGCGAAACAAAAGAAAATTACCGATTTTTTTAACAAATAATATTTTTAGAATTTTAGATTTTGTTTTAAATATGTATGTAATTAAACGCAGATTTCAAAATATATTTTTAAAATGTTATAAACAAAATTCATGTTTTATTCCTTAGCTCACCTAAAAACACTTTTTTTTATGCTTTCATTGATATATTTTTTCTCATTAATTGATGATTTCCGTTATCCGGCGTCACGTCGGTCTCGGCAACTGCGGATAAGGGATAGTCTACTATATATATACATCGGCACTTATAAAGGTTTTTGAGTTGAGTTCTCTTCCCTTTGGCCGACTCTGCTGAAAATTAATAGCTATTGTCCTCATAGAGTTTTGACTTTACATATAAAATTTCATATATTCCTATTACCTATTCATGGATATATTCAATAATGTGGGTAATCTGCAGGATTTTGATATACACCATTGGTGTCTTTTATTTTGATCATTTATGGGAAATTCAATCCAAGAAAATAGAAGCTACAGAAAACAAAAAAAGCTATTTGAGAATGGTTCTTCATCCCCAACATTCCCATACAAAAAACAAAATGTAGGCAATAACCAGCAATAAGCTGGTAAAAAATCTCTCCTTTCCCAAGCCAGCCATACCAGTATTTTGAAAAACTTTATACTTTTATCCTGTGTTTTGTATGATTAGGAATGTTCCAACAACAAACCGTAATCCTTTCCTCCTCGGGTTTTGCCCTATATTTTTTTTATGTTCCGTTTTAACCGTTTCTCTTCTTCTTCGTATTCCTTCCTTGCTTTCACAAAAAAAAATATAACTATATGAAAAAAAAAAAAAAAAGTGACTATGTAAAATAAATGAAGGAGCAATAAAGAAGATCCAAGGGGCAAAAGATAACTTTTCCTAAAATGTTTTATGTTTCACATAACATTTTTTATTCTTTTTATTTTTTGGCTTTCATATAAAAAGTTGAGACTTGGGAATTGCTTATTATGTTGACATAAAATCATTTAATATTCATAATATTAACATTTTATTCATCATAACATTTTATGAAGAATTCAAGAGGTTATGAAATTTAATAGTCTTTAACATTGATTTTTACTTTTTTATACCTATAGTATAAGATGGTGTTGTAATCGTGGGAAAATCGATTTTTAACAGATTTACATGTTTCAAGGTATATGTATGTTTTGACCAATTTCACGCATATGTTATTAGAAAGTTGATTGTAGCTAAAAATTTGAAATGAAAAAGCAGCATGTGATACTCGTATCTTGGTTTTGATTATATATATATATGGTGGGCTGGTGTATTACACCTAGGGACCTAAGCATTCAGTGCTTTTATCCCTTCCCTGGAAGCGCTGGGCTTCCCCCTTATTATATTAACTATATGCCTATATTTATACTATACTTATACTACCTGACCCAAGTCCTTCATGAAGTACTCAGTCTCCCAGTTTCCTAAATGAACCTAAGAATGCTCTCATAGTCCAATCTTTTAAAATCTTCCTCTGCGATTTCATCTCTACCAAAGATGTGGAATCTCTTTCGCGCATATCCCGAGCAGATGCCCAGGAGTGTGCCGCCGTTTTGTCTTCTTCCCCACATCTATCGCAGGTAGGACTGTCCTTGACTCCTACAGTGTGTAGGTGTCTATTGAACGGACCATGTCCTGTGAGAACTCCAGTCAGTTGCCTGAGCTCGTTCCTTTTGAGGTTAAGGATCCCGTCTTTCAGAACCGGTTTTGATTAAATTTTGGCAGAATTTCAGAGCAATTACATATTTTTACATATTACTTCTCTTATACTTCGTGTAACTGGAGAAAAAAGGGTGAAAGACAATTTGAACAAAGGGAATTCATGGTCTCCAGGAAGGTCATTAAATCTTCCCTTAAGAATAAGGAATCTTAGCTATTTTTATAGACTCGTTTTTCCCAGTCTGATTAAATAGCTGAGGGAAAATTCAGATTATTACCCTATAGAAGTATGCTAATTCAAAACATCCCCTAGGGCTTCTTGGTATCTTCTAATAAGATTGCATAGCAACACGCCATCACATGTATTTTATTTCTCTCTTTTTATCTAGTAAATACATTTTTAAATACAAACACAGCCAACTAACTGGGAACTCGCTCATCTATATATATAATTACTAGTCGACTTCAGATGATTCTAGACACTTATCGTTACAAAACGTTCCTCTAGAACAGTGGTTCACGACCCATTAAAATAGCAACCTTTAAACTTCGCATGATATGAATATAAACTTTTGACGTGAAAACGTCTATTCGCTCGTTAAGCACAATAATAGCCGCTCAAACTTTCTTGTGTTACAAAATACAGTCAGATTTCAATCGATAATAACTACTAAGACTAATAATTGAAATAACGTGTTTGTTGTGCAGTGTTTGTTTTGCCTGTGACGTTATCGGGCTAGTGTGGGCGCCGGCGGATGATTGTTGCGAATTAGCATTGTGTAAAATTAGAAATTAGTGTAGCGTGATAACGCGTTTAGGTAGGACGTTGATTCGGATGTCATTGTAAAGAGCTTGAGGAGCACTACTAGGACTCAAAGTGAAACAACAAAAATATTCGCCGAAATATATGTAAAAATCGGTATTAAATTGAAAATTGCAAAAAAATTAAAGATGTCGTCTCATATGAATCGTAAATATGTGCGGAATTATCGAAAACGCAAATCAGAGGAAATCTCGCATCAAAAGGAATTTAAAAAAACCTAAAAAGTCTAGTGTCGAGCAAATGCAAGAGCTACGGCAGCATCGAAAAGAAAATGAAAAATGATTTTATCCCGACGTTTTCACGGGAAATCTACGGCGTGGACCTTGACTACGCCTTAATGTTTTTTATTTTTATTGGGGGTGGGGGGAAGGGGGGAGTTAATAGTAACTACTAACATCAGAAGAAACGTCTTGAGTAATTACGAACATCAGAAGGAGGACCTTGAGTAACTACTAACATCAGAAGAAACGTCTTGAGTAATTACTAACATCAGAAAGATCTTGATGTGGGTTTTGACCTGATTTGTTATTGAAGACTTTCTTCTTCTTATCCCGTTAAGTATATCCCCTACCTGAGATTATACTTAGTCTGGTAATATAATAAAAACTCAAGTTTAAAGAAAAGCTGAGGGGGTGGAATTCCGACAGGCTGGTAAGGAAATTGCGTTGGGTTTGCTCGTAAAGAAACAGTAAGTCGTTTCATTAGGTTCCTTTCTTCATTAGGGCTTTCGTTAACGACCACGACTCCCGTCTTGGACGGATTTAACAGAAAATTTCCATGTATTTACCGTTCTGTTCACAGATTATCCTTAATTAGAGGGCTTCATGGAGTTTGGATGAAGAAAAAAAAAATTGAAATTAAGAGAAAACAGTGAATTTTCCTGAGGTTAACATCAAAAGAGCATTAAGCATGGGTTAATTTCCTTGACTGTCGGAATTGAGTCTGTTTTGTTAGTTGCTGTTACATTACGCAAAAGATTTCCGACAGTTCGGCATAAGAACATCTTTCATCAATAAAATATTAAAATCATGAATATATTTGATAATACTCGTATATGTGATGAGGCCATGTGAGAATCATCTGAAGAATAAAGATAAATATTATCTTTTAGAATGCCCGTACAACACACCTGTTATCCCAATATTTACAACCCAGATCAACTCCAACCATACCTAAACCTGAATGCTCCTTTCTCACACATCGAAGCACTGGCTCAACTCCGTCTATCTGGCAAGTACTATCTTAAAATCAGTTATAAACATAATGTATACACCCTTTAATCCTCAAGAACCTTGTACAATCTGCAATAAAATCGAATTGGAAGACGTATACCACCTGTTAATATCCTGTCCGATATACTCCCCCTTTAGAAGCCACTTCCTGCCTCAGAGTGTCAGTATAGACCGATCCAACTTTCATACATTACTCCTGGCCCATAATAAGAATGATATCTCAAACATTTTCTATTATTTGATCAGCGCTCTGAAACTTAGATCATTCGTTGTTAATGAATAATGTATTTCTACTTCCATATTATATTGATATTCAATATCTACATCCCCACTCCATATTTACTGTCTGTGTTACATTATTATTATTAATTACTTATTTTATTTATATATGTTATTTATTTATTTGTTTAGTGTGTCATTATTGTTTTATATGTGTATTCCTTTATATGTGTCATTATTATGTTAATATTGTAAAAGTAATGGTCACTGACTCAATTGTATAGGGGTGATCTCTTTAAACAATAAAAATTATTGTTATTATTATTATTATTATTATATGTGATGTGGCCATAATAGGACTTTCCTGTATCAACCACTGTTGAAAGATCATTCTCGCTCTCTCTACCTAATACCGAGAGTGACTTTCTTATACTCACCATTGCTAGTAGAAGAAATTCATAATAACTAAATTTTAACTATTTTTTTTTTTTTTTTTTTTTGCCTCTAACGAACACAAACAAAAAACAAGAAATAGCCAAATTAAAGCAAATTGCAGCAGGCAATAACTTTAATACCAGTATAAGGCCAGTCGTCCACTGGGACCGGAAAGTTGCGAAAAGTAGCGAAATCAGTTCGTCAGAATTCGGCCGAAAATGCACGAACGATCCAAACATGTGACAAGGTGGGGGACCGCGTCCACTAGACCCGTATCGTTCGTCAGTTTTCGGCCGAACAGATGCGAAGTGCGAAGCGATCCCATTCTGCTGGGATTTTACGGACGAACAGGTGCGAAATCAATAAAAAATTACTTACATTTTTTGTACTACGTTTGTCTAGTTAGTCGTTTGTATCGTTATTATGTACCTTAGTTTAGTTTGAAAGTATAAAAAAATACAGTTTGTGTAAAAAAAAGTACAGTGATTTTTTCTTTCTTTCCACTTACCTTAATGTAACAGCCAGCCGTTCTTGTGGGGAAATCGCCACACGAAAATTACTGAATTTTTCGAGTCTTGAGTAGATGTTGTCAAGAATGTATTGAAAAGTGTCCTTTTCCATTCGAAAATAGGAGAAGTGGTGATTATCATCGATTTGAAGGTCACGCCACAAATGAGAAAATTCGCCAAACTCTTCTCTTTTTTCGAAAATGGGATTCACCCACATTTCCCGTCTACGTCTATATCGCCTTCGTCGATAAATCAAAGCTGATAATTCCAACGCTAAAAATTCGTCGTCAGAATCATCGGAAAAACCGTTCCGAAGAGCCATCCCGTCTACGCATTCGGACGTACTGAGTGGATCAATGGACGATCGGCATTCGCACGAACGGCTTCGCCCGATTTCGTTGCTTCGCAGTTCGCAACTTTCCGGTCCCAGTGGACGACTAGGCTAATAGACAAACTAATATCTAGTAAATTAAAAAAGATAACTTATCATAATATCTACCCTAAACCACAAACAGAAAAATGTAATTATTACTCTATCCCTTACACTGGTATATTATCCCAAATAATAAAAAAGAAATTAAGTAAGCATAACTTAAATCCAGCCTTCAAATCTAACCCCAATCTGGGTAGAATATTATTTAATTCAAAAGAAAAAATAGATTTAATGGATAAATGTGGAGTGTATCAATTGGAATGCCCAGAATGTAATGCCAAATACGCGGGACAGACAGGGAGATCCTTTAAGATTAGATACAGGGAACACACAGGAAATACAAACTCCAACACTTCCTCATTTCACCAACATCTCACAGAAACAGGACATACCATAGACACACAACACAAACCAACTATAATACATATCTGCCAAAAAGGTCCACTTTTGAATTTACTGGAAGCGGTAGAAATAAATAAACTGAACAAAAATAACGATATTGTAATGCTAAATGAACAAATAGAACTGAACCATTCCCCCCTTCTTAATTTAAATATCAAGTAGCTAAGAGTCTGATGATTGTGGAAATGTTTTGCCAACTGACATTCAGAGAATACTATAATTTTCATTTGATGTTTTAATTTGCCTTTAAATTCTTTGTATTTGTTTTTATTCACTTTAATATTTATTATATTTTACATTTATATAATTCATGAGTCATACCTATATAAATACCAACACTTTACTGTTAGATTCGCTTTATTAGATTTTATATAGATATATATTTTTTCTTTCTTTTTTACTTTATATTTATTATTATCTTGTAAATATCTGTTTATTGGAATGTATAGAGTAACAAAAACAAGGGATTCCCCGTCATTACCTAAAAACCCCCTCCATAACTGTACCTTCTACCCTGACAACCAATTCTGTCAGTTTGTAAGTGACTCTTGATAATGCCTTAACACGGCGAAACTAGTTGAGTATTTGAGAATATATAGTGAAGTTTGACAAAGAAATTGTGTATTTTAATTATCTATTCCTAACTTTTAACTATTTCTTACTGATAATATATGTATTTATTTTGAGAGGGGAGGAGAGTGATCTGTACAGAAGTGGTAGGTATAAGAAAGTCCTGTTATGATCTCATCACATATATTTAGGGCGCCCACTGAAGAGTCCAGCTGATGTCCACCAGAGCGACAAAAAAGCGCTAGACGTTAAGACCCAGCCATGAGTCATAATAAATAACTTTTAACTATTTTCTACTAAAATTATATGTATTTATTCCGAGAGGAGAGGAGAGGGATCTGTACAAAACTGGTTGGTATAAGAAAGTCCTATTATGACCTCATCACATATATTTAGAACGCCCACTGCCAGGCTCATGGGCGCCATAAGAGCGCATTGGTAGGAAGATATGAGTCATCCTTATGGGTGTTTAAATTTTTTTTTTCATCATTGAATTCAGAGGGTCATGAGAAAACATGAAATTCTGTTAAAAATTTAACATGAAATTTATGACCGATTATACAACTTCCGCTACACTTTATGGAAGTAAAATGAATGGTGTATAAGTACACAGTTGGGGCTTGATAAGCGAAAAGGTTTGAATTTAATAATTTGCCTTGGATATCGTAGTTGGCAATGCAGTGTCAGCGTTATAAATAAGAGTGGAACGACTGCAGTATTTACAGTTAGCACGGGGCTTGGAGCTTGGAGCTTTGCAGATATACACAGGTGATAAAAGTATGTTATGAGCATGTGACCGGAGACCTTCCCCCGCACATTGGTGACACTTTTAATTTACTGTCACAACTCCAATAAACACTCCCTCAACACACACCCTTCCTACTGTTTTACTTATCTTTGTATCTAACTAGAGATTCATCTCGGGTAACCTTAGAGATTTATATAGGATCAACAACCAATCAGGACTTTTAAGGCGAAAGGCGAGGACAGTCGGAAAAGCCCCATAATCCTAGAAAACATTTCTTGGCTATCCAGATTTTTTCTTTTTAATTCTGAAGAATGCATTGGATCATGAATAGATTTAGGAAGTGTGGAAAGTCATTAATATTGTTGTGAAAATGTGTTTATATGTGATCCAGAACTCTCTAACGATGCCACCAATTGATTTACAGTCAAATCGATCAAAAGAAAAGAGGGATTAGGGGCAAGGCTTAACACTAAAACTCTAAAAACTGTCGATAGAATAAATGTATCGATACGATATTTGATATGTATGACCTGAATCCTCTAAGGACAACAATCGGCCGAAGAGAAGGGAAGTTAGGGGGAGGCTCAACATAAAAACTTTAATAAATGCCGTTGCATTAAATCTATTGACTCAAAATTTCATATGTAAATTCAAGGTCCCATAAGGACGACACCTATTAATTTTCCCGAGAATCGGTGTAAGAAAAAGGGTAGATCAGAGGGCGCTTAACACAAAAACCCCAATAACTGTCGATATAATGAATGTATTGTGATAATAAAAAAATGATGTTAAAAAAAATTAAAAATAATAAAATCAAAAAAAATAATAATAAATAAATAATTAAATTAATAATAAATTATAGCTGGTCTTCTCCTAAATTTTGATTCTACAGTAATCTGAGAGTAATAAAAGAGCCCTAAAAAACATCGAAAGTTTAAGACATGCAATTTTGAAGAAAGTGCACGTATTAAAAAAATTTCAATTAATAATTATTTCATTTGGATTTCTTTTAAATATAATAATAAGATGCCATAGTGTTTTCCTAAATTTGCAAAAAAAATGTTCAATCTAATCCAAAGGTATAATTTATCTTACAAACAAATATTGGGTTTATTTACCTTTATTTACATGATAAATAAAATCAAAACATCAATAAGTAATAAAAAATCAAATTACTTAAAATAAAAATCTTACAAACTAATTTCTACTTCTACTTTTGTCACTTTTCTTTTTAAATATTGTGGCCATTCTTTAATTCAATGTTATTTTGGGCATATAAACATATAAATAAATAAGAGTACCTTTGCACATCTATTTCACTCTTATTTTCACTCCTATTTCTCCTCTACATCTTCTCTCACTGAGACTGGTTCACCACACCCTAAGACTAATAAAACTTCTCTCTCTGGACTGTCGACTTCCACAACCCAACTTAGACTGTCTCTTGACTATTTAAAAACAGCTGATCATCGTCTTTTGAACTCCATTCATTGGTTTTTCACATTTCGTTTTAAAACAAAATGCGACTAGTCCATCTTTATATATTTATTCACTAATTAAGTTACTTTATTCCTAACAGCTGTTTTTTATACATAATATGTATAAAAAAAAGCTGTTATATTATAACAATAATTTTTTTTTTTGGCCTTATGTTCGATGAATATTAGCCACTGTGTTATCTAATTATTTACGACATCCATGGCCCCGGGAGGGAGTTCTATCTACGAAATAAAACAGTCCCGGACGGGATTCGAACACGCAAACCATAGTGAGACCATGCGACCAAAGCCCTACGCTCTAGCCCGCACGGCCACCATGGACCCCCAAACTACGAACAATATTCACCTTAATACAAAAGAAATATTATAATTAAAAACGTCATCGTTGAATCACCGATCGAATACCACCATGGCTCCCATAATAATAATTGATTTTATATATTAATAATTTTAATGTGTGTAAATTTTTTTTACATCACAGTATCGACATGAAATTTTATATTTGAATTCAAAATCCCATAAGGACAGACTCTATTAATTTTTCGTTAAATCGGCCCAAAAGACGGGGCGATGAGAGGGGCTTGACTTAAAAACGCTAATAGCTGCCGATGTATTGAATGTATCGACACACAAATAGGATTGAGGAGCCTTTATATAAATCAACTATTGGTTTTGGAGGGAGAGTACATTGCCGGTGATTCCCCGACGAATTTCGTTTTTTAGGGAAGTATGATTATTTTTCTCAGACGATAGGGCTTATATGTAGCAAGGATTGAAGTCGTAAGACAGGAGGGATGATACAATTTATTGTCATGCTGTGTTGTGCTCTATGAAGGAGTGTGGGTGGGGTTGAAGACATTCAGAGGGTCCCGCAAATAACCCCAACTCAAGTGAAGAAATGTCGGCTCATGAATCAACACCCCCACCCCCACCCCCTCATCAAATATTCACTTTTTCATTTATTCACACCAGACAGCGCCATGAGATTCCGTTCCTTCTCTGCCAGAGACCACTTTTCAGTCCGAGATTCACCAATTCTCAACTTACATTTTTATGTTAATTTAAATATAAAAAAGTCGATGGATCACCGGCAATGTACACCAGTACGAATTAATCAATTAATTTTTCGCCCTCCTTAGACTGCTAAGAAGCGACATCTTACCTCCTTCTCTCTCAACATTATTTCACTTATTATTTTTCTGGCAACACTGCCACTTCAGTGTTGTCTCCTTTTCTCTAGTGTAGGAACTCTGCCCTGCCTTAGCGCGGAGCCCCTTTTAACCAAGATCTTCGGACTCTTCTTTTTTATGGCAACACTGCCACTGATTTGTTCCGACTCTCTTAGTGCAATATACTCACTTAGGGACAAATACTCTGGCGATCTTAAGAAAGCTGAAATCACTACATAACCTTGGAAAAGACATAGTCTTTGCCTGGATCCCAGGGCATGTAGGATGCATCCATGGTAACTAGCTGGCAGACCGAGCCGCCAAGGAAGCTACAGCTGCCGTGCTAACAGAGGCCATACCAGTCCGTCCTGCAGACATCAAACAGACACTCAAATTGACCATCAAACATAAATGGCAAAAGCAATGGGAGGAATGCAATACGTTTCTGAGGTCGAGTCGACACTCCTGATGTGACGTCCCTTTCTTATTAGAAGATCCAGAAAAGGCAGTTATTCTTAATTTGTCTATTTTACTTTGATGGAACCAAATTTTTTCTGATTACAAGACCCAGAAAAGACTTCTTTTTCTAAGACCACTTGGCGGAGTCATCTTTTTTTTTATAACTAAAAGACCCAGAAAAAGTAGATTTTTCCTGTTTAGACTACATAATAAGGACTATTTCTAAGTAGATTACATACAAGAACTATATTAAATCCAACAACTATCCTATGTCTCAGCTGAGACATGGACGGAGGATTATCTGCACCATTATGTGTTTCTCTGACATATATGTTATTAGTAATTAACATTAATGCCAAGTTGCATAGGGGTACTGTCTGTAATCAGAAATGCATTATACCCAATTAGTATACAATCGGTGTCACATTTGATACGATAATTATATAATTAGTACCATGAGTGCAGGGCTGTTGGCGTTATTTTGGATATTTTCAAATGGACTTGGTAACCCGATTCTCATGACAATTACCATATTGGATATGGATTTTTTTATACTTTTTTATAAAAAGTACGCAATTTTCCGTTTCATGATCTTCTGAACCATGACTAACCATGTTTTGACCATGACTAACTGTGCATCGGCCTGTGTGTGTGTGTATGATTATAACTTCATGAACGCTCTAATTCAAAAACAATTGTAGTAAAGAACTTAAAAATTCAAAGGTAGATCTGATTAGATTTTGGCAAAAATTAGTTGAAAATGAAGACCCCTTTATTTATATGTTAGAGATGTTATGAATTTTTTCTCATTGTCCAGAAATAATAAAATAGCTGTAATAAATAACAAGTGTTTCATTATTAAAAACATTATTTGATACATACTAGTACTTTTCCTCCACAGATATCCTCTTTAAGATCTGTCGCATCTGTGTGTTTTAATAATTATTCTTTATTACTTATATTCTAATTTATTTTACTTCTCTTGATTTTTTCTTTTATGTATTTTTATTTTAATTTTATTTTTATTATTTTTAATATAGGTTAGGTTAGGTTTTATGACTCATGCCCGGGCTTTAACTACTAGGTCATGCCTACTACCAAAGCACATGGTGGACATGAGCCCGACTCTACCATGGGAGTCCTAAATTTTGCCTACCCTAAATTTTTATTCATCTAGGGCAGGAGTTTTAAACGAGTACCTGACGTCGTACAGGCTCGGGACCATCGCTTAACGTCGAATCTGAAGGAAGGCGTGCTTAACTTTATTTTACCTCCCAGATAAAATAAACTAAGGGCCTCGGTCGGGTTTCGTACCCACGTTTTTGAGCTCAGAAGCCAAACACGCATACCTATATATATATATACAACACACACACACACACACACATATATATATTGTAGCATGTCTACCCTATAGATAATGCTCAGAACTGGCGATGTCTACGAGAGGATCGCGATCGCTAGGAGCAAAGTATGGGTTGTGGGGTATCAAATTAAAGAGGATTGCATTTGGAAGAGCATGCTCGGAACCAATGATGCCTGCGAGAGAATCGCGATCGCTGGGAGCGGAAAATAAAGAATAATAGAGACACAATGGAAAGGAAGCCAAGATAATTGTCTACATCCGGTGTATAAGGAATAAGCGGTAAAGGTTTTTTTTCTTACTCCAGGTTTTCACACAACTAGAGGCAGATGTTAATTGGTAATATGCGATTGGCTGGAAATAAAATGGGCGGAGTCCAACGACCAATCAAGTCTCGAGAACTGTCCCCTACCACGGTCAGATATCGGAAGCCACTCCCCGTTTTACTCATTCTTCGTTCATGTCTAGGCTGGTCACCACGTTCTTTTTATATTGTACAGTTGAGTTTAAATATGTCAATTGAGTTTTCTTCGTTCATGTCTTGGGTGATCACCACGTATCTTTTCTATAAGTAATATCAGTTTGAATATGTGAAATTAACATTCTTCGTTCATGTCTTGGGTGATCACCACGTATCTTTTCTATAAGTAATATCAGTTTGAATATGTGAATTAGTCGTAGAGACACACTTTGATTTTGGACGGTGCAAAGTCAGTGGGGGTGTAACTTCTGGTGTGCCCTCGAAACTACGCAGATCTTCAGGGACTATGTGAATAGACGATTTCTACGGGAAGTCCAGAAAGGGTGATCACGCCGTCATTCGCCATGGATATCGTATCGAGGTACCTCGTAATTAAGTTATAATTCAGTCCTTCAGACACACGGCCAAATTATATATATTCAATTGTTGTTTTGTAAATATGTTCTCATTAAAATAAATATGTTAAAGTTATAGGTTTGATTCATTTCATTTCCCCCCCCACTCATGCTTCTTCTGGTTGACAACAGTAATTAATTATTGTTAATTACTGATGTCAACTAACCGTTAGGATCTTGTAACCGTTCTTCCCGTGGGAGTGCTTTCAGCTATTCAGGCATTGTTTAATTAAAGTCGCGATTTAAATAATTTTCAAATTTAATAATTTTTCGATCTCAATTTTATTTATTTTATTAATTACGTGATTTGCACTCACACAGGGAGGGAGATTGGTTATAATTGGCGCCCGAACAGGGACTTGATTTGTTTATTAATTATGCCAATTAGTATAATTAATGAACCCCACTAATCGGTCCCTTATTAATTAATTAATTTTTTTTTTAATTAAAAATTTTTTTTTTGCTTTTTAACGTAGATTCCAGCCTATTAGGCCACAATGTTATATTTTCACTTAAAGTCGGTATTTAGAATCAAAACTGAAGAAGGATGGGTGAGGGTAGGGACATTGAATGACATCATTTATTGAAATAATTTTATTTTTTTTTGTTTTTGATTTTTTTTTTATGTAGATTTAGTAGGCATTTATTTTACATATTATAACTATTGTTGTATTGTGATGCCATCTGACAGGTCACCATAGAAATTAGGTTAGCACCAGACCTCCCGTATAATTCATTTAATTGTTTTGATATATATTTCTTATCAGAATGGAAGGGAAAGAGAAGTCGGACTTAGAGCCGATACAGACACGGTCTAGGAAAACTATCCGTACGCCCCCGGAGTCCCCGGTAGAAAATCCTAAATTTGACCTAGAGGCGATGTTTAAGGCCATGCAGGAACAGATAGGACAGCAGGGAAAGGCCATGCAGGAACAGATTTCGGGACTAGGACAACAGGGAAAGGCCATGCAGGAACAGATTTCGGGACTAGGACAACAGGGAAAGGCCATGCAGGAACAGATAGGACAGCAGACTTCGGAGATAAAGGAACAAATTTCGGCAATGGCAAATAATATCGAATCCATTAATCGCGATATGGGCACTCTACGATCTGAGTCCGGAGAATTGAGAACTAGACAGGATAATTTAGAAGGGAAATATGACAAACATGTTTCTGAAGTTAGGGACATGGTAGATGTCTGTTATCATGAAATGACAGGTAGGATCATGTCAGAAACACAACGTTTAGATCATGAAATGACAGGTAGGATCATGTCAGAAACACAACGTTTAGATAAGGAGGTCGAGGAAATAAATTCGAACCAAAATCTTTTTCGTACCGATTGTGAGAAGAGATTCGCCAATATCTCGAAGAGAATAGATACTGTTTCGGGTCAAAATCAGGTCTCAACCCCAAAACATAATGACCAAGTGACGTTCACCATCCCTGAAGAACATAAAGATTGGTATACAGGTCAGACCTTTGCTCGCGAACAGCCTAGTAACGTCACTTTCCAAAATACGTATATAAAAAATTACGAACGTAACAAGGTAACGTTCCGTAACAATGTGTTGGATTTACCCAATCATTTCATATCAAATTTAGAAATTGCATATAGTCACATTGGAGAATTTTATAATCTGAACGAATTTATAAAGTCACATTTAAAGGGCGAGGGTCTGGATTGGTTCCTTGTAAAGTCAGGAAGTATCCGCTCTTTTGATGAATTCGTCAATGCGTTCAAAGATAGGTTCTGCGGGGAGAAATATGACGTTATAGTCCGTAGGGAACTTGATACCCAAGGCTATGCCGATCATATGGATAAAACACCCAGCGAACATTTTTCAAAATTAGTGTCACGACTCCAGGATAGTACATATAAAATTCCGGAAGGCTACGTATGTGAACTATTGAGCAAACATTACGGAGAGACGGTCGAAAATTCAGTTAGGATCCAGGGAATAATCTCTATTGAGAGACTACATGAGCAAATAATTAGGATAGGTACTAACATAATTAGACGTGATTGTAAATTAAAGGATAGTTCTTGGAAAGGCGGGGGAAGACAGTACCGACCAGATAGTCTTCCGAAAAACAATAACTTTCCCAAACAAGACCTACCTCGTTACAATTCTGGGAATGCACGGGGAACCTCTCACTACAATCAAGAGAGAGGGAATCAATTTAGCCGAGGCCCTTCCCGCGAGTCAAATCCAAATTACGATCGGCCACGTAATTACTATGACTCAAATCAGAATTATAATCGACCACCTAATTATAGGGATAACCAGTCGAAACCTAACGTAAGAAACATGGAGGTAGTGACCGACAACAATGTCAATACAGACATGAAAGAAATAAAGCAATCCCTTGGAGAGTTGGCTAACAACCTGAAACCAATTGTTGACCACTTGATAAAAAACTAAGTAGCAGGAGTGGGATGAACAAACTTAAAACTATGGGGGGAGGTAAATTTAAATTCAAGGGGGACGTACGCAGTTTGCTTGGTACAGAAATGATGACGAGATTGACAGGGGACATTGACCTACATACTAACGTTGACAATAGATGTCCCACTCCTGTAAAGTTAAAGACAGACAGTAACAACGGACTGACATTGATGAAGCTACAGGGGTACCAAGAAGGTAGCGGTTTAGGAAGACACGGTAATGGACGTTTGGAACCAGTTTTTATCAGCACGAGAAGACCACTTCAAGGATTAGGTTATGAGTACAAATTTCATTATATCAGATCACCAGTTAACGTAGAATCAATAGCAAAGACATCCTTACCAATCACTGCTAAGCAGGAAGAGCCCATCGACAAACAAACATACCCCGACAATACTATGACTGCCCCAGATCACGTAAATTCATCAAGTATAAAAGAGGACGAAATCACAGACAAACCGACAGGCAATGAAGAAAACATAACTTCCCTAGACGACGTCAGAATATCATCTCTGATGCAGGAGTTTTCTGACCTACTTAGAAACGAGGACGAAGTAACAGACATATCGACAGACAATGACCACATAATCCGCTACCCGACTAATGGCAACCCCACTTGTGAAGAACATCCGCAGGTGAACTTCATCAAAGACAATAGGATAACTGACATTTCGGGACTACAACAACAGACTTACAAATTTATAGAAAAACAGGCCGAAAGACAGAAACAGAACTTTGAGGTACGACACCAACAGACTACGTTAGAAATTGGCGATCAGGTGTTAGTACAATCTCTGCGGATATCCACCGGTAAGAGGAAAATATTATTATTACTATTCTGGGAAGGACCTTACCAGATTTTAGACAAGGAAAGTCCTCAAATTTTTATTTTAGGACATCTCGGCAGCGACGTAGCGGAAGGAGGAATCTTTTATACGATCTTACAGAAGCCGTGTATTAGCGGATAAATTTACAAGCAGGCTAGAGAAGCGCTAGGGCTCTCTTTGAGATTAACGATCTTACTTCAGCCGAGTTAGGGGGGCGATTATTGCAGACGAGATCGCGGCCCTAGAGTCAGGGAAGAGATTTGTGACGTCTCTATGGGTGTCCATCCCCAGCTATCCCAGGAACAGTTAGACAAAGTCAAACACACATAAAACAGACACTATTCTTTATTATTTGGGAATTATTTATTATTTTACACTAACGGCCAACACCTCATTATACAACAACACACAAAGAATCACACATACACATTTATTGGGGACACGGGATTTATTATTTAGTTATTTTTTTTTTTTGTAAATAGGATAAGGCAGACGGGGACATTCTGGCACTCCCCTGGGGCTTAACATCGAGCATACCCCCCTTAGTCGAGCTCATGATTCCAAAGTGAATCGCCAGGTTGTAGATATAATTTTAGATAATAAGTTAGGGTTAGTTTTTTTTTTAAATTCTAGATATTAAATTAGGATAATTTTTTGTTTATTTAGTAATAGGATATTTTTTTTAAATAGTATTAGTAAGTCTTTTTCTTTTTATATTGATAGATGGGATAATTTAATTTAGGTAATGGTGTCATTTTTAATTTAACGTAATTGTAGGACGGGGCAGACGGCATATGGACTGGCCATCCATGGGAATTTACCTACGTATTTGAATTTGATTAGTAAAGCAGATCTGACTAGGCTGACGGCGAGGTGATGGCACACACATTGGTGAATGGTCCTATATGGTAAATGTACTTCCAATTGTATTTGTCTGTTTTGTTTTGTATTTTAAAATAATATTTGTATTAGTATCCGACCGTGTGTATCTATTGAAAATGTCACATTGACCCATATTTTATCTAGTGACCATGATGGGCTATGTTAACCCAATGAGAGCCTTGTAAATATATTTGTTACATATATTCAGGTATGGACCTTATTTATTATGATAGAGTGTCGACCACGGTAGGTCAAATGTCAATATTTTTATTTTAGTTAAGAAATCCTAAGGCAAGGAGCCGAAGCATACATGACTGAAGGGGGATATAGATATTATAAACTAGAGGGGATTCCAAGAATTGAGAATTTAATTATCGTACACACGGAGAAGGGGCCACTCCATTGATGCTTGTAGAATCCATTTAAAGGGGCGGGAGTTGTTTAATTATTTTTTTATGCCATGAACTGACTGTTGAACTGAAGAAAGGGTTTCGCTACTTGATTAATGCGGATGCCGGAATTTACATATATTTATGAAACTGAGATGGGATTTGAGTGGGCTTATTTTTCTATTTTATATTTCGTCGTCGTTCCGGCAGAAGGTAAATACCTGTCGAAGGCCTAAGGAGGCATATGGTTAGGGTTTGGTCAACCCAAATTTTTGTTGAAGCGGATTAGGTATATGGGAATTCAGTTGAAACATTGTCGAGGCGTGGGGCCTTTTTGGATGTTTTAACTAGTCAGTGAATGTATGCTAGAAATAGAATCATCGTTATTTGCCAATGGAGAGGGTTAACTCCAAGAAGTACAGCGTAAAGTAAAATCATGCTTTGGTCACGCATGCATAGGCAAGCCATGCCGATTCGAAAGGAAATTTAAAATCATGTTTTGGTCACGCATGATAATGAGGTCGATACCTGAGTATTTGGTTAAGTGTATATGCTCAGTGAACGAGCAAGTGTTAAGTGAAACTAATAAAATATGTGACTTCCAATGGTCATTTAGCCGACATATTTTATTTTAACGGGAACGGGGGATATTGTAGCATGTCTACCCTATAGATAATGCTCAGAACTGGCGATGTCTACGAGAGGATCGCGATCGCTAGGAGCAAAGTATGGGTTGTGGGGTATCAAATTAAAGAGGATTGCATTTGGAAGAGCATGCTCGGAACCAATGATGCCTGCGAGAGAATCGCGATCGCTGGGAGCGGAAAATAAAGAATAATAGAGACACAATGGAAAGGAAGCCAAGATAATTGTCTACATCCGGTGTATAAGGAATAAGCAGTAAAGGTTTTTTTTCTTACTCCAGGTTTTCACACAACTAGAGGCAGATGTTAATTGGTAATATGCGATTGGCTGGAAATAAAATGGGCGGAGTCCAACGACCAATCAAGTCTCGAGAACTGTCCCCTACCACGGTCAGATATCGGAAGCCACTCCCCGTTTTACTCATTCTTCGTTCATGTCTTGGCTGGTCACCACGTTCTTTTTATATTGTACAGTTGAGTTTAAATATGTCAATTGAGTTTTCTTCGTTCATGTCTTGGGTGATCACCACGTATCTTTTCTATAAGTAATATCAGTTTGAATATGTGAAATTAACATTCTTCGTTCATGTCTTGGGTGATCACCACGTATCTTTTCTATAAGTAATATCAGTTTGAATATGTGAATTAGTCGTAGAGACACACTTTGATTTTGGACGGTGCAAAGTCAGTGGGGGTGTAACTTCTGGTGTGCCCTCGAAACTACGCAGATCTTCAGGGACTATGTGAATAGACGATTTCTACGGGAAGTCCAGAAAGGGTGATCACGCCGTCATTCGCCATGGATATCGTATCGAGGTACCTCGTAATTAAGTTATAATTCAGTCCTTCAGACACACGGCCAAATTATATATATTCAATTGTTGTTTTGTAAATATGTTCTCATTAAAATAAATATGTTAAAGTTATAGGTTTGATTCATTTCATTTCCCCCCCCCCACTCATGCTTCTTCTGGTTGACAACAGTAATTAATTATTGTTAATTACTGATGTCAACTAACCGTTAGGATCTTGTAACCGTTCTTCCCGTGGGAGTGCTTTCAGCTATTCAGGCATTGTTTAATTAAAGTCGCGATTTAAATAATTTTCAAATTTAATAATTTTTCGATCTCAATTTTATTTATTTTATTAATTACGTGATTTGCACTCACACAGGGAGGGAGATTGGTTATAATATATATATATATATATATATATATATGTGTGTGTGTGTGTGTTGTATATATATATATAGGTATGCGTGTTTGGCTTCTGAGCTCAAAAACGTGGGTACGAAACCCGACCGAGGCCCTTAGTTTATTTTATCTGGGAGGTAAAATAAAGTTAAGCACGCCTTCCTTCAGATTCGACGTTAAGCGATGGTCCCGAGCCTGTACGATGTCAGGTACTCGTTTATATATATATATATATATATATAAATAACAATATTGTTATTTTGTTTTCTTTCTCTTTCCTATCTTTCGCACATTGTGACCTGAGGAAGAAGTATGAACTCCCGAAATGTCGTTGTGAAAAAGACACTTCCGGAAAAGTTATACAAATTTTTTTATCTTAGTGTTAATGGAATTTAAAAAAATGTATATATACTATAATTATTAATATTATTATTTTTGTTCTCATATTTATTCATTAATTTCATTTTATTTTTTAGTAGTATTGTTAATTCTAGTCCATGTGTGCCAGACTTCAGGAGTTAATATCTGTTCTAATTTCTAAGAGTTAGTTATTATGACTCAATCCCCCATGGGCTTTAACTACAAGGTCATATCGCCTACTACCAGAGCGCTCTTTCGTCACTCTGGTTGACATGAGTCCGACTCTACTCTGGGAGTCCTTAATTTTGCCTATCCTAAATTTTTATTCACTTAGGGGTCTTTAACATGTAAACAGACATGTTAAAGACCCCTACAAACGCAATAAAAATTGTAATATTTTGCAATATAATTTATTATTGCCCAACTCTGGTATGTAATATTGAAGTTAAGTACTAATCCTGTTAAGGTTCTAGTTTATTTCAAGGGCAGGGGGTCTTTAACGAGTATCTGACATTGTACAGGCGCTCGAGCGCGCTCGTTCAATCCGGAGGACGGTGTGCTGAATGTTGTTTCTCCTCCCAGATAAAAAAACTTAAGGGTCTTACAAGCACTCATACCACTGAGCTATCGGTGCTCTCTTTCTTATTTGTAAGATAATTCAATGTATAATGTATAATTACCTTTTTTGGTTTAACGTAAATAAATATTTTTAATATTTTCTCCAGAGTAAGTGAGCTGCCATCTTGTCTTCTTGTGGACATACGTTACAGGTCGGACTGTCCTTGAGTCCTGTAGTGTGTTTAGGTCTGTTGAAAGGACCGTGTCCTGTGAAGATTCCTGCCAGGTGCCTCGCTCCGTTTGAAGTACATCCCCACCAACACCTTGGAATCCTGGCCATTAGCAACTTATAGAGAAACAATAAGCTTTTTCTCAATTTTTTCCTCCGTTCCTTAAAGCTCTTTCCTCAAGTTACTCACTGAGTATATGCAAGATGTTCCATCGGTCGGGTGTCTCTTGGCCTCCCCTAAGAGGATTGTTGTCAGTAATGTGTTTTACCAAACAGGCTTAGAGCGTCCATTCCCCGGAGTTAGCAAGTTGCTGCTTGGCAAATGGGCGACCCTGCTAACCGAGTTACTGGAGCGACCTTTGTTTGACCTTGTTGCGGCCGACACCAAAAACAACTTTAATAACACCGGGGGCATACTTAATCTACTCAGAGCTCTTAGCTGTCCACTGATTTTATTAGTCGTCACTAGGGGGCTCTGGTTCAAGTATTGACGTCATCCTCCACCATTACAATCCTCTTTTGAACAGAAAGAAAAAAAATTTACAAGGATAAATGGACAGGTAGTAAAATGAAAATGTAGTTAGACCTCTCGAAGATTTTATTGATGTGTAAATATGTTAGCTCTCGGTAGGGGCTATGTCAGACCGTCAGAGCGTAAGTCTCCTCTCTAATCCCCCCTTAACACCGGCCGGTATGAGATCTTGGGATAGGTGAAAGGCTTGTCCCACCTTTCAAAATGGACACTAACCCGCTTCCTCTTTTGTCCTTGCTCCAGAAGTCCCCTTTCGTCCCTACCAGAGCGGGCTAACACAAATACTACAAACATATGCACACCCGGAGGCAGCCATTGTTGTTCCAAGTGAATAATGAATTGTTGCCGGTAGAAATTCTCTTCAACCAAACCCACCCACCCCTCTCAAATATAATCCAATGGTCAGACGGATAAATCCACCCCACTTCTCGATCACAATAAAAAAAAATTTATTATCTGCAAAACCCAGATGAGAAATGATCCTTCTCTTATTTCTTTAGAATAATAAAATAATTTTATTGTTAAATCGAATATTATATTCTCACTAGCAACAGGAATTTATATATATAAGATAGTTTTTTTTCTTCTTTGATTTAGTATCTTTTTGTTTACAAAGTTGGTCTGGATATATGGTAACCACCCAATTTTTTATAGGTTTTAATGTGAAATATTTCCAAATTTCCAATATGAAAATGAGTTAACAATTTAAAACCTTTTTCATGAAAATAAGAGGGGAATATATATATGGTGGGATGGTGTTTTAAACCTAGGGACCTAAGCATCCAATGCTGTTATCCCTTGCCTGGAAAACGCTGCGCTTCCATCTTACTTTGTTATCTGTTTATATGTCCCATTAAAACCAAGTCCTTCATACCCAGTCTCCCAGTTCCCTTGATGAATCTGAGATTGCTTCCCGTTAGTTGCTGAAGCTCGTTCCTTTTGAGGTTCAGGATCCCATCTTTCAACACCTTGGACTCCTCACCCAGGAACATTTTCGACTGTCTGCATGTGGTTTTTTCTCTCCATGACTGCTCCAAAAGATCTCTAGTCCACTTTTTAATCCGTGTTCGGTATTCCTTCCGGGATATTTCTAGTACTGGCTCTGGCCTCATGAAGGACTTACTTGAACTTTCCTTGGCCAGTCGGTCTGCTTCCTCGTTTCCCTGAATCGCCGAGTGTCCGGGGTAGAGTCCAAATTTCTTGTAGTTTCCTAGGATGTTTAACAGATTTGCGAACTCCCTTACTAGCTTGCTGCTACAGTGCTGCTTGATTATCGGAGAAAATGTTCACCTCATCCATGTGACTGTTCATTAACTCTCTTCTAGACGCGCATTCCAGTATCGCCATCACCTCCGCTTGAAATACAGTAGCATGACATCCAAACGGGACGGTTCGAAATCCATATATCAGCTCCTGTGAGTCCTGCGTCCGTTAGAGGGGGTAAAAATACATTGTTATCCTATACTTTGGGCCAGGACATCACAAAATTGTCCGTAAGGAAAGGTGTCTGTCGGAGAGTGGTGTCCATAAAGAGAGGTTTTACTGTACTTTTCTGTATTAACATTAATTTTAAGAGAATTAGGAGCATTCCTTTTACTTTACCCATTGAGAGCCCTATGGGAAAGTACCATACTGTTCTGACCTGCTCATATTTTTTTGTAATAAAAACACATGTGTTTAATTATTTTTTAAAAATACATATGTAGTTTCTAGCCTTATATTTTTTTTTTTTTTTTTTTTTTTTTTTTCCTCCCCCTTTCTGGCCCTATGATCAGCGCACATCAGCCATCACTACACTGTCATTATGTATGAATGGGCTTCAGTATTTGGAATTATATAACTTTATGACCAAGCAGAGGGCCCCCAGGCCCCCAGCATGCGGCCCCGCCAAACCAGGTGACAGAGGACCGCTCATCCGGGCTACTCCCTGAGTACTGGGCACACTGGTGCTGCTTTATATTAACTTTATATTACTTCAGCGAGGCTTGTCGCTGAGGGTGTGCATGTGAGTACGGCCGTCCACACCCTCCAAGCCCGGGACTGTTACAGTCCAAAGAGCCCATCTGAGCCGCCCCAAGCCCCCAGCCCGGCCGGCACACACACCCGGGCACCCAAAGTGCCCCCCACCAAAGTGCCCCCCCCAGGCTAATTAGTTGTAATAATAATCGAAAGTGATTTTAAATCTTTATGTTATTATTCATCAAATATTTATATAGGTGGTCAACTAAGGTAATTTTTTTATTTGGAAAAGAGATGAGAGGAATGATATGAGTGGGAAGAGGGAGACCATGTTGGACTATTGACTGGTAGAAAGAGTCCCTTCCGGTGGCCGTTAGAGTACATCCGAGGAGAACATGGTTAGCATCAGCGGGGGTGGCCTGGTCACAGTCGCACTCAGCCGAGTTCACCACCCTGATCTTGTACAGGTGTGCAGGTAGACAGTTATGGTTCAGTCGTAATCGGATCAGAGTTGTCAGTATGTTCCTGGGTCTGTTCAATGCATGGAACCAAGGCTTGCTAGGGATTGTAGGCTGTATCAGACTGTAGAATTTTCCTTTGGCTAATTTGCTGTTGTCATATTCCTTCTGCCAATTCTTCATCTGAATTCTGAAAAAATGAGATTTTAAATCTGAGGTAGGAATTAGGTTAACCCTGTTTCCACCGAGGACTGCTTGCTTAGCCAACCTATCCACCTCGTCGTTGTGTACGTTGCCACTATGTCCTCGTATCCAAACCAGATAAATGTCTTTACCAGCTCTACGGAGATCCGCTAGGATATCGTTTATTTCACGAATCACTGGGTTCAGTTGTTTATAGATATACTTTAACGATAGCAGTACGCTCTTGCTGTCAGTAAATAAAACTCCAGTATCCATATCCTTTTGTTTAAAATGCATTAGCGCCTCCCGTATTGCTAATCCTTCTGCTGTAAATATGGAACATAAAGAGGATAGTTTAAAAGTTTTATTTAGCTTACAAGAAGGGACTAGGAAAGCGGCCCCAACTCCTGATTCAGTTTTGGAACCGTCAGTGTACACTGACCAAACATCCCTGGACCTGCCAGTGTCAAAGGCCGTGATGAGAAATGGAGGAGGATTTTTTAGTGCTTGAAAGTCTCTATAATCTGTTACTATGTGTCTGTAGGGAGAGAGTGTCCAGCTATCAGATTTTCTGTATATCTGGTGACTTCCCAAGGATGGTGTAGATCCCAACATTATATGTTTTATCTTCAAATGCTCCTCTACTAAAGCAGATGATCTTTTCTTCATATAGTAAGTATGGTCTGTGCTAGAGGTGACCAGCTGTGTAAGTCTGTTTGTTACTGGGTGTGAGGGCCTGGTCATTCTGCTGGCTAAGAATCTTCGCATTAGTAGCTTTCGTCGGAGATGGAGTGGGGGCTCCCTTGCTTCTACTTGCAAGGCATTAGTTGGAGTAGAGTTCATGGCTCCTAAGCATATTCTCAGAGCCTTGTACTGAATACGGTCTAACTTGAGGGAGTGAGTTTTGGCTGAATCCGCATATAACATGCTACCATAATCTATCCTAGATAATATTAAAGCACGGTAGAACAGTAGCGCAATGCTTGGGTGGGATCCATATCTGATCCGGCTAACACACCTGATGACATTTAGAACTTTCTCACAACTGCTGAGTAGATAATCTATGTGCTCTTTCCAAATAAGCTTTCTATCCAATATTAATCCCAGAAATTTCACTGATTTTACCACCGGAAACGTGTATGGTCCAATGGTAATTTCCTTATCATTGTAAGTTTTCCTCTTACGAGTAAAGAACATAGCTGAACTCTTGTTAACTGATAAGTCAAGCCCCAAACCAAGGGCCCATTCATTGAACTTCTCCATTGCTACAGCTAATTTTTCAACAGCCTTATTTTCGTCTTTATGGGAGGTGTAAATGCAAATATCATCTGCAAATTGTAGCGTTCGAACCTGTGGAGAGAATAGTTTTTCTAACTTCCTTGTATAGAGACTAAACAATGTAGGGCTGAGCACTGCCCCCTGTGGCAATCCGTTGGTGACAGTCCTCGGTCCGAAAAAGGAGTTGTTGTGGGATACGTATAGAGTTCTTTCCCGGAGAAGATTGATACAGGTGTTGATTATCCTTCCGGGTACCGCTATTTCAGTCATGAAGTTAATTAATAGATTTATGTTGACATTGCTGAAGGCGTTGGTTAAATCGAGAAACAATGACACAGTGGTTTCCTTAGAATAGTGCGAAGTGTAAACATCTGTTACGAGGCATGTAAGGTTGTCCATGGTGTTGTGTTGTTCCCGAAATCCATGCTGTGATTCAGGTAGTATGTCATGTTTTTCGAGCCACCACGTCAGTCTTGTCTTAACCATTCGTTCGAATGTTTTGCCCAGGCAAGAAGAAAGCGCGATAGGCCGATAAGAGTTTGCATTCTCAGGATCCTTCGATGGTTTCAATATCGGTCTTATTATTTGAATATTCCAATCACTTACGTCCTCCTCGCCTAGCCAAACTTTATTTAAAATGTTTAGCAGGTTTTGAGCACCCAGAGCTGGGAGTTCTTTTAGCATAGCGTAGTGTATATTATCATATCCTGGAGTTACATTAGATGCGGACTTTATTGCTTGTTTCAACTCATTCATGGTGAAAGGGCTGTTCACTGGATCTTTGTTGTCAATGTGGAGGAGTGACCTACCAACATCGGGAGGTACCGCCGGGGGAGCTATCATGTCCAGAAACTCTCCCATCCATTCCCCTGAGCTACACTTACTACCTGTTGTAGACATACCCGTCTTCAATCTCTTGAGATTATTCCAGACTATCTTCAATGGGGTATCCTTGTTTAATGACTCGCAGAAGGCAATCCATTTCTGTCTTTTTTTGTCTTTTAATGTTTTTCTGCATACCGCAATACTCTTCTTAACTTGTATATAATTAGTTATAGTGGTATTCTTTTTAAAATTTTGAAAAGCCCGCTGCTTCTCTGTCCAAAGTTCTTGGCATTCTTTATCCCACCAGTGCTTTGGAAATTTATTTTTCTGAGATATTGTATGTGTTTCACTCTTTATTTTCTTGCGGGGAATTGACTTAGAGGCTGCGTGATTGATCACATCGGTTAGTTCAGCATAACTGCTTGGTGTCTTACGTTCCATTTCTGTTTTCACAACATTCCTGTATGATTCCCAATCAGCGTAGGGGATCGACCATCCCTGTGTAACTCTTCCTTGGCACTGTTGAATGTTGATGTTACTGTGATACTCAATCATGATTCCATAATGATCTGAGCCCAATATTTCATCTAAGACAGTCCAGGATGTCTGCAGAACGATATCCGAGGAGGACATAGTAATGTCTGGAGCAGACGGTTTCCATCCAGGTCTAGGGAGTAAAGTAGGTGAGCCATCATTTAAATAGCAAAGGTGATATTGGTCCATGAAGTCTAGTAATGTGACACCCTCAGCATCTGTAAATGAACTACCTAGAGCAGTGTGATGTGCATTAAAATCTCCCCCTATCACAACTGGTGAGGGAACCTGCGATATAAGTCTGACCCACTGCGCTACAGTTATCTTAGCACCCGGCCTCAGGTATATGGAGACGAAGCTAAGCTCCTCCGTCCCCAGCCTCACCCTCGCTCCTGTCATCTGTAGATCTTCCTCCTGGTCATTGTTGATGTCCAACTTGGTGAAGGGCAAGTTGTTACGTATCAGGATGCCGCTCCCCCCATATCCATCTATACGATCGTTTCTAAGAAAGTTAAAGCCGCTGAGTCTATACTGTAAGGTTGGAGATGTCCAGGTTTCTGATAATATAGCAATAGATATATTTTCTCGTTGGAGTAGTAATTCTAGTGAATTTTTATTAGTCTTAAAAGAACGTATATTCCATTGTAGGATACGAGTAATAGAGCAATTATTAAAGACCTGCCAATTAGCATTTTGTGTGGGCAAACTACTTTTAATACTATCCATAATACTCGATTTTTATTTAAAATTTAGTGAGATTTTTATTAGTATGTATCTTTTTTTCTTCGTTCATATGGTCTACAACAGATGGATTTTCTTGTACTATTTGGAATAGGGTGGCTCCTACCGTGTCTACTAACTGTTTCTGGGACATGGCTGGTGCCGCCTTCAATGTGTTAAGTAATTGATTTATTTGGGCTACAAATCTCTCGTGGACGGTAGTTTTATGTGGATTTTCAGTTATAGGGCTAAGCGGATCGCTATTAAATTGGGTAATATTACTAGCATTAGTGTTATTTACATAAGGCCTGAATCTATTAAATGTGGATTTTATTTTCGTAACATGCTTATGGGAAGGCGTAGCGAGTGGGGGGAAGAGTGTTTCTTGAGATTGGCTACCCTCTGTAGTTGAGGGCCGTGGCTGTGGCAGGTTCCGCTTGAAGAGGTTACTCTCTAGATGGGCCGAGATCGTGTTAGTCTTTACTGTATCTGCGTATGAGACATCGGAAAACCTTTTGTTGTTGCTGTCTACCTTAGCCTTATAATGAGAACACAGCTGACTTTCTGCACTATGGGAGAGACTGCAGTTAGCACAGCTAGGGGGCTTACCCGCATTGGGACATTCTTCTTTAGTGTGATTGTCACCACAATGGCTACATCTAATTTTACTGCGACATTGGAGAGCGGAATGATTGAATCTCAGACAATTCTGACATTGCCTTACTTTGGGTATATACTGATTAACTTTACAACGGGCTCGGTATATGGAAACATAGTCCGGTAGTGACTGCCCCAAAAAAGTTACGAAACACGTATGTAGTGGGTATGTTTTTATTTTCCCATCAATGGTCTCTGTTTTTTTAAGTCTACGAATGTATACAGGTTTGACAGAAGACGTCATCATATCTAATATTTCCTCATCACTGAGAGACACATCTACATTACGAATTACTCCTACGCGCCTCGTTAAATGCTCCGGTACAAATGCAAATAAATTTTTTGTTTTGAAAAACTTGTTATCGACAAGCGAGTTCGCGAATTCGCCAGTCACAGTTTCAATTTTGATCCTATTCTTGCCAGTGGTAAATATATTCTTAATCTTACTCATATCTATTTGGGCGTCTCTATGGAGCCACTTTCCAAATGTCATAGAATGGATTTTCCCGATACTGGTATCAGGCCCTGTACCCTCCACATATATGTAGTAGGGTCCTCTGTCTTCCGAACTAAATCTATTACTATTCAGTCTTGATATTGTTTGTTGATGCCTATCATGTTTATCTTGTTGTGTTGTGCTTTCTGATATGTGTACTTTAGCTGAACTCTGAGGGGTGTCAGCATTATGTCTTTTAAGGACACCGTTTGTGTTACTTGTCTGTGTATGAGAGATGTCATCGTACTGCATTTGTTGCAACGTAGCTTGTTCTAGCAAAACCGTATGTGACTGTAGCTCACTAGTATAAATCTGATGAGGTTTGTTAGTGTTCTGTTGTGATATGTTAGTGTTCTGTTGAATTTTGTTTGAATTCTGATTGCATGTGTTATTGTGAATTAAGTGCGTATGTGTTTGTGTATTACTATCGTGGCCGGTGGGATTTACATTGTTTTGTTGTGATGTCAAGTTAACAGCAGTAGGATCAACTTGCATTTTATAGTTTAAAATTAAAGTATGATTACTGTTATTATCAGGGGGAGGTTCGTTCGGGGGCCGAGGGCCCCCGCCTGGTGTAGACATTTTACAAAGCGATAAGATCTATATTCAAATAATAGTTTACATTAACATATGAACTATTTGTAAAAAATAATAAATGAATGAAACAGATGATTAAATGAAATAGTGAAGTAATAGGTTAGAAATAAAAAAGTAAATATGGAATTAAATAAGAAATACAATTAAATAAAAATGCGGAGATGGTCCAAAAAAGGAGAAGCTAGTGCAATATAACTAGATTATGAAAGAAAATAGGTTTGTACTCCCTGGAAACTCTCCTAAAGAGGCACAAATATAGAGACACAAAAACACATGTACACTCGTCAAGTGACAGAACGATACTCTTTATATTTTTTTAAACTTTCGTCATGTAACAGTAACATTGAACACTGAACAACAACAAGACACAAACACAACATTCAAAATCAATATGACCCTAAGCGAAGTGGACGGTAGTTCTGAGTATGACTTGGGTCTGAGTCAAGCGACAGTCCTGGACCTTCAGACGACGGACGATCTGTCAATGGGGGGTTCTGAAGACCTCGACTACCGGAGTGAGACCTTCAATACAGATACGGACTACTCAGAGAGTCGACTTCCAGTCATTTCAAGATGTTCCTCACTCGTCGACTACCGAGTCATGGATCCACGACAGTTCAGGTTCTCAAATAATCAGGACAATCTGGCATTATCATTAATGGACGGTGAAGAACGAAATATAATTGTCATTTTGACGCAGGATGTTCGTAATTCGTATATGAAAAGATTTGTCAAATTTACTCATAATGACACGCAAACTGAGTCGGCTATTAGCACCTTAATTTATGAATCAAAGAAAATTTGGTACACATTTATCAATGGATGGTACAAAATAATTCTTCCTGTCGTTTTTATAATCTTGAGTGGATTACTTCTGTATTATAAGTTATCCAGAGTGAATGATAACAAGTTCATATCCGGTATTTGCTACTGTGAAATGTGTCGAAAATCAATAATTCACGCAATAGTTTGTTCAACTTTTCACATACTGTCAAAAATAATACATTGTTTTGCCAAAAGAGGTTTGATTTACTAATAAAGCTAGACTGATAGATCACAAAAATTGATTTATTTTGGGTCTGTGATTGATTATTGTGTGTCTTTAGTTATTATAAATAAGGATCACTTGATTGAAGTTGCTTAGAGGTAGCGTGCTAGCCTTCTGAGCTCAAGATCGAGAATTCGAAATTATTTGGTGAAATAACATTGAGCACGCCATCCTATACGATGGCAGGTACTTGTTAAAGACTCCTAGGTGAATAAACCTGGGTAAGCAAAATTTCGGGTTCTCAGAATAGAGTCGGGTTCATGTCCACCAGAGCGATGAAAGAACACTCTGGTAGTAGGAGAAATGATCTCGTTGTATCTTTATAAATAAGTCAAAAAAAAAAAAAATCTTTGCCTATATTTTATGATTGTTACCAACAGAATCTGTTTTTTGGTTTCTGTTTTTGTTGCTTAAGGATGGTTTCTTTTGTAGATTGCCTGATGATGAGGGCAACCTCGAAAGCTGGCTAGTTAATACAAATAAAAATCTGTGAGAGGTCAGACTACATCTTATTTGACAACCTTTAAAAAAAAAAAATTCATTGATTAATTTGTGCTGGGATAAAATGGCGGTGATTCAGGGACATGGTGTTTTTCATAAAGTTCAATAAACGAATCTTAGAATTCTTTTCCCTTATATTTTTTTTGTTGCGAGAAAAGGAAGAAAGAGCAACATGTTAAATATTTCCTGTAACGTGGAGTTTCCCCTTTCTGGGAGTGGGCTGAAGCAAGTTGTGCTAAAAGATTTCAAGTAGGCCTGGAAGTGCGAGGGAAGTGAGTTAAAAATCTGATTCCGTGGTGGAGAGAGTGAGTTCCAGGTAGGGAGGGTTCTGGCTAAGTGGTGAGGGTGTCCGCCTAACAGCTCCTCTTAATATTTAACAAGCAGCCTCTCCTTTCCCAACACAACCAGGAGACATTTTACTGCAGTGACGAGCCTTTTACTGGAGTCTTTCTCACAGGAATACCAACACTCTCCCATCTAAGCAACCCAGGTTTGGTGCATCCGTATCCATTAAAAAAAGTTATCAAAAATTAATCGATAATATTTTCGCTCTCCCTCCAAAGCCAGTCAACTGTTTGGGCTAAACTCATTTGACTTAGTTTGACTCATGCCCGGGCTTTAACTATGAGGTCATATCGCTCTTTCGTCGCTCTAGTGGACACGAGCCCGTGTACCTAAGACTGTGACTCCCCTTCCATTAGAAGGAGGAAAATCCTTCTATCTTAACGGTAAGGAGAGGCGCACAATTCAAATATAACGACCGATTTGATGAATTTTCCGACACAAAATTTGTTATGAGGATTTAGGAGCCTCTATGTAAGTCATCTATTTTTTTCTATTAGCGAAAATGGTCGACTGATTTTGGAGGGGGAGAGAAAAATTAATTGATTATTTCGTTCTGGGGAAGTACATTGCATGTGATTCAACAATGCCTTTTTTTCTTTTTTGATTTTTGAAATCAGTATTTTCTCCTATACTCTTATAGCTTGGAAAATGAAAATCGCGAGCTGCTGTTCCGCCCTGTGTGCTCCCTACTAAGAATATGTACAAAATATATCCAGTGGAGGGAGAAAGTAACAAAATGGAACTACATCCAAACAAAGCCATGCGGTTAATTTAGTTTTGTCTTTCTCACTGTTAATTAGACCATGTCAGAAGTTGTGGAAATTTCATTAGTTTGTGAAGTGCGGAGGTAAGTGATTCTCAAGGAGGAAAGACTGACTTTCAATTTGTAATAATTAAAGTAAAGTGTTCAACACACAAGTGGGGCTTCACTGCACACAAGAGCAAATTGAGTGGCTACCCAACCAACCGTTCACTTTATTAATAAATGCATCACTCAAATTCAATAATATTGTCAAAATGAGGGGCATACTCCCCTAGACCCCCTACCCTAGGTGAATTTTAGGACGTCATGTCCACCAGAGTGACGAAAGAGCGCTCCGCTAGTAGGCAATATGACCTTGTATTATAACTGATAACCAATTAGAAAATTACATTTCTAATATATAATAACGCTAAGCATCCAATGCTGTTATCCCTTGCCTGGAAAACGCTGCGCTTCCATCTTACTTTGTTATCTGTTTATATGTCCCATTAAAACCAAGTCCTTCATACCCAGTCTCCCAGTTCCCTTGATGAATCTGAGATTGCTTCCCGTTAGTTGCTGAAGCTCGTTCCTTTTGAGGTTCAGGATCCCATCTTTCAACACCTTGGACTCCTCACCCAGGAACATTTTCGACTGTCTGCATGTGGTTTTTTCTCTCCATGACTGCTCCAAAAGATCTCTAGTCCACTTTTTAATCCGTGTTCGGTATTCCTTCCGGGATATTTCTAGTACTGGCTCTGGCCTCATGAAGGACTTACTTGAACTTTCCTTGGCCAGTCGGTCTGCTTCCTCGTTTCCCTGAATCGCCGAGTGTCCGGGGTAGAGTCCAAATTTCTTGTAGTTTCCTAGGATGTTTAACAGATTTGCGAACTCCCTTACTAGCTTGCTGCTACAGTGCTGCTTGATTATCGGAGAAAATGTTCACCTCATCCATGTGACTGTTCATTAACTCTCTTCTAGACGCGCATTCCAGTATCGCCATCACCTCCGCTTGAAATACAGTAGCATGACATCCAAACGGGACGGTTCGAAATCCATATATCAGCTCCTGTGAGTCCTGCGTCCGTTAGAGGGGGTAAAAATACATTGTTATCCTATACTTTGGGCCAGGACATCACAAAATTGTCCGTAAGGAAAGGTGTCTGTCGGAGAGTGGTGTCCATAAAGAGAGGTTTTACTGTACTTTTCTGTATTAACATTAATTTTAAGAGAATTAGGAGCATTCCTTTTACTTTACCCATTGAGAGCCCTATGGGAAAGTACCATACTGTTCTGACCTGCTCATATTTTTTTGTAATAAAAACACATGTGTTTAATTATTTTTTAAAAATACATATGTAGTTTCTAGCCTTATATTTTTTTAAACTTTCGTCATGTAACAGTAACATTGAACACTGAACAACAACAAGACACAAACACAACATTCAAAATCAATATGACCCTAAGCGAAGTGGACGGTAGTTCTGAGTATGACTTGGGTCTGAGTCAAGCGACAGTCCTGGACCTTCAGACGACGGACGATCTGTCAATGGGGGGTTCTGAAGACCTCGACTACCGGAGTGAGACCTTCAATACAGATACGGACTACTCAGAGAGTCGACTTCCAGTCATTTCAAGATGTTCCTCACTCGTCGACTACCGAGTCATGGATCCACGACAGTTCAGGTTCTCAAATAATCAGGACAATCTGGCATTATCATTAATGGACGGTGAAGAACGAAATATAATTGTCATTTTGACGCAGGATGTTCGTAATTCGTATATGAAAAGATTTGTCAAATTTACTCATAATGACACGCAAACTGAGTCGGCTATTAGCACCTTAATTTATGAATCAAAGAAAATTTGGTACACATTTATCAATGGATGGTACAAAATAATTCTTCCTGTCGTTTTTATAATCTTGAGTGGATTACTTCTGTATTATAAGTTATCCAGAGTGAATGATAACAAGTTCATATCCGGTATTTGCTACTGTGAAATGTGTCGAAAATCAATAATTCACGCAATAGTTTGTTCAACTTTTCACATACTGTCAAAAATAATACATTGTTTTGCCAAAAGAGGTTTGATTTACTAATAAAGCTAGACTGATAGATCACAAAAATTGATTTATTTTGGGTCTGTGATTGATTATTGTGTGTCTTTAGTTATTATAAATAAGGATCACTTGATTGAAGTTGCTTAGAGGTAGCGTGCTAGCCTTCTGAGCTCAAGATCGAGAATTCGAAATTATTTGGTGAAATAACATTGAGCACGCCATCCTATACGATGGCAGGTACTTGTTAAAGACTCCTAGGTGAATAAACCTGGGTAAGCAAAATTTCGGGTTCTCAGAATAGAGTCGGGTTCATGTCCACCAGAGCGATGAAAGAACACTCTGGTAGTAGGAGAAATGATCTCGTTGTATCTTTATAAATAAGTCAAAAAAAAAAAAAATCTTTGCCTATATTTTATGATTGTTACCAACAGAATCTGTTTTTTGGTTTCTGTTTTTGTTGCTTAAGGATGGTTTCTTTTGTAGATTGCCTGATGATGAGGGCAACCTCGAAAGCTGGCTAGTTAATACAAATAAAAATCTGTGAGAGGTCAGACTACATCTTATTTGACAACCTTTAAAAAAAAAAAATTCATTGATTAATTTGTGCTGGGATAAAATGGCGGTGATTCAGGGACATGGTGTTTTTCATAAAGTTCAATAAACGAATCTTAGAATTCTTTTCCCTTATATTTTTTTTGTTGCGAGAAAAGGAAGAAAGAGCAACATGTTAAATATTTCCTGTAACGTGGAGTTTCCCCTTTCTGGGAGTGGGCTGAAGCAAGTTGTGCTAAAAGATTTCAAGTAGGCCTGGAAGTGCGAGGGAAGTGAGTTAAAAATCTGATTCCGTGGTGGAGAGAGTGAGTTCCAGGTAGGGAGGGTTCTGGCTAAGTGGTGAGGGTGTCCGCCTAACAGCTCCTCTTAATATTTAACAAGCAGCCTCTCCTTTCCCAACACAACCAGGAGACATTTTACTGCAGTGACGAGCCTTTTACTGGAGTCTTTCTCACAGGAATACCAACACTCTCCCATCTAAGCAACCCAGGTTTGGTGCATCCGTATCCATTAAAAAAAGTTATCAAAAATTAATCGATAATATTTTCGCTCTCCCTCCAAAGCCAGTCAACTGTTTGGGCTAAACTCATTTGACTTAGTTTGACTCATGCCCGGGCTTTAACTATGAGGTCATATCGCTCTTTCGTCGCTCTAGTGGACACGAGCCCGTGTACCTAAGACTGTGACTCCCCTTCCATTAGAAGGAGGAAAATCCTTCTATCTTAACGGTAAGGAGAGGCGCACAATTCAAATATAACGACCGATTTGATGAATTTTCCGACACAAAATTTGTTATGAGGATTTAGGAGCCTCTATGTAAGTCATCTATTTTTTTCTATTAGCGAAAATGGTCGACTGATTTTGGAGGGGGAGAGAAAAATTAATTGATTATTTCGTTCTGGGGAAGTACATTGCATGTGATTCAACAATGCCTTTTTTTCTTTTTTGATTTTTGAAATCAGTATTTTCTCCTATACTCTTATAGCTTGGAAAATGAAAATCGCGAGCTGCTGTTCCGCCCTGTGTGCTCCCTACTAAGAATATGTACAAAATATATCCAGTGGAGGGAGAAAGTAACAAAATGGAACTACATCCAAACAAAGCCATGCGGTTAATTTAGTTTTGTCTTTCTCACTGTTAATTAGACCATGTCAGAAGATGTGGAAATTTCATTAGTTTGTGAAGTGCGGAGGTAAGTGATTCTCAAGGAGGAAAGACTGACTTTCAATTTGTAATAATTAAAGTAAAGTGTTCAACACACAAGTGGGGCTTCACTGCACACAAGAGCAAATTGAGTGGCTACCCAACCAACCGTTCACTTTATTAATAAATGCATCACTCAAATTCAATAATATTGTCAAAATGAGGGGCATACTCCCCTAGACCCCCTACCCTAGGTGAATTTTAGGACGTCATGTCCACCAGAGTGACGAAAGAGCGCTCCGCTAGTAGGCAATATGACCTTGTATTATAACTGATAACCAATTAGAAAATTACATTTCTAATATATAATAACGTTAACTTCGTGACAATTTAGGTAATGTTAATTAAAGCAACAATTTTTCTGATATATTGGCCAAATGAAGACCAGCTAGGTTGACTCAAGTTAAGTTCAGATAACCAAGCTAAGTTGACTTGGGTCCCGTTAATAAAGCGGAAAATGGAAATACGACTTTTAATATTAGCAAAGTTCAACCTTTTCCCGACTTGAACCCTTTTTAAATAAAAATTATTAGTTTCATAAAAAGAAGGGGGCAGGTCGCAGAGTAGCTAGAGAAATTCTTCCGATTTAGTTCAAATTAAATACTTACCTGTCTTAATTAGCGCTACCCACCGACTTTTCTACTCTAATTACATTTCATTTATACTAAAAATTAACTTTTAAGGCTTTTTTTTATGATAAAATACTACAAGGCCGAGTTTTTTAATTAAAGTTTTCTTTTTTCTTCGTCTTTTCTCAACTTTCTTATATAAACATAGTAGGTATATAAAGAATATTATAATAATGAAAAAAATGTTGACTCCAAAATGAAACTAAAGTTAAATGAGCTTACGAAGAGTTATGTCTGTACTGAGTAGCATAAGTCACATTTTACTTCGTCAGGTATGCGAAGTATAGAGGATGTTATGTAATCGGTAAACATTTGATGAGTTTTCTTGTCTTCCGAACCCTAGACTCCAAAATGAAAAATAAAAAAATCTGTTTGTCTGTTTGTCTAGGAATAAGATAACTCCCGATAGAATGTATGTATCAACAAGTAAATTTATAGTTAGTTATTATGACTCATGCCCGGGCTACGAGGTCATATCGCCTACTACCAGAGCGCTCTTTCGTCACTCTGGTGAACATGAGCCCGACTCTACTGTGGGAGTTCTAAATTTTGCCTACTCTAAATTTTTATTCACCTAGGGCAGGGGTCTTTAACGAGTAACTGACATAGTACAGGCTCGGGAGCATCGCTTAACGTCCCATCCGAAGGACGGCGTGCTTACCTTCCAGATAAAATAAACTTAGGGCCTCGGCCGGGTTTTGAACCCACGACCGTGAGCTCAGAAGGCAAGCACGCATACCACTGATCTATCTCAGTAAGTTTATATGTGTATCCAGAAGTGTGTCCTCTAAGGACGACACCTATTGATTTTCAGGCAAATCGGTCAAAGGGCAGGGGAGTCTTAACGTAAAATCTCTAATAACTGCCGTTGTAATGAATTTCTTGACACGAAATGTCTTACGTAAATTCAAAAACGTCTATGGACAACACCTTTTGATTTTAGGAACGTTGTAATGAATGTATCGACATGAAATTTTAAAAAAAATTTTAAAATTCAAAACACCATATGAAAGACATAATATGTCAAGAACAATTTCCTTCCTTCCAAACAGTTTCACTTCTTCAGATGTAGGCATTTTAGGGGAAGTTATGTAATCTGCAATCTGTCATTATATTATAATGTACGAGGATTCAGATGCCGCTATTTTTCCTGAAATTTTGTGAGGAACATAATTTTTAAAAAATTATATTGAATTTTTTGTAAAAAGGAAAATATTATAGTAGCTAGATAAGGGAGAACTGAAATCTTGAGCCACTGCCACTGCTAGTGACCTTTGTGTCGTCACGCAGCAGCCGTCCCATCGCTAACCACTGCGCACCACCTCATCCCCATGGCTTACGCAGCTCCGAATCAATGTACTTGCCCAAAAGATCTGACTCTCAAAGTACAAATAATACAGCAACTGCTCCACATGTAGAAAGTACAGCAATCTCGTATGCATAGACAAAGTATAGAAATCTTTGACGTCACCTGTATGCATGGAGAAAGTAAAAAAAAAGTAGCAAAATGCCTCACCCGTAAATAAAGTCTCCCCCTCCCCCTCCCCCGACTCCCTCCTGTCGTATACTTTTTCTATGATTAGATTAGTGTCTATGCATACGAGATTGCTGTAGTTTCTCCATGTGGAGTAGTTGCTGTACTTTGTCTATACGTGTGGGTTTCTCAGAGCGAATGAAACTAATTTATCGTATTAATGAGGTACTTCTGAATCATCATATTAAATTTCATGTCGAACCATTACTTCGGCAATTATGGGAAGTTTTGCGGTTGAGTCCTCTCTAACCCGCCTCATACCCCTTTGGCTGATTCGGTTCAATATTGATATTTGTCATCCCTATACGTTTCCCATCAAGAAATCCTTCAAAGACTTTCTCTCTTTAGAGTTTAAACATTAGTATAGATAATTGTTCGTATTCTGCCATCATCAGAGTCCATAATGGTAATAAATTGCTATTCCATGAGAAACTGACAAATCAGAAATAAACTTTTCTCCGAGGCATAGGCATCCTGTGGAAAGTTAACGCCATGTTTACCCTTGGTTAACTTCTAATGCCTAGGCATGTGTATGCAGACGGTGAACCAACTCACATCATTTTGGATAATTTGCTTTTGTAAACACTCAGCACTCCAGAAATTATCTATTGACACGACCTGATTAGTTTGCTTCTACTAAAACTGGGTTTGTATTAATAAACTAATAAAAAGTATTTCAGTTAAAAATCGATCTTCACTCTATAAAATCATTACGGCGACGTTATGTGGAAAAAACATCGTTCTTCAGTATGGGAGAGAGGAGGAGGTCCCCGATAATAGTCAGATCCGAGAGAACCGCTGACATGGACACTGAGAGAACCGCTGGCCTGGACACTGAGAGAACGGCTGACTAACATGATTGTCGGAAAAATTTAATATCTTTCATTGAAAATTCTCTACGAATGGTTGAATGGTTTCTCCGAGTAGGTGTATTCAAAGTAATGAAGAAGTCATTAAGAATAAGATATTCCCCCTTTTGAAATTTTATTACTTCATCTTTCAAGGTCATATGTAAGAGACCTCCCCCTGTAGAAAAAATAGACGCCATTAATCATTGGAACTAGTGGAAAAGATAATTATTTCTCTGTTAGGTCAGGCCACCTGTTGCTAAAAGTCCCAGGATCAGAACGCGAGAGACATCTGTCTTCCTCCTCTTATCCAACCAGGAACCTACATAGGAAGTTGGTGGAACGGAGCTCCAACCACTTCTGCTGGAGAAGAGGTCTTTCATTGGAGTGGACAGACTAGGTTGTCAAAGCAACAAAATTACTATAGTACAATATACTGTAATAATTGATTTTATGTTTTCTCCAGAATTTCATGTTGTCGGACCTTGATCATGATGTTCCAGTATATGTACGATGTCTCGTTGCACCCCTCCCCTCCAGCATAGCTTAACAAGGTGTTTATTAACAAAAATATTTCGCCAATTAGGTGCAGAGAATGAATACCAATATTTATGGAATCAGGCACTTTTCCAGAATTTATCTACCATTTCGTAATTAAGTGTGATCTGTAACATTTTTTTTATAATTTTTATAAAAAATCAACAATAACAAAAACTTATTTTAAAATTCATTACTTTTAATTCTCTGGTAAAGGGCTTATTAAGTCAGAATAAGTCTTGTGATCCAAAGGACAAGTGCATTTAAATATTTTTACCGTATGTAACTGATTGTTGGAATATTTCACTTTGTTTATATTTAATACTTTTATTGAAATAATATTTCAAGTAACATAAATGTATTTTACCTGATTTGAAGAAATTTTTCAAACCTTAAGAAATTCCTCTCCTAAAATTCAGATTTTCTGACAAGCCCTTTTGCCCAAACACCCGAGAATTACTGTGATTATAATTATTTTTCTTATTTAGTCTTATTTTATTAAGTAATAAATATTTTATTTTATTAAGTAATAAATAAATAGTACTATATATGTATTATCTATATAAATAAAGCTGAAACGGGGTTTGGGTGTGTGTTTGTTTGTATGTTTGTTCCAGCATCACGCCCAAACGGCTGGACGGATCTTCATGAAACTTCACATGTAGCATTCTTTTGAGCCCGATTGAATAATAGGCTATGTGGCGTCCCAGAATTTTGAACGGTAGGGAGGGTTGTAAGGGGGGCCTAAGTATATAAATAGTCCTACCTCATTACGGTTGGTCGGATTGTCACGAAATTTCACATGTAGTATTCTTAAAGACCAAATAGAAATATGAGGTGTGTGGCGTACCAAAATTTTGAACGGGAGGGGGGGTTGTGGGGGGGCCTAAGTATAAATATAGAGCAAACTCTTTAACGGTTGGTCGGATTGTCACGAAATTTCACATGTAGTATTTTTAAAAGCCAAATAGGAAAAAAAGGTGTGTGGCGTCCCAAAGTTTTGAACGGGAGGGGGGGTTGTGGGGGGGCCTAAGTATAAATATAGAGCCAACTCTTTAACGGTTGGTCGGATTGTCACGAAATTTCACATGTAGTATTCTTAAAGGCCAAATAGAAAAATAAGGTGTGTGGCGTCCCAAAGTTTTGAACGGGAGGGGGTTGTGGGGGGCCTAAGTATAAATATAGAGCTAGCTCATTAACTAATGGTCGGATTGTCACGAAATTTCACATGTAGTATTTTTAAAAGCCAAATATGAAAAAAAGGTGTGTGGCGTCCCAAAGTTTTGAACGGGAGGGGGGGTTGTGGGGGGGCCTAAGTATAAATATAGTGCTAACTCTTCAAAGATTGGTCGGATTGTCACAAAATTTCACATGTAGTATTTTTAAAATCCAAATAGAAATATAAGATGTGTGGCGACCCAAAGTTTTGAACGGCAGGGGAGGTTGTGGGGATAGGCCTAAGTATAAATATAGTGCTGGCTCATTAACGGTTGGTCAGATTGTCACGAAATTTCACATGTAGTATTTCTGAAGACCAAATGAAAAAAAAGGTGTGTGGCGTCCCAAAAATTTGAACGGGGGGAGGGGGGGGGGTAGGCCTAAGTATAAATATAGTGCTAACCCTTCAAAGATTGGTCGGATTGTCATGGAATTTCATGTAGTATTCTTAAAAGCCAAATAGAAATATAGGGTGTATATGTCACAAAATTTTGAACGGGAGGGTGGGTTGATGGGGGCCTAAGTATAAGTATAGTGATGTCATTAACGGATGATCGGATTGTCACGAAATTTCACATGTAGTATTCATAAAGGCCAAATAGAAAAATAGGGTGTGACGTCAAAAAATTGTGAACGGGAGGGGGGGTATGGGGGTAGGCCTAAATTTGAAGATAGTGATAGGTCATTAACGGATGATCGGATTGTCATGGAATTTCACATGTACTATTATTGATGGCCAAATAGAAAAATACACTAGCTGTGATGCCCAGTGGTTCTAACTACGTACTAGCTGTGGGGTCCGCCGTTACAAAAACATACTAGCTGTGATGCCCAGCGTTTCTAACTAGGTACTAGCGGTGGGGTTCGCCGTTGCAGAACACATACTAGCTGTGATGTGGAGCGTTTCTAACTACGTACTAGCTGTGGGGTCCGCTGTTGCAAAACACATACTAGCTGTGATGCCCAGTGGTTCTAACTACATACTAACTGTGGGGTCCGCTGTTGCAAAGCACTTAATAGCTGTAGGGCCCAGCGTTCCTAAAAACGTACTATCTGTGGGGTCCGCTGTTGCAAGGCACTTACTAGCTGTGATGCCCAGCGTTCCTAATTACGTACTAGCTGTGGGGTCCGCTGTTGCGAGGCACATACTAGCTGTGATGCCCTGTGGTTCTAACTACATACTATCTGTGGGCTCCGCAGTTGCAAGGCACCTACTAGCTGTAGTGCCCAGCGTTCCTAAAAACGTACTAGCTGTGGGGTCCGCCGTTGCAAAAACATACTAGCGGTGATGCCCAGCGTTTCCAATTAGGTACTAGCGGTGGGGTCAGCCATTGCAGAACACATACTAGCTGTGATGCTGAGCGTTTCTAACTACGTACTAGCTGTGGGGTTCGCCATTGCAAAAACATACTAGCGGTGATGCCCAGCGTTTCTAATTAGGTACTAGCGGTGGGGTCCGCCGTTGCAGAACACATACTAGCTGTGATGCTGAGCGTTTCTAACTACGTATTAGCTGTGGGGTCCGCCGTTGCAAAAACTATTTAACGGTTTATAGGCTTAATAATTGTTAAAACTGATACGACAGATTCAGATTTATCCGGAAAGTCCCATCCGAAGGACGACGTGCTCAAGGCTTTCAACCTAAGTAGAAATTGACCTACCCAGGTTTATTTACATAACATACGTCTCATTATCGAGTACCTCACATTCGAAAAAGCCCTGGATCATCGCTTAAAGTCCCATCCGAAGGACGACGTGCTCAAAGTGTTTTTTAACTTCCCGATTGAATCATCTGACCTATGTGCCTCAGCTAGATTTCTAAGTGGCGATCCTGAGCTCGGTAGACTCCATTCTTCAAATTTCTCGCTTTTTAACGGTTTATAGATTAAATATTTGTTAACTGACAGAGCCATAGAGTGTGTTGGTTTCGGATTATGCCAACGTCAGCACAACGTTCAGACTGACTTTAAATATGGTGACACCGATCCACTATGGAAGAAAAATGCCAAAAAAAAAAAGATGTATGTATAGATATGAACACAAATTAAAACTTGTGTACATTGTGATATAATCTATATTAATAAAGCTGAAACGGGGTTTGTTTGTTTGTTTGTTTGTATGTATGTATGTTTGTTCCAGCATCACGCCCAAACCGCTGGACGGATTTTTATGAAACTTCCCATGTAGCATCCTTTTGAGCCCGATTGAATAACAGGCTATGTGGCGTCCCAAAATTTTGATCGGGAGGGGGGGTTGTAAGGGGGCCTAAGTATAAATATAGTGCTAACTCATTAACTAATGGGCGAATTGTCATGAAATTTCACAGGTAGTCTTTTTAAAATCCAAACAGGAAAAAAAGGTGTGTGGCGTCCCAAAGTTTTGATCGGGAGGGGGGGTTGTAAGGGGGGCCTAAGTATATAAATAGTGCTAACACATTAACTAATGGTCGAATTGTCATGAAATTTCACACGTAGTCTTTTTAAAAGCAAAACAAGAAAAAAAGGTGTGTGGCGTCCCAAAATTTTGATCGGAAGGGGGGGTTGTAAGGGGGGCCTAAGTATATAAATAGTGCTAACTCATTAACTAATGGTCAAATTGTCATGAAATTTCACACGTAGTCTTTTTAAAAGCCAAACAGAAAAAAAAGGTGTGTGGCGTCCCAAAGTTTTGATCGGGAGGGGGGGTTGTAAGGGGGGCCTAAGTATATAAACAGTGCTAACACATTAACTAATGGTCGAATTGTCATGAAATTTCACACGTAGTATTTTTAAAAGCCAAACAGGAAAAAAAGGTGTGTGGCGTCCCAAAGTTTTGAACGGGAGGGGGGGTTGTGGGGGGGCCTAAGTATAAAGGTTAGGTTATGTTTTATGACTCATGCCCGGGCTTTAACTACGAGGTCATATCGCCTACTACCAGAGCGCTCTATCGTCACTCTGGTGGACATGAGCCCGACTCTACTGTGGGAGTCCTAAATTTTGCCTACCCTAAATTTTTATTCACCTAGGGCAGGGGTCTTTAACGAGTACCTGACATCGTACAGGCTCGGGACCATCGCTTAACGTCCCATCCGAAGGACGGCGTGCTTAAGTTTATTTTACTTCCCAGATAAAATAAACTAAGGGCCTCGGTCGGGCTACGAACCCACAACCTTGAGCTCAGAAGTCAAGCACGCTTACCACTGAGCTACCGGCGCCCTCTCCTAAGTATAAATATACAGCTAATTCTTTAACGGTTGGTCGGATTGTCACGAAATTTCACATGGAGTATTCCTGAAGGCCAAATAGTAAAATAAGGTGTGTGGCGTCCCAAAGTTTTGAACGGGAGGGGGGGTTGTGGGGGGGCCTAAGTATAAATATAGAGCTAACTCATTAACTAATGGGCGAATCGTCATGAAATTTCACGTAGTATTTTTAAAAGCCAAACAGGAAAAAAAGGTGTGTGGCGTCCCAAAGTTTTGGATACGGGAGGGGGTGTAGTGGGGGGGCCTAAGTATAAATATAGAGCTAATTCTTTAACGGTTGGTCGGATTGTCACGAAATTTCACATGGAGTATTCCTGAAGGCCAAATAGAAAAATAAGGTGTGTGGCGTCCCAAAGTTTTGAACGGGAGGGGGGGTTGTGGGGGGGCCTAAGTATAAATATAGAGCTAGCTCATTAACTAACGGGCGAATCGTCATGAAATTTCACGTAGTATTTTTAAAAGCCAAAGAGCAAAAAAAGGTGTGTGGCGTCCCAAAGTTTTGAACGGGAGGGGGGGTTGTGGGGGGGCCTAAGTATAAATATAAAGCTAATTCTTTAACGGTTGGTCGGATTGTCACGAAATTTCACATGGAGTATTCCTGAAGGCCAAATAGAAAAATAAGGTGTGTGGCGTCCCAAATTTTTGAACGGGAGGGGGGTTGTGGGGGGGCCTAAGTATAAATATAGAGCTAACTCATTAACTAATGGGCGAATCGTCATGAAATTTCACGTAGTATTTTTAAAAGCCAAATAGGAAAAAAAGGTGTGTGGCGTCCCAAAGTTTTGAACGGGAGGGGGGGTTGTGGGGGGGCCTGAGTATAAATATAGAGCTAATTCTTTAACGGTTGCTCGGATTGTCACGAAATTTCACATGGAGTATTCCTGAAGGCCAAATAGAAAAATAAGGTGTGTGGCGTCCCAATGTTTTGAACGGGAGGGGGGGATGTGGGGGGGCCTAAGTATAAATATAGAGCTAACTTTTTAACGGTTGGTCGGATTGTCACGAAATTTCACATGTAGTATTTTTAAAAGCCAATTAGAAATATAAGGTGTGTGGCGTCCAAAAGTTTTGAACGGGAGGGGGGGTTGTGGGGGGGCCTAAGTGTAAATATAGAGCTAACTCTTTAACAGTTGGTCGGATTGTCACGAAGTTTCACATGTAGTATTCCTGAAGGCCAAATAAAAAAATAGGCGGTGTGACGGATCAAAAGTTTTTACGGGAGGGGGGGTAGTGGGGGGGCCTAAGTATAAATATAGAGCTAACTCATTAACTAATGGGCGAATCGTCATGAAATTTCACATGTAATATTTAAATAAAACAAACTTATTTTTGAAATATTGTCTATTCCACTAAAGATATATATACATATATAACTACCGGTTTCGGCTTTATACCATCTAAAGGTCAAATAGAAATATTAGGTGTGTGACGGCCCAAAATTTTGAACAGGAAGGAGGGTTGTGGGGGGGGGGGGGGGGGGGCTAAATATACATATAGAGTTAGCTCATTAACGGTTGGTCGTATTGTCACGAAATTTCGCATATATTATTCCTGAAGGCCAAATAGAAAAATAAGGTGTGTGGCGTCCCGAAGTTTTGAACGGGTGGCGGGGTTGAGGGGGGGGGGGGGGACTAAGTATAAATATAGTGCTAACTCATTAACTAATGGGCGAATTGTCATGAATCGGATTGTCATGAATTTCACATGTAGTATTTTTAAAAGCCAAATAGGAAAAAAAGGTGTGTGGCGTCCTAAAGTTTTGAACGGGAGGGGGGGTTGTGGGGGGGCCTAAGTATAAATATAGAGCTAATTCTTTAATGGTTGGTCGGATTGTCACGAAATTTCACATGGAGTATTCCTGAAGGCCAAATAGAAAAATAAGGTGTGTGGCGTCCTAAAGTTTTGAACGGGAGGGGGGGTTGTGGGGGGGCCTAAGTATAAATATAGAGCTAATTCTTTAATGGTTGGTCGGATTGTCACGAAATTTCACATGGAGTATTCCTGAAGGCCAAATAGAAAAATAAGGTGTGTGGCGCCCCAAAGTTTTGATCGGGAGGGGGGGTTGTAAGGTGGGCCTAAGTATAAATATAGAGCTAACTCATTAACTAATGGGCGAATCGTCATGAAATTTCACGTAGTATTTTTAAAAGCCAAATAGGAAAAAAAGGTGTGTGGCGTCCCAAAGTTTTGAACGGGAGGGGGGGTTGTAAGGGGGGCCTAAGTATAAATATAGAGCTAATTCTTTAACGGTTGGTCGGATTGTCACGAAATTTCACATGGAGTATTCCTGAAGGCCAAATAGAAAAATAAGGTGTGTGGCATCCCAAAGTTTTGAACGGGAGGGGGGGTTGTGGGGGGGCCTAAGTATAAATATAGAGCTAACTCATTAACAAATGGGCGAATCGTCATGAAATTTCACGTAGTATTTTTAAAAGCCAAAGAGGAAAAAAAGGTGTGTGGCGTCCCAAAGTTTTGAACGGGAGGGGGGGTTGTGGGGGGCCTAAGTATAAATATAAAGCTAACTCATTAACTAATGGGCGAATCGTCATGAAATTTCACATGTAGTATTTTTAAAAGCCAAATAGCAAAAAAAGGTGTGTGGCGTCCCAAAGTTTTGAACGGGAGGGGGGTTGTGGGGGGCCTAAGTATAAATATAGAGCTAACTCTTTAACAGTTGGTCGGATTGTCACGAAGTTTCACATGTAGTATTCCTGAAGACCAAATGAAAAAATAGGCGGTGTGACGGCTCAACGGTTTTAACGGGAGGGGGGGTAGTGGGGGGGCCTAAGTATAAATTTAGAGCTAACTCAATAACTAATGGGCGAATCGTCATGAAATTTCACATGTAATATTCCTAAAGGTCAAATAGAAATATTAGGTGTGTGACGGCCCAACATTTTGAACAGGAAGGAGGGTTGTGGGGGGGGGGCTAAATATACATATAGAGTTAGCTCATTAACGGTTGGTCGTATTGTCATGAATCGGATTGTCATGAATTTCACATGTAGTAGTAGTAGTAACAATGTATTCGCTGTGGGATTCACTGTTGCAAGACATTTACTAGCTGTGATGTCCAGCGTTCCTAATATCGTACTAGCTGTGGGGTCCGCTGTTGCAAGGCACTTACTAGCTGTAGTGCTCCTACCTACAAGACATTTACTAGCTGTGATGCCCAGCCTTCCTAATTACGTACTAGCTGTGGGGTCTGCTGTTGCAAGGCGCTAGCAGTGTGGCCCAGCGTATTTAACTACGTAGGTACTAGCTGTGGGGTCCGTCGTTGCAAAAGCATACTAGCTGTGATGCCCAGCGTTTCTAACTAGGTACTAGCGGTGGGGTCCGCCGTTGCAAAAACATACTAGCTGGGATGCCCAGCGTTTCTAACTACGTACTAGCGGTGGGGTCTGCCGTTGCAAAACACATACTAGCTGTGATGCCCAGTGGTTCTAACTACGTACCAGCTGTGGGGTCCGCTGTTGCAAGGCACTTACTAGCTGTGGTGACCAGCGTTCCAAACTTCGTACTAGCGGTGGGGTCCGCCGTTGCAGAACACATACTAGCTGTGATGCTCAGCGTTTCCAACTACGTACTAGCTGTGGGGTCCGCCGTTGCAAAACACATACTAGATGTGATGCCCAGTGGTTCTAACTACGTACCAGCTGTGGGGTCCGCTGTTGCAAGGCACTTACTAGCTGTGGTGACCAGCGTTCCAAACTACGTACTAGCTGTGGGGTCCGCCGTTGCAATGCATATACTACCTGTGGTGCCCAGCGTTCCTAACTACGTACTAGCTGTGGTGCCCAGCGTTCCTAACTACGTACTAGCTGTGGTGCCCAGCGTTGCAAGGCACATACTAGCTGTGGTCACAAACGTTCTTAAGTACGCAGTGGCTAGGACGTCCAGCGATGCTAAGTATTCACTAGCTGTGGTTTCCGCCTTTGAAAGGCGCATACTAGTGTGGTGTCCAGGGGTCCTAAAAACTTACTACCATTACTACAGTTGAAGGACTATAAGCCTTATTCCGTATGAATATTTGAAAATTATAACATCATGAATGTACTGTCGAGGAACTGAATAGCCTTATAGGAGATATTGGGAGAAAAGTCAAAGTTCCCCGGGCAACGCCGGGCATTACTGCTAGTATATATATATGAGGGAGCCGGTAGCTCAGTGGTATGCGTGCTTGGCTTCTGAGCTCAAGAATGTGGGTTCGAAACCCGACCTAGGCCCTTAGTTTATTTTATCTGGGAGATAAAATAAACTTAAGCACGCCGTCCTTCGGACGAGACGTTAAGCGATGGTCCCGAGCCTGTACGATGTCAGGTACTCGTTAAAGACCCCTGCCCTAGGTGAATAAAAATTTAGGGTAGGCAAAATTAAGGACTCCCACAGTAGAGTCGGGCTTATGTCCACCAGAATGACGAAAGAGCGCTCTGGTAGTAGGCGATATGACCTCGTAGTTGAAGCCGGGGCATGAGTCATAAAACCTAACCAAAGCTAACCTATATATAGTAATAAATAAAATAAGACTAAATAATAAAATAATTACAGTAATTCTCGGGTGTTTGGGCAAAAGGGCTTGTCATATATATTGTAGCATGCCTACCTTATAGACAATATATAATGCTCAGAACTAGCGATGCTGCAGAGAATCGCGATCGCTAGGAGTAAAATATGGCTTGTGAGGTGTTGAACGAAAGAGAATTGCATTCGGAAGAACATGCTCGAAACCAGCGATTGCTGCGAGAAAATCGCAATCGCTGGGAGCAAGAACAAAGAACAATAGAGATGGGGAATGGAAAGGAAGCCAGGATAATTGTCGGCATCCTGTGTGGTAATTATATTGTCGGCTCAGTTTTTCACATTACTCTAATTAATATCCGCTGGGATTCACAGCTTGACATCCGCAGGCAATCACAGAAGTGGTCACCGGTGATTGGCTGAGGATGGGGTGGGCGGAGACTGACGACCAATGAGACATCAGGAATCATCCCCAGAACAAATCATCCCCACTCTTTACTCTTAGCTCTTGGCTCAAGACCCTTCGAGGATTATTCAATTGTTAGTCTTCTCTTCGCTCTGGTGCCAACTATTCTTCAACTCTTCGCTCTTGTGCCAACAGTTCACCACGTTACTATTATATTTGACAGTGAGTTTCAGTATGTGATTGTAGATTCTTGGTTCACGTTTCGGATGATCAACACGTATAGTTTATATTTGACAGTGAGTTTGAATATGTGAATTGAGCAGTGTTCGTTCATGTTTGGGGCCATTCAGGCGAGTGAGATACATTTTGATTTCGGACGCACATAAACTCAGTGAACAATCTAAATTCTATTGTGGCCTCCAGGCAGACCTACAAGGACTAGGTGAGTAGATGGGGTCGGAGGGATGTACATCAAGGATGACCACATCGCCACCTGCAGGGATCAGTATCGAGGTACCTCGTAATTAACGTAGAAAGTCCTTCAGACATATGGCCAATTTATATTCAATTGTTTTTTCTTTTATAAATATGATATTTTCTTCTAAAATAAATATGTTACTGTTCTAGGGTTTGAGTTGTCCATTCTATTTCCCCCCTCCCATTCTTCTTCTGGTTGACAGCAATAATTAATTATTGTTAATTACTAATGTCAACCCACAGTTAGGAACTTGTACCCGTCCTTCTCGTGGGAGTGCATTTGGCTATCCAGGTATTGTTTTTTTATTAAAGTCGCGATGTAAAAATACTCAATTTTAATAATTTTTTCGACGTAATTTTATATTCACTATTTACGTAAAAATGCACTCACACATGGAGGAGAGTTGGTATAATATATATATATAGGTATCCTTTGACCGATTGCAAATATACATAATAAAAATCTCAATAAATAAATTCTTTTTTTTACATCTTTACTATGCGTTACATTGTTAACGTAAATAATAAAAATGAGTTCAGAAACGACATTTTAGGATGTTTTTCGGCATGTATTTCGCAAACCGAGCGACCATCAAAAAATTGTATTTTATATAAAATGTCAATTTTATTTTTCTCTACAACTTTTATTTGCTGTAATTTTGATTAAATCATAAATATAAGTGTAAGTAAAATGTAGCCCGTTGTAAGTTAGCACATGTGACATATCTCAAATTTCAAGGTCATTGCTAGAATCGTGTATTAAGCTCTTATAAAGTTCCAATCATACGCATGAGGAGACATCATCGCGATATTGGTCAAAGCGAGTCCAAGGAACCTCGAGACTTTCTTATACAAATAGTCAATGAGTCGAGTTAGTTGAGGCTGAAATGAGCACCCTTCCTTACGATATAGCTAAAGCACAATTTCTAACTAGGTATGTTCACAAATATATTTCATTGTCACCAGATGTTTCTCTGTTGTTAGACTGCGTTGTAATCGAGCACAGCTCAAAATAGCTATGAAGAGAACACATTACTCTCCTGTAAAGGTTATGAACACGATAGCCAATTGTTGGTGCAATCAGAGCTGCTAATTAAAATAGGTCAATGAGCTCTATTTTCCAGGCTAACTCAAAGGTCACACTACAAATGTCGTGCCTCTATTTCTGCCTTTCCATGACGTATATCATTTTTTCCAGTCAAAAGTTTGTCAGTTTAGGACTTTGTGAACATGTCAAATTGTCGTTTTGTTGAGCCTTTTCCGAGCGCTTCTGAGTAGAGATGGGCTTATGATCAATAACAGTAACAGTTAAGAAGCGGTTATTTCTTCACTGCTTAAATCACAGTTTAGTTTACAAAGCGAATAATTATGTCCCACCCTCCCTAGGCTGTGATGTATAAAAATAATACACACATTAAATTATTAATAAAAAAAAAAAATTATTATATTTATTTTTCTATAAGAAGAAACTGAATTAGTAAATAAATAATAAGAAACCATTTCTTTTAAAACAAATGCCAGTAAAAAACAAAACACGGCCATCAGCTGTTCTTTTAGTGTGTGTAGAAAGAGTCGAGGCCTGGTTGAGAGGAGTCGGTCTGAGTGAAACATGGAGAGTGTGGTGTTTAGGCTTAAGATATAAGGAACTAACTAGGAGTGAATTGAAGGTGAAATTGATCCAAAAAGAAGGTACTTTTATTTGTTTATATGTACAGGATATAAGCCCAAAAATATATAACTTAAATTTAAAAAAATGGCCAAAATATAAAACAAAAAAAAGATTGAATTAGTGTTAAGAATTTAGTTTATGAGATTTTTCTTTTGATTTTTGTTTGTTTCAATGTTTAGTTTTTTAATTTTAATAATGTAGATTTAAGAAAATAAACCCAAGACTTGTTCTCGTAAATTCTGTTCTATTCATTTTCCTTGCTGGCCCAGTAAAATTATTTGAAAACCTTTGGATTAGATTTAAAATTATTAAAAATGGCATCTCTTTAGAAATCCAAGTGAAAAGTTTGTAAATTGCATTTTTTTTAATATGTGCACTTTCTTCAAAATTGCACGTCTTGAACTTTTGTTACTTTTTTAGGGCCCTTTTCGGAAAACTACTGTAGAAATCAAAATTTAGTAAAAGAAAAGAGATAAAATTTCTACAGGAAATGTGATAATTTATTGTTTATTATTTATCATTATTTGTTTAATTTTATTAATTATTTATCTAATTATTATTTACTTAGTTTTATTTAACACTTAAACTCCTTTTTCATTACCACAAGGCATTTGAGGCCAACACATAAAAAAAAGTCAGTGAATCACCGGCAATGTACCTCCCCAGAACGAATTAATCAATTATATTTTCGCTGTCCCTCCAAAACCAAAGGGGAGGAAAGTCTACGGGGTACTACGGGGGTGGTAGCTATCCAAGCGTGCCCACCAACTGAGGTTGGCTTCGTAGTGGTTGTGGTAACTGGGACCGTTGTCCGATATCCAAGGTTCTGGGAAATGCCGGTCACCGGGATCAGCGCGAGATAGTAGGCGTCCGTGTCATCCCTCTCGATGGCTGTCCACCATTACGGTAAAGGCTAAGGATTTATTGGCATCCACATCAAAACACTGTCCCTCGAAGACCAGTCGACCGTTTGCGCAAATAATCAATAGTTGACTTACATAGGGGCTCCTAAATCCTGATACTAAATTTTCTGTATATAAACTTATTCCATCGGCAGTTATTAGGGTTTTTTAGTTGAGCCTGCCCCCTAACCCTTCCCTTTGGTCGAAGCAGCCTAACGTGTCGTCCTTAGAGGGTTTTTAATACACATATAAAATTTCCTGTCGATACATTCATTCTATCGGGAGTTATCGTGATCATAAACACACAGACAGACATTTTTTTTTTTCATTTTTGGAACCTGGAGGTTGGAATTCCGCATCGAATTTCTGACCGATTACATAATTTTTCCTATACTTTGTATAGGTGCGGAAGTAAAAATCTGGGTAGCTAAGAAATGGATGCAACGAATACAGGACTCTCCTCACTGTTGTCCCCTTTCGCCTTAAGGAAAATAACAGTTAACTGTAGCAGTGATTTAGTCACTGTTTAAATCACAGTTTAGTTTACGTATAACCATGTGCTCATTGATGATCTCCTTCCATAGTCTTTGTCACTCATTTGCTCATTATAACGTGATACAAAAAATAAAATTGTAGATATTAAAAAAAAAAATCGTACTTTCAGGTTGAAGGTATGACCGGGTGGAAAGCGTCAAATACCTAGGGAACGTTACCAAAGAGAAAAATTATGTTAATATAAGAGACGCCAATATAACCATTTAAAAAACAGCCCTCAGAGTGAATGTATTGACACGAAATTTGATATGTATATTCAAAGCTCTATAAGGACTTCTTCTATTTATTAATAATATGTGATATTTTGTGTAAGGAGAGTTTCTTTTAATATTCAATAATGTTTCTATTTTTTTCTCTTAGGTCTCTTCTCCCAATTTAATGATATTACAATATTTATTTCTTCATCATTTTACATCAGTTTCGGGCCTTGCCCATTATCAATGACTGAAAATAACAATTATGATACCATTATAACATTAATAACAACCATCCTCCTTTTTACAGGATTCATTATTAATTTTAACATTCTATTATAAAATAATTTTAAAAAAAATTGTGTATCTGTTACAATTTTATTTTAATTTTATTTTTGATCTATTTTTTTAATAGAATGTTGAAATTAATAATGAATCCTGAAAAAGGAGGATGGTTGTTATTAATGTTATAATGGTATCATAATTGTTATTTTCAGTCATTGATAATGGACAAGGCCCGAAACTCTTTGATGTAAATTTATGATGAAGAAATAAATAATGTAATATCATTAAATTGGGAGAAGAGACCTATAAGAAAAAAATAGAAAAATTATTGAACATATGTGATAGTAAGATGTGGAATGAGATTTGACGGGGTTAGAATCAAAATGTTCTAAGTGACATTTTTGAAAATGTTTCGTCAAGTGCATAATCGGGTACAAAAATGATAGTTCTGTTCAGGAAAAAAGTTGTACAAGTGAAATCCTAGCCAGTACTGAGATCTAGTGGCAAATCACTTATATCATTTTGGTGACGTGTACAAGTAACTTAAACATATCAATAGTGACCTTGAAATTAAGATTTTTATTCAATAAAAACAGAAGAGGTTTGGTTAGGTTTTATGACTCATGCCCGGGCTTTAACAACGAGGTCATATCGCCTACTACCAGAGCGCTCTTTCGTCACTCTGGTGGACATGATCCCGACTCTACTGTGGGAGTCCTAAATTTTGCCTACCCTAAATTTTTATTCATCTAGGGTAGGGGTCTTTTACGAGTACCTGACATCGTACAGGCTCGGGACCATCGCTTAACGTCTCGTCCGAAGGACGGCGTGCTTAAGTTTATTATCAGACTAAGGAAAGAGGGATTAGAGGGGGACTCAATGCAAAAAATCCAATAACTTCCGATGTATCGACCTGAAATTTTATATTTAATTTCAAAACTCGATAAAGCTACTGGGTACTGACAACACTTTTGATTTTCTTCTTTTTGGCCAAGGACCTCCCTAATGGATATATTTCTGTGTTTAATCTGTCTTATTTTTACAGCAGGTTGTATTTCAGAGCTCTTTCTGAGGTGGCTCAACTTTATGATCCGAGAGAGAAGGAAACAAGACATTGGCTAGCTGTCAGGGTTGAGCTCCCACTGATTGGACTTCACCCCCTCCGTTCCCTTTAAGGCCAATGATCCGGTCCGGAGGACCAAACACACCAGTGGCCGACCTGTCCTGTCCCATGTACTCTATATTGGATGGGCTCCAGAACCTGTTTTGATTCCGCACATCCATGCTTCCTCACCCCATCTCTCTCCAATGGGATGATTTATAGCCCCTCCTCAGCACCTCTCTCTCGTTCATACCGTCCTAAACCGGCTATGGATCACCAACAACCACCCTAATATATAGGCATTGTCAACTCTAAAGATAAATTTATATATTTATAAATGTATGAAGCTTGCAGTAAACTTGCGTAGAGGATCAATTTTTAATTCGCTATTATTTCTAAAAACTTAAAATCGTAACTCCCTGTTGGTCCTAGAGCGACGGTCATGGGTGCCCGCTATACGACTAAGTAAGAATGGAGTATGATCAAATTTGGTAAATGACGGAAAGCGACTACCCGTTGTTCAGCCGATTCGTCGAAACTATGATGGCCGGTCCCAGTCCTTCAGTAACCCCTTGGTCCCGAGCTAGTCTCCCAGGCAGGGTGATGTTGCTTTATAGCAAGGCGCAACCTCCTTTGAAACAAAACTAAACAAGCAGGTTCTCGGATATGTGTGTTTCGACTAAGTGCGGCCCTCGAGGTCCACCCGGCAAACTTCCCGGCATTATATAAATATTAATAGTAATAATATCACAAAAGAAGAAATTTTATTTATTAGATACAGAATTATTTATTCATTTAATTGAATTTAATATATACATAGATTTTTAATTGTGATACAAATACACATATGTCACATAGCCTATTTATTTTATTTTTTTTTTTTTTGCTTTTACAACTACATGTAAAATTTCATGACAATCCGGTAATCCGTTAATGAGGTAGAACTATTTTTATGCTCAGCCTCCCCTCACAGTCCTCCCTTCCGTTAAGAATTTTGAGACCTCACACACCCTATTTTTTCAATCTGGCTCTAAAGGATGCTACATGTTAAATTTTATTAAAATCCGTTCATTCGTATTGACACGACATTCAATAAATTCAAAACCTTATGAGGACAACACCTATCAATTTTCAGTTGAAAATTAGCCTATGATGCCGATGTACATTGCCGTTAATCACTGGCGACTTTTCTTCAATATTTGGAATCAGAAGGCCGGAAAACATGAAATTCCGATGAAAACTAATAATCGAATTTCCGACTGATTACATAACTTCCCTTATACGTAATATAAAAATAATGATAGTTATGCTATGAATTTTTTATTTTCTTTGCAACATTTCTGAAGAGGTAGCCCACGTTTAGAGAGTAATAGTGTTATCATATAAATTGGAAATAAATTAGGCATGTTCATTTCAATTAACACTTTGAAAGGTTCTGTAAGTAATCGGTACGCTTTCAAAAAGGGGCTTGAAAGCCCGCATCTTGACTTTAAAATTAATGTTGTTTCAGAACTTTGTTGAGGCTCTGTTTACATATCGTTTCGTACTCCACTCGAAACATTTTTCACTTTTCGGTCAGCATATATATACATTTTTTTTTTCCTTCCTCAGCTATACAAAGTATAGAGGAAATATTGTAATCGGTCAGAAATTCAATGTTGAATTTTAACCGGAATTTCAAGTTATTGTACATACCTCCCCAGAACGAATTAGAGTAGGGCTCATGTCCACCAGAATGATGAAAGAGCGTTCTGGTAGTAGGCGATATAACATCGTAGTTAAAGCCCAGGCATGAGTCATAATAACTAACATAGGAAGTGACGATAAAGTGACTATAAATGACTTTCTTCTTTATTTTTTTATTTATTTATTCTACAATATGTACAAAAAAATAACAATAAGCAGAAGTGATGACTATAAGAAGACATGATAAAATGATAAGTAACACAAAATATTTAAAACATAATAACAAGCAAAAAAGAAATGAGAATGATCACTAAAAAAAAATAAAAATATATAAGAAACTGGACGTGGACAGCACCAGTAGGACTCCCGCACACTGCCATATACCATTCTCCAACTAGTGGAGAGGGGAGGAGACCACGGGAGACCAGGGCTGACCCTCCCACCACACTGCTCAACCATCCACTGTCCAGCAGTGGAGGAAGACCAGGAAGACCAGGAGAGGGGTGTCGAAGGGATAGAGAGGCGTAAGGGGAGAATACGGTCAAGAATGGCGTGTGAAAACAATAAAACAAAATAAAATAAATTAATTAATAAAACACAAAAGAAAACAGATAATAAAAGAAAAAGAAAATAAATAAAAAATATTAAAATTTGAAAAAATATAAAGTACAAATTAAAGTCGCCCCCTCAGCCTTCTTGGAGGATTATGCGGATGGGATTGTGATGCTAAAGATTTGGCAAGAGGATTATTGTGGAAGGAGAGGTTCATGTTGAACTTGGAAAAACGGGATTTGATGAGGTCTTGGACAAAAAAAAACCCATAAGGACGACACCTATTGATTTTCAGCCAAATCGGTCTCAAAGGAAGGGGGGATTAGGGCAAAGGCTTAACTAACTAGAAACATAGAGAGGGATGTATCGACAATTTCTTTAATCATTTAACAATTTTTTTTGGTTTTGTTTTTATTATATTTTAATATATAATAATATATATATAAATATATAATTTATAAATATTTTAATTTCTATTTCCCTCGTCCGATGATTATTACGGAGATAATGGAGTGTCATTAATGAATGATTTCTCTTTCAATATCCAAGACATTTTATTTATTCATGTATCACATTTGCTTGATATATATTGTATATTGTAGCATGTCTACCCTATAGATAATGCTCAGAACTGGCGATGTCTACGAGAGGATCGCGATCGCTAGGAGCAAAGTATGGGTTGTGTGGTGTTGAATAAACGAGAATTGCATTTGGAAGAGAATGCTCGGAACCAATGATGCCTGCGAGAGAATCGCGATCGCTGGGAGCGGAAAATAAAGAATAATAGAGACACAATGGAAAGGAAGCCAAGATAATTGTCTACATCCGGTGTATAAGGAATAAGCAGTAAAGGTTTTTTTTCTTACTCCAGGTTTTCACACAACTAGAGGCAGATGTTAATTGGTAATATGCGATTGGCTGGAAATAAAATGGGCGGAGTCCGACGACCAATCAAGCCTGGAGAACTGTCCCCTACCACGGTCAGATATCGGAAGCCACTCCCCGTTTTACTCATTCTTTGTTCATGTCTTGGGTGATCACCACGTATCTTTTCTATAAGTAATATCAGTTAGAATATGTGAAATTATCTTTCTTCGTTCATGTCTTGGGTGATCACCACGTATCTTTTCTATAAGTAATATCAGTTAGAATATGTGAAATTAACTTTCTTCGCTCATGTCTTGGCTGGTCACCACGTTCTTTTTATATTGTACAGTTGAGTTTAAATATGTGAATTTACTCGTTCTTCGTTCATGTTTTGGGTGATCACCACGTATCTTTTCTATAAGTAATATCAGTTAGAATATGTGAAATTATCTTTCTTCGTTCATGTCTTGGGTGATCACCACGTATCTTTTCTATAAGTAATATCAGTTAGAATATGTGAAATTAACATTCTTCGTTCATATCTTGGTGGATCACCACGTATCTTTTCTATAAGTAATATCAGTTAGAATATGTGAAATTAACTTTCTTCGCTCATGTCTTGGCTGGTCACCACGTTCTTTTTATATTGTACAGTTGAGTTTAAATATGTGAATTGAGTTTTCTTCGTTCATATCTTGGTGGATCACCACGTTCCTCTCTTTGTAAAGCCTAGTTTCAGTATGTGAAAGTACTTTCTTCGTTCATGTTTTGGGTGATCACCACGTATCTTTTCTATAAGTAATATCAGTTAGAATATGTGAAATTAACTTTCTTCGCTCATGTCTTGGCTGGTCACCACGTTCTTTTTATATTGTACAGTTGAGTTTGAATATGTGAAATTACTAGTCCTCGTTCATGTCTCGGGTGATCACCACGTATCTTTTCTATAAGTAATATCAGTTAGAATATGTGAAATTAACATTCTTTGCTCATGTCTTGGTGGATCACCACGTATCTTTTCTATAAGTAATATCAGTTTGAATATGTGAATTAGTCGTAGAGACACACTTTGATTTTGGACGGTGCAAAGTCAGTGGGGGTGTAACTTCTGGTGTGCCCTCGAAACTACGCAGATCTTCAGGGACTATGTGAATAGACGATTTCTACGGGAAGTCCAGAAAGGGTGATCACGCCGTCATTCGCCATGGATATCGTATCGAGGTACCTCGTAATTAAGTTATAATTCAGTCCTTCAGACACACGGCCAAATTATATATATATTCAATTGTTGTTTTGTAAATATGTTCTCATTAAAATAAATATGTTAAAGTTATAGGTTTGATTCATTTCATTCCCCCCCCCCACTCATGCTTCTTCTGGTTGACAACAGTAATTAATTATTGTTAATTACTGATGTCAACTAACCGTTAGGATCTTGTAACCGTTCTTCCCGTGGGAGTGCTTTCAGCTATTCAGGCATTGTTTAATTAAAGTCGCGATTTAAATAATTTTCAAATTTAATAATTTTTCGATCTCAATTTTATTTATTTTATTAATTACGTGATTTGCACTCACACAGGGAGGGAATTGGTTATTAATTGGCGCCCGAACAGGGAATTGATTTGTTTATTAATTATGCCAATTAGTATAATTAATGAACCCCACTAATCGGTCCCTTATTAATTAATTAATTTTTTTTTAATTAAACATTTTTTTTTTTGCTTTTTAACGTAGATTCCAGCCTATTAGGCCACAATGTTATATTTTCACTTAAAGTCGGTATTTAGAATCAAAACTGAAGAAGGATGGGTGAGGGTAGGGACAATGAATGACATCATTTATTGAAATAATTTTATTTTTTTTTGTTTTTGATTTTTTTTTTTATGTAGATTTAGTAGGCATTTATTTTACATATTATAACTATTGTTGTATTGTGATGCCATCTGACAGGTCACCATAGAAATTAGGTTAGCACCAGACCTCCCGTATAATTCATTTAATTGTTTTGATATATATTTCTTATCAGAATGGAAGGGAAAGGGAAGTCGGACTTAGAGCCGATACAGACACGGTCTAGGAAAACTATCCGTACGCCCCCGGAGTCCCCGGTAGAAAATCCTAAATTTGACCTAGAGGCGATGTTTAAGGCCATGCAGGAACAGATGTCGGGACTAGGACAACAGGGAAAGGCCATGCAGGAACAGATAGGACAGCAGACTTCGGAGATAAAGGAACAAATTTCGGCAATGGCAAATAATATCGAATCCATTAATCGCGATATGGGCACTCTACGATCTGAGTCCGGAGAATTGAGAACTAGACAGGATAATTTAGAAGGGAAATATGACAAACATGTTTCTGAAGTTAGGGACATGGTAGATGTCTGTCATCATGAAATGACAGGTAGGATCATTTCAGAAACACAACGTTTAGATAAGGAGGTCGAGGAAATAAATTCGAACCAAAATCTTTTTCGTACCGATTGTGAGAAGAGATTCGCCAATATCTCGAAGAGAATAGATACTGTTTCGGGTCAAAATCAGGTCTCAACCCCAAAACATAATGACCAAGTGACGTTCACCATCCCTGAAGAACATAAGGATTGGTATACAGGTCAGACCTTTGCTCGCGAACAACCTAGTAACGTCACTTTCCAAAATACGTATATAAAAAATTACGAACGTAACAAGGTAACGTTCCGTAACAATGTGTTGGATTTACCCAACCATTTCATATCAAATTTAGAAATTGCATATAGTCACATTGGAGAATTTTATAATCTGAACGAATTTATAAAGTCACATTTAAAGGGCGAGGGTCTGGATTGGTTCCTTGTAAAGTCAGGAAGTATCCGCTCTTTTGATGAATTCGTCAATGCGTTCAAAGATAGGTTCTGCGGGGAGAAATATGACGTTATAGTCCGTAGGGAACTTGATACCCAAGGCTATGCCGATCATATGGATAAAACACCCAGCGAACATTTTTCAAAATTAGTGTCACGACTCCAGGATAGTACATATAAAATTCCGGAAGGCTACGTATGTGAACTATTGAGCAAACATTACGGAGAGACGGTCGAAAATTCCGTTAGGATCCAGGGAATAATCTCTATTGAGAGACTACATGAGCAAATAATTAGGATAGGTACTAACATAATTAGACGTGATTGTAAAATAAAGGATAGTTCTTGGAAAGGCGGGGAAAGACAGTACCGACCAGATAGTCTTCCGAAAAACAATAACTTTCCCAAACAAGACCTACCTCGTTACAATTCTGGGAATGCACGGGGAACCTCTCACTACAATCAAGAGAGAGGGAATCAATTTAGCCGAGGCCCTTCCCGCGAGTCAAATCCAAATTACGATCGGCCACGTAATTACTATGACTCAAATCAGAATTATAATCGACCACCTAATTATAGGGATAACCAGTCGAAACCTAACGTAAGAAACATGGAGGTAGTGACCGACAACAATGTCAATACAGACATGAAAGAAATAAAGCAATCCCTTGGAGAGTTGGCTAACAACCTGAAACCAATTGTTGACCACTTGATAAAAAACTAAGTAGCAGGAGTGGGATGAACAAACTTAAAACTATGGGGGGAGGTAAATTTAAATTCAAGGGGGACATACGCAGTTTGCTTGGTACAGAGATGATGACGAGATTGACAGGGGACATTGACCTACATACTAACGTTGACAATAGATGTCCCACTCCTGTAAAGGTAAAGACAGACAGTAACAACGGACTGACATTGATGAAGCTTCAAGGGTACCGAGAAGGTAGCGGTTTAGGAAAATACGGCAATGGACGCTTAGAACCAGTTTTTATCAGCACGAGAAGACCACTTCAAGGATTAGGTTACGAGTACAATTTTTTTGATATCAGATCACCAGTTAACGTAGAATCAATAGCAAAGACATCCTTACCAATCACTGCTAAGCAGGAAGAGCCCATCGACAAACAAACATACCCCGACAATACTATGACTGCCCCAGATCACGTAAATTCATCAAGTATAAAAGAGGACGAAATCACAGACAAACCGACAGGCAATGACGAAAACATAACTTCCCTAGACGACGTCAGAATATCATCTCTGATGCAGGAGTTTTCTGACCTACTTAGAAACGAGGACGAAGTAACAGACATATCGACAGACAATGACCACATAATCCGCTACTCGACTAATGGCAACCCCACTTGTGAAGAACATCCGCAGGTGAACTTCATCAAAGACAATAGGATAACTGACATTTCGGGACTACAACAACAGACTTACAAATTTACAGAAAAACAGGCCGAAAGACAGAAACAGAACTTTGAGGTACGACACCAACAGACTACGTTAGAAATTGGCGATCAGGTGTTAGTACAATCTCTGCGGATATCCACCGGTAAGAGGAAAATATTACTATTACTATTCTGGGAAGGACCTTACCAGATTTTAGACAAGGAAAGTCCTCAAATTTTTATTTTAGGACATCTCGGCAGCGACGTAGCGGAAGGAGGAATCTTTTATATGACCTCACAGAAGCCGTATATTAGCGGATAAATTTACAAGCAGGCTAGAGAAGCGCTAGGGCTCTCTTTGAGATTAACGATCTTACTTCAGCCGAGTTAGGGGGGCGATTATTGCAGACGAGATCGCGGCCCTAGAGTCAGGGAAGAGATTTGTGACGTCTCTATGGGTGTCCATCCCCAGCTATCCCAGGAACAGGTAGACAAAGTCACACACACATAAAACAGACATTATTCTTTATTATTTGGGAATTATTTATTATTTTACACTAACGGCCAACACCCCATTATACAACAACACACAAAGAATCACACATACACATTTATTGGGGACACGGGATTTATTATTTAGTTATTTTTTTTTTTGTAAATAGGATAAGGCAGACGGGGACATTCTGGCACTCCCCTGGGGCTTAACATCGAGCATACCCCCCTTAGTCGAGCTCAAAGATTCCGAAGTGAATCGCCAGGTTGTAAATATTTTAGATAGTACGGTATGATTATTTTTTTTTTATTTTTAGTAATAGAGAAGTTTTCTTCATTTTTTTTTTTTGTATATAATAATTAGAATTTTATATAATAAGTTAGGATAATTTTTGTTTATATTTAGTATAGGATATTTTTTTTATTAGTATTACGTTTTTTTTATGATGGGATAATTTAATTTAGGTAATGGTGTCATTTTAATTTAACGTAATTATAGGACGGGGCAGACGGCATATGGACTGGCCATCCATGGGAATTTACCTACGTATTTGAATTTGATTAGTAAAGCAGATCTGACTAGGCTGACGGCGAGGTGATGGCACACACATTGGTGAATGGTCCTATATGATAAAGGTATTCCAAGTATGTTCATATTTGTTTTGTAGTGTTCCATTAATGTATCCCTCAATTGATATACATATTCCAGGACGGTGCAATGCAAGGTAGGTAATTGGTGAATGGTCCTATATGGTAAATGTACTTCCAATTGTATTTGTCTTTTTTTTTTGTAATGATCTATAAATGTATTTCTTCAATTTTTTTTTTGTTTTGTATTTTTGAGTAATATTTGTATTAGTATCCGACCGTGTGTATCTATTGAAAATGTCACATTGACCCATATTTTATCTAGTGACCATGATGGGCTATGTTAACCCAATGAGAGCCTTGTAAATATATTTGTAACATATATTCAGGTATGGACCTTACTTATTATGATGCAGTAATTGTTAGGATAAATGTTACTACCCCTGGCCCTACGTGGAATATACTATCTGATGAGAACTAGACAGGATAATTTAGAAGGGAAATATGACAAACATGTACGCCCAAAACCCATTGGTCCGCCCAAAACCCATTCTTAATACCCAATCATAGTATTTTAGTATTTATTACTTATTATCCAATAAACATCAAATACATTTTTTTATGTATTTTGAATAATATTTGTATTTGTATGCGACCTATGTACCGTTGATAATGTCACATTGACCCATATTTTATCTAGTGACCATGATGGGCTATGTTAACCCAATGAGAGCCTTGTAAATATATTTGTAACATATATTCAGGTATGGACCTTACTTATTATGATGCAGTGTCGACCACGGTAGGTCAAATGTCAATTTTGTTATTTTATTTAAGAAATCCTAGGGCAAGGTGCCGAAGCATACATGACTAAAGGGGGAGATATATTATAAACTGGAGGGGATACCCAGAATTGAATATTTAATTATCGTACACACGGAGAAGGGGCCACTCCATTGATGCTTGTAGAATCCATTTAAAGGGGCGGGAGTTTGTTTAATTATTTTTTTTATGCCATGAACTGACTGTTGAACTGAAGAAAGGGTTTCGCTACTTGATTAATGCGGATGCCGGAATTTACATATATTTATGAAACTGAGATGGGATTTGAGTGGGCTTATTTTTCTATTTTATATTTCGTCGTCGTTCCGGCAGAAGGTAAATACCTGTCGAAGGCCTAAGGAGGCATATGGTTAGGGTTTGGTCAACCCAAATTTTTGTTGAAGCGGATTAGGTATATGGGAATTCAGTTGAAACATTGTCGAGGCGTGGGGCCTTTTTGGATGTTTTAACTAGTCAGTGAATGTATGCTAGAAATAGAATCATCGTTATTTGCCAATGGAGAGGGTTAACTCCAAGAAGTACAGCGTAAAGTAAAATCATGCTTTGGTCACGCATGCATAGGCAAGCCATGCCGATTCGAAAGGAAATTTAAAATCATGTTTTGGTCACGCATGATAATGAGGTCGATACCTGAGTATTTGGTTAAGTGTATATGCTCAGTGAACGAGCAAGTGTTAAGTGAAACTAATAAAATATGTGACTTCCAATGGTCATTTAGCCGACATATTTTATTTTAACGGGAACGGGGGATATTGTAGCATGTCTACCCTATAGATAATGCTCAGAACTGGCGATGTCTACGAGAGGATCGCGATCGCTAGGAGCAAAGTATGGGTTGTGGGGTATCAAATTAAAGAGGATTGCATTTGGAAGAGCATGCTCGGAACCAATGATGCCTGCGAGAGAATCGCGATCGCTGGGAGCGGAAAATAAAGAATAATAGAGACACAATGGAAAGGAAGCCAAGATAATTGTCTACATCCGGTGTATAAGGAATAAGCAGTAAAGGTTTTTTTTCTTACTCCAGGTTTTCACACAACTAGAGGCAGATGTTAATTGGTAATATGCGATTGGCTGGAAATAAAATGGGCGGAGTCCGACGACCAATCAAGCCTGGAGAACTGTCCCCTACCACGGTCAGATATCGGAAGCCACTCCCCGTTTTACTCATTCTTTGTTCATGTCTTGGGTGATCACCACGTATCTTTTCTATAAGTAATATCAGTTAGAATATGTGAAATTATCTTTCTTCGTTCATGTCTTGGGTGATCACCACGTATCTTTTCTATAAGTAATATCAGTTAGAATATGTGAAATTAACTTTCTTCGCTCATGTCTTGGCTGGTCACCACGTTCTTTTTATATTGTACAGTTGAGTTTAAATATGTGAATTGAGTTTTCTTCGTTCATATCTTGGTGGATCACCACGTTCCTCTCTTTGTAAAGCCTAGTTTCAGTATGTGAAAGTACTTTCTTCGTTCACGTTTTGGGTGATCACCACGTATCTTTTCTATAAGTAATATCAGTTAGAATATGTGAAATTAACTTTCTTCGCTCATGTCTTGGCTGGTCACCACGTTCTTTTTATATTGTACAGTTGAGTTTGAATATGTGAAATTACTAGTCCTCGTTCATGTCTCGGGTGATCACCACGTATCTTTTCTATAAGTAATATCAGTTAGAATATGTGAAATTAACATTCTTTGCTCATGTCTTGGTGGATCACCACGTATCTTTTCTATAAGTAATATCAGTTTGAATATGTGAATTAGTCGTAGAGACACACTTTGATTTTGGACGGTGCAAAGTCAGTGGGGGTGTAACTTCTGGTGTGCCCTCGAAACTACGCAGATCTTCAGGGACTATGTGAATAGACGATTTCTACGGGAAGTCCAGAAAGGGTGATCACGCCGTCATTCGCCATGGATATCGTATCGAGGTACCTCGTAATTAAGTTATAATTCAGTCCTTCAGACACACGGCCAAATTATATATATATTCAATTGTTGTTTTGTAAATATGTTCTCATTAAAATAAATATGTTAAAGTTATAGGTTTGATTCATTTCATTCCCCCCCCCCCCCACTCATGCTTCTTCTGGTTGACAACAGTAATTAATTATTGTTAATTACTGATGTCAACTAACCGTTAGGATCTTGTAACCGTTCTTCCCGTGGGAGTGCTTTCAGCTATTCAGGCATTGTTTAATTAAAGTCGCGATTTAAATAATTTTCAAATTTAATAATTTTTCGATCTCAATTTTATTTATTTTATTAATTACGTGATTTGCACTCACACAGGGAGGGAATTGGTTATTAATATATATTATAAATATAAAATTAAAAAAAAAAAAAAAGTTTTGGTTTGAAAGGACTGGACTGGATTCTGGATTAATATAATTTTAGTTAAATGATTTCGCTTAACGCCTTTATATATTCGTCGGATAAAGGCAAAGTTGCAAGATGTATTCTATATATAAGGTAGAGGGTCGTCAACAGATAAATCTAAAGTGAAGGGTTGGGAAGGGGGTGAGATATATAAAATATATATCCCTCATCCCTTATCTCACCTTAGCAACTATAGAGAGGTAGTCAGGCTGATAGTGTCTCCAGCCGGAACCTGCAACCCCGATAGCATAGTGTCTTCTATCAAACATAACACCCGGGATATACAAAACAGAGAAATATATTGTTCAATACATTAATCACGGGTAGACAGTCATCGAAAACATAAAATTTATTCCATCAAGTAAAAAAAAAGTGGTCGGTGAATCACTCGAACGAATAATCAATTAACTTTCCGCTTCCCCTCTAAAACCAGTCGATAGTTTGCGCTAATATTCAATAGTTGACTTACAAAGGGGCATCTAAAACTTCATACTAAATTTGGTCAATTTGGCTGAGAAACAATAGGTGTCGTAGTTAGACGGTTTTGGGTTCACATATATAAGATTTCTTGTCGATAAATCCATTCTATCGAAAGTTATCGTGTTCAGACACACACAATTTTTTTTTCATATTTGGAATCTGGAGGTTGGAAGACATGAAATTCCAATGAAAACCCCGCAATGAATTTTTGACCAATTACATAGCTTCCCCTATAACTCGTACTTGGAAGTTCATTGTGATTCATCTTTTTCATTTCAACATTTTTTAATTTTACCCATATTACATTTATAGAAGAAGGATCAGTTCCTTATCTACTTCAGTCAAATTATCATTAAAATTAATCAGAAACTCTAAGATATATTGGATGTTTTATCCCAAAATCTTGAAGTTTACTAAGTTGTACGTATCACTTCCCTGCCTGAAGATGCAATTGGCAGGAACTGCAGACCTTCTTCAAAATGTCATCAAAGAATTCATCTATCCGATATATGAACTTTTCTTGCCCCCTCAAACTGAGCCTCCCTCCTTTCACCCTCCAAAAAAAACTGAGTTCGTCACAGTCTATGCCTATCCGAAGGACGGCGTTCTCATAGATTGTTTTTATCTCCCAGATAAACTGGGACCGGCTGGAGCGGGAATGCGGAGGCCCAGTGCCCAGGCATTCACACCGTCTGCAGACGCAGCCGCAGTGGGATACGTGAAACGTCTAGTGAGTGCTGCAGAGGGAGTATGGGCACAGTGTGGCGAACGCGTGGGCGCCATAGCCGAGCAACCGTCAAATTTCTGCAACAAATTATACACTTGGTAAGCCTTATAACCCCTGAAAAAGCACCGGTTTGAGTTCGATGGATTATACCGACTACGGTAGAGTGAGATCTCTCAAACGCGACTACTCCCGCTCGGATCGCCAAACGTACTGCCGAGCTACGCCTCTGTGAATGCTGTGTGTGAGGCTAAATTTAGCTCCGATCGCGTCATGCGTGGCGTGACAACAGCGCCATCTGCGGACGCGACACATGCGTGATCGAGTAATGGCTTTTTTCCTATACTCAACGATAAGGGCGGGTAGTACGGTTGCAAAGGTATAAGCGATATTAGTGTTATATGTTTGGATGTAGAAGGGTAGAGTAATGATCCGGCTAGCAGAGCCGGTCACCCAAAAATACCCCGGAAGGCATGGGGGGAATGTTGAGGTGGCTCCCTCGGCTTCAGCTGGATAGATAGACTGGTTTTCTTCCAATAGTGTTGTCCTCTGCACTCTGCTCCTGCTTCGTTTCTTGAATATATGTCGAACCCCGAGCGAGCTGGGCAGGGCACACTAGTTGGACCAATTGTATCAAAAGGTTCCCACTAGCGGCCCCTTAATCCAGAGCTGCTGAGCGAGCGGGAGCCGATCAGGAGTAGGGTCAGGCGTCAGTTGGTCCTAGGGGCCCTCTAGCACTGATTCCCAACCGCTCAACAGCCCCGGACAGCACCCGCGCTCTCCAGGGGCCTGAAAAGTTTGGGGACAGTGGCGTGATGGTAGTTCCACCTAGTAGCTTAAAGGTGAATTACCATGACGGGCCATTCATGTTAAATTGGGGAAGTTTTTATACTGGTTCTCGGCACCTGCGAGAATGTCACGGGAAGAGAGTTGGTATCAGTTTTCGTTACATGCGGTTTTAGCAAGGGACTCCCTATTGACTGAAATGAATCACGTTTCACGTAAAAAAAAAAAAAAAAAAATGTAAAACTTTTGATTGAATGAACATTTTTAGAAGTGTTGTGAGTTAAACTGGTTTCTAGAAGCCTGGTACATGTAAGGCATTTTCCAACATTAACCATCTCATTTACCGGCTGGTTGCTTCTGGATTGATTCTAAAATAAGTTTAAGTCCGTAGCCAAGGAGAAGGGATATAGAGGCTCGTCCCGAATAGACAAACCACAACACAAAGTAGTTATGCGTCACAAGGATCCACACTGAGCTATCGACGTCGTACAGGCTCGGAACCATAACAAATATATAGGGTAAATTCTGAGAAATTACCTGGAATCAAGTTCATCTTATGTGATAAGGAAGGTTGGATAGGCGGCTGGAGGAGTATGAACACATCACCTATTGACGTTTTTAGATTTATATAAGTTTGTGACCAAGTTAGTTGGAAAGAACCTCTCCCACAAGTTGACCCTGGCTTTATCCAGGGAGATTAGTGGCCCAACTCCCACTTTCATTCAATATAAAGTTTAAACGTTATTGATGAGGTCCGCACAATGGCTCCCTTCCTCTCCACCATGGAACAACTTTCTCAACTTGAGACTATTTCGTCTTTCTAAGGACGTGTCAACTTATCTTCACATATCCACTAGTTTCAACCTCATATCTTAAAGGTGAAAAATACGAAAAAAATCGTCCGTTATGTACTTCACCAGCACGAAATTAACCCATTAAGTTTTCGCACTCTCTCACAAATCAATCGACCGTTTGGGTTAAAACTCAATATATATATATTTTTTTATTTCGCAGGGCGATGGGATTACTTTTAACGAAGGGATGCACGTGCATTCCCAACAGTGTGGTGTGCCTCGTGTTGGCTTTCCACTCAAAACCAACCCCCTGAGCTCTTGGGTGTTTTCGTCCCTGGTGTGGGACCGTAACGCCCTCTTCGTCCTCTGTGAGGAACCATAGCTGTAGTTTCTGGAGTGCGCTGAAACTCGGAAAGTTCATGCCGGGTTAGGAGCACCAGGTGTTATCGTCACCGGCGGTCCGCCGAGGCTCGAGGTTAGGAGGCATTTGTTCGCCTCCTCCACTCCGCTACAAATTGGGTGAATGCCGGATAACTTGACTCGGCCACCAGCTGATACCGGATAGTATCTGGGCATCCAATCGTCCGGCTGGACCCATGTCGAGGCGAGTCGTACCCGCACATCTGGGAAGAATCAGGCCATCCGAAGAATCCTTACAGCGCCGTTGCCATTTGGTCATTATCCACTCCTGGACAAAACTCAATGTTTGACTTACATTGTGCCTTTTGAATCCTCACACAAAATGTTGTGTCAATCCATTCATTACATCGTTAAAAGTAACCCTCCCTCTTTCCCGTAGAATTAATAAATGCCATCCTTATAGGGCATAGAATTTACATATGAAATATGGTGTCAATACATTCACGACAACGGCAGATATTAGAGTTTTTGTGTTAAGCCTCCTCCCTAATCTCCTCTTCTCTGTTTTCAATTTGTCTGAAAATCAATAGGTGTCGCCCTTAGAGAGTACTGGATACACATATAAAATTTCATTTTGTTACATTTATTCTATCGGGAGTTTTTGGAATAAGTAAGTCGGAAAACATGTAATTCCGGTGAAAACTCAACATCGAATTTCTGACAGATTACATAACTTCCCCTGTACTTCGTATAACTGGTGAAGTAAAAATGGCCGAAGATTAGCTATTATCATTCTGTGGTTAATGAGTACTCTGATTCAATCACCAATGTGACTGTGCTGCAGCTGTTCCACTTCCTAAACGGCGAACTTGAAAAAGTTCTTAAACTCTTCTAAGCTTCAACTTCAGTATAATATAGTAATATACTTTATATTCTGTCTCCAAAAAGACACTCTCAGGAGCTAAATTTCCGGTGGTGATGGTAGAATATTTAGGTTCCAAGTAAGTAGGTCAGAAGCTCTCCAATCGACCTGGTATATTTTCATCGTCAATTTTTAAAATTTGTATGGTGAAAGGCTTGAAGTAAACATTGAATAACAGTAAACACTTGTACCTTGAAGGAAGAAGATTTAATTACGAATTATACACATGGCAGGAAGGAGTGGCGAAGAAACGTTCGAGAGTGATAATGATGAATAAAATAATAGGTTTTCATCATGAGGTTTTTTAGATCTTCCCGAGCAACTGAAAGATAATCTCAAGGTTTAAAATAACTTTTATTTTAACTGGAAACTGAGACCTGAAGTTAGGCTGGTGAGGATGTACCAACTAATTGGACTGGACTAAGATATTTAAAAGTGACAAGATACCCAGCAAGAAGTTTACGAAGCGGGATTAAGTAAGTTTTAAGGCTGACGGGGATTTTGTGGTGTCCCCTTATAATATTCTGTTTATTTTATTTAAAGTAAATTTGTTTATTTACTTATACAAAGCCACACTGGAGATGGCGATCCTCTTCACTGAACAGAAAAGATGATTATATCCTCATAAAGGGAGGATCAATCCTATAGTTGACACTCGTTAACACTAAATCCCCCCCCCCCCCACCCAAAAAAAAAATTAATAAATAAAAAAAAACATGTTTTGTAAATGTTATCAAGAGAAGAAGAAGAAAGTAATTTATTTGGTTGTTTTTTCAAAAATATACCTTACATTTCAACATTAGAAAATAAATTCCGACCCAATGTAAGTTGTCGAATTATGTTGCACTATCTTGTCTTTAGGTAGTCTGTCTAATACTGATTCTGCAACATAAATGTGACACTTTATATTATGTTGGAATTTATTTTTTTATTGTGTATTATTCATTATACCACCGATCGCCAGCGGAAAGAAAAAGTTTATTTCCTACTTTTCAGTGGACTATAATTGAAATATAAGATATATTTTAGAAAAATGTATTTTATATATACATATACTTTACCTCTATTTTAAAATGGATAGAATGCCCTCTCGGAGCCATGGAGGCTGTGTAAATAACCAATAACATAACTTCAGGTCATGACTAAGATGGACCTTGGGCAAGCTGTCCTTCGGATGGGACATTAAGCCTGTACGATATCAGGTAACGTTAAAGACCTTGAGTAAGTAAACCGAACGACTACATAGCGCTCTGGTAGAAGGCGATATGACCTTGCAGTTAAAGCCCGGGTATGAGTCACAATAAGATGCATCGTATACAAGGCCAAAAAAAAACTTATAGGTTTTATTAAACAAGCTGTTGATTAATATGAATATTTTTTGTAGCAATAACTCTGTGTAAATTGGTCTTAAGTTAACTTTGACATATGTACATCCGTTGTCAGAAATTTCATAAGGAACATTTTTTGTAATGAATGATTTTTCCATAGAACCAACCGTTTTTGCATAAATCAAGCAAACGTCTGAAAAAATGACATCATATATAACATGCAACGGATTGACTGAGAACAGGAAAGACGTCATGCACTCGTTGTAAGGGGTTCGTTCTGCGTTTGAGACCTAAGGAAAAATGAAATGAAAAAAATTAATTAATAAAAAAAAAATTGTATTAACATGATCTCATTTGAGATTTGGTTGGCATAGGTCTGATTTTGAGGAGCAAAGGCATACTGGTGGGAGATAAGACTCCGAAATGCGGGTCCCTTTCTACCTCAAACTTGGGACCACTGGACTTAATTAGAATATATAACAAACTGAACACTAATTACGGAACTCACATCTAACTTTTATAATAACTATTAGAATTAAATAAATTAATGGAACAATTAATTAATTAATTACTTATTACCAACTAATAAGTATATCTGTTTACTTCCTGGGCAATTTTATGTCGCATCAATTGTGTTTAAATGAAGTGGGTAATCTACAGGTTGCCACCCTGTTTTAAATACCCATGAGTAGTCAACTGATATAATAATTATATTGTTAATTGGTTGACAAGTACGCTACCCAACTCACAAACGAATCTCAGAAGGGACCAGTGGTATAATATACCACTAGTCTATATTATAGACTTGCATTTAAGGCGCTGCATTTAAGTTTTCAAGATATCAGGACGGTTTTCGGTACTTACCTCGTAACGTGAGCTCATGACTTCCGAAAGATCTTATTTCATATAAGATGTGCTTTTTAGTTTTGTCTAATTTATTTGAAGAGATTTTTGTACTTTTTTTGGTGCGTTTGGCGCCGTTTTTGTGCGTTATAACTTTGCTTAGCTTCTTATTGCTTCTATCTCAAATCTAAGGACACATGAGCGATTGGAAATTGTATAAGAAAAATTTATGGTTGAAACCGATGTTTCGATAGGACGTACCGATTTAGTGTATATTGTTTTTGAAATTTCGCGACGAAAAATCGTATTTTACATAAAATGTTTCTTTTACGTATTTCTACAACATTTTTGAAACTTTTTTTTAAGATATCTTATAAATAAGATGTTGGGATCTCATGCTAGGCTCAGGATTTGGCTATTTAAAAAAAATAGAAGATCTTTTAGCAAATATTAATAGATAATACAGTATTTTCATAAAATAGATAACAATAAAAATATATTAAATTAAGTTAAAGTGGGAATAGATTTAAAATTTTCTTTGTTTCTCTATTTTTATATAATAAAAAAGCTATCTGGAGTCTTCCACAGGCCTCTAGGAGCGAAATATAGAGAAAAAAAAACGAAAAAGACAGCAAAATATACAAAACAAATATATATATAATAACAAATGTCAGTAAAGTAAATATAATAAATCTGAAAAAATTAATGATAATAATAAAAATATTTAACAAAAGTAATTACGATCGAAATGATAAAATATTGTTGTAATAAATAAATTAACAAAAGTCATTTAAGTAAATAGTACATAACTAAAAAATGTATTATAATAGTAAAATCAATTAGGATAGACAATATAGGATATTGGTGGAGGAGCTCTGGCAAGAAAATAAAAATGAAAGCAACAATCAAAGCTTTTATATACTTTATTTTATATAACGATAATGCAGTATTTTTATTAAAAAGATAATAAAAATATATTAAATTAAGTTAAAGCTGTAATAGGTTTGAAATTTCCTGTTTCTCTATTTTTGTATAATAAAATCACTATCTAGAGTCTGTGTCAAGCAGGAGGGTTGTGAATATTAAAAAGGGTCTCAAATTGAACTAAATTAACATTTTAATTGGATCTCCTGCATCTTCCAAGGGCAAAGGCATTATTTTTATCACCCACTTCTTTTTTTCAATTTAATAGGGAAAAAATATCTATGAGAATTTGTTTTTCTCTTGGTCCGAAATCAGGTCTGAAATTACGCAGTTCATCAAATATAAATATTTCATTAAAAAGCATTGTGACGATTTCAGAAACGTGATTAAACATAAACAAAGGTTGTCGGTGAATCATCGGCTATGTGCATCCCCAGCGCGAATTAATCAATTAAGTTTTTGCCCTTGTTTTGAAACCATTTTACCGATCCGGCTGAAAATTGATCGTGTCTTTCTTATGGAGGGTTTGGGATGATTGTGTTGTTACTGCCACAGCTGTACGAAGTGTAGGGGAAGTTATGTAATCGATCAGAAATTATCAACATCGAGAAATTCGATGTTGAGTTTTCACCAAAAAATCATGTTTTCCGACCTTCTCATTCTAAAATTGAAGAAAAAATGTGTCTGTGAACATGACAATTGCCTTTGCAAGGAATTAAATATATTTAATGATTAGACAATAACAAAGGTTGTCGGTGAATCATCGGCTAATCATAAAGGTTCGAACATGGAATTCCGTTGCAAAAGATTTTACATATAAATTAATGACTCACTGTTTTATTTCCGACCAGAAAAGGTTTTCAACGCAACTGTGTCATCATCAATGGCACATCCCACAGTGTGGTTTGTAATGAAAATATCAATACGTCTTTTATTTCTATTTAATATTGAGATTTCATGTTCAAAAATTATTGTAGCAATGAACTTTGATTGTTTGATATGAAAAGCTTTTTCTCAACAAGGTTACTTAAGCTTTCCAGACTTTGTGGTTTTCCATTTTCCGAACTCCCCCATCAGGTCATTAGTTGGTCAGTAAGCTTCTGATTAGAACCCTCAGTGGAGAGTCTCACCTTGAAAGGGTAATTCCGTTTAGATTTGCAATGAGCTGAGGTGGTGCTAAGAGGGGGCCCTGTTTAGCACCTGAGTCTGTGCAACTCTCCACTCCAAACTGCACTACTCTCAACTAAACGGCTTAGTTTGGACTATCTTGGACCATTAGGGTCCCAGACCCAACTTGGCAACTAACTCAGACCACAATGTTCTCTGGAAGCAAACAGCTAAATATGGTACTTCCAGGTAGTCACGTCACCTACCTCACTCATCTATATCACAAGTTAACCCTTCCCTTCGCCCGATTCCATGGAAAAATAATAGGTGTTGTTCTTATTGCGTTTTGAATTAAAATATAAAATTTCATGTCGATGCATTCATTACATCGGCAGTTATTAGGATTTTTGTGTTAATCTCCCATCCTTTTGGCGGATTCGGCTGAAAATTAATAGGTGTTGTCTTTGATAGTTGTGACATAAAATTTCGTGTTGATACATTCATTCTACGGGGAGTATTGTGTTCATAGACAGAAATCCGTGCAGCTTAGTCGAGACTGCAGAGCATGTTGTCCTCGAATGTCCACTGTACGACGGGCCTAGGGTCGAGTTGATACGCGGGACAGGATAGTACCTGGAGCTCGACTACCCAGTGTTCAGCCGATTTGTCGCCTCCTGGTGGAGAAAGAAGAGAGCACTATGACACTGCGCCGGGGACGACTGCAGACATGCCAGTGGTTGCGCCCGGCTCCCCACCGCACTACAGCCAGCGAGCGTCCCCCTTTTATCCAGAGAAATTAAGGTGGGCTGGGAGTGACCGCCGATTGTCGCAGATGGTCGGCGGTGGTCGCTCCTAGCCGACCACAGGAAAAGAATTATTATATTTTTTGCTTACATGATAATAACCTTGTTAGGCCCGTTTTTGCCCGAAGATTCGACGAACGGGTGTCATGGCCTCCACGGGAAGTTGGCAATCCAAAAAAAAAAGAGCATTTTTTTTTTTTTCATTCTTGGAATCTGAACTAAAATATTATAAAGTAACATAAACTGATTTTGATTGAGTTCTTACAATGTTTTGTTGTACATTTTACTTACATATTATATTTAAATAGAATAAATAACTTTTCCGAAAGTGTCTTTTTCACGACTACATTTCGGGACTTTCCTACTTAGGTCACTCACTATGTTCGAAAGTGAAAGAAAACAAAATAACAATAACAATTATAAAAAAATTAAATAAATACTAATAAATAAAATAATAATAAAAATAAATAAAAGGAATAATTATAAAGTAATAAAAAATAAACACAATGGTGTAGAGTCGAGACTCCTTTAAGTTATAATAGTTATTTCTAGAGGAACTCTTCCAAAAAAAAATGTAAAGCTATGTATCAAATAATGTTTTTTGGTATGAAAAACTATTTTCTTTATTATGGATATTTTATTATTTTTAAACAATGAAAAAAATCTATTACCTAATACATACTGTTGATATGTGTAATTATTGATTTTTTTTTCTCATTCATCTCCAGTATCCGATAGTACAGTCCGGTACCTCAAATATGTCCGATTAGCTCAATTGAACTGTATTCCACTTTTGTTCTCAATATCAGATTTGTCTTTGCCTTCATACTAAACACTCTTTTCATTCATTTAAGTCCCTACTTTTCCATTATCTCCTAACTCAGCAAACCTCTGATTCCTAAGGCTGGCTCCTATGAGATAGTTCTCGTCTTCCAATAAGTCTCTCTCTCCACTGGACAGATTGTTACTCTTCTGTTTCATCTGTCCAGTTTTAGCGATTAAATTCATATATAACCATTAATTTTCACCAGTTTATTTTATTGTTTTACTCTCTTTCACATTTAATATTTATTACTAGAGACCTCTTTTCTTTTATTTTTATTCTGTCTCAACTGGTCGATACTTGTACTCTTTTGACCATTTCTTATGTTATTATTCTTAGGGGACGAAAGTCCCAGAATATAGATTATTTTTCATTTCATTTCAACACTGGCTCATGAGATTGATGTTCTTATTTGCGTACCATCTTCGATAATAATAATAATAATTTATTTCCGTTAAACCAATACATGGTAATAGGATACGTCAAATGATTTTATACATTATGATAGCTTATAAATTAGATTTATAACTACTTGAGTCTAACACATCTATGATTAGTAGTAATAAAAAAAGTATTAAAAAAAGTAAAATTAAATTAATAAAAATTGTACAAATAAATACTTAAAAATATATGAGTATATAAAAAAAAAAAATAAAAAAAAAAAAAATAATAATAATAATACAAGATACGTTCATAATAAGTATACACATTTTTCTATTTAATAAAAATTAAGATATGTAACTATTTTTCAAAGAAAACTCTTCGGAAGTGTCTTTATCCCCCAACGATGTTTCGGGACGTTCTTACGTCCCATCATCAGGTCCCAATGTGGCGAGATATAGAAAAAAAAGAAAACAATGTAACTATAACAATATATGAAAAATAATATATATATATATATATATATATATATATATATATATAATAATTATTAGTCAATTATAAATGAATGTATGAAAATGTCTAAAATAAAAAAATATATATAAATAAATAAAACAATAACGTACATTGGATTGACTTTTAAGGTGTGGAGGAACTCTGCCCAAAATATAAAAATAAAAGCTTTGTAGCAAATAATGATTTTGGATATGAAAAACGATTCTTTATTGTGATTATATTATTCTTTTTGAACAGTGAGAATAAAATTCTGTTTCCGTGTATAGGGTTTCTTCTAACATGAACATTTTTAGTTGAAATTTACATTTTTTTATTGTATCTATTGACTTCAAGAAGTGGGGAAGGGCATTAAATAAATTAATTCCTTTATGAGTTATACTTTTCTCAAAAAGAGAAGAGCAATGTTTAGTTATTCGAAAGTCTTCTTTCTTCCTGGTATCGTAATCGTGACTAGTATTGTTGCGAGGGAAAATATTTCTATTTTTCCTAATAACCATTAATGTTTCAAATAATATTAATCCTATTTGTGATCCTATTAATACATACATATTCATGAAATAACAACTTACCCAATATGAGCAATATTAATGAAATTATAACATTTCTCCATGATTTAATTTGTAGAAAATCGGTTGACTCGTTATTAAAGTAAGAGGTCGATATTGATAAGTCTGTAGTAGTTGTGATCCATTGAAAGCCTCCCTTTACCAATATTTACTTTCAATCAAGATATTAATCACGATTGAAAACAAACAGTGCCGCTAGTCAACTCAACCTAACCCATCCAACCATCTTCTTTTTCATCTTGCTCCATTGACTTTCTCTGCTTTTTCACTGTCTAACAAGAACACTTTTATAAAACTCACCAAAGAAAAAAAACTCATCTAAAGATTTTTTTCTTTCCCATGGGAAAGTTGTGTAATCATGAAAAAAATTCGAAGTTGGGGTTTTGTGTTTTTTTTTTTTTACTTCCACCCAGCTATACAAAGAATAGGGGATGTTATGTAATCGATGAGAAATTTGAAGTTGAGTTTGCAACAGAATTTCATTTTTTCGCCCTCCCTCCGAAATTGATATAAGGGCTTCTGAATCTTTAGTTATTGGGGTTTTTGAGTAGAGCCCTCCTCCCTCTATCTGTTGTACTTAAATATATAATTATATAATCACAATAAAGAATCGTGTTTCATATCCAAAAACATTATTTGATACAAAGCTTTCATTTTTATATTTTGGGCAGAGTTCCTCCACACCTTAAGGTCAGTCCAATGTACATTATTGTTTTATTTATTCATTTATAATTTTTATTTATTTAGACATTTTTATACATTCATTTATAATTGATTGATCTATATATATATATATTATTTTTCATATATTGTTTTCTTTCTTTTCTATATCTCGCACATCGGGACCTGATGATGGGACGTAAGAACGTCCCGAAACATCGTTGGGGAATAAAGACACTTCCGAAGAGTTTTTTTTGAAAAATAGTTATCTTAATTTTTATTAAATTGAAAAATTTGTCTACTTATTATGATCGTATCTTGTATTAATTTTTTTTTATGTACTCATATATTTTTAAGTATTTATTTGTTCAGTTTTCATTAATTTAATTTTACTTTTTTTAATAGTTTTGTTATTACTACTAATCACAGATGTGTTAGACTCAAGTAGCTATAAATCAAATTTATAAGCTATCTTAATGTATAAATTCATTTGACGTATCCTATTAACATGTATTGGTTTAACGGAAATAAATTTATTATTATTATTATAGAATTTCATGTCGATACATTCATTACATCGACATTTATTAGAGTTTTTGTGTTCAGTCTCCCCTATAATCCCCCCTTTTCTTCAGCAAAATTGACTAAAAATCAATAATTCTCATCCATAGAAGGTTCTGGATAGGCATACAAAATTTGGTATCGATACATTGATTCTATCACACTCTAATACAGAAATTTGTTTTTCATTATTGGTATCAAGTGGGTCGGAAAACATTAAATACCAATGAAACTCATCATCGTATTTCTGACCAAACACATAACTTCCCCTATACTTCGTATAGCTGGGGGAAAAAAATTTCATGTCTGTGAAAACGATAAGAATAATGTGGTTGGTATAAGAAAGTTCAGTTTTATTTTTTATTAAAAATTGTTTATATTTGGTTCCAGAATTTTGTTTCATTTTTAATTGAGAGCAACTATAGAAGTTATGTTATGCCATTTCTTTATTTATTATTATTTAAACCTATATTTAACATATAAAAATGGCAAGATAAAGTAGATAAATAAATAAGTCCAACATAAATAAAATTTATTAACAAAGAAATTAAATACAAAATTAACAGAAAGATAACTGAGCCTACTATACTTTTATTATTATTATTTTATTTACAACTGCACAAAAAAAAAAAAATCAAATGCGCTAATAGAGAGATATTGGCAATGTCAAATATCAACAGGACAGAAATCACCCATTGGTGATACTCTCTAGTCATTGAGTTATTCTCAATTGTAACTAATCTGTTTTAATGTAACACTGCTGCTGCTAAGAAGCTCTCTGGGCCATTGACGCTTAAGCCGTCGTTGGGGAAGTATGGCAGACTGGAGGGCAGGGACTAGAGGAACATTCAGTGCCAGTGTGGAGAGTTTTGTTGGAGACGTAATAAGGAGCATTGGTTATTGCACGAAGGATTTTGGATTGAAGAGTTTGGATGCGATGGTGATTGGAAGCCTAGAGTTCAAGTCCGTAAATCCGTATAGGTTTGAGTACTGCGTTGTATATAAATCGTTTTGTCTTTAAAGTTAATTAGGACCATTTGTCTAGCTGTCTTAGTAACAATTTATATCGTCTCTTCATTTCTTATCTTTTCAGTCTCGTATAAGCCCTCCAAGTTAGTCGCTTGTCGAGAATGAGGCCTAGATAGCGGACATTGTTTTTCACGTTAATTTGGATCTTTTGTTTAGTAGTCTTAAGCCTAGTTCGCACTATGCTACTAATTTAGTAACTAAACATGTGTGAAGCACGAAAAATTAGTCGAGTTGCTTAGCAAGTGATTTAGTCGAGTCAATCCATTTATTTATATTTTTTCAGGCGAGTAGCACCCCCCACTGTTGCACTGTTTACTTAAATCATCCACTAAACAAGTCCGGCTCATTCAAAACCTCTAGCCGTGCACATTATTTATTTTGCAAAATCTCGTTTCGTAGGAGCGAAGAGACAACGTTAAAATTTGTTGCAGAGTGCCCGTGGAATGTAAAATCCCCTCTTTATAAAAATAAAGTAATAAAACAGTCTGCTTATGTTTCATTAACAGAAAATCGAAATAAATTTCTATCATTCTCAAAGTTTCAAAGTATTCTTTGGGATCTTCTAATGCAATTTCACTGAGAAGAGAATTCGTAACTCCTAGTTCATCTCTTCTATTAATGAAAACTGACATTATTGCAGAGATATTGTGAAAAAATTGAAATGAACTTGAATGAAATAAAGCATAAGAGATAAGACTCAGTATTATCTCTTATGCTTTTGTCTGAGGATGGTAGAAATACCGAAAGTACTCCCATGAATATATATTCTGTGAAATTAGACAATACCACTAATAAACGAGTTTTATTTCATTCAAGTTCATCTTCTATTAATCCATTTTCTTATCCATATTCTTTTCTTTCATCTCACTAATTTCTTCTTCCACCTCTTCCAAAATAGCCACTACAATAAGCTTTATTACATTATTTACTTTGTTGCGTTGCAGCCTGTTCATTATTTACCAGAAGCGTTCGGCACTGTGTCACTATCACTCTGTGCGAATACTTCCTGTTAGTTCTAGTCGTTTTAGTTACTAAATTACTAGCATAGTGGTAACTAGGCTTCAGTAACAGTTCATTATGTCTGTTCACTCTCGTGCTAGGGTTCCACATTAGTCCTTCTATTATAGTTAAAACTCTCTATCGTTTCGGTCTCGTCTAATTCGTGACTATTTGCAAGTTTTCCAAGAGGTAAAGTGAGCAATTTAGTTAACTTAGTTAAGGTATATTTTTTATATTTTCCTCAAGTTGTGAAGGCTAGAAGTCAATACTGAAACACGCGACAGGTTCTCATTAGGAGCCAGTGAATAAGGACGGATTAATGTTAACAGCTCAAAACAGTTAAGAAAAACCCGTGAATATTTAAGGTAAGCCACCCCCCAAGCATGTCGTGTAATTATTATGCAAAAAAAGGGGGTTAGTTCATTACTTTTCCTGTTTAAATACATGACCCCTGTTGCCCTCGTCTCTGGTTACTTGACTTGCCTCGTTTCTACTTACTTGACTTGCCAAGCCCAGCTTACATTCTGACTCCTGAGTCTCGGGTTTAAGTCACCCTAATCATCCGGAGGTAGGTGATCACTCGATAGATTAACTTTAAGCTTTTCGAAAGATTTCAAAGACTGATAGTATCCCAAGACGATCATGAAAGGCGTCGGTGAATCACCGGCAATGTACCAAAATGAACTATTTTGGACTAAGTACCAATTGTTGATTGATATAGGGGCTTTTAAATTTTCATACTAAATTTTGTGTGATTCATTACAACGACAGTTATTAGGATTTTTGAGTTGAGTGCCTTCCCTTCCCTTTGGCCAATTTGGCTGAAAATTGATGATATATGATGATAATATATCTAAAATTCTTTATTCTCTACTGCGAAGACACTGAAAATATTTAGCACATAAACGCCACTGACCCTAATCCTAATCAAACCACTCTGAAGTTAGTTAGTTATTATTACACTTGCGTCGTACTACCAGAGCGCTCTTTCGTCACTCTTGTGGACATGAGCCCGATCTAAATTTTTATAACCTAGGATAGGGGTCATTAACGAGTACTTGACATCGTACAGGTTGGGGACCATTGCTTAACGTCCCATCCGAAGGACGGCGTGCTTAAGTTTAAATTTTTAAAAAAACATTTCAACTAATATTTGTAGAGAATATTAACATACACAATTTATATATAATAACATTTTTCACAGGTCATCCGGTTTTCGAGACACATGCCGAAAACTATATTGAAATGTTTGAAACACATAATTTTAGACGTTTCCTTGATTTAGTCAAAAATGGTTCGGTCTATCGAAAAATTAACTCTTACCAGAAATGTTCCTTATAAAATTTCCAATCGCTAATAAGTCATCAGATTTGAGATAGGATCAATAGGACGAAAGTTATAGCCCCCCGAAGAATGTAAACTATAACTATAAAGAATATATCTAAGTAATTTTTCAATCGTAACTCATAGCAACGAACTTTAGAATATGGTTCATATATTGGTAGCTTTTTTTGAAAAATTATAAAAATTAAGAAAAATATATGATGTGGCTATTACAAGACTTTATTATACCAACGCTAACAGATCACTCTGTCTCCCCCTCTGCTTCTCAAAATCACATCATTTTGTCACATTTTACAGCGTTATGAAATAATTTTGAGAAGGAGAGGGAGATACAGAGTGATCTGTAAGCGTTGTTGGTATAAGAAAGTCCTGTAATGGCCACATCACATACATTTTTTTTGTAATCTTTATTATTATTGTTTATCTTTATTATTACTATTATTTGAAATTAATATTTTCATTTTGTTGTGTATGTATTATATTGTTTTTATATAAATCATTATTCTTTTTTATATATATTTGTTTTTTAACTTATGGTGTGTGTATTAACCAAATGTAAATATTCAAAATAAATAATTAATTAAACTTATCAGAGTATGTAAGCTTTCTTTCCCAACATCAATTCTGTGAATGTACTCGTAAAGATCTAAAAGTCAGAGAAACTACTCTTTGACTGACTGTCTGTCAGAACAAAGCTTCGAGTCAGTTTTCTGCCTCTAATTAACGAAACAACCTCTAGATCTTCAGCAAGAAGGGGCACTTGGTGAAAATAACCTAAGTGTGTATATACAGATGGGTGTGCCTATTTGTATGGAAGTAAAAGAGCTGTAGAGATCTCAAGAAGTCACCTTAATAAGATGTCTTCAGTTTGACATTACCTCTCTTCTTTTCTCAATCTTGTCTTTCGTCCACTTCACCCCAAGGCACACTCTGGATAAGACACATCAGCAAAGAGATTCATTCCTTCAAAATTCTTCAGGACTATTATTTTTTTTTTACTTTCTGATACTATAGTATAAGAAAGTATTGTGACCGTGCAAAAACCCTCTTTTTTCGTTATATTTCTTGTTCAAAAAATAACGGGAATTTTCGGTTTTTTAAATAATTTTATTTATTCGTTTACATCAATGTTATCCCCTTCAAATTAGTCCCCATTAGGTATTTTACACGCATGCCAGGGTTTTTCCAATCCCCGAAAAACTTCTGGAAATCTTTGGGATGGCATTTAGCTCTCAGCGATGCTCTTTCAATCTCATCTATACTCGTGAAATGACGCCTCTTTAAGGTATTCTTTACTGTTGGCAACAGAAAAAAGTCACACGGAGACATGTCTGGCGAATATGGAGGCTGGGGCATTATTAAAGTGTTGTTTTTGGCCAAAAATTTAAGAACAAGCAATGAAGTGTGAGCAGCTGTATTATCGTGGTGCAAAAGCCATGAATTGTTTCGCTACAAATCCGGGCGTTTTTTTCGGATTGCTTCACGCAAACGGCGTTGAACTTGTAGGTAGTCCTCCTTATTGATTGTTTGACCTTGTAGCAAGAAGTCACTTCTTACCACTCGTAAACCCTAGTTTTTTGCTCATAGCAGGCTCACGAAAAGCAATATTTAACATTTCTAAAACTTTGCTGCTCTTTATTCATCCTAATTTACTCTTACAGCAAATTTTAATGCAAATTCTCTGCTCCATTTTGTCAATTCGCCGATCGTACCAAAACACATGTAACCTCTTTGACAGCTGACAGCAGACTAAACATCCGGTTTGGCTAAGAATGTATGTATAGATACTTTTCAGACATGTTTACCAACACAACGAAAAAATCTAAAAATAAAAAATTGCGAATATATTATATATTGTATATGTGTGTTTAAAAAGTAACGTGAATTTTGTAATTTCGCGGGTTTTATTAGTCCGATTCGCGATATATATATAAACAAGCTAATATGATACATGGATAAATAAAATGACTTGGATATTCAAAGAGTCATTCATTAATGACACTCCATTATTTTGTGTATCAGCTGATAGAAGAAATAAAAAATAATAAGATAAAACATAGTTAAATGGATGAAAGAAAGTTATGGCTTAAAAAGTGTGTATATGATTAAGTCTTCAATAAACTAGTAGGTCTCGAGGCCATTGCCGCCTCAGCCTCCGAGCATGAACATTAGGAAGGGTTCTTGTCGCAATTTTGCGAGATAAAGGATTAGGGTGAAAGGAAAGCATAGAATGTCATTTTCAGTAGCGGGATTTGATAACATTCCTTACATTTGTCAGATACATTCCAAAAACTTTCCTAAAATGTGAAATACATTTTTTTTAGACGTTTACTAGATTATATAAATAGAATTATTGGGGGCCATGGTGGTCGTGCGGGCTAGACCGTAGGGCTCACCATGGTTTGCGGGTTCGAATCCCGTCCGGGAGTGAGTTTTATTTCGTAGTTAGAACTCCCTCCCGGGGCCATGGGTGAAATAACTAGATAACACAGTGACATGGCTAATATGCATTGTTTACATAAGGCCAAAAAAAAAAAAAACACACATTAAGGCGTATTCAAGGTCTACGTTGTAGATTTTCCGTGAAAACGTCGGGATAAAATCATTTTTCATTTTCTTTTCGATGATGCCGTAGCTCTTGCATTTGCTCGGCACTAGACTTTTTAAGTTTTTAATTTCCTTTTGATGGGAGCTTTCCTCTGATTTGCGTATTCTATAATTCCGCGCACATTTACGATTCATATGAGACGACATCTTTAATTTTTTTGAAATTTTCAATTTAATACAGATTTTTACATATATTTCGGCAAATATTTTTTTGTTTCACTTTGAGTCCTAGTAGTGCTCCTCAAGCTCTTTACAATGACACCCGAATCAACGTCTTATCTAAACGCGTTATCACGCTACACTAATTTCCAATTTTACACAACGCTAATTCTCAACAATCATCCGCCGGCGCCCACACTAGCCCGATAACGTCACAGGCAATAGAAACACTGCACAACAAACACGTACTGCTCTATCCATTGTGACCTCAACCGTTGTTATCGCATTATTAGTCTCGTAGTTATTATCGATTGAAATCTGACGGTATTTTGTAACCCAAGAAAGTTTGACCGGCTATCACTGTGCCTAATGAGCAAATAGACGTTTTCACGTAAAAAAAAAAATAATAATTTATAAATATTTACATAACTTCCCGTATAGCTGGGGATAAGGGTGAAAGTTGATCAGAAAAGTAGTGTGAGGTTCAATAAGAAAGGAGGGGTTGTTTCAATATAAAAACACTTCAATTTCCTCCGGCTAATGTTAATGAGTCCTTGTCCGCCACAGTTTTCTTTTCCCTTCACTTTCCTCTCAGTTTATCACAAATTTTCCGATCTCTCGATCCCGTCATTTCAATTAGTCCCCCCTTTAATCCGTCTAGAAATAATGGAAATTAACCCCCCCCCCCCCTCCCTTGTCAAAATTGAAAAAGGAAAACATTTAAAAATAGTAGATCATTTCACCTTTCCAATTCGTTCTACTTCTTCAACTATACGAGTATAGTATCGTACTTAGTACAGTTTTCTCCGAAATTTCATGTTTTAGATTCCAATGAATCTCAAAATATAATTAAACATAAATTTCTTAAACCAACCACTTTTGTACAGACCTCTTCATCATCACAAATTTATTTCATGCTTCATTACTTTGTATAAGTAAGTAATGAGTTGGCATCAGGGGATTTCTTTGTTTCATTGTACTGCGTAATTCTGAGTCGATACAACACAATACAAAGACTGCACCATTCGTTTTTGTTCAAAAACAAACAATTGGTGAACAACCAATGAATGGAGCAGAAATGCCGACTATCAGCTGTTTTATGTATACAAGCACAGTTGAATGAGAGTTGTGTTAAGGTTAAGACGTCTGAGTGATGAAGCGAGCAGTTCAAGAGTTAACAGTCAAGTGAGAGGAGTGTTACGCTCAACACAGTTGAAGGAGAGTTGTGTTAAGGTTAAGACGTCTGAGAGATGAAGCGAGCAGTTCAAGTGTTAACAGTCAGGTGAGAGGAGTGTTACGCTTAACACAGTTTGAAGTACAGAGATGAGCCAAGGACAGATAAATAAAAAGATTTCACAAGATATATAATATATATGGGAGTATTTGTGGTATTGCTACCATCTTCAACCCCAATTTAACTGTATTTGTTAAGTCGTGGCTGAAGATCCTACATGATATAGGATAGTATTTAATATTTTTATTTTATAATATTTATATAAAATAATAATATTGTAATAATATTAGATATTATTTAGGAAGAAGAGTGGGTCTATTCTATTCTATTCCTTGGAGAGAAGGAGGGGTGGGTAGTTGTGATCAGTCATTCTCCTGACACCATAATTAAACCTCTGGACAGCCTGTTCTCATCATTCTTAAGCAGGAAAATATCAGATTTAGTCCTCTAGAGACGACCGGACAGCAACCGTGATACAATGGCCCTCCAAGAAGAAAAAGTAAATAAGTGTTGAACTAAGTTGATCTAGAAGTCTGTTAGTTTTTCATTATATCATTTACTGACAGGTTTTTGCAAACTTAATTATTTTTAAAACTTTACCATGAGGACTTACCATTTGGTAGCCTTTTCCTAGTTAAAGACATTGCTTTCTTTAGGTTAATTTGACTTCCCCAGCTGTAGGAAGTATAGAACAAGTTATGTAATCGGTTAGAAAATCTATATTGAGTTTCCAATGGAATTTCGAGTTGGTCTATGTGTCTGGGGTCACGATAACTCTCGATAGAATGAATGCATCCTCACGAAATTTTATATGTGAACCCAGAACACTCTAACGACGACTCATTGTTTTTCAGTCAAATCGACGAAAGGGGAGGGAGGATTAGGGAGAGGCTTAACTCAAAGCTCTAATAACTGCCGATGTAATAAATATATCAACATGACATTTCATATTTAAATCAAAACCCAATGAGAAGATAACCTGTCAAATTTCAGTGATATCGGCTGAAGGGGAGGCTCAATTTAAAAACCATAATAACTTTCGATGTAATGAATTTATCGACCCAAAATTTTGTGTGAGGATTAAGGAACCCTGTGTAAGTCAATGTTGAAAATTAGCGCAAACCGTTGACTGGTTTTGAAGGGGGAGCGGAAAGTTAATTGATTAATTCGTGCTGACTTTTTTATTTATTTTTAAAATACAGGTAGATGATTACAGCGTCCCAATGTTATTACTTTTGCGTATGGATCGAAAAAGAAAGCAAGTTAATAACTTTAAACTGGTTAGTATCTGATGTTCCAACCGAATTTCAGGTTGGTCTCTGTGTCTGTGAACATGATAACTCCCGATAGAATGAATGTATCCACACGAAATTATATATGTATATGCAAACTTCTCTATGGACAACACCTTTTGATTTTCGGCCAAATCAGCCAATGGAAAGAAGGGTGGGGTTAAAGAGAAGGTGTAATACATAAATAAACTCCAGTAATTGGCGTTAAAATGAATGCATCAAAACAAAATGCTATATGTTAATTCACAAGCCTATAAAGACACCATCTTTAATTTTTTAATTGGTAGTTTTTATGAAAAATAATAAAAATAATTTTTTTTATTTATTTTTTCTCTTTTATTTATAAAGATACAACTGTTACAGGGGTGCAACAACCAGCATCAATGATGTTCATGAAGATATGGGGGAGTGAATAACGTGTGAGAGGAAGGCCACCCAGGGGTAGGTTCTCGGGGCGAAATTTTAACTTAATTATAGAACATAAAAAAATAAAAAATAATAATAAAATAAATAAAAAACAATTTTGATGAATGGGTAGTAATAGAGGCAATAAAAGTAAAGGAAATTAATGTTGAAAAATATTAATAACGAATAAGATTTGTTCGTTGGGGTTATGTGGTATAAGTGTTGTGAATATAATGTACATATTTGTGTGAAATTTGCTAAATAAACGTATCTAAGTAGTTTGTATTGTTTCGGATACTGTGTGTATCATGAGATCTATATGAAGTGTTCTGTTGTTTATGTATGGTGCGCCTGTGTTTTCAGTCTGGTTTTTGATTGAAGCGCCTGAAAATAAATAAAATATATGTATTGTGGCCATAGCACTATCTTGTACCATTGTTTACCATTTTTACAAATTACTCTCCTTCCATATATCAAAATCATTTCATACTGACACTATTGGGTGCATGAAAGTCACTCTCAAAAGTCTTTTTAAAGCCGGATCACATATTTTCTACACTTGTTACACTTGTATATGAACCTAGAAACCTTCATTGTGTGTATATCTTTGATATTTGTATTGTTTTTTGCCAGGAAGGGCTGAGGGGGTGCATATGTGTGGTGGGTGGTAACTAAGAAATATCAGGTGGGCTCCAGAGTCCCTTTCTGAGGCCAGGTAGTTTACGATTGGCCTCCCTAACTGTGCTCTACGGGTTTGCATCCTCAGTATGGAAGGGTATTCTTTATGTGATCCACCTTCACACACCTTCCCAGCCTTTTCCATCTATATAAATATTTTTTTTTTTTTTGGCTTTTATTCATAAAGATGCAACTGTTGCTAGGGGGCAACAACCAGCATCTATGTTGGTAGGTATGGAGACGTTGGCGTGAATGGCATGTGAGAGGAAGGCCACCCAGTGGTAGGTCCTCGGGACGAAAATTTATATTAATTATAAGGACAAGGGGGAAAAAAAAAAAATGAAATAAAAAAAAAATAATAATAATAATTTAAAAAAAAAAATAAATAAATAAAAAGGAATTGAAAGACAACTTTGATGGAATGGGTAAGAGAGATGATAAAAGTGAAGGAAAATAATGTAAAAGAATAAAAAAAAATAAAAATATTAAGAACGAATAGGAATTAAGGTGGCAGTAAGTCGCGGTTCCACCTCCTCTTCAACCTTCGTGGGGGGTTTTGTGGTAAGTGTTGTGAAGATAAAGTACGTATTTCTGGATTTGTATGTGTGTAAAGTTTTCTAAAAAAACGTATGTAAATAGTTTGTATTGTGTCGGGTACTGTGTGTATCATAAGATCGTTATGAAGTGTTCTGTTGTTTATGTATGGGGGGCATTGTGTTATCAGTCTGAGGGTTTTTGACTGAAATGCCTGAATTCGTTTGATGTTGGATGTTTTTGCTGAACCGTATATCTGTGATCCGTATGTCCATAATGGTCTTATTAAGTAAGTATAACAGTTCCGTTTTTGTGTCATGTCTAATTTTGATCGTCTATTTAGAAGTCCGTAGAGTATTTTGAGTCGACGGTTCAGCGTGTTTCGTGTGAGACGTGTGTGAGGATTCCATGTCAGTCTTCGATCCAATGTCAGTCCTAGGTATCGTACAGTATTAGTTTGAGGGAGGGGCTTGTCGTAGATGAAAACGGGGGGGCATGTTTCTCGTCGAAGTGTAAATGTGATGTGCTGTGATTTTTCTTTATTTAGTTTGATTTTCCATGTGTTGCACCAGTTTTCAATTTGTGTGAGATGGTGTTGTAGTGTAAATGAGGCGTGTATGTGAAGGTCAGCAGCAACTTAGATGGCGGTGTCATCGGCGTATGTAGCTGTCATTGTGTGGATGGAGGTGGGCATGTCAGATGTGTATATTGTATATAATAAAGGAGCTAAGACAGAACCCTGCGGTACACCCGCCAATATGGGTCTTATTGAGGAGATAGCAGAGCCCTGACGGACGGCGAAGTATCTGTTTGTTAGATATGAATGAATGATTAAGTAATATGTGTGAGGAAGCAACGGTCTCAATTTATAAAGAAGTCTCGCGTGCCAAACTCGGTCAAAAGCCTGACTTACATCAAGGAACGCCCCCGTTGCGTAGAACTTTCTTTCTAGGGCAGACGCCACGTAATCCACAACCCTGTGTAACTGGTGTATTGTGGAGTGTTCTGAGCGGAAGCCAAACTGATGATGAGGAAGTGTTTGCTGACTGGAAAGAATAGTTAAGAGCCTTTTGTATAGTAATTTTTCGAAGAGTTTAGAACATAGAGGAAGAAGACTGATAGGTCGGTAGGAGGAAAGAGAGTGTTCTGGCTTCTTTGATTTTAGTATCATAAGAATGTGTGAGAGTTTCCATTGAATTGGAAAGCATGTTGTGCGTAGTATACAGTTAAACAGGGTTGTCAGGAACACGACAGCTTTCCGAGGTAATTCCTTGAGAACTTCAGCCGTAATGAGGTCATATCCTGGGGACTTCTTTTTGGGGAGGTGTTGAATTTCAAATGCGACTTCAGAAGGTGTGAATGATTTGGGAGGGAGTGAAAGAGGTAGTGGGATATGTAGTGTTTGTGAGACATGTGTTTCATGTGTTAAATCATGCATGTCTGGTTGAGGTGTGAAGATTTGTTGAGATGGGAGGCGAAGCGCTCTGCTTTCTCCTCGTCTATTATGGCCCATGAGTCATTGTCATATCGCAGAGGTACTGACGTTGCTGGTTGACGCAGCACCCGACGAGTTTTTCGCCAGAGACAGCCATTTTCAGCATTCAAGTTGGAGAAGTAAGTATCAAATTTAGCTTTTCGAAATAATTTAATTTCCGTCTTCAGTTTGTTATTCAGTCGATTGTATATCTGTTTGTCAGTCGGTAGTCTGAAGGACTGCTATATCTGCCGTGCTTCGCTTCTCCCTGATCAGTTTGCGAATGTACTCTGGGTAAGCTGGTAGATCTTGCCTGGAAGCCAGCTTTGAGGGAAATGATGAAGACCATGCGGCTTCCTGAACACAACATGTGAAGAACTCCACTGCCTGCTCTAGCTCCTCCTCTGTCTTTAGGGAATATGGTACAGAGAGCTTAGCGTTTAAGGTTTCCCTGAATAACTCCCAGTCCATCAGTCCTGGAGTTAGCGTCGGTTTACTCTCCTTTTGAGACGGCTCCGCCCAGACGTTTAAAAACACCGGTGAATGATCCGAAGAGAGGTCGGTCGTGGTGCTGACAGATGATGTCATACCTCTTAAACCTTTGTGTACAAAAAAGTCAAGTAGGTCTGGTAATTTGCGTCTTGAAGTTGGCGAGTATGTTGGTGTACTCGGTGAAGTGGTTTGTAGGTTGTCATTGTTAATTGTAGTATTGAGACTCCTTCCCCTCGGTGCACAGAGCCGCGAGCCCCATTGCTGGTGTTTAGCATTGTAGTCTCCACCGACAATGAAACAGGGTCCCCATTTCAGGAAAATTCTGAAAATGTAGCAGGAGCTATGGCGAACCTCGGAGGGCAATAAACGGCAACAAGGTTAATCTTTTTGTGTCGTGTATGTAGAGTGATAGCTGCTGCCTGGATGTGAGGTGTGGTTACGTTCGGAAGTGGGTAGTGTGTGAGTGAGGACTTTATGACAACAGCTGCCCCGCCGTGACTAGTGTCGTCAGGATGATCAGCTCGATGTATAGTATAGTTCCGGAAAGACAATTTTGATTTGGAAGTCAGGTGGGTTAATAATAAAATTTATTTCCGAAAACATTTTTCGTAGTGGGTCCAAATTTAATATGGGGATATATAATTTTATATGCTGCCCGCGGGATTATAATGCATTTCCAAAGTGGCCCGCAAGATCATTTGGGTGGCCACCACTGCCCTACACGATGCCCTTGAAATGTTTTTGAAATTAACCCCCAGAATCAAAATTCAACTTTTTATATCTCACTTCATAATTGGGCCACCACACTCCATCTCTGTGCTAAATTCCAAATTTTTACGTCGAATAGTTTCAGAGAAAAATCGCCTTTTTACAGGGAACACTAAAAATATAAAGAAAAAGAATGTTTTTTAAAAATATTGTCTATTTCACGAGTTATATAAAATATATGGGAGTACTTTTGGTATTGCTATATCTTCAGCCTCGACAAATACTGATAGAATTTATTTAATACCGAAAGTACTCCCAAATATTTTATATTTCTTGTGAAATAGAGAATATTTTTAAAAAACATTCGTTTTTCTTTATATTTTTTATTATACTTATTATCAGTTATTAAGGTTTTAGAGTTGAGTCATAGCGAATTCGCGAAACATTAATATGTGTTAAATCCGCAGTTTTAATGTCAGGTCCACCCCCCCCCCCCCCCCCCCCCCCGCTTCTCGTAATCCATGCCTCTCTTCACTTTAGCCGATTTGACTGTAAATCGATATCATTCTTATGGGGTTCTAGATACACGTATAAAGTTCGTGTCGATATATTTATTCAACTAAGAGTAAATAAAATGTGATTTCTTAGCAGGAATTAATGAACTAAGTGTTCCCCCATAAATATAGAAAAAAATATTATATTATATATTAATTGTATTTTTACTACTAATATATTTCACCTCCCAAGTAAAAACACTAAGGGCCTCGACCGGCTATGAAGTTTCGTGTCGATATATTCCAGTTATTAGAGTTTTTGTTTTAAGCCTCCACTCACATCCCCCCATTCCCATTGGCCGATTTGGCTGAAAATTAATAGATGTGGTCCTTAGAAGATTCTGGATACACATATAAAATTTTGTGTGGATCATGTGTACATCCCGAAAACGACTTAATCACAAAACCAATTGAACGTGTGTGTCAAAAAATCAATATCTGACTCACATAGGGCTTCTAAATCCTTTTATTAAATTTTTTTTGTGTCGATACATACAATGCATCGGCAGTTATTGAGGTTTTTGAGTACAACTCCACTTCCTCTGGTCCACCCCTTCCCTCCGGACGATTTAGCGGAAAATTAATAGATGCCATGGTTTCGAATTTAAATATAAAATTTCTTGCCATTAAATTCAATACAACGGCAGTTATTAAAATCTTTGAGTTCAGCTCTCCCTCTGATCCCCCCTTCACGTTGCCCAATTTGACAGAAAATTAATATATATCGTCCACATAGGGTTTAGCATAAAAATACATAATTTTTTCTCGATACATTAATTTCAATGGCAATTATTACAGTTTTTATGCTAAGCCTCCCCCCCCTACTCCCCCTTTTCCTTTGGATGATTTGGCTGAAAATCAATAGGTTTTGTCCTTAGGGGGTTCTGAATATGCATATAAAATTTCGTGTTGATACATTAATTCTATTGAGAGTTATGTTCGCAAAATCACATAGACAGACAGCATATTAAAAAAAAAAATAATTCCAATTAAATTCGTCATTGAATTTAAGGCTGATTACATAACTTCCCCTATACATCGTATAGCTGGAGATGTAAAAGTGCCCTGTCTTAAAAATAATTGCGAGCTCTATCATCATATTCATAAAATATGTTCTCGCATTAAATCTCAATCGAAAATTTTATTAGACTAGTCATAGTGAAAAACTTCAGTTTTCTTTCTCTCTACCAATTCGTTAATCGTAATTTTGTAAAAAATCATGGTCACATATTTTCATGTGAGTGAGGTAAAACATTTTTCTGAATATTATATGAATTGAATAATATATAAACAATTTTTTTTTTAAATTTCCTAGATCTTCCGAATTGGATTGTTCATCAAAATATCTTTCTCAAAAATCGAATTTTGGTCCATAATTTTTATAATCGGGAAAAGCTGCATTATCAACAACCCATTGTTACAAAAAATCAATAGTTGACATTAGGGATGCACATTGTTGATGATTCACCGACAATCTTGTTTAATCACTTTTCTGAAATCGTCACAATGCTTTTTAATGAAATATTTATATTTGATGAACTGCTTCATTTCAGACCTGATTTCGGACCAAGAGAAAAACAAATTCTCATAGATAGATATTTTTTCCCTATTAAATTGAAAAAAAGAAGTGGGTGATAAAAATAATGCCTTTGCCCTTGGAAGATGCAGGAGATCCAATTAAAATGTTAATTTAGTTCAATTTGAGACCCTTTTTAATATTCACAACCCTCCTGCTTGACACAGACTCTAGATAGTGATTTTATTATACAAAAATAGAGAAACAGGAAATTTCAAACCTATTACAGCTTTAACTTGATTTAATATATTTTTATTATCTTTTTAATAAAAATACTGCATTATCGTTATATAAAATAAAGTATATAAAAGCTTTGATTGTTGCTTTCATTTTTATTTTCTTGCCAGAGCTCCTCCACCAATATCCTATATTGTCTATCCTAATTACTTTTGTTTATTTTTTTTATTATTATAATCAATTTTTTAAATTATCTACTATTTACTTTAATGACTTTTGTTAATTTATTTATATACCTATATAATATTTTTTTGGAACATTTTTAGGAAATATTCTGAAAGAAGATTCATTTATAAAAATATAATCAAAAATATAAAGAGTACCTATTGTACTAAGACTTTGATATTCAAGAACTTATTTTATTATTTATATATTATTAGTAAATAATATATATTATATATTATTACTCATCTCAAATGTGTTTGTATTCTAAAATTTATCAATCCGTTGATGTGTATGAAAGCTTTAATTGTGGCTTTCATTTTTATTTTATTAGCAGAGCTCCTCGACAACGATATTCTGTCATTTCTAATTTTTTTAGTTATATACTATTTACTGATATTTGTTAATTTATTTGTATATATATTGTGTGTGTGTGTGTGTGTATTATGCTGTCTTTCCGTTTTTTTATATATTTATATTTCGCTCTTTGGAACCTGAGGAAGTGGCCCATGATCGCACCTATGCATGATCGCACCTATTGCTCTTAAATATGCTTGTATTTAAAATTGATGTATATAATAAGCTATTTTGATGTCTGTAATACGAATCCTATTACGATGTTATGGTTTAGCAGAAATAAATATTTTTATTATATTTTGTAGATGACTGTTTCTTTTCACCTCCCCAACTATATGAAATATAGGTAAAGTTATTTAATCGGTCAGAAATTCGATATTGCAGTTTCACAGACATTTTATGTTCTTTCGACCATCTGGTTCCAAAATGAGAAAAAAAGGTCTGTGAGTATGTGTTAGAACAAGACTACTTTTAAAATGGTTGTTATGAAATTTATAATATATAATAATATATTATAATAATATATATTTATAATAATATATTATAAATTATAATAATGAAATATTATCTGACATTATACCCCCCCCCCCCCCCCTTCCCCCTCCCATAAGGACGATAACCGTTGATTTTCATCCAAATCCGCCAAAGGGAAAGGGAGGACCAGAGTAGAGGGGCTCAACTCAAAAACTCTAATAACTGTCAATGTAATGAATCTATCTGAGAAGGCTCTGAGAAAGACACCAATTAATTTTCCGCAAAATCCGTTGAAGTGCCGGGGGGGGGGGGGGGGGGATCAGGGAAGGAGGGCTCGACTCAAAAACCCTAATAAATGCGGATGTAAGGAATGTATGGACACAACGTTCAGAAGCCCCAATGTGAATCAACTAATGATTTTTAGCTCAAACAGGTCGATAAGTTTTGGAGGGAGGACAACTACTTCTTTGAATAATTCGTTGTTGAGGAAATACATTGCCGGTGATTCACCGTGGACTTTTTTTTTTGTACACGGATAATTGAAACAGAAAGGTACACTTCATAGACGTATCCAAAAAAGTTGGGTAAAGTTTGCAACTACTAGAATGTCGTACGGAGTTTAATGGAAATTCAACTCAAATGTGTTCTATGAAGTTGGACTCGGATCCTCGCTTGATGACTATCAGTTACAGCAAGTTAAGTCATTGGAAACCTACCCGTACGGAACCTTCCAAGGTACCGTCTTGTACCTTGAAGGCAAATAGGGCTTGCTATCTGTGCCGCCATATCTACTTATTAACCTTCTGTCGGTTGGACAATTAAAACATCATCGAGCGCAACTAATCTGCCAGATACCTAAAAATTCGATATAAGTACATTTTCAGAATAAAGTATTTAAAAAAATATATAAACAATATAAATACAAATATATGTGGTATTGAAACATTTTCAATAAGGTATCAAAAGTCATCATCTATGGTCGCCGGTAGCTCTGAGGTAGCTGCTAGCCTACTGACCTCAAGAACGCGGGTTGGAAACCCGGCCGAGGCCCTTAGAAATTTAATTATTTTATATACCTACAACATTTTAATTCTTGAAGTCATATTTTCCTTTTGAATGAATTATTTTCGTTAGTTCCGAATTTCCTTCTAAGATTTCTTTCTAAAAATTCTTGAGTGAACATCATCATCATGACAATAATAAACAATTTTGTGAAAACAGTATAAAAATGTTCTCATTGATATAATGGGGGTTTACCAAGAATAAGTAATATGAGGTTGGCGTTTGATCTTTGGAAGCTATAAATTGCAAATAATTTAATATAAGTGAGAAGGATGGAGGTCACTGAGCAAACAGGAGCCTCTTTTCAGAAGGGCCGCAGGAGCCATTTTAATACGAAGCCGCCTTCTTGGAGCTCATCTCCTTTCAGGAGTTCAAAGAAAAGAATAATACATGAGTGGCCTTATATGATGGGTCAGTCTTTGGTACATGGCTACACATTGTACAACCGAATTACCTAGATAATTATATCTGGATATACATTGGCGGGATCGAGTATTAATATGTTTAGATTTCAAAAGAAAGTACTAAGAATAATAACAATATTTAAAAAGCGGCCGAAAAGTATTTACTTACAAAAGAGTTCCAAAATTATCATACTAAATTTTGTGTCAATAGATCCATTACCTCGGTAGTTATTAGGGTTTTTGAGTTGAGCCCTCTTCCCGGTATCCTGGTCAATATCGCTGAAATTTGACAAGTTGTCCGGGGGTTTTGACATCAAATATGAAATTTCATGTCGATATATTCATTACAACGGTATTTACTGAGGGTTTTATGTTGCGCCCCCTTTCTTCCCTTCTGCCGATGAATGTTGAATTCACATATGAAATTTTGTGCCGATACATTCTCTACAAGTGCAGTTATTACAGTTTTTGAGTCAAGCATCTGCTAATCTCCCCCTTGGCCGATTTGCTGAAAACCGATAGGGGTTATCCTTATGGGGTTCTGGTCACACATATAAAATTTCCTATCGAGGTTAGGTTTGGTTAGGTTTTATGACTCATGCCCGGGCTTTAACTACGAGGTCATATCGCCTACTACCAGAGCGCTCTTTCGTCACTCTGGTGGACATGAGCCCGACTCTACTGTGGGAGTCCTAAACTTTGCCTACCCTAAATTTTTATTTACCTAGGGTAAGGGTCTTTAACGAGTACCTGACATCATACAGGCTCGGGACCATCGCTTAACGTCCCATCCGAAAGAAGGCTTCCTTAAGAAAAATTCGTATTCAATGTGCGTGCTTAAGTTTATTTTACCTCCCAAATAAAATAAACTAAGGGCTTCTTTCGTATTTCGAACCCACGATCTTGAGCTCAGAAGGCAAGCACACATACCACTGAGCTACCGGCGCCCTCTTTCGTATCGATACATTCATTCTATCGGGAGTTATCGTGTTCACAGAGACTCACACACAAACATAATTTTTGTTTTTGATATTTGGAATCTGGATGTTCGAAAAAATGAAATTACGTTGAAAACTCCGCATTTAATATTTGACTGATTAAATAACTTCGTATAGTTGGGTAAATCTTCAAATCGTGCCTTCGACTGCGCTATTCATTATTGGTTACGATTAGGAATTTTTTAGATGTCTTGAGTGGCGTGAGAGTGGAAGGCCACCCAGCGGTAGCTCCTCAGGGCGAAATTTAAAAATAACAAATGGACGTATTATGTTGGTTAAGTTTCAAGAAATAGGGGATTATAGTAAGTCACGGATCCATCTCTCTTCAGTCTCCTGGGTGGATTGTGTGGCAAGTGTGGTAAAGAAAGTGAGTGGATGAATGGATTTGTGTGTGAAAGCAATTGCTATGGAAACGTCTGTAATTGAAATTGTGTCGTATACTGCATTTATCATGTGGGTCATTGTGGAATGTTCTTACGTATGGTGGGCATTGTGTAATGAGTCTGTGTATATTTGGCTGGAAAACATGGATACGTTTCAGATTAGATGTCTTAACAGAACCGTCAATTTGTGAACCGTATATCCAGAGTGGTTTGATTAGGAATGTGTAGCAGTTGAGGGTAGTAATGAATGTATTTGGAGAAGGGAATAAAGACATATTTTAAATAGTTTGTTTAGTGCATTAGGGATGTCTTGGAACCCTGGAGCTCAGTGGATTGCGTGCTTGCTTACTGAGCTGAAGATCGCGGGTTCGAAACCCAGCCGAAGTCCTTAGGTTTAATTTATCTGGGGGGTGAAAAAACCTTAAGCACGTCAACTTTCCGGATGGAACGCTGTCAGGTGCTCGTTAAGACCCCTTAGCCTAGGTGAATAAAAATTTTAATAATAAGCAAAATTTTGAACTCAGTAGAGTAGTACGCGATATGACCTAGTAGTTGAAGCCCGTGCATGAGTCATGATAGCTAACTGTTAGTTACTTTCATATACCCAATAATGCAAATATGAAATTATTTTGAGAAGGGGGAGGGAGAAGAGTGATTTGTAAGGGTGGTTGGTATAATGAAATCCTGTAATGGCCACATTACCAAGGTCGGATCCAGGATGTTCATCAAGGAGGGGGGAAATTCGTTGGTTCAAGATTTGGATGTTATACCCTACTCACGAGATTTAGAAGCGGTTTGACGAAGCGCGTGAATTAATAATCAAGACTAAAATATTATTATAATAATAAATAAACAACAGGTTGAGTCTGAGTCTGTAAACGAATGACGCCATTAAAGTCTTTGCGCAAGTCCGCAAGAGGTCCTACGCGCATCACTAGGACGCCTTTCCCAATTTAACGTACATATCTCTTTATCCTTAACGAAACTGACTTATGAGCCTCCGGGGGGGAGGGGGGTTTTGCTTTTACCTCCCCCCCCACCCCCTTGGATCCGCCACTGCACATTACATATTTTACTAAATTATGGTTTCTATGAGACTACGTCTTTATTTTATATCCTGTGAAATTATAATACTTCCTGATGGGTAATTCAACACCAACTCAGCATGACGTTACACCCACCGATTTTTTTATGAATAAGTTTAAATGCAAATTTTCAGCCTTTTTCGATCGATATTTTTTTCTACAGAAAGAAAACATTTTGTTGTCTTTTTCGTGTTTTTCACAATACGATTTTTTATTTTTTGATTTTAACTATCAATATCGGCTGAAAAAATATGTTTTAGATGATTTCAATCGGAAATTTTCTGTAGATTTCGAAAATGTTATCGAAAATATAAAAAAACTTGACCTTTTTACTAAAAATGGCAATTTATAATTTTTTTCACATTTTTTTTCGACATGCTAGTATAGTACACCTATTTTTCATCAGTGAACACCCCAGTCTAACTTTTATCTAACCTAGTCTAGAATATATACCTATATACATATATATATATATACCAGAGTAGTCAGGAGGTAGTCAGCATCCCAAGCCCATTTTGTCATCCGTAACACATAGAAATTGTTGAACTTTCATAAAAAAAAGTTTTTGTTCTGGGGAAAACATGTCAATTTTTTTTATATTTTCAATAACATTTTCGAAATCTACAGAAAATTTCCGATTGAAATCATCTGTAAAACATATTTTTTCAGCCGATATTGATAGTTAAAATCAAAGAATAAAAAATCGTATTGTGAAAAACTCGTAAAGAGACAACAAAATGTTTTCCTTCTGTAGAAAAAAATATCGATCGAAAAAGGCTGAAAATTTGCATTTAAGCTTATTTTTGGATGAGGAATCCAAAAATTACATTAGTTATTCATAAAAAAATTGGTGGGTGTAACGTCATGCTGAGATGGTGTGGAATTACCCTTATACTAAAATATAAGAGGTAATAATATAATATATTATACATAAAGAAAATGGCGATGGATGGTGTGTTTGGACTGGAAATAGATAGTGGGACCTTATTTAGAGCAGAATGCTTGGATGCATCTCTATGGGCGGATTAGCTTGGCCTCTGATAACTATCATCTTGGGTCCAACTATCATCTTGGTTCTTATCTTCCTATTGCTTTATATGCTATCATGTAAATATAGGATAACACATAATGTTTATTAAATTGAAGAAGCTATACTATAACTGGAATTGAATTTTGAAAACTACATAAAGATCTGGAATAAAAAAAGTATTATGTGACCATAACAGGACATACTTATACCAACCATGTGTTTACAGATCATTTTCCGACCTCCTTCCCCTACTCAAATTCTATTCATACTGACATTTGTTTCATTGACTAATTCTAAATGTGACTTTCGTATATCCAGTAATGCCAGTATGTGATCTGTACAAATTCGGTTGGTATAAGAGTGTCCTCTAATGATCAAAATGCATGTATATATATAATTATTATTATTGCCAAGAATACCTTCACAAACACACTGAGAACTCGATCTAGGATTTTTGCACGATTACAATTCTTCGTTATACTATAGTATAAGAAAATAAACAAAATAGTAGTCCTGAAGAATTTTGTGGTAATATCTTTAGAGAATCTCTTTTCTGATGTGTCTTAAACAGAGTGTGCCTTGGGGTGAAGTGGACGAAAGACAAGATTGAGAAGAGAAGAGAGGTAATGTCAAACTGAAGACATCTTATTAAGGTGACTTCTTGAGATCTCTACAGCTCTTTTACTGCCATACAAATATAGGCACACCCATCTGTATATGTGTCGTAGTCACTTAGTTAAATCAGTTATTTCATGAAAAAATAAGGCATTTCATGAAGTGTCGGCATATTGTGAAATTACATTATTTTAGCTTTGGAATTATTTTCAGTGTCCCAAGTTGGTAAAATAGTTGAACAAATTGTGTTTAGCGATGGATAAAGGTGAAGAGCTATTTTTCAATCATTATAATACATGTTACAGCTCAAAACCAAACAAACGTCCATATTTAATACATAAAGTAAGAAATGCATTTCAAATATTTTCTTCTTTCATTTGTACTCAAAAACATATTATAAACAATAATAAATACCTTTTACAGTTGTAAACAATTTTTAAATCCTAATTGAAATATTTGTTGACTTTAAATTTAATTTAAACATCTTAAAATGAGATTTTACAATCTGCCTGAGTATCACTAAGGGATTTCATGAACCTTCAAAGTCTAAATGCCGTACGATTTGCACATCAAGAAAATATCGTCATTTCATGAAAAGCCTAGGCAAAAATGTAATTTCACAATATGCCGGCAGTTCATGAAATGCCTTGAAAAGTGACTACGACATATACACACGCTATTTTCACCCATTGCCCCTTCTGGCTGAAGATCTAGAGGTTAGTTCGTTATTTAGAGGCAGACAACTGACTGGAAGCTTTGTTCTGGTACTCCGTCAAAGAGTCATTTCTCTGCCTTTTAGATCTTTACATTCACAGATTTGATGTCGGAAAACAAAACATGTTTACATTACTCTAATAATGAGCCAAGAGATGCTTCAAACTAACTTAAGACCCAGAAAGGGTTCAAAATAAGATTTTTTAAAAAATTTAGTACTGAAATGGTGGCTCATATTGACTCAATGTGATGATGGCTGATGTGATTGCTTCACAGACTGCAAAATAAAAATGTAGTCGGACCTCTCACAATTTTTATTATTATGTACAAACCGTCGTTCGAGGCTTCCCACATCATCAGGTCTACAAAAATTTCAATTTCTTTATTAGTCCTTACGGAACTGAGGATGTAATGAGTATATCGACATAAAATTTAGTATGAGGATTTACAAGCCCCTATGTAAGTCAACTGAAACAATTGAAATGAAATTAAAATAAATTTTATTATTCTGGGACCGAGGACCCCTAAGAATAAATACATATAGAGTAAAGAACAGGAAACAATAAAATATAGTATCACTATGACGTACAAAGAAATAAATAAATAGATAAATAAATTAGTGCTACATTGGAGAAAAACTAGACAATTATAAATATAGATAAACAAAAGATTAACATGAAAAAACATAAAATTAACAGCTTAATAATGAAAACAAAAAAAAAAAAATAGAAGTTTCTATATAAATAAAAAAGAATATGTAAAAACAAAAAATCTATATAAATATGAATAAAATGAAATAGATTAATTAAAATCGACAGAGATTAATACCATTATGGTTGATTATAAAAGAGAAGGAAGGATACCCAGACTAGGATTGAAACAAAATTAATTTTAGAAAGTAGGGGCTAGATAGAAAAGTATGAGGAGAAAGAAGAAAAATAAAAATAAATAAATAAATAAATAAATAAGTGCATGATAAAAATATATAAATGTGTAAAATGAACCAAAAAGGAATACTATTGATTATGATAGAATTTATTTTATATTATTAGCCCAAACGATGAACTGGTTTTGAAAGGGGGGCGAAAAGTTAATTAAGTCGTTCTGGGGATGTACATTGTCGGTGATTCACCGACTACTTTTTTTAAGATCACTCCTGTGAATCGGAGGGCCCAGGGGGGGGGAGCCCTTAGTGAGTAAATCAAAGGGCCGTGGGAGGTCTGTATATCTCTGGACAGAATGTATCTGAACTTTAGGTGTATTCGTTAACTCCTATTTGAACACCATAGGGTGTCACATAGTTAGTCAATACTTTCAGTACCTATATTCTAAAAAAAAAAAAAAAAAAATAAGAAAAAAAATTCATAAAGTTCAGAAATCCTTCTTTTTTCCTGAAATCGAAGAAATTAAAATAAATATTTTCAGTGATTTTTTGTATATTTTTTTCCCCCGAGATTGAATTCGCCCTCCATTTTTCAATTTCTTTAATTTTTCAACATTTTCCATTTTTTTTCTCCTTTTGTTTTTTACTTTCATGTTTGAAGGAAAAATGAAAGTATGGCCGATAGCTTCGAAAAATCGTATCCGCGATGACAGTTTTTGATTGTACTACGAGGCTTGTACACAATAGGCCTACTCCAGCATCCGGCCCTAATCAGCTCTCAAAACAAAAATGGTAGGACTTCCCGCCCGCTCATAGACTTCCCTTGGAGACAGGATGTCACAGCCTTAGGTAATTTCCGGTAATTTGAGGATTGTATAAATATGACAACTAGCAAACTTAAATGTCAATTTTGTACTTCATGCTGATGAGGGCATAAGCCGAAACTGGTACACTTTAAGTAAGTAAATCAGAAGTTTCAGTCCAACATATTTAAATTTTAACCACAACTAGTTTCGTCAATCTGACATCTTCAGGTGGTGAATCTGAACACCGAAAACGGTTAGTCCCAGAGTTGAAAAAAATCACGATTAAAAAAAAAAAATCAAAAAAATAGATTTTTTTGATTTAAACCGGATTTTTTTTAAATATTTTTTTTTTTTAACATTAATAAGCAATTATTATTTATTGACTTGATCGAATATATACCTTAAACTCAAAAAACAAAAACAAAACAATAATAAAACGTACAAAACTCGCTCATTTTTTTCTTTACAATTTATTTAAGTAATTATTTAATTTATAAATAATAATAAAAAACAGTCGTGCTTGTTATGAATTTGTAATGCATATGAAATTTTCATTCATGAATAGCAACCCAGGACTGATCGCAGGAAGTTTCAATTTGGTGGAGGTTTCTTGGTAAAAGCATCCAGGAATGGTTTCAAGTTACGTTTTTTGCTTGGCCAGCCTGAGCGATTCCCAGAACTTAAAATCAACGGTTCTGATCATTTACAACTCAGTGTCCCACCAACAAGGATCAAAATAGTTAACCTTTTTTGCAATGTCAGGACGAAAAAAGGATCCTGTTTGGAATAACTTTATTCAACTGCAAGAGGGGAAATAGCCAACTGCACAGTGCATTGTGAGAAAAAAATGCAAAGTATTGTTGCGCGGATGAAGCAACACATTTTAGATTGCCAATCGGTTAACAATGACGATGAAAACAAATACAAACAACTAACCCTATCGCAAAATTGATTCTAACCAACATTGTTCCTTATAACATTTCAAATCGCTTATAATGCCTCACATTTGACGTAGGATGAATACGACAAAAGTTAAAGCGGCCCGAAGACGAATACGACAAAAGTTAAAGCGGCCCGAAACTAAATGTCTATAAAGAATAATATTCCTTAGTAATTTTATTATAAGGAATAATATTCCATAGTAATTTTTTTTGGACAATTATAAAAATTAAGAAAAATAATGTGAGGCGGTCATTACAGGATTTTCTTATACCAACAATCACTCTCTCTCCCCCTCCCCTCCTCATAATTATTTCATTTTGTCTCTTTGTATGGCGTTATCTTGAGAGTAGACATTCTTATACAGAGTAATGCCAGTATGAAATAATTTTGAGAAGGGGGAAAGAGAGATCTGTGAGCGTGGTGGGTATAAGAAAGTCCTGTAATGGCCACATCAAATTTTTTTATTTTTGTTGACCGATTTGACTGAAAATCAGTAGGTGTCGTCCTACGACCGATCACATAACTTCTTCTTCCTTCGTATAAGAATGTTCAACATAAACTGGAGACTACTAAATTATTTATCCATAATAAGATCAGTCTGTTAACTAGATTAACTCCAAATCTATCCAAATAAAATGCCAAGGTCTTTCAGTTTACCATTACCTTTAAATGTAGCAAATCAGGAAATGTACAGGGAATAGAGTTACATCGGTTACATCGGTTATGACAGTACTCGTGTCATCAAAACATAAAGAAAATTAATTTGTTACAATAAGATGTCGTAGGAAGAGATTTTTCATAGGAATAAAGGACGTTGTCTTCCCACTGTTTTATTTGCGACCAGAACTGGTTTCATCATCAGTGGCACATCTAAAAATTAATACATATAAAATATTAATTAGTTACTCTGTACCCTGATGCTTTAAGATTTTGCAAGCTACCTTTCATTATTTATATTTTATATGTTTTAATTAACAGATATGCCACTGACGATGAGACTGTTGCGTTGTAAAGTTGCAAATAAAACTGTGGGAAGACAACGTCATATATTTCTTTGAGTGAAGAAAATTGGTTGCCCATGTTTCTATCAAGAACCGATAGACATTAAAATTTTTTTTTTTTTTGTCATTTTTGGAATCTTACAGATTACATAACTTTCCCTATACTTCGTATAGCTGGGAAAGTAAAATTTCCCGATTTTTATGTGTCTTTGTGCAAAATATTTCTTTTAGTGAGGGCTCAAAGTCAATTAATTTTAGTGTCAATAATTGGAAAAATAACTACCTAGTTTTGGTAATATACACAATTTTACAGATTTGATATTCTTTTCTTTTTTTGTGTTTCATATATATTTTTTTTTTTCAATTTGACATATTCACAAATGGCTACAAAGAACCATAGTAAATTTGATATCAATACAGTGGAGCGTCGTTAATCCGGATCGATCGGGACCGGGACCCATCCGGATTACTGAATTGTCCGGATTTTCAAATGTGCTTTCAATAACTGTATACATACGTATATGTATCGACTAGAGGATACATGACGCTCGGGTGTCTACTGTATTGCAAAATAGAGGCTGAAGGGTTCGAAAAATACAGTACACAAAATATTTTAATAAAGTATATTGAATAAGAACATGTACATTATGTAATTTAGATTAGTAACTCTACAATACTTTTTAGAAAAAAACAAGAATCTACAGTAATTAATGGAAACTTACTGGGTAAAAAAGTCCTTAATTGTTTTTTGAACAAGAGTTGACGTACGTTTCTTTGCAGCCATGTCTCTCAGTCTTTTAAGAAGTACGAGTTGTGTCGCCGTCCCCTCAGGTTGCCTCTATAACCACACACCTCCCACATCCCACCTGCTCTCACATCCGAGCCGATCCGGATTTGCAACACCCCGGATTTGCAACACCCCGGATTTTTGACGTCCGGATTTCCGACGCTATTCTATATATATATATATATATCACATTAAATAAATGACATAGAAAAATGTAAAGTGTGTACATAAAGAAATCATAAAACAAATTATATAAAACTACGTACAAAATAATATAATAAATCATAATATTATCAGTCAAACAATTATTCAGCCCCGAGACCCCCGCATGATATTGTCCTCATCCTTACAAATAAATGGAGGTACAGGAAGACAAGGGGCCCTGCAGCAGACAGAGAGGGATAGGAGAGCTGAAGAGAGACGACAATGAGTCGCTACCAGCACTTATCGCCGTCTTATCATAGCAGGTCTCTCGGCCAGCACCGCCTCAGTCTTCGGGGAAGATCGTCTGGGTGACAAGGTTCGAGCAACGGGATTTTTGTGGAAGGTAAGATTGGAGTGAAACTTTGAGAAGCGGGACTTAATAAGATCGACGACAAAAGAGGAACTTTGAGATCGTTGTGGAGGGTAAGGTTGGAAACATAGTACGGAGGACTTTGGATTGAAAGGTCTGGATGCGCTTGATGTTGGATGGCTTAGCAAAGTGCTAAATTAAACTTAAACATTTAAATGTAAACATACATTTTTTGATAAGAATATTAAATTATTTCTGAAAAATTGAATAATTTTTTATTAATTTGCAAATTGAGCTTGGAGAATGGAAGTCATGTATGACAATATATACCGATATTTGTCTCTAGAATAAACTCGATAAGTTCTGAACAAATGCAGAGAAATTACTATAATTATCCTTACATATCCTTTCACTGGGTCGCAAAATCCTAATTCTTAATTTTTTCCATGATGTTGTTTTGGAGTGACACATGAATGTAATGTACTTTTCTCCATCCCGATGCTTTTCTTTAGAATACAAGTTTTGAACAACATTTTTGTGACATCTTATACAAATGCAGAGAAATGATCATAAAGTTAATTATACCTTCTCGGGGGTGCAACATCTTGATTCTTAATTTTTACAGGATGTTGATTTGGGGACACAAGTATATGATTCACTATACAGTTATATCTTTTGCGAATACACTCACGAAATATTGAACATTTTTGTGGCATCTTATACAAATGCAGAGAAATTACCATAACAATCAGTTAATTATATCTTCACGGGGCTGCAACATTTTGATTCTTAATTTTTCCATGATGTTGTTTTGGAGTGATACATGAATGTAATGTACTTTTCTCCATACCGATGCTTGTTTTAAGAATACAAGTTTTGAACAACATTTTCGTGACATCTTGTACAATTGCAGAGAAATTACCATATCGTTAATTATACCTTCTCGGGGCTCCAACATCTTTATTCTTCATTTTTACAGAATGTTGTTTGGGGGGCACATGGAAGTCGTATATGGTTCTCTATACAGTTATATCTTTTGCGAATACACTCACAAAGTATTAAAAACATTTTTGTGACATCTTGTAAAAATGCAGAGAATATACCATAATTATCAGTTAATTATACCTTCTCGGGGCTGCAACATTTTGATTCTTAATTTTTCCAGGATGTTTTTGGGGGGCACATGGAAGTCGTATATGGTTCTCTATACAGTTATATCTTTTGCGAATATACTCACGAAGTATTGAACAACATTTTTGTGACATCTTATTGTATACAAGCAGAGAACTTACCATAATTATCAGTTAATATACCTTATCGGGGCCGCAACATCCTGATCCTTAATTTTTCCAGGATGTTGTTTTGGGTTGGGGATGGGAACCCCTACATACGGACAGGGCAGGAGGGTCGGAGGGTGTGCAAGGGGGCGCAGGCGCGTCCCTTCCGACCCCAGTTTACCAACGACGGGTCTCCTGTAACCATCTCGTGTTGTCCCTATACCCATCCTTCCACTTTCCTAGACATCGTTCGTGCCCCAGTGACTGAGTGATCCTGGATCCTCAGTGGTGGATTGTGTGTTTACAGTATAGTGACATGTGCTAGAGGGTGCCTGTCTTCTTGTCAGCCATGTGGACTTTATCCGCCCTCTTCTGGGCAACGCTCCTCGCCTATGTATCACCCGCCAAAGAAAGTAAGTCCACCCTAAAAAAATATATATTATAAAAATATATAATGTATCTCTAAGGTTAGGGTACCCAGCGAAGAACGAAAAAATTGTAGGTGAATCACCAGCAAAATACATCCCCAACAGCAGAATCAATGAACTAAGTTTTCTCTCTCCCTATGTACGTATTTCATATGTGATCGTAAGATATTGTGGGACAAGATTTCTCATAGAAATAAAAGACGTTGTCTTCCCAATGTTTTTTTTTTGACCAGAACCGGTCTTCAAAGCAACAGCGTCTGGCCTGTATTCCTTTAGCCTCTACGCTATACGGGTGAGATGTGCCACTGATGATGACGCTGTTGCGTTGAAAACCGGTACTGGTCAAAAATAAATCACTCTCTTATTTCTATGAGAATTTATGTATTTGGTTGAAAATCAGCTGTCTTACTCAACTTCTGATTGAGGAAAATAAATTTCGTGTTACTAGTTCTTTTGAGTTAAGCCCCTCCCCTGATCCTCCACTTCCTTTTGTCTCATTTGGCAGAAAATTGATAGGTGTCGTCAGGGACGGACTTACACTTTGTTGCGCACAAAGGCAAAAAATATTCGGCCGTCCACTTAAGAAGAGAGATATACATATTTTTATTTAGACTCACTTTTTTAATAAAACAATAAAAAATACATTACACATATGTATTACTATATAAATAAAATATTACTATAATTGCCTTCTGAGCTCAAGATCGTGGGTTCGAAACCCGACCGTGGCCCTGATTTTATTTTGTCTGAGAGGTAAAATAAACTTGAGCACGTCGTCCTTCGGATGGGACGTTAAGCAATGGTCCGGAGCCTGTATGATGTCCAGGTACTCGTTAAAGACACCTGCCCTAGGTGAATAAAAATTTGGGGTAGGCACAATAGGACTCCCATAGTAGAGTCGAGCTCATGTCCACCAGAGTGACGAAAGAGCGCTCTGGTAATAAGCGATATGACCTCACAGTTAAAGCCCGATCTAACTATTACTGTATAATAAATATACTATTTTATTTTCTAATTTATTATTTATTTATTCATTATTTATTTATTAATTGAATTTTAATATTAAAAAAATCTGAAATTTTGCCGCCCCTAATTCATGCCACCCAGGGCAAGTGCCTTGAGTGTCTCTATTGTAAATCCGTCCCTGGGTGTCGTCCTTATGGGGTTCGGGTTTCAAGTATAAAATGTGTCGATATATTCATTATGTCGGGCTTCTTATTCACACACACATGGAGACAAACAAGATTAATTTTCATTTTTTGAAATTTTGTGTTCGAAAAACATGAAATTCCTATTTTATTGATCTTGTCTAACATTTTTTCCATCAAATGTTTGATTGGTGTTTATTTAATGTAGAACATATGTACATATTTTTTATTGCATGTATTGTCTATTGTATAGTTTAGTATAAAACAGTGTTTATTGCATAGTTTTTATTCTTACCACATTGTACATACTTCTTAATACATACATATTTGCATTAATACGTTTTTAATTTTTTATATTTTGTACAATTTTTATTCACCTAGGCTAAGGGGTCTTAACGAGCACCTGACAGCGTTCCATCCGGAAAGTTGACGTGCTTAAGGTTTTTTCACCCCCCAGATAAATTAAACCTAAGGACTTCGGCTGGGTTTCGAACCCGCGATCTTCAGCTCAGTAAGCAAGCACGCAATCCACTGAGCTCCAGGGTTCCAAGACATCCCTAATGCACTAAACAAACTATTTAAAATATGTCTTTATTCCCTTCTCCAAATACATTCATTACTACCCTCAACTGCTACACATTCCTAATCAAACCACTCTGGATATACGGTTCACAAATTGACGGTTCTGTTAAGACATCTAATCTGAAACGTATCCATGTTTTCCAGCCAAATATACACAGACTCATTACACAATGCCCACCATACGTAAGAACATTCCACAATGACCCACATGATAAATGCAGTATACGACACAATTTCAATTACAGACGTTTCCATAGCAATTGCTTTCACACACAAATCCATTCATCCACTCACTTTCTTTACCACACTTGCCACACAATCCACCCAGGAGACTGAAGAGAGATGGATCCGTGACTTACTATAATCCCCTATTTCTTGAAACTTAACCAACATAATACGTCCATTTGTTATTTTTAAATTTCGCCCTGAGGAGCTACCGCTGGGTGGCCTTCCACTCTCACGCCACTCAAGACATCTAAAAAATTCCTAATCGTAACCAATAATGAATAGCGCAGTCGAAGGCACGATTTGAAGATTTACCCAACTATACGAAGTTATTTAATCAGTCAAATATTAAATGCGGAGTTTTCAACGTAATTTCATTTTTTCGAACATCCAGATTCCAAATATCAAAAACAAAAATTATGTTTGTGTGTGAGTCTCTGTGAACACGATAACTCCCGATAGAATGAATGTATCGATACGAAAGAGGGCGCCGGTAGCTCAGTGGTATGTGTGCTTGCCTTCTGAGCTCAAGATCGTGGGTTCGAAATACGAAAGAAGCCCTTAGTTTATTTTATTTGGGAGGTAAAATAAACTTAAGCACGCACATTGAATACGAATTTTTCTTAAGGAAGCCTTCTTTCGGATGGGACGTTAAGCGATGGTCCCGAGCCTGTATGATGTCAGGTACTCGTTAAAGACCCTTACCCTAGGTGAATAAAAATTTGGGGTAGGCACAATAGGACTCCCATAGTAGAGTCGAGCTCATGTCCACCAGAGTGACGAAAGAGCGCTCTGGTAATAAGCGATATGACCTCACAGTTAAAGCCCGATCTAACTATTACTGTATAATAAATATACTATTTTATTTTCTAATTTATTATTTATTTATTCATTATTTATTTATTAATTGAATTTTAATATTAAAAAAATCTGAAATTTTGCCGCCCCTAATTCATGCCACCCAGGGCAAGTGCCTTGAGTGTCTCTATTGTAAATCCGTCCCTGGGTGTCGTCCTTATGGGGTTCGGGTTTCAAGTATAAAATGTGTCGATATATTCATTATGTCGGGCTTCTTATTCACACACACATGGAGACAAACAAGATTAATTTTCATTTTTTGAAATTTTGTGTTCGAAAAACATGAAATTCCTATTTTATTGATCTTGTCTAACATTTTTTCCATCAAATGTTTGATTGGTGTTTATTTAATGTAGAACATATGTACATATTTTTTATTGCATGTATTGTCTATTGTATAGTTTAGTATAAAACAGTGTTTATTGCATAGTTTTTATTCTTACCACATTGTACATACTTCTTAATACATACATATTTGCATTAATACGTTTTTAATTTTTTATATTTTGTACAATTTTTATTCACCTAGGCTAAGGGGTCTTAACGAGCACCTGACAGCGTTCCATCCGGAAAGTTGACGTGCTTAAGGTTTTTTCACCCCCCAGATAAATTAAACCTAAGGACTTCGGCTGGGTTTCGAACCCGCGATCTTCAGCTCAGTAAGCAAGCACGCAATCCACTGAGCTCCAGGGTTCCAAGACATCCCTAATGCACTAAACAAACTATTTAAAATATGTCTTTATTCCCTTCTCCAAATACATTCATTACTACCCTCAACTGCTACACATTCCTAATCAAACCACTCTGGATATACGGTTCACAAATTGACGGTTCTGTTAAGACATCTAATCTGAAACGTATCCATGTTTTCCAGCCAAATATACACAGACTCATTACACAATGCCCACCATACGTAAGAACATTCCACAATGACCCACATGATAAATGCAGTATACGACACAATTTCAATTACAGACGTTTCCATAGCAATTGCTTTCACACACAAATCCATTCATCCACTCACTTTCTTTACCACACTTGCCACACAATCCACCCAGGAGACTGAAGAGAGATGGATCCGTGACTTACTATAATCCCCTATTTCTTGAAACTTAACCAACATAATACGTCCATTTGTTATTTTTAAATTTCGCCCTGAGGAGCTACCGCTGGGTGGCCTTCCACTCTCACGCCACTCAAGACATCTAAAAAATTCCTAATCGTAACCAATAATGAATAGCGCAGTCGAAGGCACGATTTGAAGATTTACCCAACTATACGAAGTTATTTAATCAGTCAAATATTAAATGCGGAGTTTTCAACGTAATTTCATTTTTTCGAACATCCAGATTCCAAATATCAAAAACAAAAATTATGTTTGTGTGTGAGTCTCTGTGAACACGATAACTCCCGATAGAATGAATGTATCGATACGAAAGAGGGCGCCGGTAGCTCAGTGGTATGTGTGCTTGCCTTCTGAGCTCAAGATCGTGGGTTCGAAATACGAAAGAAGCCCTTAGTTTATTTTATTTGGGAGGTAAAATAAACTTAAGCACGCACATTGAATACGAATTTTTCTTAAGGAAGCCTTCTTTCGGATGGGACGTTAAGCGATGGTCCCGAGCCTGTATGATGTCAGGTACTCGTTAAAGACCCTTACCCTAGGTGAATAAAAATTTGGGGTAGGCACAATAGGACTCCCATAGTAGAGTCGAGCTCATGTCCACCAGAGTGACGAAAGAGCGCTCTGGTAATAAGCGATATGACCTCACAGTTAAAGCCCGATCTAACTATTACTGTATAATAAATATACTATTTTATTTTCTAATTTATTATTTATTTATTCATTATTTATTTATTAATTGAATTTTAATATTAAAAAAATCTGAAATTTTGCCGCCCCTAATTCATGCCACCCAGGGCAAGTGCCTTGAGTGTCTCTATTGTAAATCCGTCCCTGGGTGTCGTCCTTATGGGGTTCGGGTTTCAAGTATAAAATGTGTCGATATATTCATTATGTCGGGCTTCTTATTCACACACACATGGAGACAAACAAGATTAATTTTCATTTTTTGAAATTTTGTGTTCGAAAAACATGAAATTCCTATTTTATTGATCTTGTCTAACATTTTTTCCATCAAATGTTTGATTGGTGTTTATTTAATGTAGAACATATGTACATATTTTTTATTGCATGTATTGTCTATTGTATAGTTTAGTATAAAACAGTGTTTATTGCATAGTTTTTATTCTTACCACATTGTACATACTTCTTAATACATACATATTTGCATTAATACGTTTTTAATTTTTTATATTTTGTACTCCCGATGATTGGTTATCCCGATAATTCGTACCAAACCGTCAGTCCCTTGACCATACGAATTATCGGGATTCTACTTTAAAAAAAAAAAAAAGTATATATTTTTGAGTCAATTAACAATATTTTCATGTAGTATAAGAAAGTAAAATAAAATCGTCAGTGATTCACCGGCAATGTACTTCCACAGCACGAATTATTCGATTAAGTGTTCGCTCTCCCGCCAACCATTTTATATAAAAAAAAGTCTGTGAAACACCGAGTAAATAATTCCCAAGCAATTAATCAATTTCGTTTTTGTTCTCCCTCCAAAGGTAATCCACCGTTTGGGCTAAACATCTATATTTGACTTATAGGCTTCTGAATCCTCATACTAAATTTTGTGCCGATACATTCCTTACATCGGCATTATTAGGATTTTTGAGTCGAGCTTCCTTTTCTGATCATCCTTACCTTTTGGCCGACTTCACCGAAAAATAACAGAATCCGTCCTTATTGTGTTTTGAATGTACATATAAAATTTTGTGTTGATACATTAAAACGGCAGTTATTAGAGTTCACAGGTACATTACAAACAGACATTTTTTTATTTTTTGGATTGAGGGGTCGGAAAACATGAAATTCTGGTGAATTCTCAACATCGAATTTCTGAACGATTGCATAACTTCCCCTATACTATTAGTATGTGAACACGATAACTCCCGATACAATGAATATATCGACACGAAATATATGTGTATCCAGTGCCTCATAAGGCCCTTTGGCTGAAATGAACAGAACATTTTAGATACACATATCGAATTTCGTGTGGGTACATTCATTCTAGCAGGAGTTATTGTGAACAAAGGCACACACATTCACAGACAGACATTTTTTTGTCGTGATAACGTCTATTAGCTCGTTAAGCACAGTGATAGCCGGTCAAACTTTCTTGTGTTACAAAATACCATCGGATTTCAATCCATAATAACTACGAGACTAATAATGCGATAACAACGGTTTAGGTCACAGTGGATATATAGTACGTATTTGTTGTGCAGTGTTTGTTTTGCCTGTGACGTTATAGGGCTAGTGTGGGCGCCGGCGGATGATTGTTACGAATTAGCGTTGTGTAAAATTAGAAATTAGTGTAGGCGTGACAACGCGTTTAGATAGGACGTTAATTCGGGTGTCATTGTGAAGAGCTTGAGGGGCACTACTAGAACTCAAAGTGAAACAATAAAAATATTCGCCGAAATATATGTAAAAATCGGTATTAAATTGAAAATTGCAAAAAAATTAAAGATGTCATCTCATATGAATTGTAAATATGCGCGGAATTATGGATAACGGAAATCAGAGGAAAGCTCGCATCAGAAGGAAATTAAAAACCTAAAAAGTCTAGTGCCGAGCAAATGCAAGAGCTACGGCAGCATCGAAAAGAAAATGAAAAATGATTTGATCCCGACGTTTTCACGGAAAATCTACGGCGTGGACCTTGACTACGCCTAAATGTTTTTTTTTTTTTTTTTTTTTTTTTCATTCTTGGAATCGGAATCAAGAGGTACGAAAAATGTGAAATTGAAAACTTAACATTAAATTTTTGACCGATTACGTAACTTTCCCTATACTTCGTATATAAATAAATTGACCATTTAGCTCTGCGGGACATGCAATACCTTACTTCAACCTTATACCCGAGCCTTGTCGGGAAAAATGTTTTCGTGGGGAATGACACGTGGGGTTGACAGAGAAGGGGGTAGTGTGAAAATAGTCACAACAGTAATGAGTGACATCATTTTGAACTTCTGGACGATACAATTCGGCACTAACTTCCAACTCATATAATATACAGTGTGGGGTGGATCGTAGACTGGAGGGAGGATAGACTTATACAATCTTTGACTTAGGAAAATACAATCCTTAAATAAATAATAATCAGGTTCAACAATATATTTTATTTATACCGTAACTAGTTTCGACAATTAACTGCCATCCTCAGTTAGTGAATCTTAACATACATAATACATAAACCAAAAAATATTTTTAAAGAAACCACTAGAATTAAGAACAAGTCAGTAATTAACAGTAAAGAAGTTATGTAAGATAAAAAGTAACAATATGTTAGTAAGTTCTTATGACTCATGCCCGGGCAAGGGTCTTTAACAAGTACCTGGCATCGTACAGGCTCGGGACCATCTCTTAACGTTCCATCCGTAGGTTGGCGTGCTCAAGGTTTTTTACTTTTTATACCTCCCAGATAAAATAAACTAAGGGCCTCGGCCGGGTTTTCGAACCTACGATCTTGAGCTCAGAAGGCAAGCATGCACACCACTGAGCTACCGGCGCCCTCTGCAATATGTTAAGTTGTCTCAAAACGCTACAAATACATAAAAATTAGAATGAAAATATTGTACGTAAAAATTACCTTTGAGTAGAGAATGGGTTAAAGTAGTTATATATCTTTCAGTTATGTATCTCTCAGGGTCTAGCTGGATGATGATTAATTGGGGGCATAGTAGAGAGTTTGTATCTTTTAAAATTTATCATTTACAAATATAATCTGAAGCTGAAATACACAAATTCATACATAAAAGAGCAGCTAATTTAATTTATGTTATATTTGAAATTCTTTTCTTCATAATGGTGTGAATATTCATTCTTTTTTATTTTAATATATTTTTTTTTTACAAAGTCGTTAGAGTTTGTGATGAAATAATTTATTCATATTTCCTTCTAACATTAATTCATTTGTCTTGTGATGTTAGGACTTCATTTATTTCGAAAAGTCTTTACACTTCCTTAATGAACACTTTTGAAAAATGGTTTGCTGTATTTAAGAAAGTTGTTGATCACCTTCAAAGTACGATCCCAGTTCGATTTATTTATAATATATAAATAAAAAATAAAAAACCTGTTTAACTGTTATATTATCCAATTCCACAGATATATATGAAGTGTACCGGTTTAGGTTTACGCCATCGTCAGAACAAATTTCAAAAGCAACGTTTAAGTTGGATAGATTGTTATTTATTACTAGCTGACCCGACAGACGGTGTTTCTGTCAAAAGCTATTGGACTGGATTTTTTATTTTAATTTTATTTTTTTACTTGGAACCACAGCAAGTTCCTACTTAAGAACACCGGGTTAGAAACGCAGGGCACCGCAGCTAGTATGTGCCTTGCAACAGCGGATGCCCTAGGTATTTTGTACTTAAGAACGCTGGTGAGAGCTATGATTTACCGTGCAACGGTGCACCTTCAAGGTAATACATGCTTAGGAATACCCACCCTATTAAAATTAGGGTTATTTCCCATCTTTAAGAAAGCTCCATGTGAGATTCATTCAGCATTAATGCACCCCCGCCCCTCCCGTCCAAAAGGGTCACAGCCAATTTTTAAATATTGCTTTTGAAACTACTATTTAGGTATATGCTTGCCCCCCCCCCCCCCCATACCCCCCTCCCGTTGACAATTTTGAGACGTCACATATCCTTTTTTTGTTTTTGTCTTTTAAGAATACTACATGTGATATTCCATGACAATCCGACCATTCATTAATGAGCTACAACTATTTTATGCTAAGGCCTACCCCCAAAACTCCCCTCCCTTTCAAAATGTTGAGATGTCACACACCCTATTTTTCAATTCGGGCTTTAAGAATACTACATGTGAAATTCCATGACAATCCGATCATCTGTTAATGACCTATCAGTATCTTTATATTTACGCATACCCCCACAACCCCCCTCCCCTTTGTGACGTCACACACTTTACTTTTCAATTTGACTTTCAAGAATTCGACATGTGAAATTCCATGACATTCCGATCATCCGTTAAAGACCTATCACTATCTTTATATGTAGACCTACCCCCCCCCCCCCCCCCCCCCTCCCTTTGAGATGTCACGAACCGTTTTTTTTCAATTTGGCCTTTAAGAATACTACATGTGAAATTCCATGACAATCCGATCATCCGTTAAAGACCTATCACTATCTTTATATTAGGCCTAGCCCCCCCCCCCCCCCCTCCCTTTCAAATTTTGAGACTTCCCACATCCTATTTTTAAATTTGGCTTTTTAGAATACTACATGTGAAATTCCATGACAACCCGACTATTAGTTAATGAGTTACCGGTATCTTCATACTAAGACCTACCCCCACAACCCCCGCTCCCGTGCAAAATTTAGCCAATCATTTTTATTATATAGATGTAGATATGTAAAAACTGAATGAATAAATGAATAAAACGAAACAGTAAGTAAATGACAAAGATGACAACCAAAGATAAATCGAGGAACTTGCCAGAACATTTCCAGAAGCGAAGACTTAAAAACAACCAAGAAAATATCACGCACTAAAAACTGATAACACGCACTAAAAACTGAATAAAACGAAACAGTAAGTAAATGACAAAGTTGACAACCAAACGACCAAAGATAAATCGAGGAACTTGCCAGAACATTGCCAGAAGCAAAGATTTAAAAACAACCAAGAAATAACACGCACGAAAAACTGATAACACGCACTAAAAACTGAATAAAACGAAACAGTAAGAGTTGTAATTACGTTTTATTCAGCCAAGAAAATAACATGCACTAAAAACTGAATAAAACGAAACGGTAAGTAAATGATTTTAGGGTGTCTGAGATCGATTCACTTGATCGATTCATTGTTCACATCGATTATTACGACCCCAAACATCGATTCTTCGATTAATCTATCTCAGATCGCCATCCCTAGAATTAACAGCTAAGAACTCTTCATAAGAACCTTCCTCGGACTTCAACGAATATTTGAAAAAAAAAATTAGCCGAATTGGTCCAGCCGTTCTCGAGTTTTGCGCTTAGCAATTTTTTATTATATAGATGACTCTGGTTTTTACTACAAGGTCATTTCGCCTACTACCAGAGCGCTCTTTCGTCACTCTGGTAGACATGAGCCCGACTCCAATGTGGGACTTCTAAATGTTGTCTATCTTAAATTTTTATTCACCTAGGTTAGGCGTCTTCAACCTGCGGCCCGCGGGCCATTAGTGGCCCGCTGAAGGAATTTTAATAACCCGCCGGCATTTTAGTAGCCCCCACATTTGAATTTTCCGATTTTCGTGAGACTGAAATTTTTATGAGAATGTTCTCCTCGCCATTTTCAGTAGACATTGGACATGTTCCACCTACACTTCAATTGGAATTTTTAGATTTGCAGTATGACTCTGCAGTAAAATGCAAGTTTCTTGAAAATCCTACATTAATCGATTTTTATTCGAAGTACGTGACTGAAGACAAGTATCCAGGAATTCGTAATCATGCATTGTTCATGTCCTCTATCTTTGGCAGTAGGTACCTACATATGTGAACAATTTTTTAGTAAATTGAAGAACATAAAATCAAAAACAAGAACACGGCTGACAGACAGACTTTTGGAGGAAACTTTACGAATTGCAACAACACAGATTAAACCGGATATTGAAGCTTTAATCAAGGGAAAACAATGTCAAATTTCACATTAAGACGACTAAAGTAACTACCATCTCCCGCCAGTAATGTAAGTTTTTTTTATTGTAAATATATTTTGTAACATCGTTCTGTACAATCACCTTCATTTTTCATAATAAAAAAAAAATTACAAAGTATTTTAATTCTTCTTCCATTTAACTTTTTTGGAACTATATATATATATTTTTTTTTTCCTATAAATATATACATATATATATATATATATATTCTTTTTTGACAAACATATGGCCCGCGGATCTTTGTGAATTTATTTATATTATATTATTATACCTAGGGCAAGGGTCTTTAATGAGTACGGCTTAACGTCCCATCCGGAGAACGGCGTGCTCAAGGTTCTTTCACATTCCTCTGCTGGGTTTCCAACCCGCGATCTTGAGCTCAGTAAAGAGGCGTATAGACACGCGAGCAACGAGCCGAACATTAGTCAGTGTGCATGCCTGGGGAATAGTGCGCAGGCGCTCGACGAACAAGGGAGGTTCGGGGTCTGCTCCACCTGTTGTCGGTTTTTTGACGAACCATCAGGGGAATGTTCGGCTCGGGCTGCGGTGTGTGTGGACTGGTACCAAGCCGAACCGTCCCGACTTGACCCGAGCACTGTTTATAACCAATATTATAACCTTCTTAAATATCTAGGTTTTCGGAAGTGCACGTTCTTTTTTTTTTTTTTTATTAAATATATATTTAAGTATTATTCAATAAATTATATTTTATTATGGCTTCTGAAGATTGGTCTCAGGAGCTTCAAATTCAGTTTGCTCAGGCTATGAGACAGTACCCAGTCATATGGGATTTAAAACACAAATGACATTTTAATAAAATAAAGAGATTGGATGCTTGGGAGGAATTATTCAAACGCTTTTCCTAAAAAAGTGTTCATTTTAAACAATTTACGTGTAAAAATAAATTACGTATCATAATAAATTCGTATCCGTATTAATTGTACTACAAATATGTAAATTAATTACGTAAGTAGCTACCTACCTTGAGCATTTTCTGATTGAAGATTTTGAATAGTAATAAAATGATATACAAATAAACGTAAATTTGTTATCTGCAGGTTAACTTGTGCAGGTTATGTTCGTTAGTATGGTTGTGGAGCATCCAAATGCTCGGCTCGTCTCTGTTCGGCTTGGAGTGTGTTCGTTGAAAACTGAAAACGAGCCGAACAGTGCTCGGTTCGTTGCTCGCATGTCTATACTAGCCTTAAGCAAGCACGCATACCACAGAGATACCGGCTCCATGTGATAGGTTGTCATATTTATACCTACCATTACCTAAGGCTGTGAAGGGGGGACAGGGGGGTCCCTGCAATTTGTCACACTAGATGTTTTTGGAAAAAGTCCAGTATTGGTGAATCACAGCCAATGTACTTCCCCAGGGCGAAGTAATGAAATACGTTTTTGGTCTCCCCTAAAATCTATCAACTGTTTTGGCCAAAATTCGATACTGAACTTATATAGAGAATTCTGATTCTTCATACTAAATTTTGAGTCGATACATTCATTATATCGGCAGTTATTACGGTTTTTGAGTTTAGCGTTCTCCCCCTTTTCTTTGGCCGACTTTACTGAAAAATACCAGGTTGTTATGGGGATTTGAACTGAAATATACAATTTTTTGTAGCACGGTCTTTACATCGGCATTTACCCTGTTTTTTTTTAGTTGAGTTGACTCTATTCCCTTTGGCCGATTTGGCTGAGACTCAATAGGTGTACTGGCCTGGTCATACAGCGGGCAATCGAAGACTACATGTTCTGCAGTCTCAATGCCCCCACATGAACAGTTTGGGTTGTTCTTCCTCCTAAAGGAGAAGAGTTTTGGAGTTGACCTGATAATATCTGGTACATCCAGTGGTCAGGCTGTACCCACGTCGAGTAAGGGCATACCCGGACATCCGGAACATAATTTTTTAAAAACATTTTTTGTAACGAGGGGACTGGTATCAAATAACTTGACTAACATCAAAATGAGAGGTGTCGCGAACTAAAATTGCGCTTCGACTATTCGTACGACATGCCGCGCGACAGTTGTGAGCCTGGTTCCGATAAAGGGTACACACGTATAAACTCGCGGCAAGTAAATATACACTTGGCAAATTGCCAACTTTAGAAACTTTATTTGAAGGGGCGGAACGTTTCTAGATATTTACCAACATGTCTGTTCATGATTTGATTATACTCTCGCAGACTTCCTTCTCCATTTGTGATTTATTAAATATTCCACACTACAGTTAGTAACACTGTATCCACTATTTTCCAATTGTACACGTTTATTAACTCGGCCAGTCCAAAAGAAAACTTGACGAACACAAAATGTGTGATGAAAACACGCAACTCTCTTTAAAAAAAACTGGTAAAAGTTATGTAATCGGCCGGAATTTCATGCTTTTCGTTTTCATGACCACTTATTTAAAAAAAAAAAAATTCCTGTTTGTGTATATCTCTGAACATGATAACTTGCATGTCTCTGAACCCGATAGAGTGAATGTATCGACACCAAGCTCTTTACGTGGACCCAGGATTACGTAAGGACGAGACGTATTGATTTTCAACCAAATCAGCCTAATGGATGGGAGTATTAGTGAGGGCCTAACACAAACACTTTTATAACTGCCGATAAAATTTATCGCCACGAAATTTAGTATGAGGATTCAGAAGTTAACTATAGATTTTTAGCCCAAAAAGTATTTGTGTTGGAGGGAGAGCTAAAACTTAATTGATTAATTCGAGCTAGGGAAGCACATTGCCAGTGATTCACTGACAACTTTCTTAAATATTCAATACATATATAATATATTATATATATATATAGTGTGGGCCCTCATCAAGTATTGAATATTTAATATTGAAATATTTATTATTTATTTATTATTATTGAATATTTAATTGATTACAAAAAATTAGATTAAAAAATATATATATATATATATGTTTTTAATCTAATTTTTTATATTCTTATTCTTTTTCTTATTATTATTATATTATTTTATTTATTTTTATTATTATCGTTGTAATTATTTTCTCATTGTATACATAGTTATTATTTTGTACATATTCTTCTAACTTTACGGAGACATTTTTATTTATATTATTTAATTTTATTTTTTTCTCTCTTGTATTTAGTTATCATTGTACATAAATTGTTCCATTATGTACATATTTTCAACAAATCTTATGGTCTCTACCGATTGTAAATATGCATAATAAAATATTTTAGTACAAAAAAAATATATATATATATATATATATATTTATTTTCATATTTTTTATTTACTCCTCTAGTTTCGGCAATTAGCCATCCTCATGTAGAGAAGAGACATCGTAGGGTCTAGTTGGATGTTATTTGCAGAGACCTCTGTATTACTTATTTAAAACATTTAGTTCAGAGCCAAATATTCCTAAATTCTATCTACCCTTTATTCACCTGTTGAATAGTGATCTTTAACAAGTACCTGACATCACACAGGCTCGGGACCATCGCTTAACGAAATACCATCCGAAAAACGGTATACTCATGGTTCTTTCATCTACCAGATAAAAAACCTAAGGGCCTCTTTCGGGTTTCGAACCCGCGATGTTGGGCTCAGTAGGCTAGCACGCTACCTCTGAGCAGCTGGTGGCCTAAAAAAAAAAAATTTAAATTACGTTTAGACTCCCCTGGCCTCCATTCTGCTTAAAGTGGCTATGAGACTCATCGATTGAAAGCTTCAAAGCTGATTGAAATGTTTTATTTATTTGTACATTCAGTGGAGTGAAAAATTTGAAATGGCGGATATTTTATTTCCGATGTAATTCTCAAAGGATAGGAAGTTGAAAAAATGTAATTAACAAATCATCAATTCAGTTTTTGACAATACACCAATGACATCGTTTGGTCGATTACATTGCCACCAGCTTTGAAAGAAAATAGTTTTGTTCTGGCGTATTTTGGACGTTAAAAAAAGATTTGATCCCAGGTCTGCTGAACATTAACATTTTAACTTCCCCTGCTATTTGACGTATAGGGGAAGTTATATAATCGGTCAAAAATTTTAAGCAGTCAAAAATTCTGTCTGTCTGTAAACACGATAACTCCCGATAGAATGAACGCATCGACATGGAATTTTATATGTGAATCCAGAACCCCCTAACGCAACACCTATTGATTTTAAGCTAAACCGAGCAACGGGAAGGAAGGGATAAGGGGAGATACGAAATTTTATCTGTGTGACATGAACCCTAGAACAAAACAATGTAATCACAAGAATTGATTTGTAAACATGTGCTTTAGTTTCAAAAATTCGTCGTGCACTGATTTTGATTAGAAAAGTAGTATGAGGAATTAAACTTTCAAATTTATTATTCTTCAATTTCTTTTATACATGAAATTATAGATTTGTGATAGCTAAAATAATTATATTTTTTAGATTTACACTGCTATATTATTCTCTTTTACCACCAATTTTATTTATTGTGACTACTTTAAGCTATCGAAGCAACTTAACCTAAAAGTTTCTTACCGAAAGATCATTTTCAAATATGATCAATAGTGTAAAAATTCAATGTTATATCATGTTTTTTAGAGTTGTTTTATTGTTATTAGTTTTATTATATATTTACCTTTATATTCATTCATATGTAACGAAATATATTACACGATAATGCAGTCGATAAATACACACTCTTCGATTATCGCAACATTAAAAGTACAACATAAAAAGTCAAATGCAGTTCAAATATATTACACTTCCTTATTCCATGAACGTAGAAATGCTCAAAAACAGCTGAGATCACAGATAATGAAGTGTTGTTTGTGTGCTACACACACATGCACATCAACGAGACTTAAGGTCTGATCCTACCGAGAGCTAAGATGTTTACACATCAATAATTAATTTTACAGTATTTTAATATTTATAATGTGTGTACTTTTTTGTAAATCACAGAATATTGTAGATATTTTTTAGTTGCGTAAAGGCCCAATGGTGAGTATGTTGTTATTGTTATTGTTATTTTGAGAAGGGGTGATACATCTCTGAGATATCTCAGTCTGCGGTCGGTCATCTTGGGGAGGATTTCAAGACTTCTTTCCACCCTCTCCATCTTATGAAATGGCCCGGCCCTTCCCTCCTCATTTAATTTACCTTATTCTTGGAAACCTTTTATTTTTCTCTCTTTTTCTTTTTTTCTTCCCCTAGTATTTTTTTTCTTGTTTTTCTTTACGAATGGTTTTACCTGAAGAAAATTCTGATCAAAGGTTATCATCATTTTCTGTTTTTTTTTTTTTTTTTTCGACTTTCACAGCTATACGAAGTATAGATGAAGTTATGTAATCGGTCAAAATTTCGATGCGGAGTTTTCATGTTTTCCGACCTCCAGATTCTAAATATGAAAAAAAAATCTGTCTGTGTGTCTATGAACACGATAACTCCCGATAGAATGAATGTATCGACACGAAATTTTATATGTGAATCCAGAACCGTCTAACGACGTCACCTATTGTTTTTCAGGCAAATCAACCAAAGGGAAAGCGGGGTTTAGGGGGAAGCATAACAGAAAAACGTTAATAACTGCCGTTGTAATGAATGTATCGACACAAAATGTCATATGTGAATTATATAAGGATGACAGTTATTAATTTTCAACGGAATCAGCCGAAGAGAAGGGGGGAGGTGGGGGGGGGGGGGGGGGGGTCAGAGATGAGGGCTCAGCTCAAAAACCCAATAACTGCCGATGTAATGAATATATCGACATAAAATTTCATATTTAAAGTCAAAACCCAATGAGGACATAATCTCTCAGGAGGGGGTTCAATTCAAAAACCCTAATAACTATCGATGTAATAAGTTTATCGACACAAAATTTAGTATAATTAATAGTTAGGTACATATAATTAATAGTTAAATTAATAGTTACAATAATATTATTGCAATATGTCCAAGACAAAAAATGAAATAACTAAAAAAAAAAAAAAATAATAATAACAAACTTTATGAACCAGTAACTAAATTAGAACCTGGCACCAACCATGCAGGTTACTTATCATAGTTTTTAATAATATTACCCTATAAAAAGGGTTTTTTCTTCATGTTAGTCAATCTAACAAAACATTTTTTAAAAAGGTTGGTTTAGCATTAAAATATTAATTATAATTGTTTTGCATTGTTATAACTTTTATACACATTTCTATTTTACTTGTTAATTGTTTTTTCTAGTCATTGATGATGGGAGGGCATTCCCGAAACGTTTGACAATGTTATAAAAAAATTTTTTACTATAAATTGGGAGAAAAAATAGAAGCTGCTTTTACTGAAAACCAAAATTTAGTATGAGAATTTAGGAGCCTCTATTTAAGCCAACTGTTGAATATTAGCGCAAACGGACCACTGTTTTTGGAGGGAGAGCGACAAGTTAATTGATTAATTCGTTCTGAAGTTTATTGCCGGTGATTCATCGACGACTATTGTTTTTCATTTTTGGAATCAGGGGGTCGAAAATGACGAAATTTCGGTGAAAACTCAACATCGAATTTTTGATTACAAAACTTGGTATGGCTGTGGGAGTAATAGAGATAACAAATAAAAATCAGAACTTGTTTAACACATTGTCTAATTCAACAAAAATACATACATAAATTGTATCAATTATTTCTCTCTTATCGTCAGCTGATTGACATATTTATACAATCCTGAGATTACCTGAGATTGTAATTATCCTTCCTTAAGGGAAGCCCAACAGGAGCGGTTAACCCAATATTTTCACAGTAATAATTTTCCGTTAAGACAGTAGGTCTTTCCTTCACCGTGGGGGTTCCATAAGGAAGGATAGTTACAGTTTCAGGTAATCTTAGGATTCAGAAGATTCTATGTAAGTCAACTATCAATTTTTAGCCCGAAACTATTGATAGGTTTTTGGTGGAAAAGCGAAAAGCTAATTGATTAATTCGTGCTAGAGATTTGCCAGTGGTATACCGAACTTTTTTCTCATCGAAAAAATGTATTTATCATAAAATATGTCTTTTTGAGGTGAATTCTGATTAAATCATTAATATACCGGCATCTGCGGAACAGATTATAGTGCTCGTATGCAATAATATGTTCTGGAACGAGGTATCTTATTAAATCATTAATATACCGGCATCTATGGAACAGATTATAGTGCTCGTATGCAATAATATGTTGTGGAACGAGATGATATCTTATTAAATCATTAATATACCGGCATCTGCAAAACAGATTATAGTGCTCGTATGCAATAATATGTTGTGGAACGAGATGATATCTTATTAAATCATTAATATACCGGCATCTGCAAAACAGATTATAGTGCTCGTATGCAATAATATGTTGTGGAACGAGATGATATCTTATTAAATCATTAATATACCGGCATCTATGGAACAGATTATAGTGCTCGTATGCAATAATATGTTGTGGAACGAGATGATATCTTATTAAATCATTAATATACCGGCATCTGCAAAACAGATTATAGTGCTCGTATGCAATAATATGTTGTGGAACGAGATGATATCTTATTAAATCATTAATATACCGGCATCTATGGAACAGATTATAGTGCTCGTATGCAATAATATGTTGTGGAACGAGATGATATCTTATTAAATCATTAATATACCGGCATCTGCAAAACAGATTATAGTGCTCGTTTGCGATAATTTGTTGTGGGACGAGATTTCTATTAGAAATAAAAAAATAAAAATAAAATAAACGACTTTTCACTCTTTGATCAGTGAATTTTATAAATAAAAATCTTTCCTATTATTTTATTAAAATCCCCGTGAGGACGACTTCTGTTAATTTTCCGTCAAATCTGCCAAAGTGAAGGGAGGATATGTGGAGGGGGCACGACACAAAAACCCTAATAACTGCCGATATAATGAATGTATCGAGGGAGAACAAAACCATAATTGATTGATTCGTGCTGGGGAAGTACATTGCCGGTGATTCACCTACCACTTCTTTAAATATGTACCCTCTAGTACATTCACCTTTCATTGTTACATTAGTACACTCGCGCAGCACTCAGTACCGCATGCTGAGTTTTTCAGCAGTTTTGCACCCCATACAACTCCAAAAAGTTATTTTATTAGGCGTACTGAATGCATAACAATGTTTTTAAAAATTTATTGAAGGAAAAAAAAATGCATTGTTTAAAAAAACGTAACAAAAATTGAACCTTTTAAACAATGTATATATATTGAAGTAAAGATAAAATATCTTATTATAGTACAAATGAAGAACAATATAATTAATTTAAATAGTTTATTTTTTATTATAAATTAGTCGTAGGTACAAGGAAAAAACTAAAAAATTAATAATTAATTATTTTTTAGTTTTTAATTAATTATTTATCAGCTAATTATTATTATTTAACCCTAGAACGACACCTGGGGTCCTGGGGACCCCAACGTTTTGGTTACTGTAATATTTACCGACTTTCTTGTGATTTTTGACCACTCTGCCTTCTCCCTAAATACACCAACACATCTCCCCCATCTATTTCGGAATTTGGTACACTCAGTCTTCTTCTAATCTTTGAGCTGTGCGTGTACAAACTAGTGTAGTTAAAGTCTAGTCATTAATACCTTGTAGTTTAATTCTAGTCTTGATAATTGCATACATTTTTTTGGTGTTTATTTTATATTATTATTAACAACACACTAAAAATGACTGAAGTTCGGCAGTATTACAATCCTGAAGAAATCAGGAGGATTTTGGACGAGTTAGAATTTGAAGATTTCGGTGGAGACGCTTTCAGTTCTGATAGCGACCATGTCGAGGAAGGAGAATGCTGTTACTCTGAAGAAGAGTCAGAAGATGAGCCAATGGAGGACGGGTCATGTCCTTACACGGGGAAACTGAACATCGAAGGCTATGCCTCCGTGCCTGAACATTATGTTGATAGGTTGACTGAAAAAGTACAACGCACTGACAGGAATGTTACAACTGACAACTGGTCTAAACCTGAACTAATTCAGTCCCCCTCTTCGTCAAAATGTGGAAGAAAGGCTTGACAATGGTTGGGACAATTCGCAAGAAAAACCTGAGATTCCTGCTCGATTCGTTGCAAAGGGACATGAAGAGGGGTCCTCCAGATTCGGGTTTGATAGAACATAAACTTTGGTTTCTTACACACCAAAAAAAACAAAGTTGTGCTTCTTCTTTCAACCCTACACCTCGATAATGCTATCAACTTCGATACTGGCAAACCAGAAATAATTATGAGCTATAATAAAACCAAAGGTGGGACTGATTCATTTGATCAAAAGTGCCACGACTGCAAGGAAAAGCCGACGATGGCCTCAACGATTTTTCTTTGGAATGCTCGACCAGGCTGGGGTAAATTCCGGAGCCCTTCATGGAATGGTCAATTGGCAGTCAAAGCTTTAAAGAAAAAACTTTCTGTACGAGCTGGGATATTGACTGGTCAAACCATGGTTAGAACACCGCTCGATATGCCTCACCTTACCAAGACCTCTAAAAGAGACGATTCGACAGGTTTTAGGAGATGTAGCAACCCCCGAATCTTCTTCAAACTATCAAGTGTTGCTAGATAAGAAAACTAGATGTTCATTCTGCCCAAGGGAAAAAGACAGGAAGACGAAAAGGGCTTGTGTATCGTGTCAAAGTGCCATTTGCGATGACCATCGATCCGGAAAATGCATAGAATGCTGATGCCTGGCACATGGACATTTTTAATGATTTTATTGTTCTGTTTTCTGATTATGTAACTACAATCATTCCAGTTTAAAGTATTATTAATTTTGTTGGCTCATCAGCCATTTTGATATTTTATTTTCTACTTGTTTGAAAAAATAAAAATTAACTTTTTTAGTCAATTGCGGTTACCATTATTGTTCTGTTACCAATAAATAATTGTTATTTTAATAGTTTGTTTTCTTTCTGTTGTACTATAACATCCTATTGAGTGTACCAAAAAGATTTATAAGTTTTAAATTTCATTAGATTTTTATGAATTTGAGAAAATTGAGCTTGGGGTCCCCTAGACCCCACGGTGTCATATTTGAATGCTAAAATAACGGTGTCGTTCTAGGGTTAATTATAAATTAGTAGTTCATGAAAAAAAATTAACTATAACAAAAATATACTTAGTTATAAAGAAAACAAATACGAAATAAAATATAAAAGAAACTTAATTTTTAACACAGGCACGGTATACAGTGCCGCAATTGTTGTCCCTTCCACTTTGACCTATTGTTACCGACTGATAAAATATCAGATCAATGCGCTACTTGTGTTCATTCATAGACATGTCATTGAAGAATAGAAGTGGGCATTAGCTTGTTATTAAACCGCGAAAATACAAATTTAGTAAATTTGCGGCATGGAGTACTAAAGGGTTAAGGCGCAGTTGCGTTGAAAACCAGTTCTGGTCGGGCATAAAACAATGGGAAGACGTCTATTATTTCCAAGGGGAATTATAGTGCCCGTTCGAAACCCGGCCGAGGTCCCTACCTCCCAGACAAAAAACCCTTGAGCACTCCGTCCTTCGGATGGGACGTTATGTAATAGTTCCGAGCCTGTGTGACCCCTACTTCAGGTAACTAAACCTGGTTAGGCAAAATTTAAGACTCCTAAAGTAAGAGTCAGGATGTCCACCAGAGTGACGAAAGAGCTCTCTTACTTAAAGCCCGGGCATGATTCACAATAACCAAAGCTCGTATGTGACCCCTCACAATCTCATTAATAATGAATAATACATTTTATTAATTAGCCGTTGTTTTGTACGAGGATCCACCTGTCAGACTAACTCCGAATTTCGGGGAGATGAACCTTAATTAGGTATTTATTAAAATTGATTAAAATAAAATAACATTGAGAATTTCATGTGAATCGGCAGTATCGTGTTCCCTTTTATAAATAAGAAATTTATATTATCAATGTTTAACTAGTATGATTTAGTTCAAGTTTTAAATCAATTATTATCGTTGCATTATTAACGAAGACATTACTTACGAAATCTCGTAGTACTTATTTAAACTTTCAATTTAATTGTATTTAAATTAATTCAAGCAAAGTCGTCAGTGAATCACCGGCAATGTACTTCCCCTAGAATTTATCAATTAAGTTTTCGCTCTTCCTCTAAAACTAATCTTCGGTTTTGACTACAGATCAATAGTTGACCTATTCAGCACTATTTCAGCAGTTTTAGAGTTTAGCAACCCGGTATTTCGTGGAACATTTATAGGGTCATCCTTATGCGATTTTTAAGTTACGCCACACTCGGCTAACTCGGGGGCCCACTTCTATAACTGCCGACGTAATGACATTATCTACACAAAATTTAGTATGACTATTTAGGAGCCCTTATGTAAGTCAAATGTTGAATATTAGCGCAAACGGTCTACTGGTTCTGGAGAAGGAGCGAAAAGTTATTAGATTAATTCGTTTTGGGGAAGGACATTGCCGGTGCCTCACCGACGACTTTTTACACTTTCATCAGTGAATTGTATGCTGTGATAATTAAACAAATTATGTTAAATAAAATAAAAATTAATTTAAATAAAAATAATGGAAATAATAATAATAAATATTACCATAAATTTTGATTTCTACAGTAATTTCCGAAAAGGACCCTAAAAAATATCGAAAGTTCAAGACGTGCAATTTGAAGAAAGTGCACGTATTTAAAAAAAATTCAATTAATAATTATTTCATTTGGATTTCTTCTAAATATAATAATGAAATGCCATATTGTTTTCCTAAATTTCTCTTCTCTGGTCCCCCTCCTTTTTGACCGATTTCGCGGAAAATTAATAAGAGCTATTCATATGGGTTTTTGAATTTAAATATAAAATTTCATTTCGATGCATTCATTACATCGGCGGTTATTGGGAGTTTTGAGTTGAGTCCTCCTTCCCTTTCAGCTGATTCCACGGAAAAATCCTCCTTCTCTTTGTCCGATTTGACTGAAAATCAATACGTTATAATATATCCATACATTCTATCGGGAGTTATCGCGTTCACAGACCACATACACACAAACATTTTAGTTCCCTGCTCTACGAAGTATGGGGGAAGTTGTGTAATCGGTCTAAAATTCGAGGCGGAGTTTTCAAGTTTTCCCGACCTCTAGATTCCAAAAATAAAAAAATTAAAAATTTCTTGTATGTCTATGAACACGATAACTATCGATAGAAACCGAAAAAAAAAAAATATTAAAGTACTCAAAAAACTTATTAACTTATAATCAATGTATCGACATGAAATTTCATATTTGAAGTCAAAACTTAATGAGGACATTACCTGTCAAATTAGGGGGGAGGGGACTCAATTCAAAAACACTAATAACTGCCGATGTAATGTTTTTATCGACACACAATTTAGTATGAGAACTTAGAAGCCTATCTCATTGAATGGTTGAATTTTTTACATTTTTGGAATCAGGGGGTCGGAAAAGATGAAATTTTGGTGAAAACTCTACATTTTTGACCGATTACATAACTTCCGCTGTTTTTTGTGTACCTTACATAGCTGGGAAAGTAAAATAAACACATTTGTGAGACTGTAAGGCCAATGAAGCGTTGTTTTATTAACCTTTCTCTACTGAATATAATTTTCAAAAACTCTCTTAAAAAATAGGTTAAAAATAAATTGTTTAATTTTAGGCTGAAGACTGAAGGGTGAAGAAAGGTACATTGTATCTTGTTTTATTCATTCATGTAGTCAGTGTTGTTCCATTGTTCCGGCTGGGGTCTTATATTTGAATAACCCTTTTAGAGACGAGAGAGGGTGGGTGTGTTGCCGAAAGGTTAGGTCACGTCGGAACGAGCCGCTCTGAAGGGTGCCTCTTGTTAAAAAGGGTCTCAGCTTGGCCGACTCAGCTCTATAGCCGTGTCCAGAGTCCAGACACTAAGTAAGGGGCGGGTGGGAGGGGGTGCTCCAGCTAAAATGGCCTGAAAAGTGGCTCCAACCAGACAAATTTATCTTCTCTCTAGGGGAACTGTTCAGAGGCTCCAGATGTGGAAATGGGTATGTTTCTATATGGGGAGTGGCGGATCTATGGTTTTTTTACTCTTTTTTCGCCTCTGAATAAGGCCCCTCTTCAAAAATGTTTTGAGGAAAGCATTTTGGATAAGATTAGGAGGATTAAATAAATATTAAAAATTCACTAATCATTTACGTTTTTGCTTCAATAGATTTCCTAAATTTTCTTACTAAATTGTATGTCGTAAATTCATTGCATTGGCAGTTATTAGGGTTTTTGAATTGAGCCCTCTTCGTTCTGCTGATTCCGCTGAAAATTAATAAATGTCGTTCTTATGATGTTTTGAATTCACATTTGAAATTTTGTGTTGATACATTCATTGCAACGTTAGTGATTAGAGTTTTAGAGTTAAGACTCTCCTCTAATCCCCTCTTTCCCTTTGGACGATTTGACTGAAAAAGTTAGAGAGTCGTTAGAGGGTTGTGGATTCACGTATGAAATTTTGTGTTGATACGTCGGAGGGCGGAAAACTTGAAATTTCATAGAAAACTCCGCTTTGAATTTTTGTTCGATTTAATGTATTAAATAAAATATAATCACTATTCTTAAACTTATTTATTTAACAAAATAATTTAACACACATTTAGTTAGTTATTATGACTCCTGCCCGGGCTTTAACTACAAGGTCATATCGCCCACTACCAGAGCGCTCTTTCGCCACTCTGGTGGACGCCCGACTCTACTTTGGGAGTCCTAAATTTTGCCTACTCTAAATTCTTATTTCATCTAGGACAAGGGCCATTAACGAGTAGGCTGACATCGTACAAGTTCGGGTCCGAAGGACGGCATGCTTAAGTTTATTTTACTTCCCAGATGAAATAAAATATTTTTTTTTCAAATGTGAAGTGGTCCTTTATAACATATATACAAAATGCACTGATATAACTTCAATTCGATACATTTTGACGAATCAAGTCTCGGCAAATTGGCGTACGCCCGACCTAAGATTTCCCGAGTTAATTGTTATTGTGGAAGCAGTGTTGGGATTTATTCCCCATTTAGTTAGAAGGGAGAGAACGGTAGGTTTCTTTGATGTGTCCCTTCTGAAAGGGCATTAATTCTGTTTGAAAGGGAAGGCCATGTCCACTTTTTATCTGGCCCGCTCCCTCAAACAAATTAAGTTTATTCAAAACAACTTTAATTACTTCCCCAAAAGGGAATACGGTTACTAATTACATTAATTACTTCACATTGTTTCTTCTTATATAAATATTAAATTTTTTAATGTCAACATAGCACCTGTGATATATTTTCAGTTTGCTTGTTTTTTACAGCTCTCTCTGAAAAACTTAATACGTTATAAATAAATCAAAAATAAACAAAAAAACTTTAGAATATAGTGAAAAACCAAGTGAAAAAAGTCGTCCCCAAGAACGAATTGATCATTTAACTTTTCGCTTTCTCTCCAAAACCAATCGATCATTTATGCTCAATCAATAGTTGGCTTACATAGGCTCCTAAATCTTCATACTAATTTTTGTCGATAAATTCATTACATCGGCAGTTATTAGGGTTTTTGAATTTGGTTGAAAATCAATTGTAATTTTTTTGCAGTTAGTTTTTTTAGTTTGAATGTACGTATTGAATTGTGTGTCGACGGACACATGCAAACAAAAAAAACTTTTAATTTAACTTTTCGCTTCCCCTCCAAAACTAGTCGACCGTTTTTGCTAATAATCATAAGTTGACTTTGACCTGACGATAGCGTAAGCTGAAGTCGTTTAGGTTTTGAATCTGGCGCTCAACAGCATGGTCATAAGCGCTATATATGTGTTTACCGTAGTCACTTAGTAAAATCAGTCATTTCATGAAAAAACAAGGCATTTCATGAACTGCCGGCATTTTGTGAAATTACATTAAATGCCTTGGCTTTTCATGAAAATACGTACAGTGGAGCGTCATTAATCCGGATCGATCGGGACGGGGACCCATCCGGATTACTGAATTGTCCGGATTTTCAAATGTGCTTTCAATAACTATACATACGTATATGTATCGACTAGAGGATACATGACGCTCGGGTGTCTACTGTATTGCAAAATAGAGGCTGAAGGGTTCGAAAAATACAGTACACAAAATATTTTAATAAAGTATATTGAATAAGAACATGTACATTATGTAATTTAGATTAGTAACTCTACAATACTTTTTAGAAAAAAAAAACAAGAATCTACAGTAATTAATGGAAACTTACTGGGTAAAAAAGTCCTTAATTGTTTTTTGAACAAGAGTTGACGTACGTTTCTTTGCAGCCATGTCTCTCAGTCTTTTAAGAAGTACGAGTTGTGTCGCCTCTATAACACACACCTTATACTACGTCATATATATTTTTTGCGGAATTAGGCAATTTAAAAATTAAACAAGTTCTTGAGCCATGCTTCGCCACTGATAAAAGTTTAACACCATTTCTTGAGGGCCCCGGTAGCGCAGTTGGTATGCATGCTTGCTTACTGAGCTAAAGATCGATGAGATCGACCGAGAACCTTTTGTATCTGGGAGGTGAAAAAACTTTAAGCACGCCGTCCTTTGGATGGGACGTTAAGCGATAGTCCAGAGCCTGTACGATGTCAGGTACTTTTTAAAGAGCTCCACCCTGAGTGAATAAAAATTTAGTGTAGGTAACATTTATGACTACCATAGTAGAGTCGGGCCTCATGAACCTTCAAAAATGCCGTATTCATGAAAAGCCTAGGCATTTAATGTAATTTTACAATATGCCGGCAGTTCAAGTGACTACGACAGGAGGGGGCGGCCGGAGGGGAGGGGATGAATGAATCTTGGCGGGGTTTGTATCGATAAATATGACTCCTCAATCATTGAATATGACCTTTGATTTTGGCTGGAGATTTCAATTCTAATTTGGTCCACCAGAGCGACAAAAGAGTCCTCTTGTAGTAAGCGATATGACCTCGAAGTTAAAAGCCCGGGCATGAGTCTAACTAACTAACCATTCTGTCTATCGTTTCTTTTCTTACTGACAAATAAAATCCCCTATCCAAGCTGTCTTCTTATGATAGACAAATACCAACTGTCAGAATATTGGACGTAGCCGGCATTATGGAAATCCGTCTCTCTGGTTTTCTGTCTCTTTACTCTATATTTCCAATGTTCTTGTTTATCTTCTGACATTACTTATCATTTTTCCCACACCAATCGATTTTACTTAAACTCGCCGCCTATGGGGAACCATGTTTGCAGATGTCACTTGGAGTTAAGTGCTTTTGATATTTTCTTTCTTTTTATATTTCTACTGTGACAACCGGCTGCAAATTTTTACTTGCCGAAGCTATACGGAGTATAGAGGAGTTATGTAGTCGCGTCAGATATTTAATTTTGAATTTTCAGTGGAATTTCATATTTTTGGAGCAGAGCTTCTGTTTGGTGTCTCTGGCAGTGAGTTGGTAAAAGCGTTACGACACGGAAATGGCAACGAAAGTTTCACTCTCCCCTCCTCGACTCCTCCGACCGGCATTAGGAAGGGAGGAGGGTGCGGCCGGAGGGGAGGAATGAATGAATCTTGGCGATCTTTGTCTCGATATATATGACTCCTCAATCATTGAATATGACCTTTGATTTTGGCTGGAGATTTCAATTGTAATATGGTAAAAGAGAGGGCTAAACCATTGTTTGTTTCTTTTTGACACATTTAAACTGAGATTGGTTAATTCAACAAGAAATTATTAACATAAAAGTGGCACAACTTTGAGTCTAAAATTTATGTTTTTTACTTTAGTGACCATAAAACAATCATTTCATTTATATGTTTTGAAAAAAATAATGTGCATGATACTGAATTTCACGAGTCTTAAGTTGATGAATAATATTTATTGTTTTCAACATAATTATTATTATAAATTACGTGACAATATACAATACCGATATACTTTCCCAACAAAATACTTGTGATGAAATTATTCTAAGTACATGATTCCATGACAAATTGTACATTATACGATAGAATTGTATATTATACTATTTTAATATTATAATAATATGTAAATAAAATTTTGTTACAAATACTCTACAATATTTCATTCCTGACCTCCTAGGATCGGCCACTTTCAACATAAGACTCACATAATACTCCTTTAGAATACGCATGCATCAATTCGATTACTTTTCCCTAATAAATTCACATGGACAATTTAATAATTTGACCATTTAAATTTGAAATGATTTCAATTTAAAATTACTTTCAGTCAAAAATTATTTTCAATCGAAAACATCACGGAGGAGCTCCACACCTGGGATTTTGGAGGGGGAGCGAGTACCTAATTGATTAATTATACTTATAATGTCAGTGATTCACCGAAGTCTTTTTTCTGCTTCTATTGTGACCCCAGGATACATTGCAACGCGAAGAATTGAGGAACTTACGTAATAGGTCAGAAATTTGACGTTCAGTAATTTCGTGTTCACACCTCTCATTCCTCAAACAAAAAATCCTGTCTTTGTGAGTGAACACGATTGAATGAATGTATCGACATGAAATTTTATGTGTATCCAGGAGCCATAAAGACGATAGGTACTTAATAATTTTCAGCGAAATCGTCCAAAGAGAATGGGGGTATCGGAGGTGGAGCTCAATTTAAAAATTCAACTAACGATATAATGAATTTATCGATACAAAATTTAATTTGAGGAAACAGAAGTACTTGAACTATCCATATTTAGCCAAAACGTCGATTTATTTTAAAAGGACTTGTTGAATAAATCGTTCTGGGGAAGTACTTTGCTTGTGATGCATCGACGCCTTTTTTTTTTTTTTTTAAATATAATGATTTTAAGAACAATTTTTAGTCTAAATGCAACTATTGATTATTCTTTTTTTTGTGCTCAAAAACTCGGCCGCCAAGATCCTGAGGTTTTTTATCTTGTTGGTAAGAAAAAAATCTTGTTTGCCGTTCTTTGGATGGGGATGGCACCGATCCCTGTATGATGCCAGGTACTCCTTAAAGAGCCCTTATTCTGTGTAACTTAACCTAGGTAGGGAAAATTTAGGACTGCCACTACAGAGTCAGTCTCATGTACACCAGAGTGACTAAGGAGCTCTCTGATAATTGGCGATTTGATCTCGAACTTGAAGCCCGGGCAAGAGTCACGAAATCAACTTACATGTATATTCTAAAAGAGACTAACACACTTTGAATGTTAATTGAAAATCTACATCTACATTATCAAAAAACTCCACAATTAATTCTGTGTCGCTGTTTGTTCTATTTGAGGAGAAATGTTTGCCTGGGGATACTCAAAGAGAGACAATGGATAACAATAGTGTAGATGATAAAAAAATCAACAATTTATCTTTATTTTTCACTATAAGTTTAAAAATTAAGAAAAATTGTATTTTATTTATTGCTAATAAGATTTTTTTTTTTCTTTTCATTTTTTATTTTTGTGTTATGGCTACCACTATTTTACAATTTTCCCTTTTCAAAGATCATAATATGATCTATAATATATTATATTGTTTCATATCATTTTAATTTTTTTTGTTTTCTAATTATTTGCACTCTTTCTTTCTGTTTCTATTAAAATGCATGTCCATATACACTAGAGCGTCGATTATCCGAACTAATGTAGTGTGGGATGGTTCGGATAATCAAATAGTTATAATCGGATAATCTCCATTCGGATTCTATCACAATCCTCTGTGTGATCGTTGTCATGTAGTAATTCGTGAACAATTACGTCGTCTGTCAGCATGTGATACCCTGGACAGTCACTGTCCACAAGTAGCCACTCATTCATGTTCTCTTCATCAGAATCAGTGACAACACCAACGTTGCTCAACGCCTCCAACATTTTAGCGGGTTCATTGTCAGTCTCGTCGATTTGGATTTCATCTTTAGATGGTTTCAGTAGCTTTTTCCACGATTAAGAGAGACTACTCAAGATTAAGTGTAAACCTAGTGATTGAATCAGAATTATTTTTTATTCCCGTTATCGTTGATTTATCGACACCGAACTTGATAACTAATGCCTGACCCGTTTCATCTTTCTTCAGCCGCATAATAATTTCCATTTTATCTTCCAATGCAAGCACTACTCGTTTCCTTTTTGTCGACATGTTGTAAGTTTTACTTAAAATATGTGACCACTAATTAATTCAATGTAGACCTCACAATGAATGATTTGAAACTGAGCATTGACTGGTAACCGACCGTACGAATGGAAAGGGATTCAGTGGAAAAATCCAATGAACAAATTACATAGACACACTAGTTCTTAGTAAACAAATATTGACTGTCTGCCTCGTCAAACTGAATTCATCGAAAAACTGATATCCCTTATACAGCTAACAACGCTCTTTCTAATTAGGCTTCCCTCATGGAAGTTCATGGAAAAAGTAATTTGATTTTTTTTTCTATGAAGCCAGTTCGGATAGTTGAACGTTCAGATAACTGACTTTTGGATAATCGACGCTCTACTGACAACATTATTTATTTGTTATTATATTTTGTCTTCTTTTCTTTTTTATGACTATAAGAATATATATTTTGTAAAAAAAAAACCATCCATTGTCATAAAGCTTAGTGTATCTAATAAATATCTACGTTAACTGAACATTTTTTTCTTTTAATTTCCCAGATATACTGAGTACATGGGAGGCACCTATGTAATGAAATTCGGTGTTGAGTTTCACCGGAATTTCATATTTTTCGACCTTCCTTATCGAAAAATGAAAATAAAACATCAGTCTGTCTCTTTGTCTGGTAACATAATAAATCCGGAAAAAACTGAATAATTTTATGTACCTATATTATTTTTTTGGTCCTGTGTGCTGTTTACCCTTGCCTAAAAAGACAAAATATAGACAATTTTTTTTTGAGGGCGCCAGTAGCTCAGTGGTATGCGTACTTGCTTACTAAACTCAAGATAGCTGGTTCAAGGCCCGGCCGAGGTTCTTAGTTTATTTTATCTGGGAGGTAAAATAAACACAAGCACACCGTCCTTCGGATGGGACGTTAAGCGATGGTCCCGAGCCTGTACGATGTCAGGTACTCGTTAAAGACCCCTACCCCTAAGTGAATAAAAATTTAGGGTATACAAAATTTAGGACTCCCAATGTAGAAGTCCTGTCCACCAGAGTGATGAAAACGATATGACCTAGTAGTTAAAGTCCGGACTTGAGCCATAATTACTAACTATAGACACATTTTTTGAAAATCAATAGATGCCGTCCTCATGGGATTTTGAATTCAGTAATTATCATTCATTATATTGGTAGTAATTGGATTATTGAGTTGAGCCCCCCTCTGATTCCACTCTTTCCTTCGGTCGATTCTACTGAAAATTGATACTTGTCGTCCTTATGAGGTTTTGAATTTACATATGAAAATTTGTGTCCACACAAATGCATACAAAATTTCGTGTCTACACATTAATTTCATCAGAAGCCTATCGTGTTTGCTGACAAACACAGACAGATATATTAGAGATGTTTTCACCAGAGATCTTGTGGAAGTTCATTGTAAACACTACTGAATAAAACACTTAGAACTAATCAAAAAATTCCAGTATATTTATATAAAATACACAATATATTTCGCTGGTTAGAGCATTGTCAAGTGTACATAAGTCTGTATCCTGTACACTTGACAATGCTCTAACCAGCGAAATATATTGTGTATTTTATATAAATATAGTGGAATTTTTTGACTTATTCTAAGTGTTTTATTCAGTAGTATTTAGACAGATATATGTTTTTTTTTTTTTCATTTTTGAATTCAGGGCGTCGGAAAATTCAAAATTCCGGTGAAAACTTAGGATCGAGATTGGCCGAGTACATAACTACCCCCTTGTACTTGGTTTACCTGTGGAAGTATAAACTTGGTATTACCACACTTCAAATTCTTCTTTCAATAGAATTTTTGAAATGTTCTAAACTTTGTTCTTTCATCAAACATTAAAGGACTTAAGTTTAGAGAACTTAAATGAAGTTTGGTTGTGAACTTCTACAGTCCCTCTGCCTCCTTTTCGCTTTCTCTTTCGGATTCCACACCAAACAAAATACTAGTAATCTAATTTAAAAAAAACAATTTTATACTGGAGGTCGCAACCTTGTAAAATCAGATTTTCCTTAAAAATAGGCGAGTTACGAAAATATTAAATAATAATATTAACATTATTTATTTCCGTTGAACCAATATATCATATTTATTTTATTATATTTTTTTTATATATTGTTATAGTTACATTGTTTTCTTTCTCTTTTCTACATTTCGCATCTGATGAAGGGACGTAAGAACGTCCCGAAACATGGTTGGGATAGAGACACTTCCAAAGAGTTTTCTGAAAAATAGTTATCTTAATTTTTATTAAATTGAAAAATGTGTCTATTATAAATTAATTTTTTTTATACTCATATTTTTAAATATTTATTTATTCATTTTTTATTCATTTCATTTCACTTTTTTTAATAGTTTTGTTATTACTACCAATCATACATGTGTTAGACTCAAGTAGTTATAAATCTAATTTATAAGCTATCATGTATAAATTATTTATATGTATAAATTATTTCGACGTATCCTATTACCATGTATTGGTTTAACGGAAATAAATAAATTATTATTATTAATACATGGTAATATAAGACTCTTTGAGTCTGACACATGTGATTAGTAATAACAATACCATTAAAAAAATGAAATGTATAAAAAGTTAATAAATAAATACTTGAAAATAAATGAGTACAAAAATAATAGTAATAAGAAATAGATGAATTTATAATAAGTATATACATTTTTTTTATTTAATTAAGTTAATGTAAATATTTTTTATAACTCTTCCTGAAATTTTCAGGACATTCTTACGTCCTTTATCAGGTTCCAATGTGCGAGATATAGAAAAGAGAAAAAGAACAATGTAACAGTAAACAAACATAAATAAAATATAACAAATATGAATGACTAAATACAAATATACAAATAAATAATTTACATAAAATAATAATAAGAATAAGAAAAAAATAAAAAATAAAATAAGAACATTTTGTAAAAATAATAATAAAACATTAAATAAAAATAAATACCAGGAGAAATAAAATAAATTCGCTTATAAGTAATGATAAATACTGATTAAAAATAATGTAGATTCGAGAGATCTTTAGGATATCTGTAGAGGAACTCTTTCAAAAGATGTACTTCCTATGGTTATATGAATTGATTAAGTCGTTCTGGGGAAGTTCATTGTGATTCACCGACTATTTTCTTTTTTTTTTATATGTACCCTTTTAGATAGTAGAATTTAATGTTTCAAGTTAAGGAAAACTACCTTAAAAGCCTACAAAATATTCAATGGAAATATCTCTTTTGAACGGTCCCTTAAAAGGGAGAAGGACTCTTGAAGAGGTTTGTAGGACTCTTTATGAAGCCCTTGGGAGGCAGGGCTTGGCCCAAGGAGGGGATCTTTTATTGCCCCAAACCGAGTTGTACAATGGCCTATGGAAGAGAGCTAAATGTTCTACAGAGTTAGCGGCACCCGGTGTTCCCCGGAGTCTCCTCTCTATCTGATGTGAACAAGGGAACAATTCACCCTAATAACCATTGCCATTAAAGCGAAATTTTATTTGGGGTCTGCAATAGAGCGAAAAACCTCATAGTAAACAGGAAAATGTGAATCAGCGGTGTTGTATTTCTTCAGCTCGAATTAATTGACTGTGTCACTCTCCCTCCAAAAACTCGACCGTTTGCGTTAATATTCAACTGGTAGTTGGCTTAAATAGAGGCACCTAGATTCTCGTACTAAGTTTTGTGTCGATAAACTCATTATACTTACTTACTTTCCCTGGCGCTACGGTCCTTGTAGAACCTGGGCCTCCGCAACGATCTATCCTCGGCCTCCCGTCTCCATCTTCTCTCACCCATCGTTCTGAGGTCGTCCTCCACGTCCTCCAGCCAACGTAAGCGCTCTCTACCTCTTCTTCTTTGTCCTCCCGGGTGTCCCTCCAGTATCCTCCTCGGCAATCTAAAAGTGGTTCAGTCTGTTTCCAAGTTCCATGGCCGTTACCAATAATCCATCCGGTTTTTCTTATAAAGAGGCAGGTGCCTTCGCACGGACAGTCCTGGGAATAGCTTCCTCGGAGATATTCCTACCGATCTCCTCAGCTACTCTCCTGGGGTGGAGGAGGACCAGTGGTGTGTCAACCACAACAAAGTACTACCACTGCCCAACTCCTTGGCCCAAACACTCATTATATCGGTAGTTATTATGGTTTTTGAATTAAAACCCCTCCCCTGGACCAGTGTTGCCAGATTCTTGACTACAACATATCGTATCGAGATATCGAAAATTATCGTACAATTATCGTACGGTGAAAAATGAAATTATCGTACGTTTTATCGTACATTTTTTTTTTAAATCGTACAAAAAAATCTTACTAAATGATTATACAAGTTTCTTATTAAAATTAAAAATTAAAAAAATCATGTTTAATCGTAGACTATATGTACTTTGTTTATTTCAATAATAATTCTTACAAATCGAACAAATCTCGTTGCAATATTATTGCATTTCGTGCCAACTTTTAATTAAAATCTCTCATTATTAAATTAATAATCTCTCTTAATCTCACTTTTAGTTCCGTATTACAAAAAGTTTTCACATAGAATATTGAATAAATATATAAATATTTAAAAACAGATCTTATAAAAAAAATACTTTAAATAGAATAATTTTTTACGACCACAGTTCTTATATTTTATAAGATTAGCAGAGGACATTCAAATACTTTGCTCTTTGAATACAACTATGAAGATAATGTTGAATCGATACTCTGAACATCGATCTATCGCTGCATATAGAGACCTATAGTTACATAAAATAAGCGGGAAATATTGAAATGGTTTGAATTTGAATAAAGTAAAAATTTTTATTTTTTATCGTACAATATCGTACTTTTTTTTGTTATTATCGTACAAAATTTGTACGATAATCGTACATCGTACATTTTCCTAATTTTGCTTGAATTATCGTACATGTACGATAATTATCGTACGTCTGGCAACACTGCCCTGAACCCTTTTTCCTTCAGCCGATATCGCTTAAATTTGACAGATTGTGTCGATACATTCGTTACATTGGCAGTTATTGGGGTTTTTGAGTTGAGCCCTTTTCTGATCCCCCCTTCCCTTCTGGCGAATCTTCTCCTTCCCTTTGGTCGATTTGGCTGGAAAACAATAAGTGTCGTTGTTAGACGGTCCTGGATTCACATATAAAATTTCGTATTGATACATTCATTGAACATAAAAACTGCGCATCGAATTTTTCACCCATTTCATACTAGACTTCGTAACCCTAGGACTTTTTTCAGGTAAAATATCATGTATTTCCCCAGCGCGAATTAACGGACTGTTTTCACTCCAACCAATCTATCGATTTGCTTCAAATTATATAGATAGCTTACTCAGGGTCTTTTGAATCATCATTCTAAATTCGATGTTGATACCTACTATATCACTAATTATTTGAGTTTTTTTGTTGACTCCGCTGTCCTGGTGTTCCTTTTCCTCTTCTTCTGTCTTTAGGTGTCCACTCCGTGCAGGCTTCAGCCCATCGTCGAGGATCCATCCTTGTCACATGCCCGGCCCATCTCCACTTCAGCAAGTGTGCTTCCTTCTGGAGACTTCTTAGCCTCACCCCCTTCTCTTTGATCGAGTCCTATGGTCATCTGGATACACATATACATATATGATTTCTAATAGAAATATAAGATGTTGTCTTCCCACTGTTTTATTTTACACCAGAACCGGTTTTCGACGCAACAGCGTCATCATCAGTGGTTCATCTATCATAGAATAACAAAATATACAAATAATAACAGTTATTTATACTTTTTATTATTTGTATATTTTGTTATTATATGATAGATGAACCACTGATGATGACGCTGTTGCGTCGAAAACTGGTTCTGTTGTAAAATAAAACAGTGGGAAGACAACATCTTTTATTTCTATTAGAAGTCTCGTCCCACAACATCTTACTATCACATATGTATATAATTTCGTGTTGATATATTCATTGCATCGGGAGTTATCTTTTTTATTTTTATTTTTGGTATCTATGGATCGGAAAAAATGAAATTCCGGTGAAAATTCAACATTGAATTTCTGATCTACGTAACTTCCCCTATACTTCGCATAATATGATGTAAAAAAAAAACCAAATGAGAAATGTGATCAGTTGATGCCCCTGACGAATACACCGATATTTTTCTTCTACAAGAAAGATTTGGATATCATAAAATTCTGGTTCATAAGAAAAAATATATATATATATTCTGAGAAAGAAAAATATTGCATTTGGAATTCAAAAACAGCGCGAGAAAACAATGGAGAAAATGGTGAAAAAGTTCTGGAACTGGAAGTTTGAGGATGGAAAGCTGCTCTATAAGTTTATTCTTGTTTCTTATTGAAGAGAACCACTTGTCGATGCAGCCCACCTTGTCACTCTTAGCCCGAGATGCTGGAACATGAGAAGCTAACCCCTCATACATCTAGAGTTGTACTCATTGAAGGTCTTTCTCACCCTTGGATATGGAGTATGATTCTGATGTATCAACCCATCTTACATATGATACATTTACACTTCTTTATATATCGAATTAGGGGGTTGTACTAAACCATCTAAAGCGTATCCAGTCTTTCCAATCCAAAGTCCTAAGAACAATTGTCGATGCTCCCTTCTATGTTTCCAACCTTAGTCTCTATAACGACTTGGAAATTCTTTTTGTGTTTGAACTCTCAAGCCCCGCTTCTCTTAATTTCATTCTGACCTTTCTTTCCATGTTAATCCAGTTCCTCTACACGTAATTCCATTCCCATCCAGATAACCCCCCCCCCCTCGAAGACTGAGACGGCGCTGGCCAATAAACCTGCTACTATAGTTTCCCAAAAATATTTAGGGAGTGACCGACTTTACTGCCTCCATCAAGTTGGCGGGTTGGGGATGACAGAGAACCGGGGTTGTTTCGAGGGGCCTCGAGTTTTAAATTTAATATTTTCACTTTTTTTTGTTTTTCTTAAGCTCCTCTGCATGTAATTACAGTAGAACCTCGATTAACCGTGGTGTAAGTTCAGGTTCCTAGAAACTTAGAGACAGAGACCCTCAGCTAGGTACTTCCGAGAAAAAAAAATGCAGCTGCATCTTCAATAAAATATTCTAGGAATGATTTGATATGAATTCTTCATCTAGTCTGCCAACAGGAAAATTTTGACTTCCATGACGTCATGAATTTTAGAAAAATTAGAACTGAAGTAAGGAAAAACCGCAAAAAACAAAGAAGGATTACTTCATATTTCAAGCCCTTATAAGGTTATAACATGACAATGTACACACATATGTACAATATAACATTGTACACACATATGTAATTCGTTAAATAAAAAGTGTCTCGATTAACCGTGGTTTTTATTTATCCGTGCGACCTCTCTCTCTCTCCCCCCCCCCCCCCCCCCCCATTACACCGGATAATTGAGGTTCTACACTGTATGTCGATTTCTTAGGAAATATCTTCTTTTTTTCTTTTTCAAAATATTTCGGGACACTTTCACGTCCCTTCTTCTGGTCTCTATGAACGGGTTAGTGTTCATCAAAGTTAGTCGTCAAAAAGGAAAAAAAATAAGACAACCTCTAGAATAAAATGCCGGAAAAAACCTACATTGTATATATTACATATATTGTTTTGTACATAGACAATTATTTTGTTATCGATGGTAAAACGAAACAGAAAAGGGGGCGGAATCGGTTGAAAGCTGGGAGGTTAACCAGGTTAATGGTTTCGACATTCCGGTTCGATTTCTGGAGCTTTTAAATTCGAAAAAATAGTTCCTGGTAGGTATTTTCTGTTAACAAATGGTGTAAGATTAGTTGGAGCTGTTTCAAAGTTATGGGGAGAAAAATGATCTCAAAGTTCTTATATTAAATTCAGGAATTTGGTATCTGTTTTATAATCCATCTAATATCGAGTATCAAGTTAGCGTGGTACCGTGTGGTTGATAATATTTACTTTGTCAGTGGCACCCCATTGTCTTGGCATCCCTTGTGGGGACGACATCCCAAACTTCAGATACCCTCTCTCATCCAGGTCCTTCCTTTGTCCAACATCTTTCTTTTGTTCTTTTCACACAGATTTTCTTCTTGTGTAATCCCACAAATGGATCAGGTATTTCTTGTCACATTGATTTTCCATATTTAGAATTGAAAATTCATTGTCTTAGCTTGTTTACTGCAAAGTTGAGAGTGTGTATATGTTAATAAATGAAATATATTTATTATGTCTAAAAAAACATTTATATTATATGAGGACCGTCTTCTTAGAGACAGAGCAGAGGCTTGTAGCCCATCGCCCAAAAAAACATAGGATTGTGAATACTATTTATGAGGTATGGAAACAAGAAGTAGACAACATTTCTTTTGTTTTGTGGTGTATCTCCTTTTGTTCTAGTGTATCACAGGTTGTACAAGAGCAGAGAGACAGCACAGCAAGAAGCTACAACAGACACTGGGAGACATATACAATGCTACACAGATGGTTCTAGACAGAAGGATACAGGACTCACAGGAGATGGTATATGGATCCCGAGCCTGGAGTTGGAAGTTACCGTCCGACTTGGATGCCACGCTACTGTATTTCAAGCGGAGGTGATGGCTATCCTGGAATGCGCATCTGGAAGAGAGGTAATGAATAGTGTTATGGAGGATATTAAAATCTTCTCTAATAGCCAAGCAGCACTCCAAGGACTTGCCAGCGCTGAAATCAGATCAAAGCTAGTAAGGGAGTAACACCCTAGGAAACTACAAACAAATTGGACTCTACTCCCGGACACTCGGGGATTCAGGGAAACGAGGAGGCAGACCGACCAGCCAAGGAAGGTTCAAGTAAGTCCTTCATGGAGTCAGAGAAGGATTAAAAAGTGAACTATAGAACTTTTGGAGCAGTCATGGAGAGAAAAAACCACATGCCAGTCGAAGATGTTCCTGGGTGAGGATTCCAAGGTGTTGAAGGATGGGATTCTGAGCCTCAAAAGGAACGAGCTTCAGCAACTAACGGGAGTTCTCACAGGACAGGGTCCGTTTATTGACACCTACAGACTGTAGGAGTCAAGGACAGTCCACCTGTGACAGATATGGAGAAGAAGACGAGACTTCCTGGGTATCCGCTCGGACGAGATTCCACATCTTTGGTAAAGATGTAATCATAGAGAAGGATTTTAGAAGATTGGACCATGGGAGCAATCTCAGGTTCATTAAGGAAACTGGGAGACTGAGCACTTCATGAAGGGCTTGGTTTAGGTTGTATAAACAAACAGGTAACAAAGCAAGGAGGACGCCCAGCGTTTCCATTGAAGAGATAAGAGCATTGGATGCTTAGGTCCCTCGGTGTAAAACACCTGCTCCTATATACATTAAATAATTAATTATTAATCACAGGTTGTAAAATAAAAACGACTGTCCTCTCACAGATGTTATTATTTTATTATTGGTTGCCCTCATCATCATGCTGGCTAATATTTTTTTAAGATAATAATTTAAATAATCGATATAAATAAAGCTGAAACGGGGTTTGTGTGTGTGTTTGTGGGTTTGTTTGTATGTTTGTTCCAGCATCACGCCCAAACGGCTGGACGGATCTTCATGAAACTTCACATGTAGCATTCTTTTGAGCCCGATTGAATAATAGGCTATGTGGCGTCCCAAAATTTTGAACGGTAGGGGGGGTTGTAAGGGGGGCCTAAGTATATAAATAGTCCTACCTCATTAACGGTTGGTCGGATTGTCACGAAATTTCACATGTAGTATTCTTAAAGGCCAAATAGAAATATCAGGTGTGTGGCGTCCCAAAGTTTTGAACGGGAGGGGGGTTGTGGGGTAGGCGTAAATTTGAAGATAGTGATAGATCATTTACGGATGATCGGATTGTCATGGAATTTCTTATGTAGTATTCTTGATGGCCAAATAGGAAAATACACTATGTGACATCTTCAAAAATTGAACAGGGGGAGGGGGGGGGGGGGGCAAAGCATAAAAAAATGCTGACTGATTAAAGGGTAATCGGATTGTCATGAATTTCACATGTAGTAGTAACTATGTATTCGCTGTGGGGTCCGCTGTTGCAAGGCATTTACTAGCTGTGGTGCCCAGCGTTCCTAATATCGTACTAGCTGTGGGGTCCGCCGTCGCAAGGCACATACTAACTGAGATGCCCAGCGTTCCTAACACTAGCTGTGGGGTCCGCCGTTACAAGACACTTAGTAGCTGTGGTGCCCAGCGTTCCTAACTACGTAATAGCTGTAGGGTCCGCCGTCGCAAGGAACATACTAGCCGTGGTGCCCAGCGTTCCTAACTACGTACTAAATGTGGGGTCCGCCGTCGCAAGGCACATACTAGCTGTGGTGCCCAGCGTTCCTAACTACGTACTAGATGTGGGGTCCGCCGTCGCAAGGCACATACTAGCTGTTATGCCCAGCGTTCCTAACTTCTTACTAGCTGTGGTGCCCAGCGATGCCAAGTATTCACTAGCTGGGGTTTCCGCCGTTGAAAGGCGCATACTAGCTGTGGTGCCCAGGGGTCTTAAAAACTTACTAGCGTTACTATACTTGAAGGACTATAAGCCTTATTCCGTATGAATAATCGAAAATTATAACATCATGAATGTGGTGTCGAAGGATTGAATAGACTTATAGGAGATATTGGGAGAAAATTCAAAGTTCCCCGGGCAACGCCGGGTATTACTGCTAGTAACTAATAAAATGGAACGGTTAAATAGTTCGTTATTGTGACTCATGCCTGGTATGCCTCGGGTAGGGGTGTTTTTAAAGTTAAAATGAGTACCTGACAGTGTACAGGCTCGGGAACATCGCTTAACGTCCCATCCGAAGGACGGCGTACTCCCGGTTCTATTCACTTCCCAGATAAAAAAAAAAAAAAAACCAAAGTAGAAGGCAGGTACGCAGCACGTTTATTCATTTAATTCACTTTATTTATTAGTTTTAAAATTTGTATGTTTTAAGAAATAAGTTTTATGAGCCTGATGATGAGGACAATCTATAAAGCCGGCTAGTCCAAATTATAAAATCAACACATCAACAATCTTACAATAACGGTGCATAGTATCTTTTTTTTACTATAAATCTTAGTATAATGTTAATAAAAAATATATTTTCCGAACTATTTTTATCAATACATTTTTTTATTGTTCAATCAATATTATTTGCATTTGAAAAGTAGGATTGTTTTTATTACTGAAGGGAAACAGTTGCGCATTCAAACAATCACTTGTTCGAATTTCCCGCCACGTCCTCCCCATAAAAATCCTCAATAATAATTTATGTATGGGGATGCTGCGGTTGTGGAGTGAAGAGTGAGGGGGAGAGGGGACAGAGAATCAAACCCCCTTTAATAAAATCAAAGGCACCCCACTGAATTTTTCATAAAACCAAAATATTTTCAGGTCATGCCCGGTCATAATAGCCTTTTCTTGAGAAAAGGTCTGGATTTTCATATGCGAGAGTAAGATGTTGTGGGATGTGATTTCTCATAGAAATATAAGACGTGATTGATTCATTGCAGGGGTGTATTTTTTACCTATGTTATCCAAGGTTTGAAGGCCCATATAACAGTCCCTCCCTAGTATTTAACTACCTAATCTACTTTTTAATAAAGAGTAGGATCCTTTTGAAGGTCTGTTTCCTCAATTCATCTGAGTTGAGGAACGCTTCATTGATACTCCATCCAAGGTCTGATAACTTTCAAAGTCACCAAGAATGTGTAGTGCAGTTTCTTCCATCAGTTCACATCTTCTGAAGAGGTCCAAGAAAAAGAAGAGTTTATTATAACAGTCGCATTTACAGAGGTACAATTATACAATAAGGTTCCTTAACCATTACCCTTATACACTAAATACAAATCAAAAATAATCAGTTACATTAAAAACTGCTTAAGAGTAAATTTAAAAAAACTCTTAAATAAAAATAAAAAAACAAATACAAAGTAACTGAAATGAATAGAAAATAAATTAATAAACATTCAAAAACAAAGATTATAATTTAAATCGTGAACGGATATTTTTGTGTTTCCCTCCCTGAGTTTTTCCTATTTTCTTTACCAAAACCTTTTGATTTGTGTCACATTTAAGTAAGAAGTTTTTACTGAAATTTATTATGTAGTCCAGTAGGAGCTCAACATTTAGGTCTTCATGGATTTGGAGGATGGAGGTGTCCCTCGAGTAGCTAGAAACCAATCTAACGTTTTGGGCCACTTGAAGAGTTCTCAAGTTGGTGTTGCTTGCAAGATCGGCCCACACTGGGCATGCATACGTTATCACTGGCCGCAACAGAAGTTTGTACATGAGTCTATTGGTTAGTTTAAGGGCTGCCTTTCTGTGGAGTAACGGGAATAAGGAGAACACAAGTCCACCCACAGTATTTGCTTATACCACGGTATTTTACTGCATCGGTCCAGTCCAGAAAGTAGAAAATTTGGACTGGACCGATACAGTAAAATACATTGGTGTTCTTCTAGACAGACGACAGATCTTCAGACAACATATCAGACAGAAAGCAAATACTGTGAGCGGACTTGTGTTCTTCTTATTCCTGTTACTCCACAGAAAGGCAGCCCTTAATCTAACCTTCAGACTAGGAAAGGATCTGGAACAAGACCCATTATATAAAGATATCCTATTAGATACCCGATCACCTTTTTCAATGTCCTCCGGAGTTGGTCAGAAGAGATTGTTTTACTTCCCCAGCTCTATGAAGTATAAGGAAAGTTATGTAATTTGTCGAAAATTCGATGCGGTTTTCAGCAGAATTTCATGTTTTTCCTACCTTCTGATCCCAAAAATAAAAAATAAAATTTCTGTGTGTGTGTCTTTGAACAGGATAAATCCCGTTAGAAGGAATATATCGTCACGAAATTTTATATTTGTAATTCAAAACACTATAAGGAGGACACCTATTGATTTTCAGCCAAATTGGCCAAGAGGATTAAGGGGTTGCCTAACACAAATACTACTTCTAAGTTGAGGAACGCGGACATATTATGGAAACTTGTAATAAATAAATAAAACAAACTAATTTTTGAAATATTGTATTGTCTTCTTTAGTGGAATAGACAATATTACAAAAATTAGTTTGTTTTAACCCAAATACTACTCAAGTAACTGCGGTTCTTATGAACATTAAATTTCAAATGTAAATTCAAAGCCCTATAAGAACTACATGTAATAATTTTCAGCAGAAACAGCCGAAGGGGAGAGGGGATCATCATCATTTATATAGAAAAATATAATGTAAATAATCTAACTTTCTTTTTTCAGAATTTTTCAGTTTTTCTTTCTCTTTTGCACTAGTTTATTTTCATTGTTTTAATCATTGCCTCTCATTAACATTTAATATTTCTTTAATTAATTCTTAGCGGCCTCTGTTATTTTTTCTTTATTCCGTTTCAATTGGTTGATACTTGTATTATTTTGTTTATTTCTAAGGGATGTATGTCCCAGAATAAAGATTATTTTTCATTTCATTACACTGAAGGTTCTGGTCGTAAATAAAACAATGGTGGACGTCTATCAATTATATGAGAGGTCTGGATTTTAGTTATTTAGAAACATGGCATATGAGCAATTTCGTAAAAGTTTGTACTATGCCTGCACCAAGAGGAAGTAACTGAATTCCTCACGATTTGATATGAGTTCTTGGACGACATCTTACTAATGGAAAGGGAAGGTTCTTTTGATCTTTGGTTCAGTGAAGGCAAAGTTTGCAATTTAAGTTAGTCAAAGTTGTCAGAGGAAGGAGAGCCTTGGAACATTTAATGTTCTAAGACTTCCTAATCCTAAATTTTAGTTGTTCCCTAGCCTTCTCGACCTATCCAAATAAACTTATATCCGCGTTCCATGAGGTTTAGTGCGTACCTACTTCCTCCCACAGAAGCCACTTTCTCTTAAAAGTAACTCAGAAATATCTTAGAAGTATCGCCTAGGGCAGATATGAATGATTTTCATTCATCAAGTTATGGTCCTCATTAAGTTTTGACTTCAAATATGAAATTTCATGTCGATACATTGATTACATCCGGCAGTTATTGAGTTTTTTGAGTACTTTAATACTTATTTATTTTCGGTTTCTATCGGTAGTTATCGTGTTCATAGACAGACTTTTTTTTTTTTTGGAATCCAGAGGTCGGAAATCATGAAATTCCGTTGAAAACTCGGCATCGAATTTTTTACTGATTACATAACTTCTCTTATACTTTGTATAGCTGGAGAAGTAATAATATTTCATAATTCGATGCTATGCGATACAATTCAAAAATTATTTTGAAATATTTCCTATGAAAATTAATTTTTATTCTTTGAAGTGCTACAACTTTTGTTGTATTGATCCTAACTGAAATCTGAAGACTGCGATTGGAAATCTTATAGGGAACAATTTTAGTAAGAACCAATTTTTCGATAGGACTAACTGTTTTCGGGTAAATGAAGGAAACATCTAAAAATATGTGTTTCAAAACTATATTTTAGGACGGTTTTCGTCATGTATCTTGAAAACCAGAGAACCTGCAAAAAACCATTATATAAAATATTTATTTTACTGAAGTAAAGTGGCCTCAATTTTCGTCCGAATTCGGTCCAAAATCTAATCAGATCTAAGTTAGCTCATGTGACCTCATCATTCCGAATTTCAAGTTCGTAGCTTCAATCGTTTTTGCTGTAGAGAGCTCACAACTTTTCTTACATAGGCAAACATCATAGAGAACATGGTCAAAAGGTATTCATGGGACCTTGAAACGTGAAAAATCTATTGACAACTCGATCTTGGATTTTCGCACGATTACAATATTTTCTTTACCAATATTATAAGAATGTAAAAACCCAACATTGTTATCAGGATAAAAGGGATATCATTTTTAAGAAAATAAAATTAAATTTGGGAAATCGTTATAAACTGGAGCGTTATAACGAAGTTTTACTATATATGTATGTATATATATTTTATTATTAAAATTGAAGTTATTGATTAAAATAATTAATTTATTCATGAGGTTAGAGATGCTATGTGATCATTTCAGTGAGAAGGATCTCATTTGATAAATAAACGTCCTTTGACAGATGTATGGATGGACTTTATGATCAAATATTTCATTTTCATATAAAGCATAACTTTTATTATTTATAAGTTATCTTGTTTATAATTTCTCGGTGATTGTTTTCGATTAATTAATATATATATTTTGTTATTGTTTTCCTTCTTCAGCTATACGAAGTATAGGGGAAGTTATGTAATCGGTTATTAATTCGATGTTGAGAGTTTTGACCGGAATTTAATGTTTTTCCGTCCTTCTGATCAAAAAAAAAAAAAAAAAGTTTAAAAAAAGTAGGTATACGTGAACATACTACGATCCGCATATTTAATTATTCTTTTCGAGCGCCAAACAAAATATAAAATAAAATAAAAACACACTGGTAATTTATAAGACTTTGTTTATTCCTATTAACCTCTAACAATATCAACATCAAACATCTTGACCCACGAACTTTAAAATACTGAAGATGGCGTACCCACGCATGGGTTGGCATCTTTCTTAAATTAAGTCTATTCAAAAATATATACATAATTAATATACTAAAAAAAATATATACTCTTATGTAAAAAAATAGTTCTTTACACAAACAGATATATAGATAGATTGAATTAAAGCTAATAATATAAAGATAAAAATATATTATAATTCCAAAACTAATATTAATTAAAAGTGAGGTGAATCTTGACAAAAACATATCGACACGAAATTTTTTATTTGTAAAAAAACCCACATAAGAACGACACTTAGTGATTTTCAGTCAAATCGCCTGAAGGGAAGAGGCGGATTAGGAAAGAGCCTATTTTAAAAACTACAATAACTGCCGATGTTATGAATGTATTGACATGACATTCAATAAATAATAAAAAAAAAAAATAATAATTTTAGGTCATCTAACGTGAATCTTGAAACAAAAATGATGATGGCACTACAACATAATATGTGTAATAAAAGGAATTACCTACATCAATCTGAGGACATTAAATATGAAATGTTAGCTATGAAGGGGAGGGGGGGTTGCTGTCAAAATGAATTTTGTATTTATGTTGCGTGTTTTTACAGGAGGCCAACATAAATAGAACTCACCTAGCTGCGTGTCCAGCATACAATGCGTTTACTACCGTTCCACTTTACATATTTAATTCACCTCACATACTACATCCCCTACACTACCGGCTCTTGGCTTTCGGCTCACTACAACCCTTGTTTAGCTGTTATTAGCCTTATCTTTTTAGAAAAGTGACCCTACAAACTGTTACCCCTCATTATGTATTATTACATTAGTTATGCACGCCTTTATGCACTCGGTTTCATGATCTTGAGCTATATGCAATTAACAGCTCCACATTACTCTAACTGAATAACTTTTTTTTACTTTATTTATACCTATAGTATTAGGAAGTATTATAATTGTGCGAAAATCCGAGATCGAGGTTTTAAGAGATTTTTCACGTTTCAATGTCCCCTGAATACGTTTTGACTATTTTCGCGATGATGTTTGTGCGAGTGTGTGGATGTTTCAATTCACCTCCAAAGCACACTTTGAGCTTGATTTTTGGCTAACTTAGATCTGATTGAATTTTGGCCAAAATCAGTCAAAAATTGAGACCACTTTACTCCGGGGCTTAAGTACATTTTACAAGATACCGGTTATGCGATTTTTTGCAGGTCGTCCGGTTTTTGATATATGTGCCGAAAACGGTATTTTTGAAAAACATATTTTTAGACTTACAAAATTCCCAATCTCTAATAAGTCCTCAGATCTGAGATGTATCCTTAAAAAATATTTCAAAATAGTGTTTAAATGCTATCTCTTAGCAACGAAATATAATTTTTTTTTATTTTTGGTTGTTAGGTAGTTTTCAAAATTTTATGATGTTAGACCTCTCTGCATTGGATCTGCCTTTACTGCAAGACACGGGGAACCACCCGCGCTCTTTTGACCTCCTCTACTTCCATTTAATTTTAGAATCAAATCGGCACAAAGGGATGGGGGGATTAGGGGAAGGGCTCAACTCAAAAACACTAGTAACTGCCTTTGTAATAAATGTATCGACACAAAATTTCATATGGGAATTCAAAATATCATAAGACGATACTTGTTAATTTTCAGCGGAATCGGCCAACGGAACGGGGGGGATCAGGGGGCTCAACTCTAAAACCCCAATAACTGCCGATGTAATGAATTTATCAACATGAAATTTCATGTTTAAAGTTAAACCCCAATGAGGGATATACTCTGTAAAATTTCAGTGATGCTGAAGATTTCGGCTGAAGGGAAGGGGGGGGGGGGGGGAGTTCAGGGGAGGGGACTCAATTCAAAAATACAAAGTAACGAATTTATATCACAAAATTTAGTATGAGGATTTAGGAACCTCGTAATGTAAGTCAACTGTTGAATATTAGCACAAACTCTCGACTGGTTTTGGAGAGGGAGCGAAAAGTTAATTGATTAATTCGTTCTGGGAAAGTACATTGGCGGTGATTCGCCAACGACTTGTTTTATTTTGTATTTATATTATTATTGCTCTTGCATATATATATATATATTTTATTGTAATCATATATACATCAAATTTACTTATGGTTTACTTATGCTGTTTGTAAATATGCAAACAAAAAAGGTCTCCGACAGCATATACTTATCAATAACAGATAATAAAATTAATTTTTTTTTATATAATTAATAGGCCTTTTAGTTAAGTATTTATTAAAATAAAATGATAGATAAAACACTTTTTTGAACACTTATATTGTCTAATTCCACAAACATATACTTAAATGTGTACCAGTTTCGGCTTACGCCATCGTCAGCACAATGTTCAACAATAATTGTTGAACATTGTTGTTGAACATTGTGCTAACGATGGCGTAAGCCGAAACCGGTACACATTTAAGTATATGTTTGTGGAATTAGACAATAAAAGTGTTCAAAAAAGTTTTTTTATCTATCATTTTATTTTATTCATTAGTATTTCCACTATATCAACACAGAACGCAAAAAATGTATTCGGACATTAAGTATTTATTGTAAAGAGTAAAGTAATCAGGGATGTACCGCCTTAGCAGTTGTAGAAATGAGGGCCCCCGAGCTAGAAGAGCCCCAACATGCGTAAGCAAAAAATCGTTAAATGTTATCCATATTCAAATTGATAAAAGCCAAGCGTAAATTTTCTAATGAAAACTTATTAAAAATTATCTTAGAACGAGAATGACTATCGGACTTATTAATACTGTCCATAGAAAAATAAGAACTTGAGAAACTGAAATTCTTCAGCTATAGATGATATAATAAATACGTTTGCAGAAAAAAGGTAAAAAAAGCACCTGTCTGATTCTCAAATAAAATTTACAATTTGTAGGTGAGGGAATGACGAAATGAAACATTACTGCGCAAAAGTATAAAACATAATGGTAAATTTTTTTAGACGATTTTACGATACATTATTACTCCTAGAAACACGAACAAATATATCAAAAAAAGTATATAAATAAGCGCTTACCTTTTTACAACACGGTGTGAGGAAATGGCAGCCGAAAATGTAAATTTGAAAAAGTTCTCCATTAAAATAGCTCTAACAAAAAATCTCATCACTCACACTCCGGTCTGCCATTTTTTTTAAAATCAATATTGCCAACTTCTGAAAACAATAAGGCTGCGTTCAATATAATTCAAAATTATGCTCCAATTCTCCTGTTATACAACTGTGAGGGAATGACTCGTTTTTTAAGGACAAATTTTAAAATATATATTGTGATTTTTCCGTTTGCTGTTTTTGAACTATATACACATTTATATACAGTCAGTACTATTATATATGAATAAATAATAAGATAGCAGATAGTTTTTAAGAAAATTTTCGAATTAGATGCTTCAATCTATCCGAATTTGTCGGTTGGGACACAATAAGGGAATGATTTCTAGAGTAGATACTTAAACATATATTTTTTATTTATGATAAAAGAGATAAATTTGTTTCATAATTTGGTACGCCTAGTGATGTAGTTTCGTAAAAAACATTAACTTAATGATAACTTACGATTCCGTTTGACAAGAATCATCGAAGACATAAATTTCGAGATTTTTTTAGAATCAGCGACCTATTTAACCACTGGAATACTTTTTTATGGAGTTAAGTTTATTAATATCCATTGTTGTTTTTTTCAAATATATTTTGTATACTTTCCGAAAAAGGACCCCCCCCCCCCTCACCTCTCCTTAGAAATTTAGATACAGGGCCCACTCACGCCTAGCTACGTTACTGAAAGTAATATTTAATTAGTTTAACTAGCACATAAATTAGTCCGTGCTACTCTGTTCATTGTATTTCATACGTTTAATTGTTGATTGTACTTCACATATTTCCTGGACACAGTCGCCCTGGGCACCACAGCTAGTATCTATGAATAATAAAATATCCTATTAAAATATGTTATAAACATTTGTTATATTTTCACCCTTATTCCGTTTGTCAAGTGCAAGAAAAAAATAAATAAAGGGTGTCGGTTGCAGGGGTCCCATTTCAATTACCACGACCTTCCGTATGGAAGACACAAACGTAGCAAGGGTATGACATTTCTTGTTATGGAACATAACAGGTAGGATCAGGTTGTCCTCTTAATTATATAACATTTCAGAAAAATGTATTTTCTTCATAGGCGAGGGGGGGGGGGGGAGGGGGGGGGGGGGGGGGGGGGGAGAGATATCGATCGTGAGAAAGACTTCCCTAGTATACAGGCTGTCAGTCGAAGTGTTTGTAACTCCGAAAGTAATTTCGTAAGTTGAAAATAAGAAAAAAAAAAAAAGTAATGTGTGAGTGACGCGGTATTCACGAGAATTGATGTGTAAACATCTGCTTCAGTTTCAAAAATTTGGTGTCGTGCACTGATTTTAATTAAAATTTGTCTTATAATGTTACAATGAGAAAAGTAGTATGAATAATTAAACTTTCAAATTTACTATCCTTCAATTTCTTTTATACATGAAATTATAGGTTTGTGATAGCTAAAGTAAGGTATATACAACTGTGACTGTAGTGTTTCTAAATACCGCGAGAATACAGCATCGATGGTAATTTTCGAATTTGTTGTTGAAATGCTTCGATTCGTGTAGATAAGTTTGTCATTTAAAAATGAAATAAGCTGTTCGGTAACTCCTGAAATGAGTAAAAACATTATATTATTTGTTGTGACAATATGTCAACAAATATATTATTTATTGATCAATATTTTCAGCAGTTATTATTATATATTAGTAACAATATTGTATAATATCATATAAAAAAATCAACTTTTGTGTGCGGAATTTTTGGAGTCAAGCCAAAAATGACAACCTATCTTACTACTTTTAATGCACATTTATTTCAATTTTCTAGCCAATTTTAATTACTAGCAAGATGTATTATAATTGTTATGATATAAAAATAAAAACAACGACGAAAAATGTATTAATGAAATATATAAAGAATAACTTTTATAAAATTTTGGATTTTGAACTCAATTTTTAAGCCTTCGAGAAAAATATTGCATAACATATTTTCTCATTCAGTTATGATACTTGTCAAAGCTAAATGTTTATTTAAATAAAAAATAAAGTAATTTACTGAAATAATAAATGTAAAATTAAAATATTAAAAAAAAAAACATATGAGGGTTGTATTGACCGGAGGTGATTACAAGTGTAACAAAAACCCATGTGACTTACGCTCTGACGGAGATAGCCCCACCGGCAATGTACTTCCCTAGAAGAAATTAATCAATAATGTTTTTGCTCTGTCAAAACCAATCGGCCGTTTGGGTGAAGTATTAATATTTGACTTATGCACTTATGAATCCTCATACTAAATTTTGTGCCGATTCATTACATTAGCAGATATTAGGATTTTTGAGTTGAGCCTCCTTTGACTCCCCCTCCCTTTGGCTCATTCAGCTGAAAATTAATAGGTTTCATCCTTAGAGGGCTTTGAATTTACATATGAAATTTTGTGATAATATGTTCATTAAAACGGCATTTATTAGACCTTTTGTGTTAAGTCTTCACCATAATTTGCCCCTTCCCTTTGGCCGATTTGGCTAAAAATCAATAGGTCCTTATAGGGTTCTGGATACACAAATAAAATTTCTTGTCGGTACAATCATGTGTCCTCAGATTTGAGATAGAACCAATATGAAAAAAGTTATTTTAGTTAGTTATATTTTAAATAAACTCATGAGAACAGCTTCCTCTCAACAAAATACAGATAATGGTCATAACGAGCTGAACAATAATTAAAAGTAGATTTACTTATTAAAACAGGAACATTTACAGTTTAACGAGGAAACTTCGTGCAATTACTAAACAGACTTTTTACGTTGATTACGTCTTTTGGCATACCCTCTTGAAAAATTTAGTTATTTATTTATAATTTTTTTCCAAAATTGCGCTGCCACTAATTTTAATCCAATTCTGAAAGATGTATTCAACGTTTTTACCTACTGATCTCAAAATCGCGGGTTCGAAACCTGGGAGTTGAAAAATCCTTGAGCACGCCCTCCTTTGGATGGGACCTCGCAGCAATACTAACACAATCTTACCAAGTATCTGGGAGGTAAAACACCTTGAGCAGGCCTTCCGGATGGGACATTAAGCGATGGTCTCTAGCCTAGGTGAATATATAAACCTGGTTGGCAAAATTGTCGAGTCGGGCTCATGTCCACCTGAGCGATTAAAGAGCGTTTAAAGAGGCGACTAGAAGGACTACCCACATCCGAAGTCCCTGTAAGTGACTTCGTTGCCTACATCAAGGAAAGAGTTTGGATCAAATGGCAGATTCGGTGGCTCGGTATGACAGATAATAAGCTAAGGACCATCAAAAGCTCCACTCGAGTTCGGAAGACTTCAATAAAAGAAAAAAAAGAAAGAAGAAGTAATTTTAACTCGGTTACGTATAGGGCTCCTATACTCCTATACTCCTATACTCCTCCTCTGTCAGTGCTGCGGGGTGGGACTGTCTGTCAGACACATTCTCACTGAATGCATGGCATATAGTCCCCAGCGTGATAATTGCAACCTTGCGGTGGATATTTCCGAAGTTCTATCCAATAATAGCTCCCAAATTACCCAACTATTTCATTTCTTACAATTCACAAACCTCTTATCTAAATGGACTTAAAAAATAAAATAAAACTTGTTTATTTAATATATTGTCTAATTTCACTAACTATATATACATGGGAGTACTTTCGGTATTTCTACCATCCTCAGCCAAAAGCATAAGAGATAAGACTTTTCCTTATGCTTTTGGCTGAGGATGGTAGAAATACCGAAAGTACACCCATGTATATATAGTTAGTGAAATTAGACAATATATTAAATAAACAAGTTTTATTTTATTTTTCAAGTCCATTTGAATTATTTCACAATATCTCTGCAATAATGTCAGTTTTCATTCTTATCTAAATTATAATACAAAATTGTCTTCATCACGTATCCTTTCTATTCCGTATACAGCAATCTCCTTTATTATTATTAATCTGCGCCTATCCAAATTAGCCCGCTAGGATCCCCAGAGACCTGCATCCATCAGGCATCCCTCGTGATGGAAATGCCTTAAAGAAGAAGAAGAAAAAAAAAGAGGCGATATCGGAGTTAAAGCCCTCTGGCATAAATTATAATAACTAACTGTAAATAAAATATTTTAACATTTAAAAAATAACATATTATGTGGTTCCCGATAGTCGAAGGGTGATCAGCTGCTTTCTGAGTTATTATCGGGAAACCTGACAGTGCTTAAAGATGAATGTTTTGAGAATGGTTACTAGACGTTTCTCTGACCTACCTGAGAGATGGGGTTTCATCTCAGAGACTACAGAAGGGGATGAAATGACATAGGACTGTTCTATGTTCCTGAGGGGCTATGAACGACGATGTTTGCCCTTGTAGTCTTCCTCTTCGTCGTTAGTTCTGTCTCATTATCCTAGATTTATTGAGACTGTACAACCTCCTATTACGACATATACCTAACTTACTTTCTATCCATCTCTTCTATTGTTTTAGCTCAGATATCAATACCATGAAACCAAACCACCCTAAACAACATATATTTTGTATGCTAAAGGACTATATTTTTCTTTTCCTCACTAATGTATTCTATTTGATACAAGTAGAATACGTTAGTATTTAAGTCGGGGCTGAAGATGGTAGCAATACCGTAAGTACTCCCATATATTTTATATATTTTGTGAAATAGACAATATTTTTTTTAGACAACATACGTTTTTCTTTATGTTTTTTTAACGTATTCTACGTCTGTTATTTATATTATTTCCAAAGGTATCTAATTGACTGTCACTAACCCGAAAGAGAACATTATTAATTAGTTTAAAGTTACTAACTTGATTTCGATTTATATGAAAAAGTAGTAATATTGGGACGCTGTAATAATCTGTCTTTTGAAAATAACGAATAAAAGGTCGTTGGTGAATACCCTTCAATGTACTTCCCCAGAACAAATTAATCAATTAACTTTTCTCTCCCCCTCCAAAAACATTCGACCGTTTGCGTTAATATTGATCTGTTTGGCTCCTAAATCCTCATAATTAATTTTTTAATAAATTCATAGCCCCCTCCCCTGAACACCCCCATTCTTTGGCGGATGTCGCTGAAATTTGACAGATTATGTCCTGATTGGGTTCTGACTTTAAATATGAAATGCATTACAACTGCAGTTATTAATAAAATAAAATGATAGATAAAACACTTTTTTGAACACTTATATTGTCTAATTCCACAAACATATACTTAAATGTGTACCGGTTACGCCTTCGTCAGCACAATGTTCAACAATAATTCAGATATTTGCCAGGCATACATATTTCTTAGGTTAATATAAATATGTATGCCTGGCAAATATCTGAATTGTTGTTGAACCTTGTGCTGACGGTGGCGTAAGCCGAAACCGTTACACATTTAAGTATGTTTGTGGAATTAGACAATATAAGTGTTCAAAAAAGTGTTTTATCTATCATTTTATTTAATTTATAATTATTTCTTTATATATCTTATAAATGTATATATATCTTATTAGTATTTCTAATTTTTTATTCGGGCAGTTATTAATGTTTAGACATCCTTTCGAAAATGGTCAAAACGTATTCAGGAGACCTTGAAACGTGAAAATCCATTGAAATCTCGAACTTGGATTTTCGCAAGATTACAAAATTTTCATATATGAATTCAAAACCTTATAAGGACGACACTTATCAATTTTCAGAGGAATCGACAGAAGGGTAGGGGGGATTCAATTCAGAAACTCTAATAACTGCCGATGTTGTGAATTTATCGACACAAAATTTAGTATGGAGTCTATATGTAAGACATATATTGAATATAGCGTAATCGCTCGTCTGGTTTTGGAGAGGGAGTGAACATTTTATTGATTAACTCTTTCTGGGGGAAGTACATTGCTGGCGATTCACCGACGACTATTTTTATTTTTTTTAGGTAATTTTATTTGTATTATTATAATTTTTTTTGTATTATTATAATTTTATTTGTATTATTATAATTTTATTTGTACTATTATAATTTTATTTGTTTTATTATAATTGTATTTGTATTATTATAATTTTATTTGTATTATTATAATTTTTTGGTATTATTATTATAATTTTATTTGTACTATTATAATTTTATTTGTATTATTATAATTTCTTTTTGTGAAAGGCACTTGAATGCCGTACTAGACACCTTCCATATCCACGCTACTGAAACAAACTCATAAGTTGACAAAATGCTTCCTGTACGTCTGCATAAGGTAGGATATTAGAAGAGACATCAGCATACTTCTACTAAATGTATATCTTCATTATTTTTTATTATAATGACCTACATTAGTACAATACCATCAAGGTCCCATTGTAAAGAGTACGTTCCTATGGACTACATTCTCAAACTAATTTAAGTTTTCCCATTAGCACGGTTTTGGGGTCAGATGAGAAATAAATCTGTGCCTCTAATGTTGCCTTACGTATACCGACGCGAAGGCGGATAAAATGAAGTTTGGTAAAAAACCCAAAAAAAAACAAAAAAAAAACTGTGAAACACCGGCAATGTATTTCTCCAGAACGAATTAATCTATTAAGTTTCGGCGAGCCGGTACATCCATTATATTGACTAGATATTGCGAATTTTGAGTTGAGCCTCGCTTCTCTAGTACTCATGTTCCCTTCGGCCAAATCTGCCAAAGAGGAGTCGTTATGGGGTTCTGGAAACAAATATTAAATTTCATGTCGATTCGTTCAATCTATCGGGCGTTATCGTGCTCAAAGAGACAGAATTTTATGTTCCTAAATCTACAACTTTTACTTAAAAAGATTTTTGATTAGGTCATAAGCATAAATGGTATCTTGTAAATTGTACTTAGGCCCCGGAATAAAGTGGTCTCAATTTTCGTCTGACTTCGGCTAAAATCTTATCAGATCTAAGTTTGCACATGTGACCTCTTCATTTTAAATTTCTAGTTTATAGCTACAATCGTTTTCGCTCCAGTCACATACACACACGCACAGATAGACATCTCGAAAATGGTCTAAACGTATTCAGGGGACCTCAAAACGTGAAAATCCGTGGAAATCTCGAACTCGGATTTTCGCACGATTACTGTACTTTCTTATACTATTGATAAAAGAAAGTAAAAATATAATAATAAAGTTAAAGACCCCTTGTGAATGGTCTCATGTCCACCAGAGCGACGAATGAGCGCTCCACTACTAAGGCGATATGACTTCTTAGTTGAAGCCCGGACATGAGTCACAATAACTAACAATAATAATTATAAAAAATAATATTTGTAATATTCCTGATCAGATATGATAGGAAGACACGCAACATTAAGTACCGCTTGTAGACTTTTTTTGGTTGTATAACTCTGTTTCCTAAATTTTAGGGGAACACGTAGGAGAGGGTGCCTTTGAAAGCAAATTACGAAAATTAGGGCTAATGAGCGGAAGGAAAGAGGGGATATCAGGGAGTATCGATTAAGGAGAGGAAGGGTAAGGTTAGGGCATCACGAAGGTTCCGGACTGGCTACCCGACCACACGTGCTAGATTTGACAGATAGGCTACTGCAGCTCCGCACGCCTAAGAGTGCCTACCTCTTTAGATGACTAAGAGGATTCTAAACTTTTATAATGTATGAACACGTTGTCGTTAGTCGCCTCAGACCAGAGGATCTAGCACTATTTGTCGTCAGTCGTCTCAGAGCAGAGGACCTAGCACTACTACTTGTCTCCAGTCCCCTCGGACCGGAGGAACTAGCTCTGAAAAAAAATATTGTCTATTTCACTTTTTTAAATAAGTTTTTCTTTATTTATTAAATGTTTCACAATAACTCTGCAAAAAATGTTAAGTATCTGTAGAATTTCTTCGGCAATAAATTATTATTATAAACAACTAATTATGTTGAATTGTGTTCAAAACCCGGCCTTATTTTATGTGGAAGGTAAAATAAACTTAAGCAAGCTGTCCTTCGGATGGGGCGATAAGCGATGGCCCCAGCCTGTACGATGTCAGATATTCGTTAAAGAGCATTCCGGAGATGGCTCTGCTGTCCAGATCTGGGGAGAGTATTCCGGGCTAATTGTGGGTAGTGGCTGGCTCCAGTTGGCGGCGTGGGTTGGTTAGTTTTTTTTAATAGGCTCAAGAGGTTTGACCAGGATGTGCTGCCTCATATTCTTTGTGAGCTTCGCGTCCACGCTAGTTTGCAGGGTGGTCACCGGCACATAAGACACATTTTGCTGGAGTGCTGCAAGTTCGTTGGATGAGAGCCGACACACTTCACGCATCGTGCTTGATGGCCGCAGTTGTTCTTGGTGTGCCCAAACTCTTGACAACGGTGGCACTGACAATTTCTTCTTTTTTTCCTAGGTTCCTCCACCTTTATCCTAGTGTGAACCTGGCTCTAGGTCCACAAAGGATAGAGGCAGTGGGACTTTCTGGTGGCATAGAGCGCATTAATTGCAATCCTGACTGAAAACGGGGCAACTTCCTTGCTAGGTAGATCACCCTATTCAGCTTCCTGGCCATACTTTTATAAATATTAGTTAATAATTGTGATTCATGCCCGGGCTATAACTAGGTCATATCGCCTACTACCAGAGCGCTCTTTCGTCGCTTTGGTGGTCATGAACCCGACTTTATTTAGGGAGTCCTAAATTTTGCCTACCCAGGTTTATTCATCTAGGATATGAGTCTTTAAAGAGTATCTGACAGACAGGACGACATGCTCAAGGTTTTTTCACCTCCCAAATAAAATACCTAAGGGTCCTCGGTCGGGTTTGCCTAATCACAAATTTGCCACTCCTCGTTTGGATGGGTGATATTGAACTGGTACTAAGTTGCAAATGAGTTCGTAATGAATCCTCGTTTAGGAAATATGAATACATTTACAGTCTCATCACAACATCGATAATTAGGTATTCATTATGAATTCACTTATCGATGTTGTGAATCAATAAATTATCACTCGGAACGTTGGGTGTTCCCAAAAGCTGTTCCGTTACATCAGATTTTCTACCTACAGTAATTCTATTAGTTGTATCCAGATCTCTAATTTTGAGACGCTTCTACATAGTCTGTAAATTTGACAATTTTCATTCGTGCTTTAAATCGGAAGAAAAACACAAAAAACGAAAGATATTTTACCTATGTTTCGCAAAACATTTTTTTAAGAACTGCGCTCAGTAATATATCTCGATAACGGTATGATCTAGCGTAAGGTAATTTATCACGTCGAAGTGAAATAAAAAACCGCCTACTAAAGCAGCTTATCTTTTATACTTTTCGAGAGAAAGCAAAAAAATTATACAATATTTCATAAAATTCCTTGTCGAATTTATATAGGATTTCTAGTCTGTAGAATTTTCATTGAATTCAATTCTATTCAGTGGAATTTTTACTGGATTCAATTCTTCTATCCAGTAGAATTTTTATTGTATACAATTCCTCTATTCAGTAGAATTTCTTTTAGATTCAAAGCTATGCATTAGAAATTTTAATTGGATTAAATTATATTCTGTAGAATTTTTATTGAATTCAATTCTTCTTTCTATTCAGTAGGATTTTTATTGGGTTCAATTCTTTTATTCAGAAGAATTTACATTGGATTTAAATATATTCAGTAGAATTTCTGTCTTATAATGTCAGTAGAATTTTTCACAGTTGTATGCCTCATTTATTCCTTTGTCAAATTCAATGAATCTACCTTAAAATCACTTTTGAACTTTGAACCGGTACACTTGTACATGTATATATTTTTATGGATTTGTACAATATAAATGTTAAATAAGTTCTTTGTTTTTATTCTTTTTTCTTTACCAAATGAAAAAAAAAAATTGCATAATTTAAATTTTTTCAGAAAAAAAACATGAATGATCTCATTGAGTTGACGAATCTAACGACGACAGGACGCCAGAGAGCCGAACTCATCAAAATAAATATCTAATCTTAGGGGAAAATGTTCGTAGGAAACTTTAGAATAAACTACTCTCTAGATTAATATTCTTTCATGAATCTACAGAATGGTGGATTCATTTTTTCTTCTATCTAATTATATTTTTTAATATTCATTTTTACGTAATACAGAATAATGTTAAAATGTAAGTAAGTTATAATTAAACATGTGAGTGTATCAATTCCATTTTATTTTAGTCAAAGACCTGTTCTTCTATCCAACAACAGTTTTGAATAGATTCACTTATTCGTTTCAAAAATAAATTTTTGGAACGAATGTTATACTTTTTTTTTTACTTTCTTTTTATAGCATAGAGAGTTATGTTATAGTGCGAAAATCCGAGATCGAGCTTTCAACAGATTTTCTCGTTTCAAGGTCTCCTGAATAGCTTTTGACCGTTTGTTTGTGCGCGTGTGTGTGTGTGTGCGTATAGCGCTTTGAAGCAGAAACGATTGTAGATGTGACCTTGAAATTTGGAATGGAGAAGTTGTACTAAGTTAGATCTGATTAGATTTTGGCCGAAATCGGACGAAAATCGGAACCACTCTACTTCGTGGCTTAAGTACAATTTACAAGATATTACTTCTAAATGAGAGTTGCTTTTCGCGTTGTTACTCTTCTCCAAAACCAGTCAATGGATTCGAATTGGGTTTATTGGGTTCAATTGGATAGGTCGGTTCTTCGGCAAGGTTGTAGACTATCTGGCGTCATAAAATTTTTAAGGGGAGGGGAGGCTGTGAGGGGTCATAAAAATAGTTCTAGCTTGTTAACGAGTGGTCGGATTGCCATGGAATTCCACATATAGTATTCATAAAAGGCAAATTGAAAAATAGGGTGTGTGACACTTCAAAATTCTTAGCGGAAGGGGGGGTTTCGGGAATGCCCTCAGCACAAAAATAGTTCTAACTTATCAACGGATGATCGGATTGTTATGAAATTTCATTTATATTAATATAATGTTCTTTAAAATAAAAAAAAATAAAAATAAAATAAAAACTGACGTCCCCATAATCATGAATGAGAGGGGGGCGCAGCATAAAATTAATTCCAGCTCATTTACGGCTGTTCGAATTGTCATGTGTGTACTACCTGGGTGACCACCGTTGTTCGGCACATAGCACCTGGCTCATCATTGTAGCACGTCAAATACCAGCTGTGGTCACCAGCGCTGCTAAACTAATTAGGGTTCGCTGTAGCTCCGCAATTATTAGCTACGATGACCACCGATGCTCAGCCTTTAATTTGTTTTCATACCCAAACAATGAATGTACTATCGAAGAAATGCCTAGGAATCACGGGCAACGACGGGTAATAATAATAATACATAAATTAAATTTATAACTACTTGAGTCTAACACATCTATAATTAGTAGTAATAACAAAACTATTAAAAAAACTAAAATGAAATTAATAACTGAATAAATACTTGAAAATTTATGAGTATAAAAAAAAAATTAATAATACTTAGATACATTTTTCTATTTAGTAAAAATTAAGATAACTATTTTTCAAAACTCTTCGGAAGTGTCTTTATCGCCAAGATGTTTCGGCATTCTGCAGTAGTATTATAAAACATGTAGCCATGGGTACTTTTAAGTATTCCAAGCCATTCTTATATCAACACGTGTTATATTTTATCACAGAGCAAGGAGGCCTGTTTTGTATTCAGCTGGCTGGCTCTCTTTGTTACCCAAATATCGCGTCTCAAAAGCAAAGTGGAACCCATATTAAAACCCAAAAAAGCTATTTGTTCCTTGTCTCTAAGACGAAACAGATTAGTTTCAACTAAGGATATTGCATGTTTGATTTGTGTTCTTCATGAACTTTTCACTAAGGCTTTGCCTTACCTATAAACTTTATTTCTTCTAGTCTTCAGAGTTCAACCATGAACTTAATGCCATTTCGACCAATACTCTCGCCCAGCTAAACGAGTTATGGGGAAAGTTATGTAATCGATCAGAAAAAAATCCAAAAATTAAAAACAAATAGTATATAATTTCTTAGCACGACCGTTTGGGCTAAAACTCAATATTTGAGTCGAACCCCCCTTCCCTTCAACCGAATTCGCGGAAAATTATTGGGTGTCATCCCTAATGCTTCTGAATTTAAATATAAAATTTCATGTTGATACATTTATTACATCGGGAATTATTGGGATTTGAGTTAAGCCCCTCCCTCCCCTCGCCTTCGGCTATTTCCGCTGAAAGTTAATAAGTGTCGTCCTTAAAGGGCTTTGAATACACATATGAAATTTCGTGTCAATACGTTTATTAGAATGACAGTTATGGGAGTTTTTGTGTTAAGCCTCCCTCCTTTGCCCATTTGGCTGAAAATCAATATGTCATCCTTGGAGAGTTTTGGATAAACATAAAATTTCGTGTGGATACATTCAATATATCGGGAGTTAACGTGTTCACACACTCAACATTTTTTCATTTTTGGATTCTGGGAAAACACGAAATTCCATTGAAAACTCGGCATCGAATTTCTGACCGATTATATAACTTCCCCTATACTTTCTATAGCTGGGGAAGTAAAATAATCTCTCTCTGTGAATATGATAACTCCTGATATATTGAATGTATCCACACGAAATTATATATGTGTATTCATAACCTCATAAAGACGACCTTAATTTTCCTCGTAATCGACCAAAGGGAAGGGGGATTATAGGAACGCTCAACGCAAAAATCTTAATTACTGCCGATGTAATGAATGTATCGATGTAATCGGTCATCGATGCGTAGTTTTCCTCATAGGGATGTGCCGGTACAGTCGGACAGGGAACGAGGAACGTTATCTCGGTCTGTACCGTTTAGAAACAGGAAGTGGTCATACGTTAACGGTAATGCTGGACCGGTATGGACCGGTTCTGTCCGTTGTACTGAACCGAAAGTACTTGGAGTTTTAAACCTTTTACATTCGCAAAACCTTACTTTTTCGGTCTTCCACGCCAAATAAACTGATAATTATTTCCAAATCATATTTTTCATAGTTTTTAAAGAAAACTCAATTGAAAAATTAGGAAATAAATGATATGTGAAAAAACGTGACGTGACCTTGTGATTTGTAATTAGTAGGCCCATAGAAATGTAATTTTGTTTATCTTGTATCAAGCTAGGAAAAAGGGCTCCGGTAGCTCAGTGGTATGCGTGCTTGCCTTCTGACCTCAAGATCGTGGGTTCGAAACTCGGCCAAGACCCTTAGTTTATTCTATCTGGGAGGTAACATAAACTTAAGCACGCCGTCCTTCGGATGTCGGGCTCATATCCACCAGAGTGACGAAAGAGCGCTCTGGTAGTAGGCGATATGACCTTGTAGTTAATGCCCGGACATGAGTCATAATAACTAACTCAAGTTAGGAAATTCCTCTAAACCGGGGATAAAATTATGATTTAGATGAGTCATCACTCATTGGTCATGCGATGAAAGTACCGTTTATGGTAATTTGTAACAGTTCCTGATGAGTAACTGGAACAGTATGGAACAGATACAGCAAATAACGGTATCGTCACATCCCTACTTCTTGATTCTAAAAAGGAAAAAACAAAACAATTTTGTATATCTGTGAACACGATAACTCTCGATATAATGAATGTATTCACACGAAATTTTGTATATGTATCCAAAACCCTCTAAGGAAACATTGATTTTCAGCCAAATCGGCCAAAGGGAAGGGTGTATGCTTAACACATATATTCTAATAACTCCCGTTCTAATGAATGTATTGACACGAAATTTAGTATGAGGATTCTCAAGTCTCTATATACTCGTAAGTCATTTTTAGGTTTGTGGCCGGTAAGTTTTGAGGGAAGAGTAAAAAAGTAATAGGTAAATTCGCCCTGGTTAGACTTTTTTATCTATTGGATAGCATTAAGAAAGGGATGAAGATGACGGAAGATCGAATTTTTTCTTCTTCTTCACCTATGATGTCTTCCTTTTCACCCAAGTTGTCTTCCTCTTCACCTAAGATGTCTTCCTCTTCACCTAAGATGTCTTCCTCTTCACCCAAGTTGTCTTCCCCCTCACCTTAGATGTCTTCCTCTTCACCTAAGATGTCTTCCTTTCCACCCAAGTTGTCTTCCTCTTCACCTAAGAAGTCTTCCTCTTCACCTAAGATGTCTTCCTCTTCACCTAAGATGTCTTTCTCTTCGCCTCCCATTTCCAAAAAGGTGAAATGTTTTAATCAGCCTTCTGAAAGCTCTCAGAGAAAAGTACTTAGAGTCGGTTGTATGAGGTTTACTCCAATCAGAGGTTATTTACGACATTTAATATCCTTGGTGTTGGGGCTGGTTCGGAAATTGAACCAATGTCTGTGGTGAATGCCAAACAGCCCCCTGAAATCACAATACCAACCTGGTCTGGATAAGTTATATTTCCTTTCCAGGTCCGTTATAGGTGGGTGCTTTGTGGCTGTGAGGAATGGCTAACGGTCTCTTGGAAATCTTTCACCTCGGATTAATTTTGACGATTTATTCAAATGTTGTCGAGTGATAATGACAATAAAATGGATCCCGGATGCTTAATAGTATTCTTTAGGCAGTACCATGGCGCTGAAAACGTGCAAAATCTGAAAATTTGTGTACCTACAGTATTTGGATGGTCAATTTGTACTGGGATTCAGCACAATTCTACAGCATTACAATGCCCTGAAATCGGATGCAATATGGACTGGGGAAAACCAGCGTTTCACAGGGAGACCCCACCTATACTGCGGCTAGTTAGGGAATTGGCACATTTATATTTATATATATTTTGAGAGGATTTATTAAAAAATTACAATTTTCATAAAATATTTATTTTAAAAATTTATTTTATTCTTTTTGAATACTGAGAATAAAATTCCGAGTAAATCGTTTTCTCTAACATATATACATTTTTAGTTGACGTTTAAATTTTTTAATTTTATTTATTGACTTTAAGAAGTGGGGAAGGGAATTAAAAAAACTAATTCCTATATATACTTATCTTTTTAAAAATAGTATAACAAATACTATTTTTAAAAAGAGAAGAGCGATGTTTAGTTATTCTAAATTCTTCTGTCTCCTGGTATCGTCTATCGTGACTAATATTTTTTAGAGGGAAAATATTTTTATTTTTCCTAATAACCATTAATGTTTCAAATATTAACAGCACAGGCAAAGGCAGGATTTTAAGTTGTTTAAATATTTCTCTGCAGCTTGTTCTTTGAGTAATATTGTTTATAATTCTTAGTGCTTTCTTTTGAAGTCTGGAAATCTTTTTAAGATTATGAAATAAGAAGCAAACGGAACTCAGTTTCTTACCGATAACAGCCGTATACGTAAAATATGTATAAAAATAAAAAGTATATACATTGATGACTACAGACCGGATTTTTATGCAGTAAAAACTACCAAAATATGCCATAAAATATGCAAGTAAAATGTAGTATAATACATTAAAATATACTGTAAAACATGTCAAACTATGCATTTTGAGACAACCGGCGAACTTTTAGGCATCTTTGTCCTTCGAGTACAGCAGTGAAACCACAACTGAATTGATATAAAAATGGACAGGGGTTTCTGTTATGTTTACGTCGTTCTCTTTGATACGTAGAATCACTTCTTGCCGTTGGCCCTATTTCAGTTTCTTCGAATTTGAATTATTGAGCTTTCGTCCCCGTTTTATTTGTCTTCATTTTTTTTCATTCTACCTTCAAAAATTGACTTTTAAAATATTGATATTTTGCGCCAAATATGCTATATATGCAAAAATCCTTTAAATATGCTATTTTTTGCAATATTCTTCAAATGTGTAAAAATATGCAGTATAAAATTTATACGGTATCCTAGATGCATGGTTCGGAATTGATGACATATGGTTATGTACAATACAATAAATAAATAAAAAATATATAGGTATATAATAACAATGATCTATATAAAAACAAATTGAAAATATTAAATTTAAATAATAGTAATAATAAAGATAAACTCTGGAATATCAACATCAGTTCTTTAGAAATAGGAGCCTATATAAAACGTTAAACAGACGCCTTAAAAGCTTGAGATGTTGCTTTATTTTGTTTCTCTTTTCAATTGTAGACAGTGGATAAACTAGTTTTAATGAGATCGAAAAGCAAAGAAAGGAAGTCGCGGATAGATTCACACAGACCAAAACAGTGGAAGAACCTAGTATTCTAGGATTTGAAGAGAACTTAGTATTCTGAAGGAGAGGTGGTGGAAGAAATGATTTCAATTTGGACAGAACTCCGACATAGACTAATGGGAGAGGTTGGTTGGTATTGAAGAAGGAAGCACAAACGATGACCTTCACCAATTGATCCTCTGCTCCAGAGTTCAGGTTGAGACACTGAATTATCATTTGAATTATATAAGAAAGTTATCGATAGAAAGTGTGTATCGACATGTGTTTACAGAATCCTCTGAAGATGACAACTATTGATTTTCAGGCAAATCCGTACAAGGGAATGGAGGGATTAAGAGGGAAGCGTAACAAAAAAAACTGCCGTTCTAATGAATGCATTGACGAGAAATTTATATGTTAACTCAAAGCCTTTTAAAGACAACTATTAATTTTAAGCAGAATCAGTCCAAAAGGGGATCAAGAAAGGGTCTGAACTCAAAAATCCCTACAACTTCCGATGTAATAAATGTATTGACATAAAATTCTATATTCAAATTCAAAATCCCATAAAGATGGCACCCATTAATTTTAAGCAGAATCAGTCCAAAAGGGGATCAAGAAAGGGTCTGAACTCAAAAATCCCTACAACTGCCGATGTAATGAATGTATTGACATAAAATTCTGTATTCAAATTCAAAATCCCATAAAGATGGCACCTATTAATTTTCCGTGAAATTGGGCAAAGGGAAGAGGAACTGGACTCAAATACCCCAATCATCAAATATTGAGTTTTATCCCAAACGGTCGATTAGCTTTGAAAAGAAAGCGAAAACTTAATCAATTCACATTTGTTTACCTATTTTCTATTAATTCACATTTCTTTTACAGTTAGAATATTGACTTCCACCCCCCTGGTTTTACCAGAGGAAGGGACCCTTTCACCTCAGGTACTCTTAGGTTAATAAAAATATGTATGCCTGGCAAATATCTGAATTATTGTTGAACATTGTGCTGACGATGGCGTAAGCCGAAAACGGTACACATATAAGTTTATGTTTGTGGAATTAGACAATATAAGTGTTCAAAAAAAGTGTTTTATCTATCATTTTATTTTATTCATTAGTATTTCCACTATATCAACAGAGAACGTAAAAAATGTATTCGGACACATTTCTTTACCTATTTTCCATTAATTCACATTTGTTTACCTATTTTCTGAGTCATATTTGGTGTTAGTTAAGGAAAGCAGAGAAATACGGGCCGATCGTGATTGCCCTTGTGAATGATATATTTGTGAACATGACTTGAGAGTCAAGACTTGAGACAAGTCACAAGTAAGTTAAAGTCATATTGAAACTAAGTTGAAAAGACGAGCTACAAGGTGGTCTACCTTTCTTCCTCGGCTGTACTATCTGATCCGAATTTGGTGTAAGATGAAGAACCAGGAACGTGCCAGGCAGGACCGGTATTTCACATTAGATCAAGTGACGTGACGTGACGGGGGTGTCACAGTGTCACGTTCCCTGTTTATTTCCTCCCCCTGTTAACAAAGGATCATTTGACTCTATAATTCAGTGTCTCAACCTGAACTCTGGAGCGAAGGACCAAATGGTGAAGGTCTTCGTTTGTATTTCCTTCTTCAAACCCCAAAACCAACCAACCTCTCCCATTAGTCTATGTCGGAGTTCTGTCCAAATTGAAATCATTTCTTCAACCACCTCTCCTTCAGAATACTAAGTTCACTTCAAATCCTAGAATACTAAGTTCTCTTCAAATCCTAAAATACTAAATTCTCTTTAAATTCTAGAATAATCCCTCCATTCCCTTCGACCGATTCAGATGAAAATCAATAGTTGTCATCCTCATAGGATTCTGTAAACCCATATAAAATTTCGTGTCGATTCATTCTTTCTATCAAAAGTAATCATGTTCACAGACATTCATTTTTTGTAAGTTGAGGAACGCGGACATATTGTGGAACTTGTAATAAATAAATAAAACAAATTTATTTTTGAAATATTGTCTATTCCACTAAAGATATTTACAAAACTACCGGTTTCGGTCTTACACCATCGTCAGGTCTAATTATGAACTAAGTCAGTTTGCAGAGTGCGACCCTTCTAATATATCTCAGGTGAAAGGGTGCTATTTCTTTCCTTCTAGAACATTTCATTAACCAATCCATGAGAAGGTTAGGAAGATAAAAGTACGTATATATCCGCGCGTTTTATTAATTTATTATTTTTAGTTAGTTAGTTAGTTTTATGACTCACGCCCAGGCTTTAACTACGAGGTCATATCGCCTACTACCAGAGCGCTCTATCGTCACTCTGGTGGACATGAGCCCGACTCTACTGTGGGAGTCCTAAATTTTGCCTACCCTAAATTTTTATTCACCTAGGGCAGTGGTCTTTAACGAGTACCTGACATCGTACAGGCTCGGGACCATCGCTTAACGTCCCATCCAAAGGACGGCGTGCTTAAGTTTATTTTACTCCCAGATAAAATAAACTAAGGGCCTCGGTCGGGATACGAACCCACGTTCTTGAGCTCAGAAGCCAAGCACGCATACCACTGAGCTACCGGCGCCCTCTTTATTATTTTTATATTATTATTATTATTTTTCTTTTTCTTCACTCGCCATTTTTAAGGGAGTGCTGGTGATGACCGGATTCTCCTCTCACGCCTCTGTCCTTTCGACGCCCCACCTCCTGGTCTTCCTCCACTGCTGGACAATGAGGGCAATGAGGTGGGAGGGTCAGTGCTGGTCTCCCGCCGCCTCCTCCCCTCTCCACTAGTTGGAGAGTGCTATATGGCAGTGTGCGGCAGTCCTACTGGTGCTGTCCTCGTCCAGTTTCTTATATATTTTTAATTATTTTATTTAGTTATTTTTTATTTTATTTTTTTAATTTTTTTGTTTTATCTCTCTCATTTTATGCTTTCTGTTTATTCATTTACTATTGATTTATTACGTATTCTTTCTATTATTTTTGCATATGTTTGCTACTATTTTGTATTATTCATTTCTTTTTTTCCTTCTTATTATGTTTTAAATATTTTGTATTACTTATTATTGTATCATGTCATCTTAGTCATCACTTCTGCTTATTGTTATTGTTTATACAGATTGTAGAATGAATAAAAGTAAAATATATATATATATATATATATATATATATATATTCGCGAGCCGTTCATGAACTGTTCGTTGAAATTATTTTCACAAAAAACTTCCAACGACTCTCATTAAAGAAGAAACCAACTGCGAACCACCAACAGTCATTTGTCAGCAACCTGCGCGTGTACTTGTAATTATAAAGTTTAATAACAGTTGCAAATTAATTGACTATTGTGTTAGTATCTATTCTCAATTATGAAGCGGGTACATACTTAAACGTAACTTAGTGTCTTAGAATAATGATTACAAAAAGTGTGTACAACTTAAATATAAAAATAAAACATTTTCTAGACAAAAGTTTAAAAGTTTGTAACATTGTTATTATTCATATTTCATAACTTACCTTTCATATTTCATAACTTACCTTTCATATTTCATAACTTACCTTTCATATTTCATAACTTACCTTTCATATTTCATAACTTACCTTTTCCTGTTCTCTTGCTCCTTTTTATTTTTGTTTTTTCACGCCCGTTAGAAGCCAGCAAACATATCATTTTCTTCTTACATAGGTCCACAGTTATATTCATTTTGGTACCTATTTCCCTCCAGGCATATTCTTTTATCTTTCAGAAGAAGAAGAGTTTATTATAACAGTCGCATTTACAGAGATACAATTATACAATAAAATTCCTTAACCATTACCCTTATACACTAAATACAAATAAAAAATAATCAGTTACAATAAAAAGAATGCTACTGATTAAGAATGAAGTTTAAAAAACTTAAAAAGAAAAAAAAATTACAAAGTATCTGAAATGAATAAAAAACAATAAACATTCAAAAACAGAGATTATAATTGAAAATCTTGAACGGATATTTTTGTGTTTCCCTCCCTGAGTTTTCCCTATTTTCTTTACTAAAACGTTTTGGTTTGTGTCACACTTAAGTAAAAAGTTTTTACTGAAATTTATTATGTAGTCCAGTAGGAGCTCAACATTTAGGTCTTCATGGATTTGGAGGATGGAGGTGTCCCTTGAGTTTATTCTTGAAATGGTCCTTATGTTTAGGATCCCACAGGAAACATTTGATTTTGTAAATATTAATACGTTTTAATAGACTTTCCTCTGACCACTCCATAATTAAATAGAAAACGTAGCACTGAATACAAAATGAAATATAAGATTGAGTCTGGAGGTTCGCGAGCAAAAGAAATACAAAAACTACACACGAACCCGTTCCAATGTGAACTGAGGACGCCTTTGTGTTCGTCAGATAAACCGACAGGAGGCGGATCGTCACGAGCAGTTCGTTCGGCGCTCCAAACCCCGTGCCAATCATGAGAACTAGCAGCTCGCAAATGTATACGCACCTTTAAGAACGGGATTTGGCGTCGAACAATTTCAATATTACTCTCCTGAAATGATACCTGCATTTAGCACATGGGTCTTGAGTCCACCCAGAGTGTAAGACTCTAATTAGTCATTTGATCCAAAGCTTTGTTTCTTGGCTACAAATTCTATTATTCCCTAATTCTCCAGGCTCGGCTAAATGGTTTACCAGATTACAGAGGAGACCTAGTGTACACCACCGCTACCTTATCTCCAACCACATGCCAGCTACTTCGGCGAGGCTCATGAATTCTATTTCTATAGTAGACGACACTCGAAACACCATTACCGTCCTCTATCTAAGGCTAGACAAAAAAGTGTTCGGTGAATCACCGTTAATGTACTTCCTCACAACGAATTATTCAATTAATTTTTCGTTCCCCCTTCAAAGCCAGTCGACAATTTGCGCTAATATTCAACAGTTGACTTACATAGGGAGTCCTAAATCAAAAAACTAAGTGGTCTTTAACGAGTATCTGAGATCCTACAGGATCGAGACCATTGCTTAACGTCCCATCCGAATGACGGCGTGCTCAAGGTTTTTTCACCTACCAGATAAACAACTCGAGAACATTATATATTTTATTTTTTAATTATTTTCTTGTTTATCCTTTTATTAAATTTATTTTTTATTATTTCTACATTTCTAATTATTTTATTTAGTTTTTTAAAATGTATTTATATATTTACAACGGCATAACATTTGCCATTAGCAATTGCGATAAATAGTGCAGTGTCAGGTGCGTGGCTGTACTGCTGAGGTACGTGACCGAAGAGGAGTCCAGGCTAGTCCTGGAGCAGGTCCCTCTGCCATATCCGCTTGGGGCGTCGTGGTGGATTTGTGGGGAGGGTGTTTGTAGATAATTCTTGTATAAGTGGATTGGTGTGATGATGGAGTTTGTCGTGAAAAGTTTGATATCGTGTCTTGATAACAGAAGGTACAAATGGGATGCTGAGGTCATTATGTTATGTGAGGTTGGAAACGAAAAATGGGGCATTGTCAATTTTATTTAGTTAAAAACTTTTATTAATTTTTGTTATTATAAATTTCTTTCAGGATATTAGTTGAAGATCTCTGTGAAGAAAAGGTTGCTTACATTGTACATTTTCGGTCCATCTTGACAACAATTATCGTTTGCTGACCATTTTAAAATTAGTCTTTGCTGGTTTAATGTTTAAATGGAGTTAGTAAATGAGGATTTATGAAGGAAGATGGAGGATGCCATAGGGTGGTGTGGGGGTGGGTCACGCCCTGCTCTCTCCCTGATATCTCAAGTGATTGATGATCACCGTTCAGAGCCTCCATTATGTTATACGTCAGTTAATAGGACCATATATGATCAGATCATCACATAATTACTGCAAGATTTTGTAAATCACTAAAGTTATTCTTCTTTGGTTCCTGTTAGTGTTAGATCTTCCATGTTATACCAGGATGTTCGTTACCTTCCAGCCGATTGTGTAATCATTATTATTCTTTATGGGTGCACCCTGCACGTCTGCAACATCACCCGCCCGTCTTTGTAGAGAGAGCTCGGGATCTGCGTAGTGCTTAAGTGAGGCTACGGCGCCCCAGCCCAATACAGCGAATTTTTCTGTTCTCGCCAGGAGCCGACAAAACGGCTAAACACTGGGTAGCTGGTCTCCATCCCAGGTAGGGGTCCGCGAATCAACTTCACCCTGGCCTGATCGTACAGCGGACAATCGAGAACTACATCTTCTGCTGTCTTGGAGGCCCCACATTGGTTTTTCTTCCTCCTGAAGAAGAAAAGTTTAGATCTAAAATCTCCGTGACCTGATAACATCTGGGAGATTCAATGGTCAGGCTGTTACCTTTGTTGAGTAAAGACGTACCCAGACGTCCGGAAAGTGTGCTTAAATCGTTCGGCCATCCCAACTTTGTGACCAACGCTGATGCCATTTTCCGACTATCCATTCCAGGGCCAATCCAAAGTCCTTGCATCACGCTGGTCTGGTCTGTGTGCGCAATTCTTCTTCCAGAGCTGGGCATCAGGGCTCATTGATTTGTGCTCTTAAAAGCATATTGAGTTTACAGTATTCAGTGGGATAGAAGTTTCAATGATTGATTTAAAGTCAGGCTAGATGTGGTGTTTATTTCATATGGGTGAGTGGCACACCTGCACAACTTACTATTAGTTTCAGATGAACAGAAGCTTCATCATATTTATTTGTTTGTCCTAACAAGCTTAAAGTTAAGAAAAACTCTGAAAGACTAATGTTACCTGTGGCTTTATTTTAATTTAACCTTTTTATTCATATATAATTATATTTTATTTTAGTATAAAGAAGTCATTGTTTTGCTAGTTAATATTATCTGCTTTGTTTTGTTTTATTTTATTCCTTATTATTCAGAAATTGTTGTATTTATGTTTATGTGTTGAACTCCTTGCTGTAAGATAATTCTTTATGAGCAATATAGTTTATTCATCTCTTCTTCTTGTCTTACCGACAACCATGACTTCTAGACTAGCTCAAATAACCTACTCAGCGAATATATTCAGAGAGAATGTATGCCTAATTTACTTGAGAGCGATGGTATCGTGCCTACCTACTGAGCTTAAGATCGCGGGTTCAACCGCGAATAATAGGTTTTTTTGTCTAGGAGGTGAAAAAACAATGATGCAGTCTCCTCTCAAGTACTCCTCCCCCAGCGCTCTGGTAGTAGGTGATATGACCTAGAGTTAAAGCCCGGGCATAATTCACAAACAAACTAATTGTGTAGGTATGTCAAATGTAGATTAATGTATTATTATGTTCAAGTGGCTGTTGTCTTTTCTTTAAAGGCAACAAAGTGCGGCGTCAGACAGTGTCGTGGCTCAGCTCTTCCCCTCATCACTAAAGTCGAGGTTTACTAAGTGAAAGGGTCAGCAAATTGGTGCAGCATAGTTGCTTATTATGTCGTCTGGTGACGGCATGACTATCAACTTGAACCGTGACCACGAGATCGTCGACATAGGCTATTGTCTTATATTTCTCGAGGTCACAGTCCGTCAACGAGTACGTTCCATCCCCCTGGAGATAGCCTCTGGTAATATCCTCTGTAGTTTGGGTCACCGAACCCATCTTTTTGGCTTGTTTTCCGATTTCTTCTATTATTTGTTTCTTCCAACTTGGAAGCTCTTTGTATAAAGTGTAAAATTGGCAAACAGACATTATTTTGGTGTATAAAGAGGACGAAACTGGTTTCCTTTTTCTTTTATCTTTTGTTACAACGATTGTAAATCTTTATAAATGAGATTTTTTAGTACATCTCCAGCTATACGAAGTTAGGGGGATTTATGTAAACGATTAAAAATTCGATGCGAAGTTTTCAACAGAATTTCATGTTTTCCGACCTCGTGATTGCAAAAATGAGAAAAAAATTTTATGTCTGTCTGTGAACACGTTTACTCCCGACAGAATGATTGTATCGACACGAAATATCATATGTAAATTCAAAGCCCTCTATGGAAAACACCTATTGATTTTCAGGCAAATCCGTACAAGGTAATGGAGGGATTAAGAGGGAAGCGTAACAAAAAAACTGCCGTTCTAATGAATGTATTGACGAGAAATGTATATGATAACTCAAAGCCTTTTAAAGACGACAACTATTAATTTTAAGCAGAATCAGTCAAAAAGGGGATCAAGAAAGGGTCTGAACTCAAAAATCCCTACAACGATGTAATGAATGTATTGACATAAAATTCTATATTCAAATTCAAAACCCCATAAAGATGACACCTATTAATTTTTAGCAGAATCAGTCAAAAAGGGGATCAAGAAAGGGGCTGAACTCAAAAATCCCTACAACTGCCGATGTAATGAATGTATTGACATAAAATTCTATATTCAAATTCAAAACCCCATAAAGTTGACAACTATTAATTTTCCGTGAAATTGGTCAAAGGGAAGAGGAACTTGACTCAAATACTCTAATCGTCAAATATTGAGTTTTATCCCAAACGGCCGATTAGCTTTGAAAAGAAAGCGAAAACTTAATTAATTCACATTTGTTTACCTATTTTCTGAGATATTTGGTGTTAGTTAAGGGCAGCAGAGAAATACGGGCTGATCGTGATCGCCATTATGAATGATATATTTGTGAATATGACTTGAAAATCAAGCCTTGAGACAAGTCACAAGTAAGTTAAAGTCATATTGAAACTATGTTGGAAAGACTAAACATTTAATTGATTAATTTAATTTAATTCGTTTGAAGAAGTTGACAGTTTTCTCAGCTAATTGGAGACTGTGTAGTTGGCGTGGAGAGGAAAGATGACGTGACTTACTGTGTTTCCAGCTCGACCGATAGACGGATAGGAGACATCCGGGCCTACCCACGAAAGAGGTTCCTCAATGGAGTGAAGAGTCGTTCTTCTGCCCCAGTTCACCACAGAGGCAGCAGCTATATCCGTTGTGGCCTGTGCATTACTTTTCTATTCAGATCTCTTCAAAGTCTCCAGTTTGCTGCAAAATGTACCGGGTAATAATGACCATTTAATTCTGTAAATTAAATGATCATTATTATTTTAAAATTACAGTAAATACCGGTTATAACAATATTCAAGGGACCAAGAAAAATAAACGTTACATCCGGAACCAAACTGTTAGACCTACATACAAATGTATGGGCTTGTTAGTGAAAAAAAAGGTGTTTTACAATGATCATAACGAGGAAGTTTACATAAACTTTACTTACATCTAAGTACGTTTACGTATATATACATATACTTATACAGGGTGTAACAAGTCGAGAGGGCGATACTTAGGGATCTTATAGTAAACTTAATTCTGAACAAAAAAGTTCCTATAAACATAGGTCCGCAAATGCTTTGTTTAAAAGTTATAATAAAAAAACTGCAGGGCAAAGAAAGAAATACCTGCAATTGGTATAAGGGTTTAGGATCTGAATAGGGTTCAAGGTTCAATACCATTCATGTTTATGAATGTTGGGTTCTATTTCAATGCAACTAATCTCATTTATTGTGAATCAGTTTTGCATAAAATGCAGCGAATGTTCACCGCTATCTCCTTTCGCCAATATTTCTTCCTGCCCGATTCAATTCGGGTGTAATGCTAAATCTATTGGAAAATGATCTAGTGAACATCCTCGAGGATATCCCATTGAACCTGCGAGTACATGCGAGGAACAAGAGGTACTAAAAGCCATAAATTCAGTTGCCCGGAGGTGTCAATTATGTGTACGACAACAGGGAAGACATTTTGAACAATTATTGTAGTTACTCTTTACTTTCAAGTGATTAGTGTAGTATTAGCGTTTTTTGATTATAACTTTTAAACAAAGCATTTGCGGACCTATGTTTATAGGAACTTTTTTGTTCAGAATTAAGTTTACTATAAGATCCCTAAGTATCGCCCTCTCGACTTGTTACACCCTGTATAAATTATGTATACACATGAGTACATATGTATTAATTTTCCACAAAAAAATCAGTTATTTTAGTTTGCTTGCTTTTTTTTAAATATACATTTTTGTTTACATGGTTATGAAGTTCCGAAGTCACGATCCCTACGGAGGCAAAGGAAAGACTAATCTGAAACTAGGAATATGCGCACTAGAAGGAAAGAAGGGAGTTCGAAGAAAATTCGACAAGGAGAAATGGAATGACTCATTGCGCTCGGAATGAGTAAACAAGAACCGTGTTTAAAACCCTTTTCTAAAATGTTCGTGTTTTTCATCCGTTCAAAACTCATACTGTTTTACCCAATTATGTATGTATGTGCGTATGTACATACATATTATATCGTTATAACCGGAATGAAAAAACAACGTTTTCTTATGTTTTAGATCGTTTTATACGGAATATCGTTATACCTAACATCGTTATATCCGGATTTATTTCTTCACTTTTATATAGCAAACCAAACTTGATACGGGTTTTACATCGTTACATTCGGAATATCGTTATATCAGGAATCGTTATAAAAGGATTTTACTGTATGTATTTCATTCATATTTATATCTGTTAAATGTTTTTCAAGGCACAACATCTTCAATTCTTAACTTTTTGTACTGTTATGGTCTTTTGAATTACCTAACATACGAAATTTTATATAAGTTTTTGTGTTAAGCCCCTCTCATCCCCCTCTTTCCTTTGGCCGATTTGACGGAAAATCAATTGGTGTCGTCGCTATTGCGCTGTTGTCGAATCGCACAAAACCTGTATTTTTCACACCTTAGTTTATTTCTATCAACCTCATACCAGCATCGAACTTCAAAACAACACAACTAAAACTCTTCGGCAGTCATCATAACAACACTGTTAAAACGGGGCGCCGGTTGCTCAGTGGTATGCGTATTTGCTTACTGAGCTTAAGATCGCGGGTTCGAAACTCTGCCGAGGCCCCTAATTTATTTGATATGGGAGGTAAAATAAACTTAAGCAAGCCGTCCTTTGGATGGGACGTTAAGCGATGGTACGATGTCAGGTACTCGTTAAAGACCCCTATCCTACGTGAATAAAAATTTAGGGCAAGCAACATTTAGGACTCCCGCAGTAGAGTCGGGCTCATGTCCACCAGAGTGAAGAAAGAGCGCTCTGGTAGTAGGAGACCTAGGTCATATTAGCCAACCAACCAACACTAAGACCCTTCCATGCTAGTCAACGTTCATATCAATAATAAACTATTATTTTCAAAAACTTTAGAAAATAATTAAATAGATAAAATTATACACATAATAAATATACTAAAAAAAATAGTTCCTTTAAAAACAAACAGGTATAAAATAAAACCCTAAAATGAATTAAATATTATATATATATATATATATATATATATATGTATATATAAATATATATAATAACGTGAAGTGATTATTCACACTATGAAGTTCTGGATACACAAATATAATTTCTTGTCGATACATTCATTCTGTCTGGAGTAATCTGAAAATGTTTTTATTTATTTTTGGAATCAGGGAAATTCCAACAGAACCGAATTTATAGTCGATTACATAACTTCCCTAATACTTCTTAAAGCTGGGGTAGTAAAAAAAAAAGGGCTCAATAAAATGATGTAGCTCAGCAGAAGCGGAATAGTTGGGGAGGGTTCTGGAAGAGGGTGAGGGGTTGTTCTTGGAAACAGGCTGAAAGAGGATTCCTGGAATATCAGCTGTTGAATATGAATAACAAGAAAGGAATAAAGGAAAACTTATAAATATTTCTTCAAACTCAGATTCAAGTTGTACTCACAATTGTTTTCATAAGGACCGAGTAACCGTTGAGCGTGAATCGAGGACTGAGGTCTTCAAGTTTAAGCGGATTTCAGCTTATGCGCTTATGCCATTGTATACACCTATGGTAGATTGATACTTAACATTTTTGCAGAAGTATTGTGAAACACTTTACAAATTAGAAAAAAAATTGATGTGGCAATTACAGGACTTTTTTTATACCAAGCACTATCTTAATTTAGTTAAGTTTAAAAAAATATCTACTGTAATTAATATTATTATTATTGTACTCATATTTTCAAGTATTTATTCATTTCAATTTTTTTTTTAGTATTATTGTTATTACTAATCCATGTGTGTTAGATTAGTAGACTCTAAGAGTTAATAGCTGTTTATCTATTTTTATTTATAAGCTATATTTTTATGATGGTTTAAGGAAATACATATTATTTTGTAAGTAATACAGATGTATCAATCCAACTATATATTTTATTTTTACCACAACTAATTTCGGCAATTTGCCATCTTCAGGTGGTGAAACTGAACATACATAAACCAAAAATTTGAGTAGAATTTAGGACCTTTTACAGTTCAAGTCAATCATTAATCAGGAGTCAGCATCCAACTAGTCCCTGATTGATTTGTGTCCATTTCATTGACCCTTTCTCTAATAAGGTAATTGTTACTTATGTTTTTTTAATTTTTATGTAATTTCTCAGTTTTTATTTTTAACTTAGTTATTAATCGTAAATCTAATTTTTGGTTTATGGATGTTCAGTTTCACCACTTGAAGATGGCAAATTGCCGAAACTAGTTGTGGTAAAAATAAAATATATAGTTAGATTGATACATATGTATTACTTATTTAACAAGTAAGTCCACTACATCCGCCTAACACCAAGAAATATATTATTATTTTATTATTATCAACTACTAGAATTAGCATAGAGGGTGCCAGTAGCTCAGTGGTATGTGTGCTAGCTTACTGACCTCAAGATCGCGGCTCAAGACCCAGCCGACGAGGCCTTTAGTTTATTTTATCGGAATGTTGAAGGATGGTGCGGGATGTACGATGTCAGATAAGACCCCTGACCCAGGTGAATAAAAATTGGCAAAATTTCCCATAGTAATAATAATAATAAATTTATTTCCGTTAAACCAATACATGGTAATAGGATACGTCAAAAGAATTTATACATTAAGATAGCTTATAAATTATATTTATAACTACTTGAGTCTAACACATCTATGATTAGTAGTAATAACAAAACTATTAAAAAAAGTAAAATGAAAATAATAAAAACTGAACAAATAAATACTTAAAAATATATGAGTAAATAAACAATATTAATACATGATACGTTTATAATAAGTAGACACATTTTTCAATTTAATAAAAATTAAGATAACTATTTTTCAAAAAAAAAGTGTTTTTATCCCAACGATGTATCGGGACGTTCTTACGTCCCATCATCAGGTCCCAATGTGCGAGATATAGAAAATAAAGAAAACAATGTAACTATAATAATATACGAAAAAAAAAAAATAAATAAATATACATATTTATCAATTATAAATGAATAAATAAAACAATGTAGTCGGTCTCATGTTCACCAGAGTGACGAAAGAGCGTTGGTAGTAGGCGATATGACCTTGTAGTTAAAGCCCATAATAATTAACTGATTTTAGTATAACTCCGGGAATAAAAATTGAATTGAAATCTCAAATTTCTTGGGCTTATAGGAACACTTCGCCCCATAATAACTTTGTATCAAAAGGTTTCACAAGTCAAATAAAGTATAGATCTATTTGAAACAATAAGTACCGTAGACAAACAGAGATCTGGACTTGGAGGGGGGAGGTAGGCGGTGTTTTCTCGAGATGTCTTGTCAAAACAAATCTGAACTTTATTAGTTTGTCGGGGGTGGGATGAGAGAGACGAGGCCAGCAGAGAGCTAGATTGGTATCCTCGACAAATAGATAGAAGTCAACAGAGCCTCCCTCATATCTGCAGGGACGGACACTCCAGACACGGAGATGTAGCTATAGAGAGGACCAACCGGACTCTGTGTGCATGTTGAGTAGGGGGGGTTATCTGGGGCAACGAAAACCACTCTACTTCTGCAAAATAACTTATAAATAAATAAAACAAACTTATTTTTTGAAATATCGTCTATTTTATTTTATGTACAAAATAAGTCCCTCTCATAGCTGCGGGGCTCATTCTCCTACCTCTTTAACTCTAGAATTTCCAATTCATTATATGTATATATAATATAGGTATATATGTTATGTGTAGAATTTAGCATATTATTATATTTTTTTATTACTTGGAGGTGAGACACGTGTACATGAGATTTAGCAACGATGACACTTTCTCCCACTCCTTACTTGTATTAGATAGAAGCAGTTCTGTTAGTCTTCTTGTAGGGAAGTCTGATAGTGAATTCTTTTGGTAGTTCTATGGTAGAGTCTATTGATTGAATTAATTTCTAACCGATTATTTCCATATTAGATAAGTGAACATTATCTGTAGTTTGGATAAACAAATTGTTTTTAAAAACAATATCGGTGTAGAAAAGAACTTAACTTATATATATATGTGTTGCCTGCTTGCTTCCTGAGCTCATGATCGCGGGTTCGAAACCCGGCCGAGGTCTTTAGGCTTTTTTATCTGAGAGGTGGAAAAAACATAAGCACGCCGACCTTCGGACGGTACGTTAAGCGATGGTCCCGAGCCTGTATGATGTCAGATACTGGTTAAAGACCCCTATCCTAGAGTGAATAAAATTTTGGGTAAGCAAAATTTAGGATTCCCATAGTAGATTCGAACTCATGTCCACCAGAACGACAAAAGAGGTAGTTGGAGATATGACCTCTTGGTTAAAGCCAGTAGTTTTTATGGAAAATTACAAAAATTAAGAAAAAAAAAAATTGTGATGTGGCCTTTAATGGACGTTCTTATACCAAGCTTAGAACACTCTCTCTCCCCCTTCATCTTCTCAAAATGATTTCCTACTGGTATTACTGAGTATAAGAAAGTCACTCTCAGAACGATGCTGTACGATGGAATACCGCTGACGCCAACTAATCACTTTCATGTGCCCATAATATCAGTATGAAATCATTTTTGTGTAGAGGAACGGGGAATTTTGAATTTTTCTCATAATATCTCTCATGCGATATCTATATAATTTTCCGACAGTACATTCATGTGCTTAGGAAACCCCTTTTGGTACGCCATGTAGCCCATGTCTCATTTTGATTTTTAAGAATGCTACATGTGAAATTCTATCAACATTTATGCTTCTCTCCCCCCCCCCCCCCCCCCCCCCCATCATCTGTTGATGAGCTACTATCTTTATGGTTAGGGACACGCCCACACCCCCCCCCCCCCCCCACCGCTGCCATTAAAATGGTTAGACGTCACGAAGGAATACTACATATAAAATTCCATGAGATTCTGATCACTATCTTTATGCTGTTCAACATTTTGAGCTTTCTATCTTTACTCTGTTCAACATTTTGAGCTAGCATTATCTTCATGCTATTCAACATTTTGAGCTAGCACACTCTTTACGCTGTTCAACATTTTGAGCTAGCACTATCTTTACGCTGTTCAACATTTTGAGCTAGCACTATCTTTACGGTGTTCAACATTTTGAGCTAGCACTATCTTTACGCTGGTTAACATTTCGAGCTAGCATTATCTTTACGCTGTTCAACATTTTGAGCTAGCCTGTTTTGCAATCTGGCTTTCGTAAATACAACATGTAAAGTTTCTTTAAATTCCGTCCAGCAGTTTAGTTCAGTTCTATTATTAAAGGTATGCCTTGGTCAGTACTAGAAGAGAGCATTGTCCTATTAGCAGCATTAATAGCTAGGTTGGGTGAATTGAGCCCTGAGGCTGTGAATAGTTCTCACCTGGAAACCATGAATTATGACCGTGTCTTGACCACGACCACCTCTGTTTTTGGCCACCTCACCCTCACCTTCCACCCTCCGCAATTCACGATCCTCAGACCTCCGGGACCCTCTCTTTTTGTCACCACTTCTTGAATTATTCCCTATTAATTCCCAACTAGGACACTGGTGTTAACCTGATAAGAAGGGATCAGATTTTTTTTACATACATTACTTTTTGCTCTCTCACTTTTATGATATCTGTTCGCTCCTGTTGGTCCATTCTTAAGGTAAGGCTAAGACCTAATTCCAATGAAGTACCTAACTTGTGAAGTGACGTATACTGTAATGTTTGTATTGTTCGCGTTCTTAATAATAATATATTTTTTCTTCACTTTCCTTTAAAATACGCGGGAATTTTCTCAACTGTACAACTGATTTTACTAAAATAAAATATTTATGGGATGCCAGATCGCCTATCTAATAGAACGATACTTAAATTACTGATTTGAATATATAAATTGGATTTCTATAAACCAAAGGCGAAAGTTCGTTCAGCTAAGAGAGTTTCGAAAAACTAAATTGTTAAATCACTATTGACTAGGTTTGAGCATGGGAAACAAACTACTTAAATCTAGAAACTCATAATAAAAATAATATATTTACAAAAAAAAATAACTTAAAATTAACATACATACTATAAATTAAATTTCGAGTTGATAACGTTTGGATGGGTTTCTCGACTCTTCCTGATTCTTCTCTCCTTTTGTTTCTTCTTCTTCTCCTCTTCTTAAAGATGGGTCCTCAGTCTCCAGGATATATTTTGGGAATCGTATAAGAGGGACAAGTCATCACTACTCAAACTTTACTTCACTTCACACACGGGGACTCCTCGAGACAATGGAGGGACCACCTCACGCTATAGCATCTAGACTCTCCCCCAACCACTTGCAATTTCCTCTTATATAGTGCAGACAATACAAGGGGGTAGTTTATCCATGTCCCAGAGCGGGTACCTAATTGGACATTGTCAAATTCTAGATGGACACTCGAGAGTAATTTATGTGAACCCGAAAAAGGACTTGGGACTTATATCCGGGTCCCATCCAGACATGGTCACTTCTTAATGGCACCCTGTCAGCTTACTCCTAGGCAGGTAATTGATGAAGGTGAACAGGGTCCTTTTCTAATACTTGGTACCTGATTCCAGCCCCCAAAAACACTATTATTTATTATAAAGAATATAAATGGAACGAGTTGCACATTAATTACTTTACAATACCGGCTGGCAGTTACAAACTTTTCACTATTTTCACTTTCCCAGCAGTAAATTATGTAATCGGCCAAAATTCATTACGAAGTTTCACAGAACTTGATGTTTTCCGACCTGTAGATTCCAAATATGAAACAATAACTTCCCTATATGCTGGAAAGTTACCAAGCAGGTTTCGGATGTGTTTTTGCACCCTAAATCAGAGGAAATTACTGGGCCGTGTATTAGGACTCTACAAAGGTGGCATTTGTAATTAAGTGCGGCCCTTGAGGTCCACACGGCAAACTTCCCAGCATAATATGAATATCAATAATGATAATAACACAAAAATCTATACTATATATTAATTGATGTGCAAATGCACATAGCCCATTCTTTTAATTTGTTTTAAAAACTACTACATGTAAAATTTCATGACAATCCGATAAACCGTTAATGAGCTAGAACAATTTTTATGTGTAGCCCCCCTCCCGTTCAAAATTTTCAGACGATTTTTGGACCCATTACAATATCTTCCAGATATGCTGGAAAGTTAAAAAAAAAAAGTTTATATGTGTGTCTGCGATAGCTCCCGATAGAATAAATGTATCGACACGTAATTTGATATGTGAATTCAGAACCCTGTAACGGTGACACCTTTTTATTCTCAGTCAATTCGACCAAAGTGAAGGAGGGGGGATTTGGTGAAAGTCTCAACTCAAAAACTCTACTAGCTGCTGTTGTAATGAATGTATCGTCACAAAATTTCATATGTGAAGTCAAAATTCAATATGGACACTTATTTATTTTCAAACAAATCTGTCGAATTGCCTGTCTATCTATGTGTGTCTGAACACGATAACTCCCGATAGATTGATTGTGTCGGTACGATTGATATGTGTATCTAGAAGCCCACATATATTGATTTTCAGCCAAATCGGCCACTGGAAAGCGAGGTGGCGGGGCTTAACACTAATAACTGCCGTTGTAATGGATGTATTGATACAAAATTTCATATGTAAATTCAAAACCCCATAAAGTCGATATATACATATAAATTTTCTAATAAATTGGCCGAAGGGAAGGGGAAGATCAGAGGGGGCTCAACTCAAAAACCCAAAAACTGCCGATGTAATGTGTCGACATGTATTTTGATACGTAAATCTAAAACCCCATTAGGTCATTGGAACAATACATTTTTCCAACTCCTCTTACAAAACTTCCTTGAGGGGGGGGGGGGGGGGGGGGAGAGAGAGAGAGAATAATATCAGGGTGGAAAATTTTGTATTGTTTCATTTTATTCCACATGAATTTATTAGTTCGCAGAAACCGAATGTACATACGATTTTCTTAGTTCGCAGAAACTGAATATAACAATAAGTTTTATTTTTACATTCAAATCGTTATCGCTCGAAAATCACGTTTAAGAAAAACGCTATTTTTGGAATCAAGCCAGCTTGTTGCTTTATTGAAATCTGAAATACTCGATAATATGAGGGTTTTTTTGAAGTGAGAAATTAATGTTAGGAAACCATTTATCGATTAATTCATCCTGTAGTTGATTTTTAGCCCTCCACAGTGGCAGAATAAACCCTCATATTGAATATTTTATTGAGGGCATTCTGGGGTTAATTTGGACAAACCTCTATACACGTGTCTAATATTTTTTGATGTACAAACGTCCCTGAAAATTTCATTTAAATTGATTAAGGGAACTAGGAGCAGTGGCAGCCTTGTGAACGCAATTTTTGGCCATTTTCGCGTCTAAATTTTTATTTTCTTTGATCAGAAGGCCCCTTGGCATGAACGCTCGTCACGTAACTACTATTTTTTGATGTAGAAACGAGAAAAAGTTTCATTGAAATCGGCTGATGATTCACAGATGACATTTTTTTTTACATTTTTGAAATGTGAGGATGGGAAGACATGAAATTCCGGTGAAAACTCAACATCGCATTTCTGACAGATTGATTACATAACTTCCCCTATACTTCGTATCAGAGAAGTAAACATTACAGATATTTTCTGAGCTAATTATTTGTTACTGAAAAAATGTTTGAGAAAATATTGTTGGAATCATTATGCTACCTCCTCTGATCCCCAATTGCCTTCAGCTGGTTTGACTGGAAATTAATAGTTATTATCAATATGGGTTTCTGGATACACATATATATATATATAGACAGTAACTTTCCTTTTTCATTTTTGAAATCAGGGAGTGGAAAAAAATTAAATTTCTTTACAACAAAAACGCCTAATCTCTGACAAATTACATAACTTCCCCTATAGCCAGGCATGTAAAAGTTACAGATAATGTCCGAACTCCGGATGTCGGTATATTGGCCATGATTCACCCATGGCTTTTTTTACTCCCCTTCATAGCCATTTGGTCCCTTTCATAGCAAGTATCCGGCTGTATTTTATTCCCTTATACAAAAGTTGTATAACACTTCCCTTATTTAAGTTCCATATAAAATTTTCACTGTACCATCAAAGCTGTTTTCTTTGAGTTTGACACTTTCAAGATGGACTAAATAAAATTGAGATATAAAAATACTCAGACTTTGTTCCCTTTGATCTTCCACGTTCAGTTCTATTTCAAATTTTAGGTTTTTACACTTTAGTTGGCCAATTTCAATTTCATTGTCTGAGGTATTAACCTTTTTAGCCGGAGTGACTGTAAAAAAGCTGAATGTGTTAAAATGTCTTTAAGATCTCTGCTTTATAGGAGAGGAAATAATTTTTTATACTGTGGATTGATGTTTTATGAGAAAAAAAGCATTAGAATTTTGCAAATTTCATAATTTGTATTTTCTTTCAACTTTCTAAATTGGGGAACGTGGACATATGAAAACTTTTAATCAATAAATAAAACAAACCGGTAGCTTAATGGTAGCGAGCCTGCTTACTGAACTCTAAACTTAGTTTTTCCATCTAAGTGGTGAAAAAATGCCTTCCTGACCATACAAGAGGTCGTCTTTGGTATAAGATTTTTTATTTTCAAATTATTTGTATTTATGTAGTATATTTATAAATAAATAAAGACTTAATAATAATAATAATTTTCTCTATACCTCGTGTGAAATGGGATGTAAAAATATCTCACCCGTGAAACTGAGTTACATTTAAAACAATATCAAAAATAACTGTCTTGGTAAAATGACCGACCTTCGTAAACGGGGCCCCATTGGCTTTGTGGGCCTGAGGCAAAGATCCCGGTACTTATAGAATCCCACCTGTAAAACCAGATTCAATCAAGTTGTTCTTCAAAGATCTATATTTCATTCCTGCAGGGCAAGTTCGAATTCTTTTTTATATATATGTATATATACACAGACTGGAGAGGGCGCCGGTAGCTCAGAGGTAGCGGGCTTAGTGAGCTCAAGATCGTGGGTTCGAAACCCGGCCGAGGCCCATATGTTTTTCATCTGGGAGAGAAATAAAAATATCTTGAGCACGACGTCTTTCGGATGGGACTTGAAGCGATGGTCCTGAACCTGTACGATGTCAGGTACTCGTTAACGACCCCTACTCTAGGTGGATAAAAAATTTGGGTAGGCAAAATTTAGGACGCTCATAGTAGAGTCGGGCTGATGTACAGAAGAGCGCTCTGATAGTAGACGATATGACCTCGTAGTTAAAGCCCGGGCATTAATCACAATAACTAACTACACAATCATATTCTTAGTTCAAGTTTTCTTGAGTCCAAACTTTAAGAAAGCGTAATTTGAATCCGAATAACTTTTGACTGGGAACTGAAGCTTTCTATATCCTTCTAATGTCTTGACCGTAATGTTTGTCTGTGGTGGAGTTGTCTTTATATATTATAATTTTTTTTAATTAGATACATTAGATCACACTTTTCTGGGGGGTATGTGCCAACGATGAAACTTTGAGAGGAATCATTTTGCCACTCTTTGTGAAGAAGACATTTCTTGAGACTTGGTAATTATTTTCTTTTAAATTATTACAGCTACTGACTGCAAAACATTCATTTGAAATTTTAGTGAAATTTCAAGATTATTATATCAGTTTGTTGGGTCATTTTCAAGATTGAAACTTCTTGAGTTTTTCTGACCTTTAACAGGGCTGTTCTTTTTGCCTGGACAAGGGGATAACTCGCTCCCGTTTTGGGGAGGCGATGGCACCATCCTTAGGGTCTCAGGAGTTGGGTTTAGTTAGTTATTATGACACATGCCCGAGCTTTAACTACGATTATCACCTTCTATCAGAGCGCTTTTTCGTCATTCTGGTGGACATGAACCCGACTCTACTACGGGAGTCCTAAACTTTGCCTACCCTAAATTTTTATTCATCTAGGGTAGGGGTCTTTAACGAGTACCTGACATCGTACAGGCTCGGGACCACCGCTTAACGTCCCATCCGAAGGACGGCGTGTTAAGTTTATTTTACCTCCCAGATAAAATAAACTAAGGGCCTCGGCCGGGTTTCGAACCGTTTTTATTAAAGTTTGTGACAGTTTCATCTGAACGCAGGTAAAATGGAAAATTTTATAAATACAATCAAAAATTCAAACTTGTTTTAACTAAAGGAATCAGAAAACACATTTATAAACAAAAAATAAGAAGAAAATTAAACAAAATAACTATAAGAAACTTAAAAGGAAAAAAATATTAAAAATAAAAAAATTGAGCTGTTAAAAAAAAAAAAAAATTACTAAAATGAAACTTCATTGAGAGAAATAATTTTCCACTCTTTTTGAAGAAGTCTTTCATTTCTTGAGACTTGGTAAACATGTTTTACTGTAAATATTAAAGTTAATGATTACAAAAAATTCATTTGAAATTTTACTGCAATTTCAAGATTATTATGTCAGTTTGTTGGGTCATTTTCAAGGTTGAAACTTAATGAGTTTTTGTTCATAACTTCTTGTCAGAGCCGATGTTATTCTTATGATAATACCCGTAGTAGATAGAGTTAATTAACAATAAAAGTTTTGAAAAGCAATTTTGAATAGCCTTAACTATACTGAAAATAAAATAAAGTTAAATTAGAGGCAAATGTATAATTTAAAGTTAAAATGAATTTTGTACTTTGAATTTAAACAACCTAGCGGCACTTCTCCTAACAAAGTCTTAACGAATTCGAACTTGCCCTCCGGCAATGAAATATAAAAATATTCATACCATTTTCTGTCTAGATTTTTAACCTTGGTTACAGTGTAAACTTTATTTCTTTAAAGAATATCTTGATTGAATTTTTTTTTAAAGATGGGATTCTATAAGTGCCGGGATCTGCCATGAGGCTTGCCTCAGGCCCATAAAGCAAATGGGGCCCCGATTACGAAGCATTTCTTTATTGGTTAGTTAGTATGACTCATGCCTGGACTTTAACTACAAGGTCGTATCGCCCACTACCTGAGCCCACTTTCGTCACTCTGGTGGACATGAACCCGACTCTACTACGGGAGTCCTAAACTTTGCCTACCCTAAATTTTTATTCATCTAGGGTAGGGGTCTTTAACGAGTACCTGACATCGTACAGGCTCGGGACCACCGCTTAACGTCCCATCCGAAGGACGGCGTGTTAAGTTTATTTTACCTCCCAGATAAAATAAACTAAGGGCCTCGGCCGGGTTTCGAACCGTTTTTATTAAAGTTTGTGACAGTTTCATCTGAACGCAGGTAAAATGGAAAATTTTATAAATACAATCAAAAATTCAAACTTGTTTTAACTAAAGGAATCAGAAAACACATTTATAAACAAAAAATAAGAAGAAAATTAAACAAAATAACTATAAGAAACTTAAAAGGAAAAAAATATTAAAAATAAAAAAATTGAGCTGTTAAAAAAAAAAAAAAATTACTAAAATGAAACTTCATTGAGAGAAATAATTTTCCACTCTTTTTGAAGAAGTCTTTCATTTCTTGAGACTTGGTAAACATGTTTTACTGTAAATATTAAAGTTAATGATTACAAAAAATTCATTTGAAATTTTACTGCAATTTCAAGATTATTATGTCAGTTTGTTGGGTCATTTTCAAGGTTGAAACTTAATGAGTTTTTGTTCATAACTTCTTGTCAGAGCCGATGTTATTCTTATGATAATACCCGTAGTAGATAGAGTTAATTAACAATAAAAGTTTTGAAAAGCAATTTTGAATAGCCTTAACTATACTGAAAATAAAATAAAGTTAAATTAGAGGCAAATGTATAATTTAAAGTTAAAATGAATTTTGTACTTTGAATTTAAACAACCTAGCGGCACTTCTCCTAACAAAGTCTTAACGAATTCGAACTTGCCCTCCGGCAATGAAATATAAAACTATTCATACCATTTTCTGTCTAGATTTTTAACCTTGGTTACAGTGTAAACTTTATTTCTTTAAAGAATATCTTGATTGAATTTTTTTTTAAAGATGGGATTCTATAAGTGCCGGGATCTGCCATGAGGCTTGCCTCAGGCCCATAAAGCAAATGGGGCCCCGATTACGAAGCATTTCTTTATTGGTTAGTTAGTATGACTCATGCCTGGACTTTAACTACAAGGTCGTATCGCCCACTACCTGAGCCCACTTTCGTCACACTGATGGACATGAGCCCGACTCTACTATCGGAGTCTTAAATTTTTCCTACCTTAAATGTTTATTCACCTATGGGTATGGGTCTTTTAACGAGTTCCGGGTGGGACGTTAAGCGATGGTCCCGAGCCTGTTCGATATCTGGGGAAAAATAAATATAATATAAGAGGCCATCCCCATTTCTTCAACTTAATGGGGCGGTACAGGAGGCCACGGTAGACCGGGTGTTCCTCCGATCTCACTCTGCCTGACCAGAAGTGGTGGCAGACCTAAAGGACGGGAAGAGCTTAAAGTGAAGTGGGAGAAACTGACCATTGCCGGCCATAGTAGCTAACTGGTCTCTCGGCCAGAGCCGCTTTAGCCTTCGGGGAGGGTTGATGGGATAAGAATGGGATGACACAGATTGAGCAAAAGGATTTTTATGGTAAAAAATATTAGAATAAATAATAGACAAAAGGAATTTTAAGATCATTATGGAGGATGAGATTAGAAACATAGAAGGGTGCATCGACATTGTACTTAGGACTTTGGATTGGAAGTACTGGATAAACTTAGCACAACTCCATAGATCAAGTCCGTATGTCCATATAGGTCATATTATTGTCTTACATAGTCAGTTTTTTCAAAAAAAGTATGGATTTTCTGTTTAGCAACCGATAAAGCTGTCCAAACCGTCTATTCAGTTCTTGTCGTTTCAGTCGTGTGTCAGTCTTCTGTCTAGATAGAACCCAAGATAGCGAACTTGATCGGTGATCGATATTGTTGAAGGAAACTGGGGAGCAGGATTGTTTCAGAGTGAAAATTATATGACTGCACTTGTAATAATAATAAATAAAATGTATTTATTCTTTAATAAAAATAATGTTTATGATGAGGAAGGATGTGGGGTGATGTCCTTTTCCATGAGTAATGTCTCCTGGTGACCTCTTCATGTTATGAATGTCTGTTGCTCATGAAGCTTCCCATAAGCACCCCACATTTACATTTCCCCCACTTAAATAAGTGGTCCTCTGAAAGGACTTGGAAAAATATTTTCATTTTTCTTCAGAGGGTCTCTTGTGAAACACACCCCTGTTCTGACATTTAATATGACTATGAAATTTAATATCGGGACTACAAAAAGAAAAATTATAACGCAAAATGTGGAGAGAGATGGAGTGAAAAGTGGAATGTGAATGTATAAAGAGGACTTTTGGGATTTAAAAAAATGTTTTTATATGATTAAATAGACGTGCCATATCAGTGAAAGTGAAAACGTCGGTCAATCACCGGCTAGGTACTTCCCCAGAACGAATTAATCAATTATGTTTTCGCTCTCCCTTCAAAGGCAAGACTTACATTGGGGCTTCTGGATCATCATATTGAATTTTGTGACAATACATTCATCACATCGACATTAATAGGATTTTCGAGTCGAGCTTTCTCTTCTGATCACCCTTACCCTTAGCTGCCGAATAATTTTATATTTAAATTCAAAACGCCTCAAGGACAGCATCTAATAATTAATCTAATCTGTGAAATCGGGGGATTTGATTCAAAAACCCTAATGACAGAAATGTATCGTCACAAAATTCACTATCACTAGGAGGACACAGAAATCTCTATGTAAATCAACTTTAGAATTTTAGCCCAAAGGGTCGGTTGGTTTTGCAGGGACAGCAAAAACTTGATTGATTAATTCGTGCTGGGAATTCACTGAAGACTTTTGTTATTTTGCAAACTGTGAAATAATCACTTCTCTCTATATCAGACATCATCACTTCTCTCTATATCAGACATCATCAATTCTCCCTATATCAGACATCATCACTTCTCTGTATATAAGACATCATCACTTCTCTCTACATATATCAGACATCATCACTTCTCTGTATATCAGACATCATCACTTCTCTATATATCAGACCTCATCACTTCTCTCTATATCATACATCATCACTTCTTTCTATATAAGACATCATAAATTCTTTCTATATCAGATATCATCACAGCAATGTTTCGTGGAGAACGTTAGAAGTAATTCCTAATCTTAATTCGCTCTTTAACATGAAACCAAAGGTGAGAACACCTAATTTAAAGCACCGATAACTTAGTTTATTTTTGATTTAATGTCCCTGTTTACGTCCTAATTATGGTCGGTGGGAGAAGCTATCATCTACAGGTTGTTGCCCTTATCGAGGTCTAACTAGAAGTCAGTTTTCTGAACCGATCAAAATAAATATCTAAATCAATTAACAACAATTCTTCGGAATCGATCAGGAAACTGTCACGAAGTGGCTTACGGTAGCTAACTTACTGTAAGCGCCTGGATTTGATGACTGCTACCGTTGTCGACTGGCGACAGAATATTACTCATAAAGGCCCCTTCGGCCAAGACCATTTGTCCAATGTACTTCTGTTGATGCAACATGCCTTTAGGAGCAGATATTGAGCCAATGCGCGTAGGCCTAGAAAAAGATGAACGCATTGGATCACAAAGTTTGGGTAGCCGAACGATATACGCATACTTTTCGGACGTCTGGGTACGCCTTGACTCTACATCAGTACTCCTGGATGTCCGATATATCATCAGGTCACAAAGAAAACTGCGAACTCTTCTTCTGTGTGACAACCAGAACTGTTCATGCGGGGGCCTCCACTCTGTAGAACGTATACTCCTCGAATGTCTGCTGAACGAACAGGTCAGGGTGGAGTTAATTAAGAGTTAATGTTGGTTCCTGGATGGAGCTGAAGAAAGCAGTGTGATGACCATCGAACGACACAAGATTTGTCGTCGTCACTAACCCTCCGCCATCGACACAGGTCGGACGGCTGATGTTACACGTGTATTGTTGGTTCCTGGTTGGAGCAGAAGGAAGCAGTGTGACGACCCTCGAACGCCACAGATTGGTTGTCGCCACTAACTCGCCCACTATCGACACACGACGATGTTGCACATATATTATTGTAAATATTCCCAAATAAAGTTTTATTTATTTATTATTTCTCACAATATAGCATCGTTAAACTGTCGCAGAGTCGGAGTATTTTTCAATTTTCTAAAAAAATTGTATATATTTTTTTCTGGGACTCTATTGAAGGTTTCTGACAAACTGATAACCCAGTAGTTCCGAGTGGTGTAAAAAGATATCTTGACTTGCCCTGCTCCTTTCAACACATTACGACCTCCCTCCGTGAAAAGTTAATACTCTAGATACACATAAATCAGCATAAATCATGGAACCAGGTTGGGGAGGGGGCCTGTCATTTGCAAATATAATCATGGCGGTATTCGATACCAGCCCGGGCTTCCTCGACATATTATCAATAAACGTCTAGCACCCCGATAAGGAAACCTCTCCTGAATTTGAATCAGGTTTGCTCAAGTCAAGATTGGTTTGGCCGCTCAGTCAGACTCAAATATTATGATTTTCTTCAATATCTCATCAGTTTCACATTTTAATGGAAAGGCGCTGTTTTCTGTATTAACTACGAGGTCATATCTACCACCAGAGTGCTCTTTCGTCGCTCTGGCGGGGAAGTTGCTTGGGGGACCATTGCTTAACACGTTGACTGCCACGGAATTTTTCACGATTCCCGTCTAAAAAGCCAATTTGATTTAATCATGTTATATTATTACTAATTTAATAATAGTATATAGTAATAATCAAAAAGCTTAAAAAATGTTTGTTTTTATGTTTTTTTTCGTAAAAACATGTTACGAATTGTCAACAATTGTCGGACAACAATGTCCGACAGATTATACAAGGTACGACCTATTCTAAATCATTTCAATGATATCAGGAGCCAAATAAAAATATTTGTATCGACGAATCAATGATGTTGTGGCACAAACTTTTCCAACAAGCAACTTCTTCTAAAATAAAACTTATAAAGTTTAGAGAAGCATTCGACGCGTTGATTGGAGAAGAGATTGAACCAGTTTTAAAAAAAACAGGATCGCAGGAGCTTCATTATTTACAATGTATTCCACCTACCGAAAAAAAACCATGCCGATTTTGTACCAAAGCTAAAAAACGGCGCGAAACACGTTACTTCTGTCCAATCTGCCAAGAGAAGCCAGCACTTTGCATGGAAGATTGTTTTAAAAATGATCACAAAACATAAAAATTTATTTCCTTGTATAACCTTTTTTTTTTTAATAAACTTTGTATAATTATTATATTTTCTGTTCATTTAAGCCAAACCTGATTTTTTATTCTCTTTCCTGAGGCCATATATTCATATTTACACTGTTATGCTACGAGTTTCCTCGTAGCTGTACAAATATGGCAAATAATGATGGGACGAGATAACTCGTAGTAGGCGTCCTGGGCAAGTAAACAACCTACGAGATATTTCGTAATTGGCAGTCAACGTGTTAACGTCCCATCGGAAGGACGGCGTGCTCAAAGTTTCTTTTATTTAAGAGCTTTGCTGAGTTTTGAACGCGCAATATTGCTGTTGCTTTCTATGTTTACTTGAACCGTTTTCACTATTGATTCGTTATGAATTACTTCCCCAATTATTTTCTTCGTTAGTTATTGTGCCTTATGCCTGGGCTTTAACTAAGCCCAGGTGGACATGAGACCGATCCTACAGTGAGAGCCCTAAATGTTGCCCATACAGGTTTAGTCCCCTAGAATAGGTGTCTAGTACCTGACATCGTACAAGCTCGGGACCATCGCTTAACGTTCCATCCGAAGGACTGTATTTTTTCACCTCCCAGATAAAAAAAACTTAGGAGCCTCAGCCGGGTTTCCAACCCGCGATCTTGAGCTCAGTGGACAAGCACGCTAACTCTGAACTATCGGCGCCCTCGCAGGGTTTCTAAATGAAATAGTATTAATAAAACATTATCTTGCTCCAATATAAAAATTATATTGTTAACAATTATAATTATCGTAATATCATAAATAATATCATAATTATGTTGTGATAATTATAGGTATTTATCGGTAAAATTATTAACCGAATGCATCATATTTCCTCCGCAACTACTCATGGTATTACGTCGTTAAAACATTATAAATTAGGTAAAAAGTTAAAAACATATTCAATGACAAACTATCTACATAGGGCAAACAGGAAGAAAGCTGAGGGGGCGGGTAAAAGTCCTTTACCTAGAGGATCTATCGGTTTTTAAGGACCATATAAAGGTCACGAAGCACTCATGGCTTGAAAATGTCGAGCTCCTGTACCCATATATCATCACATATTCCATAATTGTTATCCTTTTTTAATGGAAACTTTAGTTAGTTATTATTATGCCCGAGTCTTAACTACAAGGTCATATCGCTTACTACTAAAGCGCTCTTTCGTCACTCAGGTGGACATGAGCTCGAATCTACTGTGGGAGTCCGAAATTTTGCCTACACAGGTTTATTCAATAAGGATAGGGTTCTTTAACGAGTACCTGACATCGTACAGGCTCGGAACCATTCATAGGACGGCGTTCTCAAGTTTTTCACTTCCCAGATAAAAATATATTTAAAATTAGTTGTTATGCGTTACAATTTGAGCATCCTTTAATATTTCTTACGTAAATTGATTGTACATTTTTTGGGGCGCTGTAACTTTGTTCGTATTGCACTTATCTCAAATCTAAGGACATTTCGTTAAATGAAATTTTAAGGACGGAATTTAGATAGAAGCCAATTTTTCAATAGGACAAAAAGTTTTTGCGTAAATCAAGCAAACGTCTAAAAAAGTGGGTTTTAAAACTACTATATTTTAGAACGGAGACCCCGTAAAGAGACCTGTACCTTAGATGAATACGAGTTGGGCTCGTGTCCACCAGAGCGATGAAAGAGTAGGGGATATGACCTCGTAGTTAAAAGCCCGGGCATGAGTCATAACTAACTCAAAAGATGAGTAAAATTAACTGAAACACTTTCCAGTGAGACATAGATCAAGTGAAGAAGCTGCCCTAACTGATGGTCGATGAAGGAAAGATAAAACAGATATAAATCAATTTACAGGAGGGGGGGGCTCCTCTGGAGGAGAACTGCCTAAAAGTGGAAAAGGGAAGTTTTCCTTTTTACCCGCGCTAACCTTCCCCTCAGTCCCGCCAAAAAAGTTGGCATCACCTCAAATGGTGTTATCTTGACTCACTCTATCTCCCTCTTTCGCCCTACAAACCCATCCAATATACAAACATAAACATTTATCTTCCCGGGAAAACATCACATGATAATATGCCATATGATTTATATATTTTTAAGTATAAGAAATATTTACCATATACACAATTCTGATCTATGGTATATATTTTTTATGGTATTCAAAATATAGTTCTTATATGTTATATGTACCTTCACAAAACCATTTCATACTTTTTAAATTTTTATTCAGGTAGGGTAGGGGTCTTTAATGAGTACCAGGAAGGACGGGGTGTTCAAGGTTTATTCACCTCCCAGATAAAAAACCTACGGCTGGGTTTCGAACCCACGATCTTGGGCCTACTAGCCTAGCTCGATCTACGGGCCCTCAATTAATCAAATGATTGTATTTTCAATGTTCTGTAGTTCAAAAACGATTGCCCATAGAAAAACATGATTTATACAAAAATTGTTGCAAATTTTGTCTTCTTCAATTTAAATATCTATGTTTTTTCGTTATAACTCTGGTTGCACAGGGCCTCCTTGGTTTTTTACTAGTGGCCTTGTCTCTCTACAACATATCCAAAAATTAGAAATATTCGACGTTTTGCAAGGAACCATGTATTACTTGACTAGCCTAGACAGAAATCATATCGAAAATAATCATAAGAGTGGTCGATAAAACTTGTAGAATTTCTGCCAAGCTTTCGGCACTGATTGTGCCTTCTTCAAGGCCTGCATTTTCATATATACGAGATTGTTAGTGAGTTTATATATGCCGATTGAGTAAAGATATATAGTATCTACCTGAGTCTAAAACTAAATGTGTCTAAACCAACCAAATAACAATTTTCAACTTGTTCAACTTTTATATTGTCTAATTCTACAAAAATATGTACCCAAAGTGTACCAGTTTTGGATTACGTTATCGTCAGCTCAAAGTTTAGAAGTAACTGCCCTTTTATGAACTGCTGAGGAATTAGACAGTATACAAGTTCTGTGTTTTTATTTTCAATATTTAGATTTCAATAAATAACAATATACATAATACTCCCGATATATGTACATATAATATGTTATTTCTGAGGCTATACGACAGTTTATTTTGAAAAGTAATAATAAAAGAAAGACATTTCAGAAAATTTTAATTATAAAACTGTAATTATATGAGTAATGAATTACTTAAACGCTTTTATACTCAATTTAAAATTTGAGATATTTTGTTCTCTGGGTATCTCATTACAAGATATTACTGTTTTATATGATGAAAATTTAAAACATTTGAAAATTTTATAATTGAAGCTCATATCTGCCAAAATATTTAAGGTTCATGGAGCCTAATTAATTATGCAGTATGTACTTTATCAAGGGAAACGTTAATGAATTAATTATATTTTTTTATGTGTTAATTCATATGAAATTAAATTTTTTTTTAAAACCCAACCGAGGCCCTTAGTTTATTTTATCTGGGAGGAAAAATAAACTTAAGCACGCCGTCCTTCGGATGGGACGATGAGCGATGGTCCCGAGCCTGTACGATGTCAGGTACTCGTTAAAGACCCCTACCCTAGGTGAATAAAAATTTAGGGTAGGCAAAATTTAGGACTCACACAGTAGATTCGGGCTCATGTCCACCAGAGTGACGAAAGAGCGCTCTGGTAGTAGGTGATATGACCTCGTAGTTAAAGCCGGGCATGAGTCATAAAACCTAACCTAACCTATATGATGTATTGTTTTTTAAATGCATTTTTGTGAACATTTTTCGGGAATAACGATTAAAAATTGCTGTCCCCCACCCTTATCACCAAAAGGATCGCTCAGAAAAATCTCAAAAAAAATCATGCACATTGCGAATTAGGTATACATAGATTCAGCCAAAATTATCAGAATTGAAAAATTCTAACACAATCAATTGTTATAAACAATTTAAATGTTTATATCCTTATAACTACTGAACCATTGGTTTTAGAGAAAACGTTTTTCGACAAAAAAATATTACTTACGATGTAAGGAACAACTTTTGCCCTTGCATGTTTAATTTACGTTGGTGGCTGATGACACGTAGCACTTGACCGATTTTTTACAACAATTTTTGTACAAATCATTCTTCCTCCCGTCCCTCATCTCAAATTCATTTCATACTGGAATTACTGGGTCTATGGAAGTAATGTGCTGGTGTCAGCAGTTTTCTTATATACTTTTATATAAAAGGTAATGCTAGTATAAAATTAATTTGAGATGAGGGAATTTTGATTTGTACAAATGTGTTTGTATTTTTTATTTATTTACCCTTTTTACTTTCTTATACTTTTAGTATAAGAAAATATTGTAATCATGCGAAAATCCGAGATCGAGTTTTCAAGGTCTCCTGAATATGTTTTGACCATTTTCGCGATGATGTCTGTCTGTGGTGTGTGTTTGTGTGATTGGAGGGGGAGAGAGAATGATCTGTAAGTGTGGTTTGTATAAGAAAGTTCTGTAATGGCCACATTATTCATATTCATTTTCATTAGTGTAGTTATAATGAAACCTATTATTCAATATTGTCATAAGTAAATGCATTTGAATTATGACCTTAGTAGTAAATATATATTTTTTTTATTTTCAGGTATGTATCCAGACGCTTATGTTAATAATATCCATTATCTGTAAGTATTCTTCTATTATTTATATTTACATATTTTGAGCAACGACATGTTTTCTCTAGATAGGATTGACAAATCTAGAAATAAGCTTTCCCAAAAAGTAGTATTTAGTTGAAAGTTAAGATTTATTTGTTGTCATTTGTAGCAGTTAAGAATTATTTATGTGATCAGATTAGATTTCGGCCGAAATCGGACAAAAATTAAGACCACATAGAGCCTATGTACATTTTTCAAGTCAACGCTTATGCTTATGACCCAATCAAAAATCTTTACGAGTAAAAAAAATTTACGAGTAGTTGTAGATAAAACTAAAATATATATTTTATGTGAAACACGATTTTATGCAGGTCGTACGGTTTTCGAGACACATATTTTTAGACATTTCCTTGATTTACCCGAAAATGGTTAGTCCTATTGAATAATTAATTCCCACCAAAAATATTTCTTATTAAATTCCCTATCGCAGTATGTCCTCAGAGTTTGGATAGGATCAATACGACAAAAGTAGTAGCCCCTCAAAGAATGAAAATCAATTCTCCGTAGGAAATATTTCATGATAATGTTTAAATTGTATCGCGTAGCAACGAATTATAAACTATTTTTTATTATTGGTAGTTTTTATGAAAAATTATAGAAATGAAAATTATTTATGGACGGCTTGGCTCACCCTCCTTCCCAGGCCTTGCTGCTCTAATGCCAACGCTATGATCATGTGTGCATGCAGAGAGCGGCCCGGGGATGCTGTTTCTTGTCCTCTGGTCCGGCCTCGTCGCTGGTTCGGTGCCCCGGGGTTCTATTTTTGGTTTCCGTCTTTAAATTTTATACATTAATCATAGGCACCAACCATGGATAATATGCATTGACCATAAGGCCAAGAGGGGTAAAAAAAATATATAGGTATATATTAGTGATGTGGCCATTACAGGATTTTCTTATACCAACCACGCTTACAGATCACTCTCTCCCTCCCATTCTCAAAATCATTTCATACTTGCGTTATTGGGTATAAGAAAGCCACTCTCAGAGTTACGCTATACAATGAAACAAAAAAATACCGCATTACTTTCATATACCTTTGTAGGGAGGATTGTCCACTCCAGTGTTTTGGTTGTCTGTGGTAATAGTACTCCTGATAAAAGGACGGAAGGAAGTGGCGGGTGACTGAGTCAGCAGTTGGAATGATCCTTGGACATACAATCCGTCCTAGAGAGGCTTCACACATCCAAACAAAGTCCATTCTCTCACGATACCTCCCCCTGTAACCAACCTTGCTTTAAATAAACAGCAGACAGTTGAAGCTAATGCACCAAAATCCGGCCACATGGAGTACAATTGTTCTTAGGATCTTGGTTTGGAAAGATTGGATACACTTGATATTAGATGACTTAAATACTGTATGTATAAGAAAGTTTTTTTTTTTTTTTTATATATTTATTTATCTTAAGTCACAACTATGCAAAAAATGCACAACCAGCGGCTGGGCTGACATGAAAAATAATAAAAATAAAATAAAATAATAAAAATAAGTATGACATGAAAGGCTTGAGAGAGGAAAAACACCAAGCGGTGAACCCTCACGGCATCCCTTCATAACAGGAGATCTCTATGCCAAACTATCTTTAATCTTCTTGGGGGATTGTGGGGTGAATTTGTATTCAAGATTTTGCAAACTTCCGGATTGATGTGTAAGTAAATTTTGGTGTAGAAACGTTGGTATGAATGTTTAATGGTTGTGTCTATGACGCTCAAGTCGCCGTGTAAAGTCTTGTTGCTAACGTATGGTGGGCATTGCGTGATCAGTCGGAGAGTCTTGGATTGAAATACCTGTATTCTTTTGATGTTCGAAGTCTTGGCTGTACCATATGTTTGTAAGCCACAGGTCCAGAGAGGTCTGAGAAGATAGGTATAACAATTCAGTTTTTGTCGAGTAGATAATTTAGAACGCCTATTCAAAATACTGTACAATAGTCTAAGTCGCCGGTCTAGTATGAGTCGTGTCGCCCGAGTGTGAGGGTTCCAGGCCAGCCTTCTATTGAGGGTTAATTCTAAATATTTTACGGAAGAGGTATGAGGTAATGGCTGGTTTTCAATGAATACTGGAGGGGCAGTCACCACGGCGAAGAGCGAATCTTACGTCTTGACATTTTGTGGGGTTAAATTTAATTTTCCAAGATTTGCTCCAAACTTCAATTTTGCTGAGGTGTTGCTGTAGTATGAGTGAAATGGTGTGAGGATCTGTGTGAGAGGCTAGAATGGCGGTGTCATCTGCTTATGTGGCTGTTAATGTGAGAGGGTCGGTGGGTATGTATAAGAAAGTACAAATATTTTTTCTTCACGCAAACATCCAATCGAAATACGATTTCTGGTTCGTATGTGTCTCATTGCTAGTATGTATCTCAACGTCTTGTAGATGAATAACCAAAGATCTGGAATACAAATTAAAAAATTAAAATAAAAAAAATATGAGAGTGAATTTAGATAGGGATATATGGGGAGTTATGCAAGTTCGATAGGAACGGTTTGAACAAACAGTTGAAGCGGCTTGTATCAGCATGTAAAAATGGAACAGGGCCACCCCGCCAAGTGTGGTGTCGAGCCCTGCTCAGCTCATGTAAATGCATAAAGATCATTAACATATGGACATCCTAGCATGACCAAGATTTATACCGGGTCGGCCATAGCAGAACACCATCCATAGTCGTGTATAATAGTTATTAAATATCGTTGCTCATATATTCAGCTGATTTAAACATAGGTACTTTGAAGATAACCTTTTTGTGGCTACTAGTTTGTGACCTAGCATTATAAAATATAGCTCTCTACTTGACGGGATTCGAACCCAAAACAACCAAAGCTCTACGCATTAGCCCACATGGCCACCGGAAGCTAGTACTGAACATTAGAGATGAATCGAACTTAGAAGAGAGTGCAAGATGGCAACCTCGAAAGCCAGCTAACATATTAGAGGTTTATTTTACAACCTATGAAACTGATCCAGTTGTCCTAGTTTCTCCGCTTCTTCAAAGTGCTTCTTTTTAATGAGTATTCTGACTCTATTCCTGTGGAAACGGGGATTCTACAAGGATGTGTCTTTGTAGAAGCGCGTGTCCCTCAAGGTGAGTCCTTGACCCTATCCTGTATACCGTTTATACTGCTGACCTTCCTACCAGCCCCAACACATTCCTGCCACCATTGAGGAGGACACCTACTTACCACAGCTTCCCAAAACCTCCATGAAATCGAGAAATGGTGTCAGCAATGGAGAGAATGAAAATTAATGAACCAAAGTGCAGCCATATTGGTTTAAATCTGAGACTGAGACACCAATCCTGCCCTCCAGTTTCCTTCAACTATATCTCGATTCCTGTCTCCGAACAAGTTCGCTATCTTGGGTTCTACCCAGACTGAAGACTGACGTGGAATTCCCAATCACAACTGAAGCGGCAAGAACTGAACAGACGGTTTGGGCAGCTCCATCGGCTGCTAAGTAGAAAAACCGGACATTCTGTTGAGAACAAAAAAAATACCTATATGGACATACATCCTTGCAATCCCAATTCCTAAGTACAATTGTCGACTCACCAATCTATGTTTCTAATCTCTTCCTCCATAATGGCCTTAAAATTCTTTTTGTTAACGATCTCATCGTCCCGTCAAAACTTTCCTGCCACGAAAATCCTTTTGCCCAATCCCTGTCCTCCCATCCCCATCCCAACAATCCTCCCTCAAGGCTGAGACGGTGCTGGCCGAGAGACCTGTTACATTATAGTAGGTATGTAGCTACTATTTAGGACTGCTGGCAATGGGCCAGTTTCTCCCCTCATGTCCACTCATATTCGGCTCTTCCTATCCCTCTCGGTCTGCCACCATTGCTGGGCAGAGGCTGGCAGAGCGAGATGGTGCGGAGGATCACCCGGGTTGATGATCTCCTCTACCTCCATTAAATTGGAGAAATGAGGATGGCCTCTTCGCGATGGTGTTTCGGAGGATTTTGAGCTGAATTTATTTATTTATTATGACATTTTTATTTATATTTGTAATTATTATTTCTTTTTTTAAAAATTATTTTTCTTATATTCCTTACCTTGTACATATTGCATATATTATTTTATTTTGAAACATTATCAAATTTACTAATTGTTTTCTTTTACCGATTGTAGATATGCTCAATAAAAAAAATATTATTGTAAAAAAAATATCCTAACAGAATAATGTATGTATCTGCACGGCAACAGTTTTAACTGTAACTTGCATTCCTAGCAATGAAATGACTGACATTAGACTGTGGAGAGGACCCAACACATTCTGATAAACAGCGCATTACATGGGTTGTAGAGGCAATGGTTCAAACCCATCTGGTGGATTTGTGGGATGATAGGTAGGGCGAAGTTGGCCGGACAAGTTGGTCTAATAACTGTGGGAGACATGAATCACGCAGACTGGACTCAAACAATAGACACCATTGTGCAGGTTCTACAAACTACCTACGGGCACCAGCTAGACCCTTATCTCTCCCGCCCTCTTGCCTCTTCGTATCTCAGCCCGTCCATATCTTAGTTCTAGTGCAGGGATGGGCGAACTATGGCTCAAGGACCAAGTACGGCCGCCCGAGCTCCTCGATGCGGCCCAAGAAAGGCTTCGAAAACGTGAAAACCTACACTTTATCTTTAAATAAAACGGAAAATGTTTAAAATTTCTTTAAAACGTGAAACTCTTCAAAGCATGAACGGATTTTTTATGAAATATACCCTCTCTCTAGCCTCCTTGACGAGGGGGCGAGGTAACCTCCCTTAGTGGTTATCTTTCTCAATGTATGTTATCCGTGCCGTCCCCAACCGCCCCCTCTCTTCTACCCTGCCACAGAAGTGAGTTAAACCCTCGTCTGTGATTATTCGTGTCGCATTTCTCCGGGGAACGTCGGGTAATCAATATAAAAATATTAAAATAAAGCTTTTATGCTAAATAGTGTCAGGAAACTTTTGGCTAATATTGGATGACGCAATGGCTTACTTTGTCTATTAACTTCATCCACTTGGTAGCTCAGTACCGTTCCCTCAGTCGTGAAGTACCTAGCTGTTGGTAGACTGTTTGGAGAACTGCGTCCTAAGAACGGGGGGCGTTTCGAGGGGTCTCGAGTTGAAGGACTTTCTTGTTGATTTTATTTTATCTTTATTATTATTGTTTTATGTTTGTGTTATTATTTAAATTGCAGAGACCATTATTATGTTATTATGTACGTATATATTACGTGTGTATATATATAACTTTTTTTTTTTAAATGTATTTAATGTTTAATGTCGTTCATCAAATTTACTTATAGTTTATACTGATTGTAAATACTCAAGATATAAAGAATATAAGTTTGGCCAAATACATTTTTCAAAATTGCCAAAAATCAATACCTACGTCCCACTATTTAATCTGTTTAGTAATTGATAATAGCATTATTTATTGGTTCCTAATTATATCCCATAATAGTTATCCAACTACCATTAGAGACGGGAATTATAGTTTAAAGACATTGTGAATCGACAAACTACATGTATATATAATGGTAAATGGTTTCAATAAACCTCAAAATGCTTGAGGGGCGAGTGTTGGTAGACATGTCCAGTTCGGATCGTTAGCTTAATTAATGAAAATCAGAATTAATAAAATATTTCCAAAAAGGGCTTTAAAAATGTTCCTAATGTTGTTATATACTAAAGAGGAAGGCCACCCATATATGTAGTCCAAATTTAGTTAAAATCGATTCAGAGATTCATTAATTAGAAGATCGATTCAGAAGTTCATTCATAAGAAGTTGGTTATTGTGACTCACGCCCCTACTTTAATTACGAGGCTCTCTCATCGCTCTGGTGGACTTAAGGCCGACTTTTTTTTTTTTTAATTATTAAGAGAAAATGTTTCTTAACAAAATTTAAATAATGTCATCTAAACTATTCTTATTAACTGTACTCCATCATTTGAAGGTAGGAGAGAAAATCTTCGTCCAATTACTTGGCAGAGGAAATTTCTTTTGAATAATTATCTCCGGGGCAAAACCTATCCACCATTGATACTCCGGTTAGTCGCGGCCCCTCCTGTCGAACTCTGTCTGTGAGGACGATAACTCCCGTTAAAATGAATGTATTGACACAAAATGATGTATACTCAGAATTCCAATAGTACAATTTTTCAGCCAAATCGACCAAATGTAAGGGGGATCAGGATGGAGTTTCAACTCAAAGTTCCCAATAACTGCCGATATAATGAATGTGTAAACACAGAATTTAGCAAGAGGATTCAGAAGCCCCTATGTAAATCGACTATTGATTTAAGCCCATATGGTTCCTTGGTTTTTAAGAGAGATCACGTAACCTTAATGAGGGCCGGTAGGTCAGAGGTAGCGTGCTAAGCCTTCTGAGCTCAAGGTTGCGGGTTCAAAAGGTTTTTTTATCTGGGAGGAAAAAAACAATTGAGCACGCCGTCCTTCGGATGTGATATTAAGCGATGGTCCCTAATCTGTACGATGTCAGATATTTGTTATAATCCCTGGTAACTAAAACTGGATAGGCAACATTTAGGACTCCTGTTGCGGCCTTTTTAGTTCAATTTGCTTAGCGCTACCTATTGATTTTTGGCTGAACTAATTAAATTAGTGTACTCATCTCCCGTCTAGAGGGTGTACTATGGGTATGTTCTCTTCTTCAACTAGCTTCCAGGGAAGTAGGTTCCCACCCCAGTTCTGTGTTTTGACCATACTCCCATATATCTTATTATTTCTGCCTCCTGCTGCCCCGAAGTCCAGTTATTGCAGATCAAGGTAAGTTAGTTTATTCGGCTACTAGGGACCATTAGCCATTGTTTCACTTTAGCCAGAGAACCTTCCTGACCTGATCTGCAAAGAACCATAGTTATTTCCCTCCCATTATGGGTAAGTCGTTTTAACTTACATACTTATTTTCTGATACAGTCCTGATGTTATACATAACCTCGCTACCCATCCCAGTGTTTATATACACCACAATCGGACGACAATTTGAAGCCCCCCTCAAAGGCGTATACAACTCCTATTGTAGAGTCGGCGACGAAAGAGTGCACTGGTAGTATTTCTTAGAAGATATATAATTAACTTAAACTTGATTAATTATTTCTGTGGAAGTACATTACCCGTGATTCACCGACGACCTTTTTTTTTTATTAATTTTTTTAGCGAATGTCAATTAGGTCAATTGAAACGCCCAAATTCATCAAGTATTTCCTCAAAATAGGGAATTTTCCTTTACAAAAGATACCTAAGTGAATAAATGTCGAGAATACCAACATGGTAAAAGACCTTAATTTCACATTTGGCCACAGACAGGGGAAAGGGTCAAAAGGGGTTCCTCCATTTTGTTCTAAGTGAAACACACACACTTCCATTCACGCCCCCCCCATATACATTATTAAGTTCATGGGATTAGAGCGTAAAGTGATACCAAACATTACAAACAGAATATACAACACAGTATGACTTCTAAAATGAGCTTTATCTTGACATGTTTCATGTTTGATTTTCGTGTTTCTTCATGTTTTTGATAAATTCTAACAGAAAAGGGAAATATATATAGAAGCAGATTCAGGGAATAGAGCTTAACGAAATACGTGCATAGAGAAATAAATTAATAAATACGTGCAGCCCACATATTACTACCCTAGTATAACCGAAGTGTAAGGGATGTCATGTAATTGGTCGGAAGTTTTAACCGGAATTTCATTTTTTCCAAACCCTAATTCCAAAAATGAAAAAAAAAAAAAAAAAAAAATCCTCTTCGTTTTCTCATGTAGGTACTCGATAATTGAACTGATACCCCATAAGGATGACATCTATTTGTTTTCTGCCAAATCGGGCAATGAAAAAAAGGGAATTAGGGGGTGGTTTAGGGTTATTATCCCTATATATATATATATATATATATATATATATATATATATATATATATATATATATATATATATTTATATATATATATATATATTTATTTATATTGGTGGACTGGTGCTTTGTACCTCTCATCCCTTCCCTGGACGCGCTGGGCTTCCACCTTACCTTGTTACCTATTCGTTTAAACTACCAAAATCTAAACATGGAGGACCCAGTTTTCTTAACGAATCTGAAAATGCTCCCGTGGACCATTCTTACAAAATCTTCTTCTATGATTACATCTTTACCAAAAATTGTGAATCTCGTCCGATCACATACCCAGGAAGTGAGCCGCCGTCTCGTCTTATTTTCCAGTCACAGATGGTTCTTGACTCCTACAGTGTGAGAATTGTCCTTGAGAATTCCTGTTAGTTGCTGAAGATATCTCCTTTTGAGGTTCAGGATCCCATCCTTCAACACCTTGTCTTGGACCCAGGAACATCTTCCACTCCATGACTGCTCCAAAAGGAGCCAAGTGTCCAACTTTCTTGTAGTTTCCTCGGGTATTTAACTGATTTGCGCACTCCCTTAGCTTTGATCTGATTTCAGCGCCAGGCGAGTGCTGCTTGGCTGTCGGAGAAGATTTTTACCACTTCCATGTCACTATTCATTACCTCTCTTGTAGACGCACATTCTAGGATCGCGAGTAGCATGACGTCCACGCGGGACGGTAAGCAAGCCTGTACGTTGTCAGACTTCTTACCATAGATGATTAAAAAACATGGAGTAGGACAAATTTAGAACTCCCATGAATAGAGTCGGGCTCATGTCCGCCAGAGCCACGAAAGAGCGCTCTTTTAGTAGGCGATACGACCTCGTATTTAAAGCCCGGGTGTGAGTCATAATAACTAACTATTGATTAATTCGTGTTCATTCTACACTTTTTTTTATTTTAAGAAATATGCTTGCTATAGAAGAAGGTATTGTTCAAAAGGACAGATGAAATATAAGTCTAACCCATGTTTTACTTAGATGTGTAGAGGGCGACATATGTGAAGACAAGACATTTGTCAAACGATCACCCATGTCGACACCAGCATATAGACATTTGTCCATTTGTCAAACTTGACGCTCCCCAATACCTACCTTCAATTACTTTAACCAACAAACGACACCACTTTTTTACTCCTCAACTTATTGGGAATTGGACGACATTTTGTAATCCATTTCATCATTCTGGAACGCTAATTTTAAAATTGCAAGACTATATTGCAGTTGATAACTCTTGAGTAGTCACTTCAATGTCTATTAAATGAGCCAGAAGATGTTTAAGAAGTCCAAGCGAACAGGATATATAAATTTAATAAGTGGGCGCCGGTATCTCGGAGGTAGCGTGAAAAATCATCTATATTGTTCCGATTTTTTTTTTTTTTTTTTTTTTTTTTTGACATAGAACTATGCCTTTCCCAGCGGTAGGGGGGGTTAAAGTGCGTCACGAAAATGTGTCACACTTAGAGAGCTATTATCTCCTAAAATAATAATCGTAGAATAATGAACCAAACACCGATAGAAAACTTGTGTAGGACGATTTATGATAAAACAAGTTTCAACCCTTCATCTTTCATCCCATGAATTTACATCTCTTATCTTGCAGAGGGCGCCGGTAGCTCAGTGGTATGCGTGTTTGTCTTCTGAGCTCAAGATCGTGGGTTCGAAACCCAACCGAGGTCCTGTACAATGTCAGATTTCGTTAAAGACCCTTACCCTAGGTGAATAAAAATTTAGGACTCCCATAGTAGAGTCGGGCTCATGTCCACCAGAGAGACGAAAGAGCTCTCTTAGTAGGCGAAATGACCTCGTAGTTAAAGTCCGGGCATGAGTCATAAAACCTAACCTCTCTCATCTGGCAAATCATCTACAACTTTAGGGGAGGATCTTGTATTGACATGATATTCACAAGACACATTGATAATCTAAGTTATCATAGATATATCTCTTATTTCTCTGATCATAAAACAATACTAGCAATAACAATTGACAACAATATTACAGCTCATTCTACTTCTAGTGAAAATAATTAATAATCGATTATGATAAGAGGACCCCAATAGCTCAGACGTAGCGTGCTTAAGTTGGCCGGTTGAACCCGGCTGAGGCCCTTAGGTCAGTTAATTGCCCGGGCTTTAACTACAAGGTCATATTGCCTACTACCAGAGCGCTCTTTCTACCTACCTAGGTTTCTCCGAGAAGGTATGTTCAACGTTTTTTCACCTCCCAGATAAAAACTCTAAGGGCCTCGGCCGGCTTTTCAACTCGCGATCTTGAGCTCAGTAAGAAAGCAGGCATACCACTGAGCTACCGGTGCCCATCGTTTTTTATATGGAAAGTAAAAACTTTGACCACTCCGTCCTTCGGGTGGGACGTTAAGCGATTGTCCCAACCCTGTGCGATTGCAGGTACTCGTTAAAGACACATTCGGCCATAATCCAAATACATCTAAAATAGCACATGTGACGGTCAAAACGTATTCAGAGGAATTAAAAACGTGATATTCTGTTGAAAACTTTAACTCGGATTTTTGCGCGACTAAAATACTTTCTTATACCAATGGTATAGGAAGTAAAAATAATAATAACAATAACATTCTTATTGTCTCCTAACTCTAAAATGAATTTTCAGATTTTACTACAGCTACTTGATATAGTTGTGTATTGTGCTTCAGTAATCGATAGACTAAGCATGGTAATTAGATAAGCCGCTGGTCTGGCAGGACTCATGACAGCTTGCATATGCAATAGTAGTGCATTCATGTACTTGCATCCTAATTCCTCATCTCCTTAATCTGGGAAATTGATGACTAGCGGTAAAATTTATAATTCGCATTTTCATAGAAATAAAAGACATTGTCATACCACTGTTTCATTTTCAACCATTACTGATTTTCAACGGAATCGCGTCATCATCTGTGGCACTTCTACGAATACACATAAAATATAAATATGGAGAAGTATAGCTAGTTGTAACTAGTTAAACCAATAAAGCATCTGGAAGCAGAGTAACAATATAAATAAATCTTGCTTATTGTGACTCATGCCCGGGCTTTAACTAGAGGTCATATCGCCTACTAAAAGAGCGCTCTTTCGTCACTGGGGGACATGAGTCCGACCCTACTATGAGAGTCCTAAATGTTGTCTACCCTAAATTTTTATTCACCTAGGGTAGGGGTCTTTAACGCGTTCCTGACATCATACAGACTCCTGACCATCGCACGTCCCATCCGTAAGACGGCGTGCTTAAATTTATTTTGTTTTGAGCACAGTAAGCAAGCACGCATACCTCTGAGCTACCGGCGCACAGTGGGGCGAATGACCATTTTAGGTGGACAAAAGTCAAGTCAAAAATTTAAGATTTCTCGCCTTAGACATTGTCGTCGGAAGGTGAGTGGCTCCGAAAATGTAAATATTTACCTTATAATGAAAATAAATACTGCATAGAGATGGAACAAATCAAGTATACACGTTTGAACAAGTGTTGTCATTCTACTAGGATAAGACGCGGATTTATTAGTCTGACTGCAATAATATCAGTTCGATCATTGTTTGAGCTATATTCGGCAGTTGAAAAGGAGTCTAAAGAGAAAGGTAAGTAATCATATGCACGGTTCTTGTAAGTAGTGTTCAGTTACAGAGATATTTGAACTGTTTTATTAAAAAATCCGTTACATCCATAACTTTGAACGAGAAAAAATAATGTTTCCCCAAAAGCTCCCAAGCTAATTGACCCATTTTCCTTTTCGTTATACTTTCTAATTTTCAGATTCATTTGTATCTTGTTGGTATTTTTTGCTATTCTTCGTATTTTCAATAATAATGATTGATTTTCAGAATCAGTGCTCAAGATTGCCCGGAACAAGTTTTTTGAAGAGTGGTCCAAGTTTCCGAAAAAATCTCGGAACGAAGGTCTCATGAGATATGTTCTAGCTCTAATTACAGATCAGTTTGAAGGGGAAGTGAGTAACATTCTCTCAATACAAACTCTGTTGCTCGTTATTCGGGAAAAATAAGCGAAAGATGGGAAAAGAGTTGTCGTAGACCTGACCTTTTTTTCAAAAAATATTCATCATGGCTAGACGAAAAATACTTTGATTTTGTAGTTACGCTGTCGCAACTGCAACCCACCACGTCTCAACGTTTAATTTCGTAAGATAGCATTGAAAAAATGTTTCCCTGGAAACTCGTTCATTTATTCACTTAACGTTTGACATTAGGGTGTGTCAGCGCTGGCTGACCTCTCCCAACATGTGGCATAGGCACTCATGCATACAGTTACTATATTTGCTCATTGTATTAAATTTATATAGTATAACCATCTCCCTCCCTGTGTGTGAGTGCAAATCACGTAATTAATAAAATAAATAAAATTGAGATCGAAAAATTATTAAATTTGAAAATTATTTAAATCGCGACTTTAATTAAACAATGCCTGAATAGCTGAAAGCACTCCCACGGGAAGAACGGTTACAAGATCCTAACGGTTAGTTGACATCAGTAATTAACAATAATTAATTACTGTTGTCAACCAGAAGAAGCATGAGTGGGGGGGGGGGGGGGGGGGGGAATGAAATGAATCAAACCTATAACTTTAACATATTTATTTTAATGAGAACATATTTACAAAACAACAATTGAATATATATATAATTTGGCCGTGTGTCTGAAGGACTGAATTATAACTTAATTACGAGGTACCTCGATACGATATCCATGGCGAATGACGGCGTGATCACCCTTTCTGGACTTCCCGTAGAAATCGTCTATTCACATAGTCCCTGAAGATCTGCGTAGTTTCGAGGGCACACCAGAAGTTACACCCCCACTGACTTTGCACCGTCCAAAATCAAAGTGTATCTCTACGACTAATTCACATATTCAAACTGATATTACTTATAGAAAAGATACGTGGTGATCACCCAAGACATGAGCAAAGAAAACTCAATTCACATATTTAAACTCAACTGTACAATATAAAAAGAACGTGGTGACCAGCCAAGACATGAGCGAAGAATGAGTAAAACGGGGAGTGGCTTCCGATATCCGACCGTGGTAGGGGACAGTTCTCGAGACTTGATTCGTCGTCGGACTCCGCCCATTTTATTTCCAGCCAATCGCATATTACCAATTAACATCTGCCTCTAGTTGTGTGAAAACCTGGAGTAAGAAAAAAAACCTTTACTGCTTATTCCTTATACACCGGATGTAGACAATTATCTTGGCTTCCTTTCCATTGTGTCTCTATTATTCTTTATTTTCCGCTCCCAGCGATCGCGATTCTCTCGCAGGCATCATTGGTTCCGAGCATGCTCTTCCAAATGCAATCCTCTTTAATTTGATACCCCACAACCCATACTTTGCTCCTAGCGATCGCGATCCTCTCGTAGACATCGCCAGTTCTGAGCATTATCTATAGGGTAGACATGCTACAATATCCCCCTTTCCCATTAAAATAAAATATGTCGGCTAAATGACCATTGGAAGTCACATATTTTATTAGTTTCACTTAACACTTGCTCGTTCACTGAGCATATACACTTAACCAAATACTCAGGTATCGACCTCATTATCATGCGTGACCAAAACATGATTTTAAATTTCCTTTCGAATCGGCATGGCTTGCCTATGCATGCGTGACCAAAGCATGATTTTACTTTACGCTGTACTTCTTGGAGTTAACCCTCTCCATTGGCAAATAACGATGATTCTATTTCTAGCATACATTCACTGACTAGTTAAAACATCCAAAAAGGCCCCACGCCTCGACAATGTTTCAACTGAATTCCCATATACCTAATCCGCTTCAACAAAAATTTGGGTTGACCAAACCCTAACCATATGCCTCCTTAGGCCTTCGACAGGTATTTACCTTCTGCCGGAACGACGACGAAATATAAAATAGAAAAATAAGCCCACTCAAATCCCATCTCAGTTTCATAAATATATGTAAATTCCGGCATCCGCATTAATCAAGTAGCGAAACCCTTTCTTCAGCTCAAACAGTCAGTTCATGGCATAAAAAATAATTAAGCAACTCCCGCCCCTTTAAATGGATTCTACAAGCATCAATGGAGTGGCCCCTTCTCCGTGTGTACGATAATTGAATATTCAATTCTGGGTATCCCCTCCAGTTTATAATATATCTCCCCCTTTAGTCATGTATGCTTCGGCACCTTGCCCTAGGATTTCTTAAATAAAATAACAAAATTGACATTTGACCTACCGTGGTCGACACTGCATCATAATAAGTAAGGTCCATACCTGAATATATGTTACAAATATATTTACAAGGCTCTCATTGGGTTAACATAGCCCATCATGGTCACTAGATAAAATATGGGTCAATGTGACATTTTCAATAGATACACACGGTCGGATACTAATACAAATATTATTTAAAAATACAAAACAAAACAGACAAATACAATTGGAAGTACATTTACCATACCTGACTACCTACAAATGTGTGTGCCATCGCCTCGCTGTCATCCTACTCAGATCCGCGTCTCCTAATCAAATTTAAATACGTAGGAATATTCCCATGGATGGCCAATCCATATACCGTCTGCCCCGTCCTACAATTATGTCAATTTCAAATGAAGCCACAAACCTATCTAAACTAAATTATCCCAACATCATAAACAAATTGCTAATACTATTTAAAAAAAATACTCTTACTAAATATATGAACAAAAATAAACTTTCCTAACTTATTATCTAAATTACCTACTATTATAAAAAAATGCCCTATTACTAAAGTTATATAAAACATATCCTAACTTATTATCTAGAATAAAAAAAAAAATAAAACTACCCTAACTTATTATCTAAAATTACTATTTACAACCTGGCGATTCACTTTGGAATCTTTGAGCTCGACTAAGGGGGGTATGCTCGATGTTAAGCCCCAGGGGAGTGCCAGAATGTCCCCGTCTGCCTTATCCTATTTACAAAAAAAAATAACTAAATAATAATTCCCGTGTCCCCAATAAATGTGTATGTGTGATTCTTTGTGTGTTGTTGTATAATGAGGTGTTGGCCGTTAGTGTAAAATAATAAATAATTCCCAAATAATAAAGAATAGTGTCTGTTTTATGTGTGTGTGACTTTGTCTAACTGTTCCTAGGATAGCTGGGGATGGACACCCATAGAGACGTCACAAATCTCTTCCCTGACTCTAGGGCCGCGATCTCGTCTGCAATAATCGCCCCCCTAACTCGGCTGAAGTAAGATCGTTAATCTCAAAGAGAGCCCTAGCGCTTCTCTAGCCTGCTTGTAAATTTATCCGCTAATACACGGCTTCTGTGAGGTCATATAAAAGATTCCTCCTTCCGCTACGTCGCTGCCGAGATGTCCTAAAATAAAAATTTGAGGACTTTCCTTGTATAAAATCTGGTAAGGTCCTTCCCAGAATAGTAATGGTAATATTTTGGATATATCCCTCTTACCGGTGGGTATCCGCAGAGATTGTACTAACACCTGATCGCCAATTTCTAACGTAGTCTGTTTGTGTCGTACCTCAAAGTTCTGTTTCTGTCTTTCGGCCTGTTTTTCTGTAAATTGGTATGTCTGTTGGTGTAGTCCCGAAATGTCAGTTATCCTATTGTCTTTGATGAAGTTCACCTGCGGATGTTCTTCACAAGTGGGGTTGCCATTAGTCGGGTAGCGGATTATGTGGTCATTGTCTGTCGATATGTCTGTTACTTCGTCCTCGTTTCTAAGTAGGACAGAAAACTCCTGCATCAGAGATGATATTCTGACGTCGTCTAGGGAAGTTATGTTTTTGTCATTGCCTGTCGGTTCGTCTGTGATTTCGTCCTCTTTTATACTTGATGAATTTACGTGATCTGGGGCAGTCATAGTATTGTCGGGGTATGTTTGTTTGTCGATGGGCTCTTCCTGCTTAGCAGTGATGGGTAAGGATGTCTTTGCTATTGATTCTACGTTAACTGGTGGTCTGATATTAAAAAATTTGTACTCGTAACCTAATCCTTGAAGTGGTCTTCTCGTGCTGATAAAAACTGGTTCCAAACGTCCATTACCGTGTCTTCCTAAACCGCTACCTTCTTGGTACCCTTGAAGCTTCATCAATGTCAGTCCGTTGTTACTGTCTGTCTTTACCTTTACAGGAGTGGGACATCTATTGTCAACGTTAGTATGTAGGTCAATGTCCCCTGTCAATCTCGTCATCATCTCTGTACCAAGCAAACTGCGTATGTCCCCCTTGAATTTAAATTTACCTCCCCCCATAGTTTTAAGTTTGTTCATCCCACTCCTGCTACTTAGTTTTTTGTCAAGCGGTCAACAATTGGTTTCAGGTTGTTAGCCAACTCTCCAAGGGATTGCTTTATTTCTTTCATGTCTGTATTGACATTGTTGTCGGTCACTACCTCCATGTTTATTACGTTAGGTTTCGACTGGTTATCCCTATAATTAGGTGGTCGATTATAATTCTGATTTGAGTCATAGTAATTACGTGGCCGATCGTAATTTGGATTTGACTCGCGGGAAGGGCCTCGGCTAAATTGATTCCCTCTCTCTTGATTGTAGTGAGAGGTTCCCCGTGCATTCCCAGAATTGTAACGAGGTAGGTCTTGTTTGGGAAAGTTATTGTTTTTCGGAAGACTATCTGGTCGGTACTGTCTTCCCCCGCCTTTCCAAGAACTATCCTTTAATTTACAATCACGTCTAATTATGTTAGTACCTATCCTAATTATTTGCTCATGTAGTCTCTCAATAGAGATTATTCCCTGGATCCTAACTGAATTTTCGACCGTCTCTCCATAATGTTTGCTTAATAGTTCACATACGTAGCCTTCCGGAATTTTATATGTACTATCCTGGAGTCGTGACACTAATTTTGAAAAATGTTCGCTGGGTGTTTTATCCATATGATCGGCATAGCCTTGGGTATCAAGTTCCCTACGGACTATAACGTCATATTTCTCCCCGCAGAACCTATCTTTGAACGCATTGACGAATTCATCAAAAGAGCGGATACTTCCTGACTTTACAAGGAACCAATCCAGACCCTCGCCCTTTAAATGTGACTTTATAAATTCGTTCAGATTATAAAATTCTCCAATGTGACTATATGCAATTTCTAAATTTGATATGAAATGGTTGGGTAAATCCAACACATTGTTACGGAACGTTACCTTGTTACGTTCGTAATTTTTTATATACGTATTTTGGAAAGTGACGTTACTAGGCTGTTCGCGAGCAAAGGTCTGACCTGTATACCAATCTTTATGTTCTTCAGGGATGGTGAACGTCACTTGGTCATTATGTTTTGGGGTTGAGACCTGATTTTGACCCGAAACAGTATCTATTCTCTTCGAGATATTGGCGAATCTCTTCTCACAATCGGTACGAAAAAGATTTTGGTTCGAATTTATTTCCTCGACCTCCTTATCTAAACGTTGTGTTTCTGACATGATCCTACCTGTCATTTCATGATCTAAACGTTGTGTTTCTGACATGATCCTACCTGTCATTTCATGATAACAGACATCTACCATGTCCCTAACTTCAGAAACATGTTTGTCATATTTCCCTTCTAAATTATCCTGTCTAGTTCTCAATTCTCCGGACTCAGATCGTAGAGTGCCCATATCGCGATTAATGGATTCGATATTATTTGCCATTGCCGAAATTTGTTCCTTTATCTCCGAAGTCTGCTGTCCTATCTGTTCCTGCATGGCCTTTCCCTGTTGTCCTAGTCCCGAAATCTGTTCCTGCATGGCCTTTCCCTGTTGTCCTAGTCCCGAAATCTGTTCCTGCATGGCCTTTCCCTGCTGTCCTATCTGTTCCTGCATGGCCTTAAACATCGCCTCTAGGTCAAATTTAGGATTTTCTACCGGGGACTCCGGGGGCGTACGGATAGTTTTCCTAGACCGTGTCTGTATCGGCTCTAAGTCCGACTTCTCTTTCCCTTCCATTCTGATAAGAAATATATATCAAAACAATTAAATGAATTATACGGGAGGTCTGGTGCTAACCTAATTTCTATGGTGACCTGTCAGATGGCATCACAATACAACAATAGTTATAATATGTAAAATAAATGCCTACTAAATCTACATAAAAAAAAAATCAAAAACAAAAAAAAATAAAATTATTTCAATAAATGATGTCATTCATTGTCCCTACCCTCACCCATCCTTCTTCAGTTTTGATTCTAAATACCGACTTTAAGTGAAAATATAACATTGTGGCCTAATAGGCTGGAATCTACGTTAAAAAGCAAAAAAAAAGTTTAATTAAAAAAATTAATTAATTAATAAGGGACCGATTAGTGGGGTTCATTAATTATACTAATTGGCATAATTAATAAACAAATCAAGTCCCTGTTCGGGCGCCAATTATAACCATCTCCCTCCCTGTGTGTGAGTGCAAATCACGTAATTAATAAAATAAATAAAATTGAGATCGAAAAATTATTAAATTTGAAAATTATTTAAATCGCGACTTTAATTAAACAATGCCTGAATAGCTGAAAGCACTCCCACGGGAAGAACGGTTACAAGATCCTAACGGTTAGTTGACATCAGTAATTAACAATAATTAATTACTGTTGTCAACCAGAAGAAGCATGAGTGGGGGGGGGGGGGGGGGGAATGAAATGAATCAAACCTATAACTTTAACATATTTATTTTAATGAGAACATATTTACAAAACAACAATTGAATATATATATAATTTGGCCGTGTGTCTGAAGGACTGAATTATAACTTAATTACGAGGTACCTCGATACGATATCCATGGCGAATGACGGCGTGATCACCCTTTCTGGACTTCCCGTAGAAATCGTCTATTCACATAGTCCCTGAAGATCTGCGTAGTTTCGAGGGCACACCAGAAGTTACACCCCCACTGACTTTGCACCGTCCAAAATCAAAGTGTATCTCTACGACTAATTCACATATTCAAACTGATATTACTTATAGAAAAGATACGTGGTGATCACCCAAGACATGAGCAAAGAAAACTCAATTCACATATTTAAACTCAACTGTACAATATAAAAAGAACGTGGTGACCAGCCAAGACATGAGTGAAGAATGAGTAAAACGGGGAGTGGCTTCCGATATCCGACCGTTGTAGGGGACAGTTCTCGAGACTTGATTCGTCGTCGGACTCCGCCCATTTTATTTCCAGCCAATCGCATATTACCAATTAACATCTGCCTCTAGTTGTGTGAAAACCTGGAGTAAGAAAAAAAACCTTTACTGCTTATTCCTTATACACCGGATGTAGACAATTATCTTGGCTTCCTTTCCATTGTGTCTCTATTATTCTTTATTTTCCGCTCCCAGCGATCGCGATTCTCTCGCAGGCATCATTGGTTCCGAGCATGCTCTTCCAAATGCAATCCTCTTTAATTTGATACCCCACAACCCATACTTTGCTCCTAGCGATCGCGATCCTCTCGTAGACATCGCCAGTTCTGAGCATTATCTATAGGGTAGACATGCTACAATAGATTGCAAATAAATTAAAAAAAAAAAAAAAAAAAAGTTTGACATATTTTACTGAGTTGGCTTTTGTATCATATTTTGATACCTGCAGAATTCAATCAGTTTGTACATATCTTGTTTATTACCTAGAAACAAGGGTTTTACCTTTTTCTTATTCATGTAAAGTGGTTTTATTTTCTTCAACGACTTACTAAAGAGTAAACTATCTATTTAAATGAAGTGCTATTTTCATGTTCCGTCTATTATTTGACTATTCTTATTCAAATATTCTTACTGTTTTTCACCCATAATGTATCGATCTGTCTCAACTCCATCTAATATTAAGCAAGTTTTACTAATCTAGTCGCTCAGAGGATTAAGTAACATTTCGAACCATGGGCCATATTAAACTACTTATGATTAGCGGTTTTTTCAAAATATTTGTGCCGTTTGGGTTTAAAAACGTTCAAATGCGTGCTATTGATTGTACATAGTCTCATTTGATGTGGAATTTCATTGGCTGTAATTTTTGTTCCTGAAAGCTTTTGATACAATGAATCCTCTTCTTGTAATTTTGAAAAGAAGGTAGAAAAGTGAGAGTTTTTGATGTATTTCAGCAAAAACTCAATCAAGGGTTCATTTGTGAACCGTCATATGGGGTATATTCGTAATCAGCGTGTCATTTCCAGTAAGAATACAAGGTTTCAGAATTTTGTCCACCTAGATTGGACATTCGCCCCACTGTGCGGCGGCCTCACTTACCACCAGTATGTAGTGTAGTGTGAGGGTGCCGATAGTTCAGAAGGAGCGTTCTTATCTACTGAGATCAAGATCGCGGGTTCGGCCGAGGCCCCTATGTTTTTTGTTATCTGGGAGGAACACCTTGAGCATGCCGTCCTTCGGATGGCATGTTAAGCGATGGTCTCGAGTCTCTACGATTTCAGGATCTCGTTAATGACCCTAACTAACCTAACCTGCGTAATCCGGCAGAGTATAGTTAACATCCAAGCATGAGTCACAATAACTAACTAACTTCATTTTATCTCTGAGAGCGCCGGTTTTCAAAATACAATGATTGGTATGAACATTTAAATATCGAAATTAATTTTCCGCGAAATAAACAAAAGGGAAGGGAGGATCTGACGAGGGAACTCAACTAATGAACGTGTTGAGTGGTTTGTAAAGTGAGATGTTGCCCTTGAGCACGCCGTCCTTCGGATGGGATGTTGCGATAATCGAGAGCCTCTACGATTTCAGGTACTCGTTTTTTTTTTTTTTTTTTTTTTTTTTTTTTATCTCAGTTATGGCCTTATGCTGAGGCATATCGGCCAGCTACCATGATGATCATTTTGGAAATTTTTTTACAGGTACCTTGGTTTAAGGACAAAGCAATTAAAGAAGAACAATCATAAGAAAAAACTTAAATTTATAGCAATAATTTTGTAAAGAAGCAAGATACGGACGCGCAATGCCCCTGAAGAGGAATGGGGCCACCACACAACACAGTCATGAAGGCGAGCAGGAAGCCAGAAGGCGAGCAGGACGCCAGAAGACACCACAGCAGAGGAGCGGAGGCACCGAACCGGCCGCGACCCACCAGGGTCCCAAACCCGTCGAGCACACAACCCCGAAATACAAAACCATCACTTTCCAACTTGGGTAACATAACTCCATTCAGGTTTTGAGGGAACTTAATCCCGCGCCAGTGACCATCACTCATACACTGATTCAAGTTTTGAGGGAACTTAATCCCGCGCCAGTGACCATCTCTCATACACTGATTCAGGTTTTGAGGGAACTTAATCCCGCGCCAGTGACCATCACTCATACCGTTGTTACCAATACAGTACACCGTTCTCCATGTGTGCCCGACCGACTCGAAACCCCGAGAAGCCCCAGCCGATGCCGGCACCCCAACCCACCCACCGCGCAGCCAACCGGCGCACGGTAGACCGAAGGGCGGCAAAAACATATAAATAGCTAGTGACATATTAATATATACGAAGTTCAGACCCTGCGGCCAGCATAATTTAAAAAAGCTAACAGCGCCTCTCTGACAAGAGGGCTGTTGCAAGCAGATAAAATAGCCAGGTATGTTCGAGGAGCTGCAACTGTTCTCTCTAGGTTCTCCATAAGGAGATCTCTTTCTGCACTGTAATGTGGACACTGCATCACTATATGCTCCAGATCCTCGTAGCCCCCGCAGTGGCGGCAGCTAGAACTCTCACTCAGACCAATCCTATTCAGGTAGGCATTGCACAGTCCGTGGTTGCTTCTTAAACGGCATATGGTCTTACACTCAAATTTAGATGTTGCTTTGTCTCTAAACCACGGTCTGGTTCCTACATGGGGTTGAATCGACTTAAAGAAATTGCCTTTGCGAGAGGCCTGGTACCTGTCCTGCCACATTGTCAGAACGGAGGTCAGGATACCCTCCTTCAGATCGCTAGCCGGGATGTTGCCTATAGGCTCCCCCCTCTCCACCGCCAGTTTTGCCAATCCGTCCACCCTCTCGTTCCCTTTAATTCCCGCGTGAGCTTTCACCCACATTAACACAACTTTTTTCTTTTGGCCAATAACCACGGCATAGTTTTCTAGTATGTCGGCTATTATGTTATCATAGATAGATAACTTGTTTGTGCAACAGGAATTTAACTTAGTTAGGGCACTCAATGAATCTGTAACTAAAAGAAAGTGTTCACTATCGAGTAGGGAGACATACTTCAAAGCTTCATTTATTGCTACTAATTCAGCAGTGTAACTAGAAGCAAATTTCGGAAGTTTGAAACTCCGACTGAAATTTTTGTCGTCATCAAGAAAGGCGCAACCTGTACCATTCGTCGTTTTTGATCCGTCTGTAAATATTGGTACATATGACGACCACCATTTCCTTTTGATCCCTTGGAACACCGCATTAACCATGGAAGGAGGGACACCAGAGAGATCCGGTAAGTATGTTATATTAATGTGATGAAGAAGATTACGAAAATTAATATTGAAATTTGGTAGAATGTGAGAACTGTATACGAAAGGGGCAAACTTAGCGTATTCCGGGAAACTATCAAGCAAAAGAGGATAATAATTCTTTCTAACCCAGTAAGATGAGGTGAGGTTAAGTACAGTTAGTTGCCGAACTTTGCTATAGACAGGACTATCGGAGGCCAGTAACTTGCAGAGGTACCTGCCAGCCAACATTCTCCTTCTAAGGTCTAGCGGCATCTCCCCCGCCTCACACAGTACCACATCTACAGGTGTGCTGTTCAGGAAGCCCAGTGCCAGACGCAGACATTTGTTGTGAAGGACATCCAGCCCATGTAGACTGGTCTTGGCCGCTTCACCATAGAACACTGAGCCGTAGTCCACAACTGCCCTAATTACGTTTCTATAAAATAGTAATGCAATATTAGGATCTGCCCCCCAATTTCTGTTTGTTATTAGTCTAAGGATATTAATATATTTTTCTACTTTCTGGATTATGGAGGAGATATGGCTGTTCCAGTTTAACTTCCGGTCTAGAACCAAGCCTAAGAATTTAACCTTGGCCACGCAAGGGAAGACCAATCCCCCTAAAGCTAAATTCTCTCCGAGTGGGAACCTATGTTGTCGCGAGAAAGGACAAACGGCAGATTTTGACTGAGAGATGCTGAGACCATTGTCGACCAGCCACGGGAGCAGCGATGTTACGGCCTGGTTCAAGCCTGCCTTGCAAGAATCCACGGTCTTGTGTTGGGTATACAGGCAGATATCATCTGCATACTGCAATATACTTATGTTGCGAGGAATACATCGACACAAATCCAAGGAGTAGATAACGAATAGAAGGGGAGAGAGAATTCCCCCCTGCGCCAAACCCAGATTTGTAACCCTGGAACTATGCAGTGAGCTGTTTATCCATAGATGAAGGCGTCTATTCGAGAGTAAGTTAATGATCCTGTGAGTAAAACTGGCTGGCAAGTCCAAATTTAGCATCTTGTTCGCTAGAACAGGAAGTTGAACAGAGTCATAGGCCCCTGTGAGATCCAGGAACAGTCCCAATGTCTGATGACGATTAGTAAACCCAGTGTGGATATCTAAGGTGAGGGATGCTAAACTGTCATAAGTGGACCTGCCCTTCCGAAACCCGAACTGGTAAGATGGGATCTTGTCCTGCGACTCCAGCCACCACTCAAGCCTGTTCTTCACCATTCTTTCGAAGGTCTTCAACATGCAAGATGACAGGGCTATCGGTCTGTATGAAGCTCCATCACTGTGCGATCTACCCGGTTTTAGCAATGGGATAACCAAATAATCCTTCCAATCCTCCGGGAAGACCCCAGAAAGCCAGATCTCATTAAATGCCTGCAACAGGTGGAGTTTGGTTGTGACCAGCAAATTCCTGATCATGTCATAATGGATCCCGTCCATCCCTGGAGCCGTATTCTTACTGTTGGATTTGATCGCCATGTTCAGTTCGGCCAGTTCGAACCTGTCTGTTAGGAAGTGTCTCTCTGATATCCTGTCCATTGCTCCCACCCATGCCGGAACGAAGGGAGGGGCCAAACGTTCCATGAAGTCCACACACCACTCTCCCGTCTCTAAAGGGGGCTTATTACTTTTCTTCCTGTTTGATAGTTTTTTTATTTTGTCCCAAATTTCTTTTACAGGCGTACATCTGTTCAAACTACCACAAAATTCGCGCCAACTATTAATTTTACTTTCTTTTACCGCCTTCTTAAATTCCGCATCCGATCGTTTATATTTCATGAGATTCCCCAAATCCGAATTCTTTTTATAATTATTGAAGTTGGCTTTCCTTTTGTTTAACAAATCGCTGAGGTTTTCATTCCACCAGGGACGATTAAATTTGGGATTTATATATTTTCTAAATTTCGGGATTGCTTCTGCAGCTGCTTCATTTATAACGTTAATGCAATGGTCATACCCTTCATTTAGATTACTGTCTGAACTCCTGAATTTATCATTCATGGAATAACTAAATTTTTCCCAATCAGCTTTTCTAATGTTCCACCTTCGAAAGGGTGTGACGAGGATTTTGTTAATAGAGATATTATTTAAAGTGATTACAATGGGGAGGTGGTTAGAGCCGTGAGGGTCAGACAATGTCTCCCAATCCACTTTACTGGCCAAACCTGAAGAACAAAAAGTGACATCCACCGCCGAGTTGCATTTCTGGGCAACGTTATTAACATAAGTAGGGCTGCCATCATTAACAACTATCATATTGCTGTTTTCAACAGCCGCTAAAAGATTTTTGCCCTTCTTGTCACATCTATCGCAACCCCAAGAATAGTGGTGAGAATTGAAATCACCTCCAACCAAGGTAGGTTTTGGAATGCCTCGCAACAACCGGTCCCAGTCTGCCTCTGCCACTTGGTTGTTGGGCTCATTGTAAATAGAGATGATACTGATGGCAGAATTGGAGACTAACCTAATCTCCGCTCCTACCATCAGCACATTCTTTACCTTGTAAAAATTGGTGATCTGGGTGTAGGGGATGCTACTCCTAATGAGGAGCGCTACCCCGGACCTGGCGTCTGCCCTGTCCTCTCTCAGCACATTGTACCCCGGGAACCCGACATACACTCCTGGCCTGAACCACGTCTCAGACACAAGGGCCACGTCGATACCGTGCTTGTGCAACATCCACTCCAAACTGGCTTTGTTGGCTACAGCAGAACGAGCGTTCCATTGAAGGAGCTTAAGAGTTCTGTCCATAATAAATATTTAATTTTTTATTAAATCGCCCAACTGGACTGAGAAGAGAACAGACTAAATATGGAAGTATGCAAAGAATGGGAATTCTATTAAATAGTATGTAAATGGATTTGTATGTAAGTACACCCAAAAAGGCGCACGTAAACACGAGAACCAGAGGGAATTCACAACTAAAACCATAAACGCAGGAAATTGAATTATTATTTACAAATAAGAAAAGAGGCTTCAGTGAATTGAGCATTCCTTGAAACGATTTTGGAAATGAACTCATTAAATTAATTGGATACGGACCTATCATCATTTACTTTAAATTTTTCCACATTTTCTGAACCGTCGCTTACCAAATTGTGCAGGGTCATTGCCAGCAACTCAACGATCTGGTCCTTGGACAGTGAGGAGTTCTGGATCTTACTAATTAGGTTAGACAGAGATTCCACGAACCTCTCCATGAAGGAGGCCGCCTGAGGGTTGGACTCGATCGGCTGGAGAGGTAAGGAAGGGGTCGAAAGGACAGGCCACTGCGAGCCTTTAGGTGCAGCGTAAGGGGAAAATCGTCTCACTTTAATTTTAGTTTTTTTGCTAAGCATATTAACAGTATTATTTTTGTTTTCGGGGGAACTATTTGAATTACTGTCCAAGACAGGAAATTCCGACATATTTTCTAATAGGTTAAATTTATTTTTAGTAACGGTCGAATAGAGGGTTGTGGAAATAACAGACTGTTTTTTCTTTTCGAGGTTTGCGACATAGACGGGACACTCCCGATAGGTGGCCTTATGGGGACCTTTGCAATGGACACAGACGGGGAGGGTGAAGGTACATTCGGAGGAGGCATGCTTGTCCCCACAGATCTCGCATCGCACAGAGCCTCGGCACTGCGCCTTGACATGACCAAAGTTCAGACATGAGTAACACTGAAGAAGGGGGGGCACGTAGGGGGCCACCGGACACCTAGCTCCGTAGATATAAACGTATTCTGGCAGTCTTTGGCTGTCGAATGTTAGAACGCATGTACCTAGTTTAATGCGCTGAGACGGATCCTCTTTCTTGCCTCTTGTCATTCGTTTAATTTCCACTATTTTTGATGGGGATTTCACAACCTGCAAAATTTCATCATCATCCAAGGAAGTGTCCACCCCGCGAATGACACCCCTCTTATTAATTAAATGGCGCGGAATGAACGCATATGCATGTTTTTCCTTCAAAAATTCCCACGTTATAAAACTATTAGCGGCCACAGATGAACTGAAGGTTACACGGAACCTATTTTTCCCTGCCACCGCTATATTTGAGATGTCTTTCACATATTTAAAGTTATTGGAGAACATCCACTTTCCAAAACCCATCGGGTGAATGGAACCTAGAGTTCCCTGCAAACCTTCCACATAAACACAGAAAGGACCAACATCAGTGTCCTTAAACTTACCTGTTTGTAATTTAGATATTTTATTGGCAACCTGTAATTGGTCCGCTGCGCTGCTGGAAGACTCGACCACTCGCTGGCTCACGAGAACCTTGGCCGAGCCCCTGTGGATATCCTCTGCGGCCTGCCTCTTGCCCCCCGCCTTGGGAGCTACCGGGCCCGGGCTCAAGTCCATCCCTGCTCCTCCTGCTGCCTCCTGCTCCATTAATGGACCATCGTCCACTTCACCACTACTCCCCGGGGGCTCCTCACCCCCGCTTGAAGCGTTCATCCCTAACTCACTAAATAATACTTACGAAAAAGTTGAAGATTTAAAGGAAATTAATGATAAGAATAAATGATTTTAAAGGAATGAAGATATAAGAACACAAACTAACGAAAGAACCAACTGAACTCCAAATTTAAATTGAACTAGTAAAATATTTGAAAATTATTTAGAATGAAAAAAAAAAAAAAAAAAAAAAAAAAATTTTTTTGTTTTGTTTTTTCTAACCTTAACACAACTGTACTCGTTGAAAGTTAGACACCATATGTAGGTACTCGTTAAAGACCCCTCTATTCTATGTAAGTAAACCTGGGTAGGCAAAATTTAGGACTCCCAATGTAGATGTCATGTCCAGCAGAGTGTAGTTAATGCCCGGGCATTAGTCACAATAACGAAACAAATAAGAGTACTTACTGGAGAAGTAATTCACAATGAATCAATAGTAAAACTGGTTCAAGTGATCACAGAAAGGAACTATAGTCTGGCATTAACTGAAATATTTACTAGGTAACTTAGCAACTGAACGGAATCCATATCATTATTTAAAACTGTTTACTTGTTGACTGAACACAAACTCATTCTATAGAACAGCTGACTGTTCAATCAATTATTAACTAAGATATGTATATAGATTTTCAAAAGACCAGAACAATCCTTGATTGGTCAATGTTATATGATGCTATAAAACAAATTACATAAATAACAACACTCAAATAACTTAATAATTATTTAATTTAAAAACTAAATAACTATAAAAAAAAAAAAAAAAAAAAAAAAAAAAAGGTCGTCGGTGAATCACGGGCAATATACTTCCCCAGAACGATTAATCAATTAACTTTTTGCTCCTCCTCAGAAACCAGTCGACCGTTTGAGCTAATATTCAACAGTTGATTCATATAGGCAACAGCGATGGTCGCGCTCCTCCGATGGCCGAACGACATTCGCGTATATTCCCGACGTCCAGGTCCGCCTGCGCTCCACTTGAGTACAACCCGATCACTGGACATCTCAGGTACTATCAGGTCACGGCGAATTCAATTCCAAACTCTTTTTCTTCAAGAGAAAGGATAGCCCGAACTGTTCGTGTGGCGGCATCGAGACTGCAGAACATGTGTTCCTCAATTGCCCGCTGTACGACAGGTTTAGTGTGGAGTTGATCCGCGCGACAGGATCATATCTGAGATTGACCCTGCTGGAGTGAACTATCCGGCGTTCGGCCGGTTTGTCTCCTCCTGGCGGGAACAAAAAAAAAAAAAGCCCTCTTGACCCAGCGCCGGGGGCGATTGACGGGCCCCGGCGACCGCGAAGTTGAAGCAGGTCCACACACCGATCCCGAGCTCTCTCGGCGCCATCTGGCAGCCGCAACACTAGGGGTTCTGGGAGCGCCAGTCTGTTCCGGGGACCAGAGGCTGTCGCCCCCAGACACCCATAGCAACAAATTGTAAAATTGTATACAAAACCATTATTTTGTACATCCTCTTTCCCCGACGATGAGCGGGCCGGATGATTAGCCGGAGCACCCGCAAAAAAAAAAAAAAAAAGTTGATTTAAATACGGGCTCTTAAATCCTTATACTAAATTTTGTGTCGATAAAATCATTACAATCAGTTATTAGAGTTAAGTTATCTTTATTGGAAGAAGAATTGGGTTTAGAATAGAGAAATAGCACGATTAATTACCATAGAAGCCACCCAGCATCACTCCAAGGATCACTCCAACCAATGGTTCGAGTGGAATCGTGTTTATAAGTAGCAAACAGATTCCCGTGCTAATATATATATAATATTTTCAATTGGATTTATAACTACATATTTTTCTCCTTCCATCACCGGCAATGTACTGCACTTTCAGACTACGTCCTCATTGGGTTTTGACAAATATGAAATTTCATTTCATTACGATAAATTCATTACATTAACAGTTATTGAGTTTTTTGAATTAGTCTCCCTCTGATCCCCCCCGTCTCTTCTGCCTTGAAAACTACGCATCAAATTGTTGACCGATTACATAACTTCCCCTATACTTCGTTTATCTGTAAAGGTAAAAAAAAATAAATAAATAATAATAAAATGGAATAAATAGGTCAAGAGGCGTTGAACTGAATAATTGTTATTAACTTTTTTTTTTCTTTTTTAAGTGTTTGAATAATATTATTAAACCAAGGGAACCTTCTTTTGCCATTTCTTAGAACAAAGACCATAAAGGGGAAAGAAGAATAAAAAAAAGGTGTAGACGAAGAACAAAAGCGGAGGCGGGCGGCATTTAAATGTTTTAAAATGCAACAAAGCCGAGAGAAGGCTTTGATTCTCAATTTGTAAAACATGGCCCTGGCACTAAGATTCTTGAATCTCACCTTAAAACATTGTGAATAATTGATCATGTTTTTTCAAATAGAACATTGTTAATGTATTTTTTTCTTTTTTAATTCTTTATTATATACAATCGGTAAACCATCAGTTAATGTCATATCGGTAAAAAAGTATATGATTCATGATAACAAACAAAATTTGATCTACGACATTAAATAAAAATGTTGTCAGGTAATCCCTTATTCACGGGAAATTTTCCGAAAATTTTTGACGAATATTTTATTTATTTATATATTTACAACGGCATAACATTTGCCATTAGCAATTTATGATTTAGAGTTACGACCTATAATAGTTTCTGTTTGATGTTGAAATATTTTTATACACCGACTGACCATTTGCTTACATTTTTTATTACAATGAGTGGAGTTCTTCAAGTACACTATTTTAAGTTGAGATAACTAATATATACAGAAATATAAAAAAAAAATTCTAGTTATATTCATAAATTACAATTAGAAATAAATTGGATTAGGTTAGGTTGTGAATGTGGGTAATGTGATGTATCACTTTATAGGTAGCACTTAACCATAATATCAAACGATGTTCCTGACTAAAGTTGCCTGTTGTGGATCATGTTTCTGAGTTAAGTCCATCAACCACCATTAACCCCGGTTCAGGTCATCGTAAATATCCGTAACTGCTCCCATATCCAACAGTCTGTCAGCAACAATTCTCTAGCCCCCGTATACCCTACATACTTCCTCGTGCATATAAAACTCAAGTCTAGTAATGCGGCACTAAATTGTTTTTTGTTTTGTTTTGTTCTTTCTTATATTGGATTTATGCAAAATTGTTTTATTACAACTGCAAAACTATTTGCTGCGGCAAAACACACACTTAATCATGTTCATAGACAGTTGAAATAAAGCAAAATACATAATGATTATAACACAGAAAAAAGTGCCTATTTTTTTTTGCCTTTGCGTGTGTTGGTGTGATGGGAAGTTTTGAGCGCTCTATCGCAAAAACGATTGTAGCTACGAACTTGAAATTTGGAATGGAGAAGTGACATGAGCTACATGGATGTGATTAGATTTGTAGAGAAAAGTGATAACATATTTTATATAAAATACTTTTTTTAATTTTTCGCAGTTCATCCGGTTTTTGAGATAGATGCCGAAAATCGTCCTGAAATGGTCATTTTGAAACATACATTTTTATACTGTACAATAGTCTAAGTCGCCGGTCTAGTGTGAGTTAATGATTGACATGAACTGTAAAAGCTCGTAAATTCTAATATAATTTTGGTTTATGTATGTTCAGATTCACCACCTGAAGATGGCAAATTGCCGAAACTAGTTGTGGTAAAAATAAAAAAATATGTTGGACTGATATATCTAATTACTTATTTAACAAGTTAGTCCACTACATCTGCCTACCAGCAAGTAATAAACTTCAATTTTTTTGAGATGTTGCTGTAGTATGAGTGAAGTGGTGTGAGGATCTGTATGAGAGGCTAGAATGGCGGTGTCATCTGCGTATGTGGCTGTTAATGTGAGAGGGTCGGTGGGTAAGTCGAAGGTGTACATGGAGTATAATAGGGGGGCTAATATTGAGCCCTGAGGCACGCCGGCCAGGATGGGGTGGCAGGAGGAAATAGCTGAGCCCTGACGGCCGGCGAAATACCTATCCGTTAAGTATGACTGAATAATAAGATAATATGTATGGGGTCAAATACAAACTAAAATGAAAAATTAAAAGAAGAAATAAATTAAAGAAGAAACATCAAATATAAGAATCAACAAAAGTTGAAAGTTTAAACAGAAATTACAATAAAAAAACAATATTAGATGCGCTTTTTTTTAGAGTGAGAAAGGACAATAGCTGGTCAAAGCAAACATTGTTTTTTTGTTTTTTTTTCGCCTCTTGGCCTGTTGTTCTGTGCATATTGGCCATTGTTAATAGTTTTGTTGTTTGGATGGGAGAGCCATCAATTATATTGGTGGTTTGAATCATGGTGTGATATGGCTGAGAGAAATCTTCAAGACACGTTTGAGTGAACATACAACAAAAAAAAGGTCTTATTTTCTTTTTAAACTTCTATTTAAGTGTAAAAAAAGAAAAGAAGAGTAGTCACGAAGAGAAAAGACTCATGTATATTTAAGAATAGATTATAATCTTAAATAATTATCACAACATTTTAAAATAGAATTTTTATTTATTTTTTTTATTTATCAAAATTAAATATTTTTATATCATTATAATGTAGGTTAAGAGAAAATAAGCCCAATATTTTGTTCTCAATTTTATTCTATTCATTTACATAGACACTGTCATATGAACAAACACCTACACAATATGGGCATCGCTAGAAGCCCTCTGTGCAGGAAATGTGGCGAGGAAAATGAGACTCCGGTTCATATTCAAAGCCATTGCGGGGCACTAGAAAGCAGAAGATTTTACTGCTTCGGGTCTGCCATAACAGAACCGAAGCAGGTAATGGACGCAATCTGCAGAAGAATCCTGGAGTTTATTAAAGATACAGGGCTGGTGTAGGGACCAACACACACAGGGCACACAATAGGCCTTCTCTGGCCGCGGTGTCAAAATCAGCCCTCGGGGAAAAAAAATAAAAATACCTTTGGATTAGATTATTGAAAATTTTGCAAATAAAGGAATAAAATCTTTTTTTTATCACATTTTTGGCATCCCTTGTGGGGTCTGTAATCGTAGTTAGAAAGTCCTGCAATTTTTGTCGAAAAGCTGCTGAAAATACTTCTGAATTACTTACTGATCCTTCTGTCTACTCCCTTCTCAACACTTTATCCTAAAAGAAGAGAAAAACTAAAATAAAAAGAACGCAAAATGATGAGAAGACATGATTATGGGTATGTTGCATGGGGGATTCCAGTTGTGGGTTAAAAGTATACATAACAGAGTTAAGGTGCCATAAAGTGGTAAAAATAGGTGGAGGTGGAGGCTTTGTAAGGGCTGTCTACGGGCGAGCTAGGCTCGTAAAGAAGTGAGCAGGCTTGCTATAGCGGTAGAACGGTAGAAGGTCCATGGGGAAGGAATTACTTCTTCGGCAATGTTTGGACTGCAGGGGGGCGGCTGCGCCCCGATAAAAATAACTGCTTTCTCTACCCTATAACCGTCAACACAATATACACTTTATAATCTGTTCTTCCAGGTTTATATTAGATTTTGGTTTAGCTCTTTCCAAGTAGGTACCCAGGGGAGTCTCTTTTATAACTCTTAATTTTTAGACTTAACTTTCTGTAAAGGATCGTCCCTATACTTGTTATCTATCACCCTTTAAGCAAACTTAATTTCCTCTTTCCTGTAACCTAATACATATTTTTCTTATGTTTAGTAAAATAATAAAATTATCATGAAATATAATTACATTCTACTTCCAATTTTCCGGGAGTGGATCAACAATGTTCGGGATCAATAAAGAAAGCCTTCGGAAAAACTTTCAAATGTGTGTTAAAATAATGTGACTTCTATGTAAAAAAAATCTGAAAAATCTATGGTTAACTTACAGGGGATTCTGAATCCTTATAATAAATTTTGTGTCGATATCATTACATCGGCAGTAATGGGGTTTTTGAGTTGAGCCCAACGTGTTATCTAGTTATTTACTACATGCAAGGCCCCGGAAGTTCTATGATATAACCCTCACTCCCGGACGGGATTCGAACCCGCAAACCCAGGTAGGACCATGCGACCAAATTCTACGCTCTAGCCCACACAGCCACCATGGCCCCCCAACCCTTATAAACTTATATGATTCCCTAAAACCTTAAACTTTATGAAAGTTTTATCAAACACGTGTACGAGCGTATGTGAAGAAAGTTTAATTGAAAACTCAAGGTTATCCATTTCCATTTTAACTAATATGTTGTAAATTGTAGTTAGTTATGACTCATGCCCGGGCTTCAACTACTAGGTCATATCGTCTACTGCCAGAGCGCTCTTTTGTCACTCTAGTGTACATGAACCCGACTCTACTAGGGAGTCCTATAGTTTGCGGGTTTCGAACTTGCGATTTTGAGGTCAGTAAGCAAGCACGCATACCACTGAGCTATCCGCTCTCTCGTGTAAATTGTATTTGATTAATTATAAAAGGACGTTGTTGAATCGTGAAAATCAGCTAACTCGTCTTTATTTGGCTAAACTCAAAAACCTCAATTACTCCCATTGTAAGGAATTTAAATTTAAAATCTCCATAATGTGACAGCTTCTATTAATTTTCAGCGAAACCTGCAGAAGGGTAGGGAGAAGGGTCGACTCTAAAACCTTAATAACTGCCGATGTAATGAACGTATCTTCACAAAATTTAGTATCGGGATTCAGAAGACATTTTAGCCCAAACGATTGACTGGTTTTGAACGGAAAACGAAAACGTAATTGATTTATTTGTACTGGGGAAGTATATTGCTGGTGATTGGTAATCTCATACAAATTGTTTTCTTCAACAAATTTCTAGAGGGGGTCTTTTTATAAGTCTCAGAGCCCCAAAAACTGTAAATCCGCCACTCTGTTCATGTACGTTGAACGAATGAGTATAGATAATACTTTAGAGAGGGAGTCGCTAGCTCAGATGACTAAGCTCAAGATCGCGGGTTCGAAACCCGGCCTTTTTCGTTTTTACTTCCCCAGCAATATATAGAGTTATGTAATAGGTCAGTTTGATGCGGAGTTTTCAACGGAATTTCATCTCTTCCGAAAGAGGGACTATAAATTCCCAATAATTGCAGAATGCACCGACATGAAATTTTTTAGTCAATTTAGGGCCAATTTTTCGAAGGGAGCAGAGAAGAAGGCTCGACTCAAATACCCTTATAACTGCCAATGTATTAAATGTATCGACACAAAATTTATGTATGAGGATTCAGAAGCCATTATGTAAGTCAAATATTGAGTTTTAACCCAGACGGTTGATTGGTTCTGAAGGGAGTACAAAAATGTAATTGATTAGTTTGTACTGATGAAGTACATAGCCGATGAATCACCAACAACTTTTTTTTTATTCGGGGAGGTTAAAAAATCTTTTAGCACTCCATCCTTCTGAGGGGATGTTGAGCGATGGTCCCGAGCCTGTGCCTCATGTACCTTACCTTAACTATTACTATTACGAAATGAGTATTGTACTTTCTAATTACCTGTTCAATTTTGATTAAATTTCAATTCCCTTGAGCACCGCGCCAATCCTTTAATCCCAACTAAAACGCCTTTCTCTTCAACAAGAGCCTAATTGTAAAAAAACAAGCAAAAAGGTACAAAAAAAAAAAAAAAAAACGAAAGGGGAAGTAGAATTGGAGAACAATAATCAGTGAGTGGAGAAGAGGATTGGAACACACACCTGGGCTCCTGGGGCCCATTGTGTAGTTTGAAGTCCATTGTGGGAGGTGGTAAGGGCAGAGGGCCGACTTAGAGGACAAAGGACCCGGAGCTGGACATTGTTCCAGCACCATTCAGTCCTGCCTAGAGAGGACAATTAAAACTAGAAATACCAACAGACCCCTGCGCCTAAATTATTACTTCTGTTATTTTTATTGATTTCCATTGGTTGGGATGCGCATTGTTCTCTTGTTCGTCTGCTCGTTCTTGTTGTCCTTTTCGGAATCAAATTCTATTCAATTTTTTTGAGAGAAGAGTTTATTATAACAGTCGCATTTACAGAGGTACAATTATACAATAAAGTTCCTTAACCATTACCCTTATACATTAAATACAAAAAAATAAAATAAAAAAATAAGTAACTGAAATGAATAGAAAATAAATTGATAAACAATCAAGAACAGAGATTATAATTTAAAATTGTGAACAGATATTTTTGTGCTTTCCTCCCTGAGTTTTCCCAATTTATTATCTATACGTTTTGATTTTTTTTTTAGATCTAAAGAAATCGTAAAACATGAAATTCGGTTGAAAACTAGGCATCGAATTTTTAACCGATTACATAACCTCCCCTATACTTCGTGCTGGGGAAGTAAAATTTTTTATCCCAGTGAATATAAAATGCCTGAAGATTCATCCATTTTCTGGCGGAGATCCCTCACTGGTCTGTAATCCCAGCTGACAGAGACTCCAAGCCAGGGGGCTCTCCACTTTTCTCAATCCAGTTTCCCTCCTCAAAGAAAGAGTGTTGTCTGTTAAAGAGTTAGTTACATCTCATGCAAATACCGGACAATATACCGAGGACCGGGCATTCAGTTCTCTTCTGGGACATTTTGGAGGAGCCTGTACTAAACATGGGCTCAGACAAGATGACACCAGTTTTCAACTTTAATAACAAAATTAATGTATCAATACTAGACAGAAATAACTACTGTCTGGAACTTGAGACCCAAGATCGGGGTAAACTGGTCTGGTTTACAGACGGCTCAAAAACCGAGAAAGGAGTTGGAGCTGGAATACATGGGAGGACAGTCAAGGGATCTCTAAGAGCACCGCAAGGGCGGCAATAAATGGTTGGCTGACCAGGAATCACATCCAGTTCTGGAGAGGGGTTCAAAAGCAAAGACACTCAAAACTCTTTGTAGCGGAACCCTCAGAGAAAAGGAGCCGAGAGCTCCTGAATACGAACAGAATTGATCTAAGAGCTATGACAGGGCTGATTACAGGACACTGTCATATGAACAAACACCTACACAATATGGGCATCGCTAGAAGCCCTCTGTGCAGGAAATGTGGAGGAAAATGAGACTCCGGTCCATATTCTAAGCCGGTGCGGGGTACCTACTAGAAAGCAGACGATTTTACTGCTTCAGGTCTGCCATAACGGAACCGAAGCAGGTAATGGAAGGAACCTGCAGAAGAATCGTGGACTTTATGAAAGATAAAGGGCTGCTTTAGGGACCAAGACAGACAGAGCACACAATAGGCCAACTCTGGCCGCGTTGACACAATCAGCCCTCGAAAAAAAAAAAAAAAAAAAAAAAAAAAAAAGTTACATCTCATGTAGATATATTGAGAGGGCTGTTGTGTACACCTAGGGACCTAAGCATTCAATGGTCTTATCCCCCTCCCCCTCTCCTGTTAGCTCCCCTGAGGGGAGTCCTAAATGTTGCCAACCTTGAGTTTAGTTTCCACAATAACAGTACATGATAATTGCCATAACCCAGTAAATTATTCCCTCTCCAAACGGTAGAACTCAGCACGATGTGTCCATATTTGCTTTACGATGAAGATATACATAGATTGTTCAATGTGTAATTTAGTGAAAGTACAGACCATCCAATAACTGTTATGTGCTCTTCACTCTATCAACAGAAAACAATCAAAATCTCGTTGTTAGTTTTTGGGACTCGAAACCTACATAAACTGAACTGAGCCCTATTGCAATGTTACTTTATAGTTTACTTTTGGAATACACCCCTCTGGAGAGGGTATCAATATTTCAAGTTATCAAACAAAACACTGTGTTGTGAAGCAGCACAAACGAAATAATTATCAGCACATTTGAAATAATTTGGAAAAGCTAAAGCGGGGGGGGGGGGGGGGAGGGGGGGGGGGGCTTACTTGACGCCCCATATTAATTAGATTCAATTATTTTAGTTCAATTACAGCAGTGTGCATACAATCCAATATTTTTTTCAGCTCTAGCCGAATTTTTATTATTTTCGGTTATAATTACTATTCCTCATTGATCCAAGGTTGTAACAAAAAGTCTGAGCTCTCACAGATTATGTAATCGGTCGAAAAGTCTTGTTAAATTTTCATCAGAATTTTTGAATTTAAAATTAAAATTATTATTTTATATTTGAATCAAGAACTCAGGATAATAAATATAGGATAATAATAAATGTCAATGTATTGTATCGACACAAAATTGTGTATGAGAATTTAGGAGCCCCTTGTAAGTCGACTGCTGAATAGTAGCGCAAATGGTTGACTGGTGTTGAAGAGGGAACGAAAAGTTAATAAATAAATTCGTTCTGGGGAACTGATTCACCGACAAATTTCTTCTTATTTTACAATCTGTAAAATAATTACTACTTACTACATCAGTTTAAAATTATTTCTCTGTAAACATCCATCACAAAAACTCTTTTGAAATGTTCCATTTTCGGCTTGGTTGCCAGATGCCAAAAAATAGTGATAAGTGTCTCAATTTATGAATCTTATTTCAAGGGCTCTTAACACCTGAGGTTTATCTACATGTTTTGGCAATAGGGTGTAAGGATTTTCAGGAGCCTGTCAGTATATAATGGCTTTGGGTCGAGTCACTGCGATAATGCCACTCTTATCCGTAGCCCACATATGCTCTCCTTACGCCATCTTGTCCATTTTGTCAAAAACTTATATCTTTTATGTTTCTTGATAAAAATATTTATGTATCTCCGATTTAGCTATAGCTATACCGAAGTATTGGGGAAGTTATATAATCGGTCAAAAATGTGTGACTTTTCACCGGAATTTCAGGCTTTCCGAATACCTGCTTCCAAAAATCGTCGGTGAACTTCCCCAGAATGAATTTATTATTTTTTTCTCTCTCTGTAAAACCAATCGACTGTTTTGACTAAAAGTCAATTGTTTAATTTTGGGAGTTCACTAAGACTTCTGAATCTTCACTGGGACTTCTGATTCCTCATTAGGACTTCTGAATCCTCACTGGGACTTCTGATTCCTCATTAGGACTTTTGAATCCTCACTGGGACTTCTAAATCCTCACTAAGACTTCCGAATCCTCACTAAATTTTGTGTTGATACATTTTTTTACATGGACAGTTATTGTAGTTGATCCCTCTTCCCTGCGGCCGATTTCAGTTTTGATTATATATTATTCGCATCGCAACATTTGAACATTACTATGAAATATTTCCTACAGAAATGTATTTTACATTGCTTGGGGCGCTGTAACTTTAGTCGTATTGATCCTGCCTCAAATATGAGTACACTTAGATTGATGGAAATTTGATAAGTAACATGTTTGGTAAGGACCAGTTTTTCGATTGGACCCACCGGTTTTATGTAAATCGAGGAAACGTCTAAAAGAATTGGCTCGGAAACTGTTTTCAGAATGTATCTCGCAAAACCGGTTACTTGCGAAAAATGATATACTATATAAAATGTATGCCTTTCAGTTTACTCTACAACATCTACTTGAAGAAACGTTTCATTAGGTGATAAATATACGCGATATCTTGTAAAATGTACTTGAAGTAAACTGGTCTTTATTTTCGTCCGATTTCGATCTAAATCAGCTCTTGTGAAGTTCAGAGATTCAATAGTTTTTGAGGTAGAGAGGTAAGATAGAATATGGCCAAAATGTGTTCAGGGGGCCTTGAAATGTGAACATCCGTTGAAAATTCTATCTCGGATTTTCACACTATTACTAATACTTTCTTATACTATAGCTAAGAAAAAATGAATAAAAATATTTTTCAAAAATCATGTATTCTATTCATTTTTAACGAAGGGTCATTTTCCAGTCAATTTTAGTTCAGTGTCTTACTGTACTAAAAACTGTTTATTCAAATCTGAATCTGAACCACTGGACAAACTTTTCAGTCAGTTACAACCCCTTAGGAAAGTTCTGTATAAAACAACCATTAAGATTACTAAATAAATTCTAGACTGTTTGGGTGTTTTTTTTTATTCTGAAATATTTTATTATGCATATTTACAATCGGAGATATTCGAGAGAAAGGTTCTGCGGAGGATCCTAGGTCCGGTTCAGGATTGAAAATAATACCGAGGTCTCTGCGGAGTTTGGAGAGCCCAAGGTCACAGACGTGATAAAACTGGCGAGGCTTAGATGAGCATGTATGTTTACAATCGGTACGTACAGACCATAAGGAAATTTGTTGACAATAGGTAATGGAACAATTTATGTATTTATGTACAATGATAAATGAGAAAAAAAAAATAATAAAAAAATATATAATAATAATAAAAATGTCTCCGTGAAGTTTCTTATAGAACATATTTATTGAGTCGACTTCTATATTCGACACCTAGTCAGTGAATCATCGGCTATGTACTTCCTCAATCAATTAAGTTTTCGCTCTCCCTCCAAAGCCAATCAACAGTTTTTATTTAAACTCAATATTTCACTTACATAGTGGCTTCTTCATATTAAATTTTGTGTCGATACATTCATGACATCGGCAGTTATTAGGGTTTTAAGTCGAGACCCTCTTCTCTGATTCCCCTTTCCTTCGATCGATTTCGCGAAAAATAAATAAGTGCCATCCTTATTGGGGTATTGAATGTAAATACGAAATTTCGTGTCGTTATAGACATCGGCAATTATTCGAATTTTCGTCCTTATGGGGTTTTGATTTCACATAATATAGTGTGAACACAAAAAATAAATGAAAGAATTGATATTGTAATAATATATTATATATTCTAGACTATAAACCTTGTAACAATTTTTATAATCTAGATATGAATAGATACAAGTGGGGAAGGTATAATTTAAAAGAGGATACTATTTTGAAAAGGGGCCACTTGACATATACCGCCCCATTTATTCAAAATATACCCCCATTGTGTGTGAAAGTGTATAACAATGTTGAAGCCTTCATGTTTATACAAGAAAGGACCTCGATAGCTGTTATAAATATTCCTTCTTGGGGTAAAACTTGGAACATTTCCAGAATTTGTCCATTTTCCAAACAGACTCAAGTTACGAGTAGAAATGAATCCTAAAGTAGGCTACTTTGCTACAATTTTTACTCGATTTTGATTTATTTACACTTTAAATATTTTTGCATATAAACGATTGTTGTACTTCCCCAGTGAAGTATAGGCGAATTTATGTGATCGGTCAGAACATGTTGTTTTCCGATCAATGTTTTCCATTATCCTGATTCCAAAAATGAAAAAAAAAAAAACCCTTCCCCAGAAAGAATTAATCAATTAATTTTTCGCATCCTCTCCAAAACATGTCGTTTACGCTAATATTCAACAGGTGATTCACATAGGAGTTCCTAAATCTTCATAATAAATTGTGTGTGAATAAATGCAATACATCGGCAGTTATTAGAGTTTTTGAATTGAGAACTGATCCCTTCCTCCCTTTCAGCCGATTCCGCTGAAAATTGAAAAGTGTCGACCTTATGAAGTTTTAAAATCACATATGATATCTTATGTCGATACATTCATTACAACGGCAGTTATTACAGTTTTTACGTGAACCTCCCCCTAATCCCCCTAGCCTTTGTTCGATGTAGCTGAATTTACTTATAAAATTTCATGTCAATACATTCATTCTATCGGTAGTTATCCTGTTCACAGTCACATAGATTGATAGACATTTTTTTTTAAATATTTGGAATCTAGAGGTCGGAAAACATGAAATTCCACCGAAAACTCCGCATAGATTGTTGACCGATTACATAATTTCCCCTGTTGGTGTGTCTGAGAACACGATAACTCCAGTTAGAACGAATATATCGACACGGAATTTTGTATTTTATTGTATCGACAGCTATTGATTTACAGCCAAATCGGCCCAAGGAAAGGATTAAGGGGGAGTCTTAACACAAAAACTCTAATAACTGCCGTTGTAATGAATATATTGACACGAAATTTTATATGTAATTTCAGAGCCATATAAGGACTACATCTATCAATTTTCAGCGGAATCAGTTGATGGGGAGGGGGAGATCAGAGGGGGCTCAACACGAAAATTCCAATAACTGCCGATGCAATGAATGAACAAAATATAGTAAATACTAATATTAGGATTCAGAAGCCACAATATAAGTTAAGTATTGAGTTTTAACCCAAACGGTCGACTGGCTTTGGAGGAAGGGCTAAAAAATAATTTATGAAATCGTGTTGGGGAAGTAGCCGATGATTCACCCTACGAATATCTATTTTGCTATCTGTGAAATAATCATTTCTCACTACGTAATTTATTCGGACATTTTCAGCCATATTTATCTGTTGTTCTGTTAGCTTAGCCGTAATATGTGCATTTTGTTATAAATAAATACATAATTGTAATATATATATATATATATTTTTTTTATCCTGCAGAATTTTTAGTCCCTAGTGATGAGCTGCCGCAATACAACCGCAATGGGGAAGAAGAATATTGACTTTTTATTTATTCTCTGTGGCATGGTAGTCTCTGAGATCCGTAGTTAACTGCGGTTCTTCCGCGGAAATATGGAAAATTAACAATGCTCCCTTTTGTAATCATTTTCATTAAGTAGTTATTATGTCTCATGCCCGGGCTTTAACTACAAGTTCAGGAGTGAATGAACATGGACCAGTTTCTTCTCAATACTAGAGAGGGGATAAAGCTAAACTCCTTTTGACAAATCCAGCCTTAAAAACTAAATTTACAAATTGTGAATATTTTTATCTTGGACAGACAGGTCGAAACCTGAAAACTTCAGTAGAAGAACATTTAACCGACTTGTCTTGCATTAATCAACATTATTGTTTCGCTTTGGATAATGCTCGTTTTCTAACTCACGAAAAAATTGTAATGAGACAAAAATTATCTTTGGTTTGTAATTTATTTTTTATAATGAAGATTTTTGTTTTGCCTTGTCTTCTTGAGAGAAGACCTAAAAAAAATAATAATTACAATTAGAAGAAAGGCCAACTTTCCAATTACCTTTTAGGCCCTTGTCATATTCTATTAAATTATTATTTAATAGGGGATAAAACAAAAAAAAAATTGTTATTGAAAGTCAAACTTTGTAATTTTTCATTTTCTTGATATTCTTATTACATTTTGTAATAATGTCTTGGGATATGATTAACTGTTCAAGTTTAATTAAATTTAAAATTAGAATACATATTAATTTAGAAGGAAAGAGAGAAATTTAAAACTTTGATCATCATTTAAAAATCTTTTATGCAGAAGTCTATGCAGAAGAAAATGTCCAGATAAGCTTTAATTAAGATGTGCGTTAGTAAAAGAGATTGTAAACAGAAAATATTCATTTTTAAATAATATTTCTTCCCGAGGAAAATGATGTATAAGAGAAGTTATGTATAAGCTAAAAAGTTATATGTACATATATAGGTCAAAAATTGATTATTCAACTAATTCTACTTCGGCTCCCTGAATATGAATTCCGGCCTCTATGTAATGTATTGATTCTCAGTCAAATAGGCCAAAATAGACTATGTAAGTATGTTGTTATGTTTAATGCTTCTGTGATTTTATATATATTTTGGGCGCCAATGAAACAACTAATATTTCTCTGGTTAACATAAATCTAAACAGGGGTGGCATTCTTTTTCTATAGAATGCTTTGGTGACAATAAAAGAAAAGAATAACAAAATATTTCAATCGCAAATTCGTCGCAATATATTACATGCCTACTTTTACTCAGTATTAAGGGATACCCTTCGCGAAACATTGCAAAAAACGCCTTAAAAAAGCCAAAAATACAAAAATTAATATTTTGTATAAAGAATTAATTTATAAGTTAGAGGCAAATCATTTTATAAATTATATTAGTCCGCTGAGCAACGAATGGATCAAAAAAGCCAACAAGTCTGCTTGTCTAGAGAGCTCAAGTTCATGGTTTCGAAATCAAGTCGAGGTCCTTAGGTATTTTATCTGGGAGATGAAAAGACCTTAAGCACCCCGTATTTCTTATGGGACGTTAAGCGATACTCCAGAGCCTGTACGATGTCAGGTACTCGTTAAGGCCCTCTAGTCCTAGGTAAGTAAACCTGGTTAGGCAACATTTAGGACTCCTGCAGTAGTGTCCGGTTCATGTCTACCTGAGTGAATAGGCGATATGACCTCATTGTTAAAGCCCGGGCATGAGTCACAGAAAGTTTAAAAATTTGCTTCTTAAGCAACTCTGGCTAGCAATTTCATAGCTTGCTGGGCGATGTCGAAGGAGTTTCGGATCGGGTGGTTTTATTAAAAACTAGAGTATTAAGAGTTATTGTCCGTTTCTGAAATAAATGATTATTTGAATGGTAAATTGCTGATGAGCTGCATGCTCCTATAGGTATGATTTTAGTATGACTCATGGCTGAGCTTTAACTACAAGGTCATATCGCCTACTACCAGAGTGCTCTTTCGTCACTCTGGTGTACATGAGACCGATTCAACTATGGGAGTCCTAATCTAAATTTGTATTCACCTACGCTAGGGTTCTTTAATGACACCGTACAGGCTCAGGGTAATCGATTAACGTCCCATCCGAAGGACGGCGTGCTCAAGGTTTTTTCACTTTCCAGATAAAAAACCTAAGGGCCTCGGCCGGTTCTTGAGCTCAGGTATGATGAAGGAGTTTAATTATTAAAGTCGAATCAGCCAAAGGAAAATGGGGGGCCTAACGTAAAAATCCTAAAAACATTCTATGTTATGAGTGGACCAACATAAAATTTACAATTTAAGACATAAATCGAGTTTCAACTAAATCGTTAAATCCGGTTCAGATGGAGAGCAAAAACAAATCATTTATTCGCACTGAGAAATGCATTACCGGTGTTGCAACGACTTTCATTTTTGCATTGGGTTGATGAGAAAACTTTTAATCCGAGAAAGAAAATGCAGTTATTTTTTGATGCAGTGTGACATTGTGCATTGGGATTTGTTGGAGAGTTTGGTACTAGCACGGACCAGATCCATAAAAATGTTTACAACCTCTTCACTCCCTTGTTGATAGCTGATGTAAGATTCAAAACTGTTCGGTGCAACATAATGTTGACCTCTTCGGGAAGCGCATGTTACACCTGGAAACAATATATAATAGAGGTTAGGTTAGGTTAGGTTTTATGACTCATGCCCGGGCTTTAACTACGAGGTCATATCGCCTACTACCAGAGCGCTCTTCCGTCACTCTGGTGGACATGAGCCCGACTCTACTGTGGGAGTCCTAAATTTTGCCTACCCTAAATTTTTATTCACCTAGGGCAGGGGTCTTTAACGAGTACCTGACATCGTACAGGCTCGGGACCATCGCTTAACGTCCCATCCGAAGGACGGCGTGCTTAAGTTTATTTTACCTCCCAGATAAAATAAACTAAGGGCCTCGGTCGGGCTACGAACCCACAACCTTGAGCTCAGAAGTCAAGCACGCATACCACTGAGCTACCGGCGCCCTCTAATATATAATAGATATATATATATAAAATATAAAAAAGAACTTTTTTATTTTATTCCAAAAAAATATGAGTATACTGGGGGGAGGAGTTCTGCCTCAACGGAACATTCTATTACAAATATTTGTGTTTCAACAGAAACATCAAGAAAATAGTTACTATGACTCATGCCCGGGCTTTAACTGACATATCGCCTACTAGCAGAACGCTCTTTCATCACTGGTGGACTTGAGCCCGACTCTACTGCGGGAGTTCTAAATATACCTATCATTAACGAGTACCTGACATCGCACAGGACGGCGTGCTCAGGGTTTTTTCACATCCCAGATAAAAAATCTAAGGACCCCGACCGGGTTTCGAACCTCGTGATCTTGAGCTCAGTAGGCTAGCACGTGACCTCTGAGCTACCAGCGCCTTTCAATTAAATATCTCGGATGTTTGGGCAAAAGGGCTTAAGTCAGCAAATCTGAACTTTTGGAGAATAATTTCTGAAGGTTTGTAAAATTTCTACAAATCAGGTAAAACACATTTATGTTACTCGAAATATTATTTCAATAAAAGTATTAAATGACGGGGTTAGAATCAAAATGGTTTAAGTGCATAATCGGATACAAAAATGATAGTTCGGTTCAGGAAGAAAGTTGTACAAGTGAAATCCTAGCCAGTGCTGACATCTAGTGGCAAATCACTTATTCCCATTTTGGTGACATGAACAAGTAACTTAAACATATCTAGTAACTTAAACATCAAGTAACTTAAACCATTGGGTGACCTTGAAATTAAGATTTTTATTCATATAAAAGCAGAAGACAAAATATTTCCGGTTTCGATAAATTATAGTTTTTTTGAAATCAGTTCAGAACTTAATGCACAGTTTCTTCAAAATTCTAAAAATGTCACTTAGACCACTGTGATTCTAACCCCGTCAAATATAAACAAAATAAAATATTCCAACAATCAGTTACATACGGTAAAAATATTTAAATGCACTTGTCCTTTGGATGACAAGACTTATTCTGACTTAATAAGCCCTTTTACCAAAACATAAGAGATATAATAATAAGAAGAAAAAAAACCTTCAAAGTACTTCCCCAGCAATTAATCAATCACTTTTTTGCTTTTCTACCAAAGCCAATCGATCGTTTTGGCTAAAAATCAACATTTTATTCACTCTTCCTTTAAGATCAATCAATAGTTAACTCACACAGGGGCTTCTGGGTATTCATACTAAATTTCGTGTGGATACTTTCATTTAATCAGAAGTTATTAGGGTATTTGAGTCCAGTCCCCCTTCTCTAATCCCCCTTCCCTTCGACCGATTTCGCGAAAATTAATAGGTCCCGTTCTTATGGAGTTTTGAATTTAAATATAAAACTTCATGTTGGTATTCGATTACAGCGAGAGTTTTTAGAATTTTTGTGTTAAATTTCCCCCATTGGCCGATCTGGCTGAAAACCAATAGATGTCGTGCCCACCAGGGCCGGAAAACATGAAATTTCATTGATAACTCATCGTAACAATAAATTGTGGGTTCATCCCTACTTTGGCGAATCTTGTCCAAGTGTTTGTGCTAAGTGGATTGAGTGGAATGAATCTTCGTAAAACAAATTTCATTCGCGTTATGTATTTCCAATCCAATCCCTTGCCGGGAGAGCGACTGCTACCTTTCGGATCGCGAACTGTTGAACAAGAGTTTGCAGGTACACATCTGGCCTGTTGTTCTCAGAAAATAAACATAAAAACAAAATGTACTAATTTGTACAGACGTAAAAAAAAAAAAATTTTTAATTAAAGTAAACTTAAAAAAATTAAATATTTAATTAAATTGATTTAATTTAGGCAGTAATAACTTCAATAAGAAAATAAATTAACATAACGTATTCGTATCGAAAAAACCCTGCAACAAAGGAGTAAATTTGTAAGCAACTAAATTTGTATTCACCTAGAGGTCTCTAACGACTACCTGACATCGTACAGACTCGGAACCATCGCCTAACGTCCCATCCTTAGGATCTCGGCCGGGTTTCCAACCTGCGATCTTGTGCTCAAGAAGCAAGCTCGCATAACACTGAGCTATACCGGCGCTCTCTGCAACAAGAAGAAAGAATCTTTCTTTATTCAATATTTTATAATTTAATTAAATAAGTTAATCTTCCAAAATTCAAGATGAAATTATTTTTGATAAATTCGGATTCCTTCAAGCAGTTTCAGTTCAATCGACAAATCAACAATTAATAATTTCGCTATGAGTACCTACGTGGCGCGTTGAGGAACACATATGTATCGCCTTGTATTCTTTTTTGCAACTAAATAATGCAAATGAGGTGCTCATTCAGCAGAATCTTACTCTTTAAGGAAAAAAAAATAAATAAGAGATATTTTTAGGCGTACATGCAATCCTTTACGTGACCTGATTTTCTAATTTGTAATTATCTCTTAAACTGTACTACGTATTACTACAAAAAAAAAAAAATATATTGTTTATAAATTACGTGTTTTAATATTCTCGACACGTATTTTGTTTGAGGCAAGGATAAGAGATTGAATTGCCAGAATTTATTTCCATAAGTATAGTTGAATTTTTTTTATTTTAAGGACTAGGAATCTAGCTCAGGGCATGAAAGCATTTTAAATAGTACCTTTAATAACAAAAGAAAATTAATTACAATAAAAAGGACAACAAATAAAACAAATATTAACAAAAAAGAAACCGTCGGTGAATCACCGTCAAGATACTTTACCAACACGAATTAATCAATTACATTTTAGTTCTCCTTGCAATAAAAATCGATCTGTTGATCTAAAAATCAATAATTGACTTACATATGGGCTTCTGAATTCTCCTACTACAATTTATGTTGATCTCTGAGAAAATAAGTTTATTATCTGTAAATAACTGTTTATATAAAGTATGCTTGATACTATTTATTGATTTTAATTTATATTCATTAATAAATTCATTTTTTACTTTATTTACAATATCATTCCCTTTTATTCTGCCATTCAAAAACTCAGTTATATTAACATTACAATTATTACAAATAGATTGTACTTCGTTATACCAAAATATTCAATACATCTGCAGTTATTAGGGTTTTGAATCGATAGCCACCACCCTTCTCCAAAAAGAGACAGTCACTCGCCCGTTCTGGGTAGTAGGGGGAAAAAGAGCGTTCTGGCACAATATGCTAGATGGCGCTCGTCCTCCCTCCCACTCTCCTCGCCAGCCCCACCCACTTCCCTCATCACCCCATGTATTCTTTTTTATTTATTTTCAAAACATATTTATTATAAAATTAGTTAAAATTAAAAGGGAAATGTGGGGTGATGAGGGAGTTGGAAGGTGGTGACGAGGTGGGAGGGAGGACGGCCGCCATTTTGCGCAGTGTCCTTGTGACAGAACGCTCTTTTCCCTCCTACTCTAGGATTAGGGGCTTTAACGAGTAACATACATCGTACAGGCTCGGAATCATCGCTCAAAATCCCATCCAAAGGACGGCGTGCTTCCTTCTAGATAAAAACTAAACGCCTCGGCCGGGTTTCGAACTTGCGATCTTGAGCTCAGTAACCGGCGCCCTCCCGGTGGTTTATACAGACATTTCTTGAGGAATAGACAATATTTCAAATAAGTTATTGTTTTATTCATAATACATTTTCACAAATGTCCTCGCTTCTTAACTTAGTAATGGTCGCGATGCTTCCTCTGTACTTCGTAAATACGAGGAAGCAAAAATCAAAAGTGATAATAATATTTATTATCTTGGTTGAATTTGTATTCAAGTCCCATATCTTCTTTGTGAATGGGGATCGTGTGGCCTATCAACTAAAAATCAATAATTGACTTACATAGAGGCTTCTGAATTCTCATACTACTTCTTCCCGAGCATAGGGGAAGTTACGTAATCAGTAAAAAATTCGATGCGCAGTTTCCATTGGAATTTCATGTGTACTTACCTCCTGATTTCAAAAATGAAAAAAAAATCTAGTCTGTGTTTGCGTGTTTGTGAACACGATAACTCCCAATGGAATAAATGTATAGACACTAAATTTTATATGTGAATCCACAACCCTTTAAGAACGACGCCTATTGATTTTCAGCCAAATCGGCCTAAGGGAAGGAGAGGATTAGGGGATAAGGTAAACAAAAAAATCTAGTCGGAAGTCAAATATTGATTTTTAGGGCAAACGCTCAATCGGCTTTGGAGAGTGTCATGGTTAGTTATAAAGACCCTTTTTTTTAAATGTATTTATTATAAATTTGCACAATATGTCCGCATTTCTCAACTTAGTAATTATCACAAAATTTCCTCTATCCTTAGGATATGCAAAGAAGCCAAAACATCAAAAGTGTTAATATTAGTTATTATCTTGGCTGAATAGAATGGATCATTTGTATTCGAGTCCATATCTTGTTGAATAGAGATCGCGGTGGTCTATCGTTTCTTTTTCTTAAAGCCCCTTCTTTGTGCTATAAACCCGAATCGAGAGTTTTACAACTTGGGACTGAGGGACAGAGGACGCGTTGTGGAAACACAACCAGGCTCTCCCACAAAAAAGAGCTTAGGATCTTGGTCCCTTAAAAGCACCTCCTCTGGCAATGAACCTTTTGAATGTAGTAAGGGAATGTTTAATTTAACTGTTTGTTACCTAGGTGTAACGCTTTTTCTTAGAGCTTTTGAAATTGGAAACAATCCAAGAGTGCCATATAACTTCTCCGGTTCTTTGCATCTAACAATCATTCGCAAAATATTGTCACATTCCTTACTTCTCTCTAAATCTAGATATATACGTAGATAGATAAACTTTTTATTGCACTAAAGATATATTGCATTTTATGGCAATGAATGTTTTTTTTTTTACATAATACATATTCTTATAGTTATAGAAAATAAAATAAAAGAAAAAATCTCTCTCTATATAAATATATTGTGACGATTGCATTATACCGTCACATATATTTAAAAAAAAAAATAGATTATGTAATAGAGATGTGACTGGTTAGTGGGCCACGCCCTAACAACCCAGACAGTGATACAAAGGAATGCAGAGGTTTTGTCCAGGTTATCTATTGTAATTATATAAATAATTAAAAAGAATATAATGTAGGGAAATTAAATTGTGCCATCTCTCAGCTGCCCCCTCCTCTTCGGCTGATGCCGGTGAAAATTGATAGGGGATAGATAGAGAGATAAACTTTATTGCACTAAAGATTACAACCTTTATGACAATGATTGGTTTTTTTTTTAACAAAATACATATTCTTATAGTTATATAAAATAAAATAAAAGAAAAAATATCTACATAAAGAATTGTACAAAATAAGCAATATAGCAACTAAATAAAATAAAAAAATGTTTATATCTATTTTTTATGCAACAAATAAATTATATTATTCTTTATTTTCAATCCAACAGTAAAAAATAAAAATAAATTGTTAATTTTTCTAACATCTAAATTATTTAAAAAATGCACAATTGTTTCTGAGTCGTATTCTGGTCTATTAGTGAGATAATTGTGGAGAAATGTCTGCCTGGGGATACACAAAGAGGGACAATAGAACAAAAAGTGTATTAGGTCGTCCTTGTCTAAGGTACAGAGCCTGCAGACACTTTCAGGACAAAACTCATATCTAATCCCTCCAAGTAAAATCCTAAAATTTCTATTGCTAATGTGAAGACGAATTTGAGCTGTGTCGTTTTAAATTTATGAATCAGGGGGTAGGAAAACATGAATTTTTGGTGAAAACTTAACATCAAATTTCTGATAAAATTCCCCTTAATATTTTCTATGACTGGTGAAGTAAAAATGAGTCCACTCTCATAAAACTTTCAAACGCAAGAGTTCTCAGGAGCCGTAAATACAGTTATTTCAATTAAAAGGAGTTGTACTTCCCCAAACTAAATGGGACTGCCTATATTCATGAGATGTATAATAAGACTACTAAACAATCAAAATATATTTGTTATCTCTCCTTTTGACGATAATAAAATTGAGGAAAATCCTATTAAGTAGACAATTAAGAAGGTTGGAGCCCTTGGGATGAAGACTCTGAAATAGACGTTGGCGAGAGGAAATTAATATAACTTAGACACAATTAGTCGTGGGAGAAGGAGCTTTTGGAACTTATTACCGTCCTCGGGGAATCCCACCTCATTATCATCAAACTTTCCCTGCTTTTGGATAAATGTAAAACTTGATGGAAATTGGGGACTAAAATTTCCAGAAATTGGATGAACGTCCCCCTCCCCCCCCCCCCCCCCCCCCCGAATATGGAAATCAAGGCAATTTATAAGTGTATTGAATGGGTAGAAGGTGGGAGGATCGTGTTTATCCTGGAGTAACATCCTCAGTGGAGGAATCTTCCATGAACCCAAGCCTACTAAAAGTTTAGATTGAAAAGTTTTTCCGAAGGACAAAAAGTTGCTCCCATTTTTTTTTATTTTTTTTTTTCCTTTCTCTTCTGGACATTTTCCGATTCCCCCCCCCCCCAAAAAAAAAAAATAATAATAATAACAACCTTTGTCCAAATGACGTTGAGCAACTGAAGGCAAAGTATTTTTTTATTCCCTCTGACCTCATTAAGTCGTTTCAACTTGATTCAACATTATTCAGTCTAAAAACTTGACTGAATTATAAGTTGCCATCAGACAGGAATAAAAAAAAAAAATCAACGAATTAATACATCAAGTTTTACCCTCCCTCCAAAAAACAATCTGCAGTTTAGGATAAAAATTAATAGTTTTTGAATTCAGTTCTCTCCCCTGAATCCCCCCCCCATGCTTCACTCTTCGGGCAATCGGTGTCAGTCACTTTTCGCACAAGTTTTTCTGATATGCAGATCTTTTAACGACTTGCTTATTCTTTGTGCGAACTGGTGGGACGTATCGTCGAAAACATACAACTGAGCACAGAGTACAAATGCACTTATCATATTCAGAAAAACACTCTGAATTCATTGCAGCGTAATGTAAACCAACGATCGGAACAAATGTCGGCGATCAGCTGTTTTATATGAGTCACAGTCTAAGGAGAGTGAACGAGAGAAGCAGTAAAGAGTTAAGCAGCTCAAGTGTTAACAGTCAAGTGAGAGGAGTGTTAGGCTTAACACCATTTTTGTAAATAATTTAATTTTTAATTTTCAAAGTTATTATTATTTTTTTATAATGTAGGTTAAGCTTAAATAAACCCAATTTTTGTTGTTCGATTCTATGCTATTCATTTTCCCTGCCAACCAAATAAGATTAATACCTTTGGATTAGATTGATCATTTTGCAAATTTAGAAAAATTTGATGGCATCTCAGATTACATATATATTTTAGAAGAAATCCAAATGAAATAATTATTAACTGAGCATTTTCTTCAAAATTGCACGTCTTGAACATTTGTTATTTTTATTATGGCCCTTTTCGGAAACTACTATAGAAACCAAAATTTAGTTGAAGACCAGCAAACAATTTCTATAGCAATTTTATTATTTTTTATAGTCAAATATTACGTTTTAGCCCAAACAGTCGATTGGCTTTGGAGGGAGAGCGAAAACTTAATTGACTAATTCATACTGGGGAAGCACATAGCCGGTGATTCGCCGACGATTTTCTTACTTCTATAAACGACGAATGAGTCATGGTTAGGTTGACTGTTTTTGAGGTCGACGTTTGAATGTTCGATTTGATGCTGTTGGAAATATGAACTTTGTCTATGAGTCTACTCCAGGAACATTGATGAACTATGTTCAACTTTCATGAACTGACCAACTCCACAACTTCCAACATCTATTGTTAGCTTGATTAGCATCCTGTTCATTTTGATAAGAAGTATCTGTTGTGACAAATGCAAAATTCTCATGTTAAATTTCATAGGTTTTTCAGTAAATTCAAAAGGTGTCTGAAAGTCAGTAGAGCCCGACTCTACTGTGGGAGTCCTAAATTTTGCCTACCCTAAATTTTATTCACCTAGGGCAGGGAGTCTTTAACGAGTACCTTATATCGTACAGGCTCGGGACCATCGCTTAACGTCCCATCCGAAGGACGGCTTGCTTAAGTTTATTTTACCTCCCAGATCATTTAAGCCCCCTATCGTTTGTGAATAAACCTGGGTAGGCACAATAGATTCGGACTCTCCTGCAGGAGGGAGAAGAAGGCAGTATAACGAAGCGCCGCGGATGATCTAACACGGCCCACCTGCGATCATACCGGGCGCATGGGAGCCATAAAATCCAACAACATAGACGACCTGGTCCAGAGCTCTCTTGGGAAGCGCCAATAAGGTAGTTTTAGATAGGATAGACATGAGTCATAATAACTAAATATATTACAACAGAATAATCTTACAGAGTCAGTGGGGCTGAAGCCTTCAGGGTGTCAAGTGGCGATGAACTATGTCTTGGAAAGTTCGGTAACGAGGTCTCTTTCAGATCCTCCGAGACTCCTCAGAGGCACATTACCTCTCACCCAACTTACTTTAGGGTGTCAAGTGGCGATGAACTATGTCTTGGAAAGTTCGATAACGAGGTCTCTTTCAGATCCTCCGAGACTCCTCAGAGGCACATTACCTCTCACCCAACTTACTTTAGGGTGTCAAGTGGCGATGAACTATGTCTTGGAAAGTTCGGTAACGAGGTCTCTTTCAGATCCTCCGAGACTCCTCAGAGGCACATTACCTCTCACCCAACTTACTTTAGGGTGTCAAGTGGCGATGAACTATGTCTTGGAAAGTTCGATAACGAGGTCTCTTTCAGATCCTCCGAGACTCCTCAGAGGCACATTACCTCTCACCCAACTTACTTTAGGGTGTCAAGTGGCGATGAACTATGTCTTGGAAAGTTCGGTAACGAGGTCTCTTTCAGATCCTCCGAGACTCCTCAGAGGCACATTACCTCTCACCCAACTTACTTTAGGGTGTCAAGTGGCGATGAACTATGTCTTGGAAAGTTCGATAACGAGGTCTCTTTCAGATCCTCCGAGACTCCTCAGAGGCACATTACCTCTCACCCAACTTACTTTAGGGTGTCAAGTGGCGATGAACTATGTCTTGGAAAGTTCGGTAACGAGGTCTCTTTCAGATCCTCCGAGACTCCTCAGAGGCACATTACCTCTCACCCAACTTACTTTAGGGTGTCAAGTGGCGATGAACTATGTCTTGGAAAGTTCGGTAACGAGGTCTCTTTCAGATCCTCCGAGACTCCTCAGAGGCACATTAACTCTCACCCAACTTACTTTAGGGTGTCAAGTGGCGATGAACTATGTCTTGGAAAGTTCGGTAACAAAGTCTCTTTCAGATCCTCCGAGACTCCTCAGAGGCACATTACCTCTCACCCAACTTACTTTAGGGTGTCAAGTGGCGATGAACTATGTCTTGGAAAGTTCGGTAACCAGGTCTCTTTCAGATCCTCCGAGACTCCTCAGAGGCACATTACCTCTCACCCAACTTACTTTAGGGTGTCAAGTGGCGATGAACTATGTCTTGGAAAGTTCGGTAACGAGGTCTCTTTCAGATCCTCCGAGACTCCTCAGAGGCACATTACCTCTCACCCAACTTACTTTAGGGTGTCAAGTGGCGATGAACTATGTCTTGGAAAGTTCGATAACGAGGTCTCTTTCAGATCCTCCGAGACTCCTCAGAGGCACATTATCTCTCACCCAACTTACTTTAGGGTGTCAAGTGGCGATGAACTATGTCTTGGAAAGTTCGATAACGAGGTCTCTTTCAGATCCTCCGAGACTCCTCAGAGGCACATTACCTCTCACCCAACTTACTTTAGGGTGTCAAGTGGCGATGAACTATGTCTTGGAAAGTTCGGTAACGAGGTCTCTTTCAGATCCTCCGAGACTCCTCAGAGGCACATTACCTCTCACCCAACTTACTTTAGGGTGTCAAGTGGCGATGAACTATGTCTTGGATCTCCTGTCTACTTTTTATTAGTTTGACTTGACTCTCACTGATTCCGACTCGTCAAACAGCCATTGAAGCAGCAGAGACGGGCTGTATAAAGTTCGGTAACGAGGTCTCTTTCAGATCCTCCGAGACTCCTCAGAGGCACATTACCTCTCACCCAACTTACTTTAGGGTGTCAAGTGGCGATGAACTATGTCTTGGATCTCCTGTCTACTTTTTATTAGTTTGACTTGACTCTCACTGATTCCGACTCGTCAAACAGCCATTGAAGCAGCAGAGACGGGCTGTATAAAGTTCGGTAACGAGGTCTCTTTCAGATCCTCCGAGACTCCTCAGAGGCACATTATCTCTCACCCAACTTACTTTAGGGTGTCAAGTGGCGATGAACTATGTCTTGGATCTCCTGTCTACTTTTTATTAGTTTGACTTGACTCTCACTGATTCCGACTCGTCAAGCAGCCATTGAAGCAGCAGAGACGGGCTGTATAAAGTTCGGTAACGAGGTCTCTTTCAGATCCTCCGAGACTCCTCAGAGGCACATTACCTCTCACCCAACTTACTTTAGGGTGTCAAGTGGCGATGAACTATGTCTTGGATCTCCTGTCTACTTTTTATTAGTTTGACTTGACTCTCACTGATTCCGACTCGTCAAGCAGTCATTGAAGCAGCAGAGACGGGCTGTATAAAGTTCGGTAACGAGGTCGCTTTCAGATCCTCCGAGACTCCTCAGAGGCACATTACCTCTCACCCAACTTACTTTAGGGTGTCAAGTGGCGATGAACTATGTCTTGGATCTCCTGTCTACTTTTTATTAGTTTGACTTGACTCTCACTGATTCCGACTCGTCAAACAGCCATTGAAGCAGCAGAGACGGGCTGTATAAAGTTCGGTAACGAGGTCTCTTTCAGATCCTCCGAGACTCCTCAGAGGCACATTACCTCTCACCCAACTTACTTTAGGGTGTCAAGTGGCGATGAACTATGTCTTGGATCTCCTGTCTACTTTTTATTAGTTTGACTTGACTCTCACTGATTCCGACTCGTCAAACAGCCATTGAAGCAGCAGAGACGGGCTGTATAAAGTTCGGTAACGAGGTCTCTTTCAGATCCTCCGAGACTCCTCAGAGGCACATTACCTCTCACCCAACTTACTTTAGGGTGTCAAGTGGCGATGAACTATGTCTTGGAAAGTTCGGTAACGAGGTCTCTTTCAGATCCTCCGAGACTCCTCAGAGGCACATTACCTCTCACCCAACTTACTTTAGGGTGTCAAGTGGCGATGAACTATGTCTTGGAAAGTTCGATAACGAGGTCTCTTTCAGATCCTCCGAGACTCCTCAGAGGCACATTACCTCTCACCCAACTTACTTTAGGGTGTCAAGTGGCGATGAACTATGTCTTGGAAAGTTCGGTAACGAGGTCTCTTTCAGATCCTCCGAGACTCCTCAGAGGCACATTACCTCTCACCCAACTTACTTTAGGGTGTCAAGTGGCGATGAACTATGTCTTGGAAAGTTCGGTAACGAGGTCTCTTTCAGATCCTCCGAGACTCCTCAGAGGCACATTAACTCTCACCCAACTTACTTTAGGGTGTCAAGTGGCGATGAACTATGTCTTGGAAAGTTCGGTAACGAGGTCTCTTTCAGATCCTCCGAGACTCCTCAGAGGCACATTACCTCTCACCCAACTTACTTTAGGGTGTCAAGTGGCGATGAACTATGTCTTGGAAAGTTCGGTAACGAGGTCTCTTTCAGATCCTCCGAGACTCCTCAGAGGCACATTACCTCTCACCCAACTTACTTTAGGGTGTCAAGTGGCGATGAACTATGTCTTGGAAAGTTCGGTAACGAGGTCTCTTTCAGATCCTCCGAGACTCCTCAGAGGCACATTACCTCTCACCCAACTTACTTTAGGGTGTCAAGTGGCGATGAACTATGTCTTGGAAAGTTCGATAACGAGGTCTCTTTCAGATCCTCCGAGACTCCTCAGAGGCACATTATCTCTCACCCAACTTACTTTAGGGTGTCAAGTGGCGATGAACTATGTCTTGGAAAGTTCGATAACGAGGTCTCTTTCAGATCCTCCGAGACTCCTCAGAGGCACATTACCTCTCACCCAACTTACTTTAGGGTGTCAAGTGGCGATGAACTATGTCTTGGAAAGTTCGGTAACGAGGTCTCTTTCAGATCCTCCGAGACTCCTCAGAGGCACATTACCTCTCACCCAACTTACTTTAGGGTGTCAAGTGGCGATGAACTATGTCTTGGATCTCCTGTCTACTTTTTATTAGTTTGACTTGACTCTCACTGATTCCGACTCGTCAAACAGCCATTGAAGCAGCAGAGACGGGCTGTATAAAGTTCGGTAACGAGGTCTCTTTCAGATCCTCCGAGACTCCTCAGAGGCACATTACCTCTCACCCAACTTACTTTAGGGTGTCAAGTGGCGATGAACTATGTCTTGGATCTCCTGTCTACTTTTTATTAGTTTGACTTGACTCTCACTGATTCCGACTCGTCAAACAGCCATTGAAGCAGCAGAGACGGGCTGTATAAAGTTCGGTAACGAGGTCTCTTTCAGATCCTCCGAGACTCCTCAGAGGCACATTATCTCTCACCCAACTTACTTTAGGGTGTCAAGTGGCGATGAACTATGTCTTGGATCTCCTGTCTACTTTTTATTAGTTTGACTTGACTCTCACTGATTCCGACTCGTCAAGCAGCCATTGAAGCAGCAGAGACGGGCTGTATAAAGTTCGGTAACGAGGTCTCTTTCAGATCCTCCGAGACTCCTCAGAGGCACATTACCTCTCACCCAACTTACTTTAGGGTGTCAAGTGGCGATGAACTATGTCTTGGATCTCCTGTCTACTTTTTATTAGTTTGACTTGACTCTCACTGATTCCGACTCGTCAAGCAGCCATTGAAGCAGCAGAGACGGGCTGTATAAAGTTCGGTAACGAGGTCGCTTTCAGATCCTCCGAGACTCCTCAGAGGCACATTACCTCTCACCCAACTTACTTTAGGGTGTCAAGTGGCGATGAACTATGTCTTGGATCTCCTGTCTACTTTTTATTAGTTTGACTTGACTCTCACTGATTCCGACTCGTCAAACAGCCATTGAAGCAGCAGAGACGGGCTGTATAAAGTTCGGTAACGAGGTCTCTTTCAGATCCTCCGAGACTCCTCAGAGGCACATTACCTCTCACCCAACTTACTTTAGGGTGTCAAGTGGCGATGAACTATGTCTTGGATCTCCTGTCTACTTTTTATTAGTTTGACTTGACTCTCACTGATTCCGACTCGTCAAACAGCCATTGAAGCAGCAGAGACGGGCTGTATAAAGTTCGGTAACGAGGTCTCTTTCAGATCCTCCGAGACTCCTCAGAGGCACATTATCTCTCACCCAACTTACTTTAGGGTGTCAAGTGGCGATGAACTATGTCTTGGATCTCCTGTCTACTTTTTATTAGTTTGACTTGACTCTCACTGATTCCGACTCGTCAAGCAGCCATTGAAGCAGCAGAGACGGGCTGTATAAAGTTCGGTAACGAGGTCTCTTTCAGATCCTCCGAGACTCCTCAGAGGCACATTACCTCTCACCCAACTTACTTTAGGGTGTCAAGTGGCGATGAACTATGTCTTGGATCTCCTGTCTACTTTTTATTAGTTTGACTTGACTCTCACTGATTCCGACTCGTCAAACAGCCATTGAAGCAGCAGAGACGGGCTGTATAAAGTTCGGTTACGAGGTCTCTTTCAGATCCTCCGAGACTCCTCAGAGGCACATTATCTCTCACCCAACTTACTTTAGGGTGTCAAGTGGCGATGAACTATGTCTTGGATCTCCTGTCTACTTTTTATTAGTTTGACTTGACTCTCACTGATTCCGACTCGTCAAACAGCCATTGAAGCAGCAGAGACGGGCTGTATAAAGTTCGGTAACGAGGTCTCTTTCAGATCCTCCGAGACTCCTCAGAGGCACATTACCTCTCACCCAACTTACTTTAGGGTGTCAAGTGGCGATGAACTATGTCTTGGATCTCCTGTCTACTTTTTATTAGTTTGACTTGACTCTCACTGATTCCGACTCGTCAAACAGCCATTGAAGCAGCAGAGACGGGCTGTATAAAGTTCGGTAACGAGGTCTCTTTCAGATCCTCCGAGACTCCTCAGAGGCACATTACCTCTCACCCAACTTACTTTAGGGTGTCAAGTGGCGATGAACTATGTCTTGGATCTCCTGTCTACTTTTTATTAGTTTGACTTGACTCTCACTGATTCCGACTCGTCAAACAGCCATTGAAGCAGCAGAGACGGGCTGTATAAAGTTCGGTAACGAGGTCTCTTTCAGATCCTCCGAGACTCCTCAGAGGCACATTATCTCTCACCCAACTTACTTTAGGGTGTCAAGTGGCGATGAACTATGTCTTGGATCTCCTGTCTACTTTTTATTAGTTTGACTTGACTCTCACTGATTCCGACTCGTCAAGCAGCCATTGAAGCAGCAGAGACGGGCTGTATAAAGTTCGGTAACGAGGTCGCTTTCAGATCCTCCGAGACTCCTCAGAGGCACATTACCTCTCACCCAACTTACTTTAGGGTGTCAAGTGGCGATGAACTATGTCTTGGATCTCCTGTCTACTTTTTATTAGTTTGACTTGACTCTCACTGATTCCGACTCGTCAAACAGCCATTGAAGCAGCAGAGACGGGCTGTATAAAGTTCGGTAACGAGGTCGCTTTCAGATCCTCCGAGACTCCTCAGAGGCACATTACCTCTCACCCAACTTACTTTAGGGTGTCAAGTGGCGATGAACTATGTCTTGGATCTCCTGTCTACTTTTTATTAGTTTGACTTGACTCTCACTGATTCCGACTCGTCAAACAGCCATTGAAGCAGCAGAGACGGGCTGTATAAAGTTCGGTAACGAGGTCTCTTTCAGATCCTCCGAGACTCCTCAGAGGCACATTACCTCTCACCCAACTTACTTTAGGGTGTCAAGTGGCGATGAACTATGTCTTGGATCTCCTGTCTACTTTTTATTAGTTTGACTTGACTCTCACTGATTCCGACTCGTCAAACAGCCATTGAAGCAGCAGAGACGGGCTGTATAAAGTTCGGTAACGAGGTCTCTTTCAGATCCTCCGAGACTCCTCAGAGGCACATTATCTCTCACCCAACTTACTTTAGGGTGTCAAGTGGCGATGAACTATGTCTTGGATCTCCTGTCTACTTTTTATTAGTTTGACTTGACTCTCACTGATTCCGACTCGTCAAGCAGCCATTGAAGCAGCAGAGACGGGCTGTATAAAGTTCGGTAACGAGGTCTCTTTCAGATCCTCCGAGACTCCTCAGAGGCACATTACCTCTCACCCAACTTACTTTAGGGTGTCAAGTGGCGATGAACTATGTCTTGGATCTCCTGTCTACTTTTTATTAGTTTGACTTGACTCTCACTGATTCCGACTCGTCAAACAGCCATTGAAGCAGCAGAGACGGGCTGTATAAAGTTCGGTTACGAGGTCTCTTTCAGATCCTCCGAGACTCCTCAGAGGCACATTATCTCTCACCCAACTTACTTTAGGGTGTCAAGTGGCGATGAACTATGTCTTGGATCTCCTGTCTACTTTTTATTAGTTTGACTTGACTCTCACTGATTCCGACTCGTCAAACAGCCATTGAAGCAGCAGAGACGGGCTGTATAAAGTTCGGTAACGAGGTCTCTTTCAGATCCTCCGAGACTCCTCAGAGGCACATTACCTCTCACCCAACTTACTTTAGGGTGTCAAGTGGCGATGAACTATGTCTTGGATCTCCTGTCTACTTTTTATTAGTTTGACTTGACTCTCACTGATTCCGACTCGTCAAACAGCCATTGAAGCAGCAGAGACGGGCTGTATAAAGTTCGGTAACGAGGTCTCTTTCAGATCCTCCGAGACTCCTCAGAGGCACATTACCTCTCACCCAACTTACTTTAGGGTGTCAAGTGGCGATGAACTATGTCTTGGATCTCCTGTCTACTTTTTATTAGTTTGACTTGACTCTCACTGATTCCGACTCGTCAAACAGCCATTGAAGCAGCAGAGACGGGCTGTATAAAGTTCGGTAACGAGGTCTCTTTCAGATCCTCCGAGACTCCTCAGAGGCACATTATCTCTCACCCAACTTACTTTAGGGTGTCAAGTGGCGATGAACTATGTCTTGGATCTCCTGTCTACTTTTTATTAGTTTGACTTGACTCTCACTGATTCCGACTCGTCAAGCAGCCATTGAAGCAGCAGAGACGGGCTGTATAAAGTTCGGTAACGAGGTCGCTTTCAGATCCTCCGAGACTCCTCAGAGGCACATTACCTCTCACCCAACTTACTTTAGGGTGTCAAGTGGCGATGAACTATGTCTTGGATCTCCTGTCTACTTTTTATTAGTTTGACTTGACTCTCACTGATTCCGACTCGTCAAGCAGCCATTGAAGCAGCAGAGACGGGCTGTATAAAGTTCGGTAACGAGGTCTCTTTCAGATCCTCCGAGACTCCTCAGAGGCACATTATCTCTCACCCAACTTACTTTAGGGTGTCAAGTGGCGATGAACTATGTCTTGGATCTCCTGTCTACTTTTTATTAGTTTGACTTGACTCTCACTGATTCCGACTCGTCAAGCAGCCATTGAAGCAGCAGAGACGGGCTGTATAAAGTTCGGTAACGAGGTCTCTTTCAGATCCTCCGAGACTCCTCAGAGGCACATTACCTCTCACCCAACTTACTTTAGGGTGTCAAGTGGCGATGAACTATGTCTTGGATCTCCTGTCTACTTTTTATTAGTTTGACTTGACTCTCACTGATTCCGACTCGTCAAACAGCCATTGAAGCAGCAGAGACGGGCTGTATAAAGTTCGGTAACGAGGTCTCTTTCAGATCCTCCGAGACTCCTCAGAGGCACATTACCTCTCACCCAACTTACTTTAGGGTGTCAAGTGGCGATGAACTATGTCTTGGAAAGTTCGGTAACGAGGTCTCTTTCAGATCCTCCGAGACTCCTCAGAGGCACATTACCTCTCACCCAACTTACTTTAAGGTGTCAAGTGGCGATGAACTATGTCTTGGATCTCCTGTCTACTTTTTATTAGTTTGACTTGACTCTCACTGATTCCGACTCGTCAAACAGCCATTGAAGCAGCAGAGACGGGCTGTATAAAGTTCGGTAACGAGGTCTCTTTCAGATCCTCCGAGACTCCTCAGAGGCACATTACCTCTCACCCAACTTACTTTAGGGTGTCAAGTGGCGATGAACTATGTCTTGGAAAGTTCGGTAACGAGGTCTCTTTCAGATCCTCCGAGACTCCTCAGAGGCACATTATCTCTCACCCAACTTACTTTAGGGTGTCAAGTGGCGATGAACTATGTCTTGGATCTCCTGTCTACTTTTTATTAGTTTGACTTGACTCTCACTGATTCCGACTCGTCAAACAGCCATTGAAGCAGCAGAGACGGGCTGTATAAAGTTCGGTAACGAGGTCTCTTTCAGATCCTCCGAGACTCCTCAGAGGCACATTACCTCTCACCCAACTTACTTTAGGGTGTCAAGTGGCGATGAACTATGTCTTGGAAAGTTCGGTAACGAGGTCTCTTTCAGATCCTCCGAGACTCCTCAGAGGCACATTATCTCTCACCCAACTTACTTTAGGGTGTCAAGTGGCGATGAACTATGTCTTGGATCTCCTGTCTACTTTTTATTAGTTTGACTTGACTCTCACTGATTCCGACTCGTCAAACAGCCATTGAAGCAGCAGAGACGGGCTGTATAAAGTTCGGTAACGAGGTCTCTTTCAGATCCTCCGAGACTCCTCAGAGGCACATTACCTCTCACCCAACTTACTTTAGGGTGTCAAGTGGCGATGAACTATGTCGGATCTCCTGTCTACTTTTTATTAGTTTGACTTGACTCTCACTGATTCCGACTCGTCAAACAGCCATTGAAGCAGCAGAGACGGGCTGTATAAAGTTCGGTAACGAGGTCTCTTTCAGATCCTCCGAGACTCCTCAGAGGCACATTACCTCTCACCCAACTTACTTTAGGGTGTCAAGTGGCGATGAACTATGTCTTGGATCTCCTGTCTACTTTTTATTAGTTTGACTTGACTCTCACTGATTCCGACTCGTCAAACAGCCATTGAAGCAGCAGAGACGGGCTGTATAAAGTTCGGTAACGAGGTCTCTTTCAGATCCTCCGAGACTCCTCAGAGGCACATTATCTCTCACCCAACTTACTTTAGGGTGTCAAGTGGCGATGAACTATGTCTTGGATCTCCTGTCTCCTTTTTATTAGTTTGACTTGACTCTCACTGATTCCGACTCGTCAAGCAGCCATTGAAGCAGCAGAGACGGGCTGTATAAAGTTCGGTAACGAGGTCTCTTTCAGATCCTCCGAGACTCCTCAGAGGCACATTACCTCTCACCCAACTTACTTTAGGGTGTCAAGTGGCGATGAACTATGTCTTGGATCTCCTGTCTACTTTTTATTAGTTTGACTTGACTCTCACTGATTCCGACTCGTCAAACAGCCATTGAAGCAGCAGAGACGGGCTGTATAAAGTTCGGTAACGAGGTCTCTTTCAGATCCTCCGAGACTCCTCAGAGGCACATTATCTCTCACCCAACTTACTTTAGGGTGTCAAGTGGCGATGAACTATGTCTTGGATCTCCTGTCTACTTTTTATTAGTTTGACTTGACTCTCACTGATTCCGACTCGTCAAACAGCCATTGAAGCAGCAGAGACGGGCTGTATAAAGTTCGGTAACGAGGTCTCTTTCAGATCCTCCGAGACTCCTCAGAGGCACATTACCTCTCACCCAACTTACTTTAGGGTGTCAAGTGGCGATGAACTATGTCTTGGATCTCCTGTCTACTTTTTATTAGTTTGACTTGACTCTCACTGATTCCGACTCGTCAAACAGCCATTGAAGCAGCAGAGACGGGCTGTATAAAGTTCGGTAACGAGGTCTCTTTCAGATCCTCCGAGACTCCTCAGAGGCACATTACCTCTCACCCAACTTACTTTAGGGTGTCAAGTGGCGATGAACTATGTCTTGGATCTCCTGTCTACTTTTTATTAGTTTGACTTGACTCTCACTGATTCCGACTCGTCAAACAGCCATTGAAGCAGCAGAGACGGGCTGTATAAAGTTCGGTAACGAGGTCTCTTTCAGATCCTCCGAGACTCCTCAGAGGCACATTATCTCTCACCCAACTTACTTTAGGGTGTCAAGTGGCGATGAACTATGTCTTGGATCTCCTGTCTACTTTTTATTAGTTTGACTTGACTCTCACTGATTCCGACTCGTCAAACAGCCATTGAAGCAGCAGAGACGGGCTGTATAAAATTCGGTAACGAGGTCTCTTTCAGATCCTCCGAGACTCCTCAGAGGCACATTATCTCTCACCCAACTTACTTTAGGGTGTCAAGTGGCGATGAACTATGTCTTGGATCTCCTGTCTACTTTTTATTAGTTTGACTTGACTCTCACTGATTCCGACTCGTCAAACAGCCATTGAAGCAGCAGAGACGGGCTGTATAAAGTTCGGTAACGAGGTCTCTTTCAGATCCTCCGAGACTCCTCAGAGGCACATTACCTCTCACCCAACTTACTTTAGGGTGTCAAGTGGCGATGAACTATGTCTTGGATCTCCTGTCTACTTTTTATTAGTTTGACTTGACTCTCACTGATTCCGACTCGTCAAACAGCCATTGAAGCAGCAGAGACGGGCTGTATAATGTTCGGTAACGAGGTCTCTTTCAGATCCTCCGAGACTCCTCAGAGGCACATTATCTCTCACCCAACTTACTTTAGGGTGTCAAGTGGCGATGAACTATGTCTTGGATCTCCTGTCTACTTTTTATTAGTTTGACTTGACTCTCACTGATTCCGACTCGTCAAACAGCCATTGAAGCAGCAGAGACGGGCTGTATAAAGTTCGGTAACGAGGTCGCTTTCAGATCCTCCGAGACTCCTCAGAGGCACATTACCTCTCACCCAACTTACTTTAGGGTGTCAAGTGGCGATGAACTATGTCTTGGATCTCCTGTCTACTTTTTATTAGTTTATCTTGACTCTCACTGATTCCGACTCGTCAAACAGCCATTGAAGCAGCAGAGACGGGCTGTATAAAGTTCGGTAACGAGGTCTCTTTCAGATCCTCCGAGACTCCTCAGAGGCACATTATCTCTCACCCAACTTACTTTAGGGTGTCAAGTGGCGATGAACTATGTCTTGGATCTCCTGTCTACTTTTTATTAGTTTGACTTGACTCTCACTGATTCCGACTCGTCAAGCAGCCATTGAAGCAGCAGAGACGGGCTGTATAAAGTTCGGTAACGAGGTCTCTTTCAGATCCTCCGAGACTCCTCAGAGGCACATTACCTCTCACCCAACTTACTTTAGGGTGTCAAGTGGCGATGAACTATGTCTTGGATCTCCTGTCTACTTTTTATTAGTTTGACTTGACTCTCACTGATTCCGACTCGTCAAGCAGCCATTGAAGCAGCAGAGACGGGCTGTATAAAGTTCGGTAACGAGGTCTGTTTCAGATCCTCCGAGACTCCTCAGAGGCACATTACCTCTCACCCAACTTACTTTAGGGTGTCAAGTGGCGATGAACTATGTCTTGGAAAGTTCGGTAACGAGGTCTCTTTCAGATCCTCCGAGACTCCTCAGAGGCACATTATCTCTCACCCAACTTACTTTAGGGTGTCAAGTGGCGATGAACTATGTCTTGGAAAGTTCGGTAACGAGGTCTCTTTCAGATCCTCCGAGACTCCTCAGAGGCACATTACCTCTCACCCAACTTACTTTAGGGTGTCAAGTGGCGATGAACTATGTCTTGGAAAGTTCGGTAACGAGGTCTCTTTCAGATCCTCCGAGACTCCTCAGAGGCACATTACCTCTCACCCAACTTACTTTAGGGTGTCAAGTGGCGATGAACTATGTCTTGGAATGTTCGGTAACGAGGTCTCTTTCAGATCCTCCGAGACTCCTCAGAGGCACATTACCTCTCACCCAACTTACTTTAGGGTGTCAAGTGGCGATGAACTATGTCTTGGAAAGTTCGGTAACGAGGTCTCTTTCAGATCCTCCGAGACTCCTCAGAGGCACATTACCTCTCACCCAACTTACTTTAGGGTGTCAAGTGGCGATGAACTATGTCTTGGATCTCCTGTCTACTTTTTATTAGTTTGACTTGACTCTCACTGATTCCGACTCGGCAAGCAGCCATTGAAGCAGCAGAGACGGGCTGTATAAAGTTCGGTAACGAGGTCTCTTTCAGATCCTCCGAGACTCCTCAGAGGCACATTACCTCTCACCCAACTTACTTTAGGGTGTCAAGTGGCGATGAACTATGTCTTGGAAAGTTCGGTAACGAGGTCTCTTTCAGATCCTCCGAGACTCCTCAGAGGCACATTACCTCTCACCCAACTTACTTTAGGGTGTCAAGTGGCGATGAACTATGTCTTGGATCTCCTGTCTACTTTTTATTAGTTTGACTTGACTCTCACTGATTCCGACTCGGCAAGCAGCCATTGAAGCAGCAGAGACGGGCTGTATAAAGTTCGGTAACGAGGTCTCTTTCAGATCCTCCGAGACTCCTCAGAGGCACATTACCTCTCACCCAACTTACTTTAGGGTGTCAAGTGGCGATGAACTATGTCTTGGATCTCCTGTCTACTTTTTATTAGTTTGACTTGACTCTCACTGATTCCGACTCGTCAAGCAGCCATTGAAGCAGCAGAGACGGGCTGTATAAAGTTCGGTAACGAGGTCTCTTTCAGATCCTCCGAGACTCCTCAGAGGCACATTATCTCTCACCCAACTTACTTTAGGGTGTCAAGTGGCGATGAACTATGTCTTGGATCTCCTGTCTACTTTTTATTAGTTTGACTTGACTCTCACTGATTCCGACTCGTCAAGCAGCCATTGAAGCAGCAGAGACGGGCTGTATAAAGTTCGGTAACGAGGTCTCTTTCAGATCCTCCGAGACTCCTCAGAGGCACATTATCTCTCACCCAACTTACTTTAGGGTGTCAAGTGGCGATGAACTATGTCTTGGATCTCCTGTCTACTTTTTATTAGTTTGACTTGACTCTCACTGATTCCGACTCGTCAAACAGCCATTGAAGCAGCAGAGACGGGCTGTATAAAGTTCGGTAACGAGGTCTCTTTCAGATCCTCCGAGACTCCTCAGAGGCACATTACCTCTCACCCAACTTACTTTAGGGTGTCAAGTGGCGATGAACTATGTCTTGGATCTCCTGTCTATTTTTTATTAGTTTGACTTGACTCTCACTGATTCCGACTCGTCAAACAGCCATTGAAGCAGCAGAGACGGGCTGTATAAAGTTCGGTAACGAGGTCTCTTTCAGATCCTCCGAGACTCCTCAGAGGCACATTACCTCTCACCCAACTTACTTTAGGGTGTCAAGTGGCGATGAACTATGTCTTGGATCTCCTGTCTACTTTTTATTAGTTTGACTTGACTCTCACTGATTCCGACTCGTCAAACAGTCATTGAAGCAGCAGAGACGGGCTGTATAAAGTTCGGTAACGAGGTCTCTTTCAGATCCTCCGAGACTCCTCAGAGGCACATTATCTCTCACCCAACTTACTTTAGGGTGTCAAGTGGCGATGAACTATGTCTTGGATCTCCTGTCTACTTTTTATTAGTTTGACTTGACTCTCACTGATTCCGACTCGTCAAACAGCCATTGAAGCAGCAGAGACGGGCTGTATAAAGTTCGGTAACGAGGTCTCTTTCAGATCCTCCGAGACTCCTCAGAGGCACATTACCTCTCACCCAACTTACTTTAGGGTGTCAAGTGGCGATGAACTATGTCTTGGATCTCCTGTCTACTTTTTATTAGTTTGACTTGACTCTCACTGATTCCGACTCGTCAAACAGCCATTGAAGCAGCAGAGACGGGCTGTATAAAGTTCGGTAACGAGGTCTCTTTCAGATCCTCCGAGACTCCTCAGAGGCACATTACCTCTCACCCAACTTACTTTAGGGTGTCAAGTGGCGATGAACTATGTCTTGGATCTCCTGTCTACTTTTTATTAGTTTGACTTGACTCTCACTGATTCCGACTCGTCAAACAGCCATTGAAGCAGCAGAGACGGGCTGTATAAAGTTCGGTAACGAGGTCTCTTTCAGATCCTCCGAGACTCCTCAGAGGCACATTACCTCTCACCCAACTTACTTTAGGGTGTCAAGTGGCGATGAACTATGTCTTGGATCTCCTGTCTATTTTTTATTAGTTTGACTTGACTCTCACTGATTCCGACTCGTCAAACAGCCATTGAAGCAGCAGAGACGGGCTGTATAAAGTTCGATAACGAGGTCTCTTTCAGATCCTCCGAGACTCCTCAGAGGCACATTACCTCTCACCCAACTTACTTTAGGGTGTCAAGTGGCGATGAACTATGTCTTGGAAAGTTCGGTAACGAGGTCTCTTTCAGATCCTCCGAGACTCCTCAGAGGCACATTACCTCTCACCCAACTTACTTTAGGGTGTCAAGTGGCGATGAACTATGTCTTGGAAAGTTCGATAACGAGGTCTCTTTCAGATCCTCCGAGACTCCTCAGAGGCACATTACCTCTCACCCAACTTACTTTAGGGTGTCAAGTGGCGATGAACTATGTCTTGGATCTCCTGTCTACTTTTTATTAGTTTGACTTGACTCTCACTGATTCCGACTCGTCAAGCAGCCATTGAAGCAGCAGAGACGGGCTGTATAAAGTTCGATAACGAGGTCTCTTTCAGATCCTCCGAGACTCCTCAGAGGCACATTACCTCTCACCCAACTTACTTTAGGGTGTCAAGTGGCGATGAACTATGTCTCGGAACCCATGCCCTGTCTACTTTTTATTAGTTTGACTAGACTCTATCTGATTCCGACTCGGCAAGCAGCCATTGAAGCAGCAGAGACGGGCTGTATAAAGTTCGGTAACGAGGTCTCTTTCAGATCCTCCGAGACTCCTCAGAGGCACATTACCTCTCACCCAACTTACTTTAGGGTGTCGAGTGGCGATGAACTATGTCTTGGAACCCATGCCCTGTCTACTTTTTATTAGTTTGACTAGACTCTATCTGATTCCGACTCGTCAAGCAGCCATTGAAGCAGCAGAGACGGGCTGTATAAAGTTCGGTAACGAGGTCTCTTTCAGATCCTCCGAGACTCCTCAGAGGCACATTGCCTCTCACCCAACTTACTTTAGACACAACTTAGACCATCCTTAATTGTGTCTAACTTTTTAAAGTTAGTTCGCTTTCCTTATTTATTTCTTGAAACGAATCTGTGCGTCTGGAGGTAAGCTGACGTTAGGGCATTGGACTTCATTCATCGTTAGGAACAATTTTCATTAACATGACTTTCTTATACAAACTATGTTTGTACAGGTACTATATTGTAACAGTCTGTCGTTAGGGTTCACAAAAAACATCAAAAAAGTAGTCGGTGAATCACCGGCTTAATAATAATAATCCCCAGCAATAATTATTCATGTACATTTTCGCTCTCCCGCCAAGGCCAAACTCCCACTGAAGAGTCGGACTCATGTCCACCAGAGTGGCCGGAGGGGGAGGCTCATCTGGCGAGTTGGCTCTTCTGGTGTGTCTCCGGCGGTCCTGGTAATGTGTCTGCCTGTCTGTCGGTTGTACTGCTCGTGCCCCTTGAGAAGGAAGAGGATTTTCCTATGAGGACAATACCTGTTAATATAGAATGAAAGTATCAATATATAACCTGACCGAGGCCCTTAGTTTATTTTATTTGGTAGGTAAAATAAACTTAAGCGCGCCGTCCTTCGGATGAGACGTTAAGCGATGGTCCCGAGCCTGTACGATGTCAGCTACTCGTTAAAGACCCCTGCCCTAGGTGAATAAAAATTTAGGTTAGGCAAAATTTAGGGCTCCCATAGTAGAGTCGGCCACAGAGTGACAAAAGAGCGCTCTGGTAGTAGGCCATATGACCTCGTAGTTAAAGCCCGGGCATTTCATATGTGTATCCAGAACCCTCTAAGGACGACACCTATTGATTTTCATCCAAATCGACCAAAGGCAAGGGGAGATTAGGAGGAAGGTTTTACACAAAAACTTTAATAACTGTCGTTGTAGTGAATGTCCTTATGGAACTTTGAATTTAAATGTGAAATTTCATGTCGACATTTATTACATCGACATGAATATATATGAATTTTTGAGTTGAGCCCTCTCCCCTCCGGCTGATGCCGCTGAAAATTATGCAATTTCGTGCATATTATGCAATTTCGTGCCAATACATTCATTACAGTTATTAGAGTTTTTGTGTTAACCCTTCCCCCTAATTTTCCATTGACTTTGGTCGATTTGGCTGAAATGAATTACTTTCATTCAATAATAACAGGTATTGTCTGTCCTCATGGGTCTTAAAATATGAAATTTCATGTATTTCCTCCAATTTTTTGGTAGGGGCAACAGAATTAAACATATGCACCGACAGACACATCACCAGGACCGCCGGAGACTCACCAGAACAGCCAACTCGCCAGATGTGCCTCTCCCCTCCGGCCTGATGAATATGTCCGACTCCACTGTGGGAGTCCTCAATTTTGCCTACCTAAGTCTTTTGGGAGTACCTGACATCGTACAGGCTCGGGACCATCGCTTGACGTCCCATCCATGCTCAAGATTTTCACTCCCAGATAAAAAAAAACTATGTTCCTCGGCCGGGTTTCGAACCATCGATCGTGAGCTCAATAAGCAAGCTTCTCTGAACTACTTGCGCCCTCTCTTTACTTCTATATTCGTAGAAGTGTTTGATTACACGGCATGTACAATAAATTACCAGTGAATTCACACCAATATATTTTCCCAACCAATATATCACATCATCGATCTGCAATTCATCTACTGCAGCGCTCAACCACGTCACCATGGAAGACATATGTGGTCGTCGTATCTCATTGGAACATTAACAATATCAGAAATTAGTTGAGTTTTCAACGGAATTTTATATTTTACGACCAACTGATTCTAAAAATGAAAAAAAAAATCGATATATTTTCGCTCCCCCTCCAAAACAAGTCGACAGTTTGCGATAATATTCAGTAGTTGTCATTAGTCGCTAATATTCAGTAGTAGTCATTACAAACTGCAGTTACTAAAGTACCAAAACCCCCAGTTATACGGAGTATAGGCGAAGTTATGTAATCGGTCAACAATTCGATGCGGAGTTGTCGACGGAATTTCATGTTTTCCAAATATGAAAAACAGAAATTCTGTCTATCTGTGAACACGATGAATGTATCGACACGAAATTTTAAATGTGAATTCGGAACTCTCTAACGACGACACCTATTGTGTTACAGCCAAATCGACCGGAGGGGAGGGGGGATTAGTTGGGAGGCTTAACATAAAAGTTCTAATAACTGCCTTTATACGGCACTTATAAATTTTCAGCGGAATCGCCAGAGGACATGGGGGCCCAATTCATAAACCCTAATAACTGCAAATGTAATGAATTTATCGACACAAAATTCAGTTTGAGGATTTAGAAGCCCCTACGTAAGTCAACTGTTGAATATTAGCACAAACGGTCGACTGGTTTTGAAGAGGGAGCCAAAAGTTAATTGATTAATTCTTCTTGCTGGTGATTCATCGACGACTTTTTATTTTTTTATTTTGGATCTGAGGATCTCGAAAATCATGTAATTCCGTTGAAAAGTCATATTTCTGACCGACTTTCCCTGAACCGCTGGGAAAGTAGAAGAAAAACACAAGGTTTATGTGCCTCTGATCTAGACTAGAAAAAAATATAATAATATATAAACAGTGTTTTTTCTGGTATGTATTAGAAAGCTGGACAGATATCATAGTGGATATGAATCCTGAATATATCCAGAAAAGTTGGAATTCTTGAGATGAAATTCCATCCATGAAAGACCGGGAATACACTGATCAACTTTTATATTGCGTACAAAGAAAGGCACTCAATACTTTCTTCTTCCACTACATTCCTTTAGAATTCTTATCATTTTTCTTCATCTTTTATATTTATATTATAATATAACATAATAATAATGATTTTATATAACAGACAACCGGATACGTGAAATATAATAATATTCAGTAAAAATCCCATGCATGAAAATTAATATAAAATATGTGATGTAGACATTATAGGACTTTCTTATACCAACCACGCTTGCAGATCAATCCCTTTCCCCCTTCTCAAAATGATTTCATACTGACATTACTGGGTATAAGAATGTCCACGCTCCAGATAATGCTGTACAAAGAAACAAAATGAAATGATTTCGAGAAGGGGAAGGGGAGAGAGAGTGATCTGTAAGCATTGTTGGTATAAGAAAATCCTATAATGGCCACATCACATATATTTTTCTCAAGTTTTATAATTTTTCAAAAAAACTACCTATAAAAAAATCACATTTTATAGTTCGTTGCTGTGAGTTACGATTTAAAAATTTCTTAGATATATTCCTTATAGACATTTAGTTTATATTCTTCGGGGAAGCTATAACTTTTATCGTATTAATCCTACCTCAAATTTGAGAACTTAGCGATTGGAAATTTTATAAGGAACAATTTTGGTAGGAATTAATTTTGCGATAGGACTAACCATTTTCGAGTAAATCAAGGAAAAGTCTAAAAATATGTGTTTCAAAACTACATTTCAAGATGGTTTTCGACATCTATCTCGAAAACCGGACGACCTGTAAAAAATCATTATTCTTATAAATTATGTATTTTAGTATTCTCTACAACTATTTATTATTCGAAAAGATTTTTGATTAGGTCATAAACATAAACTTTATCTTGTAAAATGTAGTTTGGTCCCGGGGGAAAGTGGTCTCAATTTTCGTTCGATTTCGACCAAAATCTACAATCAGGCCTAAGTTAGCACATGCGACCTCTTCATTCCAAATTTCAAGTTCATAGCTACAAGAGTACATATAGAGCTACAAAGTGGACCTCACAACTTTTCAATCACATACACACACACAGTACACACACGCACAGACAGTTGAAACCTCGATCTTGGGTTTTCGCACGATTACAATACTTCTTTATACCTAAGAAAGTATAAATGTATACTAAATATATAATATTTCAATATATTATTATATGACATATAATATTGCTAATAATATATAATAAATAACTGCTGAAAATATCGATCAATAAATAATGTATTTGTTGTCATATTGTCACAAAAAATAATATAATGTTTTTACCCATTTCAGGAGATACCGATCAGCTTATTTCATTTTTAAATGACAAACTTAATCTACAAATGAATACGAATCGAAGCATTTCAACAACAAATTTGAAATCTACACCGACGCTTTATTCTCATGGTATTTAGAGACACTGCAATCACAGTCTATCACAAACTTATAATTTCATGTATAAAAAAATTCAAGAACAATAAATTTGAAAGTTTAATTCCTCCAACTATGTTTCTCTTATTGTAACATTATAAAACAAATGTTAAACAAAATCGGTGCTCGACAGTAAATTTTCCAATGACCATTAATGCTTCAAATATAAATAGCGCAGTTAAAGGGCCAATATACGTGGACTAGAATGGTTTATATATATTATTTATATATAAAACAATACAACATTTTTGATCGTCATCTAAAAAGATTGGTCCCAGTAGAGAGAGAAGGCAGTCCAACAAGAAGAGGAGAGAAGTAGGATACGTGTCCAGTGTATGGATGGGATGTGTATGGAGGAAGGGAATTGTAATGCGGCTTTGTGGGAGTCCCAGGGGAACGGGGCCAAATCTCAGAATCTGTCCCGTGTCTACCCTCCAACAAACACAACTCTAGTTCTATTCTGTTCGCCCTGGTTAGATGTTCTATCTGGACACATCGTACTTCACCGGTACTATTTGGCAAGACATCTTGACAATCCTCTTTTCGTTCACAAAAAAAAAATATATCTAACATAAAGGAGGGATTCAGGTCTTTTAGTCGGTATTACTTCAACTCATAGCACAGTACCCAAGTTATATAAGCAACAATACACTTCACGATAAACTTATATGTGTTATATTATCCAGGGCTGGGCTGAAGGCTAAATAGGGCGCCTGGTGTGCGAGGGAGACAGAAGGTAGAGAAATGTATCCCCCTTCTCAATGTCACAGAAATAATCCGTTTTTCGTTTTGAAAAATAGTTTGGTTCACATTCATAAACTGGATTAAAGGGTCGATCGACTTTTTTTTTTTTATGATGCCCCCTATTCAAAATATTAAATAAAAAATGTTATGTATAATACCGGAAAACGAGGTACTGCGCAGATAATATAAAAAATTGTGAATTCCACCCATTTCTCATATATAAAATCGAAAGAATAGTTTTGTCCAAAACAGAAAACTAGGATATGAAAGAAACCACTCTGGGATTACCCAGATATTCTATTAAGAATAAGAACGACCGACATGGTCAAGGTCAAGTACAAATAGTATTTTTCTATGACAATGGTTGACACCCAGTCTATTACTTAGTACAATACAATTTTTTTTTTTTTTTAATTCAAAAAATTCCAATTCTATGATATGGGATTGTTCACGTTCCTGCAGAAGATCCAGTGTTCTTTCTGAAAACCTGAGTCGAAATAATGAAGGATGTTGTAGCTCTCTCATGTCCTTCCTTTACTTCAGTTACTAGTCTTCTTGCCTCAAGCACTCATAATTTTTGTTTCTTTTTGTCTTGTTAGTTTATTCCTTTAAATATGTTCTTATTCCAACATGCATCACATTTGTCTCTATTTCTAACTTACGCAAATAATAAAATCTTTCTTTTTTCCTGCACAAACACTGAAGGATCTATCCTAATTTAGAATAACAAAATATATAATGAGGCCATTACAGAACTTTCTTACACCAAACTTACTTATAGATCGAAGAAAGTAATGAGTTATCGTCAGGAGTTTTCTTTTGTTTCATTGTACAGCGTAATTTTGAGAATGGCTTCCTTATACCAAGTAATGCCACTGTGGAATGATTTTGAGAACGGGGAGGGAGAGAAAGTGATCTGTGAGCGTGGTTGGTAATGGCCACGTCATATATATTTCATTTTTTATTATTACTTTTTGTTACAGGTCTTTCTTACACCAAAATTACTTATAGATCGAAGAAAGTAATGAGTTAGCGTCAGGAGTTTTCTTTTGTTTCATTGTACAGCGTAATTTTGAGAATGGCTTCCTTATACCAAGTAATGCCACTGTGGAATGATTTTGAGAAGGGGAAGGGGAAGATCTGTGAGCGTGGTTGGTAATGACCACGTCATATATATTTCATTTTTTATTATTACTTTTTGTTACAGGTCTTTCTTACACCAAAATTACTTATAGATCGAAGAAAGTAATGAGTTAGCGTCAGGTCTTTTGTTTCATTGTACAGCGTTATCTTAAGAATAAACATTCTTACACTCTGTTGGGTCGCGCGAGGGGAAGCCAGAGCGGGTGAATTCGGGAACACGCCGAGAATCGATACCTGCGGTGTGTTCCTTGAACGACCTGTGGTGAGTGACTTGTGTGATTCATTGAACTACAAGTCAGTCGTCTCTTAACAACGAGAGGGACCAGTTGGTCGCCACGCGGGGTGGACTGAGAGTCTGGGTCGAGCCAGCACGCGGTGTGCGGAATGGATTCGTCCTTATTACCACGCTGGTATAAGGTGAGTCGTTAGTTACCATGCGGAAGTGAGTTGGTTATTACCACGCGGGTATAAAGTGAGTCGTCTCTTAACAACGAGAGGGACCAGTTGGTCGCCACGCGGTGTGGACTGAGAGTCTGGGTCGAGTCAGCACGCGGTGTGCGGAATGGATTCGTCCTTATTACCACGCGGGTATAAGGTGAGTCGTTAGTTACCATGCGGAAGTGAGTTGTTTATTACCACGCGGGTATAAAGTGAGTCGTCTGTTACCAAGCACAGTAAGTGAGTGACTTGTGTAGTTCCCACGCGGTATGGGACTTATTATTGAACAACTGACTTTGTGTTCGTTACCACGCGGTTACCACGCGGTTTTGTAATAAGGGTGTTGACCAAATAAATATATCTGTTGCTCTACTCTAAGTTCTCATTAACCTGTACCCAAACCCAACACACTCAGTAATGCCAGTATGAAATGATGGCTGGTATAAGAAAGTCCTGTAATGGCCACACCACAATTTTTTAAAACTCGTAACTCATAGCAACGAACTTTAAAATATGATTTATGTATAGGTAGTTTAATATGATTTATGTATCGGTACTATTACAAGATTTTCTTTTACCAACAACACTTACAGATCACTCTATCTCCCCCACCCCTTCTCGAAATTATTTCATTTTGTCTCTTTGAACTGCGTAATCTCGAGAGTAGACATTCTTATACCATGTAATGTCAGCAGTGAGCGGGATTAAGGAGTCCGCCCTCCATTCCCCTTGTACGATACGTTCAGACCACCGGGGAGAGATATTCTTAGTCACGTTTCAAGGTCCCCTGAATACGTTTTGACCATTTTCGCGATGATGTCTGTGCCCGTATATGTGATTGGAAAGTTGTGAGCTCTCTATCGCAAAAACGATTGTAGCTATGAACTTGAAATTTGGAAAGAAGGGGTCACTAGTTCTAACTTAGATCTGATTAGAATTTGAATGAAATCTGTCGAAAATTGAGACAATTTTACTCTGGGGCCAAAGTACATTTTGCAAACCACCGCTTTAGTTTATGACCTAAGCAAAAATCTTTTTCAGTAAAAATGGTAGAAAGCACTGAAATACGATTTTTCGCAGGTTGTTTGGTTTTCGAAATACATGCCAAGAACCGTCTAGAAATGTAGTTTTGAAACACATATTTTTAGACATTTCGTTGATTTACCATAAAACGATTAGTCCTATCAAAAAACTGAATCTTCTCGAAAATGTTTCTGATAAAATTTCCAACCTTAGTACGTCTTCAGATTTGAGATAGGATCAAAACAAGAAAATTTATAGCGTCTCATACAATAAAAATTAAATCTCCATATTTTATTATATTAGTTTTATGAAATTTATGAAGAACCAATAATGCCAATAATAAAAAAAAAATTTTAATTTGTTGAGATAAAATTTAAACTTTATTACTATTATTGATTTGAGGCCCCCCTCTTCCCTTCGACCGATTTTGCTCAAAAGGCTTAGGAGGTCCTGGATACATATACCTTTCGTTTCTATACATTCATTCTATCACAGAAATATATATATATATATTTATTTTTTTTCATAGAAACTTTGTATAGCTGTGAAAATAATATAATAAATAATTAAATAAATTTGCTCGATTCCTGCTAGTAAAACTAAAGGGAGTCTCTCTGTCAAGACAGATAGAATCAAAACAGGAAACCTTTTGCTTTGGGATTTGAAAACATGAGTCTATGGTTGTGAGGGGATTAGAGGGAGGATCAAAGCAGGGAATCAAAGGAACTCGGGCTCAAAGTGTGCTAAACCCATTAGAAAGGCTTTGGAGAGCTGCAAACTGTGCTAGGAGGCTTCTCATTATAGCTCGGGGTGAGCTCCAACCTGGCAAATAATTATTTGGAGCGGCAGGTCCTTAGGCACCGACAACGTATCAAGGATCACCCGAGGACTCTTCACCAGCTCATTACGTCTTCCGCCACTTCAGACGTCCCCCCTTTATCCTCTTCTCGTCTCTTTTATACTGTAAAAATTGTTTACACTCCCTGCTGACACCCTCAATTATCTTTTTGATACCATTCAGATTGTTTATGAGGGTGTACATCATGATAATTCTAAAGCATTCATTGCTTTTGTTCTTCTTTTCATCGCATACTATTATAACTAGAAGAAACTAACTTTAAAATATGGTTTATATATTGGTAGTTTTTTGAAGAAATTATAATTTTTTTTTTACGTGAAACGTCTATTTGCTCGTTAAGCACAGTGATAGCCAGTCTAACTTTTTTGTGTTACAAAATACCGTCAGATTTCAATCGATAATAACTAGAGACTAATAATGCGATAACAATGGTTGAGGTTGAGGGTCCTGGACTTGGGGGGGGGAGGGGGGGGGGGGGGTTGGTTTTTGTGCAGTGTTTGTTTTGGGGGTGGGGGTGGGTGTGGGGGGGGGGGGTGGTAGGGTGTGAGGTCTTAGATCAGAAGCGTTGATTCGGGTGTCATTGTAAAGAGCTTGAGGAGCACTACTAGGACTCGAAAGTGAATGAATAAAAAATATTTGCCGAAATATATAAAATTGTATAAATTGGTATTAATTGCAAATTGCAAAATTAAAGATGTCGTCTCATATGAATTGTAAATAAGCGCGGAATTATAGAAAACGCAAATCAGAGGAAGCTCGCATCAAAAGGAGTTTAAAAAACCTAAAAAGTCTAGTGCCGAGCAAATGCAAGAGCTACGGCAGCATCGAAAAGAAAATGAAAAATGATTTTATCCCGACGTTTTCACGGAAAATCTACGGCGTGGACCTTGACTACGCATTATTTTTATTCATTTAATTATTCTACAATCTGTACAAAAAAAAAATAAGCAGAAGTGATGACTATAAGAAGAGATGATAAAATAATAAGTAATACAAAATATTTAAAACATAATAAGAAGGAAAAAAAGAAATGAATAATACAAAATAATAGCCAACATATACAAAAAATAAATGGAATCTGTACTAAATCAATATAAATAGTGGTAATGACATAAGAATAAACAGAAACCCCCCCAAAAATAAAAATAACTACAAATTAAAATTAAAAATAATAAAAATTAATAAATTTTTTAAAATATATTAAATCTAACTCGATGAGGAGCGAGTAACACTTCGAGAGCCATGGGAGACCAGCGCTGACCCCCCCCTGCCAACCATCCACTCTCCAGCACTGGAGAAAGACCAGGAGGCGGGGCATCGAAATTATAAAAATTAAGAAAAATATATGTGATGTGGCCATTACAGGATTTTCTTATACCAACAACGCTTATAGATCATTCTCTCACCATCCCTTTCTGAAAATCATTTAATTTTGTCATTTTGAACAGCGTAATCTTGATAGTAGACATTCTTGTAATGTCAGTATGAAATAATTTTGAGAAAGGGAGAGAGAGTGATCTGTAGGTGTGGTTAGTATAAAAAAGTCCTGTAATGGCCACATCACAATTTTTTTTATAATTTTTCGTATAAACTACCAATAATTTAAAAAAAATTATAATTCCTTGCGATAAAATTTGAACATTATTACGGCGGGAATTAGGGTTTTTGATTTGGGCCCCCCTCCAAACCTCTTCTTCCCTTCGACCGATTTTTCTGAAAATCAATATAGTCCTTAGGATGTCCTGGATACATATACCAAATTTCGTTTCTATACATTCTTCTTCATAATTATTTGGAGCGGCAGGTCCTTAGGCACCGTCGACGTATCAAGGATCACCCGAGGATTCTTCACCAGCTCATTACGTCTTCCGCCACTTTATCCACTTCTCGTTTCTTTTATACTGTAAAAATTGTTTACACTCCCTGCTGACACCCTCAATTATCTTATTGATATCATTCAGATTGTTTATGAGGGTGTAGATCATAATAATTCTACAGCATTCATTGCTTTGTTCGTCTGTTCATCGCATACTATAAGTAATTTACTCCATTCGAGTATGGAGCTTAATGGCCTCTGTATATGACAGAAAAGATCATATGTCGTGATTTTATTTTTTATAGGTAAACGGTCAAAAACTCGATGGGAAGTTTTCAACAAAATTTCATGTTTTCCGACCTCCAGATTCCAAATATCATGATAACTCGCGATAGAATAAATATATACATATCGATACAAAAATGTATATGTGAGGCCAAAACATCAAAAGGAAACACATATCGATTTTAGCTAAATCGGCCAAAGAAGAGAGGGGAATTAGGGGGGAGGCTTAACTCAAAAACTCTAATAACTGTCGTTGTAATGAATATATTGCCAGAGAGTGATCTGTAAGTGTGGTTGGTATAAGAAAGTCCTGTAATGGCCATATTATATATTTTTATTTACATGTTAAATGTTATGTTTCCATTTACTAGTTATGTCAATGACAGTAAATAATATTCACTTAGGAGAGTACAATGGAAAATAAATTATTCCCTTCATATTTCCTTGGGTTTGGACTACAAAAGACAGCCGGGTCTGAGTCGCTGGCAGGGCCGCGAATAATAATAGCCTCTCATTTAGATCCCAGATAGATAGCACACAACCAGAGACTCGAGAGGAAATTTCTACCGCCCCTTCTACCTCGGTTTTTCCACCCTTGTTGAAGTAACAGCGCCTTGAGACTACCAAGGTGGATCGCGTAGTTGGGGATCGCTTCGGTCACATTGTTACGGATCGAAATGTTATAATATTATTATATATTGTAACGATCATAAGTAGGGGTCCTATCTATAAAAATAATAACAATATAAAATAAATGTAAATAATAATAATGAAAAATATATGTGACCATAACAGGACTTTCTTATACCAACAAGCTTACACATCACTCTCTTTCCCCTTCCCCTACTCTTCTCAAAATCATTTCATTCTGGCATTACTGGTTTTTCATAAATTTCATAAAATTAATATAATATAATAAAATATGGCGATTTAAATTTCATTGTATGAGACGCTATAAACTTTCTTGTTTTGATCCTTAAATCTGAAAACATACTAAGGTTGGAAATTTTATAAGGAACATATTTGACATGATTCAGTATTTCAATAGGATTAATCGTTTTATGGTAAATCAACGAAATGTCTAAAAATACGCTTTTCAAAACTACATTTCTAAACGGTTTTTGGCATGTATCTCGAAAACCAAACAACCTGCAAAAAATCTAGTGATTTCTACAATTTTTACTGGAAACGATTCTTGTTTAGATGATGTACTTTGGCCCCAGAGTGAAATGGTCTCAATTTTCGACCGATTTAATCCAAAATTAATCAGATCTCAGTTAAAACGCACAGACATCATCGCGAAAATGGGCAAAACGTATTAAGGAGACCTTGAAACGTGAAAATCAGTTGACACCTCGATCTCCTATTTTCGCACGATTACAATCCTTATACTTAAGCCTGGAGAAAGGGACTGTAAGAATATCTCTCCCCGGTGGTTTGAACGTATTGTACAAGGCGAGGGGAGAGCGGAGTCCTTAATCCGGCTCATTTTGGTGGGAGCATAACCACCCGACGTGTGCCCCTGCGTTGTGGATTTCTGATCGATGTATACGTCGTCTTTGTACGGAGCTCATCCATCATCATGTTTATCGGCTCAGCCCCGCCGCTCAACCTGTTGGTGGAGAACCGTAGGGGTTTCTCTCGGGTCCGCGACGATTCTGGACCTTAACCTTGCCGAAATGGTACATACTATGGGGCTGGTTGCTTCCAAGCGGTACCACCAACATAGGTTGGATTCATAGTAGCTATGATTACTGGCACTAGCGCAGGACGCCAGACTCCTGGCCCGATTTTGCTGCTGGGACCGGTGTGAATTAGTAGGTTGTACTAGTAGAATTTATCCTCAGCGGGGTATGAGCGAGAGCCGATGTATGAATCTATCGACCTGAAATTGTGTATTTAAATTCAAAACCCCTCAAGTATCGACACAAAATTTAGTATGAGGATTCAGAAGCCACTATGTATCTAAAATATTGAGTTGTTTAATTATTTCGTGCTGGGGAAGTTCATAGCTTGTGATTCACCGACGACTTTTTATTCTATTTTTTTTATCCCTTTTTACCCCCACCCCACCCTTATTTTTGTTCCCCAAAAATATATATGATTTTTCTCTCCTCTACGTTGGGTTGAGACACTTTGAGACACTTCATTCCTGGCAATATTGAACAACATAATAAAAACTTGCTTTGCAAAATTTAAGCAAATATATGTGAAACTTTTGAAAATTATATTTTTCATATATGTTGATATATCACAAAGGTAAAAAGTCGCCTGGAATATTACACAAAATTTTCAGAGGGACTAAAAATGAACAATTTTCTTTGGGTTATTCAGTGAATTTTAAACTTTTATTATTGTGTTTTTTTGTTGGAAATTAAGTACCAGACCTTAGAAAATTGTTTATTGAAAGGAAAAACTGTATATACAACGTATAATTGTTGTGTAATAACATGAAAAAGTTGTTTTCAACAAAAGTGACTTTTTTTAACTTCCCCAGCTAAATGAAGTTTAGGGAAAGTTATGTAATCGGTCAACAATTCAATGCGGAGTTTTCAACGGAATTTCATGTTTTCCGCCCTCTAGATTCCAAATATGAACAAAAAAAGTCTGTCTGCCTGTCTGTGAACTCCCGATAGAATGAATGTATCGACACGTATCAAACCCATAAGAAGACCACCTATCGATTTTCAGCCAAATTAACAAAAAAGGAGAGATAGGGATTAGGGGGGAGGCTTAACTTAAAAAAACTGAACTCTATTAACTGCCGTTGTAATGACACAAAATTTCATATGTGAATTGAAAACGTCATAAGGACGAGTATTATCAATTTTCTGGGGATTCGGCAGACCAGAAGTTGAGTGGTGAGAGGCGGGGGTCAACTCATAAACTCCAATAACTGCCGGTGTAATGAATGTATCGAAATGAAATTTCACATTTAAAGTCAAAACCCAATGAGGACATTACCTGCTAAATTTCAGCGATATCGGCTGAAGAGAAGGGGGGAGGGGGGTTCAGGGGAGGGGGCTCAATTCAAAAAACCTTATAACTGCCGATGTAATGAATTTATCGACATAAACTTTGCTATGAGGATTTAGGAGCCTCTCTGTAAGGCAACTGTTGAATATTAGCGCAAACGGTCGACTAGTTTTGGAGAGGAAGCGAAAAGTTAATTGATTACTTCGTTATGGGGAAGTACATTGCCGGTGATTCACCGACGACTTTTTTTCATAAAATTGCAATGCTAGAAAGATGATCCTATTTTGATTTTTAAAAAAAGTTTTATTTATAAAGCGAATAAAGGGTCGATTGAATGTTACTTATCCCAGCTAAACGAAGTATAGAAGAAGTTATGTAATCGATCAAAAATTTGACGTTGAGTTTTCACCAAAATTTCATGTTTTCTGGCCTACAGATTTTAAAAATTAAAATTTCTGTTTCTTTTGTCGTATGTAATATGAACGAATCGTCACCATATTTTACATGTGTCTAGAACTCCATATGGACAACACCTGATTTTCAGCCAGTGTGTAAACCTAAAACCTGACCGGCCTAAAAATCCTTGAAAATGTCAATTTATTTCTAAAATCAAGTAACTAAAACTTACTAACCGGAGATATAACGTTACTAACCTCAGTGGCGTAGCGTAGTAGGGGCGGCCCGCCCCGGGCGGCACCGTTAGGAGGCGGCAAAATTTCACAATAAATGAGGAGTTTGGAGCCAGAGCGGACCAACTGGTTGAAACTGAACAGGAAGAAAATGGCAATTGAAAATTGAGTACATTTTGTTTATCTCCATAAATGGGCCCCAAATATTTATTTATATTTGAAATTTTAGAATAGTATTGGATGAGTGATCCCTTTTTGTGTTCTATAAAGTTTTTGAAGGCCGTATGATCCATTGTGACTGAAAATATATGCACAAAATACTTGTGGACTAAACTTAAAGTGCTGCTATCTATCACTGAAGTGAAGAAACTAAGTGATCCACACTGGTTTTGAAAAAGGGAACCTATGCCAACATCAGGATGGTAATAACTCATTTTCCGAAAAATTATGGGTTGGTCCGCTCTGGCTCCAAGCTCCTCAAATAATAATAATATCTTGTAAATATTTGAACCGTCATATGGTCTGCACTTATTTAATTATCAGCTGGCAGGATGGCAATGTTGTTTGGATATACAGTGTAAACTCTATACAGCGACACTTAAGGGACTGCGCATTTTATGGCGTTATTGAGAGTTGTCGTTAAATCAAGAGAAGAAAAATCAATACATATTACATTAAATTTAATAGTATTTTACTATTATAATATGTATTTACTAATAAAGTATACAATTATATGGACAATAGAGACTATACTACTAGACAATAAAGCAACAAAATAACAAACAAAAGACCGTACGTTAACAGCTGCAGTTCTTATTAATTTGGGCAACTTGAAAGTACTGTTTATTGCTTAGTAATGACGTATTGTTGTCGTTATTTAGAGTGGGTGTGATGCTACATAGAGTGTATCATTGTATGGACAACAAGGTGAACCAACCAGATTCAAGTAATTTCGATGTTTTAGGGAGTTTGTCGTTAAATCGAGTGGCGTTAAATCGAGTTTACACTGTATATATGACTTTTTTATTTGTAACCTGTACAATACACAATAATGATGCATGTTCTTGCCGAAAAGTTCTTTAGAATTACTGTATATTATAGTCTTTTAAATTGAAATACCTAAATAAGAGGGCGGCAAAATTTTCTTTCGCCCCGGGCGGCAGACACAAACGCTACGCCACTGACTAACCTGCTTAAAGTTACTAACCTGCTGGACGAAGCAGACTAACCTGTTAGTCATTAATATTTCTTGCAGTCCGCGATTATTATTTTTATCCGTTTCAGCTTTATTATTATTATTATTTTCCCTCTCAGTTACTTTTTATAATTTTCTTTTCCGTTTGTTCCATTACTATTATTTTTTCCTCCTTATTCGTTTTTTCTTTTGTGGGTTAATATAAATTTAAAGTCTATTTTGGTCGGGTTTTAAGGTAAATTGCCTAAGAAATATCTGAAAGTTTAATTACTGTAAAAAAAAAACTAAGATTTGAATGTTGTGAGAGGATTGCTTTGCCCGTTTTTGTATATTTTTATTTATACGTATCTTATAAGGAACTATTGTTATAGTGTAAAAATCCGAGATACGGTTTCTACGGAATTACACGTTTTAAGGTACCCCGAATACATTTTGACCATTTACACGATGATGTCTGTTTGCTTGTTTGTGATTAGAGTTTTGTGACCACTCACAGAGACGATTGCTGCTATGAACATGAAATTTGGAATGAAGAAGTCACATATATTAACTTAGTTCTGATCAGATTTTCGGCGAAATTGGACGAAAATTGAGACCACTTTCCCCCGGGACCTAACTACATTATACAAGATACAGGATGTGACCTAATCAAAAATCCATTCGATTAATAATTTTAGAGAAAATTAAAAGGCACATTTCATATGAAATACGTTTTTTTGAAGGTTGCCCGATTTGCGAGATCCTTGCACCTAAAATATCTTTTCGTTAAACCAAGCATGATAATTGGATAATTCATATAACTTTATACATCAAAATAGCTTATAAAATATATACATCAACCCATATTAAATTTTAGAATAAAAACACATATGTGATGAATAATAATAATAATTATTTATTTTTTTTTCAAATAAATTTTAGAAAACGAATATACAATACAATGATTACTTTTTATATAAATATTTTCCTATTTTTAATCATTAATATTTATATTCCTCCAAGATAAATCTTCTTTCAGGACGATATTTCGGTGCGATCACGGGCCCCTCAAGTCGAGGGTCGAAGATTGAAATATAGAAAAAAAAGAGTGAAATGTGAAAAACAAATAAATTATATAATAGAAATATTAAACAAAATTAATTGCTCCAATAATAATAATAATAATATAATGAATGATATTTAACATTTTCAGCTACAAAAAGGAAATTGTATGAACGATGAGACCAATCTCAAATACTCACCCCTTTTATCGCCAATAATATAATCCTCTCTCAAAAAACTGTATATTTTATTTTGTAAAACTTTTCATTTTATTTGTATTCATATGTATATTAATAATTGTTATCTTTAATTCATTTCATATATGCATTTAATCAACACATACTATTTCAAATTTTATTATTTTTAAGATCCCAATTTGGGACGAAATGTCATTTTTTATGTTTTTACATATTTCAAATATTAACTGTACAGAAGGGATAGGAAAACCCCGTAGGGGCAAAAAAGGATACCTACCTACCGTTTGGATTGTAAACTATCTAGTTGATCTTCAATTTAGTATTTGTTAAGTCGTGGCTGAAGATGGTAGCAATACCGAAAGTACTCCCATATTTTATATATATATCTGTGAAATAGACCATATAAAAAAAAAGGGGGTTTCTTTATTTTTAATAATAATTAGAAATAGGATATTGGTGGAGCTCTGCCAAGAAAATGGAAAGTAAAACAAGAAATACAGATTTTATATTTTCTGTATCGGAAGTTATCGTGTTCACAGACACACACAGACATTTTTACTTCCCTAGTTATAATTCCTGCTAAACGGTTGGAACAACAAAATCGGGAATAGAGCAACAAATTAGCATATACATAGCACTAAATCGTGGGATATGTCCGATTTTGCGAAGGTGGGGGTGGTTAGCTCAATGCAGGTTCTAGATTTCGACTAGTCTGTCTGCGTGCCTGTGGACACGATAATTCCCTATAGAATGAATGTATCGACTATGTATGACCAAAACCCCGTTAGGACAATACCTATCGATTTTCAGACAAATCGTACAAAGGGGAGGGGGGAATAGCGGAGAGGGTTAACTCAAATACTTTCATAACTCCAGCTGTAATGAATGTGTCGTCATAAAATTTCATATGTGAATTTGAAATTCCGGAGTGGCACTTATTTATAACTCCCATTGTAATGAATGTATCGACATAAAATTAAATATGTGAATTTGAAATCCCGGAGTGGCACTTATTTATAACTCCCATTGTAATGAATGTATCGACATAAAATTTAATATGTGAATTGAAATCCCGGAGTGGCACTTTTTTATTTTCAGCAGTATCGGCAGAAGGGAAGGGGGGATCAGAAGGGGACTCAACTAAAATATATCCTTTATTCCCATCAGCTAATCCTGATTTTACGAATCTTCTAATATAGGTTGAGCCCAACCTATTACTTCTGGCCCATGATAAGAATGATATCTCAAACATATTTCATTATCTAATCAGCGCTCTGAAACTAAGATCATTCATTGTTATTGAATAATGTATTTAACTTCCATAGTATATTGATGTTCAATACCTACATCCCTACACCATATTTACTGTCTTTTTTATATAATTATTATTATTATTATTATAAGTTGAGCCCAACCTGGATACATTTTTTTATTCCTTTCTAATATTTTACTTGCTTTTATATAATTTGAATGTACTTGAGTATATTTTGTGACCCGAGTAGTAAATATATATATATTTTTTTCAGGTATGTATCCAGATACTTAATTAGTAATAATACCCATATATTGTAAGTATTCTTAATTATTATTATAGTGTAGCCATCTGTACGTTGTATATATTTTGTTGGGGCTGTGCATTTTATGTTGAAATTTCTGTTGATTTTTTTAGGTTTTGCCTTTTAATGTTACTCGATATAATCTGCAACATAACTTTTGTTAGTTGATGTTTTTACGTTTCTCTCCCCATTTAATAAATGAAATAAATTGGTTAAATATTAAAAAAATAAAATGATTGAAACAAATAAAAAACTTTAATTTAAAATAATACTAATATTATGAATGATTTCCAATAAAAATTCTTCAATAAAAATTGAAAAATTTTAAGGAGTGCTATTTACAAAAATATTCAAAAAACAAAAAAAAAAAGGATAAATATTTACTATTTACAAGAATTTAAAAACTGGAAGTGTCAAGCTAAAATGCCGGCAATGTAATTCCATAGACCGAATTAATCAATTAACTTTTCACCTTCCTTAAAAACCAGTCGACCGTTTGCGCTAATATTCAGTAGTAGATATAGGGGCTACTAAATCCTCATACTAAATTTTGTGTAGATAAGTACAGTACATCGGCAGTTATTAGGGTTTTTAAATTGAGTCCCTTCTCCTGAACACCCCTTCTCTTCAGCCGATATCACTGAAATTTGACAGGTTGTGTTATTTCATGTAAATGTAATTTCATGTTGATACATTTACTGAGTTGACTTTTTGAGTTGAGCCCCCTGATCTACCCCTTCCCGTCGGCCGATTCCCCTGAAAATTAATGTGTCGTCCTTATGGAGTTTTAAATTCACATATGAAATTTAGTGTCGATACATTCATTATTAGAGTTTTTTTGTTAAGCCTCTTCCCTAGTCCCCCCTCCCCTTTGGTCAATTTGACTGAAAATCGATAGGTGTTGTCCTTATGGGGTTTTGGTCACACATATAAAATTTCGTATCGATACATTCTTTCTATCGGGAGTTATAGTGTTCAGAGATTTAAAATTTAGAATCTGGAGATTGGATAACATGAAATTCCGTTGAAAATTCATAGTAATGTGCCTTTAAAAGCCTGAAATTGTACATGAAAAAATTCGTAAATCCAAATGTCTTAAGGGGTTGGGGGGGGGGGGGGGGGGGGGGGGGGGGGGGGGGGGGGATTGCTTTCTCTGGATACAGATATTTTTTGTTTGAAATGTGAATTTTTTTATTTTTTTAGTCATCTGTACTTTATTTCGGTGAAGATGGTGTATCTAAGTTGACTTATGGGTTTTAGGTTTTATGACTCATGCCCGGGCTTTAACTACGAGGTCATATCACCTACTACCAGAGCGCTCTTTCGTGGACATGAGCCCGAAGCTACTGTGGGAGTCATAAACTTTGCCTATTTTAATTTTTATTCACCTAGGGCAGGGGTCTTTAACGAGTTACCTGATATTGTACTGGCTCGGGATCATTGCTTAACGTACCATCCGAAGGACGGCGTGCTTAAGTTTATTTTACCTCCCAAATAAAATAAACTAAGGGTTTGGTCGTGTTTCGAACCCACGTTCTTGAGCTCAGAAGACAAGCACGTATACCACTGAGCTACCGGCGCCCTCTAGTTGACTAAGTATATCAGGCTCCAAGGAAACAGAGACAGATAGATCTCAAAGAAAATGTTTAAATGAGATCCAAACCTCAGAACTCAATCATGAATGAATCTGATTGTTGTAAAGTTGAGTTTTACTTCAAGTTCATTTTGATAGGAAAATATACAACAAAAGAGAATTTATTATTAAAAAATTCTCTCTAAGATCTGAGAAAGAAAACCATTAAGACACTGGAATCTATTCTCTTTCATTTTTTTCTCTTTAATGCATTGAATATGAAGGAATAATTTGTTTCTTCATGTTTTCTGTTGAACACTAGAAAGCTAACGTACCGTCAAAAAGTCGGGGACAGTTGTAAAACTCACGAGGGGTAATCAAAAAGTCCTCGTTCAGGACGTGCATCAACTTCGACTGACCACGATCCGATTGCCAGAATGAAAGTTCTCGTGCGATCAATGTCTTCGACTAACCATCCGTGAAATGACAGAGGAATGCAACATTTCATTTGGTTCATGTCAAGAAATTTTAACTGAACAACTTCAAATGTGCCGAGTGGCGGCAAAGTGTGCCCCGAGACTGTTGACCGAGAATCAAAAACCTCAGTGTTGTCAGGAACTTCTTGAAATGGCAAATGATGAAAACTTTTTGAAACGTGAAAGATCTGGCCTCTGCGAACTTTTTCCTGTTTCCGAAACTCTAGAGAAATTTAAAAGGGCAGAGGTTTTACACAACTGACGAAATTAAAGAAAAATCGCTAGAGGACAGTATTCCAGAAGATAAGTTCTCAGTGTCCTTCCAGCAGTGGAAACGGCGGTGGGAAAAATGTATAGCTTCCCAAGGGGAGTACTTTGAAAGGGACAATGTCCAATAACTTATACATTTTAAAAATAAATTTAAAAAAATCAGTAATGGAACTTTTTGATCACTTTTAGGCAAAATGGACGATCAAATAGTTGGGCTGAACACCCCAATCATCCCTAGAGAACACTTTCTAGAAGTTTTTTTTTTTTTCTCTCTTCTTTAAGGCAATTCGACCACGAGGGTGATGGATGCAGGTCTGTGGGGATCCTAACGGGCTAATTTGGATAGGCGCAGATTAATGATAATAAAGAAGATGTGTACGGAATAGAAAGGCTATGTGATGAAGATAATTTTGTTTTATAATTTTCTAGAAGTTTAATAGCTACAAAAGGCTGCTTAGAGCAGAAACAAAAGTATCAGAACTTATTTATTGTTACCAATTTTGTAACATAAAATGTAACACAAAAAAAAAAAAATGTCAAACATCATTGCAGATTTACTGTCCTAAATTGTCAAAATTTTAAATGGCAAAAATGCAAAATTCCATCTACTTGTCAAACAAAATATATTAACTAACTTTAATAAAAAAAAAGGTTAATGGTTTTTGAGTGGTTTGTGTCAAGAAAAAGACAGAGAAACATGGAACAAATAGTTGTATATGCGAGGAATCAAAAATAAAATATCGTATTTAATTTTAAAACAATCCTGTATTAAATACAATATACAAAGAAGAGTTGACTGTATGAATTGTTGAAAGAGGGGAGGGGAGCTTGTTATGTCACGTGTCATCTCCACCACTGGGTTGGGTTAAAATTAATAATATTTTGTACAATTATAATATTAAACCAATGTACAACAATATCATATTAAAAGTTAAAAAAAGAATTTGTGGTTATTTGTTAAACCTTATTCCTTAAAACAAATATAACAAAATATGTTGTTTCAACAAAAAAGAAGAAGAAGCAGGGGCGTAGCCAGTCGGTTGATTCTCAAAATATATATGTGTTTTATGGGGTTTTGAATTTACATACGAAATTTTGTGTTGATACATTCACCATACTAACCGCCTTTTCTCTTTGGCCGATTTAGCTGAAAACCTACACGTGTTTTCCTTATTGGGTTTTGGACATACTGAGGTCCAAAAGAGGACATACTGGACATAAGTTTCGTCTCGATACTCTCATTCTAAGGGGAGTTATCGTGTCCACAGACACATACAATTTAAAAAAATAAAATAGACAATTTATCACTAAAATGTTTATTTATTTGAATGTAAGCCCCCTTCCATTCGGCCGATTTGGCTGAAAATCTACAGGTGTTGTACTTATACCAGGTGTTGTAATGTACCAGACCATTGGATGTCACAGGTGCTATCAGGTCACTGCGACTTCAGCGCCAAGCTTTTCTTCTTTAAGAGGAAGAACAGCCCTGCCTGCTCGTATGGCGGCTTCGAGACTGCGGAACATGTCCTCGAATGTCCGCTATACGACGGGCCCAGGGCGGCGCTGATTCGCCGGACAGGATCATGGCTACTTGATACTGTTGGTTGGTTCGTCTCCTCCTGGCGTAGAATCAAGAAAGCCTTCTAACCCGGCGCCGGGGGCCCTGCCGATCGCCAACAGGCGTTGTGGTGGCTACCCCCGGCTCCGGGAAGTAGGCAGAACAGAACCCCCCGAAAGAATCTCGAGCTCACTCGGCGTAAAGCGCTGAAAACCAAGGATGACTGTGGTCCACAGCAACAATTAAAACATTTGTAAATAAACCGGAGAAGGTTACCCATTCCCCGACGATATAAAATGGTGATCAGACCGCCCTTCCTTCAGGGGATCAGGTGCACCCGAAAAAAAAAAAAATAATTAAAAAAAAAAAATGTGTACTTATGGGGTCCTGGACACTTATATAAAATGTCGTGTCGATACACTCATTCTAAGGGGAGTTATCGTATCCACAGACACATACAGATTTTTAGGATTTTGTTTTTTAATTGTTTGAATCTGGGCGTCGAAAACATGAACTTCCGTTGAGAACTCGGCTTCGAATTTCTGATCGATTACATAACTTCCCCTATAGGTATTTTGTATATCTGGGGAAGTAAAATAGACAATTTATCACTAAACTGTTTATTTATTTCAATATAACTCTGGGAGAAGTAAAAGCTTTTTCTAGTAAAAAAAAAAAAGTATAATGCAGTCCATTTAAAATATTTCCTTTTTGAAGGAGTGATCCTTGTGAGACGGACGGACGGGTTGGTGTCTATAAAGGGCTGTGTGGAGCGATTGTTAAGCCCTCAAGTGGCTTCTTTCAGGACTTTCCTTGAACCCCACCCTTCCATTGTTACCCATGAAGACCTCTTCAGTCTGCATTGTGTCTTGTCCACTGAAGTTTGATTTCGCCTTTTTTTTTTTTTTTTTTTTTCTTTCAATGGCTATTCACTAACTTGTGCACTTAACAACCTCCGATTCAACGTCAATTTGATCAAAAGTTTAACGGATTTGATGCATTCCCCACTTCACATTTCTTCATTCATTTTGGTTTTGTTTTTTGTGGTTCATTTTTTTCTCAGGTACTTAATACTTTACCCTACAGAAAGAATGAAAATGAATGAAAAAATAGTCTACAGTGAATCACCGGCAATGTGCTTCTCCATCATGAATTAATCAATTAAGTTTTCGGTCTCTCTTTAAAATCTCCCTCCCCTTATCCCGATTCCACTGAAAATTGATAAGTGTCGTCCTTATAGAGTTTTGATTTCACATATGAACTTTTGTTACGATAAATTCATTACATTGGCGGTTATCCGTCGTCCGGTTTACGAGATACATGCCGAAAAAACATCTTGAAATGTAGTATTGAAACACATATTTTTAGACGTTTCCTTGATTTACTCGAAAACGGTCAGTCCTATCGAATAACTGACATTACTAACATTGTTCCTTATAAAATTTCCAATCGCTTAAAGTCCTCAGATTTGAGATGGGGTCGATACGACAAAAGTTATGTATAGCCCCCAAAATCTGTAAACTAAAATGTATATAAGGAATATATCTAATCTGGCTGATATGCTTAGACCATAAGGCCACAAACCAAAAAAAATAAAACAAATATATGTATATCTAATTGTAATTTTTAAATCGTAACTCATAGCAACGAACTTTAAAATATTAGGTTGGTTTTATGACTCATGCCCGGGCTTTAACTATTACGTCATATCGCCTACTACCAGAGCGCTCTTTCGTCACTCTGGTGGACATGAGCCCGACTCTACTATGGGAGTCCTAAATTTTGCCTACCCTAAATTTTTTTTCACCTAGGGTAGGGGTCTTTAACGAGTACCTGACATCGTACAGGCTCGGGACCATCGCTTAACGTCCAATCCGAAGGACGGCGTGCTTAAGTTAATTTTACCTCCCAGATAAAATAAACTAAGGGCCTCGGTCGGGTTACGAACCCACATTCTTGAGCTCAGAAGTCAAGCACGCATACCACTGAGCTACCGGCGCCCTCTAACTTTAAAATATGGTGTATTTATTGATAAGCTGTTTTCACAAAATCCCTCTATAAAGCACATATTTCAATTAATAACAGTATTTGTGTATTCATCGCTTTGTGAGGGCGATAGAGTAGGGCATTGGTCGCAAGGTCTCTCCAAGGTTTGCGGGTTCGAATCTTGCCCGGGAGAGTTTTATTTCGTAGATGGGACCATGAATGTTGTATAAATAATTAAATAACTCCGTCATATAGACATGGCTTATATGCATCACACAAAAGGCCAATAAATAATAAAAACAAAATGAAAAATAACAGTATTTTATTTTTTTACCTATGATTATTAGTAAAACTGTTCTTTTTTTGAGTCAATATATTTTATTATTTATTGTCATTATATTGAATTTCTCACCGATTACATAACTTCCCCTATACTACGGATAAACCAACGATTATTGTATATCTTCAACTACAGGAAAGTTATCAGGTATAAGTATGTGAAGAATTTTCTATATAAAGAAAGGAAGAACTTTGTTGAAAGGGACCTATAGTTATAGGTCAGTAGGTGTAGATGGGTAGGGCAGAGAAGGGCTAAGAAAAGACGGGAAACTAAATGTAGCGGAAACCCGAAGGGTTCAACAAAGCAAATACATTCAGAGTTGTGGACACGTTCTGAGCACTTACCCCCACGACTACCCCTCAAATGCCTATTATAGAGAGGCCCCACTCCACCCTTAAAGTGTGCATTTATCAGAAGTAAGAACATATTCCTTCGGTATACGATCTATAGGAAAAGTTATGTAATCGAATATGACAACAGAATGAATCGATACAATGTATATGTAACCAGAACCATGTAAGGAAAACTATTAATTTTCAGCCAAATCGTCAAAAAGGAAATGGGAGAAGCACTGAAGATGGTCCATTGTGACTGAAAGTTGCGAAACCGAATTGCGCCAATGGGATAGCTGTTATATTAAGTTACTCTTGTTTATAATACTTAAAACTATTGAACTGCTCCAAACATCCTTTCTAATTCATATTGATTTCGTTCTGACTGTGTTTATATTCCCTATTAGTCCGATAGTCGAAGTCCTGTCATATATGATAAAAAAAGGGCTAAACTTTTTTTTAAAAAAAAGTGCTATATCGAGCTAATGCAAATGGAAATATAATCGATATATCGTTTATATTGAGAAATAAATGTTTTTTTATGAACTAGATATTTTTTTTATGAACTTTCCCTAAATCAGGAGAACCTTTTTCACTAAAAGGACCGGACTGAAGGTTCAAAATTTTATTTCTTCGGATACATCAACTGGATTTACAAAGTAAATGGAAATCAATAGATATCGTCCTTGGAGAGTTCTGGCTACACTTATAAAATTTTGTATCGATACATTCATTATATGGGGAGTTATGTTGTTCACTGACTCACGCTCACAGACTCACCGACTCACAGACAGCATTTTTTTTGTTTTCATTTTTGAAATCAAGTTATCGGAAAAGAAGAATTCCGTTTTTGAGAGTTTTCCGTGTTTTTGAGAGTGACAGAGACAGAATGATAATGTTTTTGTTTTTGAGAGAGACAGAGACAGAACGAAAATATTTTGTTTTTGAGAGAGACAGAGACAGATTGATAATATATTTTTTTTTTTTGAGAGAGACAGATACAGAATGATATTTTGTTTAAGAGACAGAGACAGAACGATGATATTTTGTATTTGAGAGAGACAGAATGATAATATTTTGTTTGAGAGAGAGAGACAATATGATAATGTTTTGTTTTTGAGAGAGGCGAAGTCCTGTCATATATGATAAAAATGTGCTATATCGAGCTAATGCAAATGGAAATGTAATCGATATATCGTTTATATTGAGAAATAAATGTTTTTTTTATGAACTAGATATTTTTTTTATGAACTTTCCCTAAATCAGGAGAACCTTTTTCACTAAAAGGACCGGACTGAAGGTTCAAAATTTTATTTCTTCGGATACATCAACTGGATTTAC